>OY783229.1:26959064-28355939 GCA_963678685.1 Patella ulyssiponensis | reverse complement strand
AGAGTAAATAGATCGCGTGTAATTTTCTGTGAGATATCTTAAAGTGGTCATTTTACGTGTGTTGAAAACTGTGTCATCCTAAAACGCATGTAGCAGCTTCTTGGCGGGTCTGACCTAGAATTGTTGGGTGTCGCTATGAAGGGCATTCGACCAAGTATATGTCAGAAGAAACAAATTGACCGGCACTTTCATACGATTTTTCTTTTACTGATGACCGACGACTATCTTAAGGAGTAACAATGACCATCGATTATCAACATTAGTACTATATTTTGTTATTTGAGCGTTCCTCGTGCCAAATATGTTATTTTGGTTAAAAAATCATTAAGTTTTTGTAACAAAATTTGACTTTCACGATCATTGTATGAAAGGGGTGTAACTGGTGTACAATATTTGCGGAATCAGACAACTATTATTCTCATTTGTATTCTGTAGTTAGTAGCAGGGAAGTGTATAAATGTATGGGCTCGCATGGCAAGCTCTTATATCAGCACAGTCTAACCAAAGCAACGCTTTTTCACAAATGACCAATGATTATTTTTAAATGACCACTGATCATAACCATATATACTGTATGTTTTGTTATTTGAACATGCCTGTCAAATGGGTTATTTTGGTCAAAAATCATAACGTTTTCGCTGGTTAGTAAGATCATGGACCGTATATAGATGGACAGGCAACAAGTCCCTTTGGTTGAATTCTCTGCCACTCGGGTGAGACACGACCTAGTTGAAAATTGTGAAATGATAGATTTCAATATTTTCGTTATAGTTTTCGTAAGCCTCTTGGTATTGCCTAATAATCCAAATTCCCGTAAGTTTGAATGATTTTAAGATTATGAAAATACAGTTACAGTATAATAATGTCCGGAATGATGATTAATTGTGCAGAAGTAAAAATTAAAAGAGTGTTTTAGTAGATTTGCTTTTAACGAAAACTCGACATGTTTTTTTTTTTCGGATTCACATTGGCGTGTCCGAAGTCAGGAGTACACAAGACGATGTTTTGGTACATTTATACACCCCAATCACCAGTAGTATATCTATGTATAGGTTGAAAAAAAGAGTAGCAAATTAATAAGAATATTATGAATTGATTTCTGTTTCTTTGCTTTTAAACTTAATACTGGTAATTGCGCGAGGGGGGGGGGCAGGTGCAGATCCAGGATTTTTTGCAGGGGGGGGGGTCTAGGTTTGATAATTGCTTAACTAATTGCGCTCAACTGATAATTTGGTAAATTAGATTCAATTTGGTTCATTCTGACGTATTTCCGGAAGGTAAATTCCAAAATAACAGGTCTAAATCGCCAATAAAATCGCATAAAAAAATTTTCAAGCCTGAGCAGAGGGGGGGTCCAGACCCCCTGGACCCCCCCTCTGGATCCGCGCCTGGGGGGGATTTTATTTTAGTCACGACTGTCAGGTCTGCTTTTTGGCGCGGCACAGAATTCTAAATGCTTTGTGGTCGTTGCTTGTCCATCTATACAGGGTTCATGGTAAGATCAACGTATAAATTTAAGGGCTGCCATGACTATCATAAACTTGATATATTTATTATCCACATGAGAAGAACCACAAGAAAAAATATTTTCAAGTTTTCATGCATGGAGAGGCATTTAATATCTGGTGGTGTTCTTGTTTAGGAGATCGTCATGGTTTCCATATTAAAATCCCGCAAGGGGAAGATGACATAGAACACAACAAGGATACTTCTGACTACACATGCCAACCTCCGACATATACCTATGTCTGAGCAGAAATGTTCACTTACTTAGATTATCTTTCATTTCATTACTATATCATATTCATATAAAAATTTATTCTGTGTAAATGTTATTGGACATTCGTGAAACTTGTCCCTTGGTTAACTCCAAAGTGGTCTAAAACATGCGCTTTAGATCATAAGGCATGTTATAGAGTTAAGTGGCATGGTTTCCATTACAAGCTTGTATGTAACATGGTCTAGTGTTGTCTATCCAATCTCACGGATTCTCTCTTTTCGCGCACACGAATTGTTGAAATAAAACTGTATCATATGTTAGTCCCAAAATTACCTAGTTTGTGTAGAGTGGACCTTAAACCCCATTTCTCTCTCAAAAGCATTCTTGACGACGACTGAATGTATTATATAAACTCTGTAAAGATGATCAAAAATGTGCATCACCATATATTCGTCCCAAAATGACCTAGTTTGTGTCCAGTGGACGTTAAACCCATTTTTCTTCTCCCTCTCAAGTCTAAATCATTCTTGCTAATGATTAAATGGAATATATTACATTTGTAAAGATGTCCATACATATTCTTCATCTGGTATATTGATAAACGGGACATTTTATCCCAATTTTTGGTATCTTTAATTTATTTCTACTTTTTATACGCCCACATTTTTATGTGGACGTATATTGTCGTCGCCCCTGTCCGTCCGGACGTCCGTCCGTCCGTCCGTCCGTCCACAATTTGTTTGTGGACCCTCTACAGGTCACAATTCTTATCTGATTTTGACGAAACTTGAAATATAGGTTTATCCCCAAAAGATCTCGGCTGCTTTCGATATTGGCATGTATCGGATCAAAACTTCATGGATTATGGCCCCTGATAGTACGAAAAATCATGTTTTTAGCTTGTGGACCCTATAGAGGTCACAATTTTGAACCGATTTTAATGAAACTTGACATGCATGTTTATAACCCAAAGATCTTGGTTCCTTTCGATATTTGCGACTATCGGAATGTAATTTCCTGAATTATGGCCCCTGATTGTCCGAAAAATCACCTTTTTTAGCTTATGGTCCCTCTGGAGGTCACAATTATTATCCGATTTAAAAAACCGTTCGATTATATCACCGTTACACCCTAAGGAAGGTTGAGTTCGAATTTCGGAAAAATCGGACCAAAATTGCCATACAAAATGGCCGCCAGTTGGTACGCAAAAACTGTTAAAAAATGGTACATCAAGGTTGTGGACCCTGTAGAGGTCACAATTTTAATTCGATTTTGATGAAACTTGAAATTCATGGTTATAACCCAAAGATCTTGGTTTCTTTCGATATTTGCGCGTATCGGATCGTAACTTCCTGAATTATGGCCCCTGATTATACGCAAAATCGCCTTTTTTTAGCTTGTGGTCCCTCTGGAGGTCACAATTATTATTCGATTTAAAAAAACGTTTGATTATATCACCGTTACACCTTAAGGAAGGTTGAGTTTGAATTTCGGGAAAATCAAACCAAAATTGCCATACAAAATGGCCGCCGTTTGTACGCGAATACTGTTAAAAAATGGTATATCATGGTTGTGGACCCTGTATAGGTCACAATTTTAATTCGATTTTGATGAAACTTGAAATGCATGGTTATAACCCAAAGGTCTTGGTTCCTTTCGATATTTGCGCATATCGGATCGTAACTTCCTGAATTATGGCCCCTGATTATCCGAAAAATCGCCTATGGCCCATCTGGAGGTCACAATTATTATCCGATTTAAAAAAACGTTTGACTCTATCACCGTTACACCCTAAGGAAGGTTGAGTTCGAATTTCGGGAAAATCGGACCAAAATTGCCATACAAAATGGCCGCCGTTTGTACGCAAATACTGTTAAAAAATGGTATATCAAGGTTGTGAACCCTGTAGAGGTCACAATTTTAATTCGATTTTGATGAAACTTGAAATTCATGGTTATAATCCAAAGATCTTGGTTCCTTTCGATATTTGCGCATATCGGATCGTAACTTCCTGAATTATGGCCCCTGCTTATACGCAAAATCGCCTTTTCTTAGCTTGTGGTCCCTCTGGAGGTCACAATTATTATCCGATTTAAAAAAACGTTTGATTATATTACCGTTACACCGTAAGGAAGGTTGAGTTCGAATTTCGGTTAAATCGGACCAAAATTGCCATACAAAATGGCCGCCGTTTGTACGCGAATACTGTTAAAAAATTGTATATCATTGTTGTGGACCCTGTAGAGGTCACAATTTTAATTCGATTTTGATGAAACTTTAAATGCATGGTTATAACCCAAAGATCTTGGTTCCTTTCGTTATTTGCACATATCTGATCGTAACTTCCTGAATTATGGCCCCTGATTGTCCGCAAAATCGCCTGTGGTCCCACTGGAAGTCACAATTATTATCCGATTTAAAAAAACGTTTGACTCTATCACCGTTACACCCTACGGAGGGTTGATTATGAATTTTGAGAAAATCGGACCATAATTGCCAGAAAAAATGGCCGCCGTTTGTACGCGAACAGTGTAAAAATATGGTATATCAAAGTTGTGGACCCTGTAGAGGTCGCAATTTTAATCCGATTTTGATGAAACCTGAATTGCTTGTTTATAACCTAAAGATCTTTATTCTTTTTGATATTTGCACATTTCAAATTGTAACTTAATGAATTATGGCCTTTGATTGTAGGAAAAATCACTTTCGGTATTGCTTGTTCTCTGTCTATCTCTCGAACAATTATTATCTGATTTAAAAAAAAACTCTGATTATATTACTGTTGCACCGTAAGGAAGGTTCAGTTCGAATTTCGTGAAAATCGTTACCAAAATTGCCGGACGAAATGTTCGCCGTTTGTACGCGAATAGTGTAAAAATATGGTATATCATGGTTGTGGACTCTCTACAGGTCACAATTCTTATCCGATTTTGACGAAAAGTCACATTTCTAGGTTGTCGGCTTCAAATTTCATGAATATCAGACTGGAACTGACCAACAAAATGGCTGCTCCCAATACAGTATGAAATACAGGACTTAATGATGTAGGAAAAATCACTTTCGGTATTGCTTGTTCTCTATCCATCTCTCAAAAATGTGGGCGTATCCTGCCTGGCAGTGCCAGCCTATCTTTAAATTATGTCTGTGCCGGCCATTTTTATTTTTTAATTTGTAAGTAGGAGGGTTGCTAGTTGTGGGTAACATTCAAATTTGATCCTAGACCCTGCCAAGAACGAACTATAGCCTCTCGAACTTTGGTTTTCGTTAAATTCAATTTTAAGAGCGAGTTGAGTATCTGGCCAGTATCAAGATATCATTGGCAGTAGAAACTTCAAACTATGTGTGTAAGAGGGGCCGGGGTGTTTCTACTAATGCCCAAAATTTTGTATGTCCAAATCAATTACTGTTCCAAATTAGAGCATTTTTGAGAATTTGCCAGGTTGGTATCAACTGAATCAATCTAATATTTTGTGGGAATGTATCTGGGTACTAACCCATCTCACAGAAAAAAAAATGGTCCAAATCCCTGACCCAAGGTTTATCACTCTCTGCATGGTGCTCTCGCGGACACGAACACGCCCTTAAATATCTGTACTGCGAAATCCAGAATTTAAAATCTTGTGGGTCATGACTGCAATCAGCCAGACTTTAACTCTGTTAATAACAAACTTGTGATTTCAAATTAACATTTTGAATGTGGAGATTATGATTTAAAATGACTCATGGGTTTAAGCATTTTTTTTTACCAGCCATTTTTATTTTTATACGCCCACATTGAAATGTGGTCGTATATTGTCGTCGCGTCCGTCTGTCCGTCCGTCCGTCTGTCCGTTGGTCCGTCGTTCCGGCGTCCACAATTGCTTGTGGACGCTCTAGAGGCTAAAGTTAATATCCGATTGACTTTAAATTTATACACAGTGTTTAAGGTCATAAGACGAAGAAGCCTATTGATTTTCAGTGATTTCCGATAATAACTACCAGAGTTATGGCCCTTGATCACTTCAAAAAATCTTGTGGACGCTCTAGAGGCCAAAGTTAATATCCGATTGACTTTAAATTTATACACAGTGTTTAAGGTCATGATACGAAGAAGCCTATTGATTTTCAGCAATTTCCGATAATTAGTGCCAGAGTAATGGCCCTTGATCACTTCAAAAAATCCTGTGGACGCTCTAGAGGCCAAAGTTACTATCCGATTGACTTTAAATTTATACACAGTGTTTAAGGTCATGAGACGAAGAAGTCTATTGTTTTTCAGCGATTTCCGATAATTAGTGCCAGAGTAATGGCCCTTGATCACTTCTAAAAATTTTGTGGACTCTCTAGAGGCCAAAGGTAATATCCGATTGACTTTAAATTGATACACAGTGTTTAAGGTCACAAGACGAAGAAGCCTATTGATTTTCAGCAATTTCCAATAATTAGTGCCAGAGTTATGGCCCTTGATCACTTCAAAAAATCTTGTGACACTATAGAGGCCAAACTTATCATCCGATTGACTTCAGATTGATACACAGAGTTTAAGGTGTTGAAACGAATAAGTATTTTGATTTTCAATGAATTTTGATAACTGAACAGCTCAATCCGATTGACTTTAAATTTATAAACAGTGTTTAAGGTCATGAGACGAAGAAGCCTATTGATATTCAGCGATTTTCGATAATTACTGCCAGAGTTATGGCCCTTGATCACTTCAAAAAATCTTGTGGACGCTCTAGAGGCCAAAGTTAATATCCGATTGACTTGAAATTTATACACAGTGTTTAAGGTCATGATACGAAGAAGCCTATTGATTTTCAGCAATTTCCGATAATTAGTGCCAGAGTAATGGCCCTTGATCACTTCAAAAAATCCTGTGGATGCTCTAGAGGCCAAAGTTACTATCCGATTGACTTTAAATTTATACACAGTGTTTAAGGTCATGAGACGAAGAAGTCTATTGTTTTTCAGCGATTTCCGATAATTAGTGCCAGAGTAATGGCCCTTGATCACTTCTAAAAATTTTGTGGACTCTCTAGAGGCCAAAGGTAATATCCGATTGACTTTATTGATACACAGTGTTTAAGGTCACAAGACGAAGAAGCCTATTGATTTTCAGCAATTTCCAATAATTAGTGCCAGAGTTATGGCCCTTGATCACTTCAAAAAATCTTGTGACACTATAGAGGCCAAACTTATCATCCGATTGACTTCAGATTGATACGCAGAGTTTAAGGTGTTGAAACGAATAAGTATTTTGATTTTCAATGAATTTTGATAACTGAACAGCTCAATCCGATTGACTTTAAATTTATAAACAGTGTTTAAGGTCATGAGACGAAGAAGCCTATTGATATTCAGCGATTTTCGATAATTACTGCCAGAGTTATGGCCCTTGATCACTTCAAAAAATCTTGTGGACGCTCTAGAGGCCAAAGTTAATATCCGATTGACTTGAAATTTACACACAATGTTTAAGGTCATGAGACGAAGCTACAGGTCACAATTTTTATCCGATCTCAATGAAACTTAAAATATAGGTTTATCACCCTAAGATCTCGGTTCCTTTCGATATTGGCATGTATCGGACTGTAACTTCATGGGTTATGACCCCTGATTGTACGAAAAATCACGTTTTTTAGCTTGTGAACAGTGTAGCGGTCACAATTTTGAACCGATTTGGATGAAACTTGAAATGCATGTTTATAACCCAAAGATCTTGGTTCCTTGCGCCAATCGGATCGTAACTTCCTGAATTATGGCCCCTGATTGTCCGAAAAATCGCCCTTTTTAGCTTGTGGTCCCTCTGGAGGTCAAAATTGTTATCCGATTTAAAAAAACGTTTGATTATATCACCGTTGCATGGTTATGAAGGCTGAGTTTGAATTTCGTGAAAATCTGACCAAAATTGACTGACAAAATGCCCGCCGTTTGTACGCGAATAGTGTGAAAATATGTTATATCAAGGTTGTGGACCTTATAGAGGTCACAATTTTGAACCGATTTTGATGAAACTTGACATGTATGTTTATAACCCAAAGATCTTGGTTCCTTTCGATATTTGCGCCCATCGGATCATAACTTCCTGAATTATGTCCCCGGATTGTCCGAAAAATCGCTTTTGTTAGCTTTTGGTCCCTCTGGAGGTCAAACTTATTATCCGATTTAAAAAAACGTTTGATTATATCACCGTTACATGGTAATGAAGAGAGAGTTTGAATTTCGTGAAAATCGGACAAGAATTGACGGACAAAATGGCCGCCGTTTGTACACGAATAGTGTGAAAATGTTATATCAAGGTTGTGGACCCTATAGAGGTCACAATTTTGAACCGATTTTGATGAAACTTGACATGTATGTTTACAACCCAAAGATCTTGGTTCCTTTCGATATTTGCGCCCATCGGATCAAAACTTCCTGAATTATGTCCCCTGATTGTCCGAAAAATTGCTTTTGTTAGCTTGTGGTCCCTCTGGAGGTCAAAATTATTATCCGATTTAAAAGACCGTTTGATTATATCACGGTTTCATGGTAATGAAGAGAGAATTTGAATTTCGTGAAAAACAGACGAGATTTGACGGATAAAATGGCCGCCGTCTGTACGCGAATTGTGTGAAAATATGTTATATCAAGGTTGTGGACCCTATAGAGGTCACAATTTTGAACTGATTTTGATGAAACTTGAAATACATGTTTATAATCTAATGATCTTGGTTCCATTGCATATTTGCCTATATCGGATCGTAACTTCCTGAATTATGGCCCCTGATTGTACGAAAAATCACCCTTTTTAGCTTGTGGTCCCTCTGGAGGTCACAATTATTATCTGATTTAAAAAAACGTTTGATTATATCACAGTTACACCGTAGTTATGGGTGAGTTTGAATTATGATTTTCTGATGATTACTTAAAATGCAACAACTCTTGTTGACTGTCCGGACGATTTGGCTGCTGTGTGGGCGTATGTTTCGTTGCCTGGCAACCTATTTTTTAATGTGCCTGTTCCCATAGGTTGTACCCAGGGAACATGTGGCCTCGCGCACGGAACATGTGGTCTTGTGACAGGGAACACAGACAATGAACATGTCATTTCTTTTGCAGCTGCACAAGAGGGAACACGCAATTACCAGTACGATATTGTATGGAGATGCATCTCCCGGTCTGTTTCAAGGGCAATTCGTTGCGAGTTCTAAAATTGGCCGGACCAAGCACCGTGGGCGTTGTCTGAAGACATGTTTGTCACAGGATGGGCGAGGCGTGACCGTTTTGGGGAATAAAGAAAATTAAGAAAAAAAAAGAATTCAGTTTATATAGTACAACATAAATATACAACATAACAATTCTTTTACGAGTGCGCGCACTAAATGAATTATGACGTTACAAAATGTCCACTCATCGGCAAGACCATACTTCGACGATACCATTTATTGGCGACCAGTCATCGACGATACCATTCCAGGAACAAACTGTCGACGATACCATTTATCGGCGACTATTCTTAGATGATGCCATTCCAAGAAGAAACTGTTCACCCATCGGCAAGACCATACTTGAGCGTAACGTTCACCGCGTCTGCGGTACACTAGGACCCTGCCATCGGCAAATCTCAAAGTGAATCGAGATTCGTCACTAAAGACAACCGAATTCCACTGTCTTTGAGTAAATCTTACGTGTCTTGTGGCCCACACAAGTCCGTTACGGCGATGAAGAGGTGGCAATATTGGTCCATTATAGGGCCTCCGAGCTCGAAGACAGCAGCCTGCAAGCGATTTCGAACAGTTTGTGCAGTTACCCTTCCACCAAACATATCTCTACTTGTGGAGGTTGCAGTGACAAATCGTTTCTAAGATGACGTAATCGTATTGCTTGATCTTCCTGGAGTGACGTCACATGTGGCGCTCCCACCCTTGGGCGGTCGGCAATAGTTCCAGTTTGAAGCACTCTCATTCTAAGATTAATTGACCACAGACTGACTAGCATAGAGCCTACCTATAGCACGTAGACGTTCTACATTTGAAGGCGCGGCATTTTCTAACAAAAAATCTTGTGGACGCTCTACAGGCCAAAGTTAATATCCGATTGACTTTAAATTTATACAGGGTTTAAGGTCATGAGACGAAGAAGTCTATTGATTTTCAGCAATTTCCGATAATTACTGCCAGAGTTATCTCCCTTGGTCACTTAAAAAAAATCTTGTGATGCTATAGAGGCCAAACTTTTCATCCAATTGACTTCAGATTGATACACAGAGTTTAACGTGTTGAAAGGAATAAGTATTTTGATTTTCAATGAATTTTGATAACTGAACAGCTAAATCCATGATATTAAATGTTTCGTATACTAATTGTTAGCGTGGGGCAAAACTTTATAAAAAGCAAACAAATTCTAATGATTTTCTGATAATTACATTATGAGTTGTTACTCTTAATCAAATTTTACAAATGTTTCATTACCGAAAAATGTAAAAATATGCGACAACCCTTGTTGACTGCTCGGGCGATTTAGCTGTGGGCGTATGTTTCGTTGCCTGGCAACCTATGTTTAATTTATTTTAAGGCCAATGGAAATCACATTTCAAATATAGGTATTGAAACAAAGAGTACTTTTGGAATGAGTATTTTTTCAAAATAATGAATATAGTTTGCTATTAATACTAGTAAAAACTCACTGAGTGACACTGACAGTGATCAGGAAAATGATGATAATGTTTTACCAGAACCTATTACCATATACCTTATTGCTATCAACCTTGATAAAAGGAGAGGGATCACGTGGTTAAGTGGGTAAGGCGCTGGCTCGCTAGCCTGGAAGTCAGGTGTTCGATCCCTGCATTAGCCGAGAAAGTTCATCTCAAATTTCTTGTGTGGTTTTCCCTTGTCAGTGATGCAGAACGGAGGGCCTGGCAAGGACAGCTGTCTAGTCGTTCGATTGGGATGAAAAACCGAGGTCCCGTGTACACATTGGCATGCACGTAAAAGATCCTTTGGCAGTTGGAATATAGGAGTAAGCCGTAGCGCCGCTGCCCGGGCAAACATTTCCCTCATAGCACACTCTATCTGAAAAATTGTTCATTTTAGGGAAAGTCTTGTCGCCATCTTGGATTTTGGAAATCCTTATTTGAGAGGTTGTATTTAAGTTCAGTGGCATCACAAACCCTTCAAATGGCATATTACAATGCATATCAAACAGTAAAATGACGATTATCTGAATCATTGACCGTTTTGGCAAATTCTGATTGCCATTTTGAATTTCCATATCAATAGGTCAATCGGTTGAGGTGTTATGAAGGTTTCCCTGGTGTGCTCAATTTCAGTGTAGAAATGGTGGCCATTTTTAAAGATGGCCGCCAAAATGGCATTTCGCAAAGTGACCCGGATGTCCATTAACTAAATTTGAATACTTCAAGGGACCAGGCTAACTGAAAATCATGGTTGAATTTATTCATCAATTTGGTAATGATACTCCAAAATCGGCGGTCTTTCACATTGACTAATATGTAAAGTGATGAGATTAAGTAAAGGACACCACCAGTATGAATACACAATGCACAATGAGGCGGAAGTGGTGAAACTGGCAATCGTGAAAGAAGGAAGAGATCTTGGTGTGTTAGTCGACGATCAACTTGAATTCCATTCACACATTCCTGAAACAACAATGAAGGCAAACCAAAAAGTGGGAATGTTCAAATGAGGATTCAAGTATCTCGAAAAAACAACACTCATTAAACTCTTCTAATACCTAGTCCGCCCGGGTTAAGAGTACTGTACCCTAGTGGGTTACTTCCATAAAAATGGGAACAACGGTATAATCTGGATATGAATTTATTCAAGCAGCAACAACAATAAAATCGACTAACAACTAAAAAGGAATGAACAATATTATGTGAATTCTCTTGATAATTAAAATATATATCTTCTATAATAAACATGATTGTATGTCTTTGTTGTCAAGATACTAATTTCCTATTTAAAGTTCAATTTGTTGTGACTTAAATTAAATAGTTAATTAAATGGTAAATAAAAACAATGAGTCTAGTTAATGCTATTTAACACCTATACAATAATACTTATGTTGATAAAGGGTCAAAATTAAAACAATGAATACATTTAATTATATTGTTGGAGATTAGTGTCCCAGTCTGACTATAGCTGTTACAAACTATAATATTTGGTTTTTAGAATTATTTCTATATAAACATTACAATAAAAATATGTCTGCCAAGTATCATATTGATTGAAATGCTTGGTTATAGTACTCAGAGTACTGCCACTAAAGTCCTTTCACTTGGATATCCTAATCCACACTCCATCAATGGGCAAAGGGGCGAAAAAGCGCACTTTAGGCGCAAATTTGACATTTTTTTTTAGAAATTTCGATTTTATGAAGGGAGAGGATCTCATATGAGTGGAGTGCAAACCTCACTGATCAGCGCGCATCTTGCAGGCACTGATGACACCGCTTTTAATGCTCGGGAAATTCAAGAGATGGAATGAAGCACAAATAAACGTCCTGAAATAGGGAAGCAACAGGGATGTAATATATCATAAAGATCAGATTTCACATTTTTACAGGCGTTGCATCCAATTTTATTTTTTATTTTGATAAAGCATGCTACGAACCTCACAATGACCATATGAGGTACTATGACATACCTGCAAAGGGGGTGCTACAAGGATTTTTGAGAAAGCCGTATTGTACCCCTTACAAGATATACCATTTCCACTGCGCTCTGAAACCCCTTTAAGACAACATTTTCTAAAAAGGGTGCCCATGTTAGAAAGTCGGAAACATGACCCTTGCAATGAGAGCATGACAACTACCCCACATAACATACTTTATGAACAACGTTATCTCAAATATTTGCTATTTTCAATGAAAAAAAAGCTATTTTCGAGTGAAAAACTACTGTTCCAGCTTTAGGCCCAGTGGTAGGTTTTGGGCTATGGGGCTTCACCACATTTATAGCAATGCTTAGGTGGTCTAATAACCAGATTAAGGTTAAAAATTTCGAACTTGGTACTTGGCATTTTTTCCGAATTTTGCATGGTTTTCTCACAGATTCATTCTTAAGATTTGTGGGTATTCTTGAAATAGCTTTCATTTGAAGATGCATTTTCCGTATGATGCTGTTGATTTGATCACATTATTATAAAATCTTTAGATTTATATACAGTGTTTAAAGTCATGAGACGAAGAAGCCAGAATAATTGATCAAGATATCATCGAAAAGGTCACAGAGCCTTTCGACTGGTGTGCCCCAGTGGTTTTGGTATTATGTTTTGATTTACGTCAGTTCATTAAAGGTTTAAAAACGCAAAAGATATGTCTTACCCGCAGTTTTTCTCAGATATCACATGATACAGAGAGCTCTAAATTAACCACATTTATTACATCTAATGGACGATACAGATTTAAACGGTTACCATTTCGGATTATCAGTGCACTAGAAATATTTATGAGAAAAATGTCAGAACTACTAACAGGTTTGGAGGGAGTAGCAGTGTACATGGACGATATATTTGTATTTGGAGAAACGCTTGAAGAACATGATCGCTACCTTTCAGCAGTCATAGAATGCATTAAAGAGTCAGGACTTAAACTAAATAGAAGTAAATGTACTCTACGTCAAACCTCAATTGATTTGTTAGGTCATGTTGTCAGCTCTGGTGTTATTAATCCAGATAAAGTACAAGCTACCCAGTAATTATGGGTACCTACAACAGTTACAGAATTTAAGCGTGTCTTGGCCATGATTAATTATCTAGGCCGATATTTGCCGAAATTGTCTCATGTATTGCAACCTCTTAAAAAACTTTTAAAGAAAGATATTGTTTGGATATTGTTCATCTCAAGAAAACTCTTTTAAAACAGTCAAGGAACTTATAAGTGGCGCTCCTGCATTGTCATTATTTGATGTTAGTAAACCTACAATGATTAGTGCAGATGCTAGTCAATATGGGATTGGAGGTGTCTTATAATGCAGCAACATAATTCTGATTGGAAGCCAGTCGCCTACTGTTCTCATACTTTAACAGATGCTGAAGAACGATACGCCCAAATTGAGATGGAGTTTTCTAGATATATTTGCAGACTTGATTCGTATAAATTATTACGTGATCATAAGCCTTTGGTGCATCTTATTAACTGTAAAGACATATTGATCAGGTTCCTATCCAGCTTTTATTGATGAGATTAATGCGTTTTAATCCAACAGTTAAACTTGTTCCCGTGAAAACATTGTTGGTGGTGGATACATTAAGTCGTAGTCTCTTAAATAATGCTAAGAACTGATAAGTGGCGCTCCTGTATTGTCATTATTTGATGTTAGTAAACCTACAATGATTAGTGCAGATGCTAGTCAATGTGGGATTCTGATTGGAAGCCAGTCGCCTACTGTTGTTATACTTTAACAGATGCTGAAAAACGATACGCCCAAATTGAGAAGGAGTGCCTAGCTTCAGTATGGTCGAACGAGAAATTTTCTAGATATGTCGTAGGAAATTTGCATGCTTGTTGATTCAATAACTTCTTTCGTGACCGACATCAGATAAATTACTTACTAAGATTCGCAGAATTACCAAGGAAAAGCCTACGCTAAAGACTGTCCTTTATTACTTTCAACAAGGATTGCCTTAATGCACTAGAGACGCTCCAGAAAACGTTAAACCATATATTACTGTTCGAGAACGTCTGAGCAGTATTAATCGTGTACTTTCTTATGGTAACCGGGGTATTATTCCGTCACACCTTACATATGATATTTTAAACCGCATCCACGAAGGACATTTAGCTTTCTCAAAATGCCGATAACACGCACGTTTATCTGTTTGGTGGCCGAAAATTTCGATAGAAATCCGTAATGAAGAGTCTTTATGTTGATATTGTTTGAAGCAACGACGTACACAAAACAAAGAAGTTTTGATTCCAAGTACAATACCTGATCGACCCTGGCAAAGAATAGCTTCAGATCTTTGTACATTTAAGAATAAACAATATTTGATAATAATTGACTATTTCTCGCAATACCTAGAGATCATCTACTTGCTGACAACTACAAGTCGTTGCTGACAACTACAAGTCGTTGCTTAATATCCAAGTTGCAAGACGTGATAGCTAGATTTGGTATCCACAATATGTGTCGCATGAATTCAACAGCTTTTGTAATCGTTACGGTATAGAACACATTACGACCAGTCCAAACTACCCACAGGCAAATGGGGAAGCCGAGAGAGCTGTTCAAAAAGCTTATTAGACCATTCTTAACCAGTCCGATCCACACATCACTCTCCTGAATTATCGACCAACCCCAATAGATGCTACTAAGTGCAGTCCAGTTCAACTACTAATGGATGTCAATTAGGTACAACGTTACCTACTTTACCGACAAATTTAGAACCTCAATGGCCGGATTTAGAAAGTGTGAGAGGGAAAGATGAATTATATAAAAACAATTCAGAATCCAACTTAAATGTGAAACATACTATGACTGTATGCAGGGACTTACTTTATTTAAAAAGAGGGAGATGTTCCGATGTGCAATATTATCAATTGTTATTAGGCTTTCACCATTGAAAATGGTGAAAGACTATTGTTATTATTAAGATTATTATTATTTTTTTTTTATTGGGGGAAGCTAGATCTCAGCAACTATAAGAGATAGAGGTTTGAAATTTGATCTTCTGTCGGAAAAGTGGTGTGCAGCTACTGCTTAAAGCTATTTTGAAATTTGTGCGCACACCGGAAGTGACGTTTAATACGAAAAACGAAAATCGGCCATAATTCTGTTAATTCTCAAGCAATTTTTCTGATATTTACATTTTTGGATAGCTGGAGACATTTCTGGGCAGATAGCAGTTCAAAAACGTCGAGTTTAGTAACTTTGTCATTTTTTCGGTGAAAATTGGAAAATTTCCTAAAATTGTTATTTTTGGGAATTTTGAAATTTGACTTATATTTTTGGATAGCTGACATCAATCCGATTCCAACAATATAAGTTTTGTTCTGAAATGTTAACTTTGATTTTTCACTTTTTTTCGCATTTTGGTCAAATCGTAGAGTTCTTATTTTTTTTAAAACGGCTCCAACGATTTTTATGAAACTTCAGGAATATGAAGTCGAAGGACCAAACCAGTCCATGAACTATAAATGAAAATCCTCTAATCACCGGAATTAGTCAAGAAAGGTATCTGAACTTTGACAAAATTCAGAAAAATGGGTGTCTGTGGGGAAAATGCGATGTATTCATTGTGTTTTTGCCAATTAAATAATGTTTTATATCATTTAATAGCCTATTAAATTGTCTATCCGATGATACTACAGCGACAAGTTTCTATCGAAAATTAAAACAGTTATAGGACTGAAAAGTAAGGTTTTTTACGATTTCGAGCAATTTTAAACGACTGTTTCTCAGAAACGCCTCGAACGATTTTTTTCAAACTTTCTCAATCGAGAGTCTAATTGGTAGTGTATTGTGTGAAACCATTGTACAATTTTTATACGCCCACATTTTCATGTGGACGTATATTGTCGTCGCCCCTGTTCGTCCGTCCGTTCGTCCGGACGTCCGTCCACAATTGTTTGTGAACAGACTACAGGTCACAATTTTTATCCGATTTCAATGAAACTTAAAATTTAGGTTTATCACCCTAAGATCTCGGTTCCTTTCGATATTGGCATGTATCGGACCGTAACTTCATGGGTTATGGCCCCTGATTGTACGAAAAATCACGTTTTTTAGCTTGTGAACAGTGTAGAGGTCACAATTTTGAACCGATTTGGATGAAACTTGAAATGCATGTTTATAACCCAAAGATCTTGGTTCCTTTCGATATTTGCGCCAATCGGATTGTAACTTCCTGAATTATGGCCCCTGATTGTCCGAAAAATCGCCCTTTTTAGCTTGTGGTCCCTCTGGAGGTCAAAATTGTTATTCGATTTAAAAAACCGTTTGATTATATCACCGCCCCATGGTTATGAAGGTTGAGTTCGAATTTCGTGAAAATCGGAAAAAAAATTGACGGACAAAATGGCCGCCGTTTGTACGCGAATAGTGTGAAAATATGTTATATCAAGGTTGTGGACCTTATAGAGGTCACAATTTTGAACCGATTTTGATGAAACTTGACATGTATGTTTATAACCCAAAGATCTTGGTTCCTTTCGATATTTGCGCCCATCGGATTGTAACTTCCTGAATTATGACCCCTGATTGTCCGAAAAATCGCCCTTTTTAGCTTGTGGTCCCTCTGGAGGTCAAAATTGTTATCCGATTTGAAAAACCGTTTGAATATATCACCGTTCCGTGGTTATGAAGGCTGAGTTCGAATTTCGTGAACTTCGGACCAAAAGTGACGGACAAAATGGCCGCCGTTTGTACGCGAATGGTGTGAAAATATGTTATATCAATGTTGTGGACCTTATAGAGGTCACAATTTTGAACCAATTTTGATGAAACTTGACATGTATGTTTACAACCCAAAGATCTTGGTTCCTTTCGATATTTGCACCCTTCGGATTCTAACTTCCTGAATTATGGCCCCTGATTGTCCGAAAAATTGCCCTTTTTAGCTTGTGGTCCCTCTGGAGGGCAAAATTGTTATCCGATTGAAAAAAACTTTGATTATATCACCGTTCCATGTTTATGAAGGTTGAGTTCGAATTTCGTGAAAATCGGACCAAAATTGACAGACAAAATGGCCGACGTTTGTACACGAATGGTGTGAAAATATGTTATATCAAGGTTGTGGACCTTATAGAGGTCACAATTTTGAACCGATTTTGATGAAACTTGACATGTATGTTTATAACCCAAAGATCTTGGTTCCTTTCGATATTTGCGCCCATCGAATCATAACTTCCTGAATTATGACCCTGATTGTCCGAAAAATCGGTTTTGTTAGCTTGTGGTCCCTCTGGAGGTCAAAATTACTATCCGATTTAAAAAACTGTTTGATTATATCAGGGTTTCATGGTAATGAAGAGAGAATTTGTATTTCGTGAAAATCGGACCAGAGTTGGCCGATAAAATGGCCGCCGTCTGTACGCGAATTGTGTAAAAATATGTTATATCAAGGTTGTGGACCCTATAGAGGTCACAATTTTGAACTGATTTTGATGAAACTTGAAATACATGTTTATAACCTAATGATCTTGGTTCCGTTGCATATTTGCCCACATCGGATCGTAACTTCCTGAATCATGGCCCCTGATTGTACGAAAAATCACCCTTTTTAGCTTGTGGTCCCTCTGGAGGTCACAATTATTATCTGATTTAAAAAAACGTTTGATTATATCACAGTTACACCGTAGTTATGGGTGAGTTTGAATTATGATTTTCTGATGATTACTTAAAATGCAACAACTCTTGTTGACTGCCCGGACGATTTGGCTGCTGTGTGGGCGTATGTTTCGTTGCCTGGCAACCTATTTTTTTAATTGTCATGGGTAGCCGAAAAATGAGATAGAAAATTGAAAACAGCGTATTTTTACGATTTGGAGCATGTTTAGGCATCTTATTCTCGAAAATTCAACGTAATATTTTTGGGGGAACTTCTTGTACAGACAGTTTTATCGGTAGATAATTAGTGCCAGAGTTGTGGCCGTTTATACACAGTGTTTAAGGTCATGAGACGAAGAAGCCTATTGATTTTCAGCGATCTCTGATAATTATTGCCAGAGTTATGGCCCTAGATCACATCAAAAAATCCTGTGGACGCTCTAGAGGCCAAAGTTAATATCCGATTGACTTTAAATTTACACACACTGTTTAAGGTCATGAGACGAAGAAGCCTACTGATTTTCAGCGATTTCAAATAATTACTTCCAGAGTTATCTCCCTTGATCACTTCAAAAAACCGTGTGACGCTATAGAAGCCAAACTTATCATCCGATTGACTTCAGATTGATACACAGAGTTTAGGGTGTTGAAACGAACAAGTATTTTGATTTTCAATGAATTTTGATAACTGAACAGCTAAATCCATGATGTTAAATGTTTCCTATACTAATTGTTAGGGTGGGGCAAAACTTTATAAAAAGCAAACAAATTCTAATGATATTCAGATAATTACATAATGAGTTGTTACTCTTAATCAGATTTTAATGTATTACAAATGTTTCATTACCCAAAAAAGTAAAAATATGCGACAACCCTTGTTGACTGCCCGGACGATTTAGCTGCTGTGGGCGTATGTTTCGTTGCGTGGCAACCTATCTTTCAAACTTTCTCAATCAAGAGTCTAATGGGTAGTGTATTGTTTTTATTGTCGTCGCCCCCGTCCGTCCGTCGGTCCGGCGTCCACAATTGCTTGTGGACGCTCTAGAGGGTAAAGTTAATATCCGATTGACTTTAAATTTATACACAGTGTTAAAGGTCATGTTTAAGGTCATGAGACGAAGAAGCCTATTGATTTTCAGCGATCTCTGATAATTATTGCCAGAGTTATGGCCCTAGATCACATCAAAAAATCCTGTGGACGCTCCAGAGGCCAAAGTTAATATCCGATTGACTTTAAATTTACACACACTGTTTAAGGTCGTGAGACGAAGAAGCCTACTGATTTTCAGCGATTTCCGATAATTAGTGCCAGAGTTATGGCCCTTGAACACTTCAAAAAATCTTGTGGACGCTCTAAAAGCCAATATCCGATTGACTTTAAATTTATACACAGTGTTTAAGGTCATGAGACGAAGAAGCCTATTGATTTTCAGCGATCTCTGATAATTATTGCCTGAGTTATGGCCCTTGATCACATAAAAAAATCATGTGGACGCTCTAGAGGCCAAAGTTAATATCCGATTGACTTTAAATTTACACACACTGTTTAAGGTCGTGAGACGAAGAAGCCTACTGATTTTCAGCGATTTCATATAATTACTTCCAGAGTTATCTCCCTTGATCACTTCAAAAAACGTTGTGACACTATAGATGCCAAACTTATCATCCGATTGCCTTCAAATGTTAAATGTTTCCTATGCTAATTGTTAGCGTGGGGCAAAACTTTATAAAAAGCAAACAAATTCTAATGATTTTCAGATAATTACATAATGAGTTGTTACTCTTAATCAGATTTTAGTGTATTACAAATGTTTCATTACCAAAAAAAGTAAAAATATGCGACAATTCTTGTTGACTGCCCGGACGATTTAGCTGCTGTGGGCGTATGTTTCGTTGCCTGTCAACCTATCTTTCTAATTGTCATGGGTAGCCGAAGAAAGAGATCGAAAATTAAAAACGGCGTATTTTTATACGCCCCCATTGAAATGTGGTCGTATATTGTCGTCACCCCCGTCCGTCCGGCATCCACAATTGCTTGTGGACGCTCTAGAGGCTAAAGTTAATATCCGATTGACTTTAAAGTTATACACAGTGTTTAAGGGCATGAGACGAAGAAGCCTATTGTTTTTCAGCGATTTCCGATAATAACTACAAGAGTTATGGCCCTTGATCACTTCAAAAACTCTTGTGGACCCTCTAAAGGCAAAAGTTGATACCCAATTGACTTTAAATTTATACACAGTTTTTAAGGTTATAAGACGAAGAAGTCTATTGATTTTCAGCAATTTCCGATAATTAGTGCCAGAGTTATGGTCCTTGATCACTTCAAAAAATCTTGTGGACGCTCTGGAGGCCAAAGTTAATATCCGATTGACTCTAAAGCCTATTGATTTTCAGCGATTTCCGATAATAAGTGCCAGAATTATGGCCCTTGATCACTTCAAAAAATCTTGTGGACACTCTAGAGGCCAAAGTTAATATCCGATTGACTTTAAATTTATACACAGTGTTTGATGTCATGAGACAAAGAAGCCTATTGATTTTCAGCGATTTCTGATAATTACTGCCAGAGTTATGGCCCTTGATCACTTCAAAAAATCTTGTGGATGCTCTAGAGGCCAAAGTTAATATCTGATTGACTTTAAATTTATACACAGTGTTTAAGGTCATGAGACGAAGAAGCCTATTGATTTTCAGCGATCTCTGATAATTATTGCCAGAGTTATGGCCCTAGATCACATCAAAAAATCCTGTGGACGCTCTAGAGGCCAAAGTTAATATCCGATTGACGATTTAGCTGCTGTGGGCGTATGTTTCGTTGCCTGGCAACCTATCTTTACAATTTGGAGCATATTTAGGGGTCTTTTTCTCGAAAAGTCAATGTAATATTTTTTTGGAACTTCTTCTACAGAGAGTTTTATCTGTAGTCTTATGTATGAAACCATTGCGCAGTAGTTAGAAATATCAGGAGTATGAGAACAAAGGGATCGAAAATTGAAAACGTCACCTTTCATTAACACAAGGTACAATTTTATGGATACACAATTACTGAGTTTGATACTAAGCGACGTTTCGACGAGGATACTCTCGTCTTTATCAAGCAAATGATACGGTGAATGTCCCGACCCCCATGGGCAGAGCCACGCCCACGTTTTGCCATTGTGCTATTGATGTTGATGCACGACCCTCAACGCTAAACAAACAAAACGCCTAGCCTTCTTGACAAAGTACCATATCAATCAAAGCATGAATGTGGACGTATATTGTAGCGTTAGCGTTATGTTTTTTATGTATGTTGGGTAACCCCTCCAAACACCACTGCAACAATTTTAGATCAATCGAACTAGTCCAGTCAATTTACGGGAAAAAAGGGGGGCCTACCCGCAACAAATTGCAAGACAAAGTTTTTTGATGGTTTCTGGTAGTACCAGAAAGTGGCAATTTTGGAAGGTAAATGCTAAATTCTTTAAATTGTTTTCCTGTAAAAGCGAAAACTTTGGCCAAGCATAAAGTAGTCAATTTTTAAGTGAAACAAATGAAATTGACAATTGGCCTCAGGGTTTCGATGCCAATATTAAATACCCTGCTACAATGTCTTTTCCATTGATGACGTGTAAAAAGTAAAAAGTACAAAGCCCTAATACTGGTAATGATAAAGTCAAAATACCTCTGAGGCAAGAGTTAAATGTAAAACAGCAACTGTTAAGTGTCAAATGTTTTGTGGGAAAATGTTTTTTTTTTTGGCGTGTTTACATTTTACATTTCTCTCAATACATTTTACATTTGCGTTCCGCCACATCCCATTTGTCTTTCACGCTTTCTGCATAGCACTTTTCGCACAGCATCAAATGTCATATGCAAATGGAGGATTTCACATGACTTATTAACATATTATTATAAGGAAACCTGGACAAGCTAGAACAAGGATGTTCGCCACACTATAACAGGAAATCAGCCTGACACACAATAAGAAATTTACTTACCGATCAAATTTGGATGGTACTTTACTATGATTATGGGCGTTACATATTAGTGAAAAGCACGTTCATTTCTATTCGTAAATATGTAAATAGTGTTCTGGTACAATCGTATTTTGATAATTAAAATACAATAAACATCACAGATGAACGATGTCATAGAGAGTTGATTATGGTCTAGTGGATTAGATAATTTGTCTAATTTCTAATTTCAAATTTAGATAAAATTTAAAACCTACAATAAACAGATTTAGCTCTTGCATACTGAATGTTTAAATGACTGTATGTGTGTCGGGGGGGCGGGGGTATTCAGTGTTAAAATACAAGTCTGGTCCTTGATAGAAAAAAAATTCATAATGTCACTTATAATTCAAAAGCAGGTTCAGTGCTCTATTCAAATATACAAATTAAGATACAGGGCTAAATCAAAAATTCTTTATGTCCATAAAAAATATACAGTCATTCCTCTCGTCCAGGTAGTTTCTTAAAGTGTGCCAACTTGATTTCCTGTTATCATGCCAGGTTTCTATATATGTTAATAAGTCCCATGATATCCTACATTTGCATATGAAACTTCATGCTGTGCAAAAGATGTTATGTAGAAAGCGTGGAGGACAAATGAGATGTGGCAGAGCGCCAATGTAAAATGCAATGGAGAGAAATGTAAAATGTAGAAACGTTAATAAAAGTATTTTCTAACAAAACATTTGTCATTTGTCACTTAAGAGTCATTCCACGAGAAAACCATGCAGAAGGTGGGAAGGTGGGGGTCGGCAGATCAAGTTCATCTCGGGAGGATTTTATGGACTCCTCAAAACTACTTCACAGCCAGTTGAACCGATCTCAAAATTTAACCGTTATTGAGATATAGCCTCAGATTGATTTTTGGACATTTTTGCCCTTTTTCACGTCATTTTTGGTCAATTTTTAGCCACCTATTCTGGTGAGTCTAGGGTTTGGATGAAAACAGTGGTGGTTGGTGATGTTAGTGGGTGTCTTCCTGTGCCCCAATGTAAAGACCTTATGATCGCATCTATTCTCTGGGAGTAATGGTCAGCAAAATTGTAACATATGGCAAACAAAATAGAAAATATACACCTTCGAAGATTAGCCCTATTTTCTATGATGCGGGGGTAGGTCAAAATATCGAAATGGTTTTATGCACAACTCGACCCCCTCTATCGATATAAGAAATAAAATCTCTGTCACCTCGTTTCATTCAATGCGAAATCATTAGTCAAAGTTGGTGAATTTCCCATATTATAAATCTCCGATTCTCTATGAAATGACCAACTTCTTTCATACAGGGTTAGCCAGCTTTCTCCAATTCTTCACCAAATCATTCGCCCATGCTCGCTGGTAGCAGCAGTAAACCTGTTCGAGCAGAACTGGTCACTTTGATGAAGCTTGGTATCCAATCCAAGATGGCCGCGCCCGGGACCGCAGAAAATTGAGGTTTTTCTTCATTTTTGGCCATTGAATGTGGCACATATCCCAACATACGAGAACTAAAATGACTTCATACAATTGAAAGACTGTACTTAAAACATTAAGGTCCACCTCATTACATAGCAATAAGAGATGTGAGAACCGAAAATGAACTGATTTCTTGACGAAGTGGAAATTTTGATCCAGTCGCTACCGCTTGGATCTCAAATGCAAAAGGACGTAAATATTTCCTGCATGGTACCACACCTATGGGAAATCCATACAAAGACTGTGCTGTGTGCTACTAATATAAGAACATCACATTAAGGTCCACCCTTTAGCACATTACATAGCATCATGTGATGTGACAACCGAATGGGAGCTGATTTCTTGACGAAGTGTATTTTTCTTATCTTGATTCGTCGAGTTTAGATGGAAAGGTAACATGTGCTGCCCATCGCTACCGCCTCGGTTACAAACGGAATATTCCATAAGGGGAATCCATACAAAGACCTTGATGTGTCACTTAGAATCTGTTTATTCTGTTTATTCCTATTGCATGGGGTAAGTGAAATATCGATAAAAAAAATCAAATCTTGTATGTGTAATCGACAACAATTGACTGACTTAAGCTAGCTGCATTGAGTCTGATATAGCTGTAATACCTTTACTGGAGGCTAGTTTGTTAATTTTAGAACTTTTTTCTTCTGTTCTAGGTATATGCTGGAAATGTTACAATGTCAAAAATGAGAAAATGAACTGTAAAAAGAGTCAGGTTAGTTCTTCAAATAAATAATATGGTATAGGGTCAAAAATTCAACTTCATCATGTGATCATTTCCAGAGCCCAAAATGGATCTTGACAGGCCTTTTAAAACTAAATTATTTCACGTGGTTTGATATTACTGTGGGAACTGATGACATCCATCCAACTGCTACATCATCTGCAGCTACTGGTAGTGCCTCTAACACCTATTATCAATCTACTGCTACTACATCATCTGCAGCTATGGGTAGCAGTATTGAAACACCGCCACCACTTCCTGTAACAGCTACTAGTACATAGAACTGCCAAAAGTGGGAGGGATGTCATCAGTTCCAACAGTAATTTCAAACCACATAAAACAATTTTCTAAACTTATTCCATATAAAATAATTTACTAAATTTATTTTCTAAGTACATGCATGGATCAAAATTTGAAAAATTTTCTTTACAAATCAAGTGTCCAACTGATCAACTAGTCTGGTCCCTGTTACCGGCCAGTCCATCATTCGGAGACTAGATACAAGAAAATTTTCAATGGCAAATATACGTTTTGAGAGGTGGCCCCTGATAGAAATATCGTGGGTGGGGAGTCAAAAGGTCGTATCTGGATTTTGGGAAATCGTCCAGGAGAGCCTAAACAAGCACAGGACAAGCATAAGAATCAAAATGTTGTATGTAAAAGGTCATATTTCTGAAGCTTTTCTCAAATATTTATTGACAAAATGCATGTGTAGCCATTTAAACAGTATGTAACTACCTGCACATATCAAGCTCAACATCTAGTACAGAAATAATGAGTGAAAGCTCGTTATTTGCAATTCTATACAGCAAAGACGTATCTCCGGAAAATATTCACCTTTACCTGCTTCAATTTCATAGATTTCACAAAGTAAGCCTAAACAATAATTTCAATAATAAGTAATTAATCATAAAACACTACTGGCTATATTTCATTTGATTGTATTACTTAAGTGAGACACAAAGTTGATTTTTTTCAAGAAAATACAACATTTTCGCTCTTAATAATTTCTTTTTTTGGAACACCCCATATACAACATTTTGAAACAATATCTATAAACCCTCTTTTTATTGGCTTAGAAATACGACAACCAGATGAAAAGATGCGCAAGAAAATTATCATTCTGACTAAGCAAAAAAGTGAATTTTGCAAAATATGCTTGATACAACATTTTGACTCCCCTTCATGTACACATGTAGTTTTACAAGGTCTGGCAAGATCCATTTTGGGCTCTGAAAATGATTATATGATGAAGATGAATTTTGGACCCTATGCCATATTATTTATTTGAAGAACTAGTCTGTTTTTTTTCACGGTCCATTCCTCATTATGGACAGCATCACATTTCCGGTATGTACCTAGAATAGAAGAAAAAAATATCTAAAACTAACAACAACACCTTCAGTAAAGGTATTACAGCTATATCAAACTCAAGGCAGCATGTTTGAGGACTTCTACAGCCCATGACTTTACCCAGTCAACTGGAGGTTCACCGCACAACTCTTTTCGGCCAATTGTGTATATACCGCACAACTCTTTTCTGCTAAATTAGTTGTGGACAAGCACACATAGAAGGTTTTTATTGATATTTCAAAGACACAATTTTATTCCTTTCTTTTTTCAATAGTATTTTATTAAACTTAGCTGATTCTAAGTGACACAGTACGGTTTGTCTATATATTTCCCTTAGATGTGGTACCATGCAGGGGATGTTTACGTCCTTTGGGAATATTGCGTTTGAAATCCAAGCGGTAGCAATAGGCAGCATATTAAGGTCAAAATTTCCACTATACGTCAAGAAATCAGTTCCAGTTCGGTTCTCACATCACTTATTGCTACGTAATGTGCTAAAGAGTGGACTTAAATGTTTTTAGTACAATCTTTCAATTGGATGAAGTCATTTTAGTTCTCATGTGTGGGATATGTGCCACATTCAATGGCCAAAAATGGAGAAAAACCTCAATTTTCTGCGGCCCCGGGCGCGGCCATCTTGCATTGGATACCAAGCTTCATCAAATAGACCAGTTTTGCTCGAGCCGGTTTACTGCTGCTACCAGCGAGCATGGGCGAATGATTTGGCAAAGAATTGGAGAAAGCTGACTTACCCTGTATGAAAGTAGTTGACCATTTCATAGAGAATCAGAGATTACAATAGGGAAAATTCACCAACTTTGACATATGATTTCGCATTGAATGAAACGAGGTGACAGAGATTTTATTTCTTATATCAATAGAGGGGGTCAAGCTGTGCATAAAACCATTTCGATATTTTGACCTACCCCCGCATCATAGAAAATAGGGCTAATCTTCGAAGGTGTATATTTTCTACTTTATTCGCCATATGTTACCATTTTGCTGATCATTACTCCCAGAGAATAGATGTGACCTTAAGGTCTGTATATTGGGCTACAGGAAGACCCCCACTAACATCACCAACCACCACTATTTTCATCAAAACCCTAGATTCGCCAGAATAGGTGGCTGAAAATTGACCAAAAATGACGTGAAAAAGAGCAAAATTGGCCAAAAATCAGCCCGAGGCTGTATCTCAATAACGGTTAAATTTTGAGATCGGTTCTTCTGGCTGTGAAGTAGTCTTGAGGAGTCCATAAAATCCCCCCAAGATGAACTCGATCTGCCGACCCCCCACCTTCCCGATTCTGCATGATTTTGCATGGTTTTCTCATGGAATGACACTTAACATTTGTCGTTTTGCATTTAATTCTTGCCTTTGAGGTATTTTAACTTTATCGTAATTGGTATTAAGAGTTTGTACATTGCACTTTTTACATATAATCAATGGAAACGACATTGTCGCAGAGCATTTAATATTGGCAGCGATACCCTTCCATACAGGTTGTCAGACCAATCTTTAGACCAATCTTTCATATGAAATGGTTTTCATATATTATTATGTCTGATGCCCCAAAGTGCCATTTTCAGGGACAACCCTACTCTAGAAACCTATGACCGAGAACTCACATGTATGAATGGGCATAACTCGGCACTGTTGTGTAATAAAAATAAAAAGCAAATTTGGTAAGTCTCTCGTAGATATACCTAGTGATGGTAACTAGTCCATTACATCATTTTCAGATGTATCCCTACGCCACAACCTACGACCAAAAGGCCACAAACTGTGACCAAAATCCCAAATTTACAAATAGGCAAAACTCTACACTGCTTCGTCATAATATAGTAAATTTGGTGTATGAACTAATGTTTTGGGGGTCATTATTTCATTTGAAGTTATGCTCAGTGGTGTTAACTGGCCCCTTATACCTTTTTTGGGGTACTTCATCGTGTATTGGCATATTTGGTATGTACATGATTTGAGGGGTTACTGACATCCCTATAAAATGCTGTCTTGGAAAATAAGTAAAGCAAGACAAGCAAATAGATGTGTAAGGAATCATTTACCAATTTGCTCTACATAGAATGAAGAACGCTGTCATCAAAGTGATTTCTCATACACATGGGGCTGATGTTCATCAAATGTACAACTTTTGCTAAAATACGCATTAATATCCAATTGCTGGGCTATACAACATTATAGTTCGCATCGGAAGAACTGTTATACATCCGTAGGAACTATAGGATAGGCAAAAGTTCAATTTTTGCGTTAGGTGTGATTAGAGTTGTTCACAAAGCATCTTCATTATTATGTACCACACATTTTATGGAGAAAAACGATGATCACGATCTTCACAATGGCCGCTTACATCTCACCAGAAAAGGATATGGGCCTATGTAGGTTAAGAAAAGATTATTGCGACGCATTAGACCTCTTTTCCCAATAGTTTACTTTGAAAAGAATCTACATGTGACTAATAATCTATATGGAGGTGAAAATTGTGGGTGCCCATGAAAATGACCGCTAAAATCCGAGTTGGTAAGTTATTTTTATATAACCACTGAAAAGATGTTTGACACCTCATTCTTGAGGGAACTTAAAGGTAAGGTTTATACTGAATTGTCCTTAGAATGTATTCTGGTATAACAAATCACTCACAATGCTATAGCATTAATTTTCCAAGTCTCTCAGATCACTGCATGCTAAATTGTCCTCCTGCGCATTGTCAATAAACAGTTCTTGCATATCTTCATGCATCATTGTCTCCATCCACTTCGGCTCATTTTCTTCATTCAAACCATTGTCACAAGCATCTGTGCCTTCATAATCATTGATGCCTGTTGAATGCCATTCTCGAGCTATGAAATGCGCTAAGAGTTTATGAAGTTGCAATGTTTATTATGTTTGACGACAGGATGGTAGCAATGCTATATCCGTTGATAATTGCTATGTCGTTAACTTTCGGTCAAAGATGGCACACCGGGCTTCATTAACACATATAAAATGACATTGCCCCAGACGGTTACAAATATACGGTGACAAAAAACAGAATTGTCATTTTGGTCGTTATTTTGATAAAACAAAATGGTTAATATTGTCGGATTAGATTTATCATTTCGGTCACCATGATGAAAAATAAAATGACAGGTATTCTCGGATTGACTCTTATACTGCAATGTTTTGATGCAGCACCCACAAAAACCCATTCAATGACATTAATAAACACAGAACTTATGAAAACCCGAAAAATATATCATTTTGGTGTCCATTTTGAAAAAAAAACATGGCGGAAATTGCTGTATGAAATTTTTATTTCGATTTTCATCTTCAGCACCCCTGAAACAATAGTCAACGACAAAATAGCAAATAAATTGTCTGGTTGCTATGCTATTTTGTTTTGAAACATACCAAATCTTTGACTTGATTTTTCTTAAAACTTACTTCTGTGAGTTGGGTGGCTTCAAGCAGTCACAGCTCAGTCAATATATGCCCGATTCAAACAAACTATACATCAAGTTGAAGGTATTGAGTCGGAGAATGAAAATAACATCAACTCAATTTTCAAAATTTCCTCACTGAGACTCAGTATGCCTTGGCAGATTACATTTTATATCATTATTATATGTTCAATATACATATGCAGTAGCTTCATAAGCCAGCCATGTATGATTTTCTTGAATAGGAGTATTTCAATGTCAATTTTTACCACTTTCCGGTTCTCAAAAGTTGGTAAACTTTTTGGATATTATAAAGTACACCTAATTAAACGCAAAAATGCCTTAAACATTTTTTTGCAATTTGTTGGGGGATATATGAACACGTATCAAAGATATTAGGTAACGTCGGTATTTTGCATGCAAAGACAAGATGGTTAACCAGTTGGCTCATGTCCCTATTTGTATTAGTGTTATTTGATATGTGAATTACCATATGTCATATATGTGTGAATTATTTTTTTCTTGGATAGTCCTATTTACAACTTAGGTAAGAATCAATCATTTATAAATTAGAACGCCCATGTGTAGTAAATTATGAAGTGACGAAACTAATACTACTAATAGGTTTTCATTAATCAAACGATTTTATATTTATAAATTTGCTTTTGAAACAGATTCATTAATCTGATGGTGGTTGGTCCGGATATCAGTAAACAGCTGTAATATGTGCGATTTGTTGCGATAATAAGAATTTTACTGATATTTGCAGAAATTTACTATTTTAGATTGAGAACTATATCCAACTTTCACAAAACTCGCTGACGGTTGATCATTTTAGCATTATTAAAAACTTGTAGAACTAGTACTCGAAATTCAGAATTGTCAGCCAGCAATTTGCTGAGCAGTATTGTGGTTGTTTTGACTAGTCATTGGGGCTATACTATATACCGGAAAACACCAAAAAACACCGGAAAACAACCGAAAAACAACGTGTTATACTAAATACCGGAAAACACCGGAAAAACACCAAATACAGGAAAACACACTAAATACCGGAAAACACCCTAAATAGGCAACTCGGAGCCTGGTCCTCCAGAAAATAGACACAAAAAAAACTAAACCTAACCCTAACCCACAACGGAAAAACCTAACCCTAAACCTAACCAACGCACATAGAGGATAAGGCCCCGGGCTACCTCTTTCGGGTGTTTTCCGGTATTAAGTTTGTTTTCCGGTATGTAGTGTTTTTCCGGTGTTTTCCGGTATTTAGTATAACATGGTGTTTTCCGGTTGTTTTCTGGTGTTTTTGGTGTTTTCCGGTGATTTCCGGTATATAGTATTGCCGAGTCATTGTATTAAATTTCAGGTCATTATTGTTTCAGGACCCTAAGAATCACCCTGTTGTTATTCTTCATTCTATGGTAGCTTTAGAAAAGTTTGCTCAGACAAGTAAGCCTTTGATTTAGTTAAAATACCAATCTGATTAAAACACAGATCCAATTTCGTTTCGTTTTTTATAGTTCAAAATTTCGTTTTTACTTGTCTTTACTACTCTTGGATCTGGAGGACTTGTTTTTTAATTCGTGTTCTGGCTGAAATTAGGGGTCAGCCAATCAAATGGTCTGTCGAATCGACCGTTTGACCTTTTCATGCGTGGAACTGTGGGTAGATATTACCAGCCAACGATGTCTATACTATAAACACCAGCGGATAGAAATCATAACAAAACAAAAGTGGATTTTGAAAAGCATGGCGGTCGCTAATTGGTTAATCGAATGACTGACGTTATCGGGTCAAATGTCCCGTGCTTCATACCTGACGTCATAGAACGTGAGGTTCCTCTATAACTAGTTAGATCTACATGAGTGTAGGCCATCGAAAGTATAAAAAACGAAACGAAATATAGATCTATATTTTAATTAGATTGTTAAAATACGTAATGAAACATATGTACCCTGTTTTTATTTATAAAGACAGCTCCATTTATACCATAATACACTACTAGATCAGCAGCCCAGAGCACTTTGGTCAAACGAATGAGGTACCAATATCTGAGTACTGGAATGATTACTCTGTAACCTTGCCTATTCAGATATGGATGTCTGCCGGGGTCCAGTTGCTGCTCTGGCCTTTTGGGCCCCAAAGAGGGCACCCAAAAATGGTCTAGATCAAACATTGTGGATACCACTCGAAAACAAGTTGAAATGATCAGATACATCTCTCTGAGTACAAAACAGGTCCTGCCAGACAAATTCTCCTCCGCAAAGGGCCCGCTAGACGCCCCAATAGGGCCCCAGATATTGAGCTAGATTAAACATTGGAGGTACCACGCGAAACAAAGTTAAAATGAACAATTTGACTCTACTAAGTATTAAAAATCTCCATGCCAGACAGTTTGTCCGCTGTTAGAGCCCCGCCAGACACCCCCAAAAGTTGGGCCCTTAAACATTGTGTTGAAAATGAGCTGGATCAAACATTGTTGATACCACATGGAAAAAAGTTGAAATGATCAGACACATCTCTCTGAGTACTAAACAGGTCCTGCCAGACAAATTCTCATCCGCAAAGGGCCCCAAATATTGAGCTAGATTAAACATTGGAGGTACCATGCGAAACAAAGTTAAAATGAACAATTAGACTCTACTAAGTATAAAAATCCCCATGCCAGACAATTTGTCCGCTGTTAGAGCCCCGCCAGACACCCCCAAAAGTTGGGCCCTTAAACATTGTGTTGAAAATGAGCTGGATCAAACATTGTTGATACCACTTGGAAAAAAGTTGATATGATCAGACACATCTCTCTGAGTACTAAACAGGTCCTGCCAGACAAATTCTCATCCGCAAAGGGCCCGCCAGACGCCCCAATAGGGCCCCAGATATTGAGCTAGATTAAACATTGGAGGTACCATGCGAAACAAAGTTAAAATGAACAATTAGACTATACTAAGTATAAAATCCCCATGCCAGACAATTTGTCCGCTGTTAGAGCCCCGCCAGACACCCCCAAAAATTGGGCCCTTAAACATTGTGTTGAAAATGAGCTGGATCAAACATTGTTGATACCACTTGGAAAAAATTTGAAATGAACATATACATTTACAAAACAGGTCCTGCCAGACAAATTGTCCTCCGCAGAGGGCCCGCCAGACGCCCCCAAAGGGCCCCAGATATTGAGCTAGATTAAACATTGGAGTTACCATACCCGCCCTATCATGATATCTGAATCCGGCTTGTGAGCCAGGGCAGCTCACGGTAGGAACTTCCCCTTGAATCTCTCGAATGACATCTAAAGAAACTTAAACTTCGAATGTTCTTATAAAGAGGTTACGTGCATGAGTCAGAATTGAGCCCTGGGAAATTGACCAGGTGCTTCCTTTATCGGATTGGTCAACTGCACAGATGCTACCCTGGATTTCAAGACTGTACTTATATGGGCACCTAGGATAGCGACTAACCACGTTTTTATACGCCCACATTTTCATGTGGACGTATATTGTCGTCGCCCCTGTTCGTCCGTCCGTCCGTCCGTCCGTCCGTCCACAATTGTTTGTGAACAGTCTACAGGTCACAATTTTTATCCGATTTCAATGAAACTTAAAATATAGGTTTATCACCCTAAGATCTCGGTTCCTTTCGATATTGGCGTGTATCGGACCATAACTTCATGGGTTATGGCCCCTGATTGTACGAAAAATCACGTTTTTTAGCTTGTGAACTTGACATGTATGTTTATAACTCAAAGATCTTGGTTCCTTTTGATATTTGCGCCCATCGGATCGTAACTTCCTGAATTATGGCCCCTGCTTGTCGGAAAAATCGCCCTTTTTAGCTTGTGGTCCCTGTGGAGGTCAAAATTGTTATCCGATTTAAAAAACCGTTTGATTATATCACCATTCCATGGTTATGAAGGTTGAGTTCGAATTTCGTGAAAATCGGACCAAAATTGACAGACAAAATGGCCGCCGTTTGTACGCGAATGGTGTGAAAATATGTTATATCAAGGTTGTGGACCTTATAGAGGTCACAATTTTGAACCGATTTTGATGAAACTTGACATGTATGTTTATAACTCAAAGATCTTGGTTCCTTTCGATATTTGCGCCCATCGGATCGTAACTTCCTGAATTATGGCCCCTGATTGTCCGAAAAATCGCCCTTTTTAGCTTGTGGTCCCTCTGGAGGTCAAAATTGTTATCCGATTTAAAAAACCGTTTGATTATATCACCATTCCATGGTTATGAAGGTTGAGTTCGAATTTCGTGAAAATCGGACCAAAATTGACGGACAAAATGGTCGCTGTTTGTACGCGAATTGTGTGAAAGTATGTTATATCAAGGTTGTGGACCTTATAGAGGTCACAATTTTGAACCGATTTGGATGAAACTTGAAATGCATGTTTATAACCCAAAGATCTTGGTTCCTTTCGATATTTGCGCCAATCGGATCGTAACTTCCTGAATTATGGCCCCTGATTGTCTGAAAAATCTCCATTTTTAGCTTGTGGTCCCTCTGGAGGTCAAAATTGTTATCCGATTTAAAAAAACGTTTGATTATATTACCGTTCCATGGTTATGAAGGTTGAGTTCAAATTTCGTGAAAATCGGACCAAAATTGACGGACAAAATGGCCGCCGTTTGTACGCGAATGGTGTGAAAATATGTTATATCAAGGTTGTGGACCTTATAGAGGTCACAATTTTGAACCGATTTTGATGAAACTTGACATGTATGTTTATAACTCAAAGATCTTGGTTCCTTTCGATATTTGCGCCCATCGGATCGTAACTTCCTGAATTATGGCCCCTGATTGTCCGAAAAATCGCCCTTTTTAGCTTGTGGTCCCTCTGGAGGTCAAAATTGTTATCCGATTTAAAAAACCGTTTGATTATATCACCATTCCATGGTTATGAAGGTTGAGTTCGAATTTCGTGAAAATCGGACCAAAATTGACGGACAAAATGGTCGCTGTTTGTACGCGAATTGTGTGAAAGTATGTTATATCAAGGTTGTGGACCTTATAGAGGTCACAATTTTGAACCGATTTAGATGAAACTTGAAATGCATGTTTATAACCCAAAGATCTTGGTTCCTTTCGATATTTGCGCCAATCGGATCGTAACTTCCTGAATTATGGCCCCTGATTGTCTGAAAAATCTCCCTTTTTAGCTTGTGGTCCCTCTGGAGGTCAAAATTGTTATCCGATTTAAAAAAACGTTTGATTATATTACCGTTCCATGGTTATGAAGGTTGAGTTCAAATTTCGTGAAAATCGGACCAAAATTGACGGACAAAATGGCCGCCGTTCGTACGCGAATGGTGTGAAAATATGTTATATCAAGGTTGTGGACCTTATAGAGGTCACAATTTTGAACCGATTTTGATGAAACTTGACATGTATGTTTATAACCCAAAGATCTTGGTTCCTTTCGATATTTGCGCCCATCGGATCGTAACTTCCTGAATTATGGCCCCTGATTGTCCGAAAAATCGCTTTTGTTAGCTTGTGGTCCCTCTGGAGGTCAAAATTGTTATCCGATTTAAAAAACCGTTTGATTATATCACGGTTTCATGATAATGAAGAGAGAATTTGAATTTCGTGAAAATCGGACCAAAATTGACGGACAAAATGGCCGCGGTTTGTACGCGAATGGTGTGAAAATATGTTATATCAAGGTTGTGGACCATGGGTTCCACGTCGACCGTATATGCCGGTCGGGACCGGGGGCTATATAAAATGACCGTAACTAGATCTGACCCAACGGTCATTTTGCACGCCGGAAAAATAGCCTTTTTTTTCCAAACCCAAATTTTCAAACATGGCTACGATCGACATCGGCAATAAAATTGTACGGCCAGCGCACGTAAAGATAAGAGAAGCCACATAATCTCATGATTGGTGTTATAAGAGTTGTATACATAGTCGTCAATAGATTATACTGGGCTTTGTGTTGATAATTAATGATGATTGTCTTGTAGTAGAACAATAAAAGTTAATTGATATTTGGGAATTTTATCAAAGGCGTGAAGCGGTCCACTCTTTGTCGATCACCTATTGTCCACGTGTCATAAGAATTTTCTAGAACAAAGCCGTTTACCGCTATTACAGTTACGTACGATATAAACGAGATTATTATGATCTTCGAAAAAAGGGCCGTTTATATGAAGTACTGCTCTTCGAATCCAACCAACTGTCATATTAAATAAAACAGCATAGAAATTACGTAAATCCTCAACAACGTGCGTGTTTGGAGAAAACTGCATTATAATTTGTTATAGTGATATCACGGCTTTGCGGGAATTGTAGAAATAAAATCATTGTCGATCACCTATTGTCCACGTGTCATAAGAATTTTGTAGAACAAAGCCGTTTACCGCTATTACAGTTACATACGATATAAACGAGATTATTATGATCTTCGAAAAAAGGGCCGTTTATATGAAGTAATGCTCTTCGAATCCAACCAACTGTCATATTAAATAAAACAGCATAGAAATTACGTAAATCCACAACAACGTGCGTGTTTGGAGAAAACTGCATTATCATTTGTTATTATTATAGTGATATTACGGCTTTGCGGAAATTGTAGAAATATAATCTAGAGATTAGTTAACTTGCTTACCCAAAAATTTAGAAGATTACGTATTCCAGTGCTATCGTGTAGCAATACTGATGATTCCACATGTTATAAAAATGCCGTGTATATATGGAAGCCGAGCTCTTACACACGACGATATTATAGGGGGCGCTAGCTTGGAAGTTAGCAGTCCGAAGTTAGTTATTCATTATTAACATTTGCGGCCCGTAACGCCGTAAGAGATGTTCTAAAACAAATAAATGTGACATATATGCCATGGATACTTATATATTTATCAGCATATCGTATTTTTTGTATTACAACTCCTACATTATCCAGGTTAGTGTGTTTTCTATAGAGCACGTGGTAATTATGTGTCATCCACTGGAATGGTTTTTCTACGGCCAATTCAGCTATTTCGATTAATTAAGTAGCCCAAAGGGAATATTTAATTACTAAATAATTATCATAAGTCTTACTAATATTTCATTTTTAAGTCCAATATATATTTTTTTGTGTACCCCATGCTGACAAAGTGGTGTTGACACGTGAATTCACAATACTCCACGATGAATAAAAAATATGAAATATGAATTTACTTTGCAAAGTTTTCGTGCGTTATCAAAAATGACCGGTAGTGAAAATTTTGAAGTGGAAGCCCTGTTGTGGACCTTATAGAGGTCACAATTTTGAACTGATTTTGATGAAACTTGAAATACATGTTTATAACCTAATGATCTTGATTCCATTGCATATTTGCCCTTATCGGATCGTAACTTCCTGAATCATGGCCCCGGATTGTACGAAAAATCTACCATTTTAGCTTGTGGTCCCTCTGGAGGTCACAATTATTATCTGATTTAAAAAAACGTTTGATTATATCACAGTTACACCGTAGTTATGGGTAAGTTTGAATTATGATTTTCTGATGATTACTTAAAATGCAACTGCTCTTGTTGACTGCCCGGACGATTTGGCTGCTGTGTGGGCGTATGTTTCGTTGCCTGGCAACCTATTTTTAACTCATGTGATTACCATGTTTTGGATTATCAGACTTATGATGTCATTGCCCGACTTTAAACTTCCAGACATATTCTTGTTAGCCTAGTTCCTGTTGTCACTAACAATTTCAATACATAAACCAGAATATATTTTACAAACTAAGGTAACCCCTACAGTATATAGCGTCTATAGTGTAACATACGAAACAATTAAAATGAACAATTAGACACTACTAAGTAGACAAATTGTCTGCTGTAAAAGCCCCGCCAGACATTCCCAACAGTTGGGCCCTGCAGACGTTGTGTTGATACCCCCAAGACGCCCCCGAAGGGTTCCGACTTTTGAGCTAGATTAAACATTAGAGCTACCATACGAAACAAAATTAAAATGAACAATCAGACTCTACTAAGTAGACAAATTGTCTGCTGTAAAAGCCCCGCCAGACATTCCCAACAGTTGGGCCCTGCAAACGTTGTGTTGATATCCCAAAGACGCCCCCGCAGGGTTCGAACTTTTGAGCTAGATTAAACATTGGAGCTGTAATAAATATAATTGTAAGAAAGGGACAAGGTGGATACCTGGGCATTATATTGTGATCCATGGCAATGTATGACATTGTTATTTTAACGTGTTTTGGGCCGTGAACTCAACAAGGTAGTCTGTCTCGAAAACGACGTGCGAAAGACTGAAATTTCCTGGACTGTAAACACTGACATCGATAAGATAAGATAATCTTTATTTATAGTCGGTATGTACATATAACAGTAAAACACAAGCTCCTTGGAGCTTTTAGGCCGACATAAGTATTTCAATTTATAAAAAAATAAATTATAAATTTACATTAAAAAATATTACAGTAAAACATAACACATTCCTAAACATGACACATTTTTAAATAATGATAAGATGTTATAAAATTTATTAAATTTTTACAGTCATAACATTACATTTAAAATTTTTCATTTATCACAGTTTATTTAAATGGAGATATCAGAGTCAATGATTTAATTGCTATATTTACAAACTCCAGCATTAGTAGGCTATATCACTAAAGGTAGACTTACACACTGAACATTTACATTCTATTCCATTCCAGGGGGAGTGGATGGCTGAATGGTTAGCAGTGCATACTGTATCATAAAGTCTGTCATTGAGTCAACTGGTGTTGTTTCGAAACCCCGGTTGTACGTGACAAGGAGTAGGGTCGCCTGTCCAACCTCGTTGGTTTTCTACGGTTTCCTCCCAGTACTAAGGCCCCCTACACCTAAGCGAATTATTGAAATAAAATTTAAAACCATATGTTAGTCCCCAAATGACCTAATTTGTGTCAAGTGGACATTAATCCCCATTTCTCTTTCCCTCTCTCTCTATTCAATTTCAAGTAAACAGTAGTTTTTTAAAAAAAACACAACCAAAGCCCAGCTTAGGCATGGGCCAGAGGGGCCCAGACCCCTGCGGTTTAGGGGGCCCCGCGGTTCATGGGAAAAAAATTAAAATTCCAGATGAAAGTTTCACGATAATCAATCTAGTGGCAGAGACTGAGCTATCCCTCAACCTTCTCTGTGAAGTTCCACTCTGTGATCGGTCTTGGTTTCTAGAAATGTATGTCATTCGAAAGTAAATAGATTTCGTATGTGATCACATATTATATAATTATTTTTTATTACAGACCGTTTAATTGTGTGTTACGTATGCGTGCCATTCAAAAGGATATGAAATAATCTTCTCGTCGCGTTAGGGGCCCTGTGATTCTAGTTAGACCCAGGGCCCCGCTCCGGTTAAACTGGGCTTTGAACACAACACAGTTTCTATCACTGATTTTGTAGGCAAAGCACGTTTCGACAAGTATTCTTTTATCGTTATCATTTGTGCTTGATAACAATAAGAGAATACTTGTCGAAACGTCGTGCTTTGCATATAAACCAGTGATTGCATTTCCATATAAACTGTGTTGTGTTTTTAATGTGCTCAATCGCTAAATGCAGTAAAGAATTATAGAAGCTTTTTAAAGGAGCTAAATCGCTAATATTTGGTACCGTACCTAGAAATTGACACAAGTGGGTCGCAACGCATATAATGCTGTAAAATGAAGGTATATTAAACTGATTTACATTCAATGGTTTCCGTTCATACTTTAATTTCAAATCAGTTATGTTCGGCGAAATAAGCCATATGCCGCATTCTAAGGTAGAGAAACCTGTCACCTTCGCTACCGCTAAACCGGTCTACAAATCAGACTATCAATAATCGTGCAATCAACATGTCAACAAAGTTCTCCAATATAAAGTTTAAGCTCGCAATAGGCCAGAAATCAATGAGTTATTTCTTTATAGTGCGGAGTCTTATTTGCGTACATGTGAGTTGGATGCTGCGCAGCTATTTAAAATTTGACCTATCACAGGTCGTGCTTAAGAGGTCGCGGTTAAAAGTTATGGTCAAGTGCCAGGTCATTGCATTTGTAAACAAAGCCACGTCCATGATTTACCTTTGATAACATTGACACGGACTAAGGATATTGGACTGGAAATAGTGGAAAAATGCTTTCATGTCATGGAAATGTGGGGGAAAATTTGTCTGGCCGGGCCTGTTTTGTAATCAATGAGATGTACCAATTCAAAAATGTTTGCTTGAGCTCCTTTTTATACGCCCACATTTTCATGTGGACGTATATTGTCGTCGCCCCCGTCCGTCCGTCCACAATTGTTTGTGAACAGTCTACAGGTCACAATTCTTATCCTATTTCAATGAAACTTAAAATATTGGTTTATCACCGTAAGATCTCGGTTCCTTTTGATATTGGCATGTATCGGACTGTAACTTCATGGGATATGGCCCCTGATTGTACGAAAAATCACGTTTTTTAGCTTGTGAACAGTGTAGAGGTCACAATTTTGAACTGATTTGGATGAAACTTGAAATGCATGTTTATAACCCAAAGATCTTGGTTCCTTGCGATATTTGCGCCAATCGGATCGTAACTTCCTGAATTATGGCCCCTGATTGTCCGAAAAATCGCCCATTTTAGCTTGTGGTCCCTCTGGAGGTCAAAATTGTTATCCGATTTAAAAAAACGTTTGATTATATCATGGTTCGATGGTTATGAAGGTTGAGTTTGAATTTCGTGAAAATCGGACCAAAATTGACGGACAAAATGGCCGCCGTTTGTACGCGAATAGTGTGAAAATATGTTATATCAAGGTTGTGGACCTTATAGAGGTCACAATTTTGAACCGATTTTGATGAAACTTGACATGTATGTTTATAACCCAAAGATCTTGGTTCCTTTCGATATTTGTGCCCATCGGATCATAACTTCCTAAATTATGTCCCCTGATTGTCCGAAAAATCGCTTTTGTTAGCTTTTGGTCCCTCTGGAGGTCAAAATTATTATCCGATTTAAAAAAACATTTGATTATATCACCGTTACATGGTAATGAAGAGAGAGTTTGAATTTCGTGAAAATCGGAAGAATTGACGGACAAAATGGCCGCCGTTTGTACACGAATAGTGTGAAAATATGTTATATCAAGGTTGTGGACCCTATAGAGGTCACAATTTTGAGCCGATTTTGATGAAACTTGACATGTATGTTTATAACCCAAAGATCTTAGTTCCTTTCGATATTTGCGCCCATCGGATCATAACTTCCTGAATTATGTCCCCTGATTGTCCGAAAATCGCTTTTGTTAGCTTGTGGTCCCTCTGGAGGTCAAAATTATATCACGGTTTTATGGTAATGAAGAGAGAATTTGAATTTCGTGAAAATCTGACCAGAGCTGACGGTTAAAATGGCCGCTGTCTGTACCGGAACGCGAATTGTGTGAAAATATGTTATATCAAGGTTGTGGACCCTATAGAGGTCACAATTTTGAACTGATTTTGATGAAATTTGAAATACATCTTTATAACCTAATGATCTTGGTTCCATTGCATATTTGCCCATATCGGATCGTAACTTCCTGAATTATGGCCCCTGATTGTACGAAAAATCACCCTTTTTAGCTTGTGGTCCCTTTGTAGGTCACAATTATTATCTGATTTAAAAAAACGTTTGATTATATCACAGTTACACCGTAGTTATGGGTGAGTTTGAATTATGATTTTCTGATGATTACTTAAAATGCAACAACTCTTGTTGACTGCCCGGACGATTTGGCTGCTGTGTGGGCGTATGTTTCGTTGCCTGGCAACCTATTTTTAACATAATGTCTGAGGGGCCCAACTTTTGGGGGTGTCTGGCGGGGCTTTTACAGCAGACAATTTGTCTGGCATTGGGATTTTTATACTTAGTAGAGTCTAATAATATTATTGTTCATTTTAATTTTGTTTCGTATGGTACCTCCAATGTTTAACCTAGCTCAATATTTTGGGCCCTTCGGGGGCGTCTGGCGGGCCCTATGCGGAGGATAATTTCTCTGGCAGGACTTGTTTTGTACTCGGGGAGATGCATCTGTTAATTTCAACTTGTTTCAGAGTGGTATCAACAATGTTTGATCCAGCTCATTTTCAACACAATGTCGGCGTGGCCCAACTTTTGGGGTGTCTGGCGGGGCTCTAACAGCAGACAAATTGTCTGGCATTGGAATTTTTATACTAGTAGAGTCTAATTGTTCATTTTAATTTTGTTTCGTATGGTACCTCCAACGTTTAATCTAGCTCAATATCTGGGGCCCTTTGGGGGCGCTCTAGAGGCCAAAGTTAATATCCGATTGACTTTAAATTTACACACAGTGTTTAAGGTCATAAGACGAAGAAGCCTATTGATTTTCAGCGATTTCCGATAATTAGTGCCAGAGTTATGGCCCTTGATCACTTCAAAAAATCTTGTGGACGCTCTAAAAGTCAAAGTTAATATCCGATTGACTTTAAATTTATACACAGTGTTTAAGGTCATAAGACGAAGAAGCTTATTGATTTTCAGCGATTTTGGATAATTAGTGCCAGAGTTATGGCCCATGATCACTTCAAAAAATCTTGTGGACGCTCTAAAAGCCAAAGTTAATATCCGATTGATTTTAAATTTATACACAGTGTTTAAGGTCATAAGACGAAGAAGCCTATAGATTTTCAGCGATTTCCGATAATTAGTGCCAGAGTTATGGCCCTTGATCACTTCAAAAAATCTTGTGGACGCTCTAGAGGCCAAAGTTAATATCCGATTGACTTTAAATTTATACACAGTGTTTAAGGTCATAAGACGAAGGGGTATATTCATTTTCAGCGATTTCCAATAATTACTGCCAGAGTTATGGCCCTTGACCAAGTCGAAAAATCCTGTGGACGCTCTTGAGGCCAAAGTTAATATCCGATTGACTTTAAATTTACACACAATGTTTAAGGTCATGACACGAAGAAGCCTACTAATTTTCAGCGATTTCAAATTACTTCCAGAGTTATCTCCCTTTATCACTTCAAAAAACCTTGTGACACTATAGAGGCCAAACTTATCATCTGATTGACTTCAGATTGATACACAGAGTTTAAGGTGTTGGAACGAATAAGTATTTTGATTTTCAATGAATTTTGATAACTGAACAGCTAAATCCATGATATTAAATGTTTGTTATACTTATTGTTAGCGTGGGGCAAAACTTTATAAAAAGCATACAAATTCTAATGATTTTCTGATAATTACATAATGAGTTGTTACTCTTAATCATATTTTAGTGTATTACAAATGTTTCATTACCGTAAAAAGTAAAAATATGCGACAACCCTTGTTGACTGCCCAGACGATTTAGCTGCTGTGTGCGTATGTTTCGTTGCCTGGCAACCTATCTTTAGTTATTTTTAAAATATGTTAAAATAAAGCCTTAAAATAGATGGTCTCTATAAACAGGCCTACCTTGTTAAAGACTAATCCTATAATTCACTGTTGCCAGTTGAGAAATTGGCAAAAATATCATTTTCAACTTCAAATTCAAACGTTTGAAGATCGCCATTGCATGTAGGGGAATGGGAAAACAAAGGAGGTAATTGTGTCATTATTTTCTGTGTCAGCGATTTTACATTTATATCGGTAGTCGAAGATTTGGCATCACTATCTAATTCTTTTGAGTGAGAATAACCCATCTTAATAAGAATGATTATTGTCACACACTAAATGTAAATGTTCAAAAATGGTACTAGAAATAGTTGATTTAACTTAATAAACCAATTCTCTGATCTCGTATGAACCAAACCATGGAATCTACTTGTATCTCCAATCTGTTCTTGAATGCCCTTGTTCAAACCATTAAATCTTCAGTTGTTCTCGCTTGGCATGTAAGAATTTCCTGAGTCTTGAATTCATCTTCCTCTATTACATCAGCAACGGGTTTCAGGCTATTGTTTGTTTGAATATGCACTCAGGTGATACATATGTAATTAATATTCCATACATATGGATGAGTTAGGATTGGTAGACATGGCAAGGTTTGGGTCGTTTAGAAATGGAAAAGTGGACCATGAAAAATTTATGAAACATTTTCCTTTTATTATTCTTTTGCTTGAACAATAATAGTTTATTCTATGATCTTGTAAAACGTGGGGAAAATATATTCTACAAAATTTTATTCCGTGGTGTTTTTCACCACAAGAGTTCCACAAGATATTAGACTTATAAAATAAAAAATTTTGTCTAAAATTTCATCTCAGATCCCCTATACACCTTTGTTGTACCACATTCCACAAACTTTTCGACTTACAATAATTTTGATAGATTGTTTTGTGCCTGTGGTGTTTTTTTTACCATTAGAGTTCCACAAGACATCAGGTTTTTTTCCAAAATTTCTTCTCAGCCCCTCTATATTATGCTTGTGTGATACAATTCCACATTACACAGAATTTTTGACTTTTGTGTCTGTAGTGTTTTTTACGAATCAAATGAAAGAAGTTAAATTATTATATAAATTCATTGGGTAAAAGTTTCATAGAATTGGTTAATAAGCTTTTAGCCTTAAAGAAAATAAAAGCGTTGACACTTGATTTGCACTGTTAATATATAGTCCGGCAGCAGGTCGACAAACCTTGAAATATTGCCAGCCTAATGTTTTTTAATGGATTATATATTATATATCTTCGGTATGAGTAGATTAGGAATCCGGATGATGCCACCCTAGTACCCTAAGAGAAATTTAAAATATTCAAGATGGCCACCATGATGCATTTTCTGGGTATTTAGTGGGGTAAAATATGTGATTTTGATGTAAATTAAAATTTATGTTTATCTCCTTTCGCTAATTGTGCATTTTAAACTGTAACTTCTTGAATTATGGCCCCCTATTGTACGAAAAATCATATTTTTAGCTTGTGGGTCCTCCAGATGTCACAAATTTCAGAAAAAAATGTAGGTGATGTCACATGTATTGTAAAGATTTATGTCAATTCCTGTCGGCTCACAACTTAATAGTTTTATTAAGTAACCACAACCACTTTCACAGATAAAAATCAAACTTCTGATCTCTCTCATACAGTTTCTGAGGTCTCTGAGGAATGGAAACTAAAAAGGTATAACAGTAATTTTAGTAATAACAATGTATAGTCTTTTATACCAAAGCTGCAGAAGTCTAATAATGTATATATTGACTTTATTGGATCTGGTGCTGCTAGACAACAACAGTAACAATCCATTGTAAACAGTAGGCTATAGCCAGGAGTTTACATATAAGTGCATGCTGGTTGTTTGAACCTAAAGAAAATGTTCTTTTATTGATCATGAGGGTAGAATCATTATCTACTATTGAATAAAGAATTAAATTTAAAGGTGTGTGTACGGATTGAGAATCACCTGAAAGTATGGACTGTTGTATTATAATAAGTGTTACATGAAAGTTTGTTGATCTTTTACAGGTGAAAATAAGGTAACAATAAATCAAACATTGCAACAGATGACAGTTAATCCACTAGTTACACTAGAATCTTGGTTAATAGGTGAACAATATGTTAAGCGTGAAGTAGCCTTCTGTGCTAGATGGTGTCTAGATAATTTATGTAAGTTTTTGTACACCCACATTTTCCAGTGAGTAACAATATCGAATAAATAAAAACAATTAACACAAACCAATTGATCAGATAATTTTAAAGAAGTCAAACTGATCCATTTAATTTAATATTAAAATAAGAAGATATACAATCATAACCAGAAGACAATATCAGAAATCCATTGTTTGAACCAAAGTTTCATCAGTAAAATTGCTAACTTCTTCAGGGATGAAGAATTGAAAACAAAATGGCTGGATATCTGTGATATCATATTAAGTTATGACATCACAATAAGTTATGACACAATAGCAGTGAAGATGCCATTGTTTGTAATTTGTGCATATTGCGTCTTATCTGTAGATTTGTTTTTATGTAAATTATGTGTGATGCAGTCCCCCTGCCCATACTATTATATACCTAACAGGAGAATGCTATATCAAAGACCACGATCTAGCACAAATGACATCATATGTCGGTTAGGGTTAGCGCAGACCCTGTTTACATCTCAAGACTGGATAAAATCTGCTACACTAACCCTTACCCTAACCGTAAACCACACATATGACTAGGTGTCACAGCTCCATTGTGCGTGCTGGAAGACGGTCGTTTTTTATACGCCCACATTGAAATGTGGTCGTATATTGTTGTCGCCCCTGTCCGTCTGTCGGTCCGTCTGTGCGGCGTTCACAATTGCTTGTGGACGCTCTACAGGCTAAAGTTAATATCCGATTGACTTTAAATGTATACACGATGTTAAAGGTCATGAGACGAAGAAGGCTATTGATTTTCATTGATTTCCGATAATAACGGCCAGAGTTATGGCCCTTGATCACTTAAACACTTAAAAAAATCTTGTGGATGCTCTAGAGGCCAAAGTTATTATCCGATTGACTTTAAATTTATACACAGTGTTTAAGGCGAACAGACGAAGAAGCCTATTGATTTTCAGCGATTTTCGATAATTGCTGCGAGAGTTATGGCCCTTGATCACTTCAACAAATCTTGTGGACGCTTTAAAGGCCAAAGTTAATATCCGATTGACTTCAAATTTATACACAGTGTTCAAGGTCATGAGACGAAGAAGCCTACTGATTTTCAGCGATTTCCGATAATAACTGCCAGAGTTATTGCCCTTGATCACTTCCAAAAATCTTGTGGACGCTCTAGAGACCATAATTAATATCCGATCGACTTTTAATTTATACACAGTGTGTAAGGGCATGAAACAAAGCGGCCTATTGATTTTTAGCGATTTCCGATAATTACTGGCAGAGTTATGATCCTTGATCACCTCAGAAAATCTTGTGAACGCTGTAGAGGGCAAAGTTAATATCCGATTGACTTTAAATTTGTACACAGTGTTTAAGGTCACGGGACGAGAGAGAGAGAGAAATGGGGTTTAACGTCCACTCGACACAAACTAGGTCATTTTGGGACTAACATATGGTTTCAATTTTATTTCAATAATTCGCTTGCGCATAGGGGTCTTTAGCAGTGTGAGGAAACCGGAGTGCCCGGAGGAAACCCACGAGGTTGAGAAGGCGCCCCTATCTCCATGCCACGTAAGCTCACACCAGGGATCGAAACCACAGCCTCAAGCCAGAGGTGGCCGCCCAGCTAGAGGTCGAAGCGTGGCACTCTAGACCACTAGGCCATCCCAACCCTCCTGTCACGGGACGAAGAATCCTATTGATTTTCTGCGAATTCCAATAATTACTGTCAGAGTTATCTCCCTTGATCACTTTGAAAAACCTTTTGTACATGTATATTGATTTTCAATGAATTTTGATAACTGAACAGCTAAATCCATGATTTGAAATGTTTCATATACTAAGCGTTAGCATGGGGCAGAACTTTATAAAAACCAAACAAATTCTAATGATTTTCTGATAATTATTTTATGAGTTGTTAATCTTAATCAGATTTCAGAGTATTATAAATGTTTCATTACCGAAAAAAGTAAGAATATGCGACAACTCTTGTTGACTGCCCGGACGATTTAGCTGCTGTGGGCGTATGTTTCGTTGCCTGGCAACCTATCTTTTCCTGATTTGTAACACTTTTTTTACGGCCACATGAAAATGTGGTCATATATTGTCGTTGCCCTTTCCATCCGTCTGTCTGTCCGTCCGTCGTCCACAATTTCTTATGAACGCTCTAGAGCCACGTTTCTCAACCTTTTCTCACCGCTCACCCCTAAATGAATTTTCAACCAACCCATTTACCCTCAGAGTTTTGAGGAGGTCACTGACGGCGGAGCCGTGGCCGGCGAAGCTGGTCACCGCGAGCGCCGTAGGCGCGAAGCCCGTCGAGGAGGGTCAAGGTGAGGGGGGTCTCCCCCCCTAGGAAATTTTTAGAAATGTGATTTCCAGCCATTTCAGGCACTTTCAGGCGTTTCATAGGAACTTAAAAATGGCCTTTTCTATAGAAGCCATCCGGCATGATTTCCAGCCATTTCAGGCACTTTCAGGCGTTTCATAGGAACTTGAAAATGGCCTTTTCTATAGAAGCCATCCGGCGTGAACCGCGGATCCTTGCACGGGCCTGCACCCCCTGACCACATTGACATTGAATATGGAATGAATACGGATCGAAGGTGAGATTCAATAATCACCAAATTTATATTTTAATCAAAATACGTTGTTTCCAGTTCAGTGCGAAATTTGCTCCTGGTGATTGTCACAAACGATTTTTTTTATTCTCGGGACAGTGTTTGAGAGTGCTAATCTCAACTGCACAACCTTTATATGATCATTTTTGAAGTTACTGGGAGTGTGGTCATTCACCCCCTGGACGCCAGCCATTCCCCCCTTGGGGGTGAATTCACCCCAGGTTGAGAAACGCGGCTCTAGAGGTTAAAGTTGATATCTGATTGACTTTAAATTTACACATAGTGTTAAAGGTCATGAGACGAAGAAGCCTATTGATTTTCAGCAATATCTTATTATTACTGCCAGAGTTATGACCCTTGTTACTTTAAAAATCTTGTGAACGCTCTAGAGGCTAAAGTTAAGATATTGTCGTTGCCCTTTCCGTCCGTCTGTCTGTCCGTCCGTCGTCCACAATTTCTTGTGAACACTCTAGAGGTTAAAGTTAATATCCGATTGACATTAAATTTACACATAGTGTTAAAGGTCATGAGACGATGAAGCCTATTGATTTTCAGCAATATCTTATTATTACTGCCAGAGTTATGACCCTTGATTACTTTAAAAATCTTGTAAACGCTCTAGAGGCTTAAGTTATTTCTGCCAGTTATGACCCCTGATTACTTTGAAAAATCTTGTAAACGCTCTAGAGGCTTGAGCAATATCCGATAATTACTGCCAGAGTTATGACCCTTGATCAGTTTGAAAAATCTTGTGAGGTTGTATATTGTTGTCGCCCCCGCCCGTCCGTCCACTTTTCGATTTAGTTTTCGATTTTAAAAAAAAGTTTTAATTTTTTTTTTCATTTAAGTTTTCAATTTCTTTTTTTTTTTAAATTTTCTTTCATTTCATTTGTTGATTTAGATTTATTTTATTTTACTTTGTTTTATCAAGATTTTCATTTAATTTAATTTACAGTTTTCTATTTTATTCAATTGTTATTTTATTAATTGTTATTTCATTTAATTTAGTTTTTATTTTATTTAATTTAGTTTTTATTTTATTTAATTTAGTTTTTATTTTATTTTTTTGGCTAATTTTTATTTTTATAATTTTTTTTTATATAATTTCTATTTTTTGAGGGCGTTTTTCTTTACACATTCTCTATGATAACCATGGGCCACCATAGATGTCCTGGACTACATGTTTGTGACGTAGTCTACAAAGACTATAAATTAACCGTGCGAGATAGTCACAGTCTAGTTGATTTCTACATGTGTAAAAGTAATTTATAATTGATTATTGCCTGAGTTTGACACAGTCCCGAATTGTATTATTATAGTGTCCAGTGCCACTTTAATGGTAGTGCGGATGTAAATAAATATTTTCTTTATGTTTAATTGGATAAGTAAACTTAGTTATAAATAATATAGTTAGTTTTGTTTATTCTACTAAGTGTGAGGATTTGTATCGTGTGCGTGTCTCGCGGAGCACATACAAAATAGTTAACACATTTTATAGGTTAACGCACAGACATTTTAGCATGCTCCCATACGTGCTTCTACACGTGTATGTTTGGACTTAGATAGTCTGTTGAGGTATTATATAGAATATTACAAGGTTTTTATTTAACAATTATATACCCAATAATTAGGATTGGGTGTTTATATTTCAATTTGATTTAAAATCAATTAAATTTATTTGACATTTGGTCTTGTATTGGTATACAAGATAGAAATTAACAAATGCTCTATTGAGGAGTTATTAGAAATAGGTATTGACTCAAACACCACTGAGCGTGTATATGCAGCAGTCACGAGTTTTGGCGGCAAACTAAATTTAGAAACTAGGGATCAATTATGTTTTTGTTGGAAGGTAAAACGAGTGAGTTCTTTACTAATGTGACAGTGAGAGATGCAAATTTAAGTTTTTATGATTTAAAATTAAAAATGGAAAAACGGTTTGGAAACCAAGAGTTACTGAAAACCGCGATGATGCAGTTTCAGAATTTGCGCCAAGGTTATGAAGAAAGTCTCTTTGATTGGGCTGATAGGGTGTTACTTATAGCCTCGCGGGCTTTTAACGATTGTTCTGATGATCATATAACCCGTCAGGTCATAATGAGATTTTGTCAGGGTTGTGAAGATAAAGAAGCCGGGCAATATGCATGTAATACGCGCCCAAAAACGTTGAATACGGCTATTGATGCTATAAAATGGTTTAGGCACAACAATACCGCTATTTATGGACGTTCTGGGCAAAGGGAAACAAGATATAACAGCCCGAACAGGGAATATGAGTCGACAAGGGTACGGGCAGTTTCCACTCCTAGACCGCAAGAATGCACATCTCCAAATTCACCCAATTTATTTGCACGGGTTGAGAGTACAGAAAAGCGTCTTATTAAATTAGAATTTAAAGTAGATACTACGGTCACTAAAATTGATGAATTATCAGAGTCTTTCCGTAAGTTTATGTTAGCTTTAAACCGGTCACGATCACCGTCTAGGTCCCCGCCACGGGAGTCACCTACTTTTTTTCCTTGTAATAAACGTGGTCATTATAAACGGAATTCCCCTCGTCTTTCTGAGCCAAAAGAAAGTACGCCTTTGCTGGGTAAAAATTTAAGCGAACGCAGACACGTGGGTTTCGTGAGCAGTGATAATGAGTTGTTAAACTTCACAGGATCGAGCGAGTAGGCGAACGGTCGATCCCAGAACAACCAATTGCTTCTCCATGTAAAATTCTGTCAAGCGACGAATTGAGTATTTTTGAAAAAGTAGTTACTGTTATCTACGGTCTAGAAAACTTGTCAAATATGGTGTCTAGCGGGTCACAGGTCACGATACTTTCCAATCGTCAGTATGATAAACTAGACAGAAAACCTCCCAAGCTCCGTGACGTAAAACTACATACCGCGGGTCGGGAATTAGTTTTTTCCGGATTTATTGTTGGACCCGCTAGTTTAGATTTTGGGGCATTCCAGGTACAATTAGACCAATTATATGTAGCACCAATAGAAGACGATATGTTATTAGGTTTAGATTTTATGAGAGCAAATAAAGTACACATTTAAAAACAGATAAAATGCACATCGGAGATGATAGGTTTGATTTATTTTGTGGAAATGTAGATGATCAAGTAGATTACGCTAACTTATTTGTCGCCAAGCGAATAGCTGTTCCACCGTTATCTGTCGCACGAGTACGGTGTAATATGGATAATAATTTATCCCGGTTTTTGATCGAACCTTTAAGTCATCCTAATCTATTAATAGCATGATCGGTTCACTCCCATATAGAAACTGAATTCCCAGGTATATGTTTGATAAACCCAATTTGAACGTTCCAAACAGTTCTTAGATCCAACCGAGCAGGATAAAGTTAAAAGTCTATTAATTGATTATCAAGACGTTTTTGCTAAGGAACAATTTGATTTGGGTAATTTTACTGCTATTGAACACTGTATTGAGACGGGTAATGCCAAACCCATTAAACAACGTATGCGACGTACACCCATTTATTTCGCGGGGGAGGAAGAGAGGTACACAGGCGCGGATCCAGGATTTTTTGCAGGGGGGGGTCTAGGTTTGATAATTGCTTAACTAATTGCGGTGGGCGTATCCCACCGCCGCCTGCGCCGAAGGCGCTTAACCAATTAACAGGGGTTTTGGGGGCCCTCCCCCAGAATAATTTGGTAAATTAGATTCAATTTGGTGCATTCTGACGTATTTCCGGAAGGTAAATTCCAAAATTACAGGTCTAAAAATCGCCAATAAAATCGCATAAAATGTCCTTAAAATGTGAGGAACAAAATATCTTCAGATACCATATTAGGGTTGTTCTTAACAAGCTTTATTGGCAGTTTTAATTTACTGTTTGAGTAACCAGTCCATTTAAGTATAGGAAAGTTGGTCGGGGTTTTCCAGAGCACAAACATTCACAGACGAAAAGTTTATTTTCACCGCATAAAAATAAATAATAGTGCAACAGCGTTAATAAAACTTATATTTTCATACAGTACGGTATTAAAAAATTACCGTTGTCAATAGGTGATTTGCTGTGGGGTCAATTCGTCCCGACGGCGATTTATGCTGTCAACGTTTTTGGCTAATTGCCAGAGCTGTATGTGACTATTTGTGGTTCTTTTGCCCACAATGGAATGAAAGTCATGACTGAGCCTGAGCAGGGGGGGGGTCCGGACACCTGGACCCCCCCCCCCTCTGGATCCGCGCCGGGTACATTTAAAGAAAATGTTAGAAGCAAAAGTTATTCAACCCTCTGTGTCTGAGTGGGTGTTTTCCTCCAGTTTTGATACGGAAAAAAGACGGAACTGTACGTTGGTGCATAGACTATAGGAAGTTGAATGCGGTGACATCTAAGGATGTATTCCCTATGCCATTGATTGATGAATGTTTAGACTCTTTGGCGGGAAACAGGTGGTTTTCTAAATTAGACGCCAATTCAGCATATTGGCATATTCGCCTTAATAAAGATGATAGGAAAAAAAACTCTTTCATTACTAAGTATGGTTTGTTCGAATTTACAAAAATGGGATTCGGTATATGCGGGGCACCAAATACCTATTCAAGGGCAATGAATCTGGTACTTCATGGGCTAGCATGGAATATTGATTTAGCATTTTTGGATGACACTCTTGTCCTTGGGAAAGATGTAGACGATCACTTAGGTAATTTGCAGTTAGTTTTAGACCGGTTTAGAGAATATAAAATTAAATTAAAACCAAAGAAATGTGAATTGTTTCAACAGGAAGTTGATTTTCTAGGTCGATTAGTTAGCCAAAACGGGATCAAAGCGGGAAATAATTTAACATGTACAACTGGCGGTAGTTTTTTCTTTGATGTCCATAGCAGTTATATCTCATAACAACCTCTCATGACATCATCAGGGGTTGATATATTCGGTTCATATCAACTACTGATAACGTCCTAACAGGTTGATATTTCATATCAACCGCTGATGACGCCATTACAGGTCGATATATTAGGCTCATATCAACCGCTGATGACGTAGATGATAGAAATAATACAAAGAACACAGTAATACAATTTTATTCTTTTGACAATAAAAAAAAATTGTTATGGTACAGTTTGTAGCATTCAGGATCGAAAAAGACGCAGTACTTATCGGCATATTTAAATCGGTTATCCATACTCCATGTCTAAGATATCTTTCAGAATTTTCTTTCTGCCCACATCATTTCTCCACACACTCCAAGACTTGAAAGTATTTATCGCCCAAGAGTTCCTTTGTAAAGTATTTTTGGATACAGTCTACTTAAAACAGTCGGTCAAATCCTTCTCTGAACATACCCAAAACCTTCAATCACGGTTCATTGTCAGAATTATCGGAAAAGATTGCCTTTTGATCCAAATTTTCTTCAGTCTTTGGAAAGATCCTCATCATATTTGCATTCACATCTATTCCATCGTCAATATGGTGACTAAAAATGGATTGATTATTCGTCTGACTTTTGTTTTTGTTTTACTATCCATTTTGTTTAAGCTTTCAAGTCAATAACTCCAAAATGGCGATGTATAAACAAAAACAGGGGCGTGATTGCCTCGGTAATTCTCGCTATTTGGCGGAAACTATCGAACAATTATCCAATCACTGTTGCCTTTTTTTTAGAAGAGCCCATTAAATTTAAGGGTGAACGCGTTGTATATGTCAGATATAAACCTACTCTCCCTCGGATTGATACGTAATTGCGTACAACGGTAAAGCTATTTCAGCGAAATCCTTAATGAAACTTCTATGATAGTTCGCGAACCCAAGGAAAGTTTCCACCTCCTTGGTACAAGTGGGTACCGTCCATTTATCAATGGTTTCAGTATAGGATATTAACCTACCCGAGGTAGGTTACGTAATTGCGTACAACGGTAAAGCTATTTCAGCGAAATCTTTAATAAAACTTCTATGATAGTTCGCGAACCCATGGAAAGTTTCCACCTCCTTGGTACAAGTGGGTACCGTCCATTTATCAATGGTTTCAGTATAGGATATTAACCAACCTCTTGTATTAAGGATTTCGCTGAAATAGCTTTACCGTTGTATGCAATTAAGGGTAAATAAGAATTTACTAACTTGGAACGAAACTCAGCAGTTAGCTTTCGAACGACTCAAACGTTTGCTTGTAACAAAACCGGTACTTGCTATACCAAATAATTTGAATCAGTTTATTCTTGATTGTGACGCAAGTATGAACGCTGTGGCTGCCGTGTTGTCACAGATTCAAGACAACCAGGAAAGGGTGATTGCCTACAGTAGTTTTTCGCTAACGCCAGAACAGCTTCGCTATTGCGCGACTCGACAAGAACTGTTGTCGATGGTGCGTTTTTACAAGACAATTTAGACACTATCTGCTTGGTAGACCATTTAAAGTACGAACCGATCACAGTAGCTTGACATGGCTTTTACGATTCAAACACCCGACTGGCCAGGTGGTTAGAGAGAGAGAGAGAGAGAGAGAGAAATGGAGTTTAACGTCCACTCGACACAAACTAGGTCATTTTGGGACTAACATATGGTTTCAATTTAATTTCAATAATTCGCTTCCGCGTAGGGGTCTTTAGCAGTGGGAGGAAACCGGAGTGCCCGGAGGAAACCCACGAGGTTGAGAAGGCGCCCCTATCTCCATGTCACATACGCTCACACCAGGGGTCGAAACCACAGCCGCAAGCCAGAGGTGACCGGCCAGCTAGAGGTCGAAGCGCGGCACTCTAGACCACTAGGCCATCCCAACCCCCCCAGGTGGTTAGAAGAGTTAAGTCAATATGATATGAAAGTTATACATCGTCCAGGTAAAAGACATCGCGTATGAAGTTACTTGATAAACCATGTCCGGATTTTACAATGGATGTGGAATTGACCGATTTACCATGCGGGGGGTGTCGATATTGCGAACGAGCGCATAAAAATTGGATCAATTTTGCCAATAACATTGACGATGTGATACCGTTGCCCTTTAAATCGGGTTTAAAGTATAAATTACCGTTACACAGTGACCCGGATGATAAACCCGTTAGCCTTGTAGTTACTGGGTGTCCCACAAATCCACAGGTTAATATTGTTACTCTCGACGAAAATGACGATGAAACTGGGGAAGGAATCTCATTAGGTAATAATAATATAGTGAAAATTTTATGTAAATAGAGTAATAATATTGTGAAAATTTTATGTAAATAGAGTAATAATTGCCACTTTTATAGACCTTAAACCTTGAAAAGTGACTTGTAGACAATCGCCTATTTCTCTGCAACCGCACAAGTTAGAGAGAGAGAGAAATGGGGTTTATCGTCCAATCGACACAAACTAGGTCCTTTTGAGACTAACATATGGTTTTAATTTTATCTCAATAATTCGCTTGCGCGTAGGGGTCTTTAGCAGTGGGAGGAAACCGGAGTGCCCGAAGGAAACCCACGAGGTTGAGAAGGTGCCCCTATCTCCATGCCACATACGCTCACACCAGGGATCGAAACCGCCGCCGCAAGCCAGAGGTGACCGGCCAGCTATAGGTCGAAGCGCGGCACTCTAGACCACTAGGCCATCCCAACCCCCCCGCACATGTTAGAAACCATTTTGTGGTATCTGTATGATCGTATGGGTTCAATCTATTTGTTGATTGGAATCGAATATCATAATTTTGAAAACATTACAAATCAGACTCATTTGAATAAAATATCTGTTTTGGTGATACTAAAAAAGTTAAATTAGTTCTATGAAATCGTAAATGGCATAAGACATCATATGGTGAAAATTTTATGAAAATCGAATAATAACTGATTCTTTTAGAGCCAAAATAAAGTAAAAAGTGACTTGTGGAAAATCGTCCATTTCTCTGCAACCGTACAAGTTAAAACCATTTTGTGATATCTATATGATCGTATGGGTTCATTTTATTTGTTGATGGGAACCAAATTTCGAAATTCTAAAATTATTACAAATAATACTCATTTCAATAAAGATAGATTGCCAGGCAACGAAGCATACGCCCACAGCAGCTAAATCGTCCGGGCAGTCAACAAGGGTTGTCGCATATTTTTACTTTTTTCGGTAATGAAACATTTATAATACACTAAAATCTGATTAAGAGTAACAACTCATTATGTATTTATCTGAAAATCATTAGAATTTGTTTGCTTTTTATAAAGTTTTGCCCCACGCTAACAATTAGTATACGAAACATTTATGGATTTAGTTGTTTAGTTATCAAAATACTTATTCGTTTCAACACCTTAAACTCTGTGTATCAATCTGAAGTCAATCGGATGATAAGTTTGGCCTCTATAGTGTCACAAGGTTTTTTGAAGTGATCAAGGGAGATAACTCTTGAAGTAATTATTTGAAATCGCCGAAAATTAATAGGCTTCTTCGTCTCATGACCTTAAACATTGTGTGTAAATTTAAAGTCAATTGGATATTAACTTTGGCCTCTAGGGCGTCCACACGATTTTTTGACGTGGTCAAGGGCCATAACTCTGGCAGTAATTATTGGAAATTGCTGAAAATGAATATACCTCTTCGTCTCATGACTGTAAACACTTTGTATAAATTTAAAGTCAATCAGATATTAACTTTGGCCTCTCAGAGCGTCCACAAGATTTTTTGAAGTGATCAACTGCCACAACTCGGGCACTAATTATCAGAAATCGCTGAAAATCAATAGACTTCTTCGTCTCATGACCTTAAACACTGTATATCAATTTAAAGTCAACTTTAATTTCAATGTGGGTGTATAAAACATGTATTTTTAAGGCTAAAAATTCAGTTATTGCCTAAATGACGTCACTTCCGGTGACAGTGAAAGTGTTAAAATGATTTGGAATAGTCTACTGTGGCAATAGGCAACAGACAGTGAAAGAAAATTGAAATCGAATAATAATTGATTCTTTTATAGCCAAAATAACGTGAAAGTGACTCATGCAAAATTGACCATTTCTCGGTAACTGCTCATATTGCAAACTAAATTTCACATACATTCTCTTTGTATGGATTATTGCTACAAGTTTATGAAAATATAGAAGAAATATTTTAATATATAAAGACACTGGATGGGTTGTAAATAGCTTATTTTTACCCCTTTTTTTACCTTTTAATCGAAATGGCCAGAAAACAAAGTCGAAATTAAAAAAAACTGAGCCCGAGATTTTGTGCACCTTTACAGTGCAAATCCTTTGAGTAAGATCAGATTTGTAGAAAATAGTATTTGCTTTCAAAAAGTGGTACCGAACTGTCAATATTGTAGTTTTTGCTGAATTTATGCCACTTCCGGTGCCTACAGGAAACTTTACCGGTAACAAAAAAAATTACATTTTGAACCACTGAACATATGAACATGGTTTTATACAAATCGAACAATAAATAATTAATGTAGGACTGAAAAACTGAATTAGCCAATGGCGGCCAAGGAAAATTACGGAAACAAAATATGTTGACATTTTTGCTCAGATCAGATGTCTCTTTAACCTCGGTTAAAATGTCATATAAAAATATTTATAAATAAAAAAGTTTTTTGTAAAAATTTAAATTTTCAAAATTTGGCGCCTAATATCTTCCAAGATTCGTCGAAAATCAAAAATCAAAAGTAACATAGCTATGTCCCCTGTTTCTGGCTATGTCAAAATGCGTCATATGCTAAAATCCAATGATTATTGTTAATATTACGGCAATATTTCTAAAAATGACATTTTCGGTGATTTCGGACATTTTGCATTGTCGCAGAATGTTGGAAATAGCTTTAAAAGTCATTCCACGAGAAAACCATGCAATATCATGCAGATGTTCGAAGGTGGGGGTCGGCCGTTTTAGTTCATATTCACAGGGTTTGGTCGAGTCTACTCCCCAGCCAAAATCACTGATTTCAGAAATCAACCGTTTTCGAGATACAGGCCTTCTATGTTTTTCGGCTGTTTTTTTCCATTTTCAGGCCAAATTTTAGGTATTTTCTTCGCACTACTACCGCTGGAGAACTAGGTTTGGGTTGCTCATGACAGTCGGGGTCTTGCACTACCACATTATCATGGTCATCCGGTTCAAGTTCATTTTCCAAAGGTGTCCGGATACTTCACAAGATACATGTCTAGAGATGCCTGAAATGTACCCCATCTTCAGATCGTGATAACTCCACTGGAGCAGGGTTTGCGATAAAAATTAAAATCAATTTATTTGCAGCTTGACCAGTTCTAACAACATAAGAAATAAATTTGTTGTCAGCTAACTTGCAACAGTATGAAAATTTGTGTCGAAAGTTAGCAAAAACTTCCGTTTTGATTGGGATACATCGGCGGATTATTCAGGTACCCTATCGCCTATATTGTTATTCAGAGGGTCAATATATCAACTCCGCCTCCCCTCCAACTGACTTTGCCAAAATATTCACTCCCCGTATGATTTTGGTATTAAGTCTGCAAATCCAAGATGGCGTCTCCCCGAGAATATGTATTTTCGCAAATTTTCGATCTAAAGCGTCAAAATTATGAAAAACGGTCGAGTTAGAGCAGATAAAAATAGGTGCACCTCGATATTTTTCATATTTAATTCCCATATGGTACAAAATAACGTGTCTTCGTTTATTCGACAGCAAATGAATGCAGAATTTCCCAAATAAGAATAGTTTTGCGATGTCAAAACATCATTTTCTTCGTTATAAAATGTCTAAAAAATATTCAAAATCCGCCCGTAATAAAAATAGGACTACCTCGCTATTTTTGTACATCAACATTCTCGTGTGGACGCCCCTGTCCACCTATCCGTGCACCTCGATATTTTTCATATTTAATTCCCATATGGTACAAAATAACGTGTCTTCGTTTATTCGACAGCAAATGAATGCAGAATTTCCCAAATAAGAATAGTTTTGCGATGTCAAAACATCATTTTCTTCGTTATAAAATGTCTAAAAAATATTCAAAATCCGCCCGTAATAAAAATAGGACTACCTCGCTATTTTTGTACATCAACATTCTCGTGTGGACGCCCCTGTTCACCTATCCGTCCACATTTTCGTGTGGACGTGTATTGTCGTCACCCCTGTTCGGCCATGGACTATGACCCCTGATTTTACGAAAAATCTTGTTTTCAGATTGTGGACTATGGAGTTCACAATTTTTGATGAAACTTAAAAGGAGCGTTTATAACTCAAAGAGCTCGGCTCCGTCCGATATTCCCGGATATTGGATATTAACTTCCTGGATTATGGCCCATGATTGTACAAAAAATGGTGTTTTTAGCCTGCCTAGAGATCACAATTTTCATTCGATTTTTAAAAACATTTTGATATATCCCCTTTACACGTTAATGATTGCAAAGTTCGAATTTCGTGAAAATCGAACTGAAACTGCCAGACAAAATGGCCGCTTCTCGTACGCAAATAGTCTAAAAGTATGTAATTCCAAGATTTTATCAGATTTTGATGAATCTTCAAAAGTATGTTTGTATCCCAAATGTTACGGAATGAGAGAGTTCACGCTGACCTATCACTGACCGTGCTTATAGTATAAAATCTATCAATGACAGCTGATTCATTGTGTAGTTCTTTATATGATATATTAAATATCAATAATATATGTATATGCATGCTTTAATTAACTTTATACGACATCTAAGTTTAGTATAAATTAGCTGTTGTTGTTGAGACAAATGAGTGGAGCTTGGAAGCTCACCATAAAATGGTCTCTCTGTCTCAAGAAGAAGGGGAGCAAAGACGAACAGGGACAGAGCAGAGAGACGCACAGACAGGCTTATGGACTCACCCGAGTTAACCGCTGTCTTGGCAGAGAGGCGGAATGGCAGACTTAATATAATTATGTACCGTTCTGATGCGTTCCTGTATATAGTTTAAGTACCTGTATTGCTGCTGTAGTTATGTAGATGTGTTGTATTCTGTTCCGATGTAAATAAACCATATATTTATGAAACTGGTCTCTGTAATCACTAAGATAGTGTTTCACAAAGATCTTGGTTTCTTTCGATATTTGCTTGATGTGTGTAATGTTTATGTGGAAATCTGTTTATCGGTTCCATTGGTACTGGAAGTGATATGATTTCAAGGGTAACGTGGCACAGAAAGTGATATAAGTTCAAAGGTAATGTGGCACCAGTGAAACCCGTCATAACTGCTGCGCAGGTCTAGTTAGGCTTTCACCATTTTCAATGGTGAAAGACTATTGTTATTACTAAGATTATTAAGCTTTCATATGTATTACATATGAAAGCTTATTGTTTCTGTTAAGATTATTATTATTATTATTTTTTTTTTTTGTGTCATTTCTGCAAATCGGATTTCTCAGAATCTAACCATGGGACCTTTCTGAAACTTTGACCTACCCCCCCAAAACTGGGTGGCAGTTTTTGATTAAATATATTTTCAAAACGTTTTACGAATTCGAAATCACAGAATTTTACGAACGAGTGAATTTGACCTGCATTACTGTAACTCTGTGACTATTTGACCTATTTTACTAATTCTTTTTTCTTTGAGTACCTTGACAAAAATCATTTTCAACTGCAGTTTCAGATTTTCGAATTTCGAAAATTCGTCGCTGTGATTTCGAACCGGAAGTTGAGACCAACTTGACAACTTCTTTAATAGTTCTACGATTTTCATGAAATTTAGTATGTAAGTAGATCTTAACTATGTGTCTTCAAAAATATAAATAGAAATTTTCTAAATTATCTCCCCTTGGTGAAATTAAGGATCAAAGTTTTCAAAAAAATCGAAGAAATATAGGTCAGAATGACCTGATTTTTTTTTCGGATACTAGATAAGTAAATACTGATTCGTACACAAAATATTGAGTTTGTGGGTTGAACCGGAAGTGCCGCCATCTTGAAACGTGAAAAATCACAAAGGCTTTTTTGCTATTTTACTTACAGACACGGGAGTTATATTTTCTGAATCCTTGAAGGATGGCCTAAAAAACGTTCGGAGTAGAATTTTGATTTAGGTCAATTGATGGTCGCCATTTTGAAGTGAAAGTGAAAAATAGAAGCAATTTGAAGGGCCGAGAATTTGGAACACAATAACTCTCCTTCTAATTGAGCTAGAATGTTCAAACTTGGTGTAGACGTTCACTAGGTCACTGTCTTGATTGAGTTCAAAGATGAGCATTTTCTGCCTAGGGTAAGCAGAGATAAGCAAGCTGGTTTGTTGATTCTTTAGGGCACGATAACTTTGGTTATAATGAAGGGAGGGCGATCAAACTCTTGTCAATCGAGAGTCTAATAGCTACCCTGTTGTGTGAAATCATTGTATCATTTTTTCTTAAATGTCCGGGGTAGCCGAAAAAAAGAGATTGAAAATCCAAACAGTCGTATTTTTACAATTTAGAGCATGTTTAAAGGTCTTTCTCGTAAAGTCAACATGTGTTTCCTGCAAATCGTTTTTCTCAGAATCTAACCATAGGATGTTTCTGAAACTTTGACCTAACCCCCCCCCCCCCAAAAAATGGGTGGTGAGTATTGATTAAATATATTTTCAAAACGTTTAAAGCATTCGAAATCACCGAATTTTACGAACGAGTGAATTTGACCTGCATTACTGTAACTCTGTGACTATTTGACCTATTTTACTAATTCTTTTTTCTTTGAGTACCATGACAAAAATCATTTTCAACTGCAGTTTCAGATTTTCAAATTTCGAAAATTCGTCGCTGTGATTTCGAACCGGAAGTTGAGACCAACTTGACAACTTCTTTAATAGTTGTACGATTTTCATGAAATTTAGTATGTAAGTAGATCTTACCGATGCAACTTTAAAGATGTCCTTAGAAATTTTCTAAATTATCTCCCCTTAGTGAAATTAGGGATCAAAGTTTTCAGAAAAATCGAAGAAATATAGGTCAGAATGACCTGATTTTTTTTTTGGATACTAGGTAAGTAAGTACTGATTCGTACACAAAATATTGAGTTTGTGGATCGAACCAGAAGTGCCGCCATCTTGAAACGTGAAAAATCAAAAAGGCTTTTGCGATATTTTACTTACAGACATGGGAGTTACATTTTCGGAATCCTTGAAGGAATGCCTAAAAATCTATCAGATCAGAATTTTGATTTCGGTCACGTGATGGTCACCATTTCGAACTGAATATAAAAAAGTTGAAAAATCGACATTAACGAGCACGTGAATGAAAGCAATAGGCCGTAGTTTGGAGAATATGTCTCCTATTTCCAAAATGAATACATTTCTGCATAGCCGGGATCAGGGTCGAAATATTGTTATTTGAAAATGTCACATTTTCGAATTTTGTCTTTGATGTTTTCCGTGCCGATAAAGTTGTTTACGATTGAAAAATCACTTCGCTATATTTTGACCGATTTTAATGATTTTTTTTTTGTTGATGAGATTATTTACATGACCCATGACATGTGACAGGAAGTGACTGTTAATATGAAAGCTTTAATATCTGCTTTGCAGATCTAGTTATTATTATTTTTTTTTTTTGTGTGTTTTCTGCAAATCGGATTTCTCAGAATCTATCCATAGGATCTTTCTGAAATTTTGACCTACCCCCCCAAGAATGGGGTGCGAACCTTGATTAAATATATTTTCAAAACGTTTTACGAATCCGAAATCACCGAATTTTACGAACGAAAAAAATGACAATGCATAGTCGTAACTTTGTTATATTTTGACCGATTTTACTAATTCTTTTTTCTTTGAATACCTTGAAAAAAATCATTTTCATCTGCAGTTTCACATTTTCGAATTTTGAAAATTCGTCGCTGTGATTTCGAACCGGAAGTTTAGACCAATTTGACAACTTCTTTAATAGTTGTACGATTTTCATGAAATTTAGTACATAAGTAGATCTTACCGATGTGACTTCAAAAATATAATTAGAAATTTTCTAAATTATCTCCCCTTGACGAAATTAAGGATCAAAATTTTCAAACAAATCATCGAAATATAAGTCAGAATGACCTGATTTTTTTTGGGATACTAGATAAGTAATTACTGATTTGTACACAAAATATGGAGTTTGTCGATCGAACCGGAAGTGTCACCATCTTTAAAAGTGAAAAATCAATAAGGCTTTTTTGCTATTTTACTCACAGACTCGGGAGTTATATTTTCTGAATCCTTATAGGAAGGCCTAAAAAATGTCGCGAATAGAATTTTGATTTAGGTCAACCGGGAGTCACCATTTTGAATTGAAAATGAAAAATAAAAGCAATTTGAAGGGCCGAGACTTTGGAGCACAATAACTCTCGTTCTAATTAAGCTAGAATGTTCAAACTTGTTGTAGACGTTCACTAGGTCAATGTTATGATGGAGTTCAAAGATGAGAATTTTCTGCTTAGGGTAAGCAGAGATAAGCATGTTGATTTGTTGATTCTTTAGGGCACGATAACTTCGGTTATAATGAAGGGAGGACGGTGAAACTTTTGTCAATAGAGAGTCTAATAGCTAGCCTGTTGTGTGAAATCATTGTATCATTTTTTTTAAATATCAGGGATAGCCGAAAAAAAGAGATTGAAAATCCAAAAAGTCGTATTTTTACAATTTGGAGCATGTTTAGAGGTCTTTCTCGTAAAGTCAACATAATATTTTTTGGGAACTTCTTCTACAAAGAGTCTTATTGGTAGTCTTTTATATGAAACCATCATTCAACAGTCCAACATATCAGGAGTAGAAGAACACAAGGATCGAACATTGAAAACGGCACCCTTTCATTGTTAAGCGAAACATGCAGTGTGGGTGACTACAATCTACACATTTAGTCATCGTATAGAGCTTATTCAACAGTATCGAATTCCAACTGCTTAGGGATATTTTACGTGCACTCCAATGTGTACACGGGACCCTGGTTTTTCGTCCCATCCGAACTACTAGACAGCTGGGCTTGTCAGGCCCTCCGTTCTGCCTCACTGACAAGGGGAACCACGCCGGGAAATCGAGATGAACTTTCTCCGTGCAGAACTTTCAATTCAGGCAAAACGTTTATTGCATACGATTAAGCTGGTCAGTTGGAGCTTATTTTCAAAAGTTTTGTAATAATCGGTTGGTAATTAAAGTACCGTGCACATTAAACTGTTAAAACAGAAAATTTCGCCCGGTTGAAATGTTTCTTGCTATACGTCAGCAATTTCCTGATTTTAGGGAGGCTGAATGGTTAGCATGTGCGCACTGTATCGTAACGTTTGTCATTGAGTCAACGGGCGTGACATGGTGTATGATGTCCAACCTTGTGGGGTTTCTCCGTGTTCTTCGGTTTCCTCCCAACGGCTAAAGACCAGTACGCGCAAGGGGGGTTTTTAAATAAAATTAAAAAAACATATGTTAGTCCCGAAATGACCTAGTTTGTGTCGAATGGACGTTAGGCCGCATTTCTCTCTTTCTCTTTTATTTTTAAAGTTTTGTAATAATCCGTTGGTAATCAAAGGTACTGTAAAAGTGATAAAACAGAAAATTTCGCATGGTTGTAATGTTTCTCACTTTAAAGTCAGCAATTTGCCGATTTTAAGGGGCAAACGTTTATTGCGAAAGATGAAGCTGGTCAGGGGGAGCTTATTTTTAAAAGTTTTGTAATATTCGGTTGATAACTAAAGGTACCGTGCAAATTAAACTGTTAAAATAGAAAATTTGGCCCGGTTGAAATGTTTCTCGCTGTAGGTCAGCAATTTGCCGATTTTGGGGAGGTTGCGTGGCTGAATGGTTAGCACGTGCGCTCTGTATCATAACGTCTGTCACTGAGTCAACTGGCGTTGTTTCGATTTCTTGGTTGTACGTGACAAGGAGTATGGTCGCCTGTCCAACCTCGTAGGCCGTAACGCCGCTGCCCAGGTAAAATTTCCCTCATTGCACACTTTATGGCATATGCCTGTCTTCATTAGCCCATTTTAGGAGCAGAACAGTAGGATGTTAAACCCCATTCAATTTCATTTCATTTTCTCTATGTTGCTTATTTATTATAGTGGATAAATATTTTTCTGGTTCTAGCAATTATTTAATTTCTGCATAGAAATCTTGCTTTGGCCAGTTTTTTTATTGCAGAGTGCCATTCTTGTATATTGCAGTCTATGATCCTTTGTTTAAAAGATGCTTAAGAAGTTGTCACGATTTTCTACTTATAACCAAACATATTGGAAACCATAATTATATAACATTTCTCTAATTTTGGAAGCCCGATTACAGCTATACAAGTTTCCCTTTAGTTTAAAGATTATTTTTTTGCCCGGGTGCAATGTTTCTCACTACATTTAAATTTGTAACTTTGTGAGTTTTTGACCAATTTTGATAATTATGTCTTTATAATTTTCCAAATCTACATATTTAACGTACATATTCAAACAGGTGAGTTCAACCTGATTCAAAAAGTTTTAGTTTTGTTCAAAGTTATCTCATTTAATTTTTCGATGTTTTCTTACTATTTTCATTTCATTTTTCTGAAAGTTTTGAAGTCGGAAGTCATCCCGATTACAGCAACACAAGTATCAGTTATTTCCCTTTAGTTTTCAAATTATGCAATGTTTCATACTATATTTAGACTTGTAACTTCGCCAGTTTTTGACCAATTTTGATAGTTTGTTATTCGTATCCTTTTATTTGAGATACTTGATATAATCGATGACACGTGACGATGAATATGAAAGCTTTCATATCTGCATGGGACAGTAGCAGATCTAGTTATTATTTTTTTTTTATTGGGGGAAGCTAGATCTCAGAAACTATAAGAGATAGAGGTCTGAAATTTGATTTTCTCTCGGGAAACTGGGTGGTGGTTAGTGCTTAAATGTAAAACGAAATTTGTACGCATAGCGGAAATGCGTCAAATCTTTAGCGTGCACGCAAATTGAAAATCTGCCATAATTCTGCTAATTCTCAACCGATTTTTTTTAAATTTACATTTTTGGTTAGCTGGAGACATTTCCGAGAAGACAGCAGTTCAAATACGTAGAATTTGGAAACATTGTCGCTTTCATTTTTTGGGTGAAAAATGGAAAATTTTCAAAATTTTCTAAAATTGTTATTTTGGGGAATTTAAAAATATGACTTATATTTTTAGATAGCTGACCTCAATCCGATTCCAACAATATAAGTTTTGTTCTGAAATGTTAACTTTGATTTTTCACTTTTTTACGTATTTTGGTCAAATCGTAGAGTTCTTATTTTTTTAAAACGGCGCCTACGATTTTTCTGAAACTTCAGGAATATGAAGTCAAGAGACGTCTCCAGTCCTTAGACTATGGATGAAAATCCTCTAATCACCGGAAGTAGTCAAGAAAAGTATCCCAACTTTGACAAAATTCTGAAAAATGGGTGCTGATGCGCAAAATGCGATGTATCAATTGGTTGTTTAACGAGTAGTTAAAGTACTAAGTCGTTTGATAGCCACTTGAATTCTCCACCGGATGGTACTATAGCGATATGTTTCTATCGCAAAATAAAAAAGTTATGGCACTTTCAAAAGTAGGGTTATTTACGATTTCGATCAAGTTTAAACGCCCGTTTCTCGGAAACGCCGCCAATGATTTTTTTCTAACTTTCTCAATCGAGAGTCTAATTGGTAGTGTATTGTGTGGTACCATTGTACAATTTTTCTAAATGTCATGAGTAGTCGAAAAACGAGATCGAAAATCCAAAACGTTGTAATTTTACCATTTGGAGCATTTTTAGACGCCTTTTTCTCGAAAAGTCAACGAAATTTTTTTTTTTGAACTTCTTCTACAGAGAGTTTTATCGGTAGTCTTAGGTATGAAACCATTGCGCAACAGTTAGAAATATCAGGAGTATGAGAACAAAGGGATCGAAAATTGAAAACGTCACCTTTCATTGTTAAGCGAAACATGCAGTAAGAGTTGATACAATCTGTACGTATTAGCAACGTTTAGAGCATATTCAAAAGTCCCTTTTTCTCTCACAGTGACGATATTTGTGCAAAAAGTATTTCAACTTTGAGTCTTTACTTCTATTCAAAATAAGGGTATAGTGACCCTGTAGCAGAAATATTTGATTTATGTGTGTAATAATTAGTCTTTGAATTAATATTGTTTCTCCTTGGCCAAAATTACCTCATAGCCGTAATCATCTCGACACAAATCGACGGCTCGCGCTGTTTATAAGCAAATCCAATTTTTGAGAGGTTGCAGTTGTATCTTGCAGTAGTATTGTGCAGAAGTACGAATATTGCACCGGTCATAGAAAGTTTAATGTAGTTAGAGCATGGACTCTGTTTCTAATAAATATTGAAATTTTATCTGTTGGTGACGTCAAATCCTTGACGAAATCCGAAAATTGGCGATCTTTCATTGAATATAAAATCAATTTTTGAACCAGTTACATATTTGAGTAGCTGACATGAAAACGCGATTCCGAAGTCCCGTGTACACATTGGTGTGACATCGACAAAAGTCCGAATTGTTCATAATTGGAACGTTTTGCATACGTATAAAGCATATATAGAGAGATTTTTTTAAAAGTGGCAATATTTGAACTAAGGGTGTTTTAATAGTAACCAATATCTGTTACTGGTGCTTCTAGAGTGAAAATAATTCGTTTTAGTAAATAATAGTTACCCCTGAAATTAATATCGCAGGATTTTTGTCTCCATGACGTCATCATTTGATACCAGTGAAAATAAACCTCTCTGTTGAAGCTATTTATAAGGAAGGCACTCCTCTATATAAATGCTGAAAAATTAATGTTGAATGTAGGATTCTGGGTTTTGGTTATCATTTGACACTTACGATACTTTTTTGTCCCAATCGGAAAACTCGTGTAGATCTCTGAAACTAAAACAGATAGAGTTTTGAATATTGATTTTTCCTATGTTTTAAACATTTAGTACTTAGAACTATTGCGAAAGTTGTGAACCAGACCGGAAGTGATGTAAATCTTTAACATGCACGAATGGAAATCGGTTCTAATTATGTCAATTCCCAACCGATTTTCGAAAAAATTATATTTTTGTACAGCCGGGGATATTGCGGATGGGATAAAGGTCGAATTGAGATAACCATGTCGTTCTCAGTTGAGATAACCAGTTTGAGCATGGACTCTATCTGTAATAAATATTAAATTTTTATATGTTACAAGTAGTGACGTCAAATCTTTAACGTGCACGAAATCAGAAAATTGTAGATATTTCATTGAATATTTAATCAATTTTTGAACCAGTTGCATATTTGAGTAGTTGATATGGACGTGATTCCAAAGTCACGTGTACACATTGATGTGACATTGACAAAAGTCCGAGTTGGTCATAATCGCAACGTTTTACCTGCGTATATAGCATTATATAGAGAGCTTTTTTTGAAAAAGGCAATATTTGAACTAAAGGTGTTTTACTGGTAACCAATATCTGGTAATGCTGCTTCTAGAGTGAAAATAATTCATTTTAGTCAATAACAGTTACTCCTGAAATTATTATCCCAGGTTTTTTGTCTACATGACGCCATCATATGATACCAGCGAAAATGACGCTATTTACCGAAACTATTTATAAGGAAGGCACCCCTCTGGACAAATGTTGAAAAGTTGATGTTGAAAGGTATGATTCTTGGTTTTGGTTATGATCTGACACGATCTTTTTTTTTGTCCCATTCGAAAAACTGTTTTGTTTTTTTTATTCTCGTGTAGATCTCTGAAACTAAAGCAGATAGAGTTCTGAATAATGATTTTTCCTATGTTTTAAGCAGTAAGTACTTAGAAGTATTGCGAAAGTTCTGAACAGACCTGAAGTGAAGTTAATCTTTAACGTGCATAAATGAAAATAGGTCCTAATAATCTCAATTCCCAACCGATTTTCGAAAAAGTTATATTTTTGCAGAGCCGGGGATATTGCGGATGCGATATAGGTCGAATTGCAATACCACGCAGTTCTCTTTTTTTCCTGAAAATTTGAAAATGTACTAAAATTGTAATTTTTTTTTTAGAATTTTTGCGTTTTTGATTGCGTATTTAGATTTCTGGCGTCTGTAGGATTCTACCGATCCAAGTTCATAATGTTGTAAATTGTTCAACTATATTTTTCACTTTCCTTCTATCGTAATGCGCATGCACAGAAAGTGTCAATGTCTGAGTTGTTTAAGTGTGTGTGTGTTTTAAGGGGTGAGTGGTGGGCATTTTGTGCTGCCTTGGGTAAGGTGAAAGCGTTCAGCCTTGCAAGCAAGTCTAGTGATGATTGTTTTTACCAAAAAAACAATCATCCAACACGTTGGCCGTTTTATTTTCCACTTGAGCATATCTAAGAAACTACTTGATGGATCTATACGATATCTTTGATATGTTCGTGGTCCAAAATGTCATTTTTTTCGTTACCGGTAGACTTACCTTTCGGCAATGGAAGTGTCGTAAATTTGGCAAAAACTACAATTTTGACAGTTCGGTACAACTTTTTGAAAGCAAATATTATTTTTTTTCAAATCTGGTATAACTGAACAGGTGCGTCCGTCCTTTAAAGGCGCACAAAACATCGGAGTCAGTTTTTTTAATTTCGATTTCGTTTTCAGGTCATTTCGATTTAAAGGTGAAAAACGGTGTAAAATTAAGCTATTTATAACCCATCCAGCGCCTTCATAGTTTTTTAATTTCGATTTCGTTTTCTGGTCATTTCGATTTAAAGGTGAAAAAATGGTCTATTCACAACCCATTCAGGCTTTTCAAATTTTGAAATATTTCTTCGCAACTTTCATAAACTTGTAGCATTAATCAATACGAAGTGACTGTATGTAAAAATTAGTTTGTAATATGAGCAGTTGCCAGTAAAAGAGTCAATTATTATTGGATTTTCATAAAAGTGACACCATTTGATGCGTAATGTCAATTTTAACTAGGTCAAACCAATTTAACATTTTCAATGTCACCGGAAATGACGTCATTTTGGCAAAAAATATATTTTTAGCCATCGTAACAGATATTTTTTTCAAATGGGTGTGACTTGTAATATTTTTAAAATTATGATATTTGATTCCAATCAACAAATAGATTGAAACCATATGGTCATATAGATACCAAAAAATAATTTTCAACTTGTACGGTTGCCAAGAAATAGACGATTTACTACAAGTTGCTTTTCAGGGTTTTTGGTCTATAAAAGTGGCAATTATTATTCGATTTACATAAAATTTTCACCATATGATGGCATTATGCCATTTCCAATTTCATAAAAGTAATTGAACATTTTCATTATCACCGGAAGTACTGTAATTTTGTCAGGATCACTTACATGTAACACATGTGTAAAATAAATTGGTATTGCTGTATTTGGATGATTCGACTTCCATTTTATTTGATGTGTGCAATGTTTATGTGGAAATATGTTTATCGGTTCCATTGGTACTGGAAGTGACATAAGTTCAAAGGTAATGTGGCACCAGTGAAACCCGTCATAACTGCTTGCAGGTCTGGTTAGGGTTTCACACTGCGTAGCTTGTGTGAAACACTATTGTTTTTGTTAAAATTATTCTTATTATTATTCTTCTTATTGTTTCTGTTAAGATTATTATTTTCTATTATTTTGTAAGCTTTCATATTACATATGAAAGCTTATTTTTTCTGTTAAGATTATTAAGCTTTCATATTTCATATGAAAGCTTATTGTTTCTGTTAAAGTTATTATTATTATTTTTTTTTTTTTGTGTGTGTTTTCTGCAAATCGGATTTCTCAGAATCTATCCATAGGATCTTTCTGAAATGGGGTGCTAACCTAGATTAAATATATTTTCAAAACGTTTCATAAATCCGAAATCACCGAATTTTACGAACGAAGGCATTTGACCTACAATGCTGTAACTTTGTGACTATTTGACCTATTTTACTAATTCTTTTTTCTTTGAGTATCCTAAGACATTTACTTCAAATCTGCAATTTCGGATTTTCGAATTTCGAAACTTCGTTGCTGTGATTTCGAACCGGAAGTTGAGACCAACTTGACAATTTCTTTAATAGTTGTGCGATTTTCATGAAATTTAGAATGTAAGTAGAACTTGCCAATGCAACTTCAATGATGTCCTCAGAAATTTTCTAAATTATCTCCCCTTGGTGAAATTAAGGGTCAAATTTTTCAAAAAAATCGTCGAAATATAGGTCAAAATGACCTGATTTTTTTTTTAGACACTAGATAAGTAATTACTGATTTGTACACAAAATATGGAGTTTGTCGATCGAACCGGAAGTGCCTCCATCTTGAAACATAAAGTGCAATAAAACTTTTGCGATATTGTACTTACAGACACGGGAGTTATATTTTCTGAATCCTTGAAGGAATTTTGATTTAGGTCAACTGATGGTCGCCATTTTGAAGTGAATATGAAAAGTAATAGCAATTTGAAGGGCCGAGACTTTGAAACACAATAACTTTCCTGCTAATTGAGCTAGAATATTCAGTTTTGGTGTAGACGTTCACTAGGTCAATGTCATGATTGAGTTTAAAGATGAGCATTTTCTGTCTAGGGTAAGCAGAGATAAGCAAGCTGATTTGTTGATTCTTTAGCGCACGTTAACATTGGTTATAATGAAGGGAGGGCGATGAAACTCTTGTAAATCGAGAGTCTAGTAGCTAGCCTGTTGTGTGAAATAATTGTATCATTTTTTTTAAATGTCCGGGGTAGCCGAAAAGTCGTATTTTTACGATTTGGAGCATTTTTAGAGGTCTTTTTCTCGTAAAGTAAACATGATATTTTTTTGGAACTTCTTCTACAAAGAGTCTTATCAGTAGTCTTTTATATGAAACCATCGATCAACAGTCCAACATATCAGGAGTAGAAGAACAAAAGGATCGAACATTGAAAACAGCACCCTTTCATTGCTAAGCGAAACATGCAGTATGGGTGACTACAATCTGCACATTTAGTCATCGTATAGAGCTTATTCAACAGTATTGAATTCCAACTGCTTAGGGATATTTTACGTGCACTCCAATGTGTACACGGGACGTTGGTTTTTCGTCCCATCCGAACGACTAGACAGCTGTCCTTGTCAGGCCCTCCGTTCTGCCTCACGCCTGAAAATCGAGATGAACTTTCTCGGTGCAGAACTTTCAATTAAGACCAAACGTTTATTGCATACGATTAAGCTGGTCAATTGGAGCTTATTTTCAAAAGTTTTGTAATATTCGGTTGGTAATTAAAGTACCGTGCAAATTAAACTGTTAAAACAGAAAATTTCGTCCGGTTGAAATGTTTCTTGCTATAAGTCAGCAATTTTCCGATTTTAGGGAGGCTGAATGGCTGAATGGTTAGCATGTGCGCGCTGTATCATAACGTCTGTCTTTGAGTCAACCGACGTCGTTTCGTTTTCTAGGTTGCACTTGACATGGAGTATGGTGTCCAATCCCGTGGGTTTTCTCCGTGTCCTTCGGTTTCCTCCCACGGCTAAAGACCCGTACGCGCAAGGGAAATTTTTAAATAGAAATAAAAAAACATGTTAGTCCCGAAATCACCTAGTTTGTGTCGAATGGACGTTAAGCCGCATTTCTCTCTTTCTCTTTTATTTTTAAAGTTTTGTAATAATCGGTTGGTAATCAAAGGTACTGTAAAAGTGATAAAACAGAAAATTTGGCCCGGTTGTAATGTTTCTCACTTTAAAGTCAGCAATTTGCCGATTTTAGGGGGCAAACGTTTATTGCGAACGATTAAGCTGGTCAGGGGGAGCTTATTTTTTAAAGTTTTGTAATATTCGGTTGATAATTAAAGGTACCGTACAAATTAAACTGTTAAAATAGAAAATTTCGCCCGGTTGAAATGTTTCTCACTGTAGGTCAGCAATTTAGGGAGGTTGCGTGGCTGAATGGTTAGCACCTGTGCTCTGTATCGTAACGTCTGTCATTGAGTCAACTGGCGTTGTTTCGATTGAAATGCCCGGTTGAAATGTTTCTTGCTATAAGTCAGCAATTTCCCGATTTTAGGGAGGCTGAATGGCTGAATGGTTAGCATGTGCGTGCTGTATCGTAACGTCTGTCATTGAGTCAACCGGCGTTGTTTCGATTTCCAGGTTACACGTGAAATGGAGTATGGTGTCCAACCTCGTGGGTTTTCTCCGTGTCCGTGAATCAGCGCTCACGCTGTCGATCGCCATTTCCGCCAATTGCAATAAAAATATAATTTTGGTGTTAAAATATTCAATCTGGCGAAATTTTTGGCGATTCTTTTTTAACCATGGCTAAAATATTTTCTTTGACACAAAGTTTTGATTTCCACGCCGTGCACACACGTTACAATCTATCACGCTTGGCTGAGTCATTTATCAATAAATCAAGTCCTAATCCTTCGTCTCTTGATCAATCTCGGATTAGCATTGATTAGTATATACAGTAAGAGTAGTAATAAACTAATCAAGAGACAGACGATTTAATTGTTTGTCTCCAAATACGAATCGGTGGCTTTTTTTGATGGTTTCTATTTCAAAATGGCGGACACCGTGAATAGTACTCGTTCGATTTGTGTGAGATTATTGGACTATGACGTCGGTTTTATCCTTTTCCTACTCCTGTTGCACGTATCGTTAATAAATGAAGCCAGGTTTATGTTTAAAGTTTATATGGAAGTCGATATTAAACGCAATTTGATTGGTCGAGACTTTGGAACACAATAACTCTCCTTCTAATTGAGTTAAAATGTTCAAACTTGGTGTATATGCTTATCAGGTCAATGCCTTGATGGAGTTCGAAGATGAGCATTTTCCGCTAAGGGTAAGCAGAGATAAGCAATTTGATTGGTTGATGCTTTGGGACACGATAACTTTAGTTCTAATTAAGTGAGAGTGATGAAACTTGGTGTATAGTTTCATTACAGTAATGCCTTGACTAAGATCGATAATGAGCATTTTCTGCTCAGGGTAAGCAGAGCAATAAGCAATTTGATTTGCCGAGACTTTGGAACACAATAACTCTCCTTCTAATTGAGTTAAAATGTTCAAAATTGGTGTGTATGCTTATTAGGTCAATGCCTTGATGGAGTTCGAAGATGAGCATTTTCTGCTTAGGGTAAGCAGAGATAAGCAATTTGATTGGTTGATACTTTGGGACAAGATAACTTAGGTTCATCTTGATTGATGATTTTTATGCCAATACAATGACTGCATTCTCATTCAGTAATGGATTCGACAGTAACAGTGTATAGAAACGATTGACTCGGACACGAGGGCCCTTTCCCTTGGCCAGAGGGGCCCTTTGTCAAGCGTGGGGGCCCTTTTGTCTGCCTTTAGAGTCCCCCTAACTAGAGTACATTTTCATTTTTCTCGTCGGTTTTAGCATTTTTCTTTATAAAACACTTTTGGATGACACTTCGTGTACAGTTTGATTGCTCGATACGTTTGAACAAAATAAATGTGCGATTAATTAATATGAGTCATCTATTTATTTTGGGATTTCGGCGGGGGACATCAGCCTCACTGTTGGCTTGTTTTTTTCCAATTTGCTTTTATCTCAGCAACTTCTTGTCGGATCGATACAATGTCTTCAGTTTTACTGAGAAAGTGGGTGTGACTTAGAGATTAAGAGCCAGTCCACGAGAAAACCATGCAGAAGGTTCAAAGGTGGGGGTCGGCTGATTGCGTTCATATTTACAGGGTTTGGTCGACCCTTCGCGCCTACTCCCCAGCCAAAATCACTGATTTCAGAAATCAACCGTTTTCGAGATACAGGCCTTTTACGTTTTTCGGCTGGTTTTTGTCATTTTCAAGCCAAATTTTAGGTATTTTCGTCACACTACTACCGCTGTTACATGACCCTGGAGAACTAGGTTTGCGTTGTTGGTGATAGTCGGGGTCTTGCACTACCACATTATCATGGTCATCCGGTTCAAGTTCATTTTCAATATAATAATCCCAAGAAGAGGACGATAAAACCTCACACACGATAGGAATAGAGGGGCGGAAGAGTCCCCATAACAGTGCAGGCAAGTTTGGATCTCAGTGATGCATCCGAGGAGAAGCAGGAACCATTCCTTGTAGATAAATCATAGTGAAAAATCCCCGGTAACAAACTGGACAAGACTGTGTAGATATAAGAAGGTTTTATCCAGGACGCGTTTCGGGAGTTCGCCCTTTATCAACTGGTTACAAAAATAATCCCGTTACCGGGTATATATAGACAATAGAATTATTGCGCATGCGCATAACGTTGCCAATTAATAATCCCTAAACTACTAGGATTATTTAATCCCTATACTGGGATTATAAAAATAATAATACATATAGAAAAAATTAAGGTCACTTATATAAATACAAAATTTAAAAAAATGATAAATATATAAAAAAATGGATGTACAAATAACATTAAAGTTATTTTTTTAAAAAATCAAACAAAACAAAAAATATATTCAAATGCCGATTATCATCAAGTGACTGTTGTCAGGTAACATCAATGGTGGTGGTTTCCGTAGAGATGAATACGTATAGACTCGATCATCCGGGACCTCCTAGTCTTCAAACGTGCAGAGGTAGAATGGGCCTATAGGTAACGAGTTTGCTGGTAGGTTGAGGCTGTGAGATAGTGCGCCATTGGCGTTCGGGTGTCTCTGAAGTGTGAAGGGATCCACAGAGGATGCTAAATCGTCCGTAAAAATAAAGTATATAATAATCCCGAGCAGAGGACGATAAAACCTCACACACGATAGGAATAGAGGGGCGGAAGAGTCCCCATAACAGTGCAGGCAAGTTTGGATCTCAGTGATGCATCCGAGGAGAAGCAGGAACCATTCCTTGTAGATAAATCACACTTCAGAGACACCCGAACGCCAATGGCGCACTATCTCACTACCCGGGAATTCAGTTTCTATATGGGAGTGAACTGATCATGCTATTAATAGATTAGGATGACTTAAAGGTTCGATCAAAAACCGTGATAAATTATTATTCATATTACACCGTACTCGTGCGACAGATAACGGTGGAACAGCTATTCGCTTGGCGACAAATAAGTTAGCGTGATCTACTTGATCATCTGCATTTCCACAAAATAAATCAAACCTATCATCTCCGATGTGCATTTTATCTGTTTTTAAATCGATGTGTACTTTATTTGCTCTCATAAAATCTAAACCTAATAACATATCGTCTTCTATTGGTGCTACATATAATTGGTCTAATTGTACCTGGAATGACCCAAAATCTAAACTAGCGGGTCCAACAATAAATCTGGAAAAAACTAATTCCCGACCCGCGTTATGTAGTTTTACGTCACAGAGCTTGGGAGGTTTTCTGTCCAGTTTATCATACTGACGATTGAAAGTATCGTGACCTGTGACCCGCTAGACACCGTATTTGTCAAGTTTTCTAGACCGTAGATAACGGTAACGGTATCGCAACTACTTTTTCAAAAATACTCAATTCGTCGCTTGACGGAATTTTACATGGAGAAACAATTGGTTGTTCTGGGATCGACCGTTCGCCTACTCGCTCGATCCTGTGAAGTTTAACAACTCATTATCACTGCTCACGAAACCCACGTGTCTGCGTTCGCTTAAATTTTTACCCGGCAAAGGCGTACTTTCTTTTGGCTCAGAAAGACGAAGGCAATCCCGTTTATAATGACCACGTTTATTACAATGAAAACAAGTAGGTGACTCCCGTGGCGGGGACCTAGACGGTGATCGTGACCGGTTTAAAGCTAACATAAACTTACGGAAAGACTCTGATAATTCATCAATTTTAGTGACCATAGTATCTACTATTAATTCTAATTTAATAAGACGCTTTTCTGTACTCTCAACCCGTGCAAATAAATTGGGTGAATTTGGAGATGTGCATTCTTGCGGTCTAGGAGTGGAAACTGCCCGTACCCTTGTCGACTCATATTCCCTGTTCGGGCTGTTATATCTTGTTTCTCTTTGCCCAGAACGTCCATAAATAGCGGTATTGTTGTGCCTAAACCATTTTATAGCGTCAATAGCCGTATTCAATGTTTTAGGGCGCGTATTACATGCATATTGCCCGGCTTCTTCACAACCCTGACAAAATCTCATTATGACCTGACGGGTTATATGATCATCAGCTAGGCTATAAGTAACACCCTATCAGCCCAATCAAAGAGACTTTCTTCATAACCTTGGCGCAAATTCTGAAACTGCATCATCGCGGTTTTCTGTAACTCTTGGTTTCCAAACCGTTTTTCCATTTTTAATTTTAAATCATAAAAACTTAAATTTGCATCTCTCACTGTCACATTAGTAAAGAACTCACTCGCTTTACCTTCCAACAAAAACATAATTGATCCCTAGTTTCTAAATTTAGTTTGCTGCCAAAACTCGCGACTGCTGCTTATACACGCTCAGCGGTGTTTGAGTCAATACCTATTTCTAATAACTCCTCAATAGAGCATTTGTTAATTTCTATCTTGTATAACAATACAAGACTAAATGTCAAATAAATTCAATTTATTTTAAATCAAATTGAAATATAAACACCCAATCCTAATTATTGGGTATATAATTGTTAAATAACAACCTTGTAATATTCTATATAATACCTCAACAGACTATCTAAGTCCAAACATACACGTGTAGAAGCACGTATGGGAGCATGCTAAAATGTCTGTGCGTTAACCTATAAAATGTGTTAACTATTTTGTATGTGCTCCGCGAGACACGCACACGATACAAATCCTCACACTTAGTAGAATAAACAAAACTAACTATATTATTTATAACTAAGTTTACTTATCCAATTAAACATAAAGAAAATATTTATTTACATCCGCACTACCATTAAAGTGGCACTGGACACTATAATAATACAATTCGGGACTGTGTCAAACTCGGGCAATAATCAATTATAACTTACTTTTACACATGTAGAAATCAACTAGACCGTGACTATCTCGCACGGTTAATTTATAGTCTTTGTAGACTACATCACAAACATGTAGTCCAGGACATCTATGGTGGCCCATGGTTATCATAGAGAATGTGTAAAGAAAAATGCCCTCAAAAAATAGAAATTATAAAAAAAAAAATTATAAAAATAAAAATTAGCCAAAAAAATAAAATAGAAACTAAATTAAATAAAATAAAAACTAAATTAAATAAAATAAAAACTAAATTAAATGAAATAACAATTAAATAAAATAACAATTGAATAAAATAGAAAACTGTAAATTAAATTAAATGAAAATCTTGATAAAACAAAGTAAAATAAAATAAATGTAAATCAAAAAATGAAATGAAAGAAAATTTAAAAAAAAAATAAATTGAAAACTTAAATGAAAAAAAAAAGATTAAAACTTTTTTTTAACTCATTCGGTACAGGTTACGAGTGGAGGCGACATAATTAGTCACTGAGCCTCACCGACTTACCCCGCCAGGCGTTGACCTAGTGTCTAGTCAGACTCCCGCACAACGCTTGGTGACGACATCTTTGGTGTACTGTTTTATTGATCAATAAAGTTATTAAAAAATTGCCGTTTGGCTTTCCAAAAGTAGTTACCTGGTAAACTGATAGTTTGAACTATTTATCGGAATCATAAAATTTATGCGTCACAACAACGGTTTAGGTGTTATAAGGTCGCGAGCTCACGAGAAAATTCTGTTCATATCGGTCGCCATTTTGGACGGTCGACCGCTTTGATGTACTATTTAATTGACCAATAAAGTTATAAAAAAAGACGCTTGACATTCCAAAAGTTGTAATTCCTTAAAACAATAGCTTCAACTAATGATTGGTATCATAAAATGTCTAGGTCACAACAAGGTGTTAGGTGTTATAAGGTCGTAAACTCACCAAAAAACTTTCCCAGCAACGACTGCTGTCGACATCTTTCATGTACATTTTATTGATCAATAAAGTTTTAAAAAACTTTGATTCGCTTTCCATACGTAATTAGCCAATTAATATATAGTTTTAACTAATGATTGAACTTGATTGAAGTCGTAAACTATACGTCACAACACAGGTTTTAGGGGTCATAAGGTCGCGAACTCTAAAGGAAAAATATTTTCGGGGGTCGCCATTTTGTTGAATGAATGTCAGTTTTGTACGCCTAGATTGTTAATAATTTTGTCGGTATGGAGAGTAATTCCGACTCAGACTGCGAAGGATTTTTACTGGAAGATATATTAGACGTAGAAATTAGCAATAATAATATCCTGGACAGCGAATTGACTGACAATTCGAGTGAGGAACACGAAGGCTCCGAAATAGCTAGTGACCAAGCGAAACAAAATGGCGGGCAATCTTCGAGATTCAACTTTCAACAAGGATTTTATTTGGAATGATCCACTGAATTCCGTTAGATGCCCATCCTTTTTAGGAGACGGCTAGGCCCATAATACATATTAGAACGTGAGAAAAACAAATTTAATTTTTTTAGTTTATTTTTTTGATCGAACTTGCTCGCATTGTTTGATCGACGAAACCAATAGATATCACGTTGAGAAATTCAATGAATGAGGTTTAAAAAAAAAAAAAAAAAAAAAAAAAATTGGAGGAACATAACGGTTGAAGAAATCCGTTATTGCCAACATTATTTACAGTGCCAATCCTAAAAACTGGTTATGGACTAAATTAATCAATTGTGCTTACTGTGTGATGCATGCATGGATCAGTAAAATGTAACTTCATAATTCATAAACGTAATGTTATTTTACATAGTTCTTTTTATGCTAAAGAATAACTTTGTTGTTATTTTGTATTTTTGTTTAAAAAAAACATGCTTGTAAAGCCTGTTTTAAATTCTACATTTGGTAATATAAACATTTTTTGATTAGACTAATAGTTTTTGTTTTATTTTGGGATATCTGCAATAGGTGAGATTAGTGGATAATCTTTTAATTAACACTAGGGATAGAAGCTATAGTTTGGTTAATTGGCTTAGGAGATTAAGCAGTAATTAACATAATTAGCTCTAGGGGTCAATGAGTTAAAATCGAAAAGTGAAATGAAAACTAAAATACACACGTCTCAACGTGGCCCATCGTTATCATCAGCCCATCGTTATCACTCCAACGGAACTGTAATCTAACGCGCCTCTAATTTGTTGTGGGCGAATAATTTTAATCATCAGGTGATATTTTACATGCAGTGAGTAAAATTTTACATGCAGTGGCTCAGTGAGTAAGACGCTGGCTCACTAACTTGGAGATCCCTTGTTCGACTCCTACGTTGACCCAGGAAGTTTATCGAGACTCCAAAGTTGGCCGAGAAAGTAAATTGGGATTTTCCGGGGTGGTTCCTCCTTGTCACTAGGGCAGGCCATTGGGTCTGACAAGAGACAACACATTGTCGTTCGGACGAGACAAAAAACACATTGACTTACACGTAAAAGACCCCTTGGAAGTTGGGAATTCGATACCGTAGCTTCGATGTCCGGGCAAAATTGCCCCCATAGAACACTGTATGGCGTGTGCCAATCTTCATTAGCCTAGTCGGGCCATAACAGTATATATAGGTCGTTAAACCCCATTTCATTTCATTTTCGGATGTATATATGTTAAGATGTCTGTGCGACGGGGGGAACAGGAATAGAATGTCAATGAGGAATATCGGTATCCACAAGTCTCAACCCATTTAACTGGATTATAGGCCTACTTTATTTTGCCTACGCGATTTCCACGTATATTATGTGGATTCTGATACTCCTCATTGACATTCAATTTCTTTTCCCTTCATCGCACAGACACTAAATATAAAGGGGGCCACGGCAGCTTGACAGGTAAGAAGTTGGGTCGCTAACCTAGAGGTTGTGTGTTCTATGCCTGCCTGCCTGCCTGCCTGCCTGCCTGCCTGCCTGTCCGTCACACTTTTTGGGACACAATAACTCTCTTCCTAATTGAGCTAGAATGTTCAAACTTGGTGTATGTGTTTATTAGGTCAATGCCTTGATGGAGTTCGAAGATGAGCATTTTCCGCTCAGGGTAAGCAGAGATAAGCAATTTGATTGGTTGATGCTTTGGGACACGATAACTTTAGTTCTAATTAAGTGAGATTGATGAAACTTGGTATATAGTTTCATTACAGTAATACCTTGACTAAGTTCGATAATGAGCATTTTCTGCTCAGGGTAAGCAGAGCGATACGCAATTTGATTGGTCGAGACTTTGGAACACAATAACTCTCCTTCTAAGTGAGTTAAAATGTTCAAACTTGGTGTATATGCTTATTAGGTCAATGCCTTGGTGGAGTTCGAAGATGAGCATTTTCCGCTTAGGGGTAAGCAGAGATAAGCAATTTGATTGGTTGATGCTTTGGGACACGATAACTTTAGTTCTAATTAAGTGAGAGTGATGAAAGTTGGTATATAGTTTCATTACAGTAATACCATGACTAAGTTCGATAATGAGCATTTTCTGCTAAGGGTAAGCAGAGCGATACGCAATTTGATTGGTCGAGACTTTGGAACACAATAACTCTCCTTCTAAGTGAGTTAAAATGTTCAAACTTGGTGTATATGCTTATTAGGTCAATGCCTTGATGGAGTTCGAAGATGAGCATTTTCCGCTTAGGGTAGGCAGAGATAAGCAATTTGATTGGTTGATGCTTTGAGACACGATAACTTTAGTTCTAATTAAGTGAGAGTGATGAAACTTGGTGTATAGTTTCATTACAGTAATACCTTGACTAAGATCGATAATGAGCATTTTCTGCTCAGGGTAAGCAGAGCGATAAGCAATTTGATTTGCCGAGACTTTGGAACACAATAACTCTCCTTCGAATTGAGTTAAAATGTTCAAAATTGGTGTGTATGCTTATTAGGTCAATGCCTTGATGGAGTTCGAAGATGAGCATTTTCTTCTTACGGTAGGCAGAGATAAGCAATTTTTGGATGACACTTCGTGTTCAGTTTGATTGGTCGATACGTTTGAAAAAAATAAATGTGCGATTAATTAATATGTGTCATCTATTTATTTTGGGATTTCGGCGGGGGACATCAGCCTCACTGTTGGCTTGTTAGAAATAGGCCAATTCAAAACTTGAAAGAAAATATTTATTAACATGAACTACACGTGGTTAGTAAAAGGCTTCACCAAACGATAAAACATTAGTTGCACTACGGTTCTTTGATAATCATCGTTTCCCATAAAAGTTATATATTTGGTTAAAATGAATAATATGCTGATGAATTTATTTGAAAATGACCTACACAAAAACAAAAGTAAATATTTCCAGACATGCACCCTTTTTTTTTACAAGCCCTTAGAAATTGTTAACGATAATCAATAAGCTGCACATTGACATGCAATACTCGACAAGTTTGTCGTAGATGGCAATACCAATCGATAAATTAATGCGTACAAAGCAAATTTTTTTTGTTGAGGAAAATATAAGAAATGGCAACGATCACCGTGTGATAATTAAAGCTGATTAACCGATAATCCCGATGTTATTGTACTATGTGCAAAGAAACCTAACGGTTCTTTGGTGGATGAAGAAAAATGTGAGTTGTCAATCATCTAGAATGGTGGCCATGTGTTGATTTGATGAAAAAACATTAGTAGTGATCGGTCATTACGGTCAATCAAGCTCGTTTTATTTGATAAAAGAAAAACAACGAAGTATTACTAAATATACACAAATTTTCATCAATATTTCATTGTCAAGTTCTATACTCGCCGATGAAACAAAACAAAGGAGAACTAGCAGTGTTAATCGCGGCCTCAACAATCAACGATCAATTAAGTAAAACGAAAGACAACTAGCATAAAACGAAAAAACAAACAGCTGTTAAATATCATAAATTTTCAACAGTCTTTTAATTATTCATCAGAGTCCGAAAAGTCGTCCTACTGAGTCCGAGACGTCATTTGTCTTGAGCCTGAAATGACGGGGGACCGAAATGTCGTGCTACCAAATTAGTGAACGCAATAGATAAGTGAACGATCGTCAGTTTTTAAACGCACCTCGGAGAAACTACAGCAGTTACCATTAATCTAAGCTATAGTACTAATTAAACCATTTTTGTTATTCTTAAACGATTTTTATCAATTATCGAACGTTATTTTGAAAGTAAACGGTATGAATATTAACTAGTGGTAAAACTACCGTTTTAAACGATACCATAGCTGTATTGTAACATTTCGAGCTGAAGCCAAGGAAAGCTAATCAATTTTATTGGTTGATGCTTTGGGACAAGATAATCTTGATTCTATCTGATAGAGAGTGATGAAACTTAGGGTATAGTTTGATTGCTCCATACTTTTTGAAAAAAATAAATGAGCGATTACTTAAAGTGCACATAAAATGGCCCTGAAAATTTCTCTATGTGAGCTGTCCATGGTTATTTTATCCACTTTATGGCAAATTCACATCAATCCGACTAAAATTAATTCAGCTATCTTCATTCAAAGTCGTAAAAATAGACCTCCCGTAAAAACGACTTTGCCAATTATTGAAAACACTCTTAATCCCCTCAGACGCCAGTGACGTCACAGTGACCGAATGCATATTCGGAATGTTTATTCCTTAATTACCTATATACAGCCGGCGTGTGTATTCATTAATGCCTGACTGATTCCTTAATCTCCCTAATTAAATAAAACAATTTACTACGGAATAATTTGTTTTATAATTCATTTTAATTCAAGATCCAATTTAGAATTTGTTTCATAATGTACGGTCGTTCTGTTTTCTCACGCCAGCGATTTTAATACACTCTACCATCGTGTACAGTCTAAACGATTCGAGATACATTTTCGTCAGAAATTTATTGTTCGAATTTAGAATCTGTTTCATTATGTACGATCGTTCTGTTTACTCACGGCAGCGATTTTAATACAATCTACCATCGTGTGCAGTCCAAACGATTCGAAATACATTTTCGTCAGAAGAGTATCGTCGTTCTAATTTAGAATTTGTTTCATAATGTACGGTCGTTCATTTTCTCACGGCAGCGATGTCATACACTCTCCTATGTGTGCAGTCCCAACTATTCGAGATACATTTTCGTCAGAAGAGTATTGTGGTTCGAATTTCCCCGAGTAAAAGAGTATAGTAGTTAAAAGATGTTGTCACGCAAAATATATCATAAACGTTTGGACTGCACACGATGCTAGATTGTATTAAAACCGCTACCGTGAGAAAACAGAACGGCCGTAACAAATGAAACAAATTTTAAAATGGATCTTGAATTAAAATGTATTACAAAACAAATTATTCCGTAGTCAATTGTTATATTTAATTAGGGGGGTTAAGGAATCAGTCAGGCGTTAATAAATACACACGGCGGGTGTGTATAGGTAATTAAGCAATCGTTCGTAAAATGTTCACTGCATATCACTGTTGTGACTGTAGGTTTCCAATCAGGATTTGAATTGTTTACAAACGCATTCCACTCTTTCCGTACGATTTCATCCTTGGGAAATTTATGAAACGCCGGTACATTATTCCCCTTTCCCTTGCTGGAATTTCCACAACTCTCAATAACACAACGGTAATATGGCATCTTGAAATACACTCGGTAATCTATCTATCTACCTTCTTGGTGTTTAACGTCTGCTTCCACATAAGTGATATTGCAGACAAGACGTAGGAGAGCCGAAGCTGATTCCTGTTTTTTAGAATATGATTTTGCAATCTTTCCATTTTGGCCTTAGGCCATGGATTGGGTTTAGTGGGAAGTTCTTCCCTTTATTTAATATAAAACATATCGTTTGGTAGATGATCTCTTCTGCTACTGGATTGGTAGATGTCACCGTTTGGGATTAGTGTTTAGGTGCCAGGCCCGTCTTATCGTGGCCTCCCTTTACTCCACTATCCCACTCTATGGGTTTGGTATCTGTTTCCTTTGCGGAATAGTGTTTAGGTGCCGAGTCCGTCTGACCGTAACTCCCCCTTACTCCACTATCCTGCTAGTTTGGTAGATGTCATCTTTGTGGGATTTGTGTTTAGTTGCCAGGCCCGTCTTATCGTGCGTGACCTCCCCTTACTCCACTGTCCCACTCTGTAGGTTTGGTGTCTGTTTTTTGACGGAATAGTGTTTAGATGCCGAGTCCGTCTGATCGTGACTCTCCCTTACTCCACTATCCTGCCAGTTTGGTATAAATTAGTGTTTAGATGCCGAGCCCATCTAACCGTGGCCCCCCCCTCTTACTTCACTATTCTACTTAGTCCAACCGTGTCCATTAGAGCGTGGAGTTGTTCGAAAATTTGCAGTTTCAGATCTGGTCTCGGGAAGAGTAAGTTCTTAGTGTTGAATGGTATGTTGTTGGTATCCATCATTCTCACTAGTTCCCATCTCTCCTCCTTGTAGACCTCGCAGTCTACCAGGACATGGTTGGTGGTACATTCATCTCCGCACTCACAGACGATGACTTGGTATTTGTAGTCTCGCAGCCGCTTTTTCACCCTTAGTTTTGATATGAGTCTGCATATATCTCTTCTAGGGTGATTGATCGCTGTCTTCGTGTAGATCTTGTCATCCAGCCGGAATCTGTATGTGTCAAGTTCAACGAGTTTTAATTCCCAGATTGAATTGACCTGTCTTTTAACCATACTGTAGATTTCCGTGGTGCTGTAGTCTATGGTGCGGAGTGGTGCTGTGTCCTTGAGACCTTCGTTGGCGAGTCGATCTGCCTTCTTGTTTCCTCTAATGTTCACATGTGATGGAATCCACACAAGCTCTATTTTGCTTCCCTCTTCTAGGGCCCTCTGGTACAGCTGCCTGATTTTCAAAATGACTTCTGGTCTTGAGTCCGAGTTGTCATTTTGGATTGAAATCAGACTGCTAAGAGAGTCGCTTGGGATGACGAACTTACTAGTCTTTTGATGGGAGATCCATGATATAGCGTCACGAATGGCCACAAGCTCTGCAGTGTATACCGAACAGTTATTGGGCAGTTTCCTGCTTATTCACTGTTCCCCGTTTGGCAGGTATATTCCTCGTGGGTTTCCTCCGGGCACTCCTGTTTCCTCCCACTGCTAAAGACCCCTATGTGCAAGCAAATTATTGAAATAAAATTTAAACCATATGTTAGTCCCAAAATGACCTAGTTTGTGTCGAGTGGACGTTAAACAGCATTTCTCTCTCTCTATATGAAGATCTGACAAGTTATAGTGGAAGTTCACAACTTCACATGAGGGGTCAAATGTGCATCTTTTGATCGTATGATGTCAGGGTTAATCGATCAGCATTAACGTTTCTCTTGGTTTACCCACATTTCAGGGGGGTTGGGATGGCCTAGTGGTCTAGAGTGCCGCGCTTCGACCTCTAGCTGGCCGGTCACGAACTTACTAGTCTTTTGATGGGAGATCCATGATATAGCGTCACGAATGGCCACAAGCTCTGCAGTGTATACCGAACAGTTATTGGGCAGTTTCCTGCTTATTCACTGTTCCCCGTTTGGCAGGTATATTCCTCGTGGGTTTCCTCCGGGCACTCCTGTTTCCTCCCACTGCTAAAGACCCCTATGTGCAAGCAAATTATTGAAATAAAATTTAAACCATATGTTAGTCCCAAAATGACCTAGTTTGTGTCGAGTGGACGTTAAACAGCATTTCTCTCTCTCTATATGAAGATCTGACAAGTTATAGTGGAAGTTCACAACTTCACATGAGGGGTCAAATGTGCATCTTTTGATCGTATGATGTCAGGGTTAATCGATCAGCATTAACGTCTCTCTTGGTTTACCCACATTTCAGGGGGGTTGGGATGGCCTAGTGGTCTAGAGTGCCGCGCTTCGACCTCTAGCTGGCCGGTCACCTCTGGCTTGCGGCTGTGGTTTCGAGCCCTGGTGTGAGCATATGTGGCATGGAGATAGGGGCGCCTTCTCAACCTCGTCGGTTTCCCCCGGGCACTCCGGTTTCCTCCCACGGCTAAAGACCCCTACGCGCAAGCGAGCTATTGAAAGTCCCGAAATGACCTGGTTGTGTTGAGTGGACGTTAAACCCCATTTCTCTCTCCCCACATTTCAGTGGACCAAAAGCCCCAAAACTTGACGTAACAGACCGTTTCAATGGCTAATCCCTCACATTATCCAGATCACGTCAATGATAACAACTCTTCCAGATCCTAGTGTTGTAAAGATAATTAAAACGAATTTTGAATTATAACAACAAAACAAAATACAATGTTTGTTATTATCAGATTGTTACCATTCTGCTGCAGAAAATAAGTCTTCTGTGATATTGGTGAATAGTGTAAAGTAATAGATTATCATGTATTGATATTTTTTTTTTATTTCATGTACATCAGTTATAATAGAGGTAAGAATCAATTGTACCACATTTAAATGCCCACACCTGAAGTACGTCTGTTCGTCCATTTATCATTCGTCCAAAATTTCTTGTGAACATATATTTATCATATTGTTTTGAAATTGATATATGTTGTTTACATTAGTGAGATTGAGAAGCCTATTTAATTTCTGTTAAATTCATCTGGAGTTATGGCCCTTGTTTTATTTGGGTGAGGGTGGTTGGGATGGCCTGGTGGTCTAGAGTGCCTCGCTTCGACCTCTAGCTGGCCGGTCACCTCTGGCTTGCGGCTGTGGTTTCGATTCTTAGTGTGAGCGTATGTGGCATGGAGACAGGGGCGCCTTCTCAACCTCGTGGGTTTCCTCCGGGCACTCCGGTTTCCTCCCACTGCTAAAGACCCCTACGCGCAAGCGAATTATTAAAATAAAATTAAAAACCATGTTCGTCCCGAAATGACCTAGTTTGTGTCGAGTGGACGTTAAACCCCATTTCTCTCTCTCTCTCTTTATTTGGGTGAACCTTGCGAACGTTGTAACGACAAAAGTTATCTTCCGATCTTCATGGAATTGATATACATCATTGAAATGAGTGAAACAAAGAAGGCTTTACAATTTCAGCTATTTCCGTTAAATACGTCTAGAGTTATGGCCCTTGTTTCACTTTGTTGCACATAGTGATTGCTTTTTACAACAAAAGTTAGTGCCACGAAGACTCTTATTGACTGATCACCAGTGCAAAATTTCTTGTGAACATATATTTATCATATTGTTTTGAAATTGATATATGTTGTTTACATTAGTGAGATGGAGAAGCCTATTTAATTTCTGTTAAATTCATCTGGAGTTATGGCCCTTGTTTTATTTGGGTGAGGGTGGTTGGGATGGCCTGGTGGTCTAGAGTGCCTCGCTTCGACCTCTAGCTGGCCGTCACCTCTGGCTTACGGCTGTGGTTTCGATTCCTAGTGTGAGCGTATGTGGCATGGAGACAGGGGCGCCTTCTCAACCTCGTGGGTTTCCTCCGGGCACTCCGGTTTCCTCCCACTGCTAAAGACCCCTACGCGCAAGCGAATTATTGAAATAAAATTAAAAACCATGTTCGTCCCGAAATGACCTAGTTTGTGTCGAGTGGACGTTAAACCCCATTTCTCTCTCTCTCTCTCTCTTTATTTGGGTGAACCTTGCGAACGTTGTAACGACAAAAGTTATCTTCCGATCTTCATGGAATTGATATACATCATTGAAATGAGTGAAACAAAGAAGGCTTTACAATTTCAGCTATTTCCGTTAAATACGTCTAGAGTTATGGCTCTTGTTTCACTTTGTTGCACATAGTGATTGCTTTTTACAACAAAAGTTAGTGCCACGAAGACTCTTATTGACTGATCACCAGTGCAGACATAGACCCTCTCCTAGAATAAAGGGAGATAACCCAATTTAAGCTCGCCACTAAGCCAAACAATAATTGCAGCTGTTTTAAGATTTAAACGATGTACCCAGCGACTTTTCCCTTGGTATCTGTCGTACATACTATCATTAAGCATAAACAGGGAGCTACAGCTTTATCGTGGGGGTTGTTCTTCAAATCCATGTCACTATTTCCATTCAATTTTTCGCTCAAATTTATCGAAGAATGCAAAAATCGGACAAACCGTACCAAACATCAATAGTACATGCCAACATAGAAGAACGGACTATAACAGAGGCTCACTGTTCTGCCGTACCAATGCTATATCCCGTAAAAGAGAGAGAGAGAGAGAAATAGGGTTTAACGTCCACTCAACACAACCAGGTCATTTCGGGACTAACATGGTTTCAATTTTATATCAATATTTCGATTGCGCGTAGGGGGCTTTAGCCGTGGGAGGAAACCGGAGTGCCCGGAGGAAACCCACGAGGTTGAGAAGGCGCCCCTATCTCCATGCCACATACGCTCACACCAGGGCTCGAAACCACAGCCGCAAGCCAGAGGTGACCGGCCAGCTAGAGGTCGAAGCGCGGCACTCTAGACCACTAGGCCATCCCAACGCCCCTATCACGTTCGAGATATCTTTCTGAAACTTTGTACACACATCAACCTATTACAGTCATTGTGCCTTTTGCTCTTTAGGAATTTCTGGGATATATATTTCTTTGTGTTTCCATGGAAATAAATTTGACTTACTTTTTGGTACAATTTTGTTTCCGTATCATATTTCATAAACTGTGCAAGATATATATTCATGAAACTTTGTACATACATCAACCTATTATATAGTAGTTGTACCTTTTGCTATTTACTGTCTGTTCCAGGCAACACTACAACTCGAAAATTGCTTGCTATTTCTTCAGTTTTTAATTAAAATGGTTAAAACTTAACGACCTACCTGGAATGGTCACCCCATTACTTTCTTCGTTGAACCTTAACGCCAATAAGTTCGATAAAATCATCTACTCTCTTGTAAATTTCACATTTTTCGAAACATTCAGTTTCTCAGAACATCAACATTGATTCTGCGCATGTGTAAATTGTGTCACTCGTACATCATGTAGGGGTAGAAGGTAGAAGGTATTCCACAAATCGGGTGCATTCGGGTTAATAAAACTTTCGGCGGGAGGTTTCGCACCGTCATTTTGCGGCAGTAATACTTATTTTCGATTATTTTCAGAGCTTTTTTCAAAACGTTTCATGCAAAATAAATACATTTATTGTTACAATATCAACAATTTGTGTGTGCGTGTGTTTTGGTTTGTTTTATTTGGTTTCCGGTATTTTAATATTCCTTTGAAATATTCACAGAAGTGCATGTCTTCTAAAATATTCCTCACAGAACACTTATTTTCAGCATTAGATAGCATGGTAACCTTACGGATGCAGTGTAAATATTTTACGATATCTTATAATTTTATGGACTAGTATCGATTATCGGTATCCATTTTTATTTATTTTCCCGTTCAACAGGCGCACACGGTTTGTTTCAGATCTTGTCGTTGAATAGATAAAAAAAAAACTAATCGTAAAAAATATAACCCATTGGATGGGAAGCGGGGAGATTAAATGAAGAAGTACCACCAGTTGTCATTTCATTCGGAAGTGACAGTGAGTTCGAGTATGAGAGTGAACAGAATGTCAGTGGAGAGAGTGAGAGTGAAAATGTTGCTGAGATTATGGATGCCGGTGGTGTTGCGAATGAAGATTTGAGTGCTGATAATATAGACGTGTTTGTAGTGTATGTGATTGTGAGAACCCACCGGGAAGTGAGTCGGATGCGATTGTTGATTGGGTGGGCTCTGATTTGTGTGAAAGGTGGATGAATGCGAAATGTACTGACAGGGAGATTGATGTGAGCGGAGTGTTGTGAAATGTGTAGATTGTGTACGTAAATTGTATAATAGATAGCGTGAATGTAGGCCAGACAACTTCAGTGATGTATATAGTTGGAGCATTTTCTGTGAATTTGTGTAAATAAATGATTTCTATAAAACAGTTTATTTCTGCTTTCTTGTTTAAAAGGTAGACTTGCAGAAATTTAATGAAGTTCAGGGTTAATCAATATGAATAAATTAAATGTAAAAAAAATAACTCGTGGTCTGAACATAAAAACGCAATGACGTGCCTTTGATCTAACAGAAGTTGACCTTGTGTGGCTACTACCCCTTTCCGTTTTCTGTCAAAGTATCATTTGCTTAGGGGCATTTCACAAAATCCAAAAAAAAGTAAATCAAAAAAGAAATAGACTAGAATATCTAAAATAATACCGTATTAGCAAATTTAATATCTAAGGCAGTGGAACAAAAAACTGTGGTCTGAAACCAAATAGCAAATTTATATTACTTCCCTTAAATAGCTCTTTTAAGCTAGTTATATTCTACTAGGTCGAAACAACTATCTAAACAGTCAGATAGGACGAAATGACCCAAAGCCATACCCACACCCCTGTTCGATTTGGTTTATCCCAAATAATTAGGTCAAGAATGGCAGACTTCAATACCGCGAAGTAAATAAAGAAGGATTTTTCAAGAGAGAAAGGTTACATATCTTGATCTGAAATTGGTAAACGTGCGATAGAAAGTAACGGGGTGACCATTCCAGGTAGGTCGTTAAGTTTTAACCATTTAAATTAAAAATTGAAGAAATAGCACGCAATTTTCGAGTTGTAGTGTTGCCTGGAACACACAGTAGGAATTTCTGGAGATTATTTTTTTTGGGTGTTTCCATGGAAACAAATTTGACTTAACCTATTCTAGTAGTTGTGCCCTTTGCTATTTAGGAATTTCGGGAGTTATTTTTTTTTTGTGTTTCCATGGAAACAAATTTGACTTTGTACATTATATCGACCTATTACTGTAGTTGCGCCTCATAAAGTTCATTCAATTATTCGTCATTAATTTTAAAAATCTTGCTTGAATCAATTATCTACATACATGTAACCCTAGAGCCGAATGATTATACGAGACCAGGGGCGGATTGGGCCATCGGGCGATCGCCCGAAGGGCCGGTCGGACGATCGCTCGAAGGGCCGGTCAGACAAAAAATGAAAAAAATAATTTTGTGCAATTCATCTAAAAAAACCCACCCTATTTCTGCTGAATATTATGGGGGAGGGGGTATCGGACCAGCCATGGAGCGATGATGATCAATTTGTATGTGGCCGGTTGCTTTAACGGGCAGCCACTCCATCACTGGTGTCTGGAATGGGCTGGTATAATGTACTTTCTTGGCCGGGTGTGCTTGGTGTGGGCCAGAATTCAGAATCCTGCAATGGGCATTCCAAATTTCATCCGAAAATTTCAACGGATTCACCCAACACTGTCGCCCGCACATTTACTAATTATTAATTTACCTGCACCCTGTTTGTGGGGATACACCAGAATCCAAAATTCCAAAAAATAGCTTGTATGAATTTCTCTTTCGTCACCCTGTACCAATGTGTCTCGTGGCCTTCCATCACAGGAGGAATCAACTAGCGCTCCCGGCAACAAAAATGGGACATTTTTCAATGAAAATATTCATACTTATTCAATATTCCTAACTGGTTAATCAAATGGTCACAATTTTGGTCAGTAAAAGGGGCCGTTCCGACACGGGAGCCCGGACCGGTTCCCGGTCCCAATCCGCCCCTGTACGAGACTACCAGAATAAGGGAGGCAACTTGCATTTAGAGCTGGATAACAGCGGCACTATAGCAAACACGGACTATGGCAAATGGCAAAGCAAGGAACATGAAAAAAAATAATATCTATAATTTTTTTTTTTTAGATTCAGAAAATTGAAAAAAAAATTTGTTCATAAAATAAAATAAAAATTGTTCATGATATAAAAAAAAAGATAATAAAGATCAAAAAATAAAAAATATCATTAAAATAGGTTGCCGGGCAACGAAACATACGCCCACACAGCAGCCAAATCGTCCGGGCAGTCAACAAGAGTTGTTGCATTTTAAGTAATCATCAGAAAATCATAATTCAAACTCACCCATAACTATGGTGTAACTGTGATATAATCAAACGTTTTTAAATCGGATAATAATTTTGACCTCCAGAGGGATCACAAGCTAAAAAAAGCGATTTTTCGGACAATCAGGGGACATAATTCAGGAAGTTATGATCCGATGGGCGCAAATATCGAAAGGAACCAAGATCTTTGGGTTATAAACATACATGTCAAGTTTCATCAAAATCGGTTCAAAATTGTGACCTCTATAAGGTCCACAAGCTTGATATAACATATTTTCACACTATTCGTGTACAAACGGCGGCCATTTTGTCCGTCAATTTTGGTCCGATTTTCACGAAATTCGAACTCAACCTTCACAACCATGGAACGGTGATATAATCAAACGTTTTTTTAAATCGGATAACAATTTTGATCTCCAGAGGGACCACAACTAAAAAGGGCGATTTTTCAGACAATGAGGGGCCATAATTCAGGAAGTTACGATCCGATGGGAGCAAATATCGAAAAGAACCAAGATCTTTGCGTTATAAACATACATGTCAAGTTTCATCAAAATCGGTTCAAAATTGTGACCTCTATAAGGTCCACAACCTTGATATAACATATTTTCACACTATTCGTGCATTTTGTCCGTCAATTTTGGTCCGATTTTCACGAAATTTGAACTCAACCTTCATAACCATGGAACGGTGATATAATCAAACGTTTTTTTTAAATCGGATAACAATTTTGACCTCCAGAGGGACCACAAGCTAAAAAGGGCGATTTTTCGGATAATCAGGGGCCATAATTCAGGAAGTTACGATCCAATTGGCGCAAATATCGAAAGGAACCAAGATCTATGGGTTAAAACATGCATTTCAAGTTTCATCCAAATCGGTTCAAAATTGTGACCTCTACACTGTTCACAAGCTAAAAAATGTACAATCAGGGGCCATAACCCATGAAGTTACAGTCCGATACATGCCAATATCGAAAGGAACCGAGATCTTAGGGTGATAAACCTATATTTTAAGTTTCATTGAAATCGGATAAGAATTGTGACCTGTAGACTGTTCACAAACAATTGTGGACGGACAGACGGGGGCGACGACAATATACGTCCACATGAAAATGTGGGCGTATAAAAATGAAAAAAAAAACAATTGAAATGAAATAAAAAAAATTATAAACCATAATTAATTTAGAATAAAAATGAAAATAATATGAATTTAAATTGTTTTTTAAATGAAAAAAAAAGAATTAAACAAAAAATAGATAAAAAATATTAAAATTTCATGAAAATAATATGTATTTGCTATGGCAACCATAGTCCACCATAGATATGGGATGCCTTCAAGAAATCTGATTTCTTGTCATGTTTACATGCTTGAAAAGATAGCCACGCAGTAGCTTTGTCTCAACTGCAGTTGATCTGAAAGGATGTTTGATAAGGATCTAGGATCCTTGAAGAAATTTAATCCCTTGGGTTCATCCTCTTATGACCCAATTGCTTCTAGTGATGGTCCGATATGACAGAGAAATGTATTGACCGATACGGATAAATTACCAATAGTGGTGGATATAAAACTATTACACATTAAAATGTCTCGAATGGCTTGGTGATCTATGTAGATATTTGTCTTTATTAGTCGGGAAAAGCATGCTACTATTTTACTGCAGGAATCAAACATGAACCCTTCGTTTTGGAAGTAATAATTGGTTCACGCTTCCTACGCAATGAAAAATACACATCATCTATTATGAACTTAATTATTTGCTGTATCATTATTATTTATTTTAAGTGTTGATTACGATATAATTCCTTAACAATAAGTATGTCTATACATGCATTAGTTCATGCGGTAATGAAATGATACATCAAAGCGATAGCTTCCTCACCTGTCTGTCAACAGTGGCTATCACGTGACATTCTTCCGCCATTTCAAGAACTATTGTTAAAAATAAAATGTCTAATGGGAACCTATTTGCTGATAATATTATTAATTAATTAAGTATGATCTTTATTATTAGTTTTTATACGCCCACATGGAAATGTGGTCGTATATTGCCGTCACCCCCGTCCGTCCGTCTGTCGGTCCGTCATCCATCGTCCACAATTTCTTGTGAACGCTCTAGAGGCTAAAGTAAATATCCGATTGACTTTAAATTTATACACGATGTTTAAGGTCTCGAGATGAAGAAGCCTATTGATTTTCAGCGATATCCGATAATTACTACTAGAGTTATGACCCTTGATCACTTTGAAAAATCTTGTGAACGCTCTAGAGGCTAAAGTTAATATCCGATTGACTTTAAATTTATACACGGTGTTTAAGGTCTTGAGATGAAGAAGCCTATTGATTTTCAGCGATATCCGATAATTACTACCAGAGTTATGACCCTTGATCACTTTGAAAAATCTTGTGAACGCTCTAGAGGCTATAGTTAATATCCAATTGATTTTAAATTTATACACGGTGTTTAAGGTCATGAGACGAAGAAGCCTATTGATTTTCAGTGATATCTGATAATTACTGCCAGAGTTATGACCCTTGATCACTTTGAAAAATCTTGTGAACGCTTTAGAGGCTAAAGTTAATATCCGATTGACTTGAAATTTATACACGGTGTTTAAGGGCATGAGACGAAGAAGCCTATTGATTTTCGGTGATATCCGATAATTACTACCAGAGTTATAACCCTTGATCACTTTGAAAAATCTTGTGAACGCTGTAGAGGCTAAAGTTAATATTCGATTGACTTTAAATTTATACACAGTGTTTAAGGTCATGATACGAAGAAGCCTGTTGATTTTCAGCAATATCCGATAATACCTGCCGGAGTTATGACCCTTGATCACTTTGAAAAATCTTGTGAACGCTCTAGAGGCTAAAGTTAATATCCGATTGACTTTAAATTTATACACTGTTTTTAAGGTCATGATACGAAGAAGCCTATTGATTTTCAGCAATATCCGATAATTACTGCCAGAGTTATGGCCCTTGATCACTTTTGAAAAATCTAAAGTTAATATCCGATTGACTTTAAATTTATACACACTATTTACGGTCATGATACAAAATAGCCTATTTATTTTCAGCGATATCCGATAATTACTGCCAGAGTTATGACCCTTGATCACTTTGAAAAACCCTGTGAACGCTCTAAAGGCTAAAGTTGATATCCGATTGACTTTAAATTTGTACACAGTGTTTAGGGTCATGAGACGAAGAATCCTATTTGATTTTCAGTGATATCTGATAATTTCTGCCAGCGTTATGGCACTTGATCACTTTGAAATATCTTGTGGACGAAGGCCTTGAGACAAACCATCAAAACTATTCTAATCATTTCTGATAATTACTTAATGGGCTATTACTCGTAATAAGATTATCATGTGTTGTAAATGTTCTCCTTACTGACAAAAGAAACAATATGTGACAATCTTTGTTGACTGCCCGGACGACTTAGCTGTTGTGGGCGTATGTTTCGTTGCCTGGCAACCTATCTTTATTTGTTGACACAAATTATGTAAATTTGTCAAAATAGCCAAGCATAACAATATATTTTCCAACCTTTCCCAAAAGTTCCACTCATTATGATAGTGACAGACAATACTAGCAGTGAACTAGATAAAACGAAGTAAAAAAATGCCAATTTGGAACTATTTCTCGATAATTAACCGACACTTCATACCAGCATGGTATGCAATGAATGATGAACCATTGCACTATAAACCCCAGAATGCCACGTTTGGCATTTTTTGTTCAAACGTAGCTAAAACGTGTTAATAATTTTGCCACGAATTTGCCACGTTGTAACATGGTAAAAAAAATGCCACATTTGTCTAGAGTGCCGAAACGTAGCTCTTTAGATTGCCATGTTATTGAAACGGGGTATTTTGTCCAGAACGAGGCTGGGTAAAAAATGCCACATTTTCAAAATGTGGTTTTCTTCAAGATAATTATTACCGGTACTTGCTATCAACAAATAGTCACAAAAAATTAATGTTCCGACCTTCGCGTGAATAATTGCAGATCTACATGTACAAATTAGATTATTTATTGGGACATCACGAGGTTAATTATGATGGTTTAATTAACTACAATTCACCGGAATTCTATTGTGTATAACAAACATGACGTTTGGTGGTTCTTCTCGCATTAGATTAAATAAACACTAATTTCTTCTCTGCGATATCAGTTAGGTGGAAGCAAACGTCAAATAAAGCTATTTCACACTCAGCGTTGTTAATTACTTTATGGGTTCAATCAGGTATCACTGAACCGCAGTTGTTACTTAATTAAAACCTATATAGGTCAACTTTTTCAAGGATTCTGATCAATCAACCATGACAATAATATGTTCACCTATTTTGACAGTATATACATAATTAGATAGATAGATAGATTTTATTGTATCAAGGCCCCATAAGAGACAGCATACAAATATCCACAAAACATTTTAAGAAGAAAAAAAAATGAAAAGCATGAACATCAAATATTTGTGACAAAGGCTAATAATTAAAATTAAAAAACAAAAAACAACATCTCATGTAATATTTACATATAAGGATAAACCTGAAGTCAATCAGATATTTCTAGCGCGTCACAAGAGATCTGGGCAAACTATACACAGCGGTGCTGAATAACAGATTAAAGAAATGGTCAGAGGCAACAGAACAATACAAAGAAGCACAGACCGGATACCGACAGGGCTATTCGACAGTTGGCCATATATTCACACTCCAAGGTTTAGAGCAAAAATATTTATTAAGAGCCATCCTCCTACTGATATACGCAGATGACTTATCGATTTTATCGGAAACGGTGGGGGATCTCCAACGGAAAATCACTGTACTCCAAAATTTCTGCAGAGCATTTAATCTCAATGTCAACATCGGGAAAATGGTGGGACATTAAGAAACTACGAAAAGTGTTTTTTCAACAACGAAAAGATAGACAACAACATATTATAATTACCTGGGACTCTGCTTTTTCGTCCAGACTGGTCTGGACAAAGTGCCTGCAGGACCAATCTGCTAAAGCAGAAAAATTCCTATAAAAGCACTTATTTACAAAGATGGACACCCCAGCTTGCAAACAAAATTCAAAATATTTGACGGTGTTATTAGGCCCATGCTCATGGATGGAGCCCAGGTATGGGGATGTACACATAGACCAGAAACAGAAAAAGTTCACACTAGTTATTGCAAATTTGCTTTAGGAGTCCATAAAAGTAGCACCAATACGGGTGTACTTGGGGAATGTGGGCGTGTGCCTTTAAGTATCACTTTATTGCTCAATTCAAACAACGGTTAAAAGACATAAGTATACAAGAATGGTCAAACAAAATTGCTGAAAGCGAAAGTCTTGCTAATTACCGAAATTTTAGACAAGATCTTATTCAAGAAAGCTATCTTAATATAGACTTGATGTTCCATCACAAGAGGAACATAACAAGATTGAGGTTAAACTTGTTACCCTTGGCTTCTAACCAATTCTCAAGAAAACAAGGCAGTATCCCCACGTGTAAATTATGTCATTTTGAAAATGAAAACATTGTTCACTTTATGTTAAATTGTCAATATCTAAACAGTTTGAGAGAGAAGTTTATTCCAAAGAATATAAATTATCAACAGCTTTGTACAACAGAAGACAGATCTACTCTGCTAGCTGTTTCTAAGTACATTGAAGCTGCATTCAAAATCAGAAGTGAAAAACAATAGCCATTGGCTTACAAATATTGATTTGAAAATACTCAAATCAAAACCATTTGTCTATCAATCAAGGCTAAACATTAAAGATTGTTACAATATCCACAGTAACAATTATGGTTGAATACTAATGATTGTGACTTTTTGTAACAATGATCTGACATACAGAAAAAATGGTGAATTTTAAGAATATGTTAAGATTGTTATAATAGCTTTAGTAAATTTGATATATTAAAAGCAAGCTTGGATATTAGGATTGTTATAATATCTGCAGCAAACCTGATATATCAATAGTAAGATTGAATAATAAGATTACTAAGCGGGTTAAAATGTCAATCAAGAAATTATATTCAAGTATATCCAAATGTGACTGTGACTTAAATATTTTATGTTTGTAACTTTGGTCATGGACCTACTTTACTGAAATAAACATATTATTATTATTATTAAAGTAATCAAGGGCGATATGTCTATTATAGTATTAATAGTTAATGGAAAACATTGAAAATCACTAGAGTTTTTCATGTGACATTTAGCACTATGCATGAGTTTGAAGTCAATCGGATATTAACTTCAGCCTCAAGAACGTCCACAGATATTTCAAAGTAATCAAAGGTCAATACTCTGACAGCTACTATCTGAAATCATTTAAAATCAATAGGCTTCTTCGTCACATGATCGGAAACACAGTGCAGAAATTTAAAGTCAATCAGGTAGTAACTTAATCCCTTAGGGCGTCCATAGGATACGACACAACATTCAGTAAATAAGAATGATTGGAATTGCTAAATAAAAGATGACATATTTAGAATATGGATCATGTTGTCCATACAAGATGTTAAATCTAACTTTGAATACGAAAAATAATTACCGAGGTGGTCATATTGGTGCAGGATGGAGGGCCTGACAAGGACAGCTATCTAGTCGTTCACATGGGACGAAAATACATTGGCATGCTCGTAAAAGACTCCTTGGCAGTTGGAATTCAATATAAGAGCGCTGCTGCCCGGAAAAAAATTCCTCATAGCACACTATGGCGTATGCCTATCATCATTAGTCCCTTTCATTTCATTTCACACAGAGCTGTTCCTTGTTAGACGAGGCTATACAGTTAGAAAGACTGAAATTTAGTTGGCTGAAATTTACACATGACTGTTTATTCCAGTATGATCAAGTATTCCCTTTTATTGTCCCCCGCCTTTCGAAGAAAGCAGGGGACTATTAAAATGGGTTCGTCCGTCTGTCCGTCTGTCTGTCCGTCTGTCTGTCTGTCTGTCCGTCACACTTTTTGGGACACAATAACTCTTTTCCTAATTGAGCTAGATTGTTCAAACTTGGTGTATGTGTTTATTAGGTCAATGCCTTGATGGAGTTCGAAGATGAGCATTTTCCGCTTAGGGTAAGCAGAGATAAGCAATTTGATTGGTTGATGCTTTGGGACACGATAACTCTCTTCCTAATTGGGCTAGAATGTTCAAACTTGGTGTATGTGTTTATTAGGTCAATGCCTTGATGGAGTTCGAAGATGAGCATTTTCCGCTTAGGGTAAGCAGAGATAAGCAATTTGATTGGTTGATGCTTTGGGACACGATAACTTTTAATTGAGCTAGAATGTTCAAACTTGGTGTATGTGTTTATTAGGTCAATGCCTTGATGGAGTTCGAAGATGAGCATTTTCCGCTTAGGGTAAGCAGAGATAAGCAATTTGATTGGTTGATACTTTGGGACACGATAACCCTCTTCCTAATTGAGCTAGAATGTTCAAACTTGGTGTATGTGTTTATTAGGTCAATGCCTTGATTGAGTTCGAAGATGAGCATTTTCCGCTGAGGGTAAGCAGAGATAAGCAATTTGATTGGTTGATGCTTTGGGACACGATAACTTTAGTTCTAATTAAGTGAGATTGATGAAACTTGGTGCATAGTTTCATTATAGTAATACCTTGACTAAGTTCGATAATGAGCATTTTCTGCTCAGGGTAAGCAGAGCGATACGCAATTTGATTGGTCGAGACTTTGGAATACAATAACTCTCTTTCTAATTGAGTTAAAATGTTCAAACTTGGTGTATATGCTTATTAGGTCAATGCCTTGATGGAGTTCGAAGATGAGCATTTTCCGCTTAGGGTAAGCAGAGATAAGCAATTTGATTGGTTGAAGCTTTGGGACACGATAACTTTAGTTCTAATTAAGTGAGAGTGATGAAACTTGGTGTATAGTTTCATTATAGTAATACCTTGACTAAGTTCGATAATGAGCATTTTCTGCTCAGGGTAAGCAGAGCGATACACAATTTGATTGGTCGAGACTTTGGAACACAATAACTCTCCTTCTAATTGAGTTAAAATGTTCAAACTTGGTGTATATGCTTATTAGGTCAATGCCTTGATGGAGTTCGAAGATGAGCATTTTCCGCTTAGGGTAAGTAGAGATAAGCAATTTGATTGGTTGATGCTTTGGGACACGATAACTTTAGTTCTAATTAAGTGAGAGTGATGAAACTTGGTGTATAGTTTCGTTACAGTAATACCTTGACTAAGTTCGATATTGAGCATTTTCTGCTCAGAGTAAGCAGAGCGATACGCAATTTGATTGGTCGAGACTTTGGAACACAATAACTCTCCTTCTAATTGAGTTAAAATGTTCAAACTCGGTGTATATGCTTATTAGGTCAATGCCTTGATCGAGTTCGAAGATGAGCATTTTCCGCTTAGGGTAGGCAGAGATAAGCAATTTGATTGGTTGATGCTTGGGACACGATAACTTTAGTTCTAATTAAGTGAGAGTGACGAAACGTGGTGTATAGTTTCATTACAGTAATACCTTGACTAAGATCGATAATGAGCATTTTATGCTCGGGGTAAGCAGAGCGATAAGCAATTTGATTTGCCAAGACTTTGGAACACAATAACTCTCCTATGAATTGAGTTAAAATGTTCAAAATTGGTGTGTATGCTTATTAGGTCAATGCCTTGATGGAGTTCGAAGATGAGCATTTTCTTCTTACGGTAGGCAGAGATAAGCAATTTTTGGATGACACTTCGTGTTCAGTTTCATTGCTCGATACGTTTGAAAAAAATAAATGTGCGATTAATTAATATGTGTCATCTATTTATTTGGGGATTTCGGCGGGGGACATCAGCCTCACTGTTGGCTTGTTTCATTTCACACGGAGCTGTTCCTTGTTAGGCCGAGGCTATACAGTTAGAAAGACTGAAATTTAGTTGGCTGAAATTTGACTAATTTTACACATGACAGTTTATTCCAGTATGATCAAGTAGAACAAAAACGCCGGTTTTGTATTGGATGTGAATATTGTGATCTACCCAATGGTGGTCTTATTGCAACGAAAATAAAACCAGTCCAAATGGTCAAATTCTAACTGTATAGCCTCGGCCTAACAACAAGGAACTGCTCTGTGTGAAATGAAATGAAAGGGACTAATGAAGATAGGCATACACCATAGTGTGCTATGAGGGAATTTTTTCCGGGCAGTGGCACTACGGCCTCATCTTATATCGAATTCCAACTGCCAAGGAATCTGTTACGTGCATGTAAAAACATTCTGAACGACTAAACTTATTATTGTTATGGTTGATTGATCAGAATTCTTGAAAACGTTGACGTTTATAGGTTTTAAGTAACAACTGCGGTTCGGTGATACCTGATTGAACCCATAAAGTAATTAACAACGCTGAGAGTGAAATAGCTTTATTTGACGTCTGCTTCCAGGGAACCGGACGACCCAGAGAAAACCCACTAGGTTGGACAGGCTTCACTTCTCCTTGTCACATATAACCTCGAATTTAAACCATGTCAGTGGACTCAATGTCAGACCTTATGATACAACGTGCACATGCTAACCATTCGGCTACTAAACCCCCCTATAAGAAAGTATAAGATATGTACATATATTTGAAGAAAGACACAAATAAAAAAAAAGAAAAAATGCAATTATTATATAATTGCCTCATACACAACAATACCATACACCGGGCACAGCACTATGGCCTTCTCTTATATCAAATTCCAACTGCCAAGGGATCTTTTTACATGCACACCAATGTATACACAGGACTTTGGTTTTTCGTCACATTCGAATGACTAGACAGCAGTCCTTGTACCTTGTCAGCCCCTCTGCCTGCACCACTGACAAGGGGAAACCACGTCGGAAATGAATTGGAATAATAAAAACATATAATATGTCACTTTAAAGAAACTAAATATGATATGAAAATTTAACGACATGTACAGTACATTTAAGTAAAACATGTTTAAAATATGTAATATGTAAAATACATATCTATAAAGGTGTAGCCATTCTCAAAAAAAAATCACATAATTTCATTAATATCATTTGGCTATCACTTTCGAACAATTTTCACAAATCCATACTTGAAAGCTTTCACTTGTAACAAATACATCTATCTGATTTGCATCCACAGTGTAAATATCGTTTGCTGCTTGATTTCTAGTCAACCTAACCCTGTCATTTGTTACAGTAGAGTTTAACAAGAGGGGCATAAATTTCTGCAGCCGGGGGGGGGGGGGAATGTGCTAGAATATGCCCCCTTTTTGATTAATCATGCAAGAGCCGCAGCGACATATTCAACCAGGCGACTCATGCAAGCTCAATTTCGGTTCTCTTTTCTCCATAACAACTTGCGTATATTTCTTATTAAGTAATGCGCATGGTGGTTCACCTTAATGGTGACACACTCTTTACGATAGTGGTCTTCTGTCTTGGTACGAGTGCACTTGGTCGTCTGAGCGTTGTGTTATATAATGCTCTAATTGTGCTTCCATACTTTCATATGTAACTTGATTAGAGTAGTCTCCCCTGTGTAGAGTTCTGTAATGGCTGAAGAATAAACATGTCTAAGATCTACATTGCTTCTTCCTTGACTCCTAGCTTCCCTATTCATAAACCGAATCCACTATCCCGATACTACAGATATGGCGACGAGTATGCTGATTTACGAACGCACGTTGTTGAAGTCTAGAGTCAAATGTACTTGCTAATAATACTTGTAAGTCTCACCGCATCGATAATTTCCACGTGGTTGCAGACCTCGGTTACACCGACTTTCCTACATTCTTCTACATTTACGCCGTTTACGATGGCATCTGGCTGGAGTTTGAATGCCCCACCCCCATTCTTATCTACGCCCGGTAAACCTGCTATAATTTGGGACGATTGGATTCGTATGTTCGACAATTACATTGAAGCCATCGGTGGTAACAGTTACTCAGATGGAAGAAAACGAGCTCTACTATTACACTGCATTGGGCCTGAAGCTCAAAGGGTCTTTTACACTCTTAGAGAAGACGACGAAGTTCTCCTTGAACGAACTGAATTTCTTAAAGCTAAGAAAATGCTTTCTAAAAAGTACACTACAAAAATTCATGAAATTGCTGCAAGAGTTGCCTTCAGAAAACGACAACAATTACCAGGTGAAAAAGTAGACGATTACATTTTAGCCTTACGTCATCTCTCTTTAAATGGTTGTAATTTCCGGAATGAAGATGAAGCTATCTGTGATCAGTTTGTAGAAAAAACTTCAGTTCATGGTATCGTTGAGAAATTAATGGGTAAATCTGATTTAACTTTGGATAAAACAGTTGACTTTGCCAGAAATATTGAACAGTCAAGGTTAGATGCTAGAATGGTTGATAATACGAATTCTGCAAGACAATCCTATGAAGTAAATGCTGTCAACTTTAAGCCAAAGTCTCGTTCGAAATCCAGACCTAGGCCTTCACATCAACATACCCCTACACCTGCTACTAAGTCTACACCAGGAAGACATTGCTACAGATGTGGTTCTGCTGCTCATCTTGCTAACAGTACACAATGTCGTGCTCTTAAAGAAACATGCAGAAAATGTGGAAAACAAGGACATTACAGTCATGTTTGCATGGGTCAAAGTACAGTTAATCATATTGATGAAGATGTTTTTGTTTTGACTCTTACATCAAGTACCTTTGATAATTCAATTACATGTCATCTGCTAATAAATGACATTCCTACATCATTGATGGTTGATACTGGTAGTGCACGTACCCTCATTGATAAAGTTATGTATTACAATACATTCTCACAGTTTCCAATACAGCCTCCTTTGGTGCATTTGAAGTCTTACTCTTCAGATAAAATTTCTATCCTTGGATGTTTTACAGCTGCTGTCAAGTACAAAGACCGACATGCTTCCTGTATTATCCATGTTGTTGAAAATGGTATTTCTCTACTTGGTATGGATATGATAGAAGCCCTTGATCAACAGATGCAAGGTTCTTCATTAGTTAATATCACCAAGGCTACACCTACTTACACAGAGAATAGTTCAACTTCTATGCTTACCTTACCTGATACTTTCGTGCCTGCTGCTACCTTGCCTACATCAATGCCTGCTGCTACATTGCCTACATCAATGCCTGCTGCTACATCTATGTCTTCTAATACAAGTACGAATAAAATGTTGCCTACTACTCCAAGTACACCGAAACTTATCCCCCCCACAGTTACACCTACTGCTTCTCCTGACTCGTCAATACCTACACACATCCTTAATAGATTTGGTCATATGTTTACACCAGGTCTTGGCACAGTTAAAGGATATGAACTTAAAGTCAAAATGAAGGAAAATACCATTCCTGTACAGTCTCGTTTACGACGATTACCTTTTGCCTTACGCCCTGCAGTCGACAAAGAGCTTGATCGTCTTGAACATGATGGTATTATTGAACCTATTGATGCTAGTGAATGGATTTCACCATTATCGGTTGCATGGAAGAAATCTGGAAAAATTCGATTATGTATCGATATGCGTAAAGTCAATGAACAAATGGTTATTGAGAAATTCCCTTTACCAAAGATTGATGAATTACTTGCAGAACTTAATGGTGCTTGCTGGTTTGCTAAGATTGACTTAGCCAGTGCATATCACCAATTATTACTGTCTCCAGAAAGTCGTGACTTGACTTCATTCATTACTCATCGTGGGTTATACAGATACACCCGAGTTAACTTTGGAATGGCTTCAGCTCCCTCTGCATTCCAAAAATTGATGTTTCGTCTTACAAATCATCTACATGGTGTACAGTGCTACTTAGATGACCTGATTGTTTATGGTAAAACCTTTGATGAATACACATCTAATTTGTATTCCCTGCTTTCCAAACTTGATTCAGTTGGACTGAAATTGAACAATAAATGTGTTTTCGATGTGCAAGAAATAGAATTTCTGGGTCACACTATTACCCACACTGGTGTTACTCCTCAATCAGAGAAGGCAAGAGCTATACATGATGCGCCCTTACCTCATGATTACACATCGCTACAGTCATTTCTTGGACTTGCTGGATAATTATCAAAATATTGTCCACAATACAGTACTACTGTTGAGCCGTTACGTGCCATGCTTAGAAGTAAGTCTAATACCAAGACGTTTGAGTGGTCTACTGAAGCGTTAGAAAGTTTTCGCAAGATTAAAGACACCATTGGACATCATATTACATTATCAATATTTGATCCCGACCTACCTACAATAGTCACTTGTGATGCTAGTGATTACGGGATTGGTGGAGTTCTTAGTCAAATCGTCAATGGAGAAGAAAAAATAGTTACCTGTGCCTCGCGTACACTTACAGAATGCGAAAGAAAGTATTCAGTTGGAGAGAAAGAAGCACTTGCTTGCGTATGGTCTTGTTTACGATGGAACACTTACCTTTGGGGTCGTAATTTTACCCTTCGTACTGATCATAAAGCCCTTACTACACTGCTGTCACCTAAAGGTGCTGGTCCACAGTCAATGCGGATTGCTAGATGGAATGCTAAACTACTTTATTTCCATTACAATATAGTTTACACTAGTGGATGCAGTAACGAAATTGCTGATTACCTTAGTCGATCACCGTTACCCGAGATTACAGATGAAGACGTTGACGATGAAGTCATTTTATCAGTTTTTGATGATGATTCAACACTTTCAGTAAAATTGTCTGAATTACAAGACTTTACAAAGAACGATCCACTACTTCAAGAAGTGATTCGTTATACAAGTTTTACATGGCCTATAAAAGACACCAACCTTTCTACTGAGTTACGAAAGTTTTTCAAACTTAAAGATGAACTATGGGTTTGTAAGAATATCTTGATGCGTGGTTCACGTGTTGTTGCTCCTTCCGCCCTCACCCCTAAATTATGTCAAATTGCTCATGCTTGTCACCAAGGCATTATCCGTACAAAACAACGCCTTAGAGAACTTTACTGGTGGAGTGGAATGGACTCTCAAATTGAAATGTTAATTTCTACTTGCATTGTTTGCCAAAATAGTGATAAAACTGCTAAAACTTCTGTTGCTCCCATGACACCTGTTCCTACACCTGCCAAACCTTGGGAAAAACTTGCCATTGACATCGTTGGTCCTGATGATCGTCAACCACATGCCTCACGTTTTGCAATCACCATGATTGATTATTATACTAAATGGCCTGAAATAGCTATTACTGGAGTCGTTACTAGCTCAGCTGTTATTACGTTTCTTAAATCTGTCTTTAGTCGTGAAGGATATCCTGCCGAGATCATTACAGACCATGGTGTACAGTTTGTGTCTCATAAATTTGAATCATTTCTTGAGTCACGTAATATTAAACATTCTCTCAGTGCTATTTATCACCCACAGTCTAATGGACTAGTTGAACGCCTAAATCGAAGTCTGAAAGATGTTCTTCAAACTGCCCGTCGTGAAGGTGGTACTGATATTAACAAAACCGTTCAAGAATTCCTAACAGTTTACAGATCTACACCTCATGCTACAACCGGTGTTTCTCCTAAAGAACTTTTACATGGACGTAAAATGAGAACTGGTTTAGATATTTTTGAATTGCATGATATGTCTAAAACTGTTTCTGCTGACCAAGTCTTAGAACGCATTAAACAAAAACAAGCAAAATCTAAGTCTTATACTGATAATAAACGCTCTGGTAAATTTCTAAACTTACAAGTTGGTGATTATGTGCGTGTGCGTATACCTACTCATATTAGAAAAAGTGAATTTCAATTTACAGGCCCGAAAAAGATAGTGGCTAAGCGCAGTGATAGCACATATCAACTAGATGATGGAAAAGTCTGGAATCAAGAAAGACTTGCCAAAGCTCGCGTTGATTCAGTGCCTAGCTCTTCACATTCACTACCTTCTAAATCTACTGTCTCTTCGTATGACGCACGTAAAAGTGATAGAACTGTAAATAAGCCAAATTGGCATAGTGACTATGTGTTTCATACATAATAGATTTATTTACAAAAACTTTGGCTTATTATACATTGTTTGTTACATATACGGTTGTGTCACAGTTAGTGAATTTCATATTAATTTGCTGTATCTAGATGTACATTTTAAAGAGAGGGGAAGATGTTATATAATGCTCTAATTGTGCTTCCATACTTTCATATGTAACTTGATTAGAGTAGTCTCCCCTGTGTAGAGTTCTGTAATGGCTGAAGAATAAACATGTCTAAGATCTACATTGCCTCTTCCTTGACTCCTAGCTTCCCTATTCATAAACCGAATCCACTATCCCGATACTACACGTTGTCATGCATTTAGGAATAGGAGAATATCTCCATCAACTTGCATTTGCAAGAAAATGGGAAAATGTTAAGATATTATCCCCATAACAAATTAGCCAGACCTATTATACTTTTTATTTTGCTGATAAAATTTTAGCTGCTTGCTTCTAAACATAACTTTATTCATACACAGTTGTTTCTTTTTTACGTTGGTAACGTACATGGAATGTGAGAGGTCTGTATTGTTAGTATACCCGAATTAGAGTTTTGTCTGCACATTCCTGGAATTCTTTGTCCAACAAATCAGTATAGCATTTTGGCTCCGGTACAAGCCTGCCGTTTCCATCTAATTTGATCCACTGGTTAGCACATACCCTAAATTTGAACGGTTTTAGCTCGGTGTTTTTAAACAAAATCTAGACTATACGGAGTATGCAGCTGTAGTCATCCTCCCGCTTTATTACTATCGAAACGTAAACAAACCGGTGACCTTTCACTCTACACGACCCGTTGACCCTTTTGTCGTGTGTGTCTGATTGGCAAGCTATGTCACGTGATCTATTAAAACCAAATCACCGTGAAATTCAAACACCACTGCACATTGATAAGTAAGCCCATATTTATTTTATGTTTTCTGTCAAAATGGTCGGGACGGAGAAACCAAAGCAAGCTTGCTAGAAATTTCACATCACGGCCTAAATATTTTAAAGATATTTACTGAGTTGTTTTGAACAGATATCGGCAACTCCAGTATCGGCAAAATGGCCATTTATCGGCTGGGACCGATTTCTCTCATTTTGCACTTATCGCCTAGTAACCCAAAGCATCGACCAATGAAATTGATAAACTCTGCTTAGCTATAGCTTGAAATGTTACTTATTGAACTCAGTCAAGACATTCACCTAATGAACATCTACAGGCCCCAGAGAGTAGTGGGCCTAGGGGCGCCCCCCTCAATAGTTTGGTCGCAATTACTCTTTTCTCCAGGTTAGTGCGCGCATGTAACTATTCAATAAAAAAAACAAGAGGCTTGATTTTAACCTGGAAGTGTGTAGAAGTCGAAAAAATGTATTGCAATACATTGCAGTATTGCCACAGAGGTTGTCAGGCAACAAAACATACACCCACAGCAGCTAAATCGTCCGGGCAGTCAACAAGGGTTGTCACATATTTTTCGATCAATTAAGGGCCATAATCCATGAAGTTTCGATCCGATACATGCCAATATTAAAAGCAGGTGAGATCTTATGGGGATAAACCTATATTTCAAGTTTCTTCAAAATCGGATAAGAATTGTGACCTGTTGACCACAAACAATTGTGGACAGATGTCCAGACAGACCAGGAGCAACAGCATAATACGTCCACTTGAAAATGTGGGCATATAAAAATTGTGACCTGTAGGGTGTTCACAAACAATTTTTGACTGAGAGGGGTGATGGTATAGATTATGATATAGGCGCCTATTCCAATCTAAAGTAGGCAACTAGTCTACTTTCAGTTCTGAATACTGTGATAATATGACGTCTAGGTCAAATCAAAATCATTGTGCTATTAATGTAACATAACGCTAACGCTACAATATACGTCCACATTCCTGCTTTGACTGATATGGTACTTTGTCAAGAAGGCTAGGCGTTTGGTTTGTTTAGCGTTGAGGGTCAAGATAATCCATTCAGAATTGTGGCTTTCAGACGCTAAAGGCGAAAAATTGGACGTGGCTCTACCCCTGGGGATCGGGACATTCACCAAAATCAATAGTGGACGCCCTCAGGCTATAAGGAATACATATGCCAAGTACAGAGCTGATTCATTCAGAATTGCGGCCTGTAAACCACAAACACAAAAATTGGGCGTGGCTTGCCTGTGGGAGTCGGGACACGCAGTTGTCGTCCTTATGCTATAAGGAATACATATCCCAAGTTCAAAGACGATCCATTTAGAATCATGGCCTGTAGACAACACACACAGACACGAAGTAAAAATGAACATGGCTCTGACCCTGGGGGATAGGAAATCACCAAAAACAATAGGGGTCATCCTTAGGGTATAAGGAATAGGTATGCAAAGTTTTAAAAGGATCTATTAAGAATTGCATCCTGTAGGCGAACACAAGACACAAAAACATTGGGCGTGGCTCAGTCCCAGGGGGTCCGGCATGCACCAAAAATAATAGTGGTCAGCCTTAGGGTATAATAAGGAATAAGTATAAAAAAGTTTTCAAGACGATCGATTAAGAATTGTGGCATGTAGGTGACACACAGACACACAAAAAGAAAATGGGCGTGGCACTGTCCCATGGGGGTTGGGCATGCACCAAAAACAATAGGGATCTTCCTTAAGGTACCAAGAATAAGTATGCAAAGTTTCAAGATGATATGTTAAGAAATGCAGCCTGTAGATGACAGACAAACAAATACAAGAAATGGGCGTTGCTGTCCCAGGGGGTCGGGCATGCACCCAAAACAAAAGGGATCATCATTAGGGTATAAGGAATAAGTATTTTAAGTTTCAATATGATCGATTAAGAATTGTGGCCTGTAGGCAACACACAAAAAGAAAATGGGTGTGGCTCTGCCCCTGGGGGTTGGGCATGCACCCCAAATGATAGGGATGTTCCTTATGGTACAAAGAATAAGTATCAAAGTTTCAAGATGATACGTTAAGAAATGTGGCTTGTAGAAGACAAACAAATAAATACAACGAATGGGCGTGGCTCTGCCCCTGGGGTAGGGTATGCACCAAAAAACAATACGGATCATCCTTAGGGTGTAAAGAGTAAGTATACAAAGTTTTAAGAAAATCCAGTTAGAATTGCCCCCTGTAGGCAACACACGGGTAAACAAAAAGAAAATGGGCGTGGCTCTGCCCCTACAAAGTTTGAAGAAAATTCAGTAAGAATTGCGCCCTGTAGACGACACAAAGACATGCGAAAAGAAAATGGGCGTGGCTCTGCCCCTGGGGATATCTGGAGAAATAGAGGCCAGCCCATGGACAAACTTTTACGTGTACCAGTTGAAACCAGCCTTTCTGATGCATTTCAAGAGGACCCCCTGCTTAGGCCTCAGTTATCTGAGAACGACATAATCAACTCTTCTCTCATTTCTAGCTTTAGTTCTAAATAAAACTTTTCGAACCCCTCATTTGCATTATGTCTCCTTTTCCCCTACTCCACTTCACACTTACCCCCATCCAGTTTTGGCTTTGGGTCATACCCTGCCCCTGCGCCCCACCATTTTCAGCCCCCCCCCCTTAACGCGTTTTTACGCACCCCAGTTTAAACCTTTTTGCAAACCGCGGTAATACTTTCAAAACCCCGGTAAACTCCGCCAAAACTCAAACTCCGGAGAAATTCTACCGGGGTCTCCATACAGTATATATAGAACCTCATTAAGTGAGATACATCAGTCTGAAGAGTTCACTCTGAAATAGGGATAACTGGTGGAATCGCCCATTCTTATCCTTCTATAATTTAACCAGGTATTGATATTTGATTTATTAGACCTATGACATGTCATTGAGTCAAGTGGCGTGGTTTAAATTCCCCACTTGTATGTGACAAGGACTTGTGTCGCCTGCCCAACTTCGTGGTTTTCTCCGGGTCCTCCAGTTTCTTCTCTCTGCTAAAGAAGACCAATACATATGTAAATGAATTATTGAAATAAGAATAAACCATGTTAGTCCTGAAATTACCTAGTTTGTGTCATGTGGACTTTAAACCAAATTTCCTTGTATCTCCCTATATTTATACGTCCACATTCATAATGTGAACGTATTATGCCGTCGCCCTTGTCTGTGTGTGTGTGTGTGTGTATGTGTGTGTCTGTGGGTCGCCATACTCCGCGCAGCGTTTCGTTTGATTATAGGTAATCTCACTACACACTGCTATTATGAGTGGATATTGTTGTGTTAAATTTTGATTGGTCAGTAGTCCGACTACCAACCAATCACTACCTACCATACAAACGCTTTACATTTAAAACGAGTGCCAGTATTGGACCAAATATGTTTACATAGCGTTACGTCATGGCTCACGCTTTTATTATGCCTAATTAACCCGTGCATAGGAGAATACTGCAGTAAAACTAATTGTGTGACAAACGAGGCTATCAAGTCGAATGAAATGTAAACAATACTGTTTGGAAACGAACATACTTTCACCGTTTTAATACCTTAAATCACTGTCCAAAGTTTTAGGGAAGACTCAGATTAAACGAAGGACTGTCATGTTGCTGTACTTAAGTGATAGCTTTCATTGAACGGGGAGAATAGACACACTCCCGCAAAAGTTCAAGAATCAGAAGTCAATCCAGCAATGGCCAGAGAGAGATTTCTCGGGCCATTGCTTCAGGAATATGGTGGGTCGCCCATTTTCTTTTCGCGTGTCTTTGTGTCGCCTTCAGGGCGCAATTCTTACTGAATTTTCTTCAAACTTTGTAGGGGCAGAGCCACGCCCATTTTCTTTTTGTTTACACGTGTGTTGCCTACAGGGGGCAATTCTAACTGGATTTTCTTAAAACTTTGTATACTTACTCTTTACACCCTAAGGATGATCCGTATTGTTTTTTGGTGCATACCCTACCCCAGGGGCAGAGCCACGCCCATTCGTTGTATTTATTTGTTTGTCTTCTACAAGCCACATTTCTTAACGTATCATCTTGAAACTTTGATACTTATTCTTTGTACCATAAGGAACATTCCTATCATTTGGGGTGCATGCCCAACCCCCAGGGGCAGAGCCACACCCATTTTCTTTTTGTGTGTTGCCTACAGGCCACAATTCTTAATAGATCATATTGAAACTTAAAATACTTATTCCTTATACCCTAATGATGATCCCTTTTGTTTTGGGTGCATGCCCGACCCCCTGGGACAGCAACGCCCATTTCTTGTATTTGTTTGTCTGTCATCTACAGGCTGCATTTCTTAACATATCATCTTGAAACTTTGCATACTTATTCTTGGTACCTTAAGGAAGATCCCTATTGTTTTTGGTGCATGCCCAACCCCCATGGGACAGTGCCACGCCCATTTTGTTTTTGTGTGTCTGTGTGTCACCTACAGGCCACAATTCTTAATCGATCGTCTTGAAAACTTTTTTATACTTATTCCTTATACCCTAAGGCTGACCACTATTATTTTTGGTGCATGCCGGACCCCCTGGGACTGAGCCACGCCCAATGTTTTTGTGTCTTGTGTTCGCCTACAGGATGCAATTCTTAATAGATCCTTTTAAAACTTTGCATACCTATTCCTTATACCCTAAGGATGACCCCTATTGTTTTTGGTGATTTCCTATCCCCAGGGTCAGAGCCATGTTCATTTTTACTTCGTGTCTGTGTGTGTTGTCTACAGGCCATGATTCTAAATGGATCGTCTTTAAACTTGGGATATGTATTCCTAATAGCATAAGGACGACAACTGCGTGTCCCGACTCCCACAGGCAAGCCACGCCCAATTTTTGTGTTTGTGGTTTACAGGCCGCAATTCTGAATGAATCAGCTCTGTACTTGGCATATGTATTCCTTATAGCCTGAGGGCGTCCACTATTGATTTTGGTGAATGTCCCGATCCCCAGGGGTAGAGCCACGTCCAATTTTTTGCCTTTAGCGTCTGAAAGCCACAATTCTGAATGGATTATCTTGACCCTCAACGCTAAACAAACCAAACGCCTAGCCTTCTTGACAAAGTACCATATCAGTCAAAGCAGGAATGTGGACGTATATTGTAGCGTTAGCGTTATGTTACATTAATAGCACAATGATTTTGATTTGACCTAGACGTCATATTATCATATGACTAGGAGTATAGATCTACTTCGAGGGCTACAGTATTCAGTACTGAAAGTAGACTAGTTGCCTACTTTAGATTGGAATAGGCGCCTATATCATAATCTATACCATCACCCCTCTCAGTCAAAAATTGTTTGTGAACACCCTACAGGTCACAATTTTTATATGCCCACATTTTCAAGTGGACGTATTATGCCGTTGCTCCTGGTCTGTCTGGACATCTGTCCACAATTGTTTGTGGTCAACAGGTCACAATTCTTATCCGATTTTGAAGAAACTTGAAATATAGGTTTATCCCCATAAGATCTCACCTGCTTTTAATATTGGCATGTATCAGATCGAAACTTCATGGATTATGGCCCTTAATTGATCGAAAAATATGTGACAACCCTTGTTGACTGCCCGGACGATTTAACTGCTGTGGGTGTATGTTTTGTTGCCTGACAACCTCTGTGGCAATACTGCAATGTATTGCAATACATTTTTTCGACTTCTACACACTTCCAGGTTAAAATCAAGCCTCTTGTTTTTTTTATTGAATAGTTACATGCGCGCACTAACCTGGAGAAAAGAGTAATTGCGACCAAACTATTGAGGGGGGCGCCCCTAGGCCCACTACTCTCTGGGGCCTGTAGATGTTCATTAGGTGAATGTCTTGACTGAGTTCAATAAGTAACATTTCAAGCTATAGCTAAGCAGAGTTTATCAATTTCATTGGTCGATGCTTTGGGTTACTAGGCGATAAGTGCCCAAATGAGAGAAATCGGTCCCAGCCGATAAATGGCCATTTTGCCGATACTGGAGTTGCCGATATCTGTTCAAAACAACTCAGTAAATATCTTTAAAATATTTAGGCCGTGATGTGAAATTTCTAGCAAGCTTGCTTTGGTTTCTCCGTCCCGACCATTTTGACAGAAAACATAAAATAAATATGGGCTTACTTATCAATGTGCAGTGGTGTTTGAATTTCACGGTGATTTGGTTTTAATAGATCACGTGACATAGCTTTCCAATCAGACACACACGACAAAAGGGTCAACGGGTCGTGTAGAGTGAAAGGTCACCGGTTTGTTTACGTTTCGATAGTAATAAAGCGGGAGGATGACTACAGCTGCATACTCCGTATAGTCTAGATTTTGTTTAAAAACACCGAGCTAAAACCGTTCACTGCGAGCTGCTGTGAAAAATTTAGGGTATGTGCTAACCAGTGGATCAAATTAGATGGAAACGGCAGGCTTGTACCGGAGCCAAAATGCTATACTGATTTGTTGGACAAAGAATTCCAGGAATGTGCAGACAAAACTCTAATTCGGGTATACTAACAATACAGACCTCTCACATTCCATGTACGTTACCAACGTAAAAAAGAAACAACTGTGTATGAATAAAGTTATGTTTAGAAGCAAGCAGCTAAAATTTTATCAACAAAATAAAAAGTATAATAGGTCTGGCTAATTTGTTATGGGGATAATATCTTAACATTTTCCCATTTTCTTGCAAATGCAAGTTGATGGAGATATTCTCCTATTCCTAAATGCATGATAACGCTCAGACGACCAAGTGCACTCGTACCAAGACAGAAGACCACTATGGTAAAGAGTGTGTCACCATTAAGGTGAACCACCATGCGCATTACTTAATAAGAAATATACGCAAGTTGTTATGGAGAAAAGAGAACCGAAATTGAGCTTGCATGAGTCGCCTGGTTGAATATGTCGCTGCGGCTCTTGCATGATTAATCAAAAAGGGGGCATATTCTAGCACATTCCCCCCCTCCGGCTGCAGAAATTTATGCCCCTCTTGTTAAACTCTACTGTAACAAATGACAGGGTTAGGTTGACTAGAAATCAAGCAGCAAACGATATTTACACTGTGGATGCAAATCAGATAGATGTATTTGTTACAAGTGAAAGCTTTCAAGTATGGATTTGTGAAAATTGTTCGAAAATGAAAGTGATAGCCAAATGATATTAATGAAATTATGTGATTTTTTTTGAGAAGGGCTACACCTTTATACATATGTATTTTACATATTACATATTTTAAACATGTTTTACTTAAATGTACTGTACATGTCGTTAAATTTTCATATCATATTTAGTTTCTTTAAAGTGACATATTATATGTTTTTATTATTCCAATTCATTTCCGACGTGGTTTACCCTTGTCAGTGGTGCAGGCAGAGGGGCTGACAAGGTACAAGGACTGCTGTCTAGTCATTCGAATGTGACGAAAAACCAAAGTCCTGTGTATACATTGGTGTGCATGTAAAAAGATCCCTTGGCAGTTGGAATTTGATATAAGAGAAGGCCATAGTGCTGTGCCTGGTGTATGGTATTGTTGTGTATGAGGCAATTATATAATAATTGCATTTTTTATTTTTTTTTATTTGTGTCTTTCTTCAAATATATGTACATATCTTATACTTTCTTATAGGGGGGTTTAGTAGCCGAATGGTTAGCATGTGCACGTTGTATCATAAGGTCTGACATTGAGTCCACTGACATGGTTTAAATTCGAGGTTATATGTGACAAGGAGAAGTGAAGCCTGTCCAACCTAGTGGGTTTTCTCTGGGTCGTCCGGTTCCCTGGAAGCAGACGTCAAATAAAGCTATTTCACTCTCAGCGTTGTTAATTACTTTATGGGTTCAATCAGGTATCACCGAACCGCAGTTGTTACTTAAAACCTATAAACGTCAACGTTTTCAAGAATTCTGATCAATCAACCATAACAATAATAAGTTTAGTCGTTCAGAATGTTTTTGCATGCACGTAACAGATTCCTTGGCAGTTGGAATTCGATATAAGATGAGGCCGTAGTGCACTGCCCGGAAAAAATTCCCTCATAGCACACTATGGTGTATGCCTATCTTCATTAGTCCCTTTCATTTCATTTCACACAGAGCAGTTCCTTGTTGTTAGGCCGAGGCTATACAGTTAGAATTTGACCATTTGGACTGGTTTTATTTTCGTTGCAATAAGACCACCATTGGGTAGATCACAATATTCACATCCAATACAAAACCGGCGTTTTTGTTCTACTTGATCATACTGGAATAAACTGTCATGTGTAAAATTAGTCAAATTTCAGCCAACTAAATTTCAATCTTTCTAACTGTATAGCCTCGGCCTAACAAGGAACAGCTCCGTGTGAAATGAAATAAAAGGGAATACTTGATCATACTGGAATAAACAGTCATGTGTAAATTTCAGCCAACTAAATTTCAGTCTTTCTAACTGTATAGCCTCGTCTAACAAGGAACAGCTCTGTGTGAAATGAAATGAAAGGGACTAATGATGATAGGCATACGCCATAGTGTGCTATGAGGGAATTTTTTTCCGGGCAGCGGCGCTCTTATATTGAATTCCAACTGCCAAGGAGTCTTTTACGAGCATGCCAATGTATTTTCGTCCCATGTGAACGACTAGATAGCTGTCCTTGTCAGGCCCTCCATCCTGCACCAATATGATCACCTCGGTAATTATTTTTCGTATTCAAAGTTAGATTTAACATCTTGTATGGACAACATGATCCATATTCTAAATATGTCATCTTTTATTTAGCAATTCAAATCACTCTTATTTACTGAATGTTGTGTCGTATCCTATGGACGCCCTAAGGGATTAAGTTACTACCTGATTGACTTTAAATTTCTGCACTGTGTTTCCGATCATGTGACGAAGAAGCCTATTGATTTTAAATGATTTCAGATAGTAGCTGTCAGAGTATTGACCTTTGATTACTTTGAAATATCTGTGGACGTTCTTGAGGCTGAAGTTAATATCCGATTGACTTCAAACTCATGCATAGTGCTAAATGTCACATGAAAAACTCTAGTGATTTTCAATGTTTTCCATTAACTATTAATACTATAATAGACATATCGCCCTTGATTACTTTAATAATAATAATAATATGTTTATTTCAGTAAAGTAGGTCCATGACCAAAGTTACAAACATAAAATATTTAAGTCACAGTCACATTTGGATATACTTGAATATAATTTCTTGATTGACATTTTAACCCGCTTAGTAATCTTATTATTCAATCTTACTGTTGATATATCAGGTTTGCTGCAGATATTATAACAATCCTAATATCCAAGCTTGCTTTTAATATATCAAATTTACTAAAGCTATTATAACAATCTTAACATATTCTTAAAATTCACCATTTTTTCTGTATGTCAGATCATTGTTACAAAAAGTCACAATCATTAGTATTCAACCATAATTGTTACTGTGGATATTGTAACAATCTTTAATGTTTAGCCTTGATTGATAGACAAATGGTTTTGATTTGAGTATTTTCAAATCAATATTTGTAAGCCAATGGCTATTGTTTTTCACTTCTGATTTTGAATGCAGCTTCAATGTACTTAGAAACAGCTAGCAGAGTAGATCTGTCTTCTGTTGTACAAAGCTGTTGATAATTTATATTCTTTGGAATAAACTTCTCTCTCAAACTGTTTAGATATTGACAATTTAACATAAAGTGAACAATGTTTTCATTTTCAAAATGACATAATTTACACGTGGGGATACTGCCTTGTTTTCTTGAGAATTGGTTAGAAGCCAAGGGTAACAAGTTTAACCTCAATCTTGTTATGTTCCTCTTGTGATGGAACATCAAGTCTATATTAAGATAGCTTTCTTGAATAAGATCTTGTCTAAAATTTCGGTAATTAGCAAGACTTTCGCTTTCAGCAATTTTGTTTGACCATTCTTGTATACTTATGTCTTTTAACCGTTGTTTGAATTGAGCAATAAAGTGATACTTAAAGGCACACGCCCACATTCCCCAAGTACACCCGTATTGGTGCTACTTTTATGGACTCCTAAAGCAAATTTGCAATAACTAGTGTGAACTTTTTCTGTTTCTGGTCTATGTGTACATCCCCATACCTGGGCTCCATACATGAGCATGGGCCTAATAACACCGTCAAATATTTTGAATTTTGTTTGCAAGCTGGGGTGTCCATCTTTGTAAATAAGTGCTTTTATAGGAATTTTTCTGCTTTAGCAGATTGGTCCTGCAGGCACTTTGTCCAGACCAGTCTGGACGAAAAAGCAGAGTCCCAGGTAATTATAATATGTTGTTGTCTCTATCTTTTCGTTGTTGAAAAAACACTTTTCGTAGTTTCTTAATGTCCCACCATTTTCCCGATGTTGACATTGAGATTAAATGCTCTGCAGAAATTTTGGAGTACAGTGATTTTCCGTTGGAGATCCCCCACCGTTTCCGATAAAATCGATAAGTCATCTGCGTATATCAGTAGGAGGATGTCATTAACATCTTGGATATTGAAGATGCTTCTAACATCTGTCGACCTTAACACTGAGATAAGAGTACGCACCCCTGTCTAACGCCTGAGTTACATTCAAAGAATGGTGTGATCTTATTACCTAGTTGAACACATGAGGGATACCTGTCTATACATACACTGGAGAGTGGTGTACATGTTACCACCTATACCTTTTGAGGTCAGAGTTTTTGACAGTTTATCATATCAAAGGCTTTGGAATAATCTACAAAGAGGCAATAAAGGCGACCCCTGGCTCTTAATAAATATTTTTGCTCTAAACCTTGGAGTGTGAATATATGGCCAACTGTCGAATAGCCCTGTCGGTATCCGGTCTGTGCTTCTTCGTATTGTTCTGTTGCCTCTGACCATTTCTTTAATCTGTTATTCAGCACCGCTGTGTATAGTTTGCCCAGATCTCTTGTGACGCGCTAGAAATATCTGATTGACTTCAGGTTTATCCTTATATGTAAATATTACATGAGATGTTGTTTTTTGTTTTTTAATTTTAATTATTAGCCTTTGTCACAAATATTTGATGTTCATGCTTTTTATTTTTTTTTCTTCTTAAAATGTTTTGTGGATATTTGTATGCTGTCTCTTATGGGGCCTTGATACAATAAAATCTATCTATCTATCTAATTATGTATATACTGTCAAAATAGGTGAACATATTATTGTCATGGTTGATTGATCAGAATCCTTGAAAAAGTTGACCTATATAGGTTTTAATTAAGTAACAACTGCGGTTCAGTGATACCTGATTGAACCCATAAAGTAATTAACAACGCTGAGTGTTAAATAGCTTTATTTGACGTTTGCTTCCACCTAACTGATATCGCAGAGAAGAAATTAGTGTTTATTTAATCTAATGCGAGAAGAACCACCAAACGTCATGTTTGTTATACACAATAGAATTCCGGTGAATTGCAGTTAATTAAGGTTTCACACTGCGAAGCTTGTGTGAAACACTATTGTTTTTGTTAAAATTATTATTCTTATTATTATTATTATTCTTCTTTTGTTTTGAGTAGATCTCAGCAACTGCTTGTCGCATCGTTACGATTTCTTCAGTTTTACTGGGAAAGTGGGTGTGACTTAGAGGATAAAGCTATTTTGAACGTTCTGCGACAATGCGAAATGTCCGAAATCACCGAAGTTATCGTTTTTTAAAATATTGCAGTAATTTTAACAATAATCATGGGATTTTAACTTTCGATACATTTTGGCATAGCCGGAGACATGGCAAATAGCTACGCTACTTTCGATTTTTGATTTTCGGCAAATCTTCGAATGATATTAGGCGCCAAATTTTGAAAATTTAAAATTTTACAAAAAACTTTTTTATTTATGAATATTTTTTAGTCGTGTTGTACACAGAATTTAAAGAGTCATCTGACTTGCGCAAAAATGTTAAAATTTTTGGCTAATTCAGTTTTTCAGTCCTAGATTATTTTTTTATTGTTCGATTTGTATAAAACAAAGTTCAAATGCTTCGTTGTCTCAATTGTCATTTTTTTTGTTACCAATAGTGTTATCTGTCGGCACCGGAAGTGGCATAATTCTACCAAAAACTACAATTTTGACAGTTATTTTCTTTCTTCGAAAACAAATATTATTTTTTTGAAAAATTATATGACTCAAAGAGTGTGTCCTTTCAAGGCGCAAAAAATGGCGGAAGCAGTTTTTTTAATTTCTATTTCATTTTCTAGCAAATTGGATTAAGAGGTGAAAAAAGGCGTAAAATTGACCTATTTACAACCCATTCAGGCTTTTCAGATTTTAAAATATTTTTACATAACTCTTATAGACTTGTAGCTATAATCAATACGAAGAGAATGTATGTGAAAATTAGGTTGTAATATAAGCAGTTGCCAAGAAATGGGCAGTTCTGCATAAGTCACTGTTTTCTTTATTTTGCGTGTAATAAAGTCAATTATTATTGGATTTTTATAAAAGTGACATCATTTGATTCAAAAAGCATGTAGCGTCATATCAAGTTGATTACAATTTAAAATTGACACCGGAAGTGACGTCATTTTGTCAAAAACTGCATTTTAAACTTTTTAAATCAATGATTTATTCAACCAAGAATTACTTAATATGTATTAATAATTTTAACTTTTGGTTTAAATTCACATATAAACACAACTCATATGGTCATATAGATATCATAAAATTGTTTCTAACTTGTTCGGTTGCCGAGAAATAGACGGTTTTCTACAGGTCACTTTTGAAGTATTTGGGGCCATAAAAGAGTCAATTATTATTCGATTTTCATAAACGTTACACCATGTTATACCTAATGCCATTTGGGATTTCATACAAGTAATGTAAGATTTTCATCATCACCGGAAGTAATGTCATTTTGGCAAAAACTGTATTTTTAGCCTTCAAAACAGATATTTTATTCAAATGAGTCTGTTTTGAAATCTTTTTCAAATTATGGTATTTGATGTCAATCAACAAATAGAATGAAGCTATACGATCATACAGATACCACAAAATGGTTTCTAACTTGTACGGTTGCCGAGAAATAGCCGATTTTCTACAAGTCACTTTTCAAGTTTTTTGGTCTTTAAAAGTGGCAATTATTATACGATTTACATAAAATTTTCACTGTATGATATCGTATGCCATTTCTGATTTCATAAGACTAATTGAACATTTTCATTATCACCGGAAGTAATTTAATTTTGTCAAGATCATTTACAAGTAACAAATGTATAAAATGAATTGATATTGCTGGATTTGGTTGATTCTGCGTCCATTTTATTTGTGTGCAATGTTAATTTGGAAACCTGTTTAGTGGTTTCGTTGGTACCAGAAGCAACATATGTTCAAGGGTAACTTGGCACCGGAAGTGACATGTTTAAGGGTAAGGTGGCACCAGTGAAACCCGTCATTCCTGCATGCAGGTCTAGTTAAACCATCATAATTAACCTTGTGATGTCCCAATAAATAATCTAATTTGTACATGTAGATCTGCAATTATTCACGCGAAGGTCGGAACATTAATTTTTTGTGACTATTTGTTGATAGCAAGTACCGGTAATAATTATCTTGAAGAAAACCACATTTTGAAAATGTGGCATTTTTTACCCAGCCTCGTTCTGGACAAAATACCCCGTTTCAATAACATGGCAATCTAAAGAGCTACGTTTCGGCACTCTAGACAAATGTGGCATTTTTTTTACCATGTTACAACGTGGCAAATTCGTGGCAAAATTATTAACACGTTTTAGCTACGTTTGAACAAAAAATGCCAAACGTGGCATTCTGAGGTTTATAGTGCAATGGTTCATCATTCATTGCATACCGTGCTGGTATGAAGTGTCGGTTAATTATCGAGAAATAGTTCCAAATTGGCATTTTTTTACTTCGTTTTATCTAGTTCACTGCTAGTATTGTCTGTCACTATCATAATGAGTGGAACTTTTGGGAAAGGTTGGAAAATATATTGTTATGCTTGGCTATTTTGACAAATTTACATAATTTGTGTCAACAAATAAAGATAGGTTGCCAGGCAACGAAACATACGCCCACAACAGCTAAGTCGTCCGGGCAGTCAACAAAGATTGTCACATATTGTTTCTTTTGTCAGTAAGGAGAACATTTACAACACATGATAATCTTATTACAAGTAATAGCCCATTAAGTAATTATCAGAAATGATTAGAATAGTTTTGATGGTTTGTCTCAAGGCCTTCGTCCACAAGATATTTCAAAGTGATCAAGTGCCATAACGCTGGCAGAAATTATCAGATATCACTGAAAATCAAATAGGATTCTTCGTCTCATGACCCTAAACACTGTGTGCAAATTTGAAGTCAATCGGATATCAACTTTAGCCTTTAGAGCGTTCACAGGGTTTTTCAAAGTGATCAAGGGTCATAACTCTGGCAGTAATTATCGGATATCGCTGAAAATAAATAGGCTATTTTGTATCATGACCGTAAATAGTGTGTATAAATTTAAAGTCAATCGGATATTAACTTTAGATTTTTCAAAGTGATCAAGGGCCATAACTCTGGCAGTAATTATCGGATATTGCTGAAAATCAATAGGCTTCTTCGTATCATGACCTTAAAAACAGTGTATAAATTTAAAGTCAATCGGATATTAACTTTAGCCTCTAGAGCGTTCACAAGATTTTTCAAAGTGATCAAGGGTCATAACTCCGGCAGGTATTATCGGATATTGCTGAAAATCAACAGGCTTCTTCGTATCATGACCTTAAACACTGTGTATAAATTTAAAGTCAATCGAATATTAACTTTAGCCTCTAGAGCGTTCACAAGATTTTTCAAAGTGATCAAGGGTTATAACTCTGGTAGTAATTATCGGATATCACCGAAAATCAATAGGCTTCTTCGTCTCATGCCCTTAAACACCGTGTATGAATTTCAAGTCAATCGGATATTAACTTTATCCTCTAAAGCGTTCACAAGATTTTTCAAAGTGATCAAGGGTCATAACTCTGGCAGTAATTATCAGATATCACTGAAAATCAATAGGCTTCTTCGTCTCATGACCTTAAACACCGTGTATAAATTTGAAATCAATTGGATATTAACTATAGCCTCTAGAGCGTTCACAAGATTTTTCAAAGTGATCAAGGGTCATAACTCTGGTAGTAATTATCGGATATAGCTGAAAATCAATAGGCTTCTTCATCTCAAGACCTTAAACACCGTGTATAAATTTAAAGTCAATCCGATATTAACTTTAGCCTCTAGAGCGTTCACAAGATTTTTCAAAGTGATCAAGGGTCATAACTCTAGTAGTAATTATCGGATATCGCTGAAAATAGACTTCTTCATCTCAAGACCTTAAACATCGTGTATAAATTTAAAGTCAATCGGATATTTACTTTAGCCTCTAGAGCGTTCACAAGAAATTGTGGACGATGGACGGACGGACCGACAGACGGACGGACGGGGGCGACGGCAATATACGACCACATTTCCATGTGGGCGTATAAAAACTAATAATAAAGATCATACTTAATTAATTAATAATATTATCAGCAAATAGGTTCCCATTAGACATTTTATTTTTAACAATAGTTCTTGAAATGGCGGAAGAATGTCACGTGATAGCCACTGTTGACAGACAGGTGAGGAAGCTATCGCTTTGATGTATCATTTCATTACTGCATGAACTAATGCATGTATAGACATACTTATTGTTAAGGAATTATATCGTAATCAACACTTAAAATAAATAATAATGATACAGCAAATAATTAAGTTCATAATAGATGATGTGTATTTTTCATTGCGTAGGAAGCGTGAACCAATTATTACTTCCAAAACGAAGGGTTCATGTTTGATTCCTGCAGTAAAATAGTAGCATGCTTTTCCCGACTAATAAAGACAAATATCTACATAGATCACCAAGCCATTCGAGACATTTTAATGTGTAATAGTTTTATATCCGCCACTATTGGTAATTTATCAGTATCGGTCAATACATTTCTCTGTCATATCGGACCATCACTAGAAGCAATTGGGTCATAAGAGGATGAACCCAAGGGATTAAATTTCTTCAAGGATCCTAGATCCTTATCAAACATCCTTTCAGATCAACTGCAGTTGAGACAAAGCTACTGCGTGGCTATCTTTTCAAGCATGTAAACATGACAAGAAATCAGATTTCTTGAAGGCATCCCATATCTATGGTGGACTATGGTTGCCATAGCAAATACATATTATTTTCATGAAATTTTAATATTTTTTATCTATTTTTTGTTTAATTCTTTTTTTTTCATTTAAAAAACAATTTAAATTCATATTATTTTCATTTTTATTCTAAATTAATTATGGTTTATAATTTGTTTTTATTTCATTTCAATTGGGTTTTTTTTCATTTTTATACGCCCACATTTTCATGTGGACGTATATTGTCGTCGCCCCCGTCCGTCCGTCCACAATTGTTTGTGAACAGTCTACAGGTCACAATTCTTATCCGATTTCAATGAAACTTAAAATATAGGTTTATCACCCTAAGATCTCGGTTCCTTTCGATATTGGCATGTATCGGACTGTAACTTCATGGGTTATGGCCCCTGATTGTACATTTTTTAGCTTGTGAACAGTGTAGAGGTCACAATTTTGAACCGATTTGGATGAAACTTGAAATGCATGTTTTAACCCATAGATCTTGGTTCCTTTCGATATTTGCGCCAATCGGATCGTAACTTCCTGAATTATGGCCCCTGATTGTCCGAAAAATCGCCCTTTTTAGCTTGTGGTCCCTCTGGAGGTCAAAATTGTTATCCGATTTAAAAAACCGTTTGATATATCACCGTTCCATGGTTATGAAGGTTGAGTTTGAATTTCGTGAAAATCGGACCAAAATTGACGGACAAAATGGCCGCCGTTTGTACGCGAATAGTGTGAAAATATGTTATATCAAGGTTGTGGACCTTATAGAGGTCACAATTTTGAACCGATTTTGATGAAACTTGACATGCATGTTTATAACCCATAGATCTTGGTTCCTTTCGATATTTGCGCCAATCGGATCGTAACTTCCTGAATTATGGCCCCTGATTGTCCGAAAAATCGCCCTTTTTAGCTTGTGGTCCCTCTGGAGGTCAAAATTGTTATCCGATTTAAAAAAAACGTTTGATTATATCACCGTTCCATGGTTATGAAGGTTGAGTTCGAATTTCGTGAAAATCGGACCAAAATTGACGGACGGAATGGCCGCCGTTTGTACACGAATAGTGTGAAAATATGTTATATCAAGGTTGTGGACCTTATAGAGGTCACAATTTTGAACCGATTTTGATGAAACTTGACATGCATGCTTATAACCCATAGATCTTGGTTCCTTTCGATATTTGCGCCAATCGGATCGTAACTTCCTGAATTATGGCCCCTGATTGTCCGAAAAATCGCCCTTTTTAGCTTGTGGTCCCTCTGGAGGTCAAAATTGTTATCCGATTTAAAAAAAAACGTTTGATTATATCACCGTTCCATGGTTATGAAGGTTGAGTTCGAATTTCGTGAAAATCGAATCAAAATTGACGGACAAAATGGCCGCCGTTTGTACACGAATAGTGTGAAAATATGTTATATCAAGGTTGTGGACCTTATAGAGGTCACAATTTTGAACCGATTTTGATGAAACTTGACATGTATGTTTATAACGCAAAGATCTTGGTTCCTTTCGATATTTGCTCCCATCGGATCGTAACTTCCTGAATTATGGCCCCTCATTGTCCGAAAAATCGCCCTTTTTAGTTGTGGTCCCGCTGGAGGTCAAAATTGTTATCCGATTTAAAAAACCGTTTGATTATATCACCGTTCCATGGTTATGAAGGCTGAGTTCGAATTTCATGAAAATCGGACCAAAATTGACGGACAAAATGGCCGCCATTTGTACGCGAATAGTGTGAAAATATGTTATATCAAGGTTGTGGACCTTATAGAGGTCACAATTTTGAACCGATTTTGATGAAACTTGACATGTATGTTTGTAACCCAAAGATCTTGGTTCCTTTCGATATTTGCGCCCATCGGATCATAACTTCCTGAATTATCTCCCCTGATTGTCCGAAAAATCGCTTTTGTTAGCTTCTGGTCCCTCTGGAGATCAAAATTATTATCCGATTTAAAAAAGCATTTGATTATATTACCGTTCCATGGTTATGAAGGTTGAGTTCGAATTTCGTGAAAATCGGACCAAAATTGCCGCCGTTTGTACACGAATAGTGTGAAAATATGTTATATCAAGCTTGTGGACCTTATAGAGGTCACAATTTTGAACCAATTTTGATGAAACTTGACATGTATGTTTATAACCCAAAGATCTTGGTTCCTTTCGATATTTGCGCCCATCGGATCGTAACTTCCTGAATTATGTCCCCTGATTGTCCGAAAAATCGCTTTTTTTAGCTTGTGATGCCTCTGGAGGTCAAAATTATTATCCGATTTAAAAACGTTTGATTATATCACGGTTTCATGGTAATGAAGAGAGAATTTGAATTTCGTGAAAATCGGACCAGAGTTGACGGATAAAATGGCCGCTGTCTGTACGCGAATTGTGTGAAAATATGTTATATCAAGTTTGTGGACCCTATAGAGGTCACAATTTTGAACTGATTTTGATGAAACATGTTTATAACCTAATGATCTTGGTTCCATTGCATATTTGCCCATATCGGATCGTAACTTCCTGAATTATGGCCTCTGATTGTACGAAAAATCACCCTTTTTAGCTTGTGGTCCCTCTGGAGGTCACAATTATTATCTGATTTTAAAAAACGTTTGATTATATCACAGTTACACCATAGTTATGGGTGAGTTTGAATTATGATTTTCTGATGATTACTTAAAATGCAACAACTCTTGTTGACTGCCCGGACGATTTGGCTGCTGTGTGGGCGTATGTTTTGTTGCCTGGCAACCCATTTTAATGATATTTTTTAAAAAAAAAATTTTAATTTGAATATTTTTTATTTTTTTATCTTTATTATCTTTTTTTTTTATATCATGAACAATTTTTATTTTATTTTATGAACAATTTTTTTTTTCAATTTTCTGAATCTAAAAAAAAAAAATTATAGATATTATTTTTTTTCATGTTCCTTGCTTTGCCATTTGCCACAGTACGTGTTTGCTATAGTGCTGCTGTTATCCAGCTCTAAATGCGAGTTGCCTCCCTTATTCTGGTAGTCTCGTACAGGGGCTGATTGGGACCGGGAACCGGTCCGGGCTCCCGTGTCGGAACGGCCCCTTTTTTGACCCAAATTGTGACCATTTGATTAACCAGTTAGGAATATTGAATAAGTATGAATATTTTCATTGAAAAATGTCTCATTTTTGTTGCCGGGAGCGCTAGTTGATTCCTCCTGTGATGGAAGGCCACGAGACACATTTGTACAGAGTGACGAAAGAGAAATTCATACAAGCTGTTTTTTTGAATTTTGGATTCTGGTGTATCCCCACAAACAGGGTGCAGGTGAATTAATAATAAGTAAATGTGCGGGCGACAGTGTTGGGTGAATCCGTTGAAATTTTCGGATGAAATTTGGAATGCCCATTGCAGGATTCTGAATTCTGGCCCACACCAAGCACACCCGGCCAAGAAAGTACATTATACCAGCCCATTCCAGACACCAGTGATGGAGTGGCTGCCCGTTAAAGCCACCGGCCACATACAAATTGATCACAGGGACTTGAAGGGATTAAAATAAAACTTCTTACTACTGCTTGACTATAACTAGCCTATATGATCAAGGGATGGCAGACGCCATCTTTGTTCTGACTTTTTTATGATATATTGTCTGGTGTCATCTCACAATACTCACTAGTTCTGACACTTCATGTCATTTTTATTGCCAACGAGACTTTATTTGATCATTATTCACCTTCCGATGTAATTAAATTTGTCCTTTTACAGCGTTATTAATAACAAATCAAACTTAAAAAGCTATTATTTACCGATATTCAACTTGCCGAGACCGGAAGTATTCCGAAAATAGGTCAAAAGAAGTCTGTGTCACTCAGTCCCTTTATAAACCTATCATTACTCGATATGTGCATAGGAACTGGGTGATCAAGTCTCAATCAACAGCGGCCTGGCTTCGTAAGTTCTATAACGTGATAAAGCCTACGAAGCGAGGCCGCTGTTAGGCGAAACTCGATCACCCAGTTCCTATGCACATATAGAGTAATGATAGGTTTATAAAGGAACTGGGTGACACAGACTTCTTTTGACCTATTTTCGGAATACTTCCGGTCTCGGCAAGTTGATTGCGGATAAATGATAGCGGTTCAAGTTTGATTTGTTATCAATAACAGTGTTAAATGACCAATTTAATTACATCGGAAGGTGAATAATAATCAAATAAAGTCTCGTTAGCGATAAAAATGACATGAAGTGTTAGAACTAGTGAGTATTGTGAGATGAATTCAGACGATTCATGGTATCTCAGTCAAAACAAAGATGGCGTAATGACTTACCTTCTTGTATTTATTAAGCAGTGGTAAGAAGTTTTATTTTAATTTATTTTAATCCCTTCAAGTGCCTGTGAAATTGATCATCATCGCTCCATGGCCGGTCCGATACCCCCTCCCCCATAATATTCAGCAGAAATAGGGTGGGGTTTTTATACGCCCACATTTTCATGTGGACGTATTATGTCGTCGCCCCTGTCCGTCCGGACGTCCGTCTGTCCACAATTTGTTTGTGGACTCTCTACAGGTCACAATTCTTATCTGATTTTGACGAAACTTGAAATATAGGTTTATCCCCATAAGATCTCGGTTCCTTTCGATATTGGCATGTATCGGATCGGAACTTCATGGATTATGGCCCCTGATTGTACGAAATATCATGTTTTTAGCTTGTGGACCCTATAAAGGTCACAATTTTGAACCGATTGTGATGAAACTTGACATGCATGTTTATAACCCCAAAATCTTGGTTCCTTTCGATATTTGCGGCCATCGGATCGTAACTTCCTGAATTATGGCCCCTGATTGTCCGAAAAATCGCCCTTTTTAGCTTGTGGTCCCTCTGGAGGCCAAAATTATTATCCGATTTAAAAAAACGTTCGATTATATCACTGTTACATGGTAATGAAGGTTGAGTTCAAATTTCGTGAAAATCGGACCAAAATTGACAAACAAAATGGCCGCCGTTTGTACGCGAATAGTGTGAAAATATGTTATATCAAGGTTGTGGACCTTATAGAGGTCACAATTTTGAACCGATTTTGATGAAACTTGACATGTATGTTTATAACCCAAAGATCTTGGTTCCTTTCGATATTTGCACCCATCGGATCGTAACTTCCTGAATTATGGCCCCTGATTGTCCGAAAAGTTGCCCTTTTTAGCTTGTGGTCCCTCTGGAGGTCAAAATTATTATCCGATTTAAAAAACCGTTTGATTATATCACCGTTACATGGTAATGAAGGCTCAGTTCGAATTTCGTGAAAATCAAACCAAAATTGACGGACAAAATGGCCGCCGTTTGTACGCGAATAGTGTGAAAATATGTTATATCAAGGTTGTGGACCCTATAGAGGTCACAATTTTGAACCGATTTTGATGAAACTTGACATGCATGTTTATAACCCAAAGATCTTGGTTCCTTTCGATATTTGCGCTCATTGATTCGTAACTTCCTGAATTATGGCCCCTGATTGTACGAAAAATCACCCTTTTTAGCTTGTGATCCCACTGGAGGTCAAAATTATTATCCGATTTAAAAAAAATGTTTGATTATATCACCGTTACATGGTAATGAAGATTGAGGTAAAATTTTGTGAAAATCGGACCAAAATTGACGGACAAAATGGCCGCCGTTTGTACGCGATTAGTGTGAAAATACGTTATATTAAGGTTGTGGACCCTATAGAGGTCACAATTTTGAACCGATTTTGATGAAACTTGACATGCATGTTTATAACCCAAAGATCTTGGTTCCTTTCGATATTTGCGCTCATTGATTCGTAACTTCCTGAATTATGGCCCCTGATTGTACGAAAAATCACCCTTTTTAGCTTGTGGTCCCACTGGAGGTCAAAATTATTATCCGATTTAAAAAAAACGTTTTATTATATCACCGTTACATGGTAATGAAGATTGAGGTAAAATTTTGTGAAAATCGGACCAAAATTGACGGACAAAATGGCCGCCGTTTGTACGCGATTAGTGTGAAAATACGTTATATTAAGGTTGTGGACCCTATAGAGGTCACAATTTTGAACCGATTTTGATGAAACTTGACATGCATGTTTATAATCCAAAGATCTTGGTTCCTTTCGATATTTGTGCATATCGGATTGTAACTTCCTGAATTATGGCCCCTGATTGTACGAAAAATGACCTTTTTTCTAGCTTTTGGCTCCTCTGGGGTCAGAATTATTATCCCATTTAAAAAAACGTTTGATTATATCACCGTTACATGGTAATGAAGGTTGAGGTCGAATTTCGTGCAAATCGGACCAAAATTGACAGCTGTTCTTGTCAGGCCATCCATCCTTCATCACTAACAAGGGGAAACCACGCCAGAAAATCTAGATGAACTTTGTCACCCAATGCAGGGATCAAACACCTAACCTCAAGGCTACCGAGCCAGCATCTTACCCACTTAGCAACATGATCCCCAGTCGAATTTGAAGATTACTGAAATGAACCTTTATAACCCGAAGATCTTAATTCATTTCGATATTTGCACATAGGAAAAATCACTTTCGGTATTGCTTGTTCTCTATCCATCTCTCGAAAATGTGGGCGTATCCTGCCTGGCAGTGCCAGCCTATCTTTTAGATGAATTGCACAAAATTATTTTTTGTCTGACCGGCCCTTCGAGCGATCGTCCGACCGGCCCTTCGGGCGATCGCCCGATGGCCCAATCCGGCCCTGGTCTCGTATAATCATTCGGCTCTACCTGCTGCTAACCAATGTTCGTGGTCCACAGTGTTACGCTTTCGGGTGTTTTATCAACATAAATCCATTGACGAAAGCACAGGGTGTCAGTTTTCACAAGTAAGTGTAAAAAATTAAGGAAATCAGTCAGGAATGGGAAAACCAAAATCTCGATCTAGATGAGTATATCACAGACTACGATTGTACTTGTAGCCTACTACTAGGTAGGCTTAATAATGGTATTGGTATAACTATACATAGTGGCTATTGTTTACGTTACGATGAGTAGTCCTCGGGCTATTGTTAAGACAATGCTTTCTGCGCCATCCATTGGCTATAGTTGGGTTAGGGTTAGGTATAGATCGAATGTTCCGTGTGTACAAATTTACATAGGCACTTGCTTCCTAAAGCTGGAGTTGGGGAGTTTGGCTTCCTAAAGCTGGTGTTGGGGAGATTGGCAGCTATTTTGGAATTCCTTCTATTTAGCCAATGGAGGGCTCTCAAAAGCATTGTTGTAACAATAGCCACTGCCATAACTATAATATGTCGTCCTATTTTACCATGCACTGCAGTCACAATAATTAATTTGATTATGCTCTAAACTGAGATTTCAAATAATTTCTAACAAATGACATTGTCTTGTATGAAGAATAACTGGACTGGAGGCATCCAACAGCAGTATAAACAGACTTGAAGTTCGTTATGAGGGGTTGAAATACCCTTTATCATTCATTTGATCAGAACAGTGGGAAGTTACATCCCATCATTTTATTTGCACTATTCATAGCTGAGATAGATGTGTTATGGGGCAAAGTATTACCCCCAAATCCCCCTCTGGATTGACTCCTGAGTGGGAAGTCAAACCCCATTATTTCATTTGCACTATTCATGTATGAGATACATACATGTAGATGTGTTATGGGGCAAACAATTACTTTTCAGAGCGGGGCCACAGTTTCCCAAAGAGAATGAGTGAGAAATGGGGTTAAATGGCCACTTGAGAGCAATTAGTTCATTTCGGGACTAACATATAGTTCAATTTTATTTCAACAATTCACTTGCGCGTAGGGGTCTTTAGCTGTGGAAGGAAACATGGGGGAAAACCCACGAGGTTGGATAGATGATCCTACTCCTTTTCACTATACATCCATGGAATCAAAACCACGCATGTGCTAACCATTTGGAGCAGAACAGTAGGACGTTTAACCCCATTTTATTTTATTTTCACTGTTCATGACATGTTCCTTTTCCATGGAAATTTGTTCAGTTGGTGGTAGAGGGAGAATAATTGAAAGACATCTTTCGATGAATGTCTGTACGAGCATGGGTCTGCGGAAAATTTTGACAGAATTTTAAATTGACAGAATTTAGTGGGTGTATATAATATATGCTCTATTTTTTTTGATATATATAGGCAATGCATCGAAATAGACATGACACTTATCACAATTTGTAGAAATGAAATGGGGTTTTAACCACCTTCTGTTCCGCTCCGACTGGGCTAATATGAAAATGAGCATACGCCATACAGTGTGTGCGAGGGAAAGTTTGCCTGGGCAGCGACACTATGGCCAACTCTTATATTAAATACCAACTGCCAAGGGATCTTTAACGTGCACTCCAATGTATACACGGACCTCGGTTTTCTATACCATTCAAATGACTAGACAGCTGTCCTTGTCAGACTCTCAGTCCTGCACCACTGACAAGTGGAAACCACATCGGAAAATCCAAATGAACTTTCTTGGCCAATGCAGGGATGGAAGACGCAGCAGCTTCACAGTATACATAGGCCTACATATATTTGTACCGGTAAACATTACATGTATCAAACTGCTAACGTGTACTGGTACATGTACATGCATGCTACTTAAAGATGCATTATGTAAGAGTTAAATCTGCCCATTGCTCGTCTTTATTTTGATTTCAAATGTTATATCGTCGGTGAGCTATCAAAATTGCGTATAGTGGTGTATACAAAGTCATACAAATTTTACAGGAGGAACAAAAAACTGAATAACTTTGTGAGATATTGTCGTATCATCTTTGAAATTTGGAACGGCGAAACGTTAATTTACACATTACTTACTGATAATAAGCACAACGGAAAATCGTGATATAATTTTACGTAATGGCACATACGAAAATTTGACATGGCAGTAATAGGAAAATGTGGTCTTTTTAGGAGATATACAAACTTTTGAAGTTAATGTTAAAATAAAGATACCAAACAAAAATGTTCATTTTTAATTTATTTGGACTAAAACAAAACATGAACACGTCTACTGGACGTGGGTATTTCAAGTTAATTACAATAAAACAACAAACTTCATAATCTAGGCTTATGATTAGCTAAACCTTACAAAACATGAAAAAAAACCATTATCTTAGTAAATTCATTTATATAAGTTAATGAAACGAGTACTTCAATTAAGCAACATAATTGGTGCATTTCAACTTATTCCGCCGTATGAAGTAAATTGTCATAAAAAGGATGGTAATTAGAGGGTAATACCTTTTTAAGTTCTTGTAAATGGGTGTACGTTTTTGACTTGATCTTAAGTGGGGCGTCGTATAAGCAATGGAGCGCCAGATAATTTTTCTTCGAGAGGACCTACAGTAATGTGAAGGTAATTTCGGAAGTTCGCTAAGGAAGTGTCGCGAATAGTTGACCTTCTATGTATTGGATACTGACACGAGAATTGCCTTTCAACTATTCGTAAAGAGTCTTATCATTAACACATAGAGTAGCCAAGAACATGTTTCGGAAAACTCTAACACGTTCATTTTCGTTTTTAAGGTAATATTTAAAAGACTTCTTTTACAGCTCTCTTCTGTGTTTTTTGTATTGTTAACACTCCCGATAAGATTTTGGAGAATAAAACTGCTTTATTTTGTGTTAAAATCCCTTAAAATCCTCTACCTTAGGGTCAGGCGACTAACTCAATGTATGTGATACGTTTTCAAACAACTTAAACCCGCCAGTCGTCATCTGGAAAAGACGACCGGTGCCCTAAGCTGTCTGGATGGAACCAAGCTTTTATTTTATTAAAATAACATGTAGGTGAAATTATCTTTTCGTTATCCAGTACAACACATCATGGGCCATTCATTGTATAGACCCCTAAAGGAACGGGATTTGATTATTAGGTCACCCAATGAAAAAATTGACCCGAAATCTTAAAAGGGTTACATTTCCGGATAAGCAGTTTTGGTGTTCACGTCCAAACGACTCTATATTTTCAGGTGAAATTTTGAGACAAGATAAATACACCATTGCTCTATATTTTGGCGTTTAAATTTCAAATTACTCTGACTTTTATTTTTGCAACCATGTTCAAATCCGGATTGTCCCTTTAAGGTAGTATTTAAAAGACTTCTGTTACGGCTCTCTTCTGTTGGTTTCTTTCTGTTGCTAACCACCAGTTCATCAACCAAGCCAGCCAACCACAAAGACTTTCTTCCGGTTCCAGGACATGTCAGCCCAAAAGCCATTGGATATCGATTGTTTGCTCTTCTTCATTGAAAACATAACATTTTTTACTCATTCGACAAGACTTTACACACTTCGGCTCACCCATTTGTCGACCAATCTTTTCAATTGAAAGAGCATATTTGCCACCTTCATCTTGTTTCAGACCTATTTATATTTTTATCCCAGTTTGATGGGTTTGACCTTCCACGCTTAGCACGACTCTTAGAGTGCATTTTAATACCTGTATTCGATGAATCGATAATGATAGTTGTCAAAATATTATCATCCGGAATGGGCTGTACCTGGATCTCTATCATCATCAGCGATCTCACTCTCTCAGAGTCAGTGAAATTACCCAACTCGAAGCATCGCAAATTGACTTTAGGTTTTAAAGGGGTAGTTTGTGGTACTGGCTACCCTTGTATTCTAATTGCTGAAGTTGGTATGAATGGATTGTCACAAGGAATGGGTAGACTATAATATCTAGAATAGATTCAGGTAAATTTGATGCTTCTTGATCGGAGCTTGATATATGAAACAAGGCTTACGTATCAGTTGATCTAGGGAGCCTCGGTATACTGTTACATCTTTGATCCGTAACTGACGTTGATGTTTGTCCCGCAAGAAGACAACATTTTGATACAGGAAGGTAAGACGTTGCTTCATGTAAATTTGAGTTTAGAGCCATTTTTAGCAGCAACTTTCCTCTTGAAAAATCACCCGTTTTGTTGATTTTCTGCAAAATAATTTGAGAATATCTTTTAAAGTCTTATGATAAACAGTTCAAGGCATTATCAAATATTACATATCAAATATTCGTATGGCAGTTTAACTTAATTTTCAATAGGCTTAGACGTCAGAAATAATCCTATGTTATTTTCTCGTATATCAATAATTTCAAATTAATACCGTTATTAGCAGTCCGTATTCATTATATTTTTTTAACTAAGCTAATACAATGTTGTAATGAATATGTAGAAAATATATTTACCAACTTTATTAATGAATAACACCCACAGATGCATACCTAGGAAGCTTATCTCTAAATATCAACCTAATTTAGGACTCTACAGGCCGATTGATAGTTTCTTATTATAGCGAGTTTCATGTCTGATAAGTATCGTAAACATTAATTAAGTTATAAAAATAACAAATTACTCACCTACAAGTCCAATTGTTTAGCTCGGCAAAACCACACACGTTGACGACTAATTTTGCGATACCAAATAATCACCAATCAAAATACGAATTTTTTTCACGTGTTCCAAATGAGTATTTCTTATTGGTTTCGAGTTACGAGACCCAGCTAGAAATTCGCGCCAGACGACGGGGATTTAGAAACTGGGAACATAACGCTAACGCTACAATATACGTCCACATTCCTGCTTTGATTGATATGGTACTTTGTCAAGAAGGCTAGGCGTTTGTTTTGTTTAGCGTTGAGGATTGTGCCTCAACATCAATAGTTGCCGTCCTTAGAGTATAAGGAATAAGTATACCAAGATAATCCATTCAGAATTGTGCCTTCCTAACGCTAAAGGCAAAAAGTGGGCGTGGCCCTGCCCCTGGGGGTCGGAACATTCATCAAAATCAATAGTGAACGCCCTCAGGCTATAAGGAATACATAAGCCAAGTACCAAGCTGCTTCATTCAGAATTGCGGCCTGTAAACGACAAACACAAAAATTGGGTGTGTCATGCCTGTGGGAGTCGGGACATGCAGTTGACGTCCTTAGGCTATAAGGAATACATATCCCAAGTTTAAAGACGATCCATTAAGAATCGTGGCCTGTAGACAACACACACAGACACAAAGTAAAAATGGGCATGGCTCTGCCCCTGGGGGTTAGGAAATCACCAAAAACAATAGGGGGTCATCTTTAGGGTATAAGGAATAGGTATGTAAAGTTTTAAAAGGATCTGTTAAGAATTGCATCCTGTAGGCGAACACAAGACACAAAAGCATTGGGCGTGGCTCTGTCCCAGGGGGTCCGGCATGCACCAAAAATAATAGTGGTCAGCCTTAGGGTATAAGGAATAAGTATAAAAAAAGTTTTCAAGACGATCGATTAAGAATTGTGGCCTGTAGGTGACACACAGACAGACAAAAAGAAAATGGGCCTGGCACTGTCCCTGGGGGTCGGGCATGCACCAAAAACAATAGGGATCTTCCTTAAGGTACCAAGAATAAGTATTCAAAGTTTTAAGATGATACATTAAGAAATGCAGCCTGTAGACGACAGACAAACAAATACAAGAAATGGGTGTTGCTGTCCCACGGGGGTCGGGCATGCACCCAAAACAAAAGGGATCATCCTTAGGGTATAAGGAATAAGTATTTTAAGTTTCAGGATGACCGATTAAGAATTGTGGCCTGTAGGCGACACACAAAAAGAAAATGGGCATGACTCTGCCCCTGGGGGTTGGGCATGCACCCCAAATGATAGGAATGTTCCTTAGGGTACAAAGAATAAGCATTCAAAGTTTCAAGATGATACGTTAAGAAATGTGGCTTGTAGACGACAAACAAATGAATACAAGGAATGGGCGTTGCTCTGCCATTGGGGGTCGGGCATGCACCAAAAAACAATAGGGATCATCCTTAGGGTGTAAAGAGTAAGTATATAAAGTTTTAAGAAAATCCAGTTAGAATTGCGGCCTGTAGGCGACACACAGACACACAAAAAGAAAATGGGCGTGGCTCTGCCCCTGGGGGTTGGGCATGCCTCCCAAATGATAGGGATCATCCTTAGAGTATAAAGAGTAAGTATACAAAGTTTGAAGAAAATCCAGTAAGAATTGCGCCCTGTTGGCGACAAGATGACCGATTAAGAATTGTGGCCTGTAGGCAACACACAAAAAGAAAATCCATGAAGAATTTAATTTTAAAATGGAGAACCGAGGACAAGTCTTGAATAAATGTACAATCCATGCCACATCTTGTCAAAATAACTTTGCTCAGAATACAGTAGTTTTCAACATATTCATTTTGCATTATCTACATTTGAACCATCATAACAAGAACAGCCAACACTTTATCTAAATCTTAAATAATGCATGTTTTACCATGTGTGACAAATTAATGAATATATAAATTGATATGACAACTGTGTACTTAAGACTAAAGGTATGTCAGTGGAAAATAATTAATATACAAAAACTGTTTTGTTATTATATACTGAGCGCCATGGAAAATGCATCACTTTTTTTCCCAAATATTTTATTACTAGGTGGTTTTGTATGTACAGTAGAATCTGCATTAAGCAGCCACCCATGGGAATTTTTACCATTGACCGCTTAACGGGAGTGGCCTCTTAATAAAATCTCGTGTATTTTTGTGCTGACATCAATTAATAATACGCTTGGGTGCACTTGCATTGGTAAATTTGGCCGTCTCTGAATCTCGGACATAACTTCCGTAAACTTGTCATTTTGTCCCAACCTTCAATACTACTGTCTATCATTGTGATGCATTCGATAATATTTATCCATTTTTGTAGGGTGCCCCGAGCTGTCCAATATAGCCTCTAAGAAAGTTTGTCTTACCTCGAGAGGTGTTTACTGTGCCAAGACGAATTTCTCAATGATGACAATACAGGCTCGGGCACAATTAGAGCACGTGCACGGACCAAATATTCACCGTATACAGCCATGCACGTGGTATTGTCACAACATAAAATTGTAAATAAAGACACGTTAAAAATATTTTCAGCACGCGTTTGTCTTTCAATATTATTGGATCGCTAACTATGTTAAAAATTATTGTCGTTTTTATTTTTCAATTCGCTATTTATTTAGAGTGCTGGCATTTAGTTTCGGCGATTTAACATCTCCTAATAACTCGTTTTGGGCAAGATAAGAGTACAACCGGTATTTTTCTTTTAATTTTGAAAGGTTCGTGAAATCGTCGTTGTATTGCCCCAGATGAGTATTACCAAATTAGAAAATATAACAATTGTTTCGCATTTTTAAATTTGCTACCGGAAATTTATCGAAGCAAAATGTAGTCTCGGTTGACCAGATTTACTGTTCGGGACAACTGGCTTTTAGGGTTAAGGGAAACAAATCTTTTTATTTTGTTAAGGAATTGACCGACGGACTTTTTAAAATTGTTGTCAATCGATTCAATTAGCAGGCATGACGTCCAACGATGAATTACTATCCAGCAGTGGTTTGGGCGATAGCTATGATCTCGGCACAATAATAAAATTTGCCTTTGCAAGAATTACAGGCTAGTACTAGGTATCATCAATAAATTTCCGCCCAATACAGAGCGCCAGTCTATAATTACTGCTTTACATGACGACAGTGTAACGTTTGATGACAACGGTATTTGAAGGAGGCTGATCAGACTGAGACAAAGGCGAGAAAGCTGGGCAAACATATACAAACTTCTAATAAATCTTTAAAATTATATAACGATTATCTCGACAACCCCTTTTTCCCCGGGATAGTGGACAATACAACATCGAAAGATACCAGCAAGACACATTTAATTAATAGAGAGACACATATATCTGTTGATTCGACTTTGACCAAATTAAATAGGGAAAAAAGGAATTTAGTAAGTAGGATCAATAGGTATAAAAAAAAAACAATTTTCAGTTTAACAAATCGACTAAGGAAGACCTTAAAAGAATTGATTCACACGAAGGCTAATAATAATAAAGTTTGGTTGCAAGTCCCAACCTCGTGTGGAAGAAGTAATTTTGTATGATGTCGAAAATCAAATATACGCTTCAGAATGCCATAATTTAGCCATGTAACTAAAAAACCTCAATGTTCCCGATAGGAACGTCGACGCGGTTGTAACCGCATTATTTGCTGTCGTGGGACTCAAATCTAATTACACTCCAACAAATACTACAGTCCAAAGAGTATCATGTGAGCGCGTCGGTGTATCTTTAAAACATGTTTCGGAAACCCCAAAGTCGGCAAAAAACACCACTTTATATATGGATGAAACAACAAAATATGGCTCCAAATTCGGCACACATATGCAATAACCGCTGACTCGACTTATACGCCAATGATTATTGGACTTCGAAATATGGCTGATAAATCTGCGCAAATTATTTTGGCAGATCTTGATGATATAGCTGGGCCCATTAGTAAATCCGTAATTTTGAAATTAGAAATACAATGCCGCAATTTGTGAATTATATGGCCAAGCATATAACAAATTTTCTTGGTGATTTTAAAACAGAAAATAGATTGACATACCGTTACGAAAGAAAATCTAACATACTGGTCACGAAGACATGTGTTTTTGTTAATGTAATCGATCGCTTTCAGTCCCAATAAAGTTATAGGAATTAGCCCAGTTCAGAGCAGAACAGTAGGACGTTAAACCCCATTTCGTTTCATTTATAGGAAATACATAATAATATATTCAGCATATTTATTCTTGTGTAAATGCTATCATACAGTAATGCACAGGATCCCGAATTTGAATTTGTTCTTAATTATATATCTTCTAGTTTGTATTCACTTATTCAAATCCAACTTCAAAATGTAAAGGTACATCTCAAATCTATATATAACTTGATCAGCTATTGCATATTTTGCATTAAGATTGATTAAAATAGTCTGTCATTATTCATTTAATACTCTTAATTATTCCATAAAACTTTCCTGAAATAAACATACTTCCTAACATTATACACGGGTTTTTTCGGGTCCCCAGGACCCTATCATTAACGTTTGTGAGAAATTGGTTCATAATTGTCTAGCAGAATGTTATACATTGTAGAGCTGGGCGATATACCTAGAAACAGATATCGCGATATTTTTTGAAAATATCGCGATATAATCACTATATCGCGATATTTTATAAAAGGTCAATACTTTCAGTTGATCACTTTTTAAATGTAAATAAACATGCATAAAAAGTTGCAAATACCCCTCAATATCATTATTTCTAGTCAATATTATTTTTAAAAATCTATAGCCATGAAAACTTGCTAAAGTTGTTTTTTTATTACAATTTTAATATTCAAAATATTAATTATAATATTTTATTCAAATTAAAAGTACATGTATTTCGAATGAAGGAAGCCCAAACAACATAAAAAAGTTTTTGTTCTTTCGGTCGTGCATATTTTTATAGCTACGGGTAAGATTGGACTTTTGTTTACCCTTGCAAACTCGTTCTTTCCCATTCAAGAGTAAGCTTATGCCTTCTTGAAAATGCATTATTCAATACAGGGATAGTAAATTAAACTATAAAACATAAGTACAATGTCAAAAAGTGCCCATTGTTTTCGTCAAATATTTTTCCCCGATCACGACGGCCATGACACGTCCGACGCTGAATGATAATCAGTCTACCGGGACTCCCAATGTGATTGGCATTATTTGTATTTCTGCTTTATTAAAATTTAATTCAATCTTAAAATCAATGATTTCTTTCGAAAATCAAAGTATCGGTGTTCACCATTCGTCAAGATGTGTAGAAATTGAACCGAAACAGGGATAATTCTAACCGGTGGAAAGGTGGACGATAAGTCACGTGACGTAAATAAAGCTCCGCATCGGCGTTTGCAAACTTTGTGGAATGAATACTCGGGAGTTTATAGCATTTTTTCATCATTGAGCAATAAAATATCGTAAATAACATAAAAAAGAAAATATTTTGTTCAATATTTATGTAAAATATCATCCAAAAAAAATCAAAACCGCGATATATCGCGGTATGTTCGGTTTTTCGATATTTTTCTGAAGACGGTATATTTCACGGTTTTTATTTCCGTGACGGTTTTATATCGAAATACCGAAATATCGCCCAGCTCTAATACATTGTCAGGTACTTAATGTCGAGTATAATGCTGCAAATAGAATGGATGTGAGGCAGTGGCAACATTCATCATTTGACAAGAAACTACGAGTATTACATAATCGGACACCAGGGGTCTTGCGGACCCCTCTCCCCCTTCCTTTCAATATTTTGCTTTTTACAGGTGTCTGATCTGTTCTGTAATCGGTGCTAGCTTTGTATTAGGAATCTTTCTTACTGATGATATTGTTTTGGTTAGTAATCCAGATCTGAAAGCAAATCAAGGTACCCTACCAACCCCACCAATAGACGATTCTACATGGAACATGACAATTACGATATTTTTAGATTTGTATGGTTTCAAAAAAAATCTTATAATTCCTATCGTCAGTGACAATACCTGAAATAATTTGTTTTAGTCTGATTGATTATTGTTCAGTCTTGATGTGAAGCTGTAGTTTGGTCGTATTTGAATACAATTATTCATCCAAAACCTATTTATGTTTGGGGTCTTAGGTTACCCCTTGTTGCCGACAACATTTTTCGCACGACGTGTACGCACAAGGGTTAAATGGGACATCAAATATAAATTTACAAAGGCACGTTCACATCTATGGGTATAGAAACTATACATAGATCGGTCCATTGTATCAACAAAAACTTAAACAAATGTAAATAGGGCTGCACACATATAAATTACACAGGAATGGCCGATCCAAACACTGAGCCGTATTGCGCATGCTTGGAGATCTGAAATCCAATCGATACATGGAGCAGATTTTGTTAGATAGCAAATTACGATTTAAACGAATAGTCCCGAATGGTAGTAGTGGTTAATTCTTATCGGAAAAGAAATTCATAATTTTCAATTTCCAAGAAAACATAACTCTGTCAACATTGAAATCCCAAAATACAAATGGCCACAGATCACTAATTATTTCCCCATTGACTTCAATGTTAATTCTCGTCTCTTAGACCGCTTGTAACTTTTTCCCAAATATTCGTTGGGTAAAACGCTTTCTGCCACAGATGGAGCAACATGTGGCAAACTCTTGCCCAAAAGCATGTATGAGGTTCTTCATGAAAAACTTGAGATAGACAACCTGGAAGTAGAGACAGCTAACCTTGCAATTTTCGGCCCTCCCTTTCAACGTAAACAACCTCACAACTCTTGTATCCTTCCGCCTCAAAATCATGAATATTCACCAAAACCTGGCAGAAAATGTATTTTCAAACCCTTTTCTTCGATTCTACACCAAAAACTCAACAAAAATTGCCATGCAAAAGGGGGAAAAAGGGAAAGGGAGAGAAAGACTAAAAATAACTTTCGCCCTTGTTTCGTGGGTTACGGCCCATGAATATTTGGTGATCTGTGTCCTATATAGGGGTGAAACTTCAGATATCACCAAAAGGTCTTTTGTATTTGCTTCCCATATGTTCTGGCAACATGCTGGTGAAAGGAAATCAAAATCAAAGAATAATTGCAAAAATGATGGCCCTTTAAGTATACATGCTGCTTTAATACAGTGGTGCTTCTCAGGTCCCTGGGCCTTTTGTGCTAAAATTTAAAAAATCTTTTTTAATAGAGGCAGTATTTGAGCTCTGTGGAAAAATTAGGCAAGTTGCAAACAAACTACATAAAAAACACTCATATTTTGGAATTTTTATCAAAAATATATTTTTTTACTGCCATTTCATGAAAAATGTACAAAATTTACATGTAGCATCTTTCAAAAAACCAATAATTTTCCACTTTTTGAGATAGCCAGACTGGCAAATAATATATTTTTGGAAACCATAGGCAATATGCAAACAGAAAAATCACAAATCAGTTGCATTGATTGTAATTATAGAGGTCTGCACTGAAACATGTAACCCCACCCCCTAAAAATGTCAATGACTGAATTAATCTTATCTTTGGTGGCAGAGCTAACATTACCAAAGGAATCTGTCTAACAGATATGTTTTACCATCCCTGGCTAATATATGTACATAGAAACTAAAATAGGTGCAATAAATATGAATTATGGTTAAAATAGGCCTTGTTGAAAGAGAAAAATGCCATATTCGGCCTATGTCCACCCCTCTCTAACAAAAGGGTCACAGAATACACAATTTTCACAAATTTGGAAATAGTTTTATGTTTTCAACATCTCAAACCTCAGAAGCATCATACAAATCTTTATTGCAATTATTGTACTGAAGCAAGATATCTGGACCTTTAGATCAAATGCCTGAAAAAATGAAGTCAAAAAGGTAGTTATGACATAGTTGACAACATAAAAGAGGTCTGAAAAGGAGCAAAATTAACATTTTACTGTTCTGTAAGTGACATAAATGCAACAAACACCACAAATCCTAGATTTTGATAAGAAAATATTGAACATTAAAGCCCCAATAACACTCTTGTTGTAATTGAATAACATGTCCCAATCTTTATTCTGGCCAACAAATTGTATTATTTTACAATATTCAAATAAATTGATGATACAAATTTCATCTTAACACACCTAATTTAAAGAATTGGAAAAATTCAACTACATGATTTGAAAAGGTTAACGTAAACCTTTTCAAATGTGACTTGGATTTTAAAATATTTTCGAACCCTCTGAACAAGTAAAATATGATGTAATGGATAATTTACACAACAGGTAGGACAAATAAACATCTAGTACTTAGAATAAGACTATTTATTTTCTAGAGCTGCCAAGCCAGCAAGAGTGTTATTGTCCCTTTAAGCTGACATTTACACATCTACACCAGCTCTGTATCAGGGTGTGGTCTTATTGGCCTGACATGTCTCAAGGTTCTAAGTTTGGCTTTAAACAAAAAAGGTCAGAAATCCTTGAAATGTACAAAATGGTCATTTATTGGTGAAAAATAACATTCCCAGTTGTAATTCAACAACAAATTCCAATCATTATCATTTAATTGTCAACACAGGTGCAATTAAATCTCTCAAAACACATTAATAAAAACGGGTGGGGTGGGGCATTATAGCCCCTCTAAACAGAAAGATGGGGTGAAAAATGTCTATAAAGACTGGGATATTGCTTCCTAATTGAAGAAAATGCAAGAATTTAATGTTTCAAAGAAGAAAAAAATGTTTGTTCTGGGTAAAATAGTGGCCAAATTGAGCCTACCCCTGTTTTGAACATTTTGTACAAACCCATCTGCTGTTTATTATTAACTCAGTGTTGCCAATTTTCCATTTTCTGTAGGAAAGCTGGGGCTATTTCTAAACCTGACAAACTTATAGATCCCATCTAAGTTACATTAGCAATGAAAATAAGGGCATTTTTAGAAAATTTGAGTCATTTGAGAAGTTATGGAAGCATTAATTTTTACATCGAAATGGGAGAATCTGGAGATTTTCTGTGAATATTCCTGATTTTTAGACAAAATTAGGTGAAATTACAGTGTTGTTCACTTTATCTGTGCTTTCTGAGGCTGAATACGCCAAAATTGGACATTGAAATATTTTTTTAACTGTTAGAAATTAAATAAAGACTGAAAATTGGAATATTTGCAGTAAAATCACATTTTTTCCCCAAACTTTGATAAAAAATTTTAAATTTAATTTTTTTTTTAGTTTTTCTGTAGTCAAGTTATTTTATACATATTTTCTGACAAATTAGTCATCATATTTTCAAAACTAAGGCATATCAGTCACAGCTTTGTCATACACATATAGGGGTGAAACTTCGGATATCACCAAAAGGCCTTTTGTATTTGCTTCCCATATGTTCTGGCAACATGCTGGTGAAAGAAAATCAAAGAATAACTGCAAAAATGATGGCCCTTTAAGTATACATGCTGCTTTAAGTACAGTGGTACATCTCAGGTCCCTGGGCCTTTTGTGCTAAAATTTAAAAAAATCTTTTTTAATAGAGGCAGTATTTGAGCTCTGTGAAAAAATTAGACAAGTTGCAAACAAACTACATAGAAAACACTCATAATTTGAAATTTTTATCAAAAATACATTTTTTTACTGCCATGTCATGAAAAATGTACAAAATTTACATGTAGCATCTTTCAAAAAACCAATAATTTTCCACTTTTTTAGATAGCCAGACTGGCAAGTAATATATTTTTGGAAACCCTGGACAATATGCAAACAGAAAAATCACAAATCAATTGCATTCATTGTAATTATAGAGGTCTGTACTGAACCATGTAACCCCACCCCCTAAAAATGTCAATGACTGAATCAATCTTATCTTTGGTTGCAGAGCTAACATTACCAAAGGAATCTGTCAAACAGATATGTTTTGCCATCCCTGGCTAATATATGTACACAGAAGCTAAAATAGGTGCAATAAATATGAATTATGGTTAAAATAGGCCTTGCTGAAACAGGGGCGTTTTAAGGTTTATCATGGTGGAGGCTATACTATTTTGAAGGGCCTTTTCGCGGGGGTGGGGGCGTCTTGGTTGATGATTTTTATATCAATGCAATGACTGCATTCGCATTCAGTAATGGACGCGACAGTAACATTGTATAGAAAACGATAGACTAGGACTCGGGGCCCTTTCCCTTGGCCAGAGGGGCCCTTTTGTTAGACGTGGGGGCCTTTTGCCTGCCTTTAGGGGCCCCCTAACTAGGGTACATTTTCATTTTTCTCATCGGTTTTAGCATTTTTCTCCCGTTTTACTTTTCCAATTTCTTTGATGTTTTTCGCGAGGAGGCTGGCGCCTCCAGCGCCTCAGCTATAAAACGCCTTTGTGCTGAAAGAATAAAAAAGGTATATTCGGCCTATGTCCACCCCTCTCTAACAAAAGGGTCACAGAATACACAATTTTCACAAATTTGGAAATAGTTTAATGTTTTCAACATCTTAAACCTCAGAGGCATCATACAAATCTTTATTGCAATTATTGTACTGAAGCAAGATGTTTGGGCCTTACATCAATTGCCTTAAAAAATGAAGTAAAAAAGGTAGTTATGACATAGTTGACAACATAAAAGAGGCCTGAAAAGGAGCAAAATTAACATTTTACTGTTCTATAAGTGACACAAATGCAACAAACACCACAAATCCTAGATTTTGATAAGAAAATATTGACCATTAAGCTGACATTTAAACATCTACACCAGTTCTGTATCAGGGTGTGGTCTTACTGGCCTGACATGTCTCAAGGTTCTAAGTTTGACTATGAACAAAAAAGGTCAGAAATCCTTGAAATGTACAAAATGACCATTTATTGGTGAAAAATAACATTCCCATCTGTAATTCAACAACAAATGCCAATTATTATCATTTAATTGTCAACACAGGTGCAATTAAATCTCTCAAAACACATTAATAAAAACGGGTGGGGTGGGGCATTTACAGCCCCTCTAAACAGAAAGATGGGGAGAAAAATGTCTATAAAGACTGGGATATTGCTTCCTACATGAAGAAAATGCAAGAATTTAATGCTTCAAAGAAGAAAAAAATGCTTGTTCTGGGTAAAATAGTGGCCAAATTGAGCCTACCCCTGTTTTGAACATTTTGTACAAACCCATCTGCTGTATATTATTAACTCAGTGTTGCCAATTTTCCATTTTCTGTAGGAAAGCTGGAGCTATTTCTAAACTTGACAAACTTATAGATCCCATCTAAGTTAAATTAGCAATGAAAATAAGGGCATTTTTAGAAATTTTGAGTCATTTGAGTAGGTATGAAAGCATTAATTTTTACATCGAAATGGGAGAATCTGGAGATTTTCTGTGAATATTTCTGATTTTTAGACAAAATTAGGTGAAATTACAATGTTGTTCACTTTACACTACAAGTATGGTATCGTCTAAAATGGTAGTTTTAGCGATAGTTTCTATTCATACCGTGTAATTTCAAAACATCGTTCAATAAATGATAAAACTCGTTGAAAATAACAAAAATGGTTTAATTAGTACCATGGTTTAGATTAATAGCAACGGGTTTAGTTTCTCCGAGATGCGTTTAAAAATGGACGATCCGTGCACTTATTTATGGCGATCATTTATTGGCCGAGCGGTTGAGTTTCCCCGAGATGGGTTTAAAAATGGACTTCCCGTTCACTTATCTTTGATGTCCAGTTATTAGACGAGGCGTCGAATTTCCCGAGATACGTCGAATTTCCCGAGATACGTATATAAATCAACATACGAATAATTTATCTATGGTGTTTTATAAGATAAAACTTGTAATTGCCGTTTATCCGATCAATTCATTTTGATTACGATTATTTACATACGAAGTACGAATAAAAATTTGAGTGTAAAAAAATGCGCACACATAGATATTCACCTTACCGTGTCGTACTATATATTATCCATTAGCCTATAAAAATAGTATTCCACCATTGAGAAATACGTCAAAAATCGGTAAATCACGATATTCACCTTACCGTGGCCGTACTATATATTATCCATTATCCTATTAAAAATAGTATTCCACCATTGACAAATACGTCAAAAATTGGTAAATCTCGTCCCGGGTAATTATACAATCAGAACTCGGTAAATCACATAGGTAATGCATCTTCATTAAATCACAAATGAATTAACGTGTACATGTGGTCAGAAGTCAACCCCACAATGGCGGTGCGATAGACCCGCGAGATAGTTAGACATGTACTGGCGCCAAAAGAAGTCACCCAGGAAATACGCTTCAATGATTGGTGCCTTGATGTTACGTAATCGCGGGATTTGGGTCAATAAAATGTTGACTTTAGTACAACGGTTTTTGTTACACCTAAATCAAACCATATTGCATTATATCACAGGTGCATTTATCACAAATAATGCAGGTAGAAGTTATAAAACAAAAGCATTCCAGCAATCAAACAATTAATCCATTCTGTAATAACGGTGAGCGTATTCAAAAACATGGTTTCATATAGCACCCAGACATGAGAGCACAGGTGGGAATTGATAAAACAATAGTATTCGTCCAATCAAATCTATATCTATATTGTAATAACTGACATTTGTGACTTCTCTTTATATTTAAAATAACACCAATGACAGAAATTAAATAAATTTAAAACGGCACACTGAATGGATTTGTGATTTTAACGGATTTAGTAATTTGAACACTGATACATAAGGTGATCAACCATGCTACTCGTATTGTGTAATTGATCTATGTATGTACTTTGGTGTATTCTGGCTGTGCTATACTGTTTTATTATTCTATAATATGTATATTATTATGATTGAAGATGGGTGAATTAAAAAAAAAACCTAAACATGTAAAACATATTTATTCAATACAATTGGTGTATGTACGAGTCAAGTATTTAGCACGATTACTTTATTATATTGGGCATGTGTGAAATGACTTTATTTTACACCCGCTTCCAAGTTATTTTATATCGGCACATGCACCATTCCTTAAATAGCGCCATTCCCCTTTAACAAAGAATTGCATGCTTTTTTGTGAGGCAAAGAGTCTTTGTACCCTGTCATGCATAGTTCTCCAGACAAATTGTCGCCTCGATAATCCAAATGTTACTATTAATAATCTGTTTATCTGTGGGATAGGTTGCAATTCATAAGATCGTGTTTGATATTTCTTCGGAGTGATGACACATAAAACAATGACAATTAGTATTTGTGGCTGTGATAATTACTTGAAACTGAACGGGGTTTAATTGGAATACGTATCGTCTTTTGTATGAATACGGTAAGCAGTTTATATTTTGAATTTGTAAGTCAAAAAGCTTCAAGTACAAAAATATTTTGTAAAAGGGATGACGTGGATATATTTAAGAAATGACCGAAATGTCATGTAATTATAAATACACCATGCGTGAATGTAATTCCCAATTGCATGAAAATTCCAAAACCAAAATATATATTAAAAAAATCTCATGTTATAATCGCATTATTTGCCATTGCTTCATTCAATTAGCTACGTGAAAGTTGGGTTGTATTTACATACGTTATTCATTTTTAAATAAAAATTCAAACACTTAAATATAAAACTCTAAGGTCATTTTCGTTTTGGTCTTCTCCAACTAAACACTGAAACCGGGCGATATAATAAAATCGATAAAAATAAAAGATTGTGCAAATGCTGAAGATGAATATCACTTTCTGCTGTGCTGTCCCGCTTATATATTCATCCGTAGAAAATATTTTGGGTCTTTTCGATCACTTCAAAAATTAAAAAAAAAATCTCACGAATCACAGTGATAATAATATAAAACTGCTAAATCTTGGAAAATATTTGCACCACTCAATAAAAAATAAGAGAAAACCCATACCTAATGGCAAATGGTTTGGGGTTGGGTTATGTATATATCTATCTATATTTCAGTTTATAAGGGTGAGGGGGGGATTATATATTATATACTGTTATTGTTATCTGTAGGTATATTTATATTACAATGCATAATATTTATATCTGTATATAATATTGGGCAATAGCAAACTTTTTGCTTCGCCTGTAATAAAAGTTCAATTAATTGTTATGGATTGGCAATAAAAACATGATTAACTGAGTGGGTTGTATGAAACAATTCTTTAAAAACAAATGGTTTTCTCAAATTAGCTTAAAGTTCATATAGACACAAATCATTAAATGGTTAAACTGCTGTGATACCTGACAAAAAGTTACTACACTAAAAAAACAATGACTTCGGATTGTAATTCATGTAAATTTAGTGAAATTCCACGTGACGCTCTTTCTATTATTCTTAATATTTTAACAGATTGTGTTATATTTTAAATGATTCATATTCATGTAATTATTAATGTATACAATTCGCTTTTTGTTATTACATCATCGTAGCCAATTCAATTTCGGGGAACTAATTAAACAATGCGATATACTTTATTATTACTAAAACATCGGTGAACTGACCTAAAATTAAAATTAAAACGCCAATTCAAAAATACTAATATAAAGCCGTGAACTAATCTCGTTCGTGATCGGTAATCAACAAAAGTGTAAAACTTATTTATTCCATACACCTGTGATATAATGTGATATAATGCAATATGGTTTTATTTAGGTGTAACAAAAACCGTTGTACTAAAGTCAACATTTTATTGACCCAAATCCCGCGATTACGTAACATCAAGGCACCAATCATTGAAGCGTATTTCCTGGGTGACTTCTTTTGGCGCCAGTACATGTCTAACTATCTCGCGGGTCTATCGCACCGCCATTGTGGGGTTGACTTCTGACCACATGTACACGTTAATTCATTTGTGATTTAATGAAGATGCATTACCTATGTGATTTACCGAGTTCTGATTGTATAATTACCCGGGACGAGATTTACCAATTTTTGACGTATTTGTAAATGGTGGAATACTATTTTTAATAGGATAATGGATAATATATAGTACGGCCACGGTAAGGTGAATATCGTGATTTACCGATTTTTGACGTATTTCTCAATGGTGGAATACTATTTTTATAGGCTAATGGATAATATATAGTACGACACGGTAAGGTGAATATCTATGTGTGCGCATTTTTTTACACTCAAATTTTTATTCGTACTTCGTATGTAAATAATCGTAATCAAAATGAATTGATCGGATAAACGGCAATTACATGTTTTATCTTATAAAACACCATAGATAAATTATTCGTATGTTGATTTATATACGTATCTCGGGAAATTCGACGTATCTCGGGAAATTCGACGCCTCGTCTAATAACTGGACATCAAAGATAAGTGAACGGGAAGTCCATTTTTAAACCCATCTCGGGGAAACTCAACCGCTCGGCCAATAAATGATCGCCATAAATAAGTGCACGGATCGTCCATTTTTAAACGCATCTCGGAGAAACTAAACCCGTTGCTATTAATCTAAACCATGGTACTAATTAAACCATTTTTGTTATTTTCAACGAGTTTTATCATTTATTGAACGATGTTTTGAAATTACACGGTATGAATAGAAACTATCGCTAAAACTACCATTTTAGACCATACCATACTTGTAGTGTTAACAGTGCTTTCTGAGGCTGAATACACCAAAATTGGACACTGAAATATTTTTATTACTGTTAGAAATTAAATAAAAACTGAAAATTGGAAAATATGCAGTAAAATCACAATTTTTCCCAAAACTTTGATAAATTTTTTTTTAAATATATTTCTTTTTAGTTTTTCTGTAGTCAAGTTATTTTGTACATATTTTCTGACAAATTAGTCATCATATTTTCAAAACTAAGACATATCAGTCACAGCCTTGTCATTCACAGACAGGCCACAGATCACTAATTATTGCCCCATTGACTTTAATGTTAATTCTCGTCTTAGATCGGTTGTAACTTTTTCCCAAATATTCGTTGGGTAAAACGCTTTCTGCCACAGATGGAGCAACATGTGGCAAACTCTTGCCCAAAAGCATGTATGAGGTTCTTCATGAAAAACTTGAGATAGACAAGCTGGAAGTAGAGACAGCTAACCTTGCAATTTTCGGCCCTCCCTTTCAACGTAACCAACCTCACAACTCCTGTATCCTTCCGCCTCAAAATCATGAATATTCACCAAAACCTGGCAAAAAATGTATTTTCAAACCCTTTTCTTCGATTCTACACCAAAAATTCAACAAAAATCGCCATGCAAAAGGGGGAAAAAGGGAAAGGGAGAGAAGGACTAAAAATAACTTTCGCCCTTGTTTTGTGGGTTACGGCCCATGAATATTTGGTGATCTGTGTCCACATGGCGGCTTTTAGTCGGTACTTTCAGTTTATTCAATCAGTATCAAATAATGTTCCGTTACGTGTGAAAACAATGATCAGGTTAGTCGTTTAATAAAACAAAAGATTAACAGATAATCCCGGGTTAATTATTATTTTCACAGTTCTGTTTACCTGATCAGTGCGAGTCCAGTTAATTGATTACTACTCACGGGATTAGCGACAAGATGGTATCATTCAACAATGGCTCAACAATGGCTGTTGAATGGGCGATGTTTTGTTAAATTTATTAACAAAATAGTGACCGCTGGCCGCGTTAGAGGAGTGACCGTTGAATAGAGAGATAAAACAATAGAATTTTTACGGGGGGGATTTTATTGGAACCGCTTACAAGAAGATGTCGCTGAATAGGAGTGGCTGCTCATACGGATTCTACTGTATAATATTATGCAATACTATGAACTATTGTTTCACACAATGCTCCCAAACACAAAAAATATCGGCCCGTGTGCACAAAAAAAATTGCACGAGATGCACATGAAAAACCCAATATTAACGTGCAGCATTGTGTGTGAGCCCTTTAAAAACAGGTTTTCAACTTTATATGAAGTACATAAACTGTGAAACGTCAATCTGTCGTAATTTGTTGTTGAACGTGTGAAGGAATCGAGCTAGAGATGCCAAGATTTACTGAAAATTAACGGAATGAAGCCATGGGAATGTCCAGGTGTGGCATGTCTACATGTGCTATTGCCAGACACTTCAATTTTCATCAGTCCACTATTGTAAGGTTGGTGGAACGTCCTGGTCCACAACGCGTTACAACCCAGACTTATGACCGCTACATCCGGGTCACTCATCTGCGTGACAGATTCCGCCCAGCGACTCGTGCAGCAGTCGTTGGAAGACATGGACCAGTAAGTGCCAACACCTTAAAACGTCGTCTAAGAGAAGTAGGACTCTGTGCATGACGACCTTATGTTGGAGCTATCCTCAGGGATCATCATTGTCAGCGGCGTTTGATATGGGCTCAAGACTGGCAAAGTGTGCTCTTCAATGATGAGAGTCGCTTTCATCTTTATCATGCTGATGGCCCTCAACGTGTGTGGAGACGTCTTGCAGACTGCTGCGTCTTCGAAACGGATCGATGGGGTGGGGGAAGTGTAATGGTGTGGGGAGGCTCCACATTTCATCACCAGACCCCCTCCCCTACACATTTGCAGGGGTCGCGTTAATGCTCTACCCACAACTTCAGCACTTCCAACAGGATAATGCACGTCCGCATACCGCCCGTGTCAGTATGGTGTTATGTATTCACGTACATTTTATTACGTGTTGGCCTATTAAATTGGCATGGCTTTATGAATATGAAATCGAGGTTGAGGAAAGATAACTTTAAGGTCGGAGTCTTTTTCTCGCTGGGCGGTGAGAATCGCGCGAATATAAGATGTGATTGTGATTTTGCTGAAAATACTTATGTCTTTGTGAGCTTCTTAGAATATAATTATGAAAGAGGACCTTATATGTATTAACTTGTTTATTGTCACCATTGTGTTACACCCCCAAATACACAATATGGTGGAGATGTTAAAACTTGTGATGTACGTACCGTAGCTAATATATTTCATTTTGTTGCTGTTTTGAACGATAACCACATGGTTTTTGGTGTTAACATTTACAAACTTTGATTTTTGAAGGACAACAATCAAGTCATCCTCTGTACAATATAGTGAGATTGTGAGTACCTGCCAATCGTTTGCTCGTTTTTCATACCTGTGTGAATATGTCTACGCCACCGATGTACCACTATTCATATTTTAATGACTTCGAACAAACACCTGCCATGTATCCAACTTCACCAATATCATCTCCGCTGACAACTGGGCCACCATTACTAACTCCTGTTCGCTCAACTCAACACACTCAACACATTGATAACCAGGTACCAATAGCCTCTAACTTGCCCCCAAGAATTCATGGCGCTGGTATGCTTTCTACCTTTTCCGGTGAGGAGAACTCTTCTTATTTTTTAGAAGAATTTGAGTCTTTTTGTTTACTGCAGGGTCTCACCGATAGACAGAAACTTGCAGCGTTCCATTTGCACTTGCAAGGTCCAGCCCGCATTTGGTATTTGCATTTAGCTCCTGCTCAAAAACTTTCTTGGCAGTCCTTTGAAAAGCTGTTTACATCCGATTCCATAGTTTTCAACCAGTCTTTTTATTTGCTACCTAACCAATCCATCGATAAATACCAAAGTTTTTTGATTGAAAAGTCAGCCAATTTACACAAGACTGATCAAGAACTTATGTCCAAATTTATATCTGGCTTACCTCCCAAATTAGCTTTTTTTGTAAGAGCCGGAACACCTACAACACTTGAACATGCCTACAATGCTGCTAAGATGGGTGAAGCGTATGGCTACCGTGACAGTTTTCTCACTTCACAGATGCTGCCAGGCCATATTCAACCAAATGTCACACCGCCTAACTTGCCAATGCCTGATTTTTCTCAGCCACCTCCCACCAGTACAGGTAACAGCGATAATAGTTATCAGTTTTTACAGCAACAAATTACTGATTTAACTAAACTGATGCAACGTTCTCAGCCATTTCAAAGCCAACACTACTTCCAACAACCAACGCCTTATCCCAACGTACCACAACCAACCAATACTTACCCACCATCATCTAGAGTTTGTTATACTTGTCAGGGTGTTGGCCATTTCGTCCACAACTGTAACTGGATACATAATGGATCAATCCGCCCAGATCTTTGCTGCTCTACGTGTCAACAATTTGGTCATTCCGCCAATTGTTGTAAACTTCAAAAGCCGCCGGGAAACTTGTTCCGCTCAAGGGCTCCAGAGCACAACCCCTTGAGTTCTGCCAATTTACAGCTTCAAGCTCCAGTGCTCCCAAAGTAAACCATTTTAAATATCTACCACTGAAATTTAAAACTGAAGGTCTACCAATGACAATAGCTGGCTTGTTGGACTCTGGCTGTTCTGTCAATATTATTTCAGGTCATCTTTTCACCAGATTACCAGTTATCAGTAAATCTCCACTTACTACAACAGATACTCATCAACTTACATTAGCCAATGATCAGAAGGTAAAAGTACTTGGCAGTACTTATTTAACATTTTCGTCAAGATGCGGTTTTCACAGAAACATTTTATTTTATGTGTTAGAAACTGTGTCACAACCAATCATATTAGGTACTACATTTATGGTTTCAGCTCGAATTAAATTAGATTTTAGCGCTCTTTCCAGTCAATCCAACTCATGCAAAGTGAAATGTGCCCAAACTTTTGTTTTACCAAGCAATACAGAAACTGTTGTTTGGGGCAAAGTGCCACAAAATTTGTCATATGGTATTCAGGGCATGTGTACTCCTCATCAACAATTATCCCGAAAGAATGTTTTAGGATCTCGAAGTGTATGCCTTGTGTCATCCCATCGAACAGTTCCTCTCAAATTACTCAACTTAACTTGACACCCCATAACCCTTTTTAAAGGATGTGCCTTAGCTGACTTTAACATATTCAATGACTCCTCCAAGGTCACACGTATTATTTCTACTGACACTGTTTCACCCAGTGTTAACGAATCAACAAATAACATGCCACCTTTTGTTCATAATATTAGTGATTCACATCAAAATTTTTTTGACAATCTTAACTTTTCCAATACCACAGTCAACCCTGACGAATTACATGTCTTGATGGATTGTTTATACTAATATAAAGATATTTTCATTACTTCAGAAAATTCTGATTTAGGCCTTACCTCAATTGTTGAACATCAGATCCATTTGAACCCTGATGCAAAACCAAAACATCAGCGACCTTATCGCTTACCACCCGATTATAAGGAAGTATTACGCCACCAATTAGCTGAGCTTGTCAAGCAGGGTATTATTTGTCAACTTAGTAATACCGATCATCTACCTATAACCAGTCCTATAGTGTTGGTTTCCAAGAGCAATGTCTATAAATCTCAATACCCTATTGGTTCCAAAGAAGCTAGTTTATCACAATATCGTTTTTGTGTTGACTTTGCTACCTGAACTCTCAGACACAAGATTTCAAATATACTATTCCAGATTTGCAAGAGCTAACAGAATCATTTACTACTACAACACCTAATTATTCAAGATTATCCCACTCCTAAAACTCCCAAAGAGTTGCGCGGATTTCTCGGAATGTTAAATTGGTTTAGAAAATTTATTCCAAATTATAGTGCCCTTGCTACACCTTTACACCATTTATTGAAGAAAAATGTGTCTTTTAACTGGGACAAATCACATCAATCAGCACAGTAGAATGTGATCATCAAGCGTTACGGCCCTTATTTAAAAAATCTATCCGTGGTGCCATCTATGATCGGTGGTTAACCATTCTTCAGCAACTTAACTTTGACATTAAATATAAACCAGCAGCACAAATGAATGTTCCTGATGCTTTGTCCCGTTGTTTCGATAAAACTGTTAAACATTCCGATCATGTCAGTCCATCAGAGGATGACCCTTATTTTCCATATATTCCAGAAGCTGTTCCCAAAATAACTTTGCCCGGTGGTGTAGATTTTCAAAATTTGTTTTGTGCAGATTCTAATGCTGAATGTAATCGTGTTTCTGTGTATTATACTGATTAAGACCCATTATATGATGCTGACACAGAAGATTGTGATATTGATGAATTTTCAGTGAATAATGTGCCGTCCACTTATGAACAATGTGCTGCAGTCCTTCAGACACTTGTGAAACTAGTGATAATCTAGTAAACTAATCCTGAACAATGTGCTGCAGACGCTTGTGAAACTAATTTCATGCCGTCCACTACCGACTGTTGTGATACTAACTTTAGTGACTATAGGCCGGTCAGCTCAACTGATACCACACCTATTGATTCTATATCAGTTGAGAGTATATTATTAATGAAACATTTTAATTTTAGTCTTTCAGCTATGGCTGAATTACAATATAGTGATCCATTTTTAAAGCATATTTTAAATTATCTTGTTCACGATGTTTTGCCTGATTCTCAATCTCAGTCTAGACGATTAATTGTTGAAGCCAAGGATTATATGGTTTTTATACTTGAAAATGTTTTATTTCATTCTAGAACTGCAATGTCTAAACGTTCCAAAACTTTAAATTGATATCAACTTGTTGTACCTTATGTTTTAGTTCAAGAACTTTTACTTTTATACCATGATTCTCCTTTAGGTGGTCATGGGGGGGATACAGGATACTGTTGACCGTGTTAAAGATCTTATTATTTTCCTAAAATGAGCACCCTTGTCTCTGACTATGTCAAGTCTTGTCATGCATGTCAAAGTCGAAAGTTAACCAAAGCACACACCAAAACGGCAATTGTCGCTTATCCTACACCACATGCTCCTTTTGAAGTTTGTTAAGTAGATCTTTATGGGCCTTTACCTAAAACCCCTAAAGGAGATTGTTATGTATTCACCGCTGTTGATATGTTCAGTAAGTTTTTAGTTTGTTATCCAATTGCCAATACTGATGCCATAACTGTTAATTCAGCACTCTTTAATTTATTTTCTAACTATGGTGTTTGCCATACATTTTAAGTGATAAAGGTAGAGAATTTATTTCTAAATGTACATCTGAAGTTTGTAAACTCTTGTCAATACCTCAACAATTTACTCCTAGCTTTATGCATCACTGTTTAGGAGCTTGTGAACGCTTACACAGAACTTTGGCTGAGCGGTTAACTCATGAATAATTGTGTTAACTCATCTTTGGGGTTTTCACCTTTTGAAATCATTTATTCCATGCATCCAAAATTTCCTTTGGCTAATTTTTCAGATAGTTTTAGAGAAACTATACCCAGAGATATTAAGACATTTATTACTAATCAGTCTAAGAAACTCGATTTCATTCGCAAGCAAGTTGAAAATAATGCTATTAAAGCACATGCTAAAATGTGTGATAGAGTTAATGCTAAAATTAATCCTTTAAACATTGTTGTTGGTGATTATGTTTATTTAAATGTATCTCCTATAGGTCCTGGTCAGAAATTGCAAAATAAATATTCAGGCCCGTATGTTATTTATACTATTTGTAGTGACCATATAGTAGATCTTAAAGATCCAAGTTCTTCTAAGCTTATATTCATAATGTCCATTGTGATCGTCTTAAATTGGCTTATATCAGGTCACCTAACCCTTCTTCTTATTTTCCTGGAAGTGTTATCACAAATATTAATTACACTGTACCAGAGCAATCAGACTCTGATTTACCCAGTGAGAGTATTTTACAGCCCCTTCCTCGAGATCGATTACCTGCACTTTGTAAATACTCTCCTAATATTCAAAGTGACTCTTCCAGTCCCACTATGTGTAAATCACGAATCCCTGTTCCAATAAAAGATATCCACCCCTCTGCAAGTGGTGTTCGTAGAAGTGTTCGTTCCAGACGTAAGCCTATTCGATTTCGTGATGCAGCAGTGGACTATAGTAGTATTTCACCCAATAGTGACTCAGATGGTGGTTTTCATAAAATCCAACGTGTGTTAGGTCAGCGCCTTAAAGGGGCGAAACCCGAATATCTAGTTCAAATACGTGGTGAACCAGCATATCAGGCTTTTTGGGTATCTGACTCTAAGTTAGATCATCGTGCCAAATTATCAATTCAAATGAAACCACCACCATTCATTTAGTGATAAAGATGTATATATTTCCTCATATTGTTTTATTTCTGTATGTATATCATATGCATGACTATTTTTATACAGTAGTATGTTCTTATATATATATATCTATTTTTTATATGTACGCCAATGTGTTGCCTGGCAACCTATCTTCCTATGATTGTTTTCTAAAGTTTCATATACATGTAGCAGTAAGACACTATTACTTATATCCCAGTTGGATATCTTTTCAGTCTATTTTATTGGATTTTTGTAAATGTTATTATTACAATGCATGTTGTAATGTTTATTGTCTTACGTGACATGTTATCTTATTCATCCATTTATTTCATTATACCTCTTAACACTTTCTTTATGTACTTCCAGTATTATTTTACCTCAATTCATATGTTTATGTTCTTGTGGTTTTCCCAGACAATGTGTCACTCAAGTGTTAAAGAATCTACATATATGTATATTTTAATGTATGTGCTATGACGGATATTTCCGGGAAATTGTTGCCAATATTGTTCTCTTTTATTATCCTCTTTGTATTTTGTTTGACCTGTTTACATTTACCGGTCATTCTCTAGTCAATTTCGTCATGTATAGTACTCTTGATTATGTTTGCATATCCTAATAGTCTCAACACAAATCATTTATCGTCGAATTTTAAACAAAATAATTTTGGGGGTTTTTGCCGGCGGGGATGTTATGTATTCACATACATTTTATTATGTGTTGGCCTATTAAAGTGGCATGGCCTTATGAATATGAAATCGAGGTTGAGGAAAGATAACTCTAAGGTCGGAGTCTTTTTCTCGCTGGGCGGTGAGAATCGCGCGAATATAAGATGTAATTGTGATTTTGCTGAAAATACTTATGTCTTTGTGTGCTTCTTAGAATATAATTATGAAAGAGGACTTTATGTATTAACTTGTTTATTGTCACCATTGTGTTACACCCCCAAATACACAATTATGGACTACCTGGCTGCTAACAACATCAATGTCTTGGACTGGCCAGCCATGTCTCCAGATTGAACATGTCTGGGATGAGATTGCACGCCGAGACCACAGATGCACACCATTGCTTCTTTAGAAGCTGCTCTTGTCCAAGAATGGAACAATTTGCCCCACGAAGAGAATCTATTTCAAAATTAGTTTGTAATATGAGTAGTTGCAGAGAAATGGTCAATTTTGCACGATTCACTTTTTACGCTAGTTTGCCTGTAAAAGAGTCAATTATTATTGGATTTTCATAGCAGTGACACCATTTGATGCGTAATGTCAATTAGGACTAGTTCAAACCAATTTAACATTTTCAATGTCACCGGAAATTACGTCATTTGGTCAAAAACTCTATTTATAGCCTTCGAAACAAATAATTTATTCAAATTAGTCATATTTGTTATTTGTTAAAAATTGTGATATTTGATTCCAATCAACTAATAGAATGAACCCATACGATCATATGAATATGACAAAATAAATGGTTTCTAACTTGTTCAGTTGCGGAGAAATAGGCGATTTTCAATAGGTCACTTTTCAAGGCTTTTGGTCCATAAAAGTGCCAATTGTTATTCGATTTTCATAAAATTTTTACGGTGTGATACCTAATGCCATTTACAATTTCATACAAGTAATTTAAGATTTTCATTATCACCCACTGGAAGTCATTTTTCAAAAACTCTATTTTTAGCCTTCAAAACAGTTATTTGATTCAAATGAGTCTGATTTGTAATGTTTTGAAAATTATGATATCTGATTCCATTCAATAAATTGATTGAATCCATACGATCATATAGATACAAAAAAATGGTTGCCGAGAAATAGACGATTCTCTACAAGTCACTTTTCAATGTTTTTGGTCTATAAAAGTGGCAATTATTATTCGCTTTACATAAAATTTTCACCATGTGATGCCTTATGCCATTTCTGATTTCATAAAACTAATTGAACATTTTCATTATCACCAGAAGTACTGTAATTTTGCCAGGATTAATTACATGTAACAAATGTATAAAATGAATTGATATTGCTGGATTTGGTTGATTCTGTTTCCATTTTATTTGATGTGTGCAATGTTTATGTGGAAATCGGTTTATCGGTTCCATTGGTACTGGAAGTGATATGAGTTCAAGGGTACCGTGGCACCGAAAGTGACATAAGTTCAAAGGTAACGTGGCACCGGTGAAACCCGTCATTCCTGCTTCGCAGGTCTAGTTTATTATTAAGATTAAACAATAAACTTTTTTATACTAAAAATAATATTTAAAACTACTGATCCGTAGTTTAAACTTGCATTATGCAAGAGCAAAATCTGCCTATTACATGTCTTCCTTTAGGCCTGAAATGTTATCTAAATTATCAATTAGACATTAATTAACTTATCCAGACCATAATAAACACTCGATGTCAAGGCTAGCCTTCGATGTAAGCTGGATTAGATTCAAATATGCCGCTGAACGGCCATTGTAATTAAATCACAACATTGGATAATCGAGACTACTCTGTTTATATTAATGATTTTAGTAACACGGTAACATGCATAGTGTGTAGAAATGTCGTCAGAGCTTTTAGTATTGGGCTTCTGCGTTAGAAAATCCTCTGAGCAAGTAGTAAAGCTTAATTATGGTTACTATTAATGAAAACTAGTGAGAAATATACGTGTTGTCAGTTGTCGCTTAAACCCGTCAGTACTTGTACCGTACGTCAGTATTTCTGTTAATGGTCAGTAATAATCATACAGTGAGTATGTGAGTTAATTGGTTAGTATTCCTTACTTCTGTCAGTATGTAAAAAATACGTGAGTAATTAAATAAACGTGAGTTTATCCAAACATATCACTATTGAGGCACGTGCGGGAGAAATTGACGAAAACGTCACTATTTGAGCTACCGCTCACTATCTGAGTATAACCGCCAGTTACCTTTGATGTGCGTTAGTAATTGGACACGGCGCCAGTAGAGCGTGAAATCGTTAACTATATACATTTCTGGTGAGTATTGTTACTATAGGTAATTTAACTTCCCGTTAAATTGTCGCTACCTTCTGAATAAAATATTAATTATTTATTATTATTCTCGAATCAGAAAATGTTTTATTTTTTTTTTTAACAATAATGGATGGTAGTGAACATGGGTATTTTCCGGTTACCGCCGTAGTTTGCAGAATACTGTTTTTAAACATTAACGGGTGTATTTTTCGGCGATTTCCATAACCGCCGTAGTTTGCAGAATACGGGGCAATGTGTAGTTTGCAGAATACGGGGCAATGTGTAGTTTGCAGAATACGGGGCAATGTGTAGTTTGCAGAATACGAGGCAATGTGTAGTTTGCAGAATACGGGGCAATGTGTATAGTGTTATTTCATTTACAATTTATATTTATTCTCGTTCATGCGGATTAGCACTTGTTTTGGGACGTGCGGCGCTTTAATATCTGTATGGTTTAAATTGGAATCACAACTAATGGTTAAAAAAGATCACCAACACAAATCTGTTTTCACTAATTTTTATTGAAACAGATAACATGATAGCAGATAACAGAAATAATGAATTTCAAACATACGCATACAAGCTGAAATTCTTAGCACTGAAGAGTCGTGTGCATACCGGACTGGTATGAGGCATCGCACATCTTGGGTTGTCGCTTATCGTGAAATAGTTCCAAATCTTACTACTTCACGTTAGTTTTATCTAGATCACTGCTGGTATTGTCTGGATACTTAATCATTATGAATAGAAGTATTGGAAAAGGCGGGAAAATATACCGCATGGTTTACGTGTGAGTAGCATGAAAGATGAAAGGGAGGATATCCCTTTGATGTCACAAGATTGACATTCCAGCTTCTAGACGCCAGTGAAAATTTAGAAATAATTTAGTGATTTCTTTTGTTATGCAAGGCTACTTTAAGAATTTAGACATAATATGTATCAACAAATAATAATTTATGATATAGATCTTACTTTATTTATTAATAATATTACAAACAAATAAGTTCCCATTAGATGGTTTATAGTTCTAGAAATGACGAAAGAATGTCACGTGATTGCTCTTCGCTTTGATGTTTCATTCATTGCCGCGTGAACCTTTCAGTTCAGACACCTATTATAGACATACAGGTGCCAATCATTTTAGGAATTACATCGGAATCAACACTAGTTACTATAGTAATTTCTAATTCATTACCATTATAAAACCATTTTTCATTTTCTGATAATTTTCCACTATTTCTAAAAACAACAATTTTAGTTTTGTTCGTATTTACAGTGAGGTTCCATTTACAAGTATATTTATATAATGAGTGAAGCAAATGTTGTAAACCCTCGGGAGTTTCCGAGAACACTGCCTTGTCGTCCGCATACATTAAAAGGAAAAGGTTTGTGGTATCTAGAGGAATGGATGGACAATTTTCCGAGTACAGATGGTTTTCAACATCATTAATGATACAGCAAACAATTAACGTCCGCTTGACAAGATAGATGGAGTGTATTTGAGATTGCGTAGGAAGCGTGACACAATTTTATTTCTTCAAAAACGCGGCGTTTGTGCTTGATAACCGAGGTAAAATAGCACCATGCGTTTCCTGACTAACAGTGACGTTCATCTACAAGGATTATTATGTCATTCGAAACATTTCAATGTTTATATCCACCACTATCGGTAATTATATGTATCAGTCGATATTATATGTTGCTGTCAATATCTGATATAGGTGTCATATCGGGCCATCATTATAAATATATTTAGGACCTAGAAATTGACCCAAATGGGTCGCAACGCATATAATAATGTACACTATTGTATATGAGCTAATTTACATTCAATTGTTTCCATTTTGACTCTAATGGCAAATCAGTTACGTTCAGTGAAATACGGCATGAATCTGAACCCAACCATGTCATATATTTGTTAATGTTTGTTTAATATTTCGCTCGGTGTAAGAATTTAGAACCAAAGAGAATAGTCCATACATTAGTAATATTATAGGTCCAACGCGAGGAGAATATACATTCACTTGATACACTCACTCCGTTCATTTGACACCTCCCTATTTGTTAGGATAAGCTGCTGATTTGGCGACGAACAGTATCTGACCAGCTCAATTTATCTCGACAACCAGTGTCTGGAATGCTGCCTGGCTGCATTTCCGACAGTTTATTTCACAAAATATTTTGCTGAATATATTCATTCACATTGAGTCACTCACCCCGCCCGTTTGACACTTTCCTCTGGTCGGATAAACTAGTGATTTTGCGACATTTTCGAGAAAAAGCAAGTTAAAGTTATCGTTAGATTTTAACACTAAATCACGTAACAACCATGTCATATATTTGTTAATGTTTGTTTAATATTTTGCTCGGTGTTAGAATTTAGAACCAAAGAGAATAGTCCGTACATTAGTAATATAGGTCTTGTTTATTAAATCTTTTATGGGATTAAATTCTGTTAATCTCACCACTTAATTAGCACCTTTGTGTTATAGTGCTCAAGAGATTAAGAATCTTGATTGGCTAGGTTTATCACCACAATAGAGCGTGAAATCATTAACTATATAAATTTCTGTTATGTTTATTGATAAACTGTATCATTAAAAGACAATTTGTTACCGGTGTGACTATTGTTCAAAAACTCAAACGACAATTTCGGATATGTAAGTGACAAATTTTAAGAAATAAAAATGCTCTATAAATTTGTTGGAAATCTTTAACAAAAGTTTTGCTATTGTGTTTTAAATTTCTTGAAATTTCCCATGTTTAGAATTGTCTCAGTTTTGAATATGTAATATAGTGTAGTTATAAATGTGTTTTTTTAGGGGATGATTTTCAATGTTCCTTAAGAAGTATTTCTATCAGCCTTTTGTTTTAATAAAGAATTAATCGCACAGGATATCTACATGAAAAATATCCCAAGATCGAACGTCGGGCATGGTTTTACTATTACACCGTTGCATGCAATGTATCAATTATATTTATCGTGTGCTAAATAAAACAATTTCTAAATTATTTATAGAATCTTCTGTGCTCATAATTTCGAATTACTTGAATGAAATTTATTATTTTTCTGTTACGTACGATCATATTGTATTTTAACATTGTGTATCGTACCTTATTATATGCTATTATTATTTTCATCGTTATTTATATTGTTTCATTGCTATATATATTGTTTAATAGCTATTATTTCTCAAAAGTAAATAGATAATCACACGATTCTTCGGTGTTCAGAATTTCAGCGTGACACTTTCCTCTGGTCGGATAAACTAATGATTTTGCGACATTTTCGAGAAAAAGCAAGTTAAAGTTATCGTTAGATTTTAACACTAAATCACGTAACAACCATGTCATATATTTGTTAATGTTTGTTTAATATTTTGCTCGGTGTTAGAATTTAGAACCAAAGAGAATAGTCCGTACATTAGTAATATAGGTCTTATATATTAAATCTTTTATGGGATTAAATTCTGTTAATCTCACCACTTAATTAGCACCTTTGTGTTATAGTGCTCAAGAGATTAAGAATGTTGATTGGCTAGGTTTATCACCTCAATAGAGCGTGAAATCATTAACTATATAAATTTCTGTTATGTTTATTGATAAACTGTATCATTAAAAGACAATTTGTTACCGGTGTGACTATTGTACAAAAACTCAAACGACAATTTCGGATATGTAAGTGACAAATTTTAAGAAATAAAAATGCTCTATAAATTTGTTGGAAATCTTTAACAAAAGTTTTGCTATTGTGTTTTCAATTTCGTGAAATGTCCCGTGTTTAGAATTGTCTCAGTTTTGAATATGTAATATAGTGTAGTTATAAATGTGTTTTTTTAGGGGATGATTTTCAATGTTTCTTTAGAAGTATTTCTATCAGCCTATTGTTTTAATAAAGAATTAATCGCACAGGATATCTACATGAAAAATATCCCAAGATCGAACGTCGGGCATGGTTTTACTATTACACCGTTGCATGCAATGTATCAATTATATTTATCGTATGCTAAATAAAACAATTTCTAAATTATTTATAGAATCTTCTGTGCTCATAATTTCGAATTACTTGAATGAAATTTATTATTTTTCTGTTACGTACGATCATATTGTATTTTAACATTGTGTATCGTACCTTATTATATGCTATTATTATTTTCATCGTTATTTATATTGTTTCGTTGCTATATATATTGTTTAATACTATTATTTCTCAAAAGTAAATAGATAATCACACGATTCTTCGGTGTTCAGAATTTCAGCGTGTATATATGTGTATGAAGTTCAATAATATCTGCTATCATAATCTGTTTCAATAAAATTACCGAAAACAGATTTGTGTTAATGATCTTCTTAAACCATTAGTTCTGATTCCAAATTTACTAATCCTTACCGCGCCACCTACCCCAAAATATGTGCCAACCCGCATGTAACGAGAATACATATAAATCCTAATATATATTGCGCCGTATTCTGCATGGGAACCCCGTTGTAAGAACGTGAACGTGTACAGATAATGTGACGAATCAAACCTCGCCACTGAGCATTTAAATTCATATTTATATATGAGGTGGACTCTGTCTCATCCGAACTCTGATCACTGTATTTAGAGATCGATCTATCTAACTATCTTTGGCGTTTTTTTTTTTTTTTGCAAACTACGGCGGTAAGCGAAATTGCCGACAATTATGGTTTAAAAAATCCCCTCCGATTCGAGAATATTAATAAATAATTTTAATTATTTACTAATATTTATTAATAAATAATGAAAATAATTAATATTCTCGAATCGGAGGAGATATTCAGGTTAGTAATAAAAATATTATGATCACTTATAGTAACAATACTCGCCAGTATTTTAAATAGTTAATGATTTCACGCTCTACTGACGTCAGGTCCGATTACCGACGCACATCAAAGGTAACTGGCGGTTATACTCGGATAGTGAGCGGTAGCTCAAATAGTGACGTTTTCTTAATTAGTCACGCTTTCGTCAATTTCTCCCGCACGTGCCTCAATAGTGATATGTTTGGATAAACTCACGTTTATTTAATTACTCACGTATTTTTTACATACTGACAGAAGTAAGGAATACTAACCAATTAACTCACATACTCACCGTATGATTATTACTGACCATTAACAGAAATACTGACGTACGGTACAAGTACTGACGGGTTTAAGCGACAACTGACAACACGTATATTTCTCACTAGTTTTCATTAATAGTAACCATAATTAAGCTTTACTACTTGCTCAGAGGATTTTCTAACGCAGAAGCCCAATACTAAAAGCTCTGACGACATTTCTACACACTATGCACCTTGCAGTGTAATGATGTCCGAGGCTATGCAGAAATTTCAAGCTCTCCGATCTCGGCCTATAGTGGATCAATTTGACTGAAATTTTCAGCAAATTACATTTACACTATATAGTTTTTAACTATTATAGTGAGAACTGCCAACTCTTTATCTTATCTCCCATAATGTATTAGTAAACAAAAACTGTTTTGTTATAGTTTAATAAATCATGTAAATCTAACAATGTTCTTGAAACTAGTTTATTTATTATTAAGATTAAAGACAGTGGTGATACGGCCGGGGTAATTTTTTCTGCCCGCTTATTGGGGACAGAAATAAACTTCTTTGATACAGACCACGGTTATTTTAAACTCTGACAAAGTTTATCAAGCAATCTATTTTTCTGCACCAATGCAGTGTGCTTTGAGGTAAAGTTTGTCCAGACAGCAGCTCCACGGCCTACTTTTATTTAAAATTCCAACTGACAAAGGTTCCTTTACGTGAACATCACCTGGACGCAGACCTTCTGGTTAGTGAACCAGTCATACAGTTACTCCCAATTTTTGGCAAAATTCAGGGAGATTTGAAATTGGGATGTGGCCCAGAAAAAGCTTTAACGTATTCCGTAAAAGAAACTTGCCTATAAACATCCTAAGAAAAAGCGGGGTGTTGGGATGGCCTAGTGGTCTAGAGTGCCGCGCTTCGACCTCTAGCTGGTCGGTCACCTCCGGGCACTCCAGTTTCCTCCCACTGCTAAAGACCCCTACACGCAAGCAAATTATTGAAATAAAATTAAAACCATATGTTAGTCCCAAAATGACCTAGTTTGTGTCGAGTGGACGTTAAACCCATTTCCCCCCTCTCACTCCCCTAAGAAAAAGGGATTTAAATTTTAAATAATTTTATTGTAGCACAACTAGCATATTGTATTCTTAATTACGATAGATATATTGAAAGCATATATTAGAATACATATCGACATATAAAACTGACTTTTCTGAAATATAGATTCCTAATCTATCTATAACAAGGCTTTGTGCCCGAGTTGGTTAAAAGGAATTCCTGATGGATCGTTTATGTTATTATAGTCCTGAACCACTGCGACCAACCTGGATGTCATTTCCAACAAATACTGACTATCAGCTGCTTCATATTAGATAACATCTGTGGGCCTATAATTTTTTTCTATATAAAGAGTACCAGTACTGCAATCCTCTGTAAGATAAATGTTATGGGCAGTTGTGGGTTCTTGATATATGAACCAATTTTCTTCAGATAAGATAACATCAGTCTTTTTCCCACTTTCTAGTCTACCATTTACTATACATTTACCAAATATATCTACAAAAAACAATCACTGCTATTATGATTATGAATTAAATTATGATTGAATATCTTACCCTTGGGTAGGGTTAAATGTTACAATTTGTTGTCCGTTGAATACAGCATTTTGAGCAGAATAAATACGGTTGGTTTTATTCATTCTCATGATCAAAAATGCTCTCTTGAACCAAGCAAATGTACAGTCGATAAAATTAATGTATTCAATATTTAAAAGATATTCAAGGCATTTCACGTTCCCAAACCAACAAGAAAAAATAAATACAAATAATTAATGATGCATTATGTAAGATTTAGATAAAGAGCTGACTATTAGCGCTATAATAAATAATGTATCTTCAATTGTGTGACACGATCTAGAATTGCCTAATTATTGAAAATACAGGCACTGACCTACTCAAGGCTATAGGCCTGTATCGGTTGAACCCATAATTCATCTTTGTAGCTCAGCTATGAAGAGTGAAAATGAAATAAAATGGTATTCAACGTCCTACTTTTCGCTCCATCTGGTTAATGAAGACAGGGCCATACAGTGTGCCATGAGTGAAATTTTGCCTGGACAGCAGTGATACAGCCTACTCTTATATCAAATTTCAACTGACAACAGTTCTTTTACATGCACGCATATATATGCAAGGGAATTCGGTTTTATGTAACATCCGAACGACTATATACGTTGTTCCTTGTCAGGTCCTGTCCTGCATGACTGACAAGATGGAACCATGCTGGAAATCTTGGCCAACACGAGGATCGAAGACAGGACCCCTAGGTCAGCAAACTACTGTCATGTACTCTTTGAGCAACCGTGGCCTCCCCCTCTGAATAGTAATAGTTTGCCCTCTAACACATCTATATCAGCTATGATTCATGAATAGTGCAAATAAAATAATTGGGGGTAACTTCCCACTGTTCTGATTTGATTAAATCACCCCCTCATAACGAACTTTAAGTCTGTTTATACTGCTGTTGGGTGGGGATTTTTATAACATGTACTTCTATGTTAAAGCAAGCCCTGTTCAATGAAGCTTAACTTCCTAAACGATTTTGCCCTAGACCTACTTGTGAGTTAAAGTAATGCGGTTATTTTTATTTGTCACTTGTGTGTCGGTCTGCTCTGCGGCAAAATAAACAAATAAACACCACCAGTCATCAAGCTCTCAAGACTCTGACCTCCTGTCCAGTTATTCTTCATACAAGACAATGCCATTTGTTAGAAATTATTTGAAATCTCACTTTAGAGCATAATCAAATTAATTATTGTGACTGTAGTGCATGGTAAAATAGGATGACATATTATAGTTATACCAATACCATTATTAAGCCTACCTAGTAGTAGACTACAAGTACAATCCTAGTCTGTGATATACTCATCTAGATCAACTCTTCTAGATCGAGATTTTGGTTTTCCCTTTCCTGACCGATTTCCTTAATTATTCACACTTACTTATGAAAACTGACACCCTGTGCTAGTGTGCTTACGTCAATGGAATTATGTTGATAAAACACCCTAAAGCGAAACACTTTGGACCACGAACATCGACTGATTATACTAGACTACAAGGATAAGGGATGCAACTCGCATTTAGAGCTGGATAACCGCGGCACTATAGCAAACACGGACTATGGCAAAGAAGGAAACATGAAAAAAAAAAGAAAATTTTCTTTAATTTATTTTTAGAAATTCTCTTTCGGAAAATGAAAAAAAAAAGTGTACATATAAATTTAAAAAAAAATGTTTTTTTGGAAAGTCGAAAATAAAAAAAAAATTGTTTTCAGAAAAAAATTGTTCATGATATATGAAAAAGATAATAAAGATAAAAAAAATAAAAGATATTTAAATTAAAAAAAATATAATTAAAATGAAATAAAAACCCAATTAAAATGAAATAAAGAAAAATTATAAACAATAATATGAATTTAAATTGTTTTTGTAATGAAAAAAAAAAAGGAATTAAACAAAAAATAGATAAAAAATATTAAAATTTCATGAAAATAATATGTATTTGCTATGGCAACCATAGTCCACCATACCATATCAAATTCATTCAGCATCCAATTTTCATGGATATGCTGTTGTAGCTGTGTGAGCATATCTCCACACTTAGCGTGGCTATAGTATCTTATTCAAATTTGGTGTGAAGCAGTAATACTATGAGAGTATATGGTGTGAAACATATATGGATTGGAGATTATAAGCCCTGCTGATTAGAAGTAACTAAATGTTTTTAATTATTTTATAGGGCCGTTCATTTACTTACCAACAGTTGGATTTACAAACCATCAATGTTATGTTAAATAGTAATGATGTGAGTGAATATCTAAAAATATCAGCTAATGGATTAGAGGTAAGAAACAATGCAAACTGTATTACCCGTATTCAGTTTGTTTCAAATTTCCCGCTAGGAGGGTTTACTGTGTTTTTCTGTGATTTTAGTTAAGAGATTTCTTTGTTTTTCAAGCTAGAAATTCACAAGCAGTTCATTGGCTTTATACGTGTACAGGTACTGTAAGTGTCAGTGAGGACCTGGCTCGCTTACGACAGGTCCAGGGTTTGATCCTGGTTTGCCTTGTTTCCCCTAGTCTGTGGCTCACTAATATTAATAAGGAAGACTAGGGTTTCATCCCTGTGTTGACGTAGAAAGCTCCCCAAACTTTCCAGCGTTGTTTCCTCTTGTCAGTGGTGAAGGAAGGTGGGATGAGCTGTGATGGTCAGCTTCTAGTTATATGGCGTGCATGTAAAAGAACACTTGACAGCTCAAATTAGAAATAAAGAGTAGACTGTAATGTCACTGTTTAGACCAAATTCCCCCTATTGCATAATGGATGACGTATGAACATCTTCTTTATCCTGATTTATATTGAACAGTTAAACTCCATTTGATTACCACTTTAATTTGTAGACACAACTAGTATCAAAAGTGTCAATTATTGAAACCTAATTTTTAAAAAAGTTGAAAATTGCTAGCAAGACATTCTCCTCAAAACTCCTATCCTCCCTGGGGGCTCCATTTGTCGCAGCTATATGCGGCGCCTAAGTAAATCTAGACTCGCTGCTTCAGGTGTTCGGGATAGGGTGAGGAGAAAGAATAACTCAATATGGTTTTAAAAGTTTATATAAATATCACACATCATATAGCTATAAAATTACAAATAACATCCCGCGAACGCGGTTATTGCTTATTGATGAATCACCAGTATGACATCACATGAACGACATAATCAGGTGCAAAACAACAAGCCCAGTTTGTGGAAATGAGCTGTATAAATCAGGAACAATGAACCAGTCATCCAACCAGAAAATGAAGAGTGAGAAAAGATACTGATTCATATCTTTTAATAAAATGCGCCACCCAAATAACCAATCAGAATACAAGAAATCATATCACCTGATAAACAACCTCGAAGTGAAATGTTCAACAAAACCTTCCAGAACAAAAGTAACTCCTCAATATTTTAAACTAAGGACACAAAGAACAAATTCCACCAAACATAAAAATCAAATCCTAGTTCCTACAAAACTAAGACCAAAACTTCAAAAGTATAACTACAATAGCAACTTATATACACCACAACCCATAACATCTTTTGTCGTCGCCCCTGTTCATCCGGACGTTCAATATTTGCATATACAACTGGCGTTAGTTTTTTCTTTGATGTCGATATATTCGGCTCATATCAACCGCTGATGACTTAGATGATCGAAATAATACAAAGAACACAGAAATAAAATTTTATTCTTTTGACAATAAAAAAAATTGTTATGGTACAGTTTGTAGCATTCAGGACCGAAATAGAAGGTATACTTATCGGCATATTTAAATCGGTTATCCATACTCCATGTCTAAGATATCTTTCAGAATTTTCTTTCTGCCCACATCATTTCTCCACACACTCCAAAACTTGAAAGTATTTATCGCCCAAGAGTTCCTTTGTAAAGTATTTTTGGCTACGGCTACAGTCCACTCCAAACAGTCGGTCAAATCTTTCTCTGAACATACCTAAAAGTAACCTTCAGTCACGGTTCATTGTCAGAATTATCGGAAAAGATAGCCTTTTGATCCAAATTTTCTTCAGGCTTTGTATAGATCCTCATCATAGTTGCATTCACATCTATTCCATCGTCAATATCAGGGTTCTTAATCCATTTTGAAATGAACCGGCCACGGGCACCCCTAACGGATAGTCGTCTTTTGAACAACAGGCATGTTGGTTTATGCATACTTTATTCACGTCAATAATTGCATAACGTTACGGTATTCCGTATAATATTATAATAATAACTTCTAATAAACAAAGCCTGTGTTGTTATTCCATACTAGTATTCATATATCCATACATTATCGAAATTTATAGTCAAATTTTGGCAACTTGCATAATGCATAATCTACTTTTGCTTTCATCCGAACAAACGGAAGTTAGAATTAATTTAGTAAAAAGAAAAACTACAAGCAAATACAAATAAGTTCGTTTTTAATTATTTTATACGTAAACACTTGTCAATATATAAAAGTATATTTGTAAGCACGTGTCAATAATAAAACAATGTAGCACAAGTTATGTTCCGTGAATAGTCGGGGCTCGGAAATATGCCGTACGGGCGAAAGATCACGTGGCCAGTTGTGATTCAGATTAGTTTATTTTTAGTGTTACCGGTACTCGCAAAAAGTAGACTTTAATAACTTATATTAGATAAAACATTTTCTGTGAATTTTTATCAAACGAAAGACGTTTCAAAGGAGCTAACTATTCGGATCTAAAATATCTTCTAGTCTTCAACTTTGGGTGACCTATATTGGACGTGGGAGGATCTCCAGCATTTGTAACTTCCAAATACAATGCATACGTGCATGCTTGAAGTTCAAGGTCAATGCCGCCATTATTATCGGCTATTCTTTTACCGTACTTGGCATGAATTAACTTAACGAAGTTGTTTATTTACGAAATGAGCCGAGAAGGATTGAGACTGAAGGTATTCATTGCATTGATTGACTCTTTGATGGGTTAATTAATCGACGAGTATTAATTACCTCTTTGTAATCGGACGAAAATAGATTGATATATGACACCATATAGTGGCTTCTTGTTCATTGTTTTATCAATCAGCATGATAATTAACTCTTTGTAAATCGGCCGAAAGTTGATTGATATATGATACCATAGTGGCCGATTCATTGTTTTACGATTCGGCTAGATTAAAGATCAGTCGGCTAAAGCCGACAAAAAACAGCCGATTAAGATCCCTGGTCAATATGATGACTAAAAAGGATTGATTATTCGTCTGACTTCGTTTTACTATCCATTTTGTTTTAGCTTTCAGTTCAATTACTACAAAATGGCGACGTATAAACAAACACGTGCACGGGATTTCTTCGGTAATTTTCGCCAATTGGCGGAAACTATCGAGCAATTATCCAATCACTGTTGTCTTTTTTAGAAGAGTCCATTAAATTTAAGGGTGAACGTTGTATATGTCAGATATAAACCTACTCTCCTTCAGATTGATATGATAGAGAACCCTTGGGCTTCGCCCGCGTGTTCTCTTATCATATCAACCTCGGGTAGGTTAATATCCTATACTTATCGGACTGTAACTTTGTGGCTTATGGCCCCTATTGTTTGAAAAATCATGTTTTCAGCTTCTGGTGACGTTTAAACTAACATGTGCACGTGATTTCTTCGGTAATTTTCGCCAATTGGCGGAAACTATCGAGCAATTATCCAATCACTGTTGTCTTTTGTAGAAGAGTCCATTAAATTTAAGGGTGAACGTTGTATATGTCAGATATAAATAGAGCTGGGCGATATTTCGGTATTTCGATATAAAACCGTCACGGAAATAAAAACCGTGAAATATACCGTCTTCAGAAAAATATCGAAAAACCGAACATACCGCGATATATCGCGGTTTTGATTTTTTTGGATGATATTTTACATAAATATTGAACAAAATATTTTCTTTTTTATGTTATTTACGATATTTTATTGCTCAATGATGAAAAAATGCTATAAACTCCCGAGTATTCATTCCACAAAGTTTGCAAATGCCGATGCGGAGCTTTATTTACGTCACGTGACTTATCGTCCACCTTTCCACCGGTTAGAATTATCCCTGTTTCGGTTCAATTTCTACACATCTTGACGAATGGTGAACACCGATACTTTGATTTTCGAAAGAAATCATTGATTTTAAGATTGAATTAAATTTTAATAAAGCAGAAATATAAATAATGCCAATCACATTGGGAGTCCCGGTAGACTGATTATCATTCAGCGTCGGACATGTCATGGCCGTCGTGATCGGGGAAAAATATTTGACGAAAACAATGGGCACTTTTTGACATTGTACTTATGTTTTATAGTTTAATTTACTATCCCTGTATTGAATAATGCATTTTCAAGAAGGCATAAGCTTACTCTTGAATGGGAAAGAACGAGTTTGCAAGGGTAAACAAAAGTCCAATCTTACCCATAGCTATAAAAATATGCACGACCGAAAGAACAAAAACTTTTTTATGTTGTTTGGGCTTCCTTCATTCGAAATACATGTACTTTTAATTTGAATAAAATATTATAATTAATATTTTGAATATTAAAATTGTAATAAAAAAACAACTTTAGCAAGTTTTCATGGCTATAGATTTTTAAAAATAATATTGACTAGAAATAATGATATTGAGGGGTATTTGCAACTTTTTATGCATGTTTATTTACATTTAAAAAGTGATCAACTGAAAGTATTGACCTTTTATAAAATATCGCGATATTTTTTGAAAATATCGCGATATCTGTTTCTAGGTATATCGCCCAGCTCTAGATATAAACCTACTCTCCTTCGGATTGATATGATAGAGAACCCTTGGGCTTCGCCCGCGTGTTCTCTTATCATATCAACCTCGGGTAGGTTAATATCCTATACTTATCGGACTGTAACTTTGTGGCTTATGGCCCCTATTGTTTGAAAAATCATGTTTTCAGCTCTGGCATAGGTCACAATATTCATCTCATTTTGATGAAACTTGAAATTTATGTTTTTTATCCAAAGATCTTAATTCCTTTCTATATTCGCGCATATTGGAGCGTAACTTCCAGAATTATGGCCCTTGATTGTAAGAAGAATCATATTTTCAGCTAGCTGTGGTCCCCTCTAGAGGTCGCTATTATAATTTTATCTGAATTTAAAAACATTGCAATATATCAAGATATATTACGCAAAATTAGAGCTGGTAGTTCTCACTTTAATAGCTAGAAACTTGATGATGTAAAGGGAATATGCTGAAAATTTCAGTCAAATTGCTTACCTCTAAGCTGAGAAAACCTTATTGTCCCCCGCCTTTCGAAGAAAGTTGGGGGACTATTAAAATGGGTTCGTCCGTCAGTCTGTCTGTCTGTCCTTCTGTCTGTCTGTCCTTCCGTCTGTCTGTCCGTCACACTTTTTGGGACACAATAACTCTCTTCCTAATTGAGCTAGAATGTTCAAACTTGGTGTATATGCTTATTAGGTCAATGCCTTGATGGAGTTCGAAGATGAGCATTTTCTGCTCAGGGTAAGCAGAGATAAGCAATTTGATTGGTTGATGCTTTGGGACACGATACACACTTTTTGGGACACAATAACTCTCTTCCTAATTGAGCTAGAATGTTCAAACTTGGTGTATGTGTTTATTAGATCAATGCCTTGATAGAGTTCGAAGATGAGCATTTTCCACTTAGGGTAAGCAGAGATAAGTAATTTGATTGGTTGATGCCTTCGGACATGATAACTTTAGTTCTAATTAAGTGAGAGTGATGAAACTTGGTGTATAGTTTCATTACAGTAATACCTTGACTAAGTTCGATAATGAGCATTTTCTGCTCAGGGTAAGCAGAGCGAGTTAAAATGTTCAAACTTGGTGTATATGCTTATTAGGTCAATGCCTTGACGGAGTTCGAAGATGAGCATTTTCTGCTTAGGGTAAGCAGAGATAAGCAGTTTGATTGGTTGATGCTTTGGGATACGATAACTTTAGTTCTAATTAAGTGAGAGTGATGAAACTTGGTGTATAGTTTCATGACTAAGATCGATAATGAGCATTTTCTGCTCAGGGTAAGCAGAGCGATAAGCAATTTGATTTGCCGAGACTTTGGAACACAATAACTCTCCTTCTAATTGAGTTAAAATGTTCAAAATTGGTGTGTATGCTTATAAGGTCAATGCCTTGATGGAGTTCGAAGATGAGCATTTTCTGCTTAGGGTAGGCAGAGATAAGCAATTTGATTGGTTGATACTTTGGGACAAGATAATTTAGGTTCACCTTGATTGATGATTTTTATGCCAATACAATGACTGCATTCTCATTCAGTAATGGATTCGACAGTAACAGTGTATAGAAATGATTGACTTTGACACGAGGGCCCTTTCCCTTAGCCAGAGGGGCCCTTTTGTCAAGCGTAGGGGCCCTTTTTGTCAAGCGTGGGGGCCCTTTTGTCTGCCTTTAGGGTCCCCCTAACTAGGGTACATTTTCATTTTTCTCGTCGGTTTTAGCATTTTTCTTTATAAAACACTTTTGGATGACACTTCGTGTACAGTTTGATTGCTCGATATGTTTGAAAAAAATAAATGTGCGATTAATTAATATGTGTCATCTATTTATTTTGGGATTTCGGCGGGGGACATCAGCCTCACTGTTGGCTTGTTTTAAAATCACTGCAGTCTCGATTGTCACTGTTATCGCTGTCATGAAAATTAACAAACTTCTATATGGTATATAGAAGTTGTGGACCCTCTAGAGGCCACAAGTCTGATCTGAATATCAAAAAAAGTGAAAATCTGCCTTGAAAGGCGAAAAAATAATCAGAATAGGCAGTAGTTTCGAGAAATAGTCTCCTATTTACAAAATCAAAACATCTGTGCATTATACCTAGGATAAGGATCAATTATTTGAGATTTGAAAATTTCAAAATATTGAATTTCACCTTTGACTTTTTTAAAAAATTGGCCTAAATATTCGAACACCTCAGGTCAATCTGAATCCAAAGATATATGTTCCATTCAAAATTATATCTGTTCATTTTTCAATATTTTTTGTTTTTTCCCGCCTTTTTCCTTCATTTTCTGATCCGTTTCGATTTTCAATGGATTGATCAATTTTTCTGGAACTGGAATTCATCAGATTACAGAAATACAAGTCTCAGTTAATTCCCTTTATTTTTCAAATGGTTAGATTCTTAGAAATCCGATTTGCAGAAAATACACAAAAAAAAAAAAAAAAAAAAAATAATAACTAGATCTGCTATCACTTCCTGTCACATGTCATGGGTTATATCAATAATCCGAACAAGAAAAAAAAATCATTAACATCGGTCACAATCTAGTGAAGTTAATGTGATTTTTCACTCGTAAACAACTTTGTAAAAAGTGAAAGATGACATTCAAATTTTTGAAATATTGAAATACAAAAAAATCGACGCTGATCCCAGCTATCCTGAAATGTATTAATTTCAGAAATAGGAGACGCAATGAACATACTATGCCCTATTGTGTTTGTTTAGAAGCCCGTAAATATCGATTTTTCAAATTCAATTCAAATTGGTGACCATCAGTTGACCTAAATCAAAAATTTTTAGGCATTCCTTCAAGGTTTCAGAAAATATAACTCCCATGTCTGTATGTAAAATATCAAAAAAGTCCCGTGGATTTTTCACATTTCAAAATGGCGACACTTCCGGATGGAGCTACAAACTCAATTTTTTTTTTATGTACGAATCCGTAGTCTCATAGCTAGTATAGAAAAAAAAATCAAGGTGATCTGACCTATATTTCGTTGGGGTTTTCTTTGTAAATTTTGATCTTTAATTTCTTCAAGGGGAGAAAAGTTAGAAAATTTCTATAGTCATTTTTCAAGTCACAACAGTAAGGTCTACTTACATACTAAATTTCATGGAAATCGTACAACTATTAAAGCAATTGTCAAGTTGGTTTAAACTTCGAAAATCTGAAATGAAATTGCAGATGCAAATGATTTTTTTCAAGGTACTCAAAGAAAAAAGAATTAGTATTCATTCCAAAGCCACCACCTTGGGTGGGGGGGGGGTAGGTCAAAGTTTCAGAAAGATCCCATGGTTAGATTCTGAGATATAACATTTGCAGGAAAAGAACAAAAAAAAAATAACTAGATCTACTAAGCAGATGTTAAAGCTTTCATATTCACAGTCACTTCCTGTCACATGGGTCATATAAATAATCCAAACAAGCAAAAAAAATCATTGAAATCGGTCACAATCTGGTGAAGTTAATGTGATTTTTCACTTGTAAATAACTTTGTCGGCACGAAAAATGTCAAAGGCAAAATTCGAATTTTTGAAAAAGTCAAATACCAAATTTTACTCGTATCCCGGCTAGGGGTGACTATTGTTGGTAATTTTCACTATTGCGATAGTATTCTGCTATTGGGTAAACAGCTATTGCAATACTATTACTATTGGGGATTCAATATTGCGATACTATTGGACTATTGCGATAGTTTGGTCTGTTTATTAGTTTAGGTTTTAAACACACTGTCAGGTATACATTATATTATAACATTTAATCAAACTAAAATTTTTGAAACACTAGAACGTTGTAGGTAATGTTACATAATATAATACAAGTAGACTCTGCATACAACAGACAACCGATTTTTGTAATAAGAATTTCTTGTTTTCAAAGTCTATTTATAACGGACACTCTATAACGGACAATCAATTATAACAGACGATGTTCATTGGTCCCTAATTAACGGACTCTCGAATAAGCAGAACAAAATGATGATATTGCTGATTATATTATCGGTGACCGGAATACTTTTCCAAGACAATAACCATACTGATTTTTAGTGTTGTCACATTTACAAAATTCTTTAATCGGGTAATCGTCTGGCCAAAAATCGTATCGGTTGGGCTGTGTAAGGAATTCCCGCATTCTGACTTACCCTTACTGCTTTAACTGCTAATTAAAAATCCAGTACTGGCAATACATTACAATTCACTAGTTCAACATCCCCCGCCCGTAAATCAGTACGTAATATTTTAACACGAATATCGTTAATCATATCGACAACCCCCCCCCCCCCAAAAAAACAAAACAATAACATGTGTCTTCTAAAGGTGTGGCAAAAGGGTGGGGGGCGAATAGAAAAGCCTCCTAGCACTGGTATATCTGGTACACAGTAACGTCGCATTCTGATTGTGAATTAAATAATAAAGTACATTGTTTTTTTCTTTGTATTATATAAAATGGTATATTATTAATATTACATTGGTGGTTTAGTAACTTGTAAAAAAAGCATAGCCAACTTTCCTGTCACATGCGGCATGCTTTCAGCATGTCTGTTATTGGCGTACATACATGACCATTTTCAGCTTTTTCGCGCCAAAATAAACCATTTTACACATTTCGTAGTAAGCCACGCTTAATATGGTAGACGAAGATTTCCATGTGACATTGAGATCATGTAACGCTATTTTAGTGGTAACAAAGGTCTTTGTTAAAAATCCAGAGTAATTATTCGACAAAACGAGTGAATTTGAGCCATTTAACTTTCACTAAATTACAAACTATCGAAACTATCGATAATTTGCTTGACTATCTCAATTTTTATCGATAGTTTCTTTTTACTATAGATACATACTATCGACAGTCGAACTATCGTGATGCATCGATTGTTCAATGTATCGTTACACCCCTAATCCCGGCTATCTTGGAATGTATTTATTTTAGAAATAGGAGACGCATTGGACATATTTTATGAAATTAAGGGCTTCCTACTACTTACTATCGTTAGAAACACTTTAAAATTTATTTGAATTACCAGACCAGAAAAAAAAAATGTTGAAATTCATCAGTGTCAAGTTTTTAATTTGGCTGAGTATAATCTACTAACTCACTCATTCTAATCTGATACTCACTGAAGTTTACTTTGCCTTTGTCATGTCTTGTTTTGATAATAAAGTTTATAAAAGCGAGATGCGAGTTTGTTATCCATGTTTTCTATTTATAATAAACGTAGGGGTTTCGGGTCACGTGACTTTAGTGTGAAATCGGACAGCCAGTGGATGAAATATTAAGCCTACTTCAATCTACGATTCTGAATTACTTTTTTATTATACGCCCACATTGAAATGTGGTCGTATATTGTCGTCGCCCCCGTCCGTCCGTCTGGCGTCCACAATTGCTTGTGGACGCTCTAGAGGCCAAAGTTAATATCCGATTGACTTTAAATTTATACACAGTGTTTACAGTCATGAGACAAAGAAGCCTATTGTTTTTCAGCGATTTCCTATAATAACTACCAGAGTTATGGCCCTTGATCACTTCAAAAAAATTTGTGGACGCTCTAGAGGCCAAAGTTAATATCCGATTGACTTTAAATTTATACACAGTGTTTGTGGTCATAAGACGAAGAAACCTGTTGATTTTTAGCGATTTCCGATAATTAGTGCCAGAGTTACGGCCCTTGATCACTTCAAAAAATCTTGTGTACACTCTAGCGGCCAAAGTTAATATCCGATTGACTTTAAATTTATACACAGTGTTTAAGGTCATGAGACGAAGAATCCTATTGATTTTCAGCGATTTCCGATAATTAATGCCAGAGTTATGGCCCTTGATCACTTCAAAAAATCTTGTGGACACTCTAGAGGCCAAAGTTAATATCCGATTGACTTTAAATTTATACACAGTGTTTAAGGTTATGAGACGAAGAAGCCTATCGATTTTCAGCGATTTCTGATAATTGCTGCCAGAGTTATGGCCCTTGATCACTTCAAAAAATCTTGTGGATGCTCTAGAGGCCAAAGTTAATATCCGATTGACTTTAAATTTATACACAGTGTTTAAGGTCATGAGACGAAGAAGCCCATCGATTTTCAGCGATTTCTGATAATTGCTGCCAGAGTTATGGCCCTTGATCACTTCAAAAAATCTTGTGGATGCTCTAGAGGCCAAAGTTAATATCCCATTGACTTTAAATTTATACACAGTGTTTAAGGTCATGACACGAAGAACCCTATTGATTTTCAGCAATTTCTGATAATTACTACCAGAGTTATGGCCCTTGATCATTTCAAAAAATCTTGTGGATGCTCTAGAGGCCAAAGTTAATATCCGATTGACTTTAAATTTATACACAGTGTTTACAGTCCTGAGACAAAGACGTTTATTGATTTTCAGTGATTTCCAATAATTACTGCCAGAGTTATGGCCCTTGATCACTTCAAAAAATCCTGTGGACGCTCTAGAGGCCAAAGTTAATATCCGATTGACTTTAAATTTATACACAGTGTATACGGTCATGAGACGAAGAAGCCTATTGATTTTCAGCGATTTCAAATAATGACTGCCAGAGTTATCCCCCTTGATCACTTCAAAAAATCTTGTGACGCTATCGAGGCCAAACTTATCATTTGATTGACTTCTGATTGATACACAAAGTTTAAGGTGTTCAAACGAACAAGTACATGTATTTTGATTTTCAATGAATTTTGATAACTGAACAGCTAAATCCATGATATTAAATGTTTCGTATACCAACCGTTAGCGTGGGGCAAAACTTTATAAAAAGCAAACAAATTCTAATCAGATTTTAGTGTATTACAAATGTTTCATTATCGAAAAAAGTAAAAATATGCGACAACCCTTGTTGACGGCCCGGACGATTTAGCTGCTGTGGGCGTATGTTTCGTTGCCTGGCAACCTATCTTTATGTAAATGTATTACACGCATTTGTATTGTAATTGTTTAATTCCAATCTCAATATCTGCAAAGATTCAGGCTCAAAAATTGTCGATATGTAAGCGAAATTACCGTGTGTGTACATGGGACGCTCGCGGGGAAAATACCGTTCTGACGTCACGCGACCGAGAATTTTCCATTGCTACGGCTCACTTCATTGGTTTTCCGCAGCTTAGTTTCGGGTTGATATAGAACCAATCAAACGATAGATAACATTTTGTCATTATTGTGGTTCGCGATACCACGAGATCCGACAATAATAGCTGGAGAAACGGGATTTATCTGTTTTGATGACTGAAATTTGCTAAATTTCGACTAAATATAGTCTTCGTTTTTTGTGGTATCATCCAGATTATAAATATTTGACATATTATCATTAAAATTATTATGATTTTGATAAAAATGATTTCATTTTTAAAATTGGTACTAGCGATTCTGAAGGGAAAGTACCCATTATGTCGTCACTCAGATATGACTGAAAAGCACTTATTTTGGTGCCATGCCACGCATTGACTGGTATAGAGCGTTTTAATTACATTATTGACGTGGATCTCGGATTTTAAAATTCCATAACTTTGGATCTAATTAGAATATTTTCATGAAATAAAAAAATTGGGTACTGGTAGCATTTTATCTATTACAAAATGTGGGCAGGCAACTTTTATGGGTCACCTGCCCGACTGGCAGGTTAAGTTTGAAAGTTATTTCAATCACTGATATGGTCAGATGGTTTGGTGAGAGATACAATTCGAGCTGCTTTATTCTGGATTTTCTGTAGCTGACCTACAAGAGTTTTAGGAAGAGAATACAATAATGAATAACAATAATCTAAGGATGACATAACAAAAGCATTTATTAACATTTTAGTGGCATCGAAGTCAATATAGGATCGAATTTTGCCAATGTTATATAGGTAAAAGTTCGCTTTTTTGCAAACCATAGATACATGGGTTTTCATATTGAGTCATAGAACACACCAAGATTCCTGACACAGTTGGTTAGGGTTATTGCTGTGCTGGTTGATGTCAAAGTTCTTTTTATTTCCGATTACCGGTATTATATTTTCTGTTTTGTCATCGTCAATTTAAAAAAATTGCAGTGTATCCAGATTCTAATTCGTTCAATGCATGCTTCAAGTTCTGATGAAGGATAGAGTTCAACATATAACTGGGTATCATCCGCATAGAGGTGGTAATTAAGACTCATCTCACGGATGATATCTCCAAGTGGGCCAACATATAACTGGGTATCGTCCGCATAGAGCTGGTTATTAAGACCCATCTCACGGATGATATCTCCAAGTGGTGCAGTGTATGCTGTGAACAAAACCAGTCCCAATACAGATCCCTGGGGAACACCAAAATCAAGAACTTTAGGCATTGATTGTGATGCGTCGATAACAATTCTCTGCTTTCTTCCATTCAGATAGAAATCAAACCACTCCAGCGCGTCTCCGGATATACCATATCGAGTTTCAAGTCTCCCGAGTAAGATTGATTGATCTATCGTATCAAATGCCGCACTCAAATCCAATAAAACTAGCGACACTGGTTTCTTCCGATCCATGCTACATACAATGCCATTCTGAACACGAAGTAAATCGGATTCTGTATTGTGCTGTTTTTTGTATGCTGACTGAATGAAATTTTTCTTGGAGATTGTTTTCACACAAATGATATTTAAAACGATTAAGGACAATTTTTTCTATAATTTATTAAATGAAAGATAAATTCGACACAGGTCGGTAATTTTTTTAGCACATTACGATCAAGTGTTGCTTTTTATACGCCCACATTGAAATGTGGTCGTATATTGTTGTCGCTCCCGTCCGTCCGTCGGTCCGTCCGGCGTCCACAATTGCTTGTGGACGCTCTAGAGGCTAAAGTTAATATTCGATTGACTTTAAATTTATACACAGTGTTTAACCCTTAGAACCCGAAATGCCGCAAAACCGGCTTGACGTTGTATCGCATATACCCGAAATGTCGGTTTTGCGGCTTGGGGCGTGTTCAAAGTTCAAGCTCCAATTACGTTGACGTCATAATTAATATGACGTCCTGTAAATCCAGGGAGGGACGTGCAACCTCCCATGTAAAGTCAGTGTTCAAAGGGTTAAGGTCATGAGACAAAGAGGCCTATTGTTTTTCAGCCATGTCCGATAATTTGGGCAAAACTTTATTAAAAGCAAACACTACCAGAGTTATGGCCCTTGATCTCTTCAAAAAATCTTGTGGACGCTCTAGAGGCCAAAGTTAATATCCGATTGGCTTTAAATTTATACACAGTGTTTAAGGTCATAAGACGAAGAAGCCTATTGCTTTTCAGCGATTTCCCATAATTACTGCCAAAGTTACCGCCCTTGATCACTTTGAAAAATTTTGTGATTTCCGATAATTAGTGCCAGAGTTATGGCCCTTGATAACTTCAAAAAATCTTAAATTTATACACAGTGTTTAAGGTCATAAGACGAAGAAGCCTATTGATTTTCAGCGATTTCCGATAATTAGTGCCAGAGTTATGGCCCTTGATAACTTCAAAAAATCTTAAATTTATACACAGTGTTTAAGGTCATAAGACGAAGAAGCCTATTGATTTTCAGCGATTTCCGATAATTAGTGTCAGAGTTATGGCCCTTGATCACTTCAAAAAATCTTGTGGACGCTCTAAAAGCCAAAGTTAATATCCGATTGACTTTAAATTTATACACAGTGTTTAAGATCATAAGACGAAGAAGCCTATTGATTTTCAGCGATTTCTGATAACTAGTGCCAGAGTTATGACCCTTGATCACTTCAAAAAATCTTGTGAACGCTCTAGAGGCCAAAGTTAATATCCGATTGACTTTAAATTTACACACACCGTTTAAGGTCATGAGACGAAGAAGCCTACTGATTTTCACCGATTTCAAATAATTACTTCCAGAGTTATCTCCCTTGATCAATTCAAAAAACCTTGTGACGCTATAGATGCCAAACTTATCATCTGATTGACTTCAGATTGATACACAGAGTTTAAGGTGTTAAAACAATCAAGTATTTTGATTATTTCAATGAATTTTGATAACTGAACAGCTAAATCCATGATGTTAAATGTTTCCTATACTAATTGTTAGCGTGGGGCAAAACTTTATAAAAAGCAAACAAATTCTAATGATTTTCAGATAATTACATAATGAGTTTTTAGAAATTCTAATCAGATTTTAGTGTATTACAAATGTTTCATTACCAAAAAAAGTAAAAATATGCGACAACCCTTGTTGACTGCCCGCACGATTTAGCTGGTGTGGGCGTATGTTTCGTTGCCTGGCAACCTATCTTTTAATGAGGGGTGTCACATGAGCTGTTTTAAGCGTTTCACATACTTCTGCGCCCACTAAAGACGTGTTCACGATTTGGGTGATCACTGGCATTAACTCCACTTCAGACTTCTTTAGTATTCATGTTGGCAGGATATCAATGGAACATGATTTTGAGGCTGATAGTTCTCAAGTGTGCGACCTTCAAACATTTTCTCAATGAATATGTTTGTTGTTTTATTTACACTTGTCGAATGGTGGAAACTTTGTTGTGGAAAAATTCAGAAAATTGATCTGACAGGCTAGCATCATTTTCAACCGATGGCAGAACCTTTGCTTCTCTTGGTTTTAGCAGACTGGTTTGTAATTTTGTAGATTTCATGTGGATTATGTTTGTTTAATAAGAGACATTGAAATATCGTTTGGCCAATTTAAGGTCATGTAACGAAGAAGCCAATTGATTTTCAGCGATTTCCGATAATTACTGTCAGAGTTATGGCCCTTCATCACTTCAAAAAATCTTGTGGACACTCTACACTACAAGTATGGTATCGTCTAAAATGGTAGTTTTACCGATAGTTTCTATTCATACCGTGTAATTTCAAAACATCGTTCAATAAATGATAAAACTCGTTGAAAATAACAAAAATGGTTTAATTAGTACCATGGTTTAGATTAATAGCAACAGGTTTAGTTTCTCCGAGATGCGTTTAAAAATGGACGATCCGTGCACTTATCTATGTCGATCATTTATTGGCCGAGCCGTTGAGTTTCCCCGAGATGGGTTTAAAAATGGACTTCCCGTTCACTTATCTATGGTGTTCAGTTATTAGACGAGGCGTCGAATTTCCCGAGATACGTCGAATTTCCCGAGATACGTATATAAATCGATATACGAATAATTTATCTATGGTGTTTTATTATAAGATAAAACTTGTAATTTCCCGCGTGCCGTTTATCCGATCAATTCATTTTGATTACGATTATTTACATACGAAGTACGAATAAAAATTTGAGTGTAAAAAAATGCGCACACATAGATATTCACCTTACCTTACTATTATATTATCCATTAGCCTATAAAAATAGTATTCCACCATTGACAAATACGTCAAAAATCGGTAAATCACGATATTCACCTTACCGTGGCCGTACTATATATTATCCATTATCCTATAAAAAATAGTATTCCACCATTGACAAATACGTCAAAAATTGGTAAATCTCGTCCCGGGTAATTATACAATCAGTACTCGGTAAATCACACAGGTAATGCATCTTCATTAAATCACAAATGAATTAACGTGTACATGTGGCCAGAAGTCAACCCCACAATGGCAGTGCGATAGACCCGCGAGAGATTGAAGACATGTACTGGCGCCAAAAGAAGTCACCTAGGAAATACGCTTCAATGATTAGTGCCTTGATGTTACGTAATCGCGGGATTTGGGTCAATGAAATGTTGACTTTAGTACAACGGTTTTTGTTACACCTAAATCAAACCATATTGCATTATATCAGAGGTACATTTATCACAAATAATGCAGGTAGAAGTTATAAAACAAAAGCATTCGCCATTTTTCGTCAAAAAAATATGGAACGCTTCACGAATTTGCGTGTCATCCTTGCGCAGGGGCCATGCTAATCTTCTCTGTATCGTTCCAATTTTAGTATATGTACTACTATTTTTATAATAAGCAGTGCCTAGATGGTAAGCTAAGATTTCTATCCTGCAGAGAAAAGGCGTAAGTGTCATTTCAGATACGAAATTCTATGTGGATTCTTAAAATGAGACTGACAAGACTCTGGCGTATTAACCAAGTTGCACTTATTGTTAAATAAACTGTTAAACGCTTATTACTTATTGTTAAATAAAGAATAATGTATGGAATAAATAAGTTTTACACTTTGATTATTGTTGATTACCGATCACGAACGAGATTAGTTCACGGCTGTATATTAGTATTTTTGAATTGGTGTTTTAATTTAAATTTTAGGTCAGTTCACCAATGTTTTAGTAATAAAGTATATCGCATTGTTTAATTAGTTCCCCGAAATTGAATTGGCTACGATGATGTAATAACAAAAAGCGAATTGTATACATTGATAATTACATGAATATGAATCATTTAAAATATAACACAATCTGTTAAAATATTTAAGCTAATTTGAGAAAACCATTTGTTTTTAAAGAATTGTTTCATACAACCCACTCAGTTAATCATGTTTTTTTTGGGGGGTTGGGATGGCCTAGTGGTCTAGAGTGCCGCGCTTCGACCTCTAGCTGGCCGGTCACCTCTGGCTTGCGGCTGTGGTTTCGAGCCCCGGTGTGAGCGTATGTGGCATGGAGATAGGGGCGCCTTCTCAACCTCGTGGGTTTCCTCCGGGCACTCCGGTTTCCTCCCACTGCTAAAGACCCCTACGCGCAAGCGAATTATTGAAATAAAATGAAACCATATGTTAGTCCCAAAATGACCTGGTTTGTGTCGAGTGGACGTTAAACCCCATTTCTCTCTCTCTCTCTAATCATGTTTTTATTGCCAATCCATAACAATTAATTGAACTTTTATTACAGGCGAAGCAAAAAGTTTGCTATTGCCCAATATTATATACAGGTACAAATATTATGCATTGTAATATAAATATACCTACAGATAACAATAACAGTATATAATATATAATCCCCCTCCCACCCTTGTAAACTGAAATATAGATAGATATATACATAACCCAACCCCAACCCAAACCATTTGCCATTAGGTATGGTTTTTCTCTTATTTTTTATTGAGTGGTACAAATATTTTCCAAGATTTAGCAGTTTTATATTATTATCACTGTGATTCGTGAGATCTTTTTTTAAATTTTTGAAGTGATGGAAAAGTCCCAAAATATTTTCTACGGATGAATATATAAGCGGGACAGCACAGCAGAAAGTGATATTCATCTCTCGCTGGAACACCTGGGAGACAACTGGCCATCGGATGACTGGGAACATGTTTATACGGATGGCTCACGCAATCCCGAAAGGGGCACCAGTTCGTTTGGAATATACCTGCCAAACGGGGAACCGGGAATAAGCAGGAAACTGCCCAATAACTGTTTGGTGTACACTGCAGAGATAGTGGCCATCCGTGATGCTATATCATGGATCTCTTATCAAAAGACTAGTAAGTTCGTCATCCCAAGCGACTCTCTGAGGAGTCTGATTTCAATCCAAAATGACAACTCGGACTCAAGACCAGAAGTCATTTTGGAAATCAGGCAGCTGTACCAGAGGGTCCTAGAGAAGGGAAGCAAATTAGAGCTCGTGTGGATTCCATCACATGTGAACATTAGAGGAAACGAGGAAGCAGATCGACTCGCAAATGAAGGTCTCGGAGACACAGCACCACTCCGCACCATAGAATACAGCACCACGGAAATCTACAGTATGGTAAAAAGACAGGTCAATTCACTCTGGGAATTAAAGCTCGTTGAACTTGACACATACAGATTCCGGCTGGATGACAATATCTACACGAAGACAGCAATCAATCACCCTAGAAGAGATATATGCAAACTTATATCGAAACTAAGGGTGAAAGAGCGGCTGCGAGACTACAAACACCAAGTCATCGTCTGTGAGTGCGGAGAAGAATGTACCACCAACCATGTCCTGGTAGACTGCGAGGTATACAAGGAAGAGAGAACAGAACTAGTGGAGATGATGGAGACCAACAACATACCGCTCAACACTAAGAACCTACTCTTTCCAAGACCCGATCTGAAGCTGCAAATCTTCGAACTAATTCAGGATTTAATGAACACCGTTGGATTAAGTAGAATAGTGAAGTAAGAGGGGGCTACGATAAGACGAGCTCGGAATCTAAACACTCAACTACATAGGGGATATACACCAAAGTATAGCAGGCTAGTGGAGTAAGGGAGGGTCACGGTAAGACGGGCTCGGCATCTAAACACTAATCCACTACAAAGACACCAAACCTGCAAAGTGGAGTAAGGGGAGGCCACGATAAGACGGGCCTGGCACCTAAACACTAAACCCCAAAAGATGACTTCTACCAATCCAGAGACGAGATGCATATATGTCTGCATAAATGCTGTCTCTACAGATCAACTACCAAACAATATGTGTTTTATTAAATAAAGGGAAGAACTTCTCACTAAACCTACTCCATGGCTCAAGGCCGCAAATGGAAAGATTGCCAAATCATATTCTAAAAACAGGAAGAAGCCTCGGCTCTCCTATGTCTTGTCTGCGATATCACTTCTGTGGAAGCGGACGTTAAAACACCAGGTAGTAGTAGTAGACCTGTGTGATTTACCGAGTTCTGATTGTATAATTACCCGGGACGAGATTTACCAATTTTTGACGTTTTTGTCAATGGTGGAATACTATTTTTTATAGGATAATGGATAATATATAGTACGGCCACGGTAAGGTGAATATCGTGATTTACCGATTTTTGACGTATTTGTCAATGGTGGAATACTATTTTTATAGGCTAATGGATAATATATAGTATGGTAAGGTGAATATCTATGTGTGCGCATTTTTTTACACTCAAATTTTTATTCGTACTTCGTATGTAAATAATCGTAATCAAAATGAATTGATCGGATAAACGGCACGCGGGAAATTACAAGTTTTATCTTATAATAAAACACCATAGATAAATTATTCGTATGTTGATTTATATACGTATCTCGGGAAATTCGACGTATCTCGGGAAATTCGACGCCTCGTCTAATAACTGAACACCATAGATAAGTGAACGGGAAGTCCATTTTTAAACCCATCTCGGGGAAACTCAACGGCTCGGCCAATAAATGATCGCCATAGATAAGTGCACGGATCGTTCATTTTTAAACGCATCTCGGAGAAACTAAAGCTGTTGCTATTAATCTAAACCATGGTACTAATTAAACCATTTTTGTTATTTTCAACGAGTTTTATCATTTATTGAACGATGTTTTGAAATTACACGGTATGAATAGAAACTATTGGTAAAACTACCATTTTAGACGATACCATACTTGTAGTGCTAGAGGCTAAAGTTAATCTCCAATTGACTTTAAAATTATACACAGTGTTTTAGGTCAATTGACAAAGAAGCCTATTTGAAAGCTACCCATTCGTGTCAGTTTTTGGTTTGTTAATAGCAGGACGAGAAGAAATGGCGTAAAACCAAATAAATGTACTATACGAATGTTGGCAACATTTTTCTAAATAGGAAATTATGTCGTTCTGCTCGATCATATTCAAGACTATATTAGTATGAGCAAAAAGGACTAAAATTACCCCACAGCTTTTTTATTGGCAGAAAGTTAAGACTGCTCATGGAGAACTGCGAAGATCTTCCTATTGAAATTTACCTGTGACATATGGAAACGATATTTTGACATAATTACTGCATTGTTTTGAAAAAATTATGAATCTTTTCTGGTGATCATTAATACTTATTTATTTTAAGTTCTAATTTGAATGGCAGAACACTAACACTTAGTGACTCTGAGGTTATTTTGAATGCAATATTATTCAAAATTATATTTATTTTTTGTTGTTGAAAGTGATTTAAATATCTAATATAAAGAGTGACTAACAAAATTACTGTTTTTATATCTGTGTAGGCCAGATGTGATGCATCATCATTTGAAAGTGTTCGGTGTACATTTCAAGTGGATTCTGGCGTGTGGTACTATGAAGTTACCATAGTAACAGCTGGAGTAATGCAAATAGGATGGGCTACAAAAAATAGTAAATTTTTAAATCATGTAAGTGTGTATATCAAATAGTGTAGTTACAAATATTGATTGGTTAAAATGGACTTATATCAGGACTGAATGATGGATTTAAAAGGTCAATATGAACAAAAGTGTCCCGCTAGCCTGGAGGTCGGGTGTTCGATCCCTGCATTAGCCGAGAAAGTCCCCCAGATTTTCCGGCGTGGTTTTCACTTGTCAGTGATGCAGGACAGAGGGCCTGACCAGGACAGCAGTCTGTTTGTTTGGATGGGACGAGAAACCGAGGTCCTGTGTACGCATGTAAAAGATCCCTTGGCAGTTGGAATTCGATATAAGTGTAGGCCGTAGCACCGCTCACCGGGAAAAATTTCCCTCATTGCACACTGTATGGCGTATGCCTGTCTTCATTAGCCCAGTTTAGGAGCAGAAATTATATCTAAAACCTGCCCTAGTCCTCATCTGCCACTACAGGTTCCCTTTGTAAACAAATAAGTGTACATCATGTGTTATTTTAGCTTGTTTTCATGGATTATCCGTAAGAAACGGATATTGTTGACATATAATATCAATCATTTTTTATACGCCCACATTGAAATGTGGTCGTATATTGTTGTCGCCCCTGTCCGTCCGTCCGGCCAGCCGGCGTCCACAATTGCTTGTGGACGCTCTACAGGCTAAAGTTAATATCCGATTTACTTTAAATTTATACACAGTGGATAAGGTCATGAGCCAAAGAAGCCTATTGATTTTCAGCGATTTCCAATAATAACTGCCAGAGTTATGGCCGTTGATCACTTCAAAAAATCTTGTGGACGCTCTAGAGGCCAAAGTTTATATCCGATTGACTTTAAATTTATACACAGTGTATATGGTCATGAGACGAAGAAGCCTATTGATTTTCAGCGATTTCAAATAATGACTGCCAGAGTTATCTCCCTTGATCGCTTCAAAAAGTGTTTATGGTCATGAGACGAAGAAGCCTATCGATTTTCAGTGATTTCTGATAATTACTTCAAAAAATCTTGCCAAAGTTAATATTCGATTGACCTTAAATTTACACACTGTGTTTAAGATCATGAGACGAAGAATCCTATTGATTTTCATCGATTTCAGATATAACTGCCAGAGTTATGGCCCTTGATCACTTCAAAAAATCTTGTGCATGCTCTAGAGCCAAAGTTAATATTCAATTGACCTTAAATTTACACACAGTGTTGAAGGTCATGAGACGAAAAAGCCTATTGATTTTCAGTGATTTCAGATAATAACTGCCAGAGTTATGGCCCTTTATCACTTTGAAAAATCTTGTGATCGCTCTAGAGGCCAAAGTTAATATCCGATTGGCCTTAGATTTATACACAGTGTTTAAGGTCATGAAAGAAAGAATCCTATTGATTTTCATCGATTTCCGATAATTACGGCCAGAATTATGGCTCTTGATCACCTCAGAAAATCTTGTGGACGCTCTAGAGGCCAAAGTTAATATCCGATTGACTTTAAATTTATACACAGTGTTTAAGGTCATAATACGAAGAATCCTATTGATTTTCACAGAGTTTAATTTGAGACGAACAAGTATATTGATTTTCAATGAATTTTGATAACTGAACAGCTAAATCCATGATTTTAAATGTTTCGTATGATAAGCATTAGCATCAGGCAGAACTTTATAAAAACCAATCAAATTCTAATGATTTTCTGATAATAACTTTATGAGTTGTTAATCTTAATCAGATTTCAGAGTATTATAAATGTTTCGTTACTGAAAAAAATAAGAATATGCGACAACTCTTGTTGACTACCCGGACGATTTAGCTGCTGTGGGCGTATGTTTTGTTGCCTGGCAACCTATCTTTTCCTTTTTTTTTTCACTTTTCTTCATTGTCATAAATATATATTTCTTTGAATAATAAATATACAAATAAATAACTATATTGTAGGAAGGATTTGGAATAGGAGATGATGAATTTTCTATGGCTTATGATGGTTGTCGTCAGTTAATTTGGTATAATGCCCATAGCGAACCACATACACATCACTGCTGGAAGCCCGGTAAGATTAAAGTAAATTGTAATGCCATCAGTGAAAAGGAGAATTTCGGAGTACAACGCATGTGTCGACCCCATTTCATTTCATTTCACCAATCATGACAGCTGAAACATATTTTACGGTGACACTACGACGGACAGTAGCCATGCTTAACTGATATACAAATGTACAAGACAAATTGCAATTGAAAGGTCATTTATTATCAGTAAATGACAAATAAGTACTACATATAAAATAACAACAGTAATATAAAAACAATAGATAATGGTACAAAATTAAAATACTGTAATATGTAATGAGGCATATTGATATTAATTAAATAAACATTCGGCTTCCTAAAGATGGGGTACAGTATAACCCGCCATAGATTGGGAGCGGCACGCATGGTGAGATTAAATAAAACTGCAGTGACGGGCACAATTCCCCCATCAGGAACCGAAGAATTACATTTATATTGCAAACCTAAACATTTATAAATGAAAAGGAATTAGTTTTGCTCTGTTCTGGATAAAACAGCGAAAATTCTGAATCGAAAATAAATTGCACAAAAACACCATTTCAAGAAGTACTATTAGGGGTATCATTGAGTTTTATATACAAAGAGAACAATGGTATGAATAAATGGTACAACATGTGAGTTACTTATATGTGAATTAAATATAACTGATTACAGTAAACCAAACAGCTGCTGCTCTTGCTTACAGCCGTTTGAATTTCCTATACAGAATACAAAAATGATTTGAGTAATACAACAGTGATTTGAGTAACATTACACATAGTAAATATCATAAATAAAATATAAAACTCAGTAGAATAAACTATACAAAGATACAAAATACAAAGATATAAAAGGGATTTGTGCAACATTGCAGATATTAAATATCATAAATTAAATATAAAACGCAGTGGAATAAACCGTAAACCTGCTGCTCTTGCCTACAGTCGGGTGAATTTACCATACAAAGATACAAAAGTGATTTGAGTAACATTACACATATTAAATATCATGAATTAAATATAAAACGCAGTAGAATAAACCAAACAGCTGCTGCTCTTGCTTACAGCTGGGTGAATTTACCATACAAAGATACAAAAATGATTTGAGTAACATTACACATATTAAATATCATGAATTAAATATAAAACGCAGTAGAATAAACCATACAGCTGCTGCTCTTGCCTACAGCTGGGTGAATTTACTATACAAAGATATAAAAGTGATTTGAGTAATATTACACATACCGGTATGAAATATCATGAATTAAATATAAAACTCAGTAGAATAAGTTATGCAGCTGCTGCTCTTGCTTACAGCTAAATGCATATACATACAAAGAACACAAAAATCCTTGCAGATGTTGCTCTTGCTTACAACTGGGAAGGAAACCAAATGAATAATAAAATAAAAAATGATGAGCCAGCAAAGATAAAATGGGGCAGGTTCAATTTGATGTTCCAATGGGAATACGTAAATATTTCTTAAAAGCAGAGGATCGCCATCTGCCGAGTTGTTGGATGCTATTATCATCCATACCCTTCATAGCTGCTGTTGTGGCATCGCCGATACGAAAGCTATGCCCTTTATAATTTTGTCCGTCAAAGCCACCCCATTTTAAACAAGTGTGAAGTTGCGTGGTAAAAAACTGGCGAGATAACGGAGTTTTGTCTAGGAAGGAAAATAAGGCCCCTTTGAAGCGACCCCTAAGGGAAAGGTACGCTTGCATTGCCTGGACCGGACACATAGAAATATTAGTTACATTAGGCAACACCAGAAGAACCGGGCAAGGCTTACCAGCGCTATGTTTAAAATGTTTTAATGAGATTTCCATGTATGGGCTTTGCGATGTAGGGTTGGGGACAAAATGGATATCGTCGAATTGTAAATTATGAGTAGTCACTTTATTAGTAGAAGTAAATTCACCGATGCGCAGTAGAGCATGAAAGGCGATCAGAAACATGGCCTTAAGCATGGTTCTGAGAAATGCTGAATAATTACAAAAAGGCAACGACTCTACCAACGAAGATAGTATGGATGGCGTAATAGGAAGTCGTTGATCACATTGTGGCTTTAATTTGCTGTAACCCTGCATCATTTTTTTAATTAAAAAATTATTAAGTGGATCCAGATAGTAAAGGATTTGCTGTTAATATGATATGGCTGACAAATATGTTGAAACTGTGGCAGTAGCTCGCCCATTTTTAAAGGAACTGGCTATAAAAAGTGCGAGATGTTCTATATTGACAGGGAAGGCTGTAGTGCCAGGAAAGTATCGAGCCACAAATCCCTCATAGATCTCTTTAGAACGACGATATAAATTTTGAGAGGAGGGAGCGAGTGCAGAATTAAATATATGTGATTGCAGCCGCATTAGCTGTAGATACTCGACAGACTGTGGGGTACTGGAAGAGTTTAGATGATCAAAAGACTGTGAGGTACTGGTGTAGCGCTGGGGTTCATGGTCGGATACATAGTGTTTGAAACAACTGGACCTGTGAACGAGAAAGAAGATCAGCAGCCTGGTTAAGTTTGCCTGGTATATGGGACAAACGGAACATTATATTATATTTAAGAATTGAAATCATGAACCGACGAACTAATCGCATAATTACTTTGTCTTTGGATGTTTGCTTATTCAAAATGTAAACCACTGAAAAATTATCAGAATAAATATTGACACAGGAGTTTTTCAAAAGAGGAGCATACAATTCTACCGCCAGGACGATTGGGAAGAGCTCCCGGATGTTAATATGATGATGCAACTGAGATGGATGCCAAGTACCCCAAAACCATTTCTGTCCACATATTCCCCCAAAACCCAAATTACTGGAATCAGTATAGAAGTGAAGTGATTGGGAGGTTTACCACATTTCAGGCAATATGAAGGCATTGCCTTTAAAAGTTTTCAAAAATTCAAACCAGGCGCGCATGTCATTTTTGGCCTCAGAGGTAAGGCGGCGTCTATGATGGGGACATCTTAAACCAACGGTCAAGTCTATGATACGTCGTAAAAATGCTCTCCCAGGGGATACAACATAGCAAGCATAATTCAGGAGACCTATCAAACTCTGCAAATCTCGTAGAGTGACTTTGGAGTCTGTTTTCAATTTTAAAAAAGAGAACAGATTAGTTTTGAGTTTTCCTAATTTATCCTGTGGGAGACGAAGTTCCATTGCGATTGTATCAAATTCAAGACCCAAAAATGTTAGACATGTGGTCGGGTGAACAGTTTTTTCATGTTTGATGGGGATGCCAATGTCAGAACATAAGTAATGGAAGAATTCCAAATACTGAGCACATACGGGGGACTGTGGAGGCGTATCCTGCCTGGCAGCCGCTGGTTTAGCTTGTAGTCCATCCGGAGGTCACAATTATTATACGATTTTAAAAACTGTTTGATTACATCACGGCTACTCCGTAAGGAAGGTTGAATTTGAATGTCGTGAAAATTTGACCAAAGTGCTGGACAAAATGGTCGCCGCTTGTAAGCGAATAGAGTAAAAATGTGGTATATCAACCCTGTAGAGGTCACAACTTTGATGAAATATATGTTTATAACCCAAAGAATCTGGTTCCTCTCGATATTCGCGCATATAAGATTGTAATTTACTGAATTATTGCCCTTGATTGTACGAAAAGTCACGTTTTTAGCTTATGGTTCTTCTGCAGGTCACAATTTTTATCCGATTAAAAAAAACCCCACCTAAATATATTACCGTTACACTCTGATGATGGTTGAGATAAAACTAAGTGAAAATCGGATGAAAATGGTCGCCCCTTATGCGCAAATAGCGTAAATATCAAGGTTGTGGACCCGCTAGAAGTTACAATTTGTATTCAATTTTAAAAATCATTTAAAGATATCACCATTACACATCAGTGAAGGTTGAGTTCGAATTTCGCCAAAATCTATGGGATACAAAGGATGTGGACTCTCTAGAGGTCACAATTTTTATCCATTTTAAAGATACATTATCGGAGATTAGATATTGATTTGGCACCTCTCTTTATAATAGTTAAAAACTAGCTTATGTAAAAGCAATTTGCTGAAAATTTCAGTCAAATTGATACACTATGAACCGAGAACTAAGCGAATGGAAACCTGCACGTGGATAATGACCAATGCACAGAGGCCATCCAATTCATCGATTTATTCACATCATTTGATCTTGTCCAGTATGTAGAGGGACCCACACACAGCAAGGGTCACACACTCGATTTAGTATTGACTCGTGCCGATGACCGATGTGTATGTAATTTTTCGATTGATCACACAATGCCTTCTGATCATGCTGCAGTGCACTTCACGTCATATACTCAACGACCACCGACCACTAAGGTCACTAAACAACATCGTGTTCTAACTAACCTCGACATTGACTCATTTAGGGACACTATACGCAATTCGATGGCAGTCAATAGGTCATCTGATGATGTCAATGATCTCGCGACCCTGTACAATACATCTCTAAGATCTGCTCTAGACAAGCATGCACCATGTAAGATGAAGGTTTTGGTTGATAAGCCACGATCTGAATGCTTTAATAACGAACTCATTGAGGGACGTCAGGAATTGAGACGCACGGAACGCCAGTGGCTTCGTTCACAACTTGAGATTCACCGTTAGATATTAATCGACACACGATCCGCTTACTCGCGACAACTAAATGACGTCAAATCTTGCTTCCATCGAACGAAAATTGAGGAAGCGAGCACTAAGGAACTGTTTGCAATTGTGGACAATTTATCTGGAAACAAGAGAGCTCTAGCATCGGTCTTGCCTGACCAAGACCATTCAACTCTACCGGACATATTTGCAGACTTTTTCTCCCAGAAGATTGAGGCCATTCGATTGGACCTAATGACGCCGTGTGAAGTAATGTCTCAGTATGAGGACAGTGCATTGAGCGTGAACGTGACTCAATCAGGATTAGCTGGTAGTGTTTACGAATGTGACGCCAGACTGGAATCCTTTGGTCTGCTAAACATTGATGATGTTCGTAAGATAGTCTGTGCCATGCAGGATAAATCATGTTCGCTTGATCCCATGCCAACAAATCTTGTCAAATCGTGTATTGATGTGCTAGCTCCACATCTTCTTAGTATCGTAAATTCTTCGTTTTCCACTGGTGTATTTCCAGATATCTGTAAACAAGCAGTCATTCGTCCCCTCCTCAAAAAAGCTGGACTTGATAAGGAGGTCATCATTCGCCACGGCTTAGACACGGTAATTTTCGCTGACGATACTCAGCTCTACATCGCGTGCGACGCTAAGACTGACTATTCCGTGGTCTGCCGAATCGAAGCCTGCGTTGATGAGATCAGAGAGTGGATGAGAGAAAATCTTCTCGCACTCAATGATTCGAAAACCGAAATTGTGTGGTTTTCTTCTCGCTTCAAGAAATCTGAAGCCCTGCCTACCTCAACGGAGGTCAGGATTGGCGATGTTAAGATCGCCGCTTCTGCGCAGCCTGTTCGTGATTTGGGAGTGATGATGGACTCGAGTGGAACCATGGAGGCTCATATCGCTAATGTATGTAGAACGGCGTCGTACTCACTGTGGCGGATCAGTAAATTGAGACATATTTTAGATCAAGACTCAACCAAAAAATTAGTCCACGCCTTCGTTAGCTCTCGGATAGATTATTGTAACAGTTTGTTCTACGGCCTGTATGATTACCAAATCAAAAAACTGCAACACATACAAAATTCTGCCGCTAGACTGGTAATCAGACGAAAATTAGAACGTCATATGGACATGACACCAATTCTACGTGAACTCCACTGGCTACCAGTGAAAGCGCGCGTAGAATTCAAAAATCTATGCATTATTTTCAAACTGATCCATCATGGTGAGTCGGCACCGTTCTACCTGACTGAACTGATTGAAATTCATGTTCCTAAAATCTGCACTAAAAGTTGCGATAGTGTAAAACTGGTGAATCACAATATGAGACCAAACCCGTCACGAGCATACGGTGACCGCGCTTTTTGCATCTATGCACCACAGCTGTGGAATAGCCTGCCAGCCTCTCTCCGTGGTATAGATTTGCTCGCCTCCTTCAAAACCGCACTGAAAACACACGTTTTTAGAAAATTTTATTTTTTTTTATTGTTAAGGCCGTAAGATTATGAAATATGCCATACATTGTAAATATGCAACTAGAAATTATATAACATACCCGAGAGTTTTATAGTAATATTGTTGATATTCTTTTAATGACTTGAAATGTTATTTTTAGAATGATTTTATGTACTGTTTATCATTGAATTATACACTAGTTAATTACTATATTGATGTAAAGCGGTTTGAGATGCTTTTATGTAAATCGCTATATTAAAAATAAATCATTCATTATCATTATGGAAGTTCCACTTAGCCTCTATCATAATTTCTTAAAATTAAACCATGTTAGTCCCGAAATGACCTGGTTTGTGTCGAGAGGACGTTAAACCCCATTTCTCTCTCTCTCTCTAACATAATTTCTAAAGTTGGTTAGACAAAACTAGTAGTGTTGATTATCCATCTAATCGTTAAATTACGAAGCAAAATTTTGCAGCAAATCGAAATACAATCCAACAATCAAGGCTACCATGACTAACCTTGTATTTCAACTGCATCATTTTTGTAGCTTATATTCTCTGAAGAAGTAGGTTTTTACTTACGAAACGTTAGATACTTTTAAAGATGGTTTTGTGATACCTTTGACTTTGTTTTTAACCACTCCTACTACTGGTGTCACTGTATCAAGTTTATTATGACTTTGATCCCGTCTATGTTTATGTTATTTAAATGGTTTTGGATTCCTCTCACTTTATCATTCGGATTCACACATTGAAATGTGGTCGTATATTGTCGTCGCCCCCGTCCGTCCGGCATTCACAATTGCTTGTGGACGCTCTAGAGGCTAAAGTTAATATCCGATTGACTTTAATTTTATACACAGTGTTTAGGGTCATGAGACGAAGAAGCCTATTGTTTTTCAGCGATTTCCGATAATAATTACCAGAGTTATGGCCCTTGATCACTTCAAAAAATCTTGTGGAAACTCTAGAGGCCAAAGTTAATATCCGATTGACTTTAAATTTATACAGAGTGTTTAAGGTCATTAGACGAAGAAGCCTATAGATTTTCAGCGATTTCCGATAATAACTGTCAGAGTTATGGCCCTTGATCACTTCAAAAAAATCTTGTTGACGCTCTAGAGGCCAAAGTTAATACCCGATTGACTTTAAATTTATACACAGTGTTTAAGGTCATGAGACAAAGAAGCCTCTTGATTTTCAGCGACTTCTGATAATTAATGCCAGAGTTGTGGCTCTTGATCACTTCAAAAAATCTTGTTGACGCTCTAGAGGCCAAAGTTAATATCCGATTGACTTTAAATTTATACACAGTTTTTAAGGTCAAGAGTAGGGCTGGGTATCGATAGTGATTTTTACTATCGATAATCGGCAATGAAATGTCGGTCGATAATCGATAGTATCGAAAACAAACTTATTTTCACGGTCGTCATCAAGACTGGATACAGTGTAAGTTCAAAGTTCAAAACCATACGAAGTGGCGAAAGATCGTTTGCTCCTGTCTAAGGAGATTTACTTGGAAAACATTAATAAAACTTGTTATATCACGTATATATTATATATACGTCAATTCATGTTGTTTATTATTAAAATGCATCCGTGGTTCCGAATGAAGAAATATCGTAAATAATTATGTTAAGGGACCAAAATGAACTTGTTCCGATTCAAAACATTGCGTACGTGCGTGCGAAAATATCAATATGGCGGACAATTCCCACCGCTATCGATAGTGCTTTTCTGGGCCGCCCAATCGATACTATCGATTTATATCGATATTTTACCCAGCCCTAGTCAAGAGACGAAGAAGCCTCTTGATTTTCAGCGATTTCTGATAATTAGTGCCAGAGTTGTGGCCCTTGATCACTTCAAAAAATCTTGTGGACGCTCAAGAGGCCAAAGTTAATATCTGATTGACTGTAAATTTATACACATTGTTTACAGTCATGAGACGAAGAGGTATATTCATTTTCAGCGATTTCCAATAATTACTGCCAGAGTTATGGCCCTTGACCACGTCAAAAAATCCTGTGGACGCTCTAGAGGCCAAATTTAATATTCGATTGACTTTAAATTTACACACAATGTTTAAGGTCATGAGACGAAGAAGCCTATTAATTTTCAGAGATTTCAAATAATTACTTCCAGAGTTATCTCCCTTGATCACTTCAAAAAACCTTGTGACACTATAGAGGCCAAACTTATCATCCGATTGACTTCAGATTGATAAACAGAGTTTAAGGTGTTGAAACGAATAAGTATTTTGATTTTCAATGAATTTTGATTACTGATCAGCTAAATCCATGATATTAAATGTTTCATATACTAATTGTTATTGTGGGGCAAAACTTTATAAAAAGCAAACAAATTCTAATGATTTTCTGATAATTACATAATGAGTTGTTACTCTTAATCAGATTTTAGTGTATTACAAATGTTTCATTACCGAAAAAAGTAAAAATATGCGACAACCCTTGTTGACTGCCCGGACGATTTAGCTGATGTGAGCGTATGTTTCGTTGCCTGGCAACCTGTCTTATAACATTTCAGGCCTAAAGAAATACCTACAATAGGCAGATTTTGCTCTTGCATAATGTATGTTTAATGAAATTTAAGATATATGTTTATGTCCCAACTGTCTTAGTCCCTCCCCATTTTTGCGCAGTTCAGACCATAACTATCTGGATTATTGCCCCTGATTGTACGAAAAATCACTTTTGATTTAATTTGTTCTCTATCCATCTCTTTGAAAATGTGGGCGTATCTTGCCTCGCAGCCGCTGGTTTATATTTTGTTTTGTTTTACCTAAACGTGGATATAAGCTGTTCTAAAGCTGTTAATTGGTCGATAAAGTCATACTCTATATCGTAACACCAGTATGAGTAGTGGTTTAAAAAACCCAAACAAAGTCAATGGTATCATAAAACCATTTTTTATAGCCCATATTGTGTTGTTGACCCTGTCGGTATAAATAAGCGGACGTTAAATAAAGCTATTTCACACACAGTAATTATAGGTTATTTGTATAAACCATTTTTTATAGCCCATATTGTGTTGTTGACCCTGTCGGTATAAATAAAAATTAATAAAAAGTAATTATAGGTTTGTCTGCGATATCACCTCGGTGGAAGCGGATGTTAAATAAAGCTATTTCACACACAGTAATTATAGGTTATTTGTATATTTCAGGTGATACTCTTGGCCTTTTACTGGATATAGATCAACATCGATTAATCTTTTATTTAAATGGAGAGGCTCTTTTGCCTTATTCTCAAGTCTTTACCTATGCAAGGTATATTGTTTAAAACAATAGTACAGTTGTTCACATTCAGTTAAAACTAAATGTATGAGTCAGTGACTATATATTTACTCGTAAAATTGGAAATCTGGAAGTAAATAGATCTTTTTTTGTACAAAGGTACATTGTTATAACAATAGTACAGTAGTTTCCATTCAGTTAATACTTAAAATGTCAGATTCACAAAACTATAATTTAAGCCTCAATCGGCGGAATTTATATACTATTCAAAAAAAGTAGGGGATATTTGATTTTGGGGGCATAATACTAAAATATGCAAATGACTACGAAAAAAGTCACTATAGAACCTAACAGAAGAAACATTTCCTGTTACATGTGACGCCCAAACGCACCAATAGCTACCGCATGGAATGCAGGTGATGCTTGGGATCATCATGGGGGTCCAACCCAAGATTTGCACGACTCTGACTTTGAATGTTACAGTCATTGTGGCATTGAATTCCAGGGTGGAAACATCAGTTTAATTGTTTTAGTGACCAGAAAACAAATTTTGATATGCGTCGGCTAACCCAAAATGAAAGGTTACGTGCCCTTGGCATGCTACAGATCGGCACAACACAGGCGGTTGTGGCGCGGACGATGAATGTTTCTCAGTCTGTCATAAGCAGGCTATGGTCCAGATACCGTGATACACAATCTGTACAGGACAGACCACGCTCAGGTCGACCAAGGGCGACAACTCAAGCCCAGGATCGATTTATCCGTACCTTGGCCTTGAGAAATCGTGTCATCACAGCAAATCAGATCAGCGCTCGTCTTCAAACAGACACTGGTGTGAGAGTGAGTGGCCAGACGATTCGGAATCGACTGCATAGGGGTCACCTTCGCGCCCGACGTCCTCGCGTGATCCCTTGTTTGAGAGATCATCACATTCAGGCAAGACGTCGTTGGTGTAGGGATCGTCAACACTGGGATAATCGACGCTGGAGCAATGTGATGTTTTCAGATGAGTCAAGGTTCACTGTTGATTTTTTGGACAGACGTAGGAGGGTGTGGCGTCGTCGAAACGAGCGCTTCCAAGACGTTAACGTCATCAGACATGATCGATTTGGGGGCGGTTTTGTTATGGTGTGGGGAGGCATCACTCTTGCTGGAAGAACGGCTTTACATGCTGTTGCAGGGCGTGTTACAGGCCAGTACTACCGGGACAACATCTTGGCAGTCCATGTTGTGCCATTCGCACGAAGTCATGGCCGCCGTTTCATCTTCCAGGATGACAACGCAAGATGTCACAGGGCCAGGATCGTTACAGGTTACCTCCAACAACAGAACATCACCACGTTACCTTGGCCAGCACTGAGTCCCGACCTCTCCCCCATCGAGCATGTCTGGGACATGCTTGGACAGAGGTTACGTCAACGTCAACAACGTCCTGCCAATGTCCAAGAACTTGCTGCTGCGTTGCAACAGGAATGGGACAATCTGGACCAAAATGACCTTAGACGTCTCATTAGGAGTATGCCACGTCGGATCAATGCTTGTTTGGCAAACAGAGGAGGATTTACCCGTTACTGACTTTGTTGTGATGCTGTGGTAACTTTGCTGTTTGACCCTGGGTATCATTTTACCCCTATAATGGTCAGTCTGTGCCTTACTTAGTCTAACGATCATTTGGAATAAATCGATGAATGTGAACTTCATTTCATTTTGTCATTTGTCAAATATCCCCTACTTTTTTTGAATAGTATAATAGGATCTATATGCAACAACCCTTATCTACCACTCGGACGATGTAGCTGCTGTTGCCGTGTATTTCAGCGCCTGGCAACCTATCTTTACAATTTTTGGCAATTTAAGAATCTGTATAAAGGGTTTATTCTGTTAAAATTTTAATCAATTGAATTGGTTATGTCTGTAATCGAATATTATGAATATTTTGTTGATAACAGAAGTTATGTCTTTGTTGTGTAAATCAAACTGACATTGCTGGATTTACTGGCTAATTCTGTGTCCATTTTTATACGCCCACGTGGAAATGTGGTCGTATATTACCATCGCCCCTGTCCGTCAGTCCGTCCGTCCGTCCGTCGTCCAAAATTTCTTGTGAACGCTCGGGAGGCTAAAGTTAATAATCGAAATTTATACACAGTGTTTAAGGTCATGAGACAAAGAAGCTTATTGATTTTCAGCAATATCCGATAATTACTGCCAAAGTTATGACCCTTGATCAGTTTGAAAAATCTTGTGAACGCTCTAGAGGCTAAAGTTAAAGTAGCTAAGTCTCTAACTCAATATCATCCAAAATCTTGAAGATTGAAAACAATTTAAATCAACATTGATGCTGTGATCTTACCAGAAAAGGGTGGGCTTCTGATATCCAACATTTAAGACAAAATAAACATTTTACCATTGGTACACGAATCGTGTACCATAATGTGTTTCAGTCCCAGATGTAACACAAGACTCGAGGGATGAGGCTAAACACAGTGCACCAAATTTAACAGTGTATATAGACTGAACTGACCAGACGCCAGAAATTTGCTTTCAATTAGGACTGCTGGCTTACTTCGCGGAACATAATAATTATTGCCAGAGTTATGATCCTTTAGCGGCTAAAGTTATATCTGATTGACTTTAAAATTATACACAGTGTTTAAGGTCATGAGACGAAATTTATAAACAGTGTTTACAGTCCTGAGACGAAGACGTCTATTATGGCCCTTGATCACTTCAAAAAATCCTGTGGATGCTCTAGAGGCCAAAGTTAATATCCGACTGACTTTAAATTTACACACAGTGTATATGGTCATGAGACGAAGAAGCCTATTGATTTTCAGCGATTTCAAATAATGACTGTCAGAGTTATCTCCCTTGATCACTTCAAAAAAACCTTGTGACGCTATAGAGGCCAAACTTATCATCGGATTGACTTCAGATTGATACGCAAAATTTAAGGTGTTGAAATGAACAAGTATTTTGATTTTCAATGAATTTTGATAACTGAGCAGCTAAATCCATGATATTAGATTAAATTGTTAGCGTGGGGCAAAACTTTATAAAAAGCAAACAAATTCTAATGATTTTCTGATAATTACGTAATGAGTAGTTACTCTCAATAATCAGATTTTAGTGTATTACAAATGTTTCATTACCGAAAAAAGTAAAAATATGCGACAACCCTTGTTGACTGCCCGGACGATTTAGCTGCCGTGGGCGTATGTTTCGTTGCCTGGCAACCTATCTTTATCCAATTTCAGTGAAACTTAAAATATAGGTTTATCACCCTAAGATCTCGGTTCCTTTTGATATTTGCATGTATCGGACTGTAACTTCATGGGTTATGGCCCCTGATTGAACGAAAAATCACGTTTTTAGCTTGTGAACAGTGTAGAGGTGACAATTTTGAACCGATTTTGATGAAACTTGTTTATCAACCAAAGATCTTGGTTCCTTTCGATATTTGCGCCCATCGGATTGTAACTTCCTGAATTATGGCCCCTGATTGTCCGAAAAAAGCTTGTGGTACCTCTGGAGGTCAAAATTGTTATCCGATTTAAAAAACCGTTTGATTATATAACTGTTACATGGTAATGGAGGTTGAATTTCGTGAAAATCGGACCAAAATTGACGGACAAAATGGCCGCTGTTTGTATGCGAATAGTGTGAAAATGTGTGTGAAAATATATCAAGGTTGTGGACCATAAAGAGGTCACAATTTTAATTCGATTTTGATGAAATTTGAAATAGGTGTTTATAACCTAAAGATATTGGTTCCATTCCTTATTTGCGCATATCGAATTGTAAGTTCCTGAATTATGGCCCCTGATTGTACGGAAAATCGTCTGTATTAGATTGTGGTCCCTCTGGAGGTCACAATTATTACCTGATTTAAAAATACGTTTGATTATATCACTGTAGTGTTAGGGGGTAATGAAGGTAGAGTTAGGATTTCGTGAAAATCGAACCAAAATTGACGGACAAAATGGCCGCCGTTTGTACGTGAACAAAGTAAAAATATGGTATGTCAAGGTTGTGGACACTATAGAGGTCAGAATTTTAATTTGATTTTGATGAAACTTGAAATATATGTTTATAACCTAATGATCTTGGTTCCTTTCGATATTTGCGCATATCGGATTGTAACTTCCTGAATTATGGCCTCTGATTGTACGAAAAATCGTCTTTATTATCTTGTGGTTCGTCTGGAGGTCACAATTATTACCTGATTTAAAAAAACGGTTGATTATATCACTGTTACACTGTAATGAATATTCCGTTCGAATTTCGTGAACACTGGACCAAAATTGCTGAACAAAATGGCCGCCACATTTACGCGAATGGTGTATAAATATGGTATATGAAGGCTGTGGACCCTGTAGAGGTCACAATTTTAATCAGACTTTGATGAAATTTGAAATGTAAGTTTATAACCCAAAGATCTCGGTTCCTTTCGATATTCGGGCACATTGGATCATAACTTCCTGAATTATGGCCCCTGATTGTATGTAATATCATGCCAAGTATTTTACCTTGTGGACCCTATGAGGTCACAATTTTATTCCGAATTAGAAAAACGTTTGACTATATCCCCGTTACACTTTGATGATGATTGAGTTTGAATTTCTTGAAAATCGATAATTGAACAGCTAAATCCATAATATTAAATGTTTCGTATACTAAAGTTAGCATGGGGCAGAACTTTATAAAAGCCAAACAAATTCTAATGATTTTCTGATAATTACTTAATATGCGACAACTCTTGTTGACTGCCTGGACGATTTAGCTGCCGTGGGCGTATGTTTCGTTGCCTGGCAACCTATTTTTGTCCATCATGTTACTTTCAAATGTTTTTATACGCCCACATTTTCATGAGGACATATATTGTTGTGGCTCCTGTCCGTGCGGACGTCTGTCACAATTCTTATCCAATTTTAATGAAACTAGTTTTTCTGGGCTCCTTTCGATATTGGCATGTATCGGATCGAAACTTCATGGATTATGGCCCCTGATTGTGTAAAAAATCACGTCTTTAACTTGTTGACCCTGTAGAGGTTACAATTTTAATCCGATTTTGATGAAATTTGAAATTTAAGTTTATAATCCAAAGATCGCAGTTCCTTTTGATTATGGCCCCTGATTGTACGAAAAATCATGTTTTTTTACCTTCTGGGCCTTATGGAGGTCACAATTTTATTCCGAATTAAAAAAGCGTTTGACTGTATTCCCGTTACACATTAATGTTTTTTATCTTGTGGACCCTATGAGGTCACAATTTTATTCCGAATTAGAAAAACGTTTGACTATATCCCTGTTACACATGTATGATGATTGAGTTTGAATTTCTTGAAAATCGATAATTGAACACCTAAATCCATAATATTAAATGTTTCGTACGAAACGTTAGCATGGGGCAGAAATTTATAAAAGCCAAACAAATTCTAATGATTTTCTAATAATTACTTAATATGCGACAACTCTGGTTAACAGCCCGGACGATGTAGCTGCCGTGGGCGTACGTTTCGTTGCCTGGCAACCTATTTTTAAGATCTTGGTTCCTTTTTATAATCGCGCATATCCGAACATAACTTCCTAGATTATGGCTCCTGATTGTTCGAACAATCACATTTTTACTTAGCTTGCTTATACTGTAGGGGTCACAATTTTTTTTCTGATTTTAAAAAACGCTTAAATATATCACCATTCCATTCTGGATTATTGCCCCTGATTGTACAAAAAATCCTGTTTGTTTTTAACTTGTTCTCTATCCATCTCTTGCAAAATGTGGGCGTATCCTTCCTGGCAGCCGCTAGTTATTCAATAGTCAATGACATGGTTTAAATTTAAATTCCATGTAACAATGCCATGTAGTTATCAATAATAATATTGACAATGTTTCTAAATAATTAAGCCTCTATCATTGTAGGAAATGAAATGAAATGGGGTTTAATGTCCTACTCTTCTGCACCTAACCTGGGCTAATGGAAGACTGACATAGACATACGCCATACAGTGTGCTGTGAGGGAAGTTTTGGCAGGGCAGCCGGGCTACGGCCTACTCTTATATCGATTTCCAACTGCCAAGTGTGTACACGGAACCTTGGTTCTGCATCACTGACAAGAGGAAACAACGCCGGAAAATCGAGATGAACTTTCTCTGCCAATGCAGGGATCGAACACCCGACCTCCAGGCTAGCGAGCCAGTGCCAATGCAGGGATCGAACACCCGACCTCCAGGCTAGCGAGCCAGTGCCTTACCCACTTAGCCACTTGATCCCCCTAGTATTGTAGGAATAAAATAAAAAATCGTTATGGTAAAAGCTATATAAAAGTAAAACTAGCATCGCTGGTTTATTGACCTAATTCCAACCAATGTCACCTTTCATCGGAGGATTCAGCATTGGACTTGAAGGTTCTCTCGGAAATTTAACTAACTGGTCACTGAAACCATTAAATTTTTATCCCTGACATTCAATCCAGACTCTGCGAACCTCCAAGAATTTTTGTTGATTTGCAGTGTAAGCCCTTGAGAGAATCCTTGCGACAATTAGATTTGGATATTTGTGTTAATTTCTAGACCTGCTGTGGGGATATATTTGATTGTAATTAATGTAGAATTTTTTTTTCATTAATAGGACAGGTTTCTTTGCTGCTGCTAGCTTTATGTCTTTCCAGCAATGTGAATTTAACTTTGGTGCCAAACCTTTCAAATATGCTCCAAAAATGAAGTTTAGAAAATTCAATGACTGTGGAATACTGACTGAAGAGGAACGAGTTATACTGCCAAGGTAAATTGAAACTCAGTAATGATGAATTCAATCATATGCCTAGCAATTTCCAGCTGGCAAATATATATTTAATGTATGTAAAAATGAAGTAAAGTGGAGAACTTTTTGTCAGCACATATTTTTTATTTATTTATATATATAGAATTAGAAATCTATGAGTGGCGGGTAGCCGTCCCAGATTTCTCTCAAGAAGCTACTAGTTTCGTTCATTTCGAACTAATCAGGCTTAAATGAAATTGTTGTTGTTCTTAGCGTTTAACGTCCGCTTCCACCGAAGGTGATATCGCAGGCAAGTCTTATTTTTCATTATCTTTGCGCACGCGCAGGGGTCTTTGCTGTGGGAGGAAACCGGAGTGCCCGGAGGAAACTGGATACACAATTACTGAGTTAGATACTAAGCGACGTTTCGACGAGGATACTCTGTCTTTAATCAAGCAAATTATGATGATATGTCGATAAAAATTGATAAAAGGAGGTCCTGCAAATAATGTGCACAAGAGAGAAATAGCTAACAGAATTTGAAGAAAATAGTGCAAAAGGGTCAGTGAGAAGAAAATATAAACATATGAAGAAGGTGGGGACCCTTCGGGACTAAATCTTATAAAACTGTAACTGTATAGCCGTCCGTTGCAAACGTTCTGAAGTTCAGTCGGGCTCAGTCATTGCAATCCCAATAATTTGTATCGTAACATTTCTACCTACCGTATTTTACGGGGTATATGTCGATGTCGAGTATAAGTCGAATTGTCATATTTTACTGTTTTTCCGACCTCCATTCATATATAAGTCGAAGCTGTATATAAGACGAATGTTTGTCAACTCCACGGTAGCAATCTATTATCGAGTTTTGGGACTGTTATCCTGGTGTAATATAATATTGTGCCGGTGTACGCTCTTAATATTAATTAGGCCTACGCTAAAACAATCAGTTTATAAATGTAGGACTAACTTGTTTAATATTCAAAGTTGTGGTCTTTATTCATTTGATTTTCTTTCAATATATCCCATAACTATAAGACAATGCAGACTCTGTTTTTAATCACACGTGTTTATAAAATATGTTACTAAATATAGAATAAAACAACGCAGTATAGTATGATTGGTTAAAGCATGTTAAAGTAAAGTAGACATCTTGCGCGACGTGTGGAATTATGAAACTGATCCCGCAGTGAATATTCGCTTGGCCGCTACAATCACTGATAAGCATGACATCGACGAGGCTTAATAAGTACGGCATATTAACTTTTTTACTCCAACAAATTAAATTCTCAAACATTTTTTTGAGGTAAAAGAAAAATATATAAAGACGTTTGAAGTATTTGAAGTTAAAAAATATTTCCTATTTAGTGTAAATGGGTATATTAAAATGAGTAAAATGCATCATTTTGCCCGAAGCAGTTAGGTGTTAAGTGAACATTGCACGAGCAGTTGAGCCAATGACTGGCACGGTGAGCAGTCAACGCACGTGCTATGGACACTTATCTGTTACAGAGGTAATTCGTAAGTAATTCTCTGTGAAACAGATTGTGGAATTATAACAAACAGAAACATGCCATGTTACTAAAAATAGAATAAAACAACGCAGTATAGAATGATTGGTTAATTTAACTGAAAACTAAAAGTAGACATCTCGTCAGACACGTGAATTTATGAGAAACGGAAGTACTGGAATCTGCCGAGTGAAACGGAAACGTGACATTATTGATAATATTCTGAAGGGGAAGAGGCTGATGTATTTAAATAAAGAAATAAATAAGCAATGAAAAGTCTACAAATATTTCGATTGGAATGGTGTAAGTACGACATGTAGTTTTATTTGAGACGATAGTGCGTTCGGCATCGTGGAGAGACAGTAACTGAATTTTTCTTTTTGGAGATGTCATTTTTTTTTTATCTTCATCCATACATAAGTCGAAGCGGAGTATAAGACAAAGACCGGACTTCGGCGGAAAAAAGTATCGACTTATACCCCGAAAAATACGGTACATGTATCAGCCTACTAAACAATTTGATTGGCTTTTTTGGAGGACGCATGGCATGGGCTGGCCCGACTAATCACCGGAATTCACAGGAATGCGCCGGAATTCATTTACAATCACCGGAATTCACATATAATCACAGGAATTCACCGGAATTCCCTTCAAAAACCCTCGATTCCTTCCACAAAACTCATTTATTTTAAATGTATAATACGTTATAATGTAAATAATAACTATTTTCATCTCTGCACAGGCCAGATGAAGGCGCTGTAGGTGTATTTATTTGAAAGGCTACCGGAATTCATTTCAAATATACGCATCGTACGTAGGGCGTGCCTCTTACACCCAAAATAACAATTTGCCTCAAATTACCCAATAACTTCATAATAACAGCCACTAACTCCAAAAATGTTGACTGTGGAAACACAAAATAACAATTTAGTTGAATTTAAGACGCCTCGATCGCTGCTTTGTGCCCAAATCGGAGGTTCACGGGAGATAACTCGTGTATGTGATTTTTGTTGACAATGTATTGTAATTTATTGTAATTAGAGATTGATTAAAACAGTAATTATATGCATGAAACATATAGTATATATAGTTCAATAAATAATTCAATATTATAACAATATTTATTTATTTGCAATTGCAAAATGTGTCGATTGTCACTTTCTGTCGTCTACATCGTAACTTGTTTTGAAATAAATAAATGAAATCAATTCATTCAAGTACCGCTGACAATTAATTGTCTCTACTCAGAGTATTCCCATGTTATGATAGTGTACTATGCTGTGATTGTATGTGATTTGGCACCTATTATAATGACAATTAATATTTAAATTTAATGAGATTCGTAAATCCGATATTTTGATTATTAAAGGGAGATAACTCTATATATGTGAAGAAAATCAAATTTGAGATGTTTTAAAAATATTATGACGAGAACCTTTTTGTAATTCATCAAAATGCCTTTTTTTTTCATATTATTTGACCAAATCCATACACCGGATTTCATTTACAATCATAGGTACAATCACCGGAATTCACTTTAAAGATATTAGAATTCGCCTGTAAAATCTTCCTATTTACTTATATTTTCCATTAATATTAATCTTGAATTACTTAAAGCATGGACCTTAGAATGTATAAGGTTCATGCTTAAAAATACATAAAATCACCGGGAATCACACTGAAAACATATAAACACCACAATTTACTTTCAAAATACTGGGGGGGGGGGATGGCCTAGTGGTCTAGAGTGCCGCGCTTCGACCTCTAGCTGGCCAGTCACCTCTGGCTTGCGGCTGTGGTTTCGAGCCCCGGTGTGAGCGTATGTGGCATGGAGATAGGGGCGCCTTCTCAACCTCGTGGGTTTCCTCCGGGCACTCCGGTTTCCTCCCACGGCTAAAGACCCCTATGCGCATGTGAATTATTGAAATAAAATTGAAACCATATGTTAGTCCCGAAATGACCTGGTTGTGTTGAGTGGACGTTAAACCCCATTTCTCTCTCTCTCTCCCTCTCAAAATATCGGAATTCGCATTTACTAATATTTTACAGTGAGAATTCAGATATTTTGTAAGTGAACTGGACGACTTCTCATTTACTAATATTTTACATTTACTTAAAAATAAATGACTTTAAAACACCGGAATTCACTTACAAAATATCTGAATTCTCAATGTAAAATATTAGTAAATGCGAAGTCGTCCAGTTAGTGAAGTCATCCACACCCGTTGGTGGCATATTGCTGAAGCAATGGCCCGAGAAATCCCTCTCTGGCCATTGCTGGAATAGCGTCTGTTTCTTGAACTTATGCGGGAGTGTGTCTATTCTTTCCGTTCAATGAAAGCTATCACTTAAGTACAGCAACATGACAGTCCTTCGTTTAATCTGGGTCTTCCCTAAAACTTTGGACAGTGATTTAAGGTATTAAAAACGGTGAAAGTATGTTCGTTTCCAAACAGTATTGTTTACATTTCATTCGACTTGATAGCCTCGTTTGTCACGCAAGTAGTTTTACTGCAGTATTCTGCTATGCACGGGTTAATTGGGCATAATAAAATCGTGAGCCATGACGTAACGTTATGTTAACATATTTGGTCCAATATTGGCACTCGTTTTAAATGTAAAGCTTTTGTAGGGCAGCTAGTGATTGGTTGGTAGACGGACTACTGACCAATCAAAATTTAAAACAACAATATCCACTCATAATAGCAGTGTGTAGTAGGATTACCTCTAATCAAACGAAACGCTGTGCGGAGTATGATTGGTGGAGTCGTCCACGTGACTTACTTTAATTGTAGAAATACGTTGGTTTAGTCATCCAGACGATGAAGTTTACTTTGAAGGACACAGAAAATTTTCTGAAATAATTTTGATTTATCATCTTTCCTCCACGCTACCAATATGTTCCATGCATATAATTACTGTTTTAATAAACTATTAATCAATGTCTAATACAGGCGCGGATACAGAGGGGGGCGCACCCGGCGCATGCCCCCTCTATTTTTTTGCGGTGGCGAACAATTTTTAGCTCCATACATTCTCGCGGGAAAGGAGAACAAAAACAGTTTAGGTTGGAAATCGTAATTTGCAGTACTAGTATGAAATTAGTCCTTGTGGGCATTTTAGTCCACTCAAAAATCACGGGTCTGGCTTCACACTCCCAAGTGGGGGCAGCACGCCCCCCCCCCTTCTGAAAATCCTGGATCCGCCCCTGTAATATTACAATACATTACAACGAATTGCAACAGGAGATGAATTTATATAAGCCCCGGCTTGTTTTCAGATCCCAGATTTATATATATTATATTTATATTATGTAAATTTTTTACTAAATAAATAGTGTTAGAAAAAAAATTGCAACAAAAGTATACATGTACATTAGTTTCTTGTCAACAAAAATCACATACACGAGTTATCTCCCGTGAACCTCCGATTTGGGCACAAAGCAGCGAGGCACCTTAAATTCAACTAAATTGTTATTTTGTGTGTTTCCACAGTCAACATTTTTGGAGTTATTGGCTGTTATTTTGGAGTTTATGGGTAATTTGAAGCAAATTGTTATTTTGGGTAGACTATTAAGATGCGCGCCCTAAGTTATCATAATCATGATGCATATTATTTGAAATGAATTCCGGTAGTCTTCTAAATAAATACACCTACAGCGCCTTCATCTGGCCTGAAGAGAGATCAAAATAAATAGTTATTGTTTATATTATAACGTATTATGCATTTAAAATAAATGAGTTTTATGGGAGGAATCGAGATTTTTTTAAGTGAATTCCGGCGAATTCCTGTGATTATATGTGAATTCCGGTGATTGTAAATGAATTCCTGTGAATTCCGGTAATTAGTCAGCCCGGGATAATAGATGCCAATTCTCTTGGGAAGGCTTACTAAATTGAACAATGGTATGGTCATAAACCGTTATATGAACGAGTGAATTTCGTTTCGGTGAGGTAAAAATAATTTCCACTCCGCTTTGGGCGTTCATATTTTTATAAGGCGTATAAGGACCAGAATAAATTTTCGGTTTTTACGATTATAGTGATCTACATTTAATCAAAATTGCCTTAATTTGTTACTCAAATTCCGGATAATTTTGACTCCGGTAAAACGGTATGAATTCGTTGTTCAATTTATTGAGTATTTTGTACTCCGGTGTAATGGCTGAAGGCAGAAAAACGCTTGCTTTCTGAACGGCAGATATACTCCGGTAATGTCCCGGACGTAAAATCTATCTGAGTCGTTTGGGTAAAGGGTCAACTTTTTGTCAGTAATGTTTGACTCTGGGTGCGGTTCCTCGTTTGAGGTGAACGGAGTTACGAAATTCTTAGCTGGTAAGGTTACTCCGCAGTGAGTGTAATGAAATTAGAAATGTATGAGTGGCGGGTAGCCGTCCCAGATTTCTCTCAAGAAGCTACTAGTTTCGTTTATTTCGAACTCATCGGGCTTAAATGAAATTGTTCGTTCGTTCGTTTCTGGGGTTTAACGTCCACTTCCACCTAAGGGGATATCGTAGACAATAAAATGAAATTGTAGTAGTAGTAGTAGTAGTAGTCTGGTAGTTTAACGTCCGCTTCCACATAAGTGATATCGCAGACTAGGTATAGGATAGCCGAAGCTTCTTCCTGTTTTTTAATGTGCACCGCTTTGAAGCCATTTTCAACCTAAGCAACTGTGAGAGTGCCAATTACATATTTTAAGAAGATGGGGGGGGGCAAATGATAAACGCTGTGGATGCGATTCATTGATTGTAAATGACAAGGACTAGGGCCTGTCCTACCTTGTTGGTTTCCTCCCACTGCAAAAGGTTCTGCCATACAGTGAAACTGCTGTGGCTTACACCCCTGCTTTTAGTGTTCAGGGCGTAGGGTTGCCTGTCCACCTTGTAGTTTTTCTCTAGGTCCTCTGATTCTTCCCAGTGCTAAAGACCTTGTAACGTTTTCCTGGTTTCCCTCCACTGCTAAAGACCCGGGGCCAATTGCTCAGAGCTCCGTTAACTTTTAACGATCCGTTAACACGGAGATAACGGATCGTTAACTTTAACGGAGAGAAAGACTGTTGCTGGAAGCCTCATTAGCTTTAACTTGCCGTTATATTTAACGGAGGTATTGGACTCCGTTATGGTGCAATTTTTTTTTTCCTACATATTTATGCTAATATTTCTAAACGAAAAAATAAAGTATTCTATAGTGTTTTCTGTAGTAAATTCTACTGTTATCTTTTTATCTTTAATCAAGTTTTGTAAACAGACTGCACTTCTAAGATGATGTTATACATGACTGATGTACATTGAATTAAAAATTTAAAATTCAACCAATCAGAAAACAGCCTTCTCTTGGATTAACTTTAATGAATCCGTTAGCTAACGGATAATGAAATTGACTATCCAGCAACAGAAATTTAACGGACCGTTAACAAACGACACGTTACCAAGATAACGATCCGTTAGAGTTTAACGGATCGTTAAAATAACTTAGTTTTGAGCAACCGGCCCCAGGACACAAAATAGAAAATAGAAATTCAATACCTCGTCATCAATTCTACACCAAAATGACTGAGAAGAAGGGAGACAAAATATATCTCAAATTAACCGGCACTACCGAGATGAGAGAAATGGGGTTTAACGTCGACTAGACACAAACTATGTCATTTCGGGACTAGCATGGTTTAATTTTATATCAATAATTCGCTTGCGTAAAATAGCCCATCCAAACGATACTTTAATTGTTTTGATTCAGTGACCAATTGTTTTACTGTATTTTCTTTTCTTTCTTTTTTTTAAACTTTTTTGTGTTTTTTTCCCATATACCTGACATTTTTTCAACTACTTTCGGTTTTTTGATCATTGTCGGGATAGCTTTAACAAGTTGTTTAGATACTTAACTTTCTGTCCCTGAAGTGTCAGAAACATCTATTCAGTATTTTTTGTAAAAAAGATAAATAAAAGAACACTTTCAATAATTAAACGATTTTTCAACTTTTTTCAAAGATTGAGTCCATTTTTGGACTCCTTATATTATTTCAAACCTTTTCCTTTTGGATTCACACCACAGATGACTCTGCCTTAAAAAAAGTTTCAGAAAAATCGTAGGCATCGTTTTAGAGAAAAAGGCGCCTGTTGCGAACCCATCAATTGTAGTGATTAAAAACAAACACAAAGACTTGTTCAGGAATATATGACATACGTATATTTCACCACATACGCATAAGAACGATACTACATGTATATAAATATTTCTGAAAGTATAAAATAAAACACAATATTCAATACGTTTCCACGAATTAAGACTATAATGACAAACAATCTCAGAATAAAACGTCTATGACTATATGTTCATATTCATTACACCAATTTAAACATGGGACTATAATCAACTAATTATTTGACCTAAGCGATTGTACAGAAGAACAATATTCAACACTTTAATAATATCAAATAAAATTGACAAATCGCAAGGTAATTTCTATGGTCTCTGTGTGAGTCTGTAGCTTAGAAAGTGATATACATATAGGTTAAAGGTCAACTTCGAGCTGACATCAATCAGCTGTAGTTCTCCACAAAAGCACGATACAAATATAATATAGTATTTCAAACTATATAAAACTTTCAATAAAAGATTCCTAAATGTACCTGAAGAGTTGGTCTACGTGCAGTTTCTGAACAGCTTGAATATAATGCTAACATAAACTATTAATTCATATAATAAAGTATGAGTGACGCTCTTTCGACTTCTGAGAAAAACAATGGCGATTAAGCGTGCGCTATGACGTAATGTAAAGCCTCGAATCTTCCGTGACCTTTGAACCTTAAGGTCAGAAACAAAAACATTAAAGGCACTGTGTCACGATTATTCAAACCAGCGCCTAAAAAGGTTCCAAAAACGGAAAATACTAGATTTTTGGCGTACCATTATTTATTTTCTAACCATCGAAATAGTACCATTGAGATGCCATATAATAGTCGATTAATGGGGCTATCCATAGACACTTTACTTCTTTTGGTCCGGTAATATCTGACCGAGAAATTCAGCTTTTCGCAATAACGCAAATTTTTTAAACCTTTTTTTCCATTTTTTGAATACTTCCGGTATGGTGATTAGTGTCGAGATAGTTTTAATAACCGGTTTGGCCCGGTTTGGGCAATTAAATAGCCGCAGGTCTCTGTAAGGATATATTACATTATCTAATCAAATAAAACACACCTGAGAAATCCTATGTTCAAAAGTGCCAAAAATATCGAAATATCGAAAATTAAATTTCAGTATTTCAATACATATTATACATCGTTAGAATCGGATTTAGGTCAGCTATCTGGATGTGTAACCATTTTTTGAAAATCTGTTAAAATAAACAAATAATAGAGCATTTTCCAAAATTTGACGATTTTTCGACTTTTTTCGATTTTCAGTCCCTTTTTTTATCGTATTCCAGACATTTCAAAGTTTCCTATACTAATTGTTAGCGTGGGGCAAAACTTTGTAAAAAGCAAACAAATTCTAATGATTTTCTGATAATTACATAATGAGTTGTTACTCTTAATCAGATTTTAATGTATTACAAATGTTTCATTACCAAAAAAAGTAAAAATATGCGACAACCCTTGTTGACTGACCGGACGATTTAGCTGCTGTGGGCGTATGTTTCGTTGCCTGGCAAACTATCTTTTAGTAAATGGTTTATCTTGGCATTCATAATGAATATTGAAATCGCCTATTATGACAAGGTCACCCCTCTTTGTTTGGCATTCGTCAAAAAAAGAAGACAGATCAGCATAGCATATTGTATCAGTTAGTTTGTTGACCTGTGATGGTGGTTGTCTATATATACATATCAGCTGCACAGTACGATTTCCCAGGACAAGTGAAAGTTCAAGTATTTCTAGCAAGGGAAACCTAAATTGATTTGATTTTGTGAACTTGACGTCAAGATTATGTTTATGCAATACAGCGATACCACCTCCAGAAGAGTGTAGACGAGGTGCATGATTAAATTTGTACGATGGGGGCGTAAGATCGGCAATTTTAGCTTCATCACCACATTCATGTAACCATGATTCAGTAATAAAAAATAAACCAATATCATCCTCAATAATATTATCAGAAATTTCAACAGTTTTGTTTCTGGCTGACTGGGCATTGAAGAGTCTTATTTTAATCACTTCAGATTTAGTTTTAGGGTGACTTGAATAAGATTAGATTTAACAACACTTTTGTTGTGACCACAGTTAAATGAAACAAAGTTTCTGATACTTTTAATCACTGGTATTGGCTTTTGTTTTCTGCTACCCCCTCTTTTTCCCCTATTAGTTTTGACATGAGCACTAATATGTAATTCCTTTAGTTTGTTGAAAACTGTTTGATTAAGATAATGATGTGAGTTAAGTACTAACAACTCATCTCTTGAGTAAGAAAAACACATAACTACACTGATTGATTGTAAGGTTGAAAACTGGCCCCAAACAATATACAGAGATTATTTCACCATTATCCACAATAGAATTTCAGAAATCATAATCCAAATGTTGCAATGTTAAAATTTTCCATTCAAGCTATCTAGAAACACATAATACTTTATGTCACTTATTTTCAAGTTGAAAAATCTAATAATTGTCAGTAAAAATCTGTTATATGGATATTGCTATTGAAGGCAAGGAGATATTTCGGGGTGGGGCCGACTGTGATTCAACGATTGTGCTATTTACACTAGAATTAGGTGGTATGTGGTGGTATTTGATTGTACTGATTTAATTTATCAATGTGACAAACACTAATAGTTTATTCTTCATTTTTTTCCTTACAGACATAAAAAGTTAGATTTACTGAAACAAGTTTTAGTTAAAGAAGATTCATGTACATTATGTTTTGATAAACAAGCTAACATGGAGCTTAAACCATGTGGTCACAGGTAAGTAGTGTTATTATATTATGATTATATTCCACTATATTCTCTTCGGGCATCTCCGATTTATATTGCATATTTCTCATTGATCTAAATAAATATGTATACTAACTCAACACTCAAAGTCTAAAAATAGCACAATATATACACAGCACAATTGCACGTGCAGCACTGTGTCAACATCCGCCTTACTATAAATACGAGGTAAGACTCGGCTCTAGTTGTCTTTTTCTTATTTGATCTAGATCTCTCTAAATATTGTATACTTTGGTTTGTTTTACTTACTTTTATTTTGCGATTTTGTTGGATCGTAGATTCAAATCCTTATTTCGTGATCGGTACGTTGTGCCGGTGTCACAGTTTCAGTTGGTCGTTGGTGTGTGTTTGCTCCTGGGCACTTGCGCATGTCCGAGACTGATGTTTGTGTTAGCAACATAGCTTTATCCACTTCCGCCATTGTGAGTTGGTTCCTCATAACTCAAATAACTGATCACTTCAGGAAAAAGTGTTATGTTCTTAGTTAGAGTTTTGTCATTAATAAACATACTTGTTATCGTGATTAGCTGGGTTTTTTTAGTGATCAGTAGTTACACGATCAACGGATTTGAGTTAATTGGCTTGAGATTAATTGTTCTATCGTTCGTGATTTGTTGCCGTTGTTTTTAGTGATTAGTCGTTACACGCGTACAATCAGTGGAACTGGGAACCATACACATTGATGATTGGCTTGAAATTGTCAATTAATTCACCTCCAAAGTAGGGCTGTGTCGATATATCGATACACCAATATGTATCGATACATTTCAGCGATATTTGTATCGATACGTAATATGGTCGTATCGTCGAAAAAATTCTTTAGTTAAGAAAGACCATGAATTGAAACACACGTGGCGAAAGAAAACGATCTCCACTTGGTTTGTCAATCGAGCGTCTTCCATGTCCCGTATGAATTCCATGTACCGCAAGATATAATAATAACTGGATCATATTGATGGATTCACTGACCAGTTGTTAGGTAAATTTAAATCTTTATTGAATATAATCCCCTGATAGAACACCAAATACACCGAGAAACAATCATTAATAATATATTTTCCGGATGGCATCTCCAAGGCTGAATTCCAATGACACGTGACATCGGTTGCAAATTAGGTCAATAAACCAGTTCTAAATAGCGCCTACCGTTCTGATTTTTTTTTTATTTTATACACATACTGTCAGTAGTAATACTATTGGTAGATAATAGTAGAAACCGATCTGACCGTAAGAAAATCGTAGGGGTAATCCTATCACGGGGAGTCAACACACACTGTGTCTAGAACAGTGTGAGATGACTCCTACAACTGCGCATGCGCTAAACGGTAAACACACACCAGCGACCAACTGAAACTGTGACACCGGTTCATATATTTTTTATGGCGTAGTTTCACGCCGTTTATCGCTTTATTCTAGGATAGATTTACTTAGTAAATCTCCAAGCGATGATTTTGAAAGGTTTGTCCCGAGAGTTTGTTTTCTATAAAATTTATAGTCAAATTTTGGCAACTTGCATAATGCATAATCTACTTTTGCTTTCATCCAAACAAACGGAAGTTAGAATTAATTTAGTAAAAAGAAAAACTACAAGCAAATACAAATAAGTTCGTTTTTAATTATTTTATACGTAAACACTTGTCAATATATAAAAGAATATTTGTAAACACGTGTCATAATAAAACAATGTAGCACAATTATTTTCCGTGAATAGTCGGGGCTCGGAAATATGCCGTACGGGCGAAAGGTCACGTGATTCAGATTAGTTTTTAGTGTTACCGATATTCGCAAAAAGTAGACTTTGATAAGTTATATGAAACAAAACATTTTCTGTGAATTTTTATCAAACAAAAGACGTTTGAAAGGAGCTAACTATTCGGTTCTAAAATATCTTCTAGTCTTCAACTTTAGGTGACCTATATTGGACGTGGGAGGATCTCCAGCTTTGCCTACGTGCATGCTTGAAGTTCAAGGTCAATGCCGCCATTATTTTCGGCTATTCTTTTACCGTACTTGGCATGAATTAACTCAACGAAGTTGTTTATTTACGAAATGAGCCGAGAAGGATTGACACTGAAGGTATTCATTGCATTGATTGACTCTTTGATGGGTTAATTAATCGACGAGTAATAATTACCTCTTTGCCGAAAATAGATTGATATATGACACCGTAGTGACTTGTTGTTCATTGTGTTAACAATCAGCATGATAATTAATTCTTTGTAAATCGGCCGAAAGTAGATTGATATATGATACCATAGTGGCCGATTCATTGTTTTACGATTCGGCTAGATTAAAGATCAATCGGCTAAAGCCGACAAAAAACAGCCGATTAAGATCCCTGCTATAAACCCTTTAGACCCGAGCATTCTCATCTATGATGAAGGTAATACCTCTTTTTTGATGAGGAAATAATCGGTAGAGTTCGTTCGTTCGTGGGGTTTAACGTCCACTTCCACCTAAGGTGATATCGTAGACAACAAAACTAAAAGCTGTTTTACAAAACTTACGTAAGATATGATTTTAAAATCAATTAAATTTTATTTTTTAATCGGTAGAAGTCGTCGTTCTCAACCGGGTGTTTACACCGGTAACGAGGCGGCTAAGGGTAATCGCTACAGCGATCCAGGCGTTTATTTAAGGCGAGTTGATTGTACCACGTGATGATACTCGGTCGTGTAACGCGAGTTGATACGATTTGCTGTACACGGTCACTAAAGTTTTTTTTATTCAACATGCGTGATTAATTAATACACAAAATCTATAAAACAGAACAGCGCATTATATTGACCTTCATAAAATATTTTAAATAGTCTATGTGTTATACCATGTACAGCGAGAATTTTCGTTTACGGTAAAATTCCATTCCGAAATTTGGAATAGTGGCTGAGCAGTAGATTGAAAATGGCGGCTGCATTCAAATGAAAGTTGTTTATCTATTTGTATCGCATAATTCTACATGAAATTAGTGTTGGATTTTTATAAATTTGTGTCGGATGTGACAAGAAATGATTCCTTTTGGCGACTAAAGCAGAATCACGGTGAAAAATAGACGGTGAGGATTCCAAAATAGTCTTAGAACGGAGATGAGGGAAAAGCCTTATTTTCATACTAGTTGTCTATAAGGGCGGACAGTAACGTAGTTGAGAGCAGAGCCGAAACATTTACGTTACTTAGAGTAACTAGTTGTATCTAAGTCCTATACCGATAGTTTTAGTAATAACATTAGTCTACCACCGACAAAGGAATAATAGGCCTGTTGCATCCAAGTCCTTTACCGGTAGTAACTAATATATAGTCTTATACATGACTAATTCAAATGAAAATGAAGTTTATAATGACACAGTAGCCTACCAATTTATAAAACTTACGTAAGATATGATTTTAAAATCAATTAAATTTTATTTTTTAACGTTTTTGTTTACAGACTATAAATGTTAATAATAATGTCATTGATGAGAAATAAAATGAAATGAAATGAAGTTTAACTTCCTTCTGTTCATACTAATCTGTGGAACCTTTGGTTCATAATTTTTGACCCTAAATCAATAATGCATAATGATTTTAGTACTGACCGGGGGTTCGATGAGTTTTACTTTTTCTACGTTCTTTAGTGTGACAATGCTGTAAATGATTCGATCATTATAGACATAACGGCCCCAAACCATAACGGTCAAAAAAATTGGTCATAACGGCCCTAAAATTTGGTCGAAACGGCCAAAAGATTTGGTCATAATGGCCAAAACATTTGGTCATAACGGCCCCACTAAAAACAAAAAATCTTTTACATGTAGGAAATGATATTAACAAAAACATAGAGATTTAACATAGAAAATATAATAGATGTAAAACATACAAAATATATCTTGGTTGAACTACTTCAAGATTTAATAACTATTTGGTCAATATATCTACTTACTAAATATTTGGTCAATATATCTACTTACTAAAATTTGGTTAATAAATATTTGGTCAATATATCTTGGTTGAACTACTAAAAGATTTAATAAATATTTTGTCAATATATCTACTCGACGGGACCATGTACTGTAGTAAATACATGTAGCAGCATAGAGACACTAATGTTGCCCTCTTTGTATTCCTTCCATGCATTAAAAATTTCGGCCTGCCTTTTCGCTTCTTTTTTTCATCAAATATCGACGTAGTTGACATTAAAATATAACAAAGTGCCCCCATTTTCATCTGACTACCTGATTACGATCTTAAAAGTTCCATCTACAAACCACTTTTACCTTTATTTGATGAAAAAAAAATAAATGATTAATGTTTATCTCATATTAATTACCTAATCAAAGATAAGAATGTGTGAAGTGTGTAATTAGGGATTATCCAATCATTTGATTAATTAGTACTCACCTCTTTTCTTTGAATTACAGCATGTAATTTCTCTGGTTGGCTGGGGTGGTTATGGGTAATTTTTCCAGTTACAAATTCATCTGGGTACATCGTTTGTATTACCGTAGCACCACACCGATGTTTGGTTGTACGTATGCTACATCGCCAATAAACCTTCCTCTCAGTAGAAGACTTCTTAACATATTTAAGTGTTTTAATTGAATAGGATAATTAGATGAAACCATGTTCGAATGATTATCTGATGAATGAATTGTTATTTTTGTCAAATGATTAATAGTGAGTTGTTACTATTATCAAAGATTAATAGTCAGTTGTTTTTTTTCTATCAAAGGTAAGTTATATTTGCTAAAATATATTGTTTTTCATTAAATTAAAAATGTTTGGCCGTTATGACCAAATGTTTTTGGCCGTTATGACCAAATTAGGGCCGTTATGACCAAACCTGTTTTTGGCCATTATGGTTTAGGGCCGTTATGACTACATCCCATTAATCTATAAATAAACTAGTTAGTGTTGTTACCACGAAACGTGCTGAGATCGATTAATTCAAGAAAATTGCTTGTTTAATTTTCTTTTGCAAGTTTTATTCGCTCTAGAAGATATAATTTTGAATTTTCTCACTTATAAAACAGTGAGCTTATTGGCTCTAGATACAACCCAAAGGTGCCAGACATTAGCAGATTTTAGTTTTAATCGCCTTCTAGATTATGGCAATGCTGTTACCTTAGGAGTTAGCAGAATTCTGAAAACTTCTGGTCAATCTTCTTCTCCATACCAAGTCAAATTCGATTAGTTTACTGATAAAACTTTATGTCCACGCTATACTGGCCATGCTATACTCTGCAGTATTATCTAAGTTTAACTCCAGATGTTAGGAAGTCTTCTCAAACTTTTTGCATCTCATACATGTATTACGCCCAGAGCAGTACTGCCATCTACCTTTGGCCGTTGGCTTGAGGAACCATTGTACTGACAGGAATTGATACTTCTGTATTTAAGCCTCATTCAATTCATTCAACTTCCTGATCTACATTTTTTTTTTTATTCTGGATGCTATATTCCAGACAATCTTAAAACAGTATCATGGAACTATGATAAGTTTGTTTTTTTACAAGTTCTACTATAGATCTACACAAAATAATGCATTTTTATACGCCCACATTGAAATGTGGTCGTATATTGTCGTCGCCCCCGTCCGTCCGGGGTCCACAATTACTTGTGGACGCTCTAGAGGCTAAAGTTAATATCCGATTGACTTTAAATTTATACACAGTGTTTAAGGTCATGAGACGAAGAAGTCTATTGTTTTTCATCGATTTCCGACAATAACTACCAGAGTTATGGCCCTTGATCACTTCAAAAAATCTTGTGGACGCCCTAGACGCCAAAGTTAATATCCGATTGGCTGTAAATTTATACACAGTGTTTAAGGTCATAAGACGAAGAAGCCTATTGATTTTCAGTGATTTGCGATAATTAGTGCCAGAGTTATGGCCCTTGATCACTTCAAAAAATCTTGTGGACACTGTAAAAGCCAAAGTTAATATCCGATTGACTTTAAATTTATACACAGTGTTTAAGGTCATAAGACGAAGAAGCCTATTGATTTTCAGCGATTTCCGATGCCAGAGTTATGGCCCTTGATCACTTTATAAAAAATCTTGTGGACGCTCTAGAGGCCAAAGTTGATATCCGATTGACTTCAAATTTACATACAGTGTTTAAGGTCATGCGACGAAGAAGCCTACTGATTTTCAGCGATTTCAAATAATTACTTCCAGTGTTATCTCCCTTGATCACTTCAAAAAACCTTGTGACGCTATAGATGCCAAACTTATCATCCGATTGACTTCAGATTGATACACAATTCAATGAATTTTGATAACTCAACAGCTAAATCCATGATGTTTAATGTTTCCTATACTAATTGTTAGGGTGGGGCAAAACTTTATAAAAAGCAAACAAATTCTAATGATTTTCTGATAATTACATAATGAGTTGTTACTCTTAATCAGATTTTAGTGTATTACAAATGTTTCATTACCAAAAAAAGTAAAAATATGCGACAACCCTTGTTGACTGCCCGGACGATTTACCTGCTGTGGGCGTATGTTTCGTTGCCTGACAACCTATCTTTTAATTATATGGATAGATTTTAACAGCCTACGATATGTTTTCTTTTTTGTTGACAACCCTTTCAATGATGCAATATAAATCAGACATGCCCGAAGGGCATATAGTGAAATATAATCTCCTCTCATCCGAGCGCACGAAGAGCGGGATGGATGAGAAGGAATATATGAATATATATAGCCTGAGGGCTCGAGGATTTATATACCCTCCCGTAAAGGCCCCCCCCCCCCCCAGTGCTATATATTGTTGCCAACTAAATTTTAAAGAGTCAACTATAGCCGACACAGTGGTACACGTGCAATTGTGCTGTTTTTAGACTTTGAATGTTGAGTTCGTATACATATTTATTTAGATCAATGAGAAATATAAATATGCAATATGAATCATCGGGGTATATATCTTACTCCTCTGTCTGAAAGATTAAGGATAGTATTGTCTCTTCTTTTTGGACGTATCATGTCGTCACATTCTCCATCAACAATTGGCTTGTGAACATTACAAAGACTAGAGTATTTGACGGATTGTTTTCAATTGACACCAAATTTGGTGTGAATGATCCTGATATTCAGGATGCTGGGACTTGTTTCAGAGTTATGACTCTTTTTCCTAAAACCTTGAAAAGCCATATTATTGTGGTATGACATGTCACCAAAATAAAACCCAACTCCTGTGGGATTTGTATGCTAAAATTGATTATTTATTTGTTGATTTGGGACCAAGTTATCTTAAATATTGGTGTTCAAATTTAACGACCCCTATGATGTCATAACTGACTTGTAGTCATTTTGTTATATGCCAACATTTTCATGTGGACGTAATATGCCAACGGCCGTGTCTGTCCGGGCGTCTGTCCATCCGCCTGTCCCTCCATTCACTGGGGACTCTCTACAGGTCACAATTCTTATGCGATTTTGACGAAACTTGAAATATAGGTTTATCCCCGTAAGATGTCGGCTTCTTTGGATATTGGCATGTATCGGAGCGAAACTTTTATGGATTATGGTCCCAGATTGTATGAAAAATCACGTTTTTATCTTGTGGACCCTATAGAGGTCACAATTTAATCTGATTTTATTTAAACTTTAATAGCATGTTTATAACCCAAAGATATTAGCTCCTTTCGATATTTGCGCATATCAGATCTTAACTTCCTGAACTATGGCCCCTGATTGTGCGCAAAATCGTCTATTTTAGCTTGTTGTCCCTCTGGAGGTCACAATTATTATCCAATTTAAAAAAAAAAGTTTGATTATATCACTGTTACACTGTAATGAATGGTGAGTTCGAATTTCGTGAAAATTGGAACAAAATTGCCGGAAAAAATGGCCGCGGCTTGTATGCGAATAGTGTAAAAATATGTTTTATCAAGGTTGTGGGCCCTGTAGAGGTCACAATTTTAATCCGATTTTGCTGAAACTTGAAATGTATGTTTATAACCCAAAGATCTTGGATTGTAACTTCATGAATTGTGGGCCTTGATTGTAGGAAAAATCACTTTCTTTTTAGTTTGTTCTCTATCCATCTCTCGAAAGCCTGGCAGCCGCTGGTATTTACGTATTTCACCCTGAGGAAGTTAGTATTTTTATACGCCCACATTTTCATGTGGTCGTATTATGCCGTCGCCCCTGTCCGTCCGTCCACAATTTGTTTTTGGACTCTCTACTAGTTGGGTACGAGACCTAAAATCCGTGACCAATTTGCGGGGAAGTTGTTTTGAAGGTGTTTTCTATAAGAAAAAAACCTGCTGAAGCGATTAAGCTTGGGTGCCTCTCTCTAAAATGCTGGCGGAAGCCGCTAGAGGGCCAAATTCAAAATGGTGGTCAGATGTGGCGGGGAAATATAAAATTATGTAATATAGGCTTCTGATGTGTCTATTCGTATGTTTTAAGGGTCTCTGAATCGAAATAATCCATCTAGCCACTAGTTTTGCCAATATGGCCGAAAAATCCAAGATGGCCACCATTTTTGGCCTGGTAAATAGTTTTGGGGTTGATGTCTTCAATTTTGATGAATTTGTGTCTATAGATGGCAACCAGCAATAATACTCACCGATATTTATCATCTGATATACTCTGTAGTCCACTGATTTTGATTTTAATTTAATCAACGCTTAATAATGGAGCCATGTAATATTTAATCACGTATGATAATCAAAATCACCAACTTATCCAGTCAAAGTCAAAGTTTTACTAATCAGAATCCGATTCAAAAGATAGGTCCAGTTTTGATTGTTCAGATTCAGAAGTTGAAGTTTTATTGGAATCTTCATCACTTACACTATCACTGCAGTGAACAAGTGAGTCACTTAAACGGCCTGGTAATGCTGGGTTCACATATCTTATTGAGCCGCACTGTCCATGGAATTTTTATACTAGTAGAGTCTAATTGTTCATTTTAATTTTGTTTTGTGTGGTACCCCCAATGTTTAATCTAGCTCAATATCTGGGGCCCTTTGGGGGCGTCTGGCGGGCCCTCTGCGGAGGAGAATTTGTCTGGCAGGACCTGTTTTGTACTCAGAGAGATGTATATGTTCATTTCAAATTTTTTCCAAGTGGTATCAACAATGTTTGATCCAGCTCATTTTCAACACAATGTTTAAGGGCCCAACTTTTGGGGGTGTCTGGCGGGGCTCTAACAGCGGACAAATTGTCTGGCATGGGGATTTTTATACTTAGTAGAGTCTAATTGTTCATCTTAATTTTGTTTCGCATGGTACCTCCAATGTTTAATCTAGCTCAATATTTGGGGCCCTTTTGGGGCTTCTGGCGGGCCCTTTGCGAAGGACAATTTGTCTGGCAGGGCCCGTTTTGTACTCAGAGAGATGTATATGTTCATTTCAACTTTTTTCCGAGTGGTATCAACAACGTTTGATCCTGCTCATTTTCAACACAATGTTTACGGGGCCCAACTTTTGGGGGTGTCTTGCGGGGCTCTAACAGCGGACAAATTGTCTTGCATGGGGATTTTTATACTTAGTAGAGTCTAATTGTTCATTTTAACTTTGTTTTGCATGGTACCTCCAATGTTTAATCTAGCTCAATATTTGGGGCCCTTTGGGGGCGTCTGGCGGGCCCTTTGCGGAGGAGAATTTGTCTGGCAGGACCTATTTTTTTGTACTCAGAGAGATGTATCTGATCATTTCAACTTGTTTCCGAGTGGTATCCACAATGTTTGATCTAGACCATTTTTTGGTGCCCTCTTTGGGGCCCAAAAGGCCAGACGCAGCAACTGGACCCCGGCAGACATCCATATCTGAATATGCAAGGTTACAGAGTAATCATTCCAGTACTCAGATATTGGTACCTCATTCGTTTGACCAAAGTGCTCTGGGCTGCTGATCTATTATGGAGCAGTTTCCAACCATTACCAATGGAAGAGTGTGTGATCTCAGACTTTCAGTAATTAAGCATTAAATAAGCCTGAAAATAAAATAAAGACAAGACACAACTATCGTTATGCGAACAGTTGTTTTATTGATAGCACAACGATGACCTTAACTACTAAAAATCGGAAGGATGAGGAGGATGCCGCTGTTGCATTTATTTTCCTTGCTGGTGCTCATCTCAGAAGACAACATTGTCACGGTCGTATTTCATTATAGTATCACTATCGGTCGCCCAAACTCTGTTGCGTGGCTCGTCTAAACTAATTACCTGTAATATACTATTCAAAAAAAGTAGGGGATATTTGATTTTTGGGGCATAATGCTAAAATATGCAAATGACTACGAAAAAAGTCACTATAGAACCTAACAGAAGAAACATTTCCAGTTACATGTGACGCCCAAACGCACCAATAGCTACCGCATGGAATGCAGGTGATGCTTGGGATCATCATGGGGGTCCAACCCAAGATTTGCACGACTCTGACTTTGAATGTTACAGTCATTGTGGCATTGAATTCCAGGGTGGAAACATCAGTTTAATTGTTTTAGTGACCAGAAAACAAATTTTGATATGCGTCGGCTTACCCAAAATGAAAGGTTACGTGCCCTTGGCATGCTACAGATCGGCACAACACAGGCGGTTGTGGCACGGACGATGAATGTTTCTCAGTCTGTCATAAGCAGGCTATGGTCCAGATACCGTGATACACAATCTGTACGACAGACCACACTCAGGTCGACCAAGTGCGACAACTCAAGCCCAGGATCGATTTTCCGTACCTTGGCCCTGAGAAATCGTGTCATCACAGCAAATCAGATCAGCGCTCGTCTTCAAACAGACACTGGTGTGAGAGTGAGTGGCCAGACGATTCGGAATCGACTGCATAGGGGTCACCTTCGCGCCCGACGTCCTCGCGTGATCCCTTGTTTGGGAGATCATCACATTCAGGCAAGACGTCGTTGGTGTAGGGATCGTCAACACTGGGATAATCGACACTGGAGCAATGTGATGTTTTCAGATGAGTCAAGGTTCACTGTTGATTTTTTGGACAGACGTAGGAGGGTGTGGCGTCGTCGAAACGAGCGCTTCCAAGACGTTAACGTCATCAGAAATGATCGATTTGGGGGTGGTTCTGTTATGGTGTGGGGAGGCATCACTGTTGCTGGAAGAACGGCTTTACATGTTGTTGCAGGGCGTGTTACAGGCCAGTACTACCGGACAACATCTTGGCCGCCGTTTCATCTTCCAGGATGACAACGCAAGATGTCACAGGGCCAGGATCGTTACAGGTTACCTCCAACAACAGAACATCACCACATTACCTTGGCCAGTACTGAGTCCCGACCTCTCCCCCATCGAGCATGTCTGGGACATGCTTGGACAGAGGTTACGTCAACGTCAACAACGTCCTGCCAATGTCCAAGAACTTGCTGCTGCGTTGCAACAGGAATGGGACAATCTGGACCAAAATGACCTTAGACGTCTCATTAGGAGTATGCCACGTCGGATCAATGCTTGTTTGGCAAACAGAGGAGGATTTACCCTTTACTGACTTTGTTGTGATGCTGTGGTAACTTTGCTGTTTGACCTCGGGTATCATTTTACCCTTATAATGGTCAGTCTGTGCCTTACTTAGTCTAACGATCATTTGGAATAAATCGATGAATGTGAACTTCATTTCATTTTGTCATTTGTTTCTTCGTCAGTTTCATTAGGTGACTTTAATAACACTTAAAAATCAAATATCCCCTACTTTTTATACGCCCACAATGAAATGTGGTCGTATATTGCCGTCGCCCCCGTCTGTCCGTCTGTCGGTCCGTCCGTCCGTCCGTCCGTCGGTCCGTCCGTCCATCGTCCACAATTTCTTGTGAACGCTCTAGAGGCTAAAGTTAATATCCGATTGACTTTAAATTTATACACGATGTTTAAGGTCGTGAGACGAAGAAGCCTATTGATTTTCAGCGATATCCGATAATTACTACCAGAGTTATGACCCTTGATCACTTTGAAAAATCTTGTGAAAGCTCTAGAGGCTATAGTTAATATCCGATTGACTTTAAATTTATACACAGTGTTTGAGGTCATAAGACGAAGAAGTCTATTGATTTTCGGTGATATCCGATAATTACTGCCAGAGTTATGACCCTTGATCACTTTGAAAAATCTTGTGAACGCTTTTGAGGCTAAAGTTAATATCCGATTGACTTTGAATTTATACATGGTGTTTAAGGGCATGAGATGAAGAAGTCTATTGATTTTCGGTGATATCCGATAATTACTACCAGAGTTATGACCCTTGATCACTTTGAAAAATTTTGTGAACGCTCTAGAGGCTAAAGTTAATATCCGATTGACTTTAAATTTATACACAGTGTTTAAGGTCATGATACAAAGACGCCTGTTGATTTTCAGCAATATCCGATAATTCCCGCCCGAGTTATGACCCTTGATCACTTTGAAAAATCTTGTGAACGCTCTAGAGGCTAAAGTTAATATCCGATTGACTTTAAATTTATACACGGTGTTTAAAGTCATGATACAAAGAATCCTATTGATTTTCAGCAATATCTGATAATTACTGCTAGAGTTATGACCCTTGATCACTTTGAAAAATCTAAAGTTAATATCCGATTGACTTTAAATTTATACACACTATTTACGGTCATGATACAAAATAGCCGATTTATTTTCAGCGATATCCGATAATTACTGCCAGAGTTATGACCCTTGATCACTTTGAAAAACCCTGTGAATGCTCTAAAGGTTAAAGTTAATATCCGATTGACTTTAAATTTGTACACAGTGTTTAGGGTCATGAGACGAAGAATCCTATTTGATTTTCAGTGATATCTGATAATTTCTGGCACTTGATCACTTTGAAATATCTTGTGGACGAAGGCCTTTAGACAAACCATCAAAACTATTCTAATCATTTCTGATAATTACTTAATGGGTTATTACTCGTAATAAGATTATCATGTGTTGTAAATGTTCTCCTTACTGACAAAAGAAACAATATGCAACAATCCTTGTTGACTGCCCGGACGACTTAGCTGTTGTGGGCGTATGTTTCGTTGCCTGGCAACCTATCTTTTTGAATAGTATATATTAAGACTCGCCCAAACTTTCTACCTGCAATGCACGTGCATACAGGTAGTATATAAGCCGACCAATCGGGCTTGTTGGGAGATGAATTATGACAGTGGTACTGATGACTCGATACTGCCACCAGATACTTGGGTGAGTGAAATTATACTTTTAACTTTGTTGTCTTAGGTTCCTCTGTGCAGGATTTGTATATTCTACTCATCGTTGTATATTTTAGTATGAGTAAATAAGTTAGTATGAGTAAATTTATGTACAAATGTTGACTAATTTTACAGGTCCCCTTTGGAAACCTACTGATTGTTCCTGGAATGGTATCATCTAAGAATAGTCGCCGATAAATGGTATCGTCGTTGAATAGTAGCCGATACATGGTATCGTCGTTGAATAGTAGCCGATACATGGTATCGTCGTTGAATAGTAGCCGATACATGGTTTCGTCATTGAATAGTAGCCGATACATGGTATCGTCGTTGAATAGTAGCCGATACATGGTATCGTCGTTGAATAGTAGCCGATACATGGTATCGTCGTTGAATAGTAGCCGATACATGGTATCGTCGTTGGTATCATCGTAGTATGGTCTTGCCGATGGGTAAACAGTTTCTTCTTGTAATGGCATCGTCTAAGAATAGTCGACAGTTTGTTCCTGGAATGGTATCGTCGATGACTGGTCGCCGATAAATGGTATCGTCGAAGTATGGTCTTGCCGATGGGTGGACATTTTGTAACGTCATAATTCATTTAGTGCGCGCACTCGTAAAAGAATTGTTATATTTATGTTGTACTATATAAACTGAATTCTTTTTTATCTTAGTTTTCTTTATTCCCCAAAACGGTCACGCCTCGCCCATCCTGTGACAAACATGTCTTCAGACAACGCCCACGGTGCTGGGTCCGGCCAATTTTAGAACTCGCAATGAACTGGCCTTGAAACAGACCGGGAGATGCATCTCCATACAATATCGTACTGGTAATTGCGTGTTCCCTCTTGTGCAGCTGCAAAAGAATTGACATGTTCATTGTCTGTGTTCCCTGTCACAAGACCACATGTTCCGTGCGCGAGGCCACATGTTCCCTGGGTACAACCTATGGGAACAGGCACATTAAAAAACAAAGGTTCATTGTCCTTGTGGCGCGTCACAAGGTCATAAGGGAACACGCCACAAGTGAACAGCCTATGGATACAGGGCCTTACATGGGTCCATTATTAAGCGTTGATTAAAATCGAAATCAGTTGACTATCAGATGATAAATATCGGTGAGTATTATTGTTGGTTGCCATCTATCGACACAAATTCATCAAAATTGAAGACATCGACCCCGAAACTATTTTCCAGGCCAAAAATGATGGGCATCTTGGATTTTTCGGCCATATTGGCAAAACTAGTGGCTGGATTGATTTTTGATTACAATATTTCGATTCAGAGACCCTTAAAACATACGAATAGACACATCAGAAGCCTATATTACATAATTTTATATTTTCCCGCCACATCTGACCACCATTTTGAATTTGGCCCTCTAGCGGCTTCCGCCAGCATTTTAGAGAGAGGCACCCAAGCTTAATCGCTTCAGCAGGTTTTTTTCATGTAGAAACCACCTTCAAAATAACTTCCCCGCAAATTGGTCACGGATTTTAGCCATTTTTAGGTCTAGTACCCAACTATACAGGTCACAATTCTTATCCAATTTTGACGAAACTTGAAATATTGGTTTATCCCCATAAGATCTCGGCTGCTGTTGATATTGCCATGTATCGGATCGAAACTTCATGGATTATGGCCCCTGATTGTACGAAATATCTTGTTTTTAGCTTGTGAACCCTATAGAGGTCACAATTTTGAACCGATTTTGAACCGATTTTGATGAAACTTGACATGTATGTCTATAATCCAAAGATCTTCGTTCCTTTCGATATTTGCGCCCATCGCCAATCGGATCGTGACTTCTTCAATTATGTCCCCTAATTGTACGAAAAATCGCCTTTATTAGCTTGTGGTCCCTCTGGAGGTCCCAATTATTACCTGATTTTAAACAAAACACGTTTGATTATATCACCGTTACAGGGAATCTAGGTTGAGTTCGAATTTTGTGAAAATCGGACCAAAATTGACAAACAAAATGCCCGCCGTTTGTACGCGAATCGTGTATAAATATGGTATATCAAGGTTGTGGACCCTATAGTGGTCACAATTTTTAACCGATTTTGATGTAACTTGACATGTATGTTTTTAACCCAAAGATCTTGGTTCCTTTGGATATTTGCACCCATCGAATCGTCATTTCCTGAATTATGGCCCCTGATTGTCCCAAAAATTAGCTTGTGGTCCCTCTGGAGGTCAAAATTATTATCCGATTTATAAAATCGTTTGGTTATATCACCGTTACATGGTAATGAAGAATGAGTTTGAATTTAATGAAAATCGGACCAAACTTGACGGACAAAATGGTCGCCGTTTGTACGCGAATAGTGTGAAAGTATGTTATATCAAGGTTTTGGACCCTATAGAGGTCACAATTTTAATTCGATTTTGATGAAACTTGAAATACATCATGGTTCTTTTCGATATTTGCGCATATTGGATTGTAACTTTCTGAATTATGGCCTCTGATTATACGAAAAATCACAATTATTACCTGATTTAAGAACACGTTTGATTATATCACCGTTACACTGTAATTCATGAACATCGGACCAAAATTGCTGAACAAAATGGCCGCCACTTTTACCCGAATAGTATATCAAGGTTGTGGGCCCTGTAGAGGTCACAGTTTAAATCCGTGTTTAAGGTCATGAGACAAAGAAGCCTATTGTTTTTCAGCGAAATCCGATAATTATTGCCAAAGTTATGGCCCTTGATCACTTCAAAAAGTCTCGTGGACGCTCTAGAGGCCCAAGTTAATATCTGATTGAGTTTAAATTTATACACAGTGTTTAAGGTCATGAGACGAAGAAGCCTATTGATTTTCAGCGATTCCGATAATTACTGCCAGAGTTATGGCACTTGATCACTTCAAAAAATCTTGTGGACGCTCTAGAGGCCAGAGTTAATATCCGATTGACTTTAAATTTATATACAGTGTTTAAGGTCTTGAGATAAAGCAGCCTAGTAATTTTCAGCGATTTCTGATAATTACTGCCAGAGTTAACTCCCTTGATCACTTTGAAAAATCTTTTGTAACGCTCTAGAGGCCAAACTTATCACCCAATTGACTTCAGATTGATACACAGAGTTTAAGGTCTTGAGATGAACAAGTAAATTGATTTTCAATGAATTTTGATAACTGATCAGCTAAATCCATGATTTTAAATGTTTCGTATACTAAGCGTTAGCATGGGGCAGAACATTATAAAAACCAAACAAATTCTAATGATTTTCTGATAATTACCTTATGAATTGTTAATCTTAATCAGATTTCAGAGTATTATAAATGTTTCATTACCGAAAAAAGTAAGAATATGCGACAACTCTTGTTGACTGCCCGGACGATTTAGCTGCTATATTTTAGCTTGGAGGTCACAATTATTAACGGATTTAAAATAACGTTTCATTTTATCACTGTTTCACCGTAATGAACGGTGAGTTTGAATTTCGTGAAAATCGGATTTTGTCCATTTTGACGGACAAAATGGTCGCCGTTTGTACGCGAATAGTGTGAAAGTATGTTATATCAAGGTTTTGGACCCTATAGAGGTCACAATTTTAATTCGATTTTGATGAAACTTGAAATACATCATGGTTCTTTTCGATATTTGCGCATATTGGATTGTAACTTTCTGAATTATGGCCTCTGATTATACGAAAAATCACAATTATTACCTGATTTAAGAACACGTTTGATTATATCACCGTTACACTGTAATTCATGAACATCGGACCAAAATTGCTGAACAAAATGGCCGCCACTTTTACCCGAATAGTATATCAAGGTTGTGGGCCCTGTAGAGGTCACAGTTTAAATCCGTGTTTAAGGTCATGAGACAAAGAAGCCTATTGTTTTTCAGCGAAATCCGATAATTATTGCCAAAGTTATGGCCCTTGATCACTTCAAAAAGTCTCGTGGACGCTCTAGAGGCCCAAGTTAATATCTGATTGAGTTTAAATTTATACACAGTGTTTAAGGTCATGAGACGAAGAAGCCTATTGATTTTCAGCGATTCCGATAATTACTGCCAGAGTTATGGCCCTTGATCACTTCAAAAAATCTTGTGGACACTCTAGAGGCCAGAGTTAATATCCGATTGACTTTAAATTTATATACAGTGTTTAAGGTCTTGAGATAAAGCAGCCTAGTAATTTTCAGCGATTTCTGATAATTACTGCCAGAGTTAACTCCCTTGATCACTTTGAAAAATCTTTTGTAACGCTCTAGAGGCCAAACTTATCACCCAATTGACTTCAGATTGATACACAGAGTTTAAGGTCTTGAGATGAACAAGTAAATTGATTTTCAATGAATTTTGATAACTGATCAGCTAAATCCATGATTTTAAATGTTTCGTATACTAAGCGTTAGCATGGGGCAGAACATTATAAAAACCAAACAAATTCTAATGATTTTCTGATAATTACCTTATGAATTGTTAATCTTAATCAGATTTCAGAGTATTATAAATGTTTCATTACCGAAAAAAGTAAGAATATGCGACAACTCTTGTTGACTGCCCGGACGATTTAGCTGCTATATTTTAGCTTGGAGGTCACAATTATTAACGGATTTAAAATAACGTTTCATTTTATCACTGTTTCACCGTAATGAACGGTGAGTTTGAATTTCGTGAAAATCGGACCAAAGCTGATGGACAAAATGGTCGCCGCTTGCACGCGAATACTATAAAAATATGGTATATCAAGGTTGTAGACCCTGTAGAGGTCACAATTTTAGTCTGATTTTTATGAAACTTTAAATGTATGTTTATAATCCAAAGATCTCGGTTCCTTTCGATATTTGCGCATATCGAATCATTACTAAGCGTTAGCATGGGGCAAAACTTCATAAAAACCAAACAAATTCTAATGATTTTCTGATAATTATTTTATGAGTTGTTGGGGGGTTGGGATGGCCTAGTGGTCTAGAGTGCCGCGCTTCGACCTCTAGCTGGCCGGTCACCTCTGGCTTGCGGCTGTGGTTTCGGGCCCTGGTGTGAGCGTATGTGGCATGGAGATAGGGGCGCCTTCTCAACTTCGTGGGTTTCCTCCGGGCACTCCGGTTTCCTCCCACTGCTAAAGACCCCTACGCGCAAGCGAATTATTGAAATAAAATTAAAAACCATATGTTAGTCCCGAAATGACCTAGTTGTGTCGAGTGGATGTTAAACCCCATTTCTCTCTCTCTCTCTCTTTTATGAGTTGTTAATCTTAATCAGATTTCAGAGTATTATAAATGTTTCATTACCGAAAAAAAGTAAGAATATGCGACAACTCTTGTTGACTGCCCGGACGATTTAGCTGCTGTGGGTGTATGTTTCGTTTTCAATGAATTTTGATTACTGAACAGCTAAATCCATGATATTTAGATGTTTTGTATACTAATTGTTATCGTGGGACAGAACTTTATAAAAAGCAAACAAATTCTAATGTTTTTCTTTTAATTAGATTTTAGTGTATTACAAATGTTTCATTAATCAAAAAAGTAAAAATATGCGACAGCCGATGTTGACTGCCCGGACGATTTAGCTGCCGTTGGCGCATGTTTAGTTGCCTTGCAACCAATCTTTTCTTTGGTTCTATATTGTTTCTGATAAACTTTGACACCAGGGGCTTGAACAGACACACTGTCCTTCTGATAGAAGTCGATAACATGTTGTTTCAGTGCCGGACTGGGCCCATTTTAAAAAAAAAAGTATGCCTTAGCCTATAGAAAAAAAAAGCAAAAAGAAAAAAAGGAAAGAAAGGAGGGGGGGGGAGAAAAGAAAGAAGGAGAGGACAGGACACAGGACAGGAGAAAGATAAGATAGGATGCTTTGGTCTGAATTGCTTGGAAAATGGGTTTGCAGTTGTCAATTTGCAAAATTATCCGGGGAGGGGGTTAGACCCCCTCGACCTCCCTCGGATACTCACGGGCCTTCCGCACGCTCATAACGAGCTTTCGCCTTCAGTGCGTACTTGTGTGGGCCTATGGCCCACCAGTCCGGCACTGTGTTGTTTAGTTTTAGAAGATATATCTGTCTCACGAATATGACTTGTGGCTTGGGAAGCACCTCCAAAACATGTAAGCAGCTTTTGAACAACTGCTCGTCTTCTGGGACTATTTGGGAGTGCTTTCTTAACTCTGTTTAATGATTTGGATACTATTGATCATGGAACCAGTATATTTTCAGTTGAGGAGTACTTGCCGTTGTTTCTGTAATTTGCTTTTGTTTTTCTCTGTATCTTCTTTTACGTTCCTTTCTTCTTTGATGTAGCTTTTTTTCTTCTGTTATAGTGTGCCTATCTTCTAATCTTTTCTTCATTTTCTTCTTTACATTGTTGTTTGTTTACTTCAAATCTGCAATTTCAGATTTTCGAATTTTCGTCGCTGGGATTTTGAAACGGAAGTTGAAACCAACTTAACAACCTCTTTAATAGTTGTACGATTTTCATGAAATTTAGATTAGAAATTTTCTAAATTATCCCCTCTTGGCGAAATTAAAGATCAAAGTTTTCAAAAAAAAAATCGACGAAATATAGGTCAGATCACTGTGAATTATTTTTTCTTTACTAGCTACGAGACAACTCATTCTTACACAAAAAATGGAGTTTGTAGCTCAATCCGGAAGTGCCACCATCTTGAAATGTGAAAAATCTACAGGGCTTTTTTGATATTTTACTTACAGACATGGGAGTTATATTTTCTGAATCCTTGAAGGAATGTCTAAAAGACGTTCAGGACAGAATTTTGATTTAGGGCAACTGGTAGTTCGTGCCGTCAAAAATGTTTAGGAGTGAAAAATCGATGCAAATCGGATTTCTCAGAATCTAACCATAGGATCTTTCTGAAACTTTGACCTATCCTCCCAAAAGTGGGTGGTGGCTTTTGATTAAATATATTTTCAAAACGTTTTACGAATTCGAAATCACCGAATTTTACAAACGAATGCATTTGACCTACAATGCTGTAACTTTGTGACTATTATACCTATTCTTTTTTCTTTGAGTACCTTGAAACATTTTCTTCAAATGTGCAATTTCAGATTTTCGAATTTCGAAAATTCGTCGCTGTGATTTCGAACCGGAAGTTTAGACCAACTTGACAACTTCTTTAATAGTTGTACGATTTTCATGAAATTTAGTATGTAAGTAGATCTTATCGATGCGACTTCAAAGATATCATTAGAAAATTTCTAAATTATCTCCCTTGATGAAATTAAGCATCAAAGTTTTAAAAAAAATCGAAGAAATATAGGTTAAATGGCCTGATTTTTTTTCGCTACTAGATAAGTAACTATTGATTCTTACATAAAATATGGGGTTTGTCGATCGAACCGGAAGTGCCACCATCTTGAAACGTGAAAAACCAATAGGGCTGTTGCGATATTTTACTTATAGACACGGGAGTTATGTTTTCTGAATCATTGAGGGGGTGCCTAAATAACGTTCAGAGCAGAATTTTGATTTAGGTCAACTGCTTGTCGCTATTTTGAGGTGAATATGAAAAATAGTGAAAATCGACATTTACGGGCTTGTAAAGAAACACAATAGGGCATAGTATTTTCAATACGTCTCCTATTTCTGAAATTATTACATTTCAGGATAGCCGGGATATGGGTCAAATTTTTGGTATTTGAATATTTCAAATTTTGCCTTTGACGTTTTTCGTGCCGACAAAGTTGTTTACGAGTGAAAAATCACATTAACTTCACTAGATTGTGACCGATTTTAATGATTTTTTTTTCTTGTTCGGAGTTTTTATTTGACCCATGACCCATGACATGTAACAGGAAGTGACTGTGAATATGAAAGCTTTAATATCTGCTAAGCAGATATAGTTATTATTATTTTCTTTTTTTTGTGTATTTTTTGCAAATCGGATTTCTCAGAATCTAACCATAGGATCTTTTTCTGACCTACAACCTCCCCCCAACCAAATATGGGGTCGAACGTTGATTAAATATATTTTCCAAACGTTTTATGGATCCGGAATCACCAAAATTTACGAACAAGAAAATTGTCAATGCACATTGTAACTTGGTGTTTTTTTGACAGATTGTTCTAATTCTTTTTTCTTTGTGTACCTTGAAAAAAGACAAATTTTCATCGGCAATTTCAGATTTTTGAATTTCAAAAATTCATCGCTGTGATTTCGAACCGGAAGTTTGGACCAACTTGACAACTTCTTTAATAGTTGCACGATTTTCATGAAATTTAGTATGTTAGTAGATCTTGCTGATGCGACTTCAAAAATGTCTTTAGAAATTTTCTAAATTATCTCCCCTTGGTTAATTTAAAGATCAAAGTTTTCAAACAAAATCGAAGAAATATAGGTAAGAATGAATTATTTTTTTTTATCGATACTAGTAATTACTCATTCGTACACAAAATATGGAGTTTGTCGATCGAACCGGAAGTGTCGCCATTTTGAAACGTGAAAAACCAATAGGACTTTTGCGATATTTTAGTTATTGACACGGGTGTTATATTTTCTGAATCCTTGAAGGAATGCCTAAAAAACGTTCAGAGTAGAATTTTGATTTAGGTCAACTGATAAGTCACCATTTTGAATTGAACATGAGAAATAGGGAAAAATCGTAAATAACAGAATAGACCTCAGTTTGTTGAATTTGTCTCCTATTTCTGAAATAACTACATTTGGGGATAGTCTGGCCCATGGTCGAATTTTTGGTATTTGAAAATTTCAAATTTTGAATATCGCCTTTGGTGTTTTCCGTGCCGACAAAGTTGTTTTCGAGTGAAAATTTCTGATTAAAAGCTTGAAAATAATCATATAGGTCGCAGTTTCGTGATTTCGTCTCATATTTGGAAAATTAATACATTTTTGTATTAATAGATACAAATCAATAGATTTTCAAAACGTTTTACGAATCCGAAATCACCGAAATTTACCAATGAAAAGATTGACCTACATAGCTGTAACTTTGTGACTTTTTAATCTATTTTACTAATTCATTTACTTTAAAGCTGCTATCTGCGAATTTCGAAATTCGAATATTATGTCATTGACATCTCATCCCGGAAGTGAAACGAAAATGACAACTTCTTGAATATTAGTACATTTTTCATAAAATTAGGAATGTAAGTAGATCTGGTTGATCCAACTTCAACGACGTCATTAGAAATTTTCAAAGTTATCTCCCCTTGAAAAAATTAAGGATCAAAGTTTTCAAAAAGATCGACAAAATATAGGTTAGATTGCCTTGAATTTTTTTTTCTGTACTAGCTGAGACATTACTGATGCGAACACAAAATATGAAGTCTATCGTTCAAACCGAAAGTGCTACAATCGTGAAATGTAAAAAATCCCCCAGGCTTTTGCGATATTTTACTTACAGACATATTGTATTGTAGTAGACGAAGTTCATATAATTATTTACAGTCTTACCTAATCAGACATTTTGCAGTCTTCAATAATTTGGTATACTGTGTTGGGAAAAATAGAACAATCAGTGAAGTGTGCGGAACGCCGGATGTGTATAACTGGCTGACAAGAAACAAACTGGAAGTGAGATCGGCTAACCTTTCCAGGTCATAAGCCTCCATGTCTGCCATATTTATTTCACAAGTTGGAAACAAGTATGGCGGCGTGAGGTCGTCAACTTTTTTTTATTTAATGATTTCGGTATTTTTGTAACCGGAGTTCAGCTTTAACTGATAGTAGTGATATGAAAGAACTTCGACCAGCCAGGGTGTAATTGGTAGTTGGCTAGCTAATCGGATGTGGACGTTACCTTTTTTTTCATTTAATCATGATATGTACTTTTGTAATCGGAGTTCAGCTTTAAACATACATTATGCAAGAGCTAAATCTGTCCATTGCAAGTCTTTCTTTAGATCTTAAATGTTATCTGAATTATTAATAAGACATTAATTAACTTATCCAGACAATAATCAACCCTCGATGTAATCCCTAGCCTGCGATATTTACTGGATTATAATCCGATCTTTGCTCAATGCTCATTCATGATTTAATCAAAAAAATGGATAATCGGGATTGTATTTTATAGTAACGACTTTAGTAATGATGAACGTGGCAAGGCCCAAAATTTGATCTCTGAATTCCTGATTCAGAGTGAAGCAATTTGGCTGAAATTTTCAGGATTTTCTGTTTTCATCAAGTAGTTTTTAACTGTCAGCTCTTTATCTAATCTCCCATAATGTATCTTTAAAGATTCACTCTGCGACAAAATTTACGTACTGCTTTAAACGACGTAGCTGTCTGCTGCCTGACAATCTCTCTTTATATTATTGGAATACGTTTTTAATAAAGTTGAATATTTTTAGAGGATTATGTGATGTGTGTTCACTACAATTAGAGATGTGTGTTCACTACAATTAGAGATTTGTATATTTTAGAGGATTTTGTGATGTGTGTTCCCTACAATTAGAGATTTGTCCTATATGCCGTATGTTAATTGTGGAGAGAAGAGAAATAAGTGTAACAACTAGCAGCCCAGAAAATTCACCAAGTCCAGAACCAGATAATTTTGACAGACCAAGTTAACTTCACCAATTCATCTTCTGTAAAATATCCAATCAAAACATTTTTATACGCCACACATTTCGTCATCCTTGTCTGTTGGCCCATTCATAAACAATTGGCGATGAAGTCTAGCGTTTTGAACGGATTTTATATGAACCATTGGGGACATGAGAGGATGTTCAGCACTTGGCATCATTTCATGCCAGACTTGTCGCTGCATTTTATACGCCCACATTTTCATATGGCCGTATATTCTCGTCACCCCTTGTCCGTCCACCTTTAATTGTTTGTGAAAACTGTACAGGTCACAATTTTTATCCGATTTCAATGAAACTTGAAATATAAGTTTATCACCCGATCTCGGATCCTTGTGATATGTGATTTCATGGATTATGACCCCTGATTGTACAAAAAATAACGTTTTTAGCTTGTGAACACTGTAGAGGTCAGAATTTTTATCCGATCTACTTTAAACTTGTAATGTATGTTTATAACCCATAGATCTCGGTTCTTGTTGATATTCGCGAATTATGGCCCCTGATTGTACGGAAAATCGCGTTTGTAGCTTGTGGACCCTATAGAGGCCACATTTTTTATCTGATTTAAAAAAAACGTTTGAATATATCACCGTAAAAATTGGACCGAAACTGACGAACAAAATGGCCACCCCTCGTTCGCCATTATTGTCAAAATATTGTGCGTCAGGGTTGTGGACCATCTGGAGATCACAATTTTCATCTGATTTTGATGAAACTTGAGATGCATGTTTATAACCCAAATATCTTGGTTCCTTTACAATTTCGTACATATCGAATCACAACTTCCTGAATTACGGCCCCTGAGATCACAATTATTATCCGATTTAAAAAAAGGCGGTCGAATATATCACCGTTGCACCGTAATATTTGTTGAGTTTGAATTTCGCAAAAATTGGATCAAAACTGCTAGACAAAAATGGACGCCACTCATACGCAACTAGTGTAAACATCTAGTAAATCAAGTTTGTGGACCCCGTAGGGATCACAATTTTGATCCGATTTCGATGAAACTTGCAAGATATTGGTTCCTTTCGATATTCGCGCATATTGGATCGTAACTTCCTGAATTATGGCCCTTTATTGAACAAAAAATCAAGTTTTTAGCTTGTGTTCCCGGTAATGGTCACAATTATCAGATTTTAAAAATAGGTGTGAATATATCACCGTTACACACTAAGATCTTGGTTCCATTTGATAATCGCAGATACGCGAACTAAACTTCTTGTATTATGGCCCCCGATTGTTCGAAAGATCGCATATTTAGCCTGCGGATTCTCAAGAGGTCACAATTTTTTCCGATTTTAAAAACCGTTTAAATACATCACCATTCCACAATAATGAAGGTTGAATTGGAATTTCGGGGAAATCGAAATAAAACTACCGCTCTTTGTACGCAAATTTTGTATACGTGTGTAATAGGAAGGTGGTGGACTCTCTTAGGTCACAATTTTTATCCGATTTTGATGAAACTTTAAACATATCTTCATACCCCAACGATCTCGGTCCCTTTTTGATATTTGCACATTTGAGGCCAGAACTTTCTGGATTATTGTCCCTGATGCTACAAAAAAAAATCGCGTTTGTTTTAAGCTTGTTCTCTATCCATTTCTTGCAAAATATGGGCGTATCCTGCTTGGCAACCTCTGGTTACGAAAACATTGTTAATGCTATAGAACCTATGGGTTTAAACTTATTTTCTTCCAAATTAGCGTGGAGCATTGGAGGGACGGACCATATCGATTTTTGTTGCAGAGTTACTCTGTCGTATCAGTGGCATTGTTACAAATAAAGGTGTGAAACATGGGGTCATTCTCAGGGTTACTCTCCCCTAATTTGTCAATTTTCAGAGTCCCCCCCCCCCCCACACGCACACTTTGATTTTAATCATATTCACTTAAAATTTGGTGTTAACCATTGGGTTCATGGGAAGATGAACCCTACTGACACATAACGTTCCACAACCTTCGATTCTAGAGAGGATACAACTTTCAACAGATTTGTTCAAATCGCTATTCAGCATTCTGCGATATGAGAGGATGAATATTATTTATTATCAATAGTCAGTGTCCTGCGCCTCACACCTTCCCAAAACCCTTGTAGTCCGTTGGGTAGCAAAGCTTTAATAAGCGTCCTGAGTACAAAATGTTTGAGGCATTGAATAAGTAGATATGTGATCGGTGCCCCCAAAACACAACTCTTTTAGTAATGATTTGGGTACATCCAAGAAACCGGTGTCAAAAAGTTCCTTGGGATTCCCAGTGACAATATATAATAGAGTGATATTTTCAAGCAATTATACAGAATTTAGTATATTATATATTGATGAATAGTTTTTAATATTGGTTTTGAGTTATAAATATAATGCAATATATTAATATACAGCTTTATTATCAAACCCAGCCTTAAAGGTTCACTATTTACAATTAAACTATCAAGTATGCGTAGCTTTATAGATAACAAGATAACGTAATAAGTGTATTTATATCGTAACTATTACATAGCTGGTGGAATTTTGCTTTATTAAAGTTAGGGGGGGGGGCTGATATACTGATTAGGAATATAGATTAATCGTAAATGTTTGTAATGGTTCCACTCAAGAAAAAAATTAAACAAGTCTTCGATAATACCACAATTACATAGGGTACAAATAGGACTATTGCTTTGGTTACGTCTAAACAAATATTGGGCTAATGGAAATAAATTAAGACGTAATTTTGTAATATTTCTTTTCACGTTTTGATTATGTTAACTGTCAAATATGATTCTTGACTTAGATTGGTTTTATATATGTAACAGTAGCCTAATCCTAGTTGTCCAGGTTACCCTACCAGCAGCGTCGATCTTTCTTAACATCATATATTATACCTGTTTAGGATATCTTTGATTTGACTTTACAGTAAGTTTACGCCACATTCCCCCTTTGCTGCTACAGAAGAACTGCTCTTATGTATTTGAAGAACGAATTTACACAACTAAGATTGCACATTTTCAATATCCTTTCTATATTAATATCCCCATATTTCAGCACCATATAATAAAACTGGCAGAAGTCACTTTTTGGCTTTGACTGATAAATTATTCACAGCTTTGTTCCAGACTAACCTGGACGAAGAAAGTACACCTAGATAGTTATAATATGAAACACATTCTATCGTATTATTATTGTTGTAAAATCTCTCGTTTTTGCGTACAGCACCTCCAATTCTAAATACTACAACCTTTGTTTTTGAAGTGTTGACAGTAAGATTAAAATCAGTATAGAAAGTATGTAAAATATTTATTTTCTTCTGGAGATCACCCATAGTATCAGATGGTATACTGAAATCATCAACATATGATAACATAAGAATATCTTTGTCATCTTGATTAGTGAGTATCCCTTTAACATCACGGCAGTTAATGTAATCGATTAGTCGATTGATGTATAAGCAAAATAAGAGGGGGCTAAGATGCAGCCTGAGTGAACGCCAAAAAGACATTCAAAATAACAAGTTAAATTTGATCCTATTTTGACACATGATTTTACAGACGAATTCATATTTTTCAGGGTTAAATACATTTTACCACTGACTCCCAATTCTAACAATAAGGACATTATTTTAATTCGGTTCAGGGAATTTAAGGCCCTAGAAAAATCGATGTATAAAACGCACAGACGCCCTTTGGTTTTTGACAAATATTTTTGGATAAGACCATGCAGGGTGAATATTTGATCAATCGTAGAGTAACCTTTTCTGTAGCCAGCTTGGTCCTCATAATACTTATTTTCAAAAGAACACCACGTTTGTAACCTATTATTGAGAACAGAGCTATGTATTTTACCAATGGAGTCTAGTAAAGAGACCCCTCTTTGTCCGAAAGCTAGGTAGGTTTTATTCAACATGGAAGGTGCGGAAGGTTTGTGATGCTTGTGTATGGCTTGGTTAGGAGACCCCAGAAACCCAATTCTTAACTTCCGCCAGCGGAGGGTATGGTAGGAGGAGCCACCCATAGTCCCCCCCCACAAAAAAAATAGGTTTATTCAACATGGAAGGCGCAATTTTTCGATTTTTCTCTAAACTTTCTTTACATTATCTCGGGATCTATACCAGGTATATTACATAAAACTGCATGGGCATATTTGATACTTCTATCAAGAGGATCAAGAGGAAACTTAGCATTTTGGGCATATCGTACTGCTTGTCACTGATTTGTTATGGTTATTGGCCACATTTCCTATATATAAGTTCATTTACCACCTAAATATTCATTCTTAAGTTAGTGGTTGTGATTCCTACGATCATTCCCTACATTTTACACCTTGTTCTAATGTCGCACCTTTCATGTTATGTGACAAAGTGATCTCTACATCAAATTGAAAAATACATATACAGGTACATAGACCTTTCTGACCTCTGCTGGTTTGATCATTAATGATATTGAGGTGTTCAACTCTAACAACTTCTTCTAAGGCAAGGACTTATTAAAACATCTAATTTGTTCAATATGTTATTTACGGACTACACACGAATGGCCTCTGCTTGTTTTGCTAAAAGGCACGATCTCATTAAACGTATTATTTATTCAAAGGAAATATACAGTGCAGTTATATGGCGGTATATTAGTGTCAAAATTCTAACATGCTATCGTCTAATTTCTTACTTCTATTCATGTAATTTCTAACCTCCATTCATGTAACTTCTAACTTCCATTCATGTAATTTCTAATTTAAGACAATGTATAACCCAACTTCTTTATTTGTTCAGTGTAAATTCCAATTCTGTTCCAACTTGTTTCTATTATTTAAACGAAAAATGTCTTCTTAATAGATGCTTTACATGTTTAGCATCAACATCAACGAATTTAGAATTTATACATTGCTGCCTAGCAACCATCATTATGAAGACGTTTGGTGTCGCCACTGCGTGCTCAATTGGGTGATTGCGCACCTGATCGGGACAATTATTTGGTATAAACGACCCATTCTTCGTTTGGTTGAAGGTTGGAAGGCGTGCTGAGAGAGACAGAGAGAGAGGTCACTTAGTATTAAACTCAGTATCTGTGTAGGCCTTTCCATAACATTTATACCCTGTGTTAATATAGACCAACTGCATATAAATATTAATTATTGGCTCAACCGTAAAAAAAAATCAAATAAAATTCTCCAAATCCCGTTTAGCTTATATTTGAAATAGAAAATGAAATGAAATGAAAGAGGGTTTAACGCACTACTGTTCTGCTCCGAACCGGGGTAAATGGAGACGAACATACGCCATACAGTGTGCTTTAGGGAAATATTGCCCGGAGAGCGGATCTACGACCTGGACTTATATCGAAGTCTAACGGTCACGGGATCTTTTACGTGCACGCCAACATGTACATGGAACCTCGGGATTTCATCCCATCGGAACGACAAGACACTAATAAGGGGGAACCACGCCAGAAAATCTGGATGAACTTTTTTCGACCAATGCAGGGATCGAACTCCCAACCCACAGCCTAGCGAGCCTGCGTCTTACCCACGGTATTCGAAATAGTATTTGCAAACCATACATTTATATCACGTTCAATGTTGTTTAGAGGGTAGGATGGCCGAATGGTTAGCACGTGCACGCTGTAACATAAGGTCTGTCATTGAATAAACTGGCGTGGTTTCGATTTCCCATTTTTACGTGACATGGAGAAGGGCCGCCTTTCCAACCTCGTGGGTTTTCTCCGGGTCCTCCGGTTTCCCCCCACTGCTAAACACACCTACGCGCAAGCGAATTATTGAAATACAATTGAATGGTGTTAATACGAAATGACCTGGTTGGTGTCGAGTGGATGTTAAACTCTCTCCCGATGTTGTTTTCAATTTTAACACTCAGGCAAGCCACTCAATCTGACGAAGAGCGAGTCGTTTGTATCAATAGAATGGTCCCGATCAGGTGCTCAATCGCCAAACTGAGCACATGATGGCGACACCAAACGACATCATAATGATGGTTGCCAGGTAGAAGTATCATAATTCTACATTTGTTTGCCGTTCATGCTTAACAGGTAATACCACAATGAAGTAGACATTTTTCGCCTCAATAATAGAAATAAGATGAAACAGAATTGATATTTACACTGAACAAATAAAGAAGTTGAATTATACATTGTCTTAATTTAGAAATTAAATGAATGGAAGTTAGAAGTTACATGAATGGAGGTTAGAAATTACATGAATAGAAGTAAGAAATTTGATGATAGCATGTTAGAATTTTGACACTAATATACGGAAGTTAGAAGTTACATGAATGGAGGTTAGAAATTACATGAACAGAAGTAAGAAATTAGACGATAGTATGTTAGAATTTTGGCATTAATATACCGCCATTAGGGGTGACTATTGTTGGTAATTTTCACTATTGCGATACTATTGCTATTGGGTAAACAGCTATTGCAATACTATTACTATTGGGGATTAAATATTGCGATACTATTGGACTATTGCGATAGTTTGATCTGTTTATTAGTTTAGGTTTAAAACACACTGTCAGGTATACATTTATTATAACATTTAATCAAACTAAAAATTTTGAAACACTAGAAAGTTCCAGGTAATGTTAGATAATATAATACAAGTAGACCCCGAATAATATAACGGATGTGCATACAACGGACAATCGCTTACACGGACACAACAGTTTGGTCCCGATTTTTGTAATAAAAATTTCTTTGTTTTCAAAGTCTTTTTATAACGGACACTCTATAACGGACAATCGTTTAATTGACAAATCAATGTAAGAGTCAATTTTTATAACGGACTCTCGAATAAGCAGAACAAAATAATGATATTACTGATTATATTATGGGTGACTGGAATGCTTTTCCCAGAAAATAACCATACTGAGTTTCATTATATATTCGAATGTCCAACCCTAAGTGAACACAGAACTAACTTAATTCCTAAAAATATAATAAAATTTAGTGTTGTCACAATTACAAAATTCTTGAATAGGGTAATCGCTTCGCCAAAAATCGTATCGGTTGGCCTGTATCAGACATTCCCGCATTCTGACTTACCCCTACTGCTTTAACTGCTAATTAAAAATCCAGTACTGGCAATAGATTACAATTCACTAGTTCAACATCTCTCTCGGTAAATCAGTACGTAATATTTTAACACGGATATCGGTAATCATATCGACAAAAAAACGACAGAAGCGACACAAGACGGTACAGATAAAAACAAAAACAACACGTGTCTTCTAATGGTTCGGCAAAAGGGTGGGGGCGAATAGAAGAGCCTCCTAGCTGGTATCTCGGGTACACGGTAACGTCGCATTCTGATAGTAAGTTAAATAATAAAGTACATTGGGGTTTTTTCTTTATATTATATAAATTGGTAGTTTAGTAACTTGTAAAAAAAAGCATAGCCAACTCTCCTGTCATATGCGGCATGCTTTCAGCATGTCTGTTATTGGCGTACGTGACCATTTTCAGCTTTTTCGCGCCAAAATCAAACATTTTACACATTTCTTAGTAAGCCATGCCTAATATGGTAGACGAAGATTTCCATGTGATATTGAGATTGTGTAACGCTATTTCGCTATTTTAGTGATGACAGAGTAATTATTGACAGATACGAGTGAATTTGAGCCATTTTACTTTCGCTATTACAAACTATCGAAACTATCGATAGTTTGCTTGACTATCGCAATTTTTATCGATAGTTTCTTTTTAATATCGATACATACTATCGACAGTCGAACTATCGCGATGCATCGATTGTTCGATGTATCGTTACACCCCTAACCGCCATACAGTTACAGATACTATGACGTCGTTTCCAGTCGTTTTTAAAGGTAGGTGCATATTTCCTTGTAACTGACAGTGGAACGCCAAATATGACCAAGGGATAATTTAAATTTTTTTTAAAGGTTAGGGATTTGCCAAAAATAAAGTTTTAAATAGAATGTCATACTAGTCAAATAATTAAATTAAGGAAATATGTGAAACCAGCGAAGTTTTAAAAATGGACGATCACAAGGCTATTCTAATATTTCGCAATGCAGAGGGCATGCGTCACAAATTGGATGTGGGGTTCGGGGCGATTTCCACATCTAGCCAGTGACTCATGGAACTGCATTGTGCTACATCGTAGATACGATACATTGTTAATTAAATAAGAGTTAGGTTTAAACATGGGTGATTTTCTATAAACGTAGGAATAAATCAGAATCTAATATTGAAACGGTTAAATTTTGAAAGAAAAAAATAATGTCTCCGATCGTTATAATGTAATGTAGTGTTATGTCCAAGTAATGTATATGTGTTTAACCGAGTAAGGTTAAAGTATGAATCTGTGTAAAATCGCGTTTAGGTTTAGGGTTATAAAGGAAAATGCCCAAGGAAAATTTAAAACTGAATGGCTCTTTGTGTGGGTTGGTATTAGGTTTTAAATAAATGGTTTAAATTGAAACAGGGTGCATTGCAATATATAGCGAGTAGCTTATGCAATATAACTGTTTCTGAGTTATTCGTGTCGTTATGTTAAAGAAATATAAAGGAGAACAAGTTCAAAGTTACGTTTAAAGCAGGAAACTATAAACTATAACAGGGTAAAATGGATAATTTAAAGTTGGTATTGAATGTGCGATTAGCTGTTGAATAAATTTGAATTTCCTGTTATGTCATGAGTAGTGTAACATAAAACCATACTATGGACACGTCAAGAACTTATTTGTAAATTGTTCTATGTGGTAATTGTCAGGAATATAATAACTTATGGGTTATGTTTTTTTTACGCCCAGGAGTATAATACATTCAGGTCTTGAAATAAATACTGATCACATTTGTTTCAAGATACTGTTTCGTTTGATCCCAGCGAGCTAGATCTACAAGCTTGTTCTATATAGCACCAATGTTAAGACGGGTTATAATGAGTCTCGTCCTATTAACGAGATAAAACTGTCACTGTCAATTAGTAAAGACTACTAATGAGTTTCAAAGTTATTAATGACTTTAGGTGATAAGTACTAATTAATCCTACTAATTTCTACTTAGGGGGCAGTTTAAGTTCTATTGTTAATAGTTTATTCAATTAAAAGTAAATAGCATTAAGGATTAATGCAGCTATCTTCGCAATGAAGTAAATACAATTTTAATTTTAAATGAACTTAGTGTAAGAATATGATTAAATATATCACATTCAATTAAAATCAATGTTATAAATTAAGGGTAATGTAATTGTAATTGGTCTCATTTAGCAAGTACATTGATCATTTATGGGATTTATTGTACCTTATCTTAACGTACCGCAACGTTGAACCAGACCGGGGCATTCCAGTATGTCAAAAGTTATGGCCCTGAAGCACAGTTTGCAGAAGTGTTTACGTTCATCAAAGTGGCTGTGCAAGAAACAGAACAGTTCTGAACATGACCTGAACTTATGCAGTGAAATTATTGACATTGAAAAAGTGTCGAGTATTTATATTGATAGTGAATTAATGAACTTATATTATTGTAGCATGTTTATTAGTGTAATTGTATTTTAGAATTAGGACTTGAATTTGTAATGTCCATATTTAGAATTTTCAAGTATTGATATTGATATTGTATTGTATTTAATGTATGTTAGATAACGATAATTAATGGGATGGTGTCGGCTGAGACCGAGGACGAAAATACGCTCCATGGAACAAATGTTTCCACACCAGCAGCAAGAAATAACCAAGTGTCATTCACTTTGTCATAATTAGTCCGGAGGAATGCCAGAATTTAATGGTATAATGGTATCGTCAGACAAAACGTTAGGACTAAGGTTGTTCTGGAAATATAATGTAACTATATAATCGCGCGTGTTTTCATTACTATTATTATATCGGGTTTGCTGTATTATATCATCGTGTGTGCTCTTCGTAATTTGTGTGTTATTTACCTTAATTGTGTGTACCTTCTATGGATACAGATGAAGACAGTGTCCCAACTGTGTGAATTCTATTAGTTATTTATTTTTAATACATAACTCAAGGGTGATGAAGGAATGTGACGAATGGCCTCTGTTCGTTTTGGTAAATGGCACGATCTCATTAAACGTATTATTTATTCAAAGGAAATATACAGTGCAGTTACAGATACTATAATCTCATAAATAAACAATACCAAATACATGTATGTTCATTCGCTCGTGTATCATTTTTTAATTGATTGTATGCTTTATAAGTCAGAGTTTACTGTTAGTTTCAGAAGACTTGGATGGCGCTCCTCCCAGAGTATGCCTATTTCATGCTCTCAATAAAGGTCTATCAACTATGCTGATCGTCTGTTATCTGTAGTGTTACAGTTACTTTAAGTTCTAATTATGGGTCATTCGGTGCAAACCAGCATTATTCTCTTCTTAAGTATACTGACCACCAGAAATTTCATTCTTAAGTTGATGATAATGATTTCTGATATCATTCCGTACAATTTAGTCTTGGTTTCTCACTCGCACCTTACATGTTGATTGACATTTGCATTACCGACGGGGGGGGGGGGGTGTTAAGTGATATTTTCGTTACATTTGAGATTATGTCATACTTTTAGCTAAAACTTCATTAATTGTATGTCTCATATTTTTGCTCCTAGCAGTATCAAAAATGTCCATGCAGTTTTGTGTAATATACCTGGGATAGATCACGGGATAATGAAAAGAAAGTTTAGAATGAAATCGAAAAATTGCCAATTAGTGACCTTTGACCTCTTCTTAAGTGGCCTTTCCACCAAAAATACCATCCTTAAGTTATATTTCCTAATTCAGGGGATATTCCTCTATCAAATGTCATTGAAGCCGAACTTGCACCTTCCCAGCAAACAATTAAACATCTTTTAAACGTATTAAAAACGTTTTAGTTAGGTTTCCAAAAGGTTTATTTTCAAAGTTTAAAAAACCTCAAATTGTGGACTCTTTTTAACGTTTCTAAAACGTTTTGGTTAACGTTTTTTCTTACGTAATAGAAACATTAAAACAACGTCGAAAAAAACATTTGAAAAAACATAAAATAAACGTCTTAAAAACGTTCTTGGACATGTTAATTTGAACGTTTTATCAACGTTTTTTAATTTAATATAAAAAACGTTTTTTTTTTTTGGTCCTTTAAAATAGTTTCTTCCTCAGTCATATATTTTTGTTTGTACATTACTTTAGCGTTTGTGTTGACTGTAAATGTTGATGTCATTAGGTAATAGAAACACCTCTGTATTCATTATATTTTCATTCCGTTACCCATATTGATTCAAACAAGTGACACCAGAGGAATCCTCAGATTTATGTGAGTCATAAAATATGAACTAAAAATTTAAAAGTTGGTAGGGGTCTTTAGCAATGGGGAGACCCGGAGAAAACCCACGAGGTTGGATATGCAACCCTACTCCTTGTCACATACAACCGGGGAATCAAAACCACGTCAGTTGACTCAATGACCATTCAACCATCCACCCACTCCATCCCATCACTGAAATAAATTAAATATCTACCAATGCAATATTTGACCTACAAGACTGACCATAAAAAAATCTAAAGCTGGTAGCTAAAAAGAAAATGAATAAATATTGTAACATATATTTATTTTAATTGCATTTGGATAAATCAAACTAGGGCTAATAGTCTATAACACATTACGACAACACTCAACAGTCATTGAAGTAGACCACCACTGTCACTGATCCAGACGTTTGTCTTTTTTAACTGTAGACAGACATACATGAATACACTGTATGAATATGACTATATAGCTTACAACGGCTCCAATTTCCATTAAGTTGTATTAAAACGAGTTCTGCATATTTGAAAACTTGCGATATTTTGCACAATCTTCTTCTGTATTATTTATTAATATTCTAGAATGTTTTTTGTGTAATTGGTAGAAAACATAATCTTCTTCACAAATCCATGTGCGCAGGTAAAAATTTTATTTCCTAAATATTATTAAAAAGCCAATAATTCCTCCAATTTGGCTTTCTCGGCTTCAAATTCAACTAAAACACCGACGTAAACTCTAGCCTATAATAAATTTCGAGTGTTAATCATTTTATAATAAGTAGGCGTTTGCCAATACGACTCCACTAAACAGATGAAAGTTTATAAAACAGTACACAATTCAGTCGACCTCTAAGAATAACTGTAATCGCTAAATGATAAAAGAAGACTAAAACATTCTATAATAGGTAACTATTCTGTCCTTAAACAATCAGATGGGATGATCATGGATTAACTGTAAAAATAGATAAAATACAAATCGTAAGTTATACAGTAGGCCTATGTGGAAACTAAGGGAAATTAACTTCTCTGAACAATACATGAAATTTGAAACCCTATCAATTTAAATATGATAGATAATAGAACAGTCCATTATACAATACTACAATTGAAATAGACTCTTCCAGTTCCAGACATAACAATTAACCCAAAACTAAATGATTCAAATGCATTATAATTATAAAATAAAAACACTAAAGTTTCTGGACTAAAGTAAAACATATATATGTGCAAGACAAATGCATTCATTATATCAATCAATTAGGATGTAATAAAACCTAAAATAGTCAATTTACTTTGCAAGGAGGGCTCTATAATAAAATGACAATATAATTTTGGCTAAGCCAAGTGGAAAGGGTACGAGTCGAAAATAATCTATATAATTATCGACACAATTAATTGTTATAAATAATAATTATTTCTTAATGGACACAAAATATTAATTAATAACATACCAAATTGTCAACTACTACACCCTGCAACAACCTCTTAAACTTGATAATTTACCACAGCTATAAAAGTACAGACATCAAGTTTGGCTGGCATTCCTTCTATGGCGGAAAGATGCTTAAATTTGGGTCAACTGTCAACATTGGGGGTGTTTTAAAAAATATTTATAAGATAAGGTAATCTGGACCCTTATTGGTTTTTTATATTCATTAAATATAGTAGGTACGCCTATTTTGCAAAAACAAAAACGTTTTTATCGATCTTTATACAATCTAATTAAAATATAGATCTATATTTCGTTTCGTTTTTTATACTTTCGATGGCCTACACTCATGTAGATCTAAATAGTTATAGTGAACGCTCACGTTCTATGACGTCAGGTATCAAGCACGGGACATTTGACCCGATAACGTCAGTCATTCGATTAACCAATTAGCGATCGCCATGCTTTTCAAAATCCACTTGTGTTTTGTTATGATTTCTATCCGCTGGTGTTAGTATAGACGTCGTTGGCTGGTAATATCTACCCACAGTTCCACGCATGAAAAGGTCAAAGGGTCGATTCGACAGACCATTTGATTGGCTGACCCCTCATTTCAGGTAGAACACCAGTTAAATAACAAGTCCTCCAGATCCAAGAGTAGTGAAGACAAGTAAAAACGAAATTTTGAACTATAAAAAACGAAACGAAATTGGATCTGTGTTTTAATCAGATTGATCTTTATAGTTACAGTTATTCTTTTTGGTAAATATATAAAAACCTTAAAGAAACATTAAAAAAACGTTTATATTATCATTTATCATAAACGTTTCTAAAACATGAAAAAATACATATTTATTACGTTTCACGTAAACGTTAAAGTAATGTTTGTCAGGCAACGTAAGTTATAAACGTGTGTTAAACGTTTAATAAATGTTTTTAAAATTTATTTTTTTCATATGACGTGTAGGGTAATTTATACCTATTTATTGGGACTTTATAAACGTTTCATAAACGTTAAAAAAAGTCATATTTACAACGTTTCAGTGCAAACGTTAAAAAAATGTTTTGTAAGAAAACGTTAATTATCAACGTTGATTAAACATATATTAAACGTTTTTATCAATGTTTATCGAAAATTTCGTAAAAACTTTCACTTCAAACGTTTATAAAACGTTTAATAAACATATTTTTTTACCTAACCTTTTAGAAACCAAGAAAAAACGTTTTTTAAATGTTTTGTGTTTGCTGGGTTCCATGTTGAACAAACCTATTTGGGGGGGGGGGGGTACTATGGGTGGCTCCTTCTACCACACCCACGACTGGCGGAACTTAAGAATTGAGTTTCTGGGATCTCCTAACCCAGCCATACACCACCAGCATCACAAATCTTCCGCACCTGCTATGTTGAATAAGACCTACAGGGGCGTTTTAAGGTTTATCATGGCGGAGGCTATACAATTTTGAAGGCCCTCTTTCGCGTGGGAGGGGGGTCTTGATTGATTGATTTATGCCAATGCTAGAGTAGTTCAGAGACACAATATTTGTCCTTATAAAAACTGACCCGCTTATCTGTGTGATTGCTCCGTCGAGAAATCTTCTGAAGTGAGCAGAAGTTAGCGCCGCGCACGTGGTTTAGGAAGTCGCAGCAAATATACGTCACATGAGGTATTTTTACAAACATGTATTGGTATATAACGCCGAGTAAAAAATACACTCATTACGGGCTTCGACTTACGTGTTTATTTGATAGCGAACGTGAGCAAAAATTTCGATTTCACTCCTTGATTTGATTTTGGCGATTTTGGTGATTTAAATACAGAGCTAGCTATAATAGCTTCGTTTCATTTTTAACTTAAAAGTAGGTGAAATCGCCCAGATAAATTCACTACAACCTTTCGAGATTTACTTTTATTAAGTGGCTACATTCTTGGTTTACGCTGGCATCTATCGTGGTTAGGAAATAAATATTTGCTAGCTCTAAATACGCAGAACTATTTGAGACCGGAAAATAACCGAAACAAACTTTTTATTTGTAGTCTTTATTTTCCACACCCTTTTCGGTAACTTGGTGTAAATTATTTTTATAATCATAGTATATTATCTAACCATCCTGTAGCCATAGGCTTTGATCGACGGACTTATTTTTTTCTAGATTTGAGACTGAGCCCTGCAAGATATCGTCCACGGATGATTTGCTATCTAGCATTGCTATGATTTGCGAACTGTAACAAACTACCTATGACAAAAATCACAAATAGGCTTTATGCTAGACAAATGTTAATAAATTCCCGACAACTTCGGAGCATCGGACTATCATGACTGCTTTACATGACGACTGTGCAACTTTTGGTGACAAATACATTCAAAATAGACTGGTCAGACTGACAACAAAGACTAGGAAGCTGAGTAAAAGTAAGGTTAAGTCCACTAAATGTATGAAATCATACGACGATTTTCTTGACACCCCATTTTTTCCGGGATAGTTTACGTTACTCCATCGGCAGACACAAGTGAAATTAATTTAATAAACAGAGAGACTCGGACATCTGCCGATGCGACCTTAACTGATTTAGATAGAAAAAAAGTACTTGCGGCGATTGTCATAAAAGCACAATCGCCAAGTTTAAAAAAAAAATCAACTTCGGAAGACTAAAAAAGAAATGATTCGCATGAAGGCTAATAATGAAAATAAAAAAAACAATTGGCAGGTAAAAAGAATGGTTGCAAGTCCAAACCTTTTTAGATGAACGAAGGAATTTTGTATGATGTCAAAAATCAAAGATACACAGCAGAATGCCATAATTTGGTCATGAAACTTAAAAATCTAAACGTTTCCAATGGTAACGTAGCAGTGGTTATAACCGCATGTTTGGCTCTCGCGGGATTAAATCTAATTACACTCCATCAAAATCTACAGTTCAAAGAATATCGTGTGAGCGCGTCGGTGTCCACATGTTTAGGAAACCTTGAAGTCGGCGAAAAATACCACCCTTTATACAGACGAAACTACAAAATTTGGCTCTAAATTCGGTACATACGCAATAGTCGCTGGCTCGGCGCATACGCCACTTACCCAGCAATGTGTTCTGTTATCATAACAAACATCATGCAGTACAATATATTTATTTATCTGAGGGACAAAAAGTAAAGTCTTAAATTAATAGTTTTATTGGGGTGTTTATCCCCCTCTCTCACTCCCCGTATTACATGTCATTATATTTTCCTCGTACTTTACCCGGCAATTTATTTTTCATAACAAACATCGTACTGCACAATATAATATTTAGTTATCTTTGAGATTAACATTAAAGTGTTACATTATTAGATTTATAGACCCCTCTCTCTCCCGCGCTCCCTCTGTATAACATGCCGTTATAAATAGGCCAGTGTCTGGGTATAAATAAGTAAACGCACTGTTCATTTTAATATATGTATTAAGCTAATCTTGAAATAATTCATGTCAAATGCCGATCTTTTCATCTCCAGCTTAACATGTATTTTAATTTCTACTGTAGCATTATAAACACAGTTAATATAAAGACATTTGAAGGCGCGGGTTTACTGTTAAAACAAGTAAGCGTTCGCGCATGCGTACATATGTCAAATCCAATCGTCTCATAGAGTGTATTCTGTTACTTTGCAGTATGGAAATAAACGATATTTTCCGACTGCGATAAAGTTATTTCGTTTCCGGGACGTGCGTAGCTTGGAGCATATTTTTTTAGTACAACCAAGGGACATAGCTCTTATTCTCACTAAGAGATAACTCCTTTGATTATGGAAGCCGGGAAGATTTTGAGCCATTTATAACATATGTCCAAATGGTTATATATATCCTCAAAAATCAGAAGTGGCCAGACTTCCATTGTTGATCAATGAAGTTTTTATAGTAAGTCTTGTCATATAATGTCTTTACAGTACTTTACTGTCCCGAAATAGTGTCTGTTTGTTATAAAACATTTTTAGCCTGAACCACTCTACCAATGCGATGGCTATATTCAATGGATTCGACAGTAACAGTGTATAGAAAACGATTAACTCGGACTCGGGGCCCTTTCCCTAGGTCAGAGGGGCCCTTTTGTCAGAAGTGGGGGCCTTTTGTCTGCCTTTAGGGCCCGCTAACTAGGGCATATTTTCATTTTTCTCTTCGGTTTTAGCATTTTTCTCCCGTTTTATTTTTCCAATTTTTTTGATTTTTTTTTTTTCGAGAGGAGGCTGGCGCCTCCAGCGCCTCTGCTATAAAACGCCTTTGCCTACCTAGCTCCCGGACTAAAATGGATTCAATATACCTCGATTCCCTTGTATGCCTAAACGTTTCTTTATTGATTTAGTGCTTTTGGGTTTTTGAACTACTGCTCTGGTACATTTCACCTGTGTGGTTACTTGTATAGCGGAATTAATACAATATGCTTGCATTCGTAATTCTTGCAACATATGACAGATCATGACTCATGCTGACATTATACTATTATTTCTTTGGGTTGTATTCCCTATTGTTTTCAAATATGAGTGAAGTCTGTGTCACCACAGGCCCGGGACTTTACAGCGCAGTGGACGCTTACGGCTGGCCCCGGATCCATTCACTCTTTTGTAATTGTTTGTTTGTGGTCTCTGAGTATGATGTCTTATCCATATATTTGTTTTTTGTGTAAAAATGTGTGTGGTGCAGTCCCCCTGCACTTGCTATTGGAGGCAAAAGAAAGCTATTTTATTGAGAAGTACCACCCAAAACCATATAACGCCAAATAAATATAATTTTCGTAACTTCACGTTTAGCGTCAACGACAATATGAATTGCGACACAAAAAACCCCCTCATATATGTCTTAACGTGCAAGGGGTGTTCCAAATTCTATATTGGGGAGACATTTACTCATCTACGGGATAGAATATAGAACCATCGACGGGATTGTAATATTGAAAATGGGCCCTTATTTGTAAATAGACATATCTTTAAATGTGCGCAACGCCTACAAATAAAATTCCAAATTTTCCCTTTTTATACGCCCACATGGAAATGTGGACGTATATTGCCGTCGCCCCCGTCCGTCCGCCTGTCCGTCCGTCTGTCTGTCCGTCCGTCCATCGTCCACAATTTCTTGTGAACGCACTAGAGGCTAAAGTTAATATCCGATTGACTTTAAATTTATGCACAGTGTTTAAAGTCATGAGACGAAGGATCCTATTGATTTTCAGCAATATCTGATAATTATTGCCAGAGTTATGACCCTTGATCACTTTGAAAAAATCTTGTGAACGTTCTAGAGGCTAAAGTTAATATATGTTTGACTTCATATTTATACACAGTGTTTAAAGTCATGAGACGAAGATGCCCATTGATTTTCAGCGATTTCCGATAATTACTGCCAGAGTTATGGCCCTTGATCACTTTGAAAAATCTTGTGGATGGTCTAGAGGCCAGAGTTAATATCCGATTGACTTTGAATTTATACACAGCGTTTAAGGTCATGAAGAGAAGAATGCTATTGATTTTCGGAGATTTCTGATAATTACTGCCAGAGTTATGGCTCTTGATCACTTCAAAAAATCTTGTGGACGCGCTAGAGGCCAAAGTTAATATCCGATTGACTTTAAATTGATACACAGTATTTAAGGTCATGAGACGAAGAAGCCCATAATTAGAGACGATTTCCCATAATTACTGCCAAAGTTATCTCCCTTGATCACTTTGAAAAATCTTGTGACGCTCTAGAGACCAAACTTATTATCCGATTAATTTTCAATGAATTTTGATAACTGAACAGCTAAATCCATAATATTAAATGTTTTGTATACCGTACTAAATGTTAGCATGGGCCAGAACTTTATAAAAACCAAACAAATTCTAATGATTTTCTGATAATTACTTTATGAGTTGTTACTCTTAATCAGATTTTAGTGTAATATAAATGTTTCATTATCGAAAAAAAGTGAAAATATGCGACAACTTTTGTTGACTGCCGGACGATTTAGCTGCTGTGGGCGTATGTTTGGTTGTCTGGCAACCTATCTTATAAAATGAAAGTCGATGACAGCACCAAAAGGAAATTAATGGAAAATCATTTTATTAAAAAATGAGTTCCTCGACTTGATAGTCAATAAGTAACAATTGGCAATTAGCCTCATCAATTCTCTTAAATCTATCCCATAATTATCTTCCACCATTTTTCCTAAATTGAAGCCACTGCTAAAGACCCCTTACGCGCAAGCGAATTAATGAAATAAAATTAAAAAAACATATGTTAGTCCCGAAATGTTAGTCTCTCCCTGTAACCATAGACAATGGTAACTATAGCCAATTAAGACCACATAGTGGGGCTGATATGTGAAATGGGCGTGCACTTCCGGAAAGAAGCACCAAATTTTGGCCTAAGGGGTTTTTGGGTATGCTGATTTCAAAAATGGCGGGAGCCACGACGTCACTCTAGCCGTTCCCGCCAAAAATTGAGAATTTCAAAATGGCCGCCGTAAAACACGTTCTGGCCCATAAAATTTCTGTAAATGCCCGGATTTCAATGATGTTAATGATTTCAAAAATGGCGGCAACCACGATGTCACTCCAGTCGTTCCCGCCAAAAATTGAGAAATTCAAAATGGCCACCATAAAACACGTCCTCGTCGATAAAGTTTCTGTAAGTGCTCCGATTTCAATGATCTTGATGTCTATACCTATGTTTTTACGGCCAAGGAATCCAGTAAAGCACATACGAAGACTCATAGTGTTCTCCTTCATAGTGTTTTCTAAACATGGTCATAATTCTAATCAAACGGATGAATTATTTACATCTTCTCCTTTGCTGTAGGGATATCAAGAATGCATTATGTTCCATTTCAGTGGAAACTAGCTATTACTCATCAAACACAAACAGTCCACATTTGATTTCAATCACCATGTTATATATGCACACGATAGTGTTATAAAAATATTCAATAAACGTCTAACATTTTATAACAAACATAAATCTCAACAAAGGTATTCGACTGGGAAGTGTCACCAAATTAATGCAGACGCACTTGCATTTACTGAGGTGGTTTCATATATTGCGGAATATGCCCTAGGTGGGAACCAGGTTCATATTTTCAAACTCGCTGATCTCACGACATTGTATAGTGAAAGACTACAAAGATTATGTGGTGTCACAACATGAGTATCAAAGGACATTGTTTCTGCTTTGTGAAAATCTCCCGTGGTTCCATCACCGAAAGGACAAGCTGACTAATGTGGCTCGACTGTATCCACGGGACATGCTGAAGTGGTTGAACTACGAAGGTGTTTTTATGCGGCGATTGGGTTGTGTTCATACAAGCTTTTTCTTGCAGCTTCCTGGCTCTCTCCACTTTTATTGCATTACACAGGGTGTAACAACTTTTATTCCATCTAGAGTTCTGCTTTACCATCGTTTATTCCATGCTATCACCATTATCTAGTCAGGACACTTTGGTCAATTCATGAAAGACTGATAAATTAGTGGCCAGAGACGAGTAACCTGTTGCTGATGGATTTATGAGTGTTCCACCATGTGCTTGACACGGAGCACAAATGTCGCAGTTGGTCGGTTGAACAGATGTGGCTGTAGGACATGCCCAAGGAGCAAGTTTAAATCCTTTGGACATGGTAGGTGATTGACTAGATGAACATGACTTGTTTCTGAAAAATTGAATGATTCTGACATCTTGTTAAATGTATTTTCACCGAATATATCGGATTTGTATAGAAAGTTCAGACGTTTATTGAATATTTTCATAACACAATCGTGTGCATATATAACATGGTGATGATTGAAATCAAACGTGGACTGATTGCGTTTAATGCGTCATAGCTAGTTTGCACTGAAATGGAACATAATAGATTCTTGATATCCGTTTAGCAAAGGAGAAGATGTAAATAAGTCACCCGTTTGATTAGTATTATGACCATGTTTAGAAAACACTATGGAGGAGAACATTATAGTCTTCGTATGTGTTTTACTGGATTGATTCCTTGACCTTAAAAACATAGGTATAGACATCAAGATCATTGAAATCGGGGCACTTACAGAAACTTTATCGACGAGGACGTGTTTCATGGTGGCCATTTTGAATTTCTCAATTTTTGGCGAGGAATAGCTGGAGTGACGTCGTGGTTCCCGCCATTTTTTAAATCAGCAAGATCATTGAAATCAGGGCACTTACAGAAATTTTATGGACGAGAACGTGATATTATGGTGGCCATTTTGAATTTCTCAATTTTTAGCGGTAACGGCTGGAGTGACGTCGTGGCTCCCGCCATTTTTGAAATCAGCATACCCAAAACCCCCTTAGGCCAAATTTTCATGCTTCTTTCCGGAAGTGCACAACTCAGCCAAAAAATGTAACATATCAGCCCCACTAACAGTGTTACTATGTAAATATGTATAAATATACTCTACTGTCCATCTTTATACAATAACATTATTTATGAATAGTCCCAAGACGGACGAAAAGTACTTTTAAATTTTAAAATGTTATTAAACTGTTGAAATCAGTTTGTGTCGGCATACCTTTTTATCTCTTCATCGTTTACCGTGAAACAAAGTATAGTGCAGCTTTGCGGGTGTACTAATAATTTTGGATATATATTTACTGTTCACGGAGATGCCGTATTCAACAAGATTAGGAGCAACACCCTCCAACTATGATCCTGTGACTATCCTACTTGAAAACCTGTCAGGACAACTGGAGATCATCATCAGTAATCCTGAGATTTTGATGAAACAGATGGACGAGAATTCGTGCAAACAGACAAGCCAAATAAAGGAATCTGTAAGTACGCCCTCTACTTTCATTCTCAGCCTCCAAAATGAAGAACGCGAGAAAACGTTAGAAAACGATGCTCAACTCTTCAAAGTAAAAATTATAAAAGAGTGGAACAAATGCAAGAATTTTTTAGAAAAACGGCATTTTATAAAATGCTACAAAATAAATAAAAGGCTGAAATATACCAAGATTTTTTGGTATTGGATATTCCTTTCATTCCTCGTAAACTAAAGGAAAAACCAAGATTGAACGAGTAGGAAAACCAAACCAAACGGAGAAACGAAGTTGACATTCTCAAAATGCAAAATGAGATAGATTCCTTGTTTAAATTTTCTGCGAAACAAACATTAATTAACAACAAAGCAGAGAACGACCTATTGGCACTCCTCGAAGGACACCACGAAAGAGAACTAGTGGACCTTCTAAAAAACATGTGGACCGCAGAAATTTCTACTGAAGAAAATAAGTAGCACGCGATATGGAAAAAGAACAAAGAATGTTTTACCAATTTGCCGACACGTGCTGCAGAAATAGAGCGCATCCATACAATCGTATTATATCCCCCACGATGATTTAATGAATGGAGGCCGTAACGTTACGAGCAAGCCGGACTGGATTTTTGACGAACGTCTTAAACTGTAAGTACCAAATGGTAATACGAGATTTAATCAAGAAATCTGAATATTTCGTGTGATCATAATGTGCATCTCATCAAATTTAGCTTATACCCACAACAAATAACCACAACAACAACAACTACAGCTTATATACAATCTGAGGCAAAATTCGCGCTACTCGAAATGATGGGGAACGGTAATTTGTTCGAGTTATACGATAATTCGAGTTAGACGATGTTCGGTCCGATAGAAGATCTCACGGCAATAAAAGACCATGTATTACACCCTTAGATAAAGCCACAAAAAGCGTTTTATTTTTCAAATCTTCAAGTTTCCGGGAAAGTTGCCTAGGCACACTCGCCTGCAAGATCCATTATTTACAGTTCGAGTTAGGCGATGTAAATAAATAAGACTTCGATAAGGATTGTACCGGCAACTTGGTTCGAGCTATGCGATAATTCGAGTTACAGTTTCCGAGCTATGCGATGTTTTATAAAAGGAAAACGAAAGAAAGTATTCGTTCAACGAATTTTGTTCGAGTTAGGCGATAATTCGCGTTATACGGGGTCAAGTTACGCGGAGTTAGAGTTGAATGATAATGATCAATGAATGAACACTCTTCTTTTTTGACCCTGGCGAATTTTGCAATGGTTTCTTCGACATTGGTGGTGCACAGGATATCGCTTTCAGCCGAACCAAATACACTAGCCTATCCTGACCCATCGTAGAGCGGAGATAATATTTTATGAGTATCAATTTGGAGAAAGATCTCTCCCCAGAACGATTAGATATCATCATACACAGATATATTCTCAATATTGCTTCAACGTTGGGGAATGTATCTTGAATGTCCATTCTCAACAATAGGTAAATAAACAAAAAATGAAACACGGATACCAGTCGAAAATATGACGCGGCATTACCGGATTACACCGAATTCTCGGATGTCGATCGCGACACACCATGGATTGAGGGGAACCCAGGGACTTCCGATGGAGGGCCCTTGGATCACCGGAGGGGCTCCGTCACTAGGTCACCGGCCGTTGGAGTCCGGCCCGACCATGCTCGAGGCGCGCAACTAAGATTTTTGTGGGGGGGGGGCATGTGCCCCATGGTGCCCCGTGGTTGATCCGGCGTTGGACATAATAGTTTGCGGGGTAGGTGATGAACGTATCCAACGTAGACTTTTGTTAAAAACTGATTTAACTAATCGACAGTGCGACGTTTAAACGTACTACACTTAGTAAGGATGAAATTATATCCAATCACAGATCTGTACTAACTTCATTTGGTACTCCATGCGGAGATACCTATATAGATCTGCCCTTGTTATATTGGATACCTAAACTACATAAAAATCCCTACAAGCAACGTTTTATAGCAGGTTCATCCCGTTGTTCCAGATAAAACCAATTTCAAAAGTATTGACATCTATACTAACAGCAATTTAAGAAGGTATTCAAAAATACTGTGAAAAAATATACTCTCGTAGTGGTATTAATCAGATGTGGATATTAAAAAATTCCAAAGAATTAATTACTTGATAGTTTACAAGCTCGGTTAAAAGACATTATTCATAGTGTCTTTTCATCCAAATCAGGATTAATTACAATTCCACATATTTTGTCAAGAACCATAGTGACTCCAAAAATAAAGTCACCGCCAACAAGATAATTCAGATGTTGGATTTTTTAATTGATAATATCTTTGTTGAATTTGAGGGGAAATATATCAGCAAGTGGTAGGTATCCCCATGGGCACCAACTGTGCACCTTTGCTTGCTGATTTATTTCTCTATTCATACGAAGCCGATTACATACAGGCACTCGTAAAAACTAATAAACGATTAGTCAGACATTTTAATTTCACTTAACGATATATCGATGATATTCTATCACTGAATAATCCTAAATTTAGTGATTATGTAGAATTCATATATCCTGATGAGCTCGAAATTAAAAACACTACTGACAGTGACAATCACGTTTCCTACTTGGATCTGCGTCTCGATTTCGACAATTGTCATAAACTTAGTGTTAAATTGTACGATAAACGTTTAGATGCAGCTATGGCGGTTGAGGCGCCAGGCAGGGAAAGCTTAGTCTTCCGGTCACCTGTTACCACTGTTTGCCGTGTATGTTGTACACGGTGAATAGTCCATATGCTGATTACACTATTTTACCTGATTACACAATTTAGCCTATACCGGGTTTTTGGGGATACTACCGGTGTAGACTGTCATTGATAGTCCATTGGCCAATCACGCTATTTTACCGAGATTTCGTCTAATAGTTTGGATGCAGCTATGGCGGGTGCGGCGCCAGGCAGGGTAAGCTTACACTTCCGGACACCTGTTACCACTGTTTGTCGTGTATTTTGTACACGGTGAACACTCCATTTGCTGATTACACTATTTTGCCTCAACCGTTTTTTAGGACTTGGAATTTTGACTAATGGTTTGGATTGTTATTGGTTTTATTTTATTTATTAACTTGAATATCAAAAAAGCAGATTTGATGGATGTATATCTGCAGAATCTCTCCAAAACACATTTTATTAAATACGTTTTCTAAAATGAACTAAAGATGTCATAAATCAGCATCAGTTATGTAAAACGAACTAAAGATATTATAAAAGAGGATGCCCGAGCAGTGGATTCGCGTAAAAACTGCTCTTTCTCCTTGTTTGTTTTTATATTGGCGAATTTTGAAATGCGAGCTACTCGTTTTTCGATATTCAAACTTGAAATCAAAAAACCAGATTTGACGGATGTATATCTGCAGAATGTCTCCAAAATACATTTTATTATATACGTTTTCTAAAACGAACTAAAGATGTCATAAATGAGGATGCCTGAGGAGTGGATTCACACAAAAACTGCTCTTTCTCCTTGTTTTTTGATAATGACGAATCTCGGAAAACGAACTACTCGTTTTTCGATATTCAAACTTGAATCTCAAAAGTTAATATCCGATTGGTCTTAAATTTATACACAGTGTTTAAGGTCATGAAACAAAGAATCCTATTTTTAAAAAAAATCTTGTGGACGCTCTAGAGGACAAAGTTAATATCCGATTGAATTTAAATTTATACACAGTGTTTAAGGCCATGAGACGCAGAATCCTATTGATTTTCATCGAATTCTGATAATTACTGCCAGAGTTATCTTCCTTGATCACTTTGTAAAACTTTTGTTACGCTCTAGAGGCCAAACTTATCATCCAATTGACTTCAGATTGATACAAAGAGTTTAAGATCTTAGGACGAACAAGTATATTGATTTTCAATGAATTTTGATAACTGAACAGCTAAATCCCTGATTTTAAATGTTTTGTATAATAAGCGTTAGCATGGGGCAGAACTTTATAAAAACCAATCAAATTCTAATGATTTTCTGATATTTACTTTATGAGTTGTTAATCTTAATCAGATTTCAGAGTATTATAAATGTTTCATTACCGAAAAAAAATAAGAATATGTGACAACTCTTGTTGACTTGCCGGACGATTTAGCTGCTGTGGGCGTATGTTTCGTTGTCTGGCAACCTATCTTTGATATTCAAGTTTGATATCAAAAAACAACGAGAAAGAACAGTTTTTATGTGAATCCACTGCTCAGGCATCCTCATTTATGACATGTTTAGTTCGTTTTAGAAAACGTATTTAATTAATTTTGTTTTGGAGAGATTTTGTAGTTAAACATCCATCAAATTTGCTTTTTTGAGATTCAAGTTTGAATATCGAAAAACGAGTAGCTCGTTTTCGAGATTCGCCAATATTAAAAAATAAGTAGAAAGAGCAGTTTTTATGTGAATCCACTGCTCGGGCATCCTCAATTATGATATCTTTAGTTCGTTTTAGATCACTAATTTAATAAAATGTGTTTTGGAGATATTCTGCAGATATACATCCATCAAATCTTTAAATGTCGAAAAACAAGTAGCTCATTTTTCGACATACGCCAATATCGAAAAACGAGCTTACTTCACACTGCCACAGACACAGATAGATGTATTTGTTACAAGTGAAAGCTTTCTAGTATGGATTTGTGAAAATTGTTCGAAAATGAAAGTGATAGCCAAATGATATTGATGAAATTATGTGATTTTTTATGAGTAGGCCTACACTTGTATACATATTTATTTTTGTAAGAGGTTTTTACATATTACATATTTTAAACATGATTTACTTAAATGTACTGTACATGTCGTTAAATTTTCATATCATATTTAGTTACTTTAAGCTGACATATGTTTTTATTTTACTTTTTTATTCTAATTCATTTCCGACGTGATTTCCCCTTGTCAGTGGTGCAGTTGGAGGGGCTGACAAGGTACAAGGACTGCTGTCTAGTCATTCGAATGTGACGAAAACCGAAGTGCTGTGTATACATTGGTGTGCACGTAAAAAGATCCCTTGGCAGTTGGAATTCGATGTAAGAGAAGGCCATAGTGCTGTGCCCGGGCAAAATTTCCCACATAGTACACGTATGCCCGTCTTCATTAGCCCAGTACATGTATAAGAGCAGAACAGTAGGACGACGTTAAACTCCATTCCATTTCTTATTGATTTTACTGGAACCATTTTATTTAGTTAACTGTTTGTTTTTCTCTTATATGTACTTTTCTTTATTAGTATATATCTTTTAATTTTGTACAGTGTATATGGACACAAAACCTGATCTGTGTGTAAATACATGTATTCTGTGGATATAAGAATCTGAACATCGTGTAAATTGTATACCAGTTGGCATACAGGTTTTAATAAAAAGGAATGTTTATATTTAAATTATCTGGAAAGTTGCATGCAGATAATAAATTTCCACCATATTCAGCCATCATGAATTCATATGGTATGAGCCATGTTTGGATTGGTGACTGTAAAATATTGAGTTTAGTTGTTGAATCGTAGAATCCGGCACTGGATTAACAGTTGCCGGGTAAAGAATTTTTGAAATGCAGAATGTTTTAATTATTTGTATTTTTCCAATTAAAGATAATTTATGTTTATCCCATACTTTTAATATTTGTTCTATTTCATTTATTTTATTTGTAAAGTTTAATTCACTGGTAATTTGAGCGTCTTTTGAAAAATGTATTCCGAGGATTTTTGTAAATTTTTCGCATAATACTATACCGCGTGATTTTAATTTTTGCATTAAATTCATATAACAGCTATTTAAATCTATTGCCTCTGTTTTATTAACGTTAATTATAAGCCCCGAAACTAAACCGAAAAGTCTCAAAATCTCAAGCAAATGTCATTCATATACAGAACATTGCACACACCGAAAATCAAATTATTTGGAATAACACAAATATAAAGATTAATAATAAAATTATATTTTTAAAATTTCTTTTTAACAATAATATTCGATACTTTAGTGAATATTTTGATAAAATAAATAAGATCGATACTCAATATTTAGAAAAACATCAATTTATCTTAAAAGGAATAGAAAAGCGTATCTTGCAGTATGTACAGGAAGCGAGCAAATTTGAAAGTGCGGTACATACAAATTTTAATTGTAATAGAACTCCTTTGGAAGATATAAATACTAATTTTTACAAAATATATAATACCAATTTTAACAACGTAGACTCAAAAGATATTTGTGATAGCCGGATAAAAGCAAAGTTCATCAGGCCAAAAGCTATTAAAGAATGGGAACACATTCTAGATACAGAGTTAAGCGATTTAGACGTAGAAAATATATTTAAAATAATAAACACTGTATGTCTTAGTACAAAACTGAGGAGTTTTGAATACAAATATCTCCATAGGATTATATTTACAAATGATAAATTACTCAAAATTAGAAAATTTGATAACACACTCTGCACTTTCTGTGAATCTAATATAGAAAATGTAGAACATCTCTTTGTTCTGTACCAATTTTCACAAAGAATATGGAATCATTTTCATACTATTTTAGATCGTGGTAATATAAAGATAAAATATAAAAACACATATCATACATCTTGGTCTAACTAACAAACCAAATTATATAAATAATACTGAATGGATGTTCATTAATCATGTAATTATTTTAACTAAATTCTATATTTATCGGGCTAAACTACGAAACGAAATACTCAATATTAATAAGTATGAAAGCTTTTTAGTAGAACATGCTAAAATGGAGATTGGGATATCTCCGGAATTATACACAAATAAATGGAAATATTTTTTTAAGAATTAACAGACTGCCTCCATAACGATTCCCCATTGATGGATTTATGTACTTAGATCTGTGTATAGTAGGAACCCTGCGACACACCATCTATTTAGAACAATGTATTTTATCATTTAAGATACAAATGTACTTAATATGTGCTTGTAAAAATTTGACGTAAATAAAGATTTTAAAAAAAAAAGAAAAAAAAAAATCTGAACACAGATTAGAATACACTATATAAATGATGATGTTATTATTATATACATTTTTCATTTAATACTAGTGGTGTATGGTATTGTTGTGTATGAGAAAATTTGTATAATTGCATTTGTTTCTTTTTTTTATTTGTTTCTTTCTTCAAATATATATACATATCTTATACTTTCGTGTAGGGGGGTTTGGTAGCCGAATGGTTAGCATGTGCACGTATCATAAGATCTGTCATTGAGTCCACTAACGTGGTTTAGATTCCCTGGTTGTATGTGACAAGGGGAAGTGAAGCCTTTCCAACCTCGTGGGTTTTCTCTGGGTCGTCCGGTTCCCTATACCACTGCTAAAGACCACTACTCGCAAGCGAATTATTTGAATAAAATTAAACCATGTCTTAGTCCCAAAATTACCTAGTTTGGCTCGAGTTGCTGTTAAACCCCATTTCAATCTTTATATGTAATAAGTCTATTGTTTTCTTTTTGAAAAAAATTGTATAATTGATGAAGGTGAATTATTTTTAATTGTATCTTTTAGATCACATGGTATTATTATTTGGGTTTTTTCTTAAATATAATTACAATACCGAACCAGTATTTCAATCATGAATCATGCCAAATCGTATTTAGTATATTTTTCTTGGATATTGTTTCACTGAAATAGTTTTGAAAAAATACTTGTTTCCAGAAAATAACAGATTCATTCAATCATTGGTGCTATTTACCTATTATCGACCATATGTATGCCACAGATTAAGGGTTAGTCGTCTTCGTCGTGTCAATACAACTTAACTTGTGGTATTATCCAGTAATCCCGGCATATTTGCAGAAAAATTCTCCCTGACAAATGTAAACAAGCCAACGTGTTCCGTCTCGTAAAAGGTATTCCCAGGTCTATTTATGGCATTTGACCCCTGACCTGATGACGTTATTGGCTTTTATGGTTTCTGATTTGCTTAAAATTTGATTTTTCACCCCATTATGTTGTTGTTCTTGGTGTTTAACGTCCGCTTCCACCGAAGGTGATATCGCAGACAAGTCTTATTTTTCATTTTCATTATCTTAGCGCACGCGCAGGGGTCTTTGCTGTGGGAGGAAACCGGAGTGCCCGGAGGAAACCCACGAGGTTGAGAAGGAGCCCCTATCTCCATGCCACATACGCTCACACCACGGCTCGAAACCACAGCCGCAAGCCAGAGGTGACCGGCCAGCTAGAGGTCGAAGCGCGGCACTCTAGACCACCAGGCCATCCCCACCCCCAACCCCCCACCCCATTATGGCTACACTTGACAAATATAGTTCGAGGCGTCATTCGAGTGCTAGACGTATTGTGTAATGTATCGGAAAAGAAATGTATGCTACAGTAACGGCCATCTGGTTAACTTATGCAACAAATCGCCAATTTTCACCACGGATTTGTTGGGGCGAGATAAAACGATTTTCGTGTCTAAATCACAGCCTATTGATAATTATGAAGGTTTTATACGCCCACATTGAAATTTGTTCGTATATTGTCGTCGCCCCCGTCGGTCCGTCCGTCTGTCTGGCGTCCACAATTGCTTGTTGACGCTCTAGAGGCTAAAGTTAATATCCGATTGACTTTAAATTTATACACACTGTTTAGGGTCATGAGACGCAGAAACCTGTTGATTTTCAGCGATTTCCTATAATTACTGCCAGCGTTGTGGCCCTTTATCACTTCAAAAAATCTTGTGGACGCTTTAGAGGCCAAAGTTAATATCCGATTGCCTTTTAATTTATACACAGTGTTTAAGGTCATAAGAAGAAGAAGTCTATTGATTTTCAGCGATTTTTGATAATTACTGCCAGAGTTATGGCCCATTATCACTTCAAAAAATCCCGTGGACGCTCTAGAGGCCAAAGTTAATATCCGATTGACTTTAAATTTAAGTGTTTATAGTCCGATCTTAAATGTAAATCCGTGGGAGGCCATTATTCGAGGGTAACCATTTTGCGATAACAATCCAACTCATTATTTTTATTTTCACCTTATTTATAATGTTGTCGACATATCAACTGTGATCCGGCAATGTATTAATATTGGCAGGGTTCATGACTACATTTCAGATTGTTTTCCATCATTTCGTGAAAATATTTCCAAGATGGCGCTCATTTATGGCGAAAAAAATTTCATGATGATAACTCCAAGATGGCGACCATTTTAGCATATTTACAAGATGGTTGAACGTTTTCTAAACACTTTATTGTCATTTATTTACTTTTTGTACATATTTACTGGTTTTGGAGTCCAATTTTGGTGTGTATGCTATTAGCATGTAGGACATTCCTGAAAGCCATTACCGTGTGGTACCCATTTGGTATATTATGCAACGATGACAATTCCTCATCCGAGATGACCACTGAGCTGATATCGATTTTCCTGCGAAAGAAAGCCTATTTTTTGCATAAAGGTAAAGGGAGCACAGCGGCAGCGTGGTGCTTATGCCACGCCAAGCGTTTACTACAAGATCTTACTACGCTCATGGCCAAGCTCTGGCTGCGCGAAAAACGTACGTAGCCGGTTAGCAGTCAGACCAGGATACTTTCTCACCACTCTCCCGTGACGTGCCTACACTGTAAAAAATAATTTCAGAGATTACATCAATTTAGGGTGAAATGCTGCTGCCTCTTCTAAATGTGTAACTGAAATGTAACTGAGAGCTTGCTGTAAGGTTGCACCAACATAATTACACTCAAGTGGTGGTCATATCTACATTTTGGGGTGCATCTTCGGTGCAATAATATGTAGCATTAGGTGTAACTTTACACAGGTACAGGTGATGCGAAGCTCCCGGTGTGGTAGAAACGTACACGATTAGTGCTACACTTACGCTACTATAAAGACTACCAAGCTTTCATCTCGGTGTAAACATGTACAAGATTAAGGGTAACCTTACACTACGGGAGCGACTTCTAAACTCGCAGCAAGGTGTCAACATGTACAAGATTAATGGTAACCTTACACCCCGGGAGCGACTGCTAAAGTCTTGGTTCGGTGTAAACATGTAGAATATTAAGGATAACCTTACACTACTGGAGCGGCTGCTAAAGTTTAAGTTCGGTGTAAACTTTTACTTCATTAAAGCGGGAATTTCATATTTTCTAAGAAAGTCAAAACATAATTATTTCTATGTCTTTTGCTCAAAAGGTTGTCAATTCACTATTATACGATCATAGGCATTATTTTAGAGGCATAAATATCTGTGAAAATTATATTTTTGCCAATTTCTCAACTGGCATTAGTGAATTATATGATTAGTCTTTAACAAGGTAGAACTGTTTATAGATACAATCTATTTTATGGGCTTTATTTTAAAATATAACTTAAAAATATGAAATTGCAACTTTAAGGGTAACCATACACCACTAGAAGGACTGCTTAACTCTCAATTTGGTGTAAACATGTACGTCATTAAGAATAACATCACACCACTATGATGGCTACAGGGCCCTCAGTTCGGTGTAAACATGTACAACATTTATTGTAACTCCACACCACTGCATTGGTTGCTAATCGCTCAGTTTGGTGTACACATGTACAAGATTAAGGGTAAATTTACACTGTGGGAGCGACTGTTAAATTCTTGGTTCGGTGTAAAAATGCATAACATTAAGGAAAACCTTACACTACTGGGGCGACTGTTAAACTCTCATTTGGGTGTGAACTTTAACTGCATTAAGGGTAACAATGGCTCAGTTCGGTGCAAACATGTACGAGATTAAAGCTACACTTACAACACCAGAAGTACAACTAAACATTTCCTTCGGTGTCAACATGTCCAAGATTAAGGGTAACCTAACACTGATCTAAAGATCATTAAGCTCTCAGCTTGGTGTAAACATGTACAATGTAGCATACACTACCGAGCTCTTAGCTCAGTTTGGTAAACTATAAACAGTTTTGTGGAAAACTATTATATTTATTACACTGCTACTTTTCAGCAAGATTTCTCAAGTCACTATCGAGCACAAGAAACATAGGTTTGGAACAATCTTCTAGAGTTCTATTCAATAGAAATATATCATTTTGGTGTATAGTTCCTATTTAAGTGTAATTCAAATGAAAAGACATTCAATTTCTAGTACTGTTCTTATATTTATTATATGAAAATTGGAAATGTGGTTGAAGGTTTAAGAACAATTACTAGTAAAAAATGATAAAACAATAAAAAGTGACCAAACAGGCACATACCGAAATAACCTGTACTCGTAAAGTTACACAAAACATTTAAACAAAACAAAATTACTGAGCAAGTAATACGGATTGCTAGATTACAAATTTGTAAACTACAGACCATCTCTAAGAAACAAAAATCTGTAAGAAACTATAGAAAAACATTTAAAATCATATATAATCATAACATTTATTGTCCCCTTTATTTGGTGATAGCATTGAACGGAGTTATTTTTGAAATACATGTATATCTTCCAAGAATAATGAACCATCACAGATTTCTGGTAAAAAAAAATGCTTAAACCCATGAGTCATTTTAAATCATAATCTCCACATTCAAAATGTTAATTTGAAATCACAAGTTTGTTATTAACAGAATTAAAGTCTGGCTGACTGCAGTCATGACCCACAAGATTTTAAATTCTGGATTTCGTAGTTCAGATATTTAAGAGCGTGTCCGTGTCCGCGAGAGCACCATGTAGAGAGTGATAAACCTTGGGTCAGGGATTTGGACCATTTTTTTTTCTGTGAGATGGGTTAGTACCCAGATACATTCCCACAAAATATTAGATTGATTCAGTTGATACCAACCTGGCAAATTCTCAAAAATGCTCTAATTTGGAACAGTAATTGATTTGGACATACGAAATTTTGGGCATTAGTAGAAACACCCCGGCCCCTCTTACACACATAGTTTGAAGTTTCTACTGCCAATGATATCTTGGTACTGGCCAGATACTCAACTCGCTCTTAAAATTGAATTTAACGAAAACCAAAGTTCGAGAGGCTATAGTTCGTTCTTGGCAGGGTTTAGGATCAAATTTGAATGTTACCCACAACTAGCAACCCTCCTACTTACAAATTAAAAAATAAAAATGGCCGGCACAGACATAATTTAAAAAGTAGAAATAAATTAAAGATACCAAAAATTGGGATAAAATGTCCCGTTTATCAATACACCAGATGAAGAATATGTTTGGACATCTTTACAAATGTAATATATTCCATTTAATCATTAGCAAGAATGCTTTAGACTTGAGAGTGAGAAGAAAAATAGGTTTAACGTCCATTGGACACAAACTAGGTCATTGTGGGACGAACATATGGTGATGCACATGTTTGGTCATCTTTACAAAGTTTATATAATCCATTCAGTCGTCGTCAAGGATGCTTTTGAGAGAGAAATGGGGTTAAAGGTGCACTCTACACATACTAGATAATTTTGGGACTAACATATGATACAGTTTTATTTCAAGAATTCGCGTGCGCGAAAAAAGAGAATCCGTGAGATTGGATAGACAACACTAGACCATGTTACATACAAGCTTGTAATGGAAACCATGCCACTTAACTCTATGACATACCTTATGATCTAAAGCGCATGTTTTAGACCACTTTGGACTTAACCAAGGGACAAGTTTCACGAATGTCCAATAAAATATACACAGAATAAATTTTTATATGAATATGATATAGTAATGAAATGAAACATAATCTAAGTAAGTGAACACTTCTGCTCAGACATAGGTATATGTCGGAGGTTGGCATGTGTAGTCAGAAGTATCCTTGATTGTCTGGAGTGCCATGAAACCTGTTGTGTTCTATGTCATCTTCCCCTTGCGGGATTTTAATATGGAAACCATGACGATCTCCTAAACAAGAACACCACCCACAGGTATGTTGAAATGTCGGCAGGGTAAAAAAAAAAGAACAAGAATTAACGATCACATGTGGCAAGACTACTCATGGGGATACACCAAAAAACGATTGAATGAAAATTTTCTATAGACCCCTTTTTTGAATGAGCCCCAAATTCGTGAAAACATAACCTAAATAAAAATGATATGCAAATTCCGTATGAATGATTCTAATTATTCACTGAATTTACATTAAAACATCCATCTTGCACTTTACTGATGTCTAGAACAATGTGTTATACCCCTATCAGACCGGGGCGGCGCCCTGCAAACGCTGCTATCACGACGGAAAATGGTCTGAGAGCTCGTCAAGATCACAATATCGCGCTGTGTCTCCATGGTTGCAAATGGTCATCGAGTCACGACGTTCTGTCATATGACCTGGAAAGTTGTGAAAAAGTGGTTTGGTCGCGAAGGTCCTGGCCTCAGAGAGTGTCAAGATCCCCATAAGTGTTGCAAAAGCGTGGTGGAAACGCCAGATATCGTGCTGTGGACTCCATGGTCGCCAATGAGCGCCGAGTCACAGCGTTTGCTTTGAACATGCTCAAAGCAAGGTTCTGCCATATGACCTGGAAAGCTGAGAAAACGTGATGGGCCGCGACGGTCGCAAGACAAGCGTGCTGACATCTCTATAAACGTAGTATGTGTGCAGTACACACATGGCACAGAGGCTGCGAAAATGGTAAAATTTGTAACGGTGCCTACTGCCTTTACCACAACTTTCGCATGTAGGCCGTGACCCCACCAAGCGTTCTGAGTCCTTATGGCGTTGTCATGGCGATGTTACGATTTCACCACCGTTGCACGATTGCACGACAACCTCATGGGGCTACCACTGCACCTATGGAGATGTTATGAGGTTCCCACTGCGTTTATGGAGTTCTTAATACAACCATGGCGCAGAGACTCAGCAATCATTGGCGACCATGGAGTCCACCACGCTTTTGCCACACTTGGTGATCTGAACGGGCTCTGAGGGCTTTTTTCGTCGCCGTAGTAGCGTAGTAAGGACTTCACAACCCAACCACGTTTTTACAGCTTTTTATGGTCATAGGGCTGAACCGTGCTCAAGACAAACGTCATGACTCGGTGAACATTTGCAACCATGCGGAGACCACAGCGTGATATCTGGCGTTGCAACCATGCTTTCACTACGATTATGGCGATCTCGACGCGCCCTGAGACCATTTTCTGTCGTCGTAGCAGCGTATTAGGGGGACCGCCCCGGTCTGATGGGGGTATAATATATTGTTCTAGACATCGGTAAAGTGCAAGATGGATGTTTTAATGTAAATTTAGTGAATAATAAGAATCGTTCATAAGGAATTTGCATATCGTTTTTATTTAGTTTATGTTTTCACGAATTGGGGGCTCATCCACAAAAGGGGTCTATAGAAAATTTTCATTCAATCATTTTTTGGTGTATCCCCATGAGTAGTCTTGCCACATGTGATCATTAATTCTTGTTCTTTTTTTTGACCCTGCCGACATTTCAACATACCTGTGCACCAGATATTAAATGCCTCTCCATGCATGAAAACTTGAAAATATTTTTTCTTGTGGTTCATGAAAACATGAAAATATTTTTTCTTGTGGTTCTTCTCACGTGAGAATGTGGATAATAAATATATCAAGTTTATGATAGTCATGGCAGCCCTTAAATCTATACGTTGATCTTACCATGGACCCTGTATAGATGGACAAGCAACCACCACAAAGCATTTAGAATTCTGTGCCGCGCCAAAAAGCAGATCTGACAATCGTGACTAAAATAAAATCCCCCCCCCCCACACACACACACCTCGCGCAATTACCAGTATTAAGTTTAAAAGCAAAGAAACAGAAATCAATTCATGATATTTTTATTAATTTGCTACTCTTTTTTTCAACCTATACATAGATATACTACAGGTGATTGGGGTGTAAATGTACCAAAACATAGTCTTGTGTACTCCTGACTTCGGACACGCCAATGTGAAACACGAATTCGTTAAAAGCAAATCTACTAAAACACTCTTTTAATTTTTACTTCTGCACAATTAATCATCATTCCGGACATTATTATACTGTAACTGTATTTTCATAATCTTAAAATCATTCATACTTACGGGAATTTGGATTATTAGGCAATACCAAGAGGCTTACGAAAACTATAACGAAAATATTGAAATCAATCATTTCACAATTTTTCAACTAGGTCGTGTCTCACCCGAGTGGCAGAGAATTCAACCAAAGGGACTTGTTGCCTGTCCATCGATATACGGTCCATGATCTTACTAACCAGCGAAAACGTTATGATTTTTGACCAAAATAACCCATTTGGCAGGCATGTTCAAATAACAAAACATACAGTATTAATGGTTATGATCAGTGGTCATTTTAAAATAATCATTGGTGCTTGGTGAAAAAGCGTTGCTTTGGTTAGATTGTGCTGATATAAGAGCTTGCCATGCAAGCCCATACATTTATACACTTCCCTGCTACTAACTACAGAATACAAATGAGAATAATAGTTGTCTGATTCCGCAAATATTGTACACCAGTTACACCTCTTTCATACGATGATCGTGAAAGTCCAATTTTGTTACAAAAAATTAATGATTTTTAACCGAAATAACATATTTGGCACGAGGAACGCTCAAAAAACAAAATATAGTACTAATGTTGATAATCGATGGTCATTGTTACTCCTTAAGATAGTCGTCGGTCATCGGTAAAAGAAAAATCGCATGAAAAGTGCTGATTTTTACACATTTTCAGAATATTATAGCACACTAGTGGATTTAGTGCCGGTCAATTTGTTTCTTCTGACATATACTTGGTCGAATGCCTTCATAGCGACACCCAACAATTTTAGGTCAGACCCGCCAAGAAGCTGCTACATGCGTTTTAGGATGACACAGTTTTCAACACACGTAAAATGACCACTTTAAGATATCTCACAGAAAATTCCACGCGATCCAATTACTCTCATACGACTGCAGGATTTTAAGTCGACCACTTGACCTAATAATGAAGGGTCCCGTGCCACAACAGCCTAAGTCAGACATAGGTTGTTTTGACATAATACTATGGCCAAATAGCCCTAGCAGTTCTCCATCTTCTATTGAAAAGCATATTGGGCTACGTCAACTCCTTGCACCTAAATTTTTAGGTTGAAAGTTCGACACCCAGTGCAAAAATAGCCTAAGTCAGACTAAGGCTGTTTTGCCTTGATGTGACTTGACTTAGGTTACTTTGCTAGGTAGCTCTCGGGAAAAGAAGGTGATAAGAGTACGAAATAGGCTCAAGGTCACTGTGTCAAATCCATATGGTCAAGCCTTAAAACTGATTTCTGTGGTAATTTCGAGTAAATTCGATATTCTGTCTGTCAAGATTTATGAAAAAAATATTGCAGATCACCAAAATAACCAATATTACTTAAATCAGAGTGTAGTTATTGGCTAGTTCCTCAGTTTCTCCATTGCTGACTTAGGTCGTTTCGCTTGGCAATGCCAGATACAATATTGTCTATAAGTGTATTTGCTCACACTACCCAAATCTCTTTTCTAGAATACCCTTCTATATTATTTTCATTTCTTGGTGACTCCCGTACTGTTTCTGTACTAATGTTTTCTGGTAAATGGCAAGAATACAGTAGCTTTGTGGGTCTGTAACAGTTAAACCAACTGTTCACTTTTAGCGGTAGATGGCTATTAGGAGAGTAGCGCTCCTTAAAAAGGATATAGCTAAAAGACAAATCGGTGATTGGAGACAGTGCAGTGCGGTGGGAGGAGATGAAATAGCCAGAGATTGTTGGGTGGAACAGTATAGTAACATGGTGCAGTAGATAACACGGACCGATAGAGATTAGTGGTAGTGTAGAAGAAGAGTTAACATGGATTATTAAACAGTACAGACAGGTGGGGGGTAGAGATGGGTGGATGGGTATGGCAGAACAGTAGATGAACCTGAAAAGTAGAAACGCTTGGCACATTAGAGATGGTGCAGTAGAGGGGGACAGAACATCAGACAAGGGCGTAATATTTGAGATTGGTTGTACAGTAGAAGTAGATAGAACACTAGAAATGGGTTATGCAGTAGTGCTTGAATGAACATTAAGATATGGGCTACCAAGTAGAAAAAAGGGTGCAACATAAACGATGTTTTGTACAGTGGAATAAGGTGAAATTTCAGAGATATATTACATGCATGCAAGAGAAGAAAGTGAAACATCAGAGATGAGTTGTACAGTAGAAGACTGTCAAAGGTGGGCCATACAGTGGACGAAGGTGGAACATCAGAGATGTGCTATGCAGTAGAAGAGGGTGCAACGTCATAGAGATTATTTGTACAATGGAATAAGGTGCAACATTAGAGATGGGTTATGCAGTAGTGGATGATGCAATATTAGTGATTGACTGTAATGTAGAAGTCTGTGGATCATGAGCGATGGGTTGTGCAGTAGAGTGTATGGTGGAACATGAGAGATCGGCTATGCAGTAGCAGAAGGTGGCACATCAGAGATTTCATTTGCAGTCGGAATACGGGATTTAGGAGGGCTGACGATGGAGACTAGGATTTATGTTACCTGAAATTTTGCTGAACTAAGTATTAAAAGCCCATACATGTCAGAATAAAGGTGTGATATAGAGCTTCAAACCATGCAAAATCACATTACTTTTATTTTTTAAAAATTATTCAAGTCAATCTACTTAACATACGCTGTACGGTCATTTTTTTTTGGGGGGGGGGGTCTGTAGATTTCACAACGCCATCTTTATCTTAGAAAAATATCATACTGATTGCGCTATAGTTTAGCACAAGAAAGCCCATTCTTTGTGAAGGTTTTTTTTTATTCTCAGATGTGCTCCATTACACAATAACAGTCTCATCAGTACATATTTTTGATTTTTGAAATATATATCAACGATCTGGCTTGATGTGCCTTTAAATGGAAGCTTTAATCGATATTGTTTTCCTCAAATAGCAGCAAACATTGTGTTGAGTTGTATTCTTACTCCTTTATCTCTGCCCTTTGTTGCATGTGTATTGTCACCCCTCAATTACAGCTATTTATCGTCTTTTTCCAAAACCTAACTTGACTTAGGCTTTTTTGCCTGGAAATTTTTTTTTGTCTTAGGTCATTTTGCTCTGAATTAATTACCTTCAAAATAGATTTTTTAAATTTTCTCCTTTATAAATAAACAATTTTACTGCACTCATGGTTAAACATACATTATGGGAGAGCAAAAACTGACTTTTGTCGGTCTTCCTTTGGGCCTCAGAAGTCATAGAAATTATAAATTAGATCTTTATTTAAATAACAAGCCCAAAATTAACTCTGTAGACCTACGGATGGCTTGGATTGGGCTCGGATTAAAACAGGATTTCGTCGACTGATTTAATCACTATGGCGTCGTGGGAGGGGCTTCTCCGTGACGTTGACGTCATCATACTTCCGGACTGTTTTCTATTCGTCTGCTTAGGGAGTCGCTTAGGCCTACCTGAAGTACAAAAGAGTACACGCAGGCAACGCAAGAAGTCGGCTATTTATTATAATTTATTTACAATACTGCCTCGTTGATTTGGCCCATTCCTTTCAAACTTTAATATCCTATCGCAGACTTTCTCTTCTTATCTATATATTAAAAGTCTTAATTCTAATTTATAGTAAAAAATAAATGTATACGAATTGAATTGCAGTCCTGTCTCAAACCGAATACGCTATCGGTACTAGTCAGTGTAAACATTACATCCTGAACAACTTTGTTCAGGATAAAGTAATTTGACTGAAATTTTCAATATATTCTTGTTTGAGCATCTATTTTTGAACTGTTATAGCAAGAATGGCTAACTCCTTGTCAAAATCTCCCATAATGTATCTAAAGATACATTATGGGAGATTTTGACAAGGAGTTAGCCATTCTTGCTATAACAGTTCAAAAATAGATGCTCAAACAAGAATATATTGAAAATTTCAGTCAAATTACTTTATCCTGAACAAAGTTGTTACCACTATAATTTTTTACTAGAAATTGTAGTTAAATTTCATCGACACCGTTTTCCCATTATGGCCGATTGTTGATTGACAGGCGTTAACTCCACCTATATAGTCTCGATTATCAAGTAATGTTTACACTGACTAGTACCGATAGCGTATTCGGTTTGAGACAGGACTGCAATTCAATTCGTATACATTTATTTTTTACTATAAATTAGAATTAAGACTTTTAATATATAGATAAGAAGAGAAAGTCTGCGATAGGATATTAAAGTTTGAAAGGAATGGGCCAAATCAACGAGGCAGTATTGTAAATAAATTATAATAAATAGCCGACTTCTTGCGTTGCCTGCGTGTACTCTTTTGTACTTCAGGTAGGCCTAAGCGACTCCCTAAGCAGACGAATAGAAAACAGTCCGGAAGTATGATGACGTCAACGTCACGGAGAAGCCCCTCCCACGACGCCATAGTGATTAAATCAGTCGACGAAATCCTGTTTTAATCCGAGCCCAATCCAAGCCATCCGTAGGTCTACAGAGTTAATTTTGGGCTTGTTATTTAAATAAAGATCTAATTTATAATTTCTATGACTTCTGAGGCCCAAAGGAAGACCGACAAAAGTCAGTTTTTGCTCTCCCATAATGTATGTTTAATATTAACATATTTTATACATATTAACCATAGTATAAAAGTTTAGTTTGGTAGGTAGAGTAGTTTAAAAGATCATGTTTTTTGCTTCTCCTGGAAAGTTGGAAAAAATGACTTAGGCTGTTTTGACAGGAAACCCTTCCTATCATACCTGACCAATATCAATTTTTTACAGTTACAACATTTCGAGTAGGAGCGTTTTGAAATTTGGGCAGAAAAATGGTCAAAATATGGCAAATTTGACCCAAAACAACAATTTCCAGCTATACCGGAAGTTGTCATTTTTTTTTTTTTCACTGCATCGCGTGACTTCTGTCGCCTAGGGGCCCCCATAGACGAAGTATGATTGAAAATTGCTGACCCCCAGGGTTAGCGGGGTTTTTTTTCAATTTTTGCATGGTCCATTCGCGGACACGTTCTTAATTCACATATCACTTTTCTTACAAGCCTTTTATGGAATTCACAGTAATTCTTACAAAATTAACATTAAGTAAACAAAGATACACATGTATATTAATTCCCACATATTAATCATAGTCATAACATAATTCCAACATCAAACAAAAATCACAGGGAATACATGTACAATAAACCATTAATGGCAATGAATCCCAGTAATTCCTCACATATAAACTAGTGTCCAAAAGAAACGATACCACCTGTTTACAACGACAGAAAAGAAAAACTAAACAAAGCAGAAGTATAGGATTAGTGTAATGGAATGACTCTCGAAGCAGGCGTTGTTAATATAGCCACGGTGAAACAGTGAAATATTATATAGACTAGGCCTACACGCCCTGTCAAAATGAACCTATTTTCATCTCTACACTGCCATGGATGGAGGGGCTATGAATTGTGGTATTTTTTGGAAATTATGGAATCTCGATGATCGACAAGCAATAATAATAGGGCCGCTAAGTCTCGCGACGATTTCTTTGGTAATCTACTAACTAACGGTGACATTCACCCAGCAATAATTGAGCAATGCGAAAAATACCATGCCTCGCAAGGCATTGAATGTGAATCAATGTGAATGAAGCGTTCGCGGCACCAATTACTTTTGTTTTACAAAAGAAAAATAACAGATATTTTAGTTTGTTTAACAAGGTATGTAAATCAATTATTTAAACATATCTTAATAAAATGTTTTATATTAATCTCGAAATAGTAGTAGGCCCCAAGCCTTGATTTCGCAGTTTTGGCCTTTTGCGATAGGTAGCGGTCTGAGTTAAAACAAACCCCATTACCGGTACATTATTCCTCCGCCTGCACATTTGGTGCTTCGACAAACTTAAATTTTAAAGTCTTGATTGTTATATAAAGTTAAAACAATTTTTCCCACGGGTTTTAATTCTACGTACCAGTAAAATGCAAACTTAGAAATTATGGTATTCTAAAAAATACGTAAGTAGTACGTATCGCGATCTCTCTTGAATTTTTCGACAAGTTAAAACTTTACTGGTACTAGTTACTGTGTTTTATCTCAGCAGATTGATGGATTATAATAATATGATGGCGAGGAGATTCAAGTTTTTAGCGCAGAGGGGATGGGCGAAAAACGGCCGTGTAGCACACGTCGAAGGTGTTCTGATAGGTAATTTGTCAAATAACGAATATGGGCGACTATTGAAGTATTTAATTTTACCATAGATAATACCACGGTCTACCATAAATATTTTTAAAAAATGATCAGCTCTCACAAAAAAGTACCGATAAGCAGGCTAAATATCCCCCTGCATTTTGTGAGGATTTGTAAAGTTAAAATATTATAGGCCTACTAGGCCTCATGAAATAGGCCTACCTATTTCTAAAAACCGTGATCAGCTGTCAAAAAAAAAGAGGTCACAATATGCAGGCAGAATTCTCACAGTATTGTATGAAGATTTGAAAACTAAATTTAAAAAAATACTAGGCCTTGTGATATAGGCCTATATATTTATAAGAACAAAAGGTGGTCAGCTCTAAAAAAAAAAGGCAAAATATGCATGCAGGTTATCTCACAACAGTTTGTGCAGATTTGTAAATTGAATTTAAAATAATACTAGGCCTTGTGATAGGCCTATATATTTCTAAAGGAAAAGGTGATCATTTCTCAAAAAATAGGTTGCCAAGCAACGAAACATACGCCCACACAGCAGCTAAATCGTCCGGACAGTCAACAGGAGTTGTCGCATATTACGTAATTATCAGAGAGAGAGAGAGAGAGACAGAAAGAGAGAGAGAGAGAGAAATGGGGTTTAACGTCCACTCGACACAAACTAGGTCAGTTCGGGACTAACACATGGTTTAATCTTATTCCAATAATTCGCTTGCGCGTAGGGGGCTTTAGCAGTGGGAGGAAACCGGAGTGCCCGGAGGAAACCCACGAGGTTGAGAAGGCGCCCCTATCTCCATGCCACATACACTCATACCAGGGATCGAAACCACAGCCGCAAGCCAGAGGTGACCGGTCAGCTAAAGGTCGAAGCGTGGCAATCTAGACAACTAGGCCATCCCAACCACCCGAATTAATTATCAGAAAATCATTAGAATTTGTTTGGTTTTTATAAAGTTCTGCCCCATGCTAACGTTAAGTATACGAAACATTTAATATTACGGATTTAGCTGTCACCTCCACTGGATACGAAACATTTAATATTATGGCGATTTTTCGTACAATCAGGGGCCATAATTCAGGAAGTTAGGATTAGATATGTGCAAATATCGACAGGAACCAAGATCTTTGAGTTATGAACATGCATTTTAAGTTTGATCAAAATCGAATTAAAATTGTGACCTCTACAGGGTACACAACCTTGATATACCATATTTTTACACTATTCGCGTAAAAGTGGCGGCCATTTTGTTCAGCAATTTTGGTCCGATGTTCACGAAATTCAAACTGAAAATTCATTACAGTGTAACGGTGATATAATCAAATGTTTTTTTAAATTATGTAATAATTGTGACCTCCAGACGCACCACAAGATAATAAAGGCGATTTTTCGTATAATCAGAGGCCATAATTCAGGAAGTTACAATCCGGTATGCGCAAATATCGAAAGGAACCAAGATCTTTAGGTTATAATAATGTATTTCAAGTTTCATCAAAATTAAATTAATATTGTGACCTCTATAGGGTCCACAACCTCAGGGATGTGCCCAGAAAAATTTTCATGCCGGGCGGTAATCTTTAGCAGAAAATTATTGGGGTTTTTTCAATCGAAAATGCGCAATTTCATGAGTGACTCCAAGGGGTCAAAATTCAAGACGGCGCTGTAGTATTTAGCGAAATTGCCGTAGAAAATAAATAAGAAGAATGTCATCTTTCCGCGGTCATTTATTTAAGAATATGAAGACGGCAATTTGTCGATGATGGCACTGAAACCGCCGTTGTATACATGTACCTGCGTAATCGAACATAGGAATTTATCGTTCTCGTGACTGCATTTTTCTATCGAAAACACAAGTCGGCATTTGTTCAGTTGTACCATGGAACGTATAACATTACGGTTACTCGGATGGTTGGAAGTCAAGTAGCACTAGCAGTCAAATTTATAACAATGAATTTCACACCACCTTCCCATGAAGTATTAATTTATATCTAAATAAATAAAACAAGAGCCCCCCCAAGTCATCTGACCTAAATCTACCGTAACATCACATGCTGGAATGGAAATGCACACGGCTCGTCTGGTTTATTTAATCATTTAAAACGTTCAAAACAATTTCCAGAAATAAAGGCTACCAATAATTTACTAGAAAATATGACCAAATCAAATAATTAGGTTGGGAAAATATGTCATATTATATACTTTTCCCAGAAAATATCCATACTGCTAATCAAAAATCCAATACGAGACAAAACGGTAGGCCTACAGGTGAGAAAAAAGCGGTGGGGGGAAGATAGAAGAGCCTCCTGACTGGTAATGTCAGGTACACATTAACGTTAACGTCACATTGTGATTGGGAATTAAATATAAATAATAAAAGTACATTGTTTTCTTCTTTATGAAATGATATATTATTAATATAACATTGGTAGTTTACTTATTTGTAGAAAAGCAAAGCCAACTTCCCCTTCACGTGCGGCATGCTTTCAGCATGTCTGTTATGGGTGTACGTGACCATTTTCAGCTATTTCGCGCCCTAATCAACCATTTTAAACATTTCGTAGTAAGCCATGCCTAAATATGGTAGACAAAGAGTTCCATGTGACTTTGAGATCGTGTAACGGTATTTTAGTGATAATAGAGCTCCAGAAAAAATTGGAAATCAACGTGTGGAAACCCTGCAGCTCACTGAAGCGTGTCACGCTGTGAATAAGCATACGACTGGTGATTTCGACCTTTTGTTCTTAGTGTAGCAATTATCTTTACCACGGATAGTAGATTTTTTGAATATAACGGACGATTTCTTCCGGTCCCGAGGTGTCTGTTTTAATGAAGTTGTATTTCGTCGAAAATGTATGTTTAGATGTTTATGATACGAGGTCAGTTTGACGAGAGTCAAAATAATTTAATTTATGAGGTTAAAAACAACAAATAAAAATACTTTTACCAATTTACATTATCTTCATTTACAAGAAAATGGAGGTGGGCGGAAATCTGCTTCAAAATATTTTTGCCGGGCGGACAATATTGGTGCTGGGCGGTGCCGCCCGGTAATTGTTATAGTAGGCACATCCCTGCAACCTTGATATACCATATTTTTACACCATTCGCGTACAAACGGCGGCCATTTTGTTTGTCAATTTTGGTCCGATTTTCACGAAATTCAAACTCAACCTAGATTACCCTGAAACGGTGATATAATCAAACGTTTTTTTAAAATCAGGTAATAATTGTGACCTCCAGAGGGACCACATGTAATAAAGGCGATTTTTCGTACAATCAGGGGCCATAATTCAGGAAGTTACGATCCGATGTGCGCAAATATCGAAAGGAACCAAGATCTTTAGGTTATAAACATGTATTTTTAAGTTTCATAATCAGTTCGAAATTGTGACCTCATAGGGTCCACAACCTTGATATAACATATTTTCACACTATTCGTGTACCAACAGCGGCCATTTTGTCCGTCAATTTTGGTCCGATTTTCACGAAATTCAAACTCATCCTTCATTACCATGTAACGGTGATATAATCAAACGTCTTTTTTAAATCGGATAATAATTTTGACCTCCAGAGGGACCACAAGCTAATAAAAAGCAATTTTTCGGACAATCGGGGGACATAATTCAGGAAGTTACTATCCGATGGGCGCAAATATCGAAAGGACCCAAGATCTTTGGGTTATAAACATACATGTTACGTTTCATCGAAATCGGTTTAAAATTGTGACCTCTATTGGGTCCACAAGCTTGATATAACATATTTTCACACTATTCGCGTATAAACGGCGGCCATTTTGTCTGTCAATTTTGGTCCGATTTTCACGACATTCGAACCCAACCTCCATAATCAAACGGTTTTTTAAAATCGGTTAACAATTTTGACCTCCAGAGAGACTACAAGCTAAAAAAGGCGATTTTTCGGACAATCAGGGGACATAATTCAGGAAGTTACGATCCGATGGGCACAAATATCGAAAGGAACCAAGACCTTTGGGTTATAAACATACCTGTCAAGTTTCATCAAAATCGGTTCAAAATTGGACCTCTAGAGGGTCCACAACCTTGATTTAACATATTTTCACACTATTCGCGTACAAACGGCGGCCATTTTGTCTGTCAATTTTGGTCAATTATATAGACTAGGACTACACGCGTCACGCCCTGTCAAAATGAACCTATTTTCATCTCTACACTGCCATGGGTGGATGGGCTATGAATTGTGGTATTTTTTGGAAATTATGGAATCTCGATGATCGACAAGCAATAATAATAGGGCCGCTAAATCTCACGACGATTTCTTTGGTAATCTACTAACTAACGGTGATATTCACCCAGCAATAATTGAGCAATGGCGAAAAATACCATGCCTCGCAAGGCATTGAATGTGAATCAATGTGAATGAAGCGTTCGCGGCACCAATTACTTTTGTTTTACAAAAGAAAAATAACAGATATTTTACTTTGTTTAACAAGGTATGTAAATCAATATTTAAACATAATTGTGACCTCCAGACGGACCACAAGATAATAAAGGCGATTTTTCGTATAATCAGAGGCCATAATTCAGGAAGTTACCATCCGATATGCGCAAATATCGAAAGGAACCAAGATCTTAAGGTTATAGAAATGTATTTCAAGTTTCATCAAAATCGAATATACCATATTTTTTTAGACCATTCGCGTACAAACGGCGATCATATCAGCAACTGAGGACAACTGGGAGCAACTGAATTCGGAGCGCATATGTCGACTCGGAACTGATAGCGACCACACTTAACACGTGACTGTTAATTTATTCATCACGTGATCAACAAAATGGCGAATAACTTTAAAGAAGCAACACAAAGGCATGGTCGGTCTTATTTGTATATTATTGTCGACATCATCAACGTTTGAAAAGTGGGTGTCTTCGTTCGCTTGCATTTGCTTATTTATAAAGTCACATGACACATGTCTCTTATCGCGTGATGTTATTTCCATGGGAATGAGTTGACTCCAGTTGCAAGAACGCTGCATGTCGACTGCAACTCCCAACTTTCTAAAAAATTTAAAGAGCTGGGATGCCGTATTTGCTGGTTTAGAAAAAAAAAATGTTTATACCTTGTACGGCGAAAACCGACTTACATCAGTAGATGACACTAGAAGAAAGATCTTCTGGAGGAATTTTAATTGTGATGAAAAATAACAAAACTTTATTTCTTTATTACCATTTACCATCTTGTCCGAGTAGTCTTTTTCTGCACATAAAACACAATAATAGGCATATCTAAAGGATATGTGCGAGCTGTTGATCAGCCACCAAGAAGATATATATCCCGCTCATATATTATAAGAATAAACTTATATCTAAACATGTGTTTTATGTACATTTAAAGATCTCTCGAAAAGCACCATTATAATTTAAAATAGCATTATGCAAGAGCAAAATCTGCTTATTACAGATCTTTCTTTAGGCCTGAAATGTTATCTAAATAATCAATTAGACATTAATTAACATATCCAGACCATAATAAACTCTTGATGTCAAGGCTAGCCTTCGATGTTGGCGGATTAAATTCCTATATGCCGCTTAATGGCCATTGATAATTAAATCAATCAAGTGGATAATCGAGACTATGTATGCTGTTTATATCAATGATTTGAGTAATGATGACCGAGGCTATGTGAATATTTCAAACGCTTTGTTCTCGGCTAATAGTGGATCAATTTGACTGAAATTTTCAGCAAATTACCTTTATACTATCTAGTTTTTAACTATTATAGTGAGAACTGCCATCTCTTTATCTTATCTCCCATAATGTAACTTTAATATTTTGAATGACGATATTGCGGGCCCGTAGCCAGCTCATAAAATTGGGAGTGGGGGCTATGCCCGCGATATTGGTACTGAACGAAATGATTTCTGTCCACAAAAACTCCCCCCACCCCCCCCCCCCCCACACACACAGGCACCCACGCGGGCGTCCACTCCCACACAATGGGAATCTTATAAACATAATTAGATATGTCTCGTCAAGCTCTTAGACAATCATCATTTAAATCAAATGAACTCATTTCAGGACAATTTTATCCCCACTCCACCCCACCCGACCCCCACACACGCACACCTGCTACTCCCACCCCACCTCCCCACAAATCAAGTAACCAAACAAGTTGTCCAGGGGCATCATAAAAACTTATTTATAGATGGGCAGTCCTATAAATTGGTTTTATTAATATATTATGTCAACATAATGACATTCCCCACCCCACCCGCCCACACACACAGCCATTGTAGACTTTGGAACCCCTATATCTCAAAAAAGCCCCCTCAAACGCCTGATAACCACCAAGATTCGGAATCTACACAATAAACTGGTCTAGAAAGACTTGGTCTCATAAATTCAAAGCTCGGGTGGCGATTCCCCCCCCCCTTCGCAGCCACCGGAGTCGTGCATTGGTTACATAACATTAACACTAACACCTAACTCACAACTACTTCGGGCAAAATGATGCATTTTACTCATTTTAATACCCATTTACACTAAATTTGAAATATTTTTTAACTACAAATACTTCAAACGTCTTTATTTATTTTTCTTACACTTCAACAAAATGTTTGAGATTTTAATTTGTCGGAGTAAAAAAGTTAATATGCCGAACTCATTAAGTCTCGTCGATGTCATGCTTATCAGTGATTGTAGCGGCCAAGCGAATATTCACTGCGGGATAAGTTTGCTAAATGATAAGGCCAGCTCAATTTTCGTCATAGGTCGCGAGATGTAAAAAGGGCTAGCTCTTATCCCAACCCCAAACCTAACCCTTGCCCCACCAATGCTTACCCTACCTACAATCTCGCCAACAATCACGTGCTTTTAACCCTATTTAGGCCTACATCTCAGCTACCTTGGAAAAAATTGAGCTGGCCTTATTAAATAGATTTAGCCTTGCCATGGTGAGTGGCGCTGTAATCGAAATTGTCAATTTGGTTGTTTATCGTCGCCCAAAAAAGAGTGCATAATATCGTCTGCTTTTTTGAGTGTAAGGAAAATTTTCAGCGTTTTACGTGGATATGGAGGTTTGTATTTACTTAAAACATTGTTTCATAGCATAGCTAGCTTGAATTATGTAACGCGACTTAATTAATGATATGTATAAAACTATAAATATCATTAATTCATTTGTCATAATTAAATCCAATGTATCTCAGTCGAGTCAGTGAAACGGTATTAATTTAAAATCAAAACCTCCAAATTCCCATGAAGAAAGTGAAAAAGACTAATGCCCAATTCGGGGAGGGTGCATATTCCTGAAGCAATGGCCCGAGAAACCTCTCTCTGGCCATTGCTGGATTGACTTCTGATTCTTGAACTTTTGCGGGAGTGTGTCTATTCTCCCCATTCAATGAAAGCTATCACTTAAGTACAGCAACATGACAGTCCTTCGTTTAATCTGAGTCTTCCCTAAAACTTTGGACAGTGATTTTAGGTATTAAAAAAGGTAAAAGTATGTTCGTTTCCAAACAGTATTGTTTACATTTCATTCGACTTGATAGCCTCGTTTGTCACACAATTAGTTTTACTGCAGTATTCTCCTATGCACGGGTTAATTAGGCATAATAAAAGCGTGAGCCATGACGTAACGTTATGTAAACATAGTTGGTCCAATACTGGCACTCGTTTTAAATGTAAAGCGTTTGTATGGTAGGTAGTGATTGGTTGGTAGCCGGACTACTGACCAATCAAAATTTAACACAACAATATCCACTCATAATAGCAGTGTGTAGTGAGATTACCTATAATCAAACGAAACGCTGCGCGGAGTATGGGGAGGGTGAGTCGATGGTAGTTATTTCAACTAACGTAAATTTGTTTTCGCTCCGCTTCTCCATTACGTTACTGGTTAGCCTTATTAACAAGTAGTATGAAAATAAGGCTTTTCCCGGATTTTTCCCAATCTCGGTTCTAAGACTATTTTGGAATCCTTACCGTCTATTTTTCACCGTGATTCTGCTTTGGTCGCCAAAAGGAATCATTTCTTGCCATATCCATCACAAATTTATAAAAATCCAAATCTGTTTTCATTATAGAATTGTGCGATACAAATGCATACAACTTTCATTGGATTATAGCCGCCATTTTCAAACTAACTCGCAGCCACTATTCCAAATTAAGGACTGGAATTTTACCGTGAACGAAAATTCTCACTGTACACGAGAATAACAGAGACTATTTAAAATATTTTATGAACGTCAATATAATTCGTTGTTCTATTTTATAGATTTTATTTAATAATTACTCATGTATGTTGACCGTGTACAGCACGAATTTTCGTTTACAGTAAAATTCCAGTCCCAAATTTGCAAGAGTGGCTGAGCGTTAGTTTGAAAATGGCGGCTCTATTCCAATGAATGTTGTTTTTGTATTTGTATCGCACGATTCGACATGAAAATGGTGTTGGCTTTTTATAAATTTGTGTCAGATGTGACAGAAAATGATTCCGTTTGGTGATCAAAGAGGAATCTCGGTGAAAAATAGACGGTAAGGATTCTAAAATAGCCTTAGAACAGAGATGGAGAAAAGCCTTAATTTCATACTAGTTCAGTAGTTGCGTATAGAGAAGATCAATAACGGACAGAGATATCTATCTCTGACAAATCCGTTATTATAATAACTAAGTCGATGGCTGAATAGTTAGCAGGTGCGCGCTGTATCATAAAGCCTGTCATTGAGTCAACTGGCGTGGTTTCGCATCCCCGATTGCATGTGGCAAGGAGTAGGGTCACCTGTCCAACCTCGTGGGTATCTCCGGGTCATATATATTTTCCTCCCACTGCTAAAGACCCCTATGCGCAAGCGGAATTATTGAAATAAAACTAAACCATATGTTAGTCCCCAAATGACCTATTTTGTGTCAAGTGGATGTTAAACCCCATATTTCTCTCTCTCCAATGCCAAATTTGCTGTAGTGTCTTAATGTTTGCTTTTACTTTCTTTTCTATTACTTAGTATGGTACTGCAGTGGCTACTATGTAGGCTAATGGTACCGTACTGCAGAAGATATCCTGTCTAGTGTGGGTCACAGTGTACAGTTCTGTCAACCTTCCACATGAAATTTTGAAAATGTGACACTCTAAATTGCATTCTGTGGTTTCAACATCATTTTCTGGCAAACAATTTTAATTGCGGAGACAGCAATTAATACAAAATTACTCAGTCTTAGTCCTTTCAGACATATGCACCAGATTTTGACCGCAAAAGTCAAAACTATCTACATATAGTATAGCTGACAAGTGGTTCAAAGGGTCAAACTGAGTATAGTTTTAAACAGATTCTTTGCAAACCCAACCCTCACTGTAAACCAAATAAATATTTGTGTGCAGGTTATTAGTTAAAGGGACAATAACACTCTTGCTGGCTTGGTAGCTCCAGAAAATAAATAACAGCCTTATTGTAAGTGCTAGATGTTTAAATGTCCTACCTGTTGTGTAAATTATCCATTACATCATATTTTACTTGTCCAGAGGGTTCGAAAATATTTTTGTTAGGCTTTTCAAATCATTAAGTTGAATTTTTCCAATTTTTAATATTAGGTGTGTTAAGATGAAATTTGTATCATCAATTAATTGGAATATTGTAAAAGAATACAATTTGATGACCAGAATAAAGATTGGGACATATTATTCAGTTACAACACGAGTGGTATTGGGACTTTAATGGTTAAGTGCAGACATATAAGACTGAAATTCTATTTGGAAAAAAAAATAAAGATCAGAGTAGAAATATACTTCAAAGTTCAGAGGATCAAAGTCTTCGATACAAATATAAGAAGATATACTTTCCAAATGTGTATAAGTACAAAATGAGAAGTCGAAACAAAAGAGACCATGACGAAATACCAACAAAACAAGAATGCAGAAAAATCAAAATATGAGTATAAATTCCCACAAACACAAGTCCAAACTTCAAGACACCAAACTTTAATCATTGACCGGACACTCAGATGTTGCACTTAATCGCTTCTTCCACGTCATTCTGGTAGGCCTATAAAACCCTTTTGTGCCGAAATTTTTTTTTTCAGTAATTTTTGTTTTGTAGATTGGAATAAAATAAAACCAAGTACGAACAATCCAAACCATTAGGCAAAATTCGAAGTCCTAAAAATAATATTTGAAGACACAAATCAATCATTATTTTGGATAGAAATAAAAATTGTAGCCCTGGGTGACATTTTAATAAAGTCCCAACATAGGGACACAAGGCACGAGAGGGTCTGTGTACTTTATGCATTGTGTTATGGATTGTTTGATCATAACAACTACAAAACATACACAACAAAGTATGCATGGGTAAAGAAATGACTAATACATCTATTGAAAGCATTTTTATACGTCCACATTTTCATGTGGACATATTGAAAATGTGGACATATTGTCGTCGCCCCTGTCCGTCCACAATTGTTTGTGAACAGTCTACAGGTCACAATTTTTATCCGATTTCAATGAAACTTAAAATATAGGTTTATCACCCTAAGATCTCGGTTCCTTTCGATATTGGCGTGTATCGGACTGTAACTTCATGGGTTATGACCCCTGATTGTACGAAAAATCATGTTTTTAGCTTGTGAACAGTGTAGAGGTCACAATTTTGAACCGATTTGGATGAAACTTGAAAGGCATGTTTATGTTTATAACTCAAAGATCTTGGTTCCTTTCGATATTTGTGCCCATCGGATCGTAACTTCCTGAATTATGGCCCTTGATTGTCCGAAAAATTGCCCTTTTTAGCTTGTGGTCCCTCTGGAGGTCAAAATTGTTATCCTATGCAAAAAAACGTTTGATTATATCACCGTTACATAATTATGGAGGTTGAGTTCCAAATTGACAGACAAAATGGCCGCCGTCTGTACGCGAATAGTGTGAAAATATGTTATATCAAGGTTGTGGACCCTATTATAGAGGTCACAATTTTGAACCGATTTTGATGAAACTTGACATGTATGTTTATAACCCAAAGATCTTAGTTCCTTTTGATATTTGCGCCCATCAGATCGTAACTTCCTGAATTATGTCCCCTGATTGTCCGAAAAATCACATTTTTTAGCTTGTGGTCCCTCTGGGGGTCAAAATTATTATCCGATTTAAAAAAAACGAATGATTATATCATCGTTACATGGTAATGAAGAATTGACGGACAAAATGGCTGCCGTTTGTACGCGAATAGTGTGAAAATATGTTATATGAAGGTTGTGGACCCTGTAGGGGTCACAATTTTGAACCGATTATGATGAAACTTGAAATACATGTTTATAACCTAAAGATCTTGGTTCCATTGCATATTTGCGCATATCGGATCGTAACTTCCTGAATTATGGCCCCTGATTGTACGGAAAATCGCCTTTATTAGCTTGTGGTGGTCCCTTTGGAGGTCACAATTATTACCTGATTTAAAAAAAACGTTTGATTATATTACCGTTACAGGGTTATCTGAGTTGACTTTGAATTTCGTGAAAATCGGACCAAAATTGACAAACAAAATGGCCACCGTTTGTACGCAAATGGTGTAAAAATATGGTATATCAAGGTTGTGGACCCTATAGAGGTCACAATTTTTATTCGATTTTGAAGTTTATAACCTAAAGATCTTGGTTCCTTGCGATATTTGCGCATATCGGATTGTAACTTCCTGAATTATGGCCTCTGATCATACGAAAAATTGCCTTTATTATCTTGTGGTCCGTCTGGAGGTCACAGTTATTACCTGATTTAAAAAAACATTTGATTATATCACCGTTACACTGTAATGAATTTTCGGTTTGAATTTCATGAACATTTGACCAAAATTGCTTAACAAAATGGCCGCCACTTTTACGCGAGTAGTGTAAAAATATGGTATATCAAGGTTGTGGACCCTGTAGAGGTCACGGTTTAAATCCGATTTTGATCAAACTTGAAATGCATGTTCATAACTCAAAGATCTTGGTTCCTGTTTATATTTGCAAATATCTGATCGTAACTTCCTGAATTATGGCCCCTGATTGTACGAAAAATTGATTTTCAGCAAATTCCGATAATTGCTGTTAGAGTTATGGCCCTTGATCACTTCAAAAATTCTTGTGGACGCTCTACAGGTCAAAGTTAATATCCGATTGACTTTAAATTAATACACAGAGTTTAAGGCCATGAGACGAAGAAGCCTATTTGATTTTCAGCAATTTCCGATAATTACTTGTGGACGCTGTGGAGGCCAAAGTTAATATCCGATTGACGTTAAATTTATACATAGTGTTTAAGGTCATGATACGAAGAAGCCTATTTATTTTCAGCGAATTCCGATAATTACTATTAGAGTTATGGCCCTTGATCACTTCAAAAAATCTTGTGGACGCTCTGCAGGCCAAAGTTAATATCCGATTGACTTTAAATTTAGACAGTGTTTAAGGTCATGAGACGAAGAAGTCTATTGATTTTCAGCAATTTCCGATAATTACTGCCAGAGTTATCTCCCTTGGTCACTTCAAAAAATCTTGTGACGCTATAGAGGCCAAACTTTTCATCCAATTGACTTCAGATTGATACACAGAGTTTAAGGTGTTGAAACGAACAAGTATTTTGATTTTCAATGAATTTTGATAACTGAACAGCTAAATCCATCATATTAAATGTTTTGTATACTAATTGTTAGCGTGGGGAAAAACTTTATAAAAAGCAAACAAATTCTAATGATTTTCTAATAATTACGTAATGAGTTGTTACTCTTAATCAGATTTTATTGTATTACAAATGTTTCATTACGGAAAAAAGTAAAAATATGCGACAACCCTTGTTGACTGCCCGGACTATTTAGCTGGTGTGGGCGTATGTTTCGTTGGCTGGTAACCTATCTTTCTCTGTTTTACTGTATGCAGACTGCTTTAAACATGAAGAAACTTTTTAAATTTTCAAAATTGGTTTATAAATAAGTGTTCTATGAACATTTTTCTCATCGAAATTGGCAGTATATTTGTGACAAAAAGTAATTGACTTCTATATAGGCACAACACGCCCTTGAAATATGGCATTTTGGGGCCAAAATAGTCTTTTAAAGATCCTACAATAACTCGGGAAATATCAAAAGTAATTACACGTAGTTGAAATTTTGAAACCAAGATGAAAAATGGATGACGAGTTCAATTCTGTCGTCAAATTGCCTCTGTCACATGCGCGTTCCGTGAAACGGCGGCCATCTTGCATTGTTGTTTAAACTGCCATTAAAATGTACATGTACAACTACATCAAATGACACTAAACGGCTGTTAAAAGTACTTAATTCTGCACTCCATAAAATAAGTTTGATCTGTTTCTTCTTGACTTCAATGAAAAATGGCAGCTACGGTCCGCCGTAATTTATTCGGTGCTCTAAGTATGGGTTGTAATATATCATCTGAAAGGTATTGAAGAGGGGATTACAGTTTCCAAATGTACCCACCAGAGAACATAGTAAACAAAGAAGTTGTTTTTAGACTTGTTTTTTTTTTTTGTTCAGTATTAAAAAGTTGAATCGAAAGGACAAGAGATCAACAGACTTGTGTGACAAAAAACTAATAGTCCTGAATTGAAAACGAAGTTTTACTAACAATCTAACATCTCAAATTAACTAATTTTAATTAAGTTACATTTTAATAAAAATAATATTAATAGGCCTAGATTATTGAAAAATGTTCGATAAAAAATTATAGTTTTCCGTATTTACTAATTATAGTAATATCTAAAATAAAACAATTTTAATTGAGTTATATTTTAATCAAAATAATAATATTAATAAGACTTCTTGATTACTGATAAAATGATTGGTAAATAATTAAAGTTTTATATAATTTTATTAATTTATATTAATATCTAAAAATTAAACCATTTTCATTGAGTTTCATAATCAAAATTATAGTATTAATATATATATATACTATAGTAGTTATAGGATTATAAATTATAGGCCTGTCTAAGCTAGACTACTTGATTATTGATGAAATGTTTGGTAAATAATTATAATTTTACTAATTCAATTAATATCAAAAATAAAATTAACTAATTTGTGAGACATATATTTATGTTTGTCTTTCGTTTTCAAGACAATTGTCAGGTCACATCCACCAATGTCAAAATAATAAGTTTTTTGTTTACATCCTGCGTGAAATAGCTTCCGTCGAAGGATTACCCACCTTCCTCCCCTCTATTGCTGAAATGGCACGCGAGCTTGTCCAATCAGACTCAACAAAGTCAATCACGTGACTTCAACCATGTGCGTCATAGGGGATCGTCGTTTTGCTATGAATGGAATCTCCCGTGTAGTTTTCGCCGTAAGAATTCATCTTGGCAACAAAACTTCTGCAGCTTATTCTTCGATGAAAATAGTTTTTTTTACCGACAACACATATATCATTATAATCTACGATATTTCATCACAGGAATCTGACCTTCTATCTGTATATATATGCATACACCATACCGAACTAGACAATATATAATAAAAAAGAACAGGAATGCAATGCCTGTTGAAACCTCGATTTTACCTCCTCTCGCTTCGGCACGTTTTTGTTCCACAATTCGTAATGTCAGGCAATCTAACCTCTGCCAATTCACTCAGGTATGATTTTTCTTCAATCTAGCCGTTTTGATTTGCACAAATACTCCCCACAAAACGATATCATAGCCATTTGATTCCAATATTTACATTATTTTCCTTCGTAGACGTTTGTCCTCAACTCCATGCCCTGACGTCATACAAAATCATTCCGCAGTGACTAGATCACTGAATCAAGTGCCAAAGATAATTTAAGATTTTCTCTGCCATTCCATTTTCCTCCTTTTGCATGATAAATTTTGTTAACTCTTGGGTGTAGAATCGAAGAAGAGGGTTTGAATATACATTTTCTGCCAGGTTTTGGTGAATAATCGTGATTTTGAGGCGGAAGTATACAAGACTTCAGAGATTGGTTAGGTTTTTGTATGACGTCAGCGCATGGAGTTGAGGACAAACGTCAACGAAGGAAACAGGGTTCCCGCGGTCCTTGAAAATCCTTGAATATCCTTAAATTTAAAATTACATTTTCAAGGTCTTGAATATCCTTGAATTTCGAGGAAATAGGAAAATATCCTTGAATTTCAGTTAAGATCCTTAATTTTGTTGGTAATACTAGTAAGTTGATCTGAAAATCCCGTTTAGATTATAAGTAATGCTGGTTATACTAAACAATAACTGACGTATACCTGTTAATCAACTGATCTAAATAAACAGCCGTGTTTTGTCACGTAATAACAAGATAAGCCAATGACATTTACCGTTAGGCAACCAAATACTCTCATGTGACTCCATTGTCCAATTAACATACTAGAAGCCACTACACTGACTAATCAAAATCGGTATTCATAATTACATTAAACAAAGCATAATAACGAAAAGGGAAATAACTCTGTTTTAAAAATGGCGGGAGTTTTCCCCGATGTGCCGAAAGTCGATCTGTAATAATAAAAAACAGTCTATGTCTTCAATTCCTTTTAAATATGAGATTATAACGATAGTTTGTAATGTTTTGGTTGTTTTTAAGATGAAAAAATGGTAACTTTAAGCTAAAAATGTCATTGAAAATCCTGGAATTTGACGTATATTTATCCTTGAATATCCTTGAAAAAATGTTTGACGAAGCTGCGGGAACCCTGGAAAATAATGTAAATATTGGATTCAAATGACTATGATATCGTTTTGTGTGGAGTATTTGTGCAAATCAAAACGGCTAGATTGAAGAAAAATCATATCTGAGTGAATTGGCAGAGGTTAGATTGCCTGACATTACGAATTGCGGAACAAAAACGTGCCGAAGCGAGAGGAGGTAAAATCGAGGCTTCAACAAGCATTGCATTCCTGTTCTTTTTTATTATATGTTGTCTAGTTCGGTATGGTGTATGCATATATATACAGATAGAAGGTCAGATTCCTGTGATTTCATAAAGATACTCAGCGTTTTAAAATTCAACCCGCAACATTAGATTTTAGAGAATTTTCGCTTCAATCTTTTAAAACAGTTGTAGCTTTTATGCCTGACGTATTTCCGGTGTCTATTTTTAGCCTGACCTTTTCACTCCTGTATCTTAAAGGACAATATTGGTGCCAGTCATTATCACATATGTGATAGAACTGATTAAACACTTTCCAAATATACTATTAACACAGAGATCATCTCTACCATAGAGGAGTAATAAAGGATTCATGATTCGGAAGTGACGAACGCCAAAGGAAAACACGAGTTATCTCTCTATGTGAATGACTGAAGTGACGAGTGATGACAGATAAACGGCCGAATTTCTGCTCAGTAATAATTCCTTCGAAGACAAAAAGTTGTTATATGGGACCGCAAGAGCATATCTGACGATTCAATAAAGTAATTAAGAGTGAATTCAGACGGTCCAACTCGAGGCACTTGAGTCGACTTGATTTCGTTCGCGCGTCCCGAGTTTCGGTGATGTCGGGTCATGTGACCAACTCGAGTGACCTACACGAATACTCCCCATTCCACGAGGAGCATGTCGAATCGAGTCGACTCGGAACACGTGATCTTCTGAATGAAATGGCGGCGAACGAAATTTGTTTTAAATGTGAAGCCTGTGAGCTTATCACAGACACGCTAGATGAAATCCAGAACCACAGCTGTAAAGCTCCAATAAATGGTAATGAGAAAGCGAGTAAGGCACCAGTGCAGAGTACAAGTGGGATAGAACAGCATTTTTGGAGCGAGTCGGCAACTAAAGCCATGCTTAACATGCCTTTATCGATGAATAAAGAGTTTATGAAAGCCCGCGCCCATTCAGTGCTTTGGAAAAAAGTTGTTCAGGCAGTGAAAAAACAAGACTCGGATTTTGAAGCTACAGAAACGCAATGTGTTAACAAGTTCAAGGCAATAAAAAAGCAGTATGTCCAATGTGTTGATCATAACAGCAAAACCGGTAATGATCCAATAACCTGTAAATTTTATGATGAGTTTGATGAAGTGTTCGGTACCTCTGACAGTGCAAAACCCCTGTTTACTTTGGCGAATGAAAAGCGAGAACCTCCAGCCCCCAAAAAGTTCATGTGTATGGCTAAGAATCAGGGTAAAAATAATGCAGATACAGAGGACGCCGATACCAGTATTGAACTAGAGAAGGATGATGAGGGTGAAGATGTTCCAGGGCGAAAAAAGTGGATTAGAGGCCAACCCACTGCTGTTCTGAAATGGCTTTCCAATTACCAAGAAGATCAAAAAGAGCAATTCAAACAACGGGAAGACCGAGCTGAAAAACAACATCAGGATAAGTTGGAGCGATTTGATAAGCTCCTCTCACTTTTTGGCAATAAGGATAAGGAATGAACACAATTTGTTGCGATATTCGTCGTACACGTAAAACAATACATAACAAAAACTATAATTGTTTTATTCATATTTTATTTAATGGTCATATGTTCAAAGATTCGTTGAAAAACACTGTATAATTCTTTTATCCATATTTTAATGTACATAATTATCATGTTCAAAGATACGTTGAGAACATTGTATAATTGTTCTATTCATATTTTAATTTTCATAATTATCATGTTCAAAGATTTGTTGAAAAACATTGTTCATGTCAGTTGAACAGTGAGTCGTTGACGGTGTTTCTGAATTAGTTGATGTTCCAGTTAGGCCACATAATTGTATTTCGTATCTTAGTGCGTGGATGAAAAATTCACATTTTTGCTAGTTTAGCTTTTTTATTCAATGTACATTTTATTGTAATATCGGATTTATTACAAAAGTTAAAAATAAATGTTTTAAATAAATTCCAAACAAGTTTATTGTGAAGCTCTTTATAAGGCCTGTATTTTCGGAGCAAATTTCAATACAGGATCAACGATTTACGATGGCGACTAAACGGTTTCTCTTCTGATATCCAGCAGCCGCATTGATGAGGACGTTTGGTTGGTGTCCTGGTTCATCACTCAGTACTTCTAAATCAATGTATTGATCTAGGTCATCATGAGCCAACTAAGGTTGCAGCGATACCCCGGGGATGCCGCATTATCGCGATTATTTTTTTTCAAGTGATATCGTATCGGCCAAAGTTGAATAATCGCAATCCCCGGTATTTTAGGATTTTTTTGGGCGGAGGTCGGTGCAATAAATCCAAAGTTCATTTTCACCGGTGCGGGGGCCGGATCGAATTCGAAATAATAGTTTAATTACTACTTGTAAAATTATACAATAAAAATCGGTGAGAGAAAGTTCCCGAAACACATTTTGTAAACAAAGCCGCACGCGACATCGGTGTACCGTAGCAACGGTGCGGCGAATCCCCGGTTAACAAGACTGAAAATATTATGTTTATTTCAATGTTAAGTTAGTACTGTACGATAAAGAGAATTATCGTGATAAAATTGATAATCGTAGACTTTTATTTATCGCGATAATTCCAAAAGCAGTTATCATGATTAATGGCGATATCAGAATTTGATATCGTTGCAACCTTAGAGCCAACACACACATATTGTGGAGTACACAAGCCGAAATGATGAATTCACAGATATGTTGCATCAGCCTGCTCCTATCTCCAGACTGATCTGTGAATTATTGTTTCTGTTAAGATTATTAAGCTTTCATATTACATATGAAAGCTTATTGTTTCTGTTAAGATTATTATTAAGCTTTCATATTACATATGAAAGCTTATTGTTTCTGTTAAGATTATTAAGCTTTCATATGTATTACATATGAAAGCTTATTGTTTCTGTTAAGATTAATATTATTAAGCTTTCATATTACATATGAAAGCTTATTGTTTCTGTTAAGATTATTATTAAGCTTTCATATTTCATATGAAAGCTTATTGTTTCTGTTAAGATTATTAATCTTTCTTATTTCATATGAAAGCTTATTGTTTCTGTTAAGATTATTATTATTTTTTTTTTTGTGTTTCTCCTGCAAATCGGATTTCACAGAATCTAACCATAGGATGTTTCTGAAACTTTGACCTACCCCCCCAAAAATGGGTGGTGGCTGTTGATTAAATATATTTTCAAAACGTTTTGCGAATTCGAAATCACCGAATTTTATGAACGAAAAAACTGACAATGCATAGTCGTAACTTTGCTATTTTTTGACCGATTTTACTAATTCTTTTTTCTTTGAATACCTTGAAAAATATCATTTTCATCTGCAATTTCACATTTTCGAATTTCGAAAATTCGTCGCTGTGATTTCGAACCGTAAGTTTAGACCAATTTGACAACTTCTTTAATAGTTGTACGATTTTCATGAAATTTAGTATATAAGTAGATCTTACCAATATGACTTCGAAAATATAATGAGAAATTTTCTAAATTATCTCCCCTTGGTGAAATTAACGATCAAAGTTTTAAAAAAAATCGTCGAAATATAGGTCAGAATGACCTAAAAAAAAATTTCGGTACTCGACAAATAATTACTGATTCCTACACAAAATATGGAGTTTGTCGATCGAACCGGAAGTGCCACCATCTTGAAACATGAAAAATCCCTAAGGCTTTTTTGCTATTTTACTTACAGACACGGAAGTTATATTTTCTGAATCCTTGAAGGATGGCCCAAAAATCGCAGGGAGCAGAATTTGGTTTAAGGTCAACTGATGGTTGCCATTTTGAAGTGAATATGAAAAGTAGTAGCAATTTGAAGGGCCCAGACTTTGAAACAAAATAACTCTCCTTCTAATTGAGCTAGAATGTTCAATCTTGGTGTAGACGTTCACTAGGTCAATGTCATGATTGAGTGCAAAGATGAGCATTTTCTGCCTAGGGTAAGCAGAGATAAGCATGCTGATGAATTGATTCTTTAGGCCACAATAACTTCGGTTATAATGAAGGGAGGGTGGTGAAACTCTTGTCAATTGAGAGTCTAATAGCTAGCCTGTTGTGTGAAATCATTTATCATTTTTTTTAAATATCAGGGATAGCCGAAAAAAAGAGATTGAAAATCGAAAAAGTCGTATTTTTACAATTTGGAGCATGTTTAGAGGTCTTTCTCGTAAAGTCAACATAATATTTTTTGGGAACTTCTTCTACAAAGAGTCTTATCGGTAGTTTTTTATATGAAACCATCGATCAACAGTCCAAAATATCAGGAGTAGAAGAATAAAAGGATCGAAAATTGAAAACGGCACCCTTTCATTGTTAAGCAAAACATGCAATGTGGGGGGCTACAATCTGCACATTTACTATGATTTAGTCATCGTATAGAGCTTATTCAACAATATCGAATTCCAACTGCTAAGGGATCTTTTACGTGCACTCCAATGTGTACACGGTGGGTGGGGGGACACGCCAGAAAATCGAGATGAACTTTCTCGGCCAATGCAGGGATCGAACACCCGACCTCCTGGCTAGCAGGCCAACACCTTAGCCACATAGTGTGGACACCCATCGTACATTTCATCCGTCAAATCAAATCATTTCATTGCATTAGACCAATAATTAATTATTCTTAATTTAAAACTTTATCTTAATATTAGTCTGGCATTATTAAATCCCAATTTTATTGGTCTTATTTAAAATTAAACTTTTAACTATGAACAACCCTTAACGTGTCTCTTTAAAACATTTAAATACTCTAAAACAAAAAACAAAAAAAAAATCAATAAGCGGGTCAATTCAGGTAAGTATAACTACGGGTTCTGTCCACCATCTCTCGTTTACGGCCATACCACATTGTAAACACCAGTTCTCGTCCGATCACTGAAGTTAAGCAACGTCGGGCCCGGTTAGTACTTGGATGGGTGACCGCCTGGGAACACCGGGTGCTGTAGACGCCTTTTTGCCCTGATTCTTCGTGAAAAAAGACCACAGCGCGCACTCTTTTGCACCACTCCAGCTCACCGCTCGGCCCGTCTGCCCAGGGTAAAAGACACAAAAAGAATTTGAGTAAGCACAAGTATGGGTTCTGTCCACCTTCTCTCGTCTACGGCCACACCACGTTGAAAACACCAGTTCTCGTCCGATCACTGAAGTTAAGCAACGTCGGGACCGGTACTTGGATGGGTGACCGCCTGGGAACACCCGGTGCTGTAGACGTCTTTTTAAAACCGACAAAACCCCCCCCAAAAAATCAATAAGCGGGTCAATTCAGGTAAGTATAACTACGGGTTCTGTCCACCTTCCCTCGTCTACGGCCACACCACGTTGAAAACACCAGTTCTTGTCCGATCACTGAAGTTAAGGAACGTCGGGCCAGTTCAGTACTTGGATGGGTGACCGCCTGGGAACACAAGGTGCTGTAGACGCCTTTTTAAAACCGCCCCCCCCCCCAAAAAAAAAATCAATAAGCGGGTCAATTCAGGTAAGTATAACTACGGGTTCTGTCCACCTTCTCTCGTCTACGGCCACACCACGTTGAAAACACCAGTTCTCGTCCGATCACTGAAGTTAAGCAACGTCGGGCCCGGTTAGTACTTGGATGGGTGACCGCCTGGGAACACCGGGTGCTGTAGAGGCCTTTTTGCCCTGATTCTTCGTGAAAAAATCAATTTTCCGCCAATCAGCCCACAGCGCGCACTCTTTTGCACCACTCCAGCTCTCCGCTCGGCCCGTCTCCCCAGGGAAAAAGACACAAAAAGAATTTGAGTAAGCACAAGTATGGGTTCTGTCCACCTTCTCTCGTCTACGGCCACACCACGTTGAAAACACCAGGGCCCGGTTCCTAGAAAATTCTTAAAAGTAAGCACAAAGTTATGCTTCACTTTTGCTTACGTAAGAAACTTCATGAAATACCGTCTCTATAGAAATTTCTCAAGACCGTTCTTACGTAAGAACAAGCCAAGTACGACTCTAAGCACAGTGTGACTGGTAAATTGATGCTCTTTAGCGTCACAAAAACAAATTTGGTATGCAAATTACACCGTAAATTCATCTGCATATAGAGTTATAAATAGATCAATGACATTAACTTCGAATAGTCAATTTAGAGGTATTTGACAAATGACATGAAATGAAATAGTGTTTAATGTCCTACTGTTTTGCTTCTAAGCTGGGCTAATGAAAACGGGCATACGCCATAAAGTGTGCTATGAGGGAAAGTATGCCCGGGCAGCGGCGCTACTGCCTACTCTTATTTAGGCCTTTATCGAATTACAACGGCCAGGGGAATCTTTGACGTGCACGCCAATTTTTATACAGGACCTTATTTTTTCGTCTGCATCACTGACAAGAGGATGAACCTTCTCGGCCAATGCAGGGATCGAACACCCACCCTACCTCGGCCCGATTCATAAAAATTTTTTTAACACGTTCTTGCGCTTACATGTAAATTTTAAGTAGACTTTGCAAATAAGTAAACTTATCTTATTTCGTGTTAACAGAAAATTCTTAAGAACGTTCTTGTGCTTAGATTTTAAGTAGACTTCAGTGTAGCACAAGCACGTTATTATGTGTTCCAAGAAAAAACTTAAGCACAACTTCGTTCTTAAAATTGTCAATCTAAGCACAAGTCCCAAGCAAGGTATAGGGCTTGCTTACCAACCCTTAAGCCTGTTTCTGCTTCAAACAATAGGCCTATGGCTGACCGTGGATTTATTCGACGATATTTGCTACATCTTTTTATACCTAAGAGTCAATTGAAAGACAGAAAATCCTCTAGAAACATATTTTCGAGAAGAATGATATAGAAAATTTTGCTTCTACCCTAAACACAATTCATTTATTTCCAAATTGGTAAACAACACACACGCGGGCTACTTAAAAATCAGGCGCTCCCACAATTATTCAGTCTGTTTGCATGTGCTTGCGTTTTGGGTTGTTTTCTTTTGTTTAGTTTGTGGTATATTTTATATGTGTAGGCCTATGGGGGACACGTCAAAGGCATCAGGGGATCACTTGACTAAGTGGGTAAGACGCTGGTTCGCTAGCCTGGAGGTCGGGTGTTCAATCCCTGCATTGGCCGAGAAGGTTCATCCAAATTTTCCGACGTGGTTTCTCCTTGTCAGTGATGCAGGACGGAGGACAGCTGTCTTGTCATTCGGATGGGACGAAAAAACGAGGTCCCGTGTACAAACTGGCGTACACGTAAAAGATCCCTTGGCAGTTGGAATTCGATAGAGTAGGCCGTAGCGCCGCTGCCCGGGCAAAATTTCCCTCATAGCACACTGTATGACGTATGTCCGTCTTCATTACCCCAGTTTCATTTGTTAAATAATAAAATACATCTAAATCGACTATTTTCCGAGAAGTTAATGTCACTGGTCTATTTATAACTCCATGCAGACCATAGAGCTATATAGAAACTCTGTGATGCAGACGAATTTACAATTACCAAAAATTTGTATACCAAAAATGTTTTTATGACGTTAGAGAGCATCATACTCTCAATTTACCAGTCACAATGTGCTTAGACTCGTACTTAACTTGTGCTTACGTAAGAACGGTCTTGAGAATTTTCTAGAGACGGTATTTTATGAAGTTTCTTACGTAAGTAAAAGTGAAGCATAACTTTGTGCTTACTTTTAAGAATTTTCTGGGAATTGGCCCTGGCTAGCGTCTTACTCACTTAACCACGTGATCCCTTTGACATGGCCCCTATAGGTCTATAAGCTAAAAAAAAAAAAACAAAAACGCAAGCACATGCAGACAGACGGAATGACCGAGACAGCGCCTGATTTGAAGTAACTAAGTCTCTAACTCAATGTCATTCAGAATCTTCGACATTGAAAACACGAATTATTTTTCAGTTTAAATCAAAATTGATGATGTGATCTTACCGGAAAAAGATGGGCTTCTGATATCCAATATTTAAGACAAGATAAATATTTTACCATTGGTACACGAATCGTGTACCATAATGCGTTTCAGCCCAGTTCTAGCGAGAGACTCGGGGGAACAAGGCTAGAAACATTGCACCAAATCAAACGGCGCATGTAGACTGGAACAATTAGATGCTAGAAATTTGCATTCGATTGACACTGTTGGCAAATTTCGCCGCACATAACTGATTTGAAATTGGAGTAAAAACGGAAACCACTGAATGTAAATCAGTTTATATACATTCATATTAGAGTATTATATGCGTTGCGACCCACTTGTGTCAATTTCTAGGTCCCAAATGTTAGCGATTTAGCTCCTTTCAAGTTGCCTTGTTGTTTACCAATTTGTAAATAAATAATATGTTTTTAATGTAGAAGCGAAATATTTTATAACATTCTTGTCGAGAATATATTTCTTAAGGATTTTCTGTCTTCCAAATGTCTCTTAGGTATCAAAAGATGTAGTAAATGCCGTCGAATAACTAACTATACGGTCAGCCATATTGTTTGAAGCAGAAACAGGCTTAAGGTTGGTAAGCAAGCCCTATACCTTGCTCGGGACTTGTGCTTAGATTGACAATTGTAAGAACGAAGTTGTGCTTAAGTTTTTTCTTGGAACACATAATAGAGTGCTTGTGCTTACACTGAAGTCTACTTAAAATCTAAGCACAAGAAAGTTCTTAAAAATTTTCTGGGAACACAAAATAAGATAAGTTTACTTAATTACAAAGTCTACTTAAAATCTAAGCACAAGAACGTGCTTAAGAATTTTCTAGGAATCGGGCCCAGTTCTCGTCCGATCACTGAAGTTAAGCAACGTTGGGCCCGGTCAGTACTTGGATGGGTGACCGCCTGGGAACACCGGGTGCTGTAGATGCCTTTTTAAAACCGACAAAAACCCCCCAAAAAATCAATAAGCGGGTCAATTCAGGTAAGTATAACTACGGGTTCTGTCCACCTTCTCTCGTCTACGGCCACACCACGTTGAAAACACCAGTTCTCGTCCTTCACTGAAGTTAAGCAACGTCGGGCCCGGTCAGTACTTGGATGGGTGACCTCCTGGGAACACCGGGTGCTGTAGACGCCTTTTTAAAACCGACACCCCCACCCGCAAAATCAATAAGCGGGTGAATTCAGGTAAGTATAACTACGGGTTCTGTCCACCTTCTCTCGTCTACGGCCACACCACGTTGAAAAACACCAGTTCTCGTCCGATCACTGAAGTTAAGCAACGTCGGGCCCGGTTAGTACTTGGATGGGTGACCGCCTGGGAACACCGGGTGCTGTAGACCCCTTTTAAAACCGACAAAAACCGCCCCAAAAATCAATAAGCGGGTCAATTCAGGTAAGTATAACTACGGGTTCTGTCCACCCCCTCTTGTCTACGGCCATACCACGTTGAAAACACCAGTTCTCGTCCCATCACTGAAGTTAAGAAACGTCGGGCCCGGTCAGTACTTGGATCGGTGACCGCCTGGGAACACCAGGTGCTGTAGACGCCTTTTTAAAACCGACAAAAAACAAAAAAAAATCAATAAGCCGGTCAATTCAGGTAAGTATAACTATGGGTTCTGTCCACCTTCTCTCGTCTACGGCCACACCACGTTGAAAACACCAGTTCTCGTCCGATCACTGAAGTTAAGCAACGTCGGGCCCGGTTAGTACTTGGATGGATGACCGCCTGGGAACACCGGGTGCTGTAGACGCCTTTTTAAAACCGACAAAAACCGCCCCAAAAATCAATAAGCGGGTCAATTCAGGTAAGTATAACTACGGGTTCTGTCCACCCCCTCTCGTCTACGGCCATACCATGTTGAAAACACCAGTTCTCGTCCGATCACTGAAGTTAAGCACCGTCGGGCCCGGTCAGTACTTGGATGGGTGACCGCCTGGGAACACCGGGTGCTATAGACGCCTTTTTAAAACCAACAAAAAACAAAAAAAAAATCAATAAGCGGGTCAATTCAGGTAAGTATAACTACGGGTTCTGTCCACCTTCCCCGTCTACGGCCACACCACGTTGAAAACAGCAGTTCTCGTCCGATCACTGAAGTTAAGCAACGTCGGGCCCGGTCAGTACTTGGATGGGTGACCGCCTGGGAACACCGGGTGCTGTAGACGCCTTTTTAAAACCGACAACCCCCCCCCCCCCAAAATTAATAAGCGGGTCAATTCAAGTAAGTATAACTAAGGGTTCTGTCCACCTTCTCTCGTCTACGGCCATACCATGTTGAAAACACCAGTTCTCGTCCGATCACTGAAGTTAAGCAACGTCGGGCCCAATTAGTACTTGGATGGGTGACCGCCTGGGAACACCGGGTGCTGTAGACGCCTTTTTGCCCTAAACTCATTAATTTACCATTTTGTTGTGAGCGGCTTGTTATTCTTCCTATATGACATATTGCACGTGTCTGATTTCAAAGGTTGGGCGGCTGAATGGTTAGCACGCGCGCCTGTCATTGAGTTAACTAACGTGTTTTAGAATGCCCGGCCGGTTGTACGTGACAAGGAGTAAGGTCGCCTGTCCAACCTGCCATTTTTAATTTTTTTCCGGCAATTTTCATTTCATTTTCTCATCCATCTCATTACAGTAATACAAGTTTCGGTTATTTCCCTATAGTTTTCAGATTATTGTTATGCCTGGGTGCAATGTTTCATACTATATTTAGACTTGTAATTTTGCGAGTTTTTGACCAATTTTGATAATTTTTTCTTCTTATCCTTTTATTTAGGATACTTGATACAATCAATGACACGTGACGATGAATATGAAAGCTTTCATATCTGCATGGGACAGTAGCAGATCTAGTTATTAAGCTTTCATATGTATTACATATGAAAGCTTATTGTTTCTGTTAAAGTTATTAAGCTTTCATATTTCATATGAAAGCTTATTGTTTCTGTTAAGATTATTATTATTTTTTTTTTTGTGTTTCTCCTGCAAATCGGATTTCACAGAATCTAACCATAGGATGTTTCTGAAACTTTGACCTACCCCCCCAAAAATGGGTGGTGGCTGTTGATTAAATATATTTTCAAAACGTTTTGCGAATTCGAAATCACCGAATTTTACGAACGAAAAAACTGATAATGCATAGTCGTAACTTTGCTATTTTTTGACCAATTTTACTAATTCTTTTTTCTTTGAATACCTTGAAAAAAATCATTTTCATCTGCAGTTTCACATTTTCGAATTTCGAAAATTCGTCGCTGTGATTTCCAACCGGAAGTTTAGACCAATTTGACAACTTCTTTAATAGTTGTACGATTTTCATGAAATTTAGTATATAAGTAGATCTTACCGATGTAACTTCAAAAATATAATGAGAAATTTTCTAAATTATCTCCCCTTGGTGAAATTAAGGATCAAATTTTTAAAAAAAGTCGTCGAAATATAGGTCAGAATGACCTAAAAAAATTTTTCGATACTCGACAAGTAATTACTGATTCCTACACAAAATATGGAGTTTGTCGATCGAACCGGAAGTGCCACCATCTTAAAACATGAAAAATCCCTAAGGCTTTTTTGCTATTTTACTTACAGACACGGGAGTTATATTTTCTGAATCCTTGAAGGATGGCCCAAAAATCGCAGGGAGCAGAATTTTGATTTAGGTCAACTGATGGTTGCCATTTTGAAGTGAATATGAAAAGTAGTAGCAATTTGTAGGGCCGAGATTTTGAAACACAATAACTCTCCTTCTAATTGAGCTAGAATGTTCAATCTTGGTGTAGACGTTCACTATGTCAATGTCATGATTGAGTGCAAAGATGAGCATTTTCTGCCTAGGGTAAGCAGAGATAAGCATGCTGATTTGTTGATTCTTTAGGGCACAATAACTTCGGTTATAATGAAGGGAGGTTGGTGAAACTCTTGTCAATCGAGAGTCTAATACCTAGCCTGTTGTGTGAAATCATTGTATCATTTTTTTTAAATATCAGGGGTAGCAGAAAAAAGAGATCGAAAATCCAAAAAGTCGTATTTTTACGATTTGGAGCATTTTTAAAGGTCCTTTTCTCTTAAAGTCAACATAATATTTTTGGGGAACTTCTTCTACAAAGAGTCTTATCGGTAGTCTTTTATATGAAACCATCGATCAACAGTCCAAAATATCAGGAGTAGAAGAATAAAAGGATCGAAAATTGAAAACGGCACCCTTTCATTGTTAAGCAAAACATGCAGTGTGGGTGGCTACAATCTGCACATTTAGTCATCGTATAGAGCTTATTCAACAGTATCGAATTCCAACTGCTAAGGGATCTTTTACGTGCACTCCAATGTGTACACGGCGGGTGGGGGGACACGCCAGAAAATCGAGATGAACTTTCTCGGCCAATGCAGGGATCGAACACCCGGCCTCCTGGCTAGCAGGCCAACGCCTTAGCCACATAGTGTGGACACCCATCGTACATTTCATCCGTCAAATCAAAGCATTTCATTGCATTACACCAATAATTAATTATTCTTAATTTAAAACTTTATTTTAATATTAGTCTGGCATTATTAAATCCTAATTTTATTGGTCTTATTTAAAATTAAACTTTCATTTAACTATGAATAACCCTTAACGTGTCTCTTTAAAACAATTAAATACTCTGAAACAGTATCTCAACCTTTTGACCTAAACTCATTAATTTACCATTTTGTTGTGAGCGACTTGTTATTCTTCCTATATGACATATTGCACGTGTCTGATTTCAAAGGGGGGTTGGGTGGCTGAATGGTTAGCACGCGCGCCTGTCATTGAGTTAACTAGCGTGTTTTCGAATGCCCGGTTGTACGTGACAAGGAGTAAGGTCGCCTGTCCAACCTGCCATTTTTAATTTTTTTTCCCGCCATTTTCATTTCATTTTCTCATCCATCTCATTACAGTAATACAAGTTTCAGTTATTTCCCTTTAGTTTTCAGATTATTGTTATGCCTGGGTGCAATGTTTCATACTATATTTAGACTTGTAACTTCGCGAGTTTTTGACCAATTTTGATAATTTTTTCTTCTTATCCTTTTATTTAGGATACTTGATACAATCAATGACACGTGACGATGAATATGAAAGCTTTCATGTCTGCATGGGACAGTAGCAGATCTAGTTGTTATTTTTTTTTGTGTTTTGTCCACAAATCGGATTTCTCAGAATCTAACCATAGGATTGTTCTGAAACTTTTACCTATCCCTCCAAAAATGGGTGGTGGCTGTTGATTAAATATATTTTCAAAACGTTTTACGAATCTGAAATCACCGAATTTTACGAACGAAAAAACTGACAATGCATAGTCGTAACTTTGTTATTTTTGTACCGATTTTACTAATTCTTTTTTCTTTGAATACCTTGAAAAAAATCATTTTCATCTGCAGTTTCGCATTTTCCAATTTCGAAAATTCGTCGCTGTGATTTCGAACCGGAAGTTTAGAACCGGAAGTGCCACCATCTTTAAACGTGAAAAATCAATAAGGCTTTTTTGCTATTTTACTTACAGATTCGGGAGTTATATTTTGAAGGAATGCCTAAAAATCTATCGGATCAGAATTTTGATTTCGGTCACTTGATGGTCACCATTTTGAATTGAAAATGAAAAATAGAAGCAATTTGAAGGGCCGGTACTTTGGAACACAATAACTCTCCGTCTAATTAAGCTAGAATGTTCAATGTGTAGACGTTCACCAGGTCAATGTCATGATTGAGTTCAAAAATGAGCATTTTCTGCCTAGGGTAAGCAGAGGTAAGCATGCTGATTTGTTGATTCTTTAGGGCACGATAACTTCGGTTATAATGAAGGGAGGGCGGTGAAACTCTTGCCAATAGAGAGTCTAATAGCTAGCCTGTTGTGTGAAATCATTGTACCATTTTTATACGCCCACATTGAAATGTGGTCGTATATTGTCGTCGCCCCTGTCCGTCCGTCGGTCCGGCGTCCACAATTGCTTGTGGACGCTCTAGAGGCTAAAGTTAATATCCGATTGACTTTAAATTTATACACAGTGTTTGAGGTCATGAGACGAAGAAGCCTATTGTTTTTCAGCGTTTTCCGATAATAACTACCAGAGTTATGGCCCTTGATCACTTCAAAAAATCTTGTGGACGCTCTAGAGGCCAAAGTTAATATTCGATTGGCTTTAAATTTATACACAGTGTTTACGGTCATAAGACGAAGAAGCCTATCGATTTTCAGCGATTTCCGATAATTAGTGCCAGAGTTATGGCCCTTGATCACTTCAAAAAATCTTGTGGACGCTCTAAAAGCCAAAGTTAATATCCGATTAACCTTAAATTTATACACAGTGTTTAAGGTCATAAGACGAAGAAGCCTATTGATTTTCAGCGATTTCCGATAATTAGTGCCAGAGTTATGGCCCTTGATCACTTCAAAAAATCTTGTGGACGCTCTAAAAGCCAAAGTTAATATCCGATTGACTTTAAATTTATACACAGTGTTTAAGGTCATAAGACGAAGAAGCCTATTGATTTTCAGCGATTTCCGATAATTAGTGCCAGAGTTATGGCCCTTGATCACTTCAAAAAATCTTGTGAACGATCTAAAAGCCAAAGTTAATATCCGATTGACTTTAAATTTATACACAGTGTTTAAGGTCATAAGACGAAGAAGCCTATTGATTTTCAGCGATTTCCGATAATTAGTGCCAGAGTTATGGCCCTTGATCACTTCAAAAAATCTTGTGGACGCTCTAAAAGCCAAAGTTAATATCCGATTGACTTAAAATTCATACACAGTGTTTAAGGTCATAAGACGAAGAAGCCTATTGATTTTTAGCGATTTCCGATAATTAGTGCCAGAGTTATGGCCCTTGATCACATCAAAAAATCCTGTGGACGCTCTAGAGGCCAAAGTTAATATCTGATTGACTTTAAATTTACACACACTGTTTAAGGTCATGAGACGAAGAAGCCTACTGATTTTCATTGATTTCAAATAATTACTTCCAGAGTTATCTCCCTTGATCACTTCAAAAAACCCTGTGACGCTACATATGCCAAACTTATCATCCGTTTGACTTCAGATTGATACACAGAGTTTAAGGTGTTGAAACGCACAAGTAATTTGATTTTCAATGAATTTTGATAACAGAACAGCTAAATCCATGATGTTTAATGTTTCCTATACTAATTGATAGCGTGGGGGAAAACTTTATAAAAAGCAAACAAATTCTAATGATTTTCAGATAATTACATAATGAGTTGTTTCATTACCAAAAAAAGTAAAAATATGCGACAACCCTTGTTGACTGCCCGGACGATTTAGCTGCTGTGGGCGTATGTTTCGTTGCCTGGCAACCTATCTTTTGAAAATGTCCGGGGTAGCCGAAAAAAGGAGTTCGAAATCCAAAAAGTCGTATTTTTACGATTTGGAGCATTTTTAACGATCCCTTTCTCTTAAAGTCAACATAATATTTTTTGGGAACTTCTTCTACAAAGAGTCTTATCGATAGTCTTTTATATGAAACCATCGATCAACAGTCCAAAATATCAGGAGTAGAAGAATAAAAGGTTCGAAAATTGAAAACGGCACCCTTTCATTGTTAAGCAAAACATGCAGTGTGGGTGGCTACAATCTGCACATTTAGTCATTTTATAGAGCTTATTCAAAAGTATCGAATTCCAACTGCTAAGGGATCTTTTACGTGCACTCCAATGTGTACACGGGGGTGGGGGGCACGCCAGAAAATCGAGATGAACTTTCTTGGCCAATGCAGGGATCGAACACCCGACCTCTTGGCTAGCAGGCCAACGCCTTAGCCACTTAGTGTGGACACCCATCGTACATTTCATCCGTCAAATCATAACATTGCATTGCCATCAGACCAATAATTAATTATTATTGATTTAAAACTTTATTTTTTATATTATTAAATCCTAATTTTATTGGTAGACGTTCGTCCTATTTAAAATTAAACTTTCATTTAACTATGAACAACCCTTAATGTGTCTCTTTAAAACAATTAGTCCCGAAATGATCTAGTTTGGGACACAATAACTCTCTTTCTAAATCAGCTAGACTTGGTGTAGGTGTTTATTAGGCCAATACCTTGGTGACTTTGGAACACAATAACTCTTCTTCTAATTGGGGTACAATGTTCAAACTTGGTATAGGCATTCACTAGGTCAATGTCTTGATGAGGTTAGAATATCAGCATTTTCTGCGTTGGGTAAGCAGAGATGAGCAATTTGATTGGTTGATGATTGGACACACAATAACATTAGTTCTGATTAAGTGATAGTGATGAAACTAGGTGTATAGTTTCATTAAATCACTACCTTGACTATGTTCGACAATGAGCATTTTCTGCTCAGGATAAGCAGAGCGATACGTAAATTGATTGGTCGAGACATTGAAACACAAATAACTCTCAGTGTTATTCGGCTAGAATGTTCAAACTTGGCGTAGGTCTTTATTAGGTCAATGCTTTGATGGAGTTCGAAGATGAGCATTTTATGCTTAGGGTAAGCAGAGATAAGCAATTTGATTGGTTGATGATTTCGGACACTTTCACTTCAGTTCTAATTAAGTCAGAGTGATGAAACTTAGTGTATAGTTTCATTACATCAATACCTTGAATACGTTCGACAATGAGCATTGTCTGCCATGGACAAGCAGAGCGATGAGCAATTTGATTGGTCGAGCATTTGAAACAAAATAACTCTCCTTCTAATTGGGGCAGAATGTTCAATCTTGGTGAAGGCGTTCATTAGGTCAATGCCATGATGGAGTGCGAAGATGAGCATTGTCTGCTTACTGTAAGCAGAGATAAGCAATCTGATTGGTTACTACTTTGGGGCACGATAACTTTGGTTATAATGAAGTGAGAGTGACAAAATTCCAAATATAGATTCATTATGTCATTACCTGCGTAGATTTAGGAGCAATAAGCAATTTGACTGATCACATTGGAACATAACACCTCTGTTTTTAATTAAGGTAGAATTTGAACCGGTTGAATTGTTTCTCGTTATAACTCGGTGAATTTTTGGCGGATTTCATTAATTCTTTTTCCTTTTTAAGATTCTTTATATAACTCATGAGATGCGACAGAAACTGACCGTGAATATGAAAGCTTTAATATCTGCTTAGCAGATCTAGTTCTTATTCTTATTATTATTTTTTTTTCCAATTTGCTTATATCTCAGGAACTACTTGTCGGATCGATGCAATGTCTTGAGTTTTACTGCGAAAGTGGGTGTGACTTAGAGATTAAAGCTATTTCCGGCATTCTGCGACAAAGCGAAATGTCCGAAATCACCGAAGTTGTCGTTTTTTGAAATATTGCCGTAATATTAACAACAATTGTTGGATTTTATCGTTTGATAGTTTTTGACATACCCAGAGACATGGCACATAGCTACGGGTCTTTAGATTTTTAAATTTCGCCGAATCTTTTGAAAAATAAGGCGCCAAATTTTAAAAATTTAAATTTTGACAAAAAACTTTTTTATTAATGAATATTTTTTAATGACCTTTTACCAAGGATTAAAGGGTCGTCTGATTTGGGCAAAAATGTGAACATTTTTTTTTCTGGATAATTTTCCTTGGTCGCTATTGGCTAATTCAGTTTATCAGTTCTATATAAATTATTTATTGTCCGATTTGTATAAAACAAAGTTTATATGCTCCATGGTCCAAAATGTCATTTTTTTTGTTACCCGCAAAGTTTCCTGTCGGTACCGTAAGTGACGTAAATTTAGCAAAAACTACAATTTCAACAGTTCGGTACCACTTTTTGAAAGCAAATTTTTTTTTTCAAATCTAATATGACTGAAAAGATGTGCCAGATAAAGGCGCACTAAACATCAAGCTCAGTTTTTTTAATTTCGATTTCGTTTTCGGGCAATTTGGATTAAAGGGTGAAAAAGGGTGTCAAAATAAGCTATTTACAACCCATCCAGCGTCTTCATATTAAAAAATATATCTTCGTAACATTCATAATCTCGTAGCAGGGGGATTCCACGTCAAGTGTACACAAGGTTCTGACATGACCATCACAGATTTTGATGATTTTTGGTGTGCAAGTTAACCATGACGAAAAAACATGATGTGCAAAATTTTAGCGCTGGGAGCCCCATGGGGCCCCATCAGGGGCATTCCGAAATTTGGGCCTTTTCGGCTGACCTTCAAACTTTGAAAATCCATAACTTCGTCCCTAGTAATACTACTTACATGAAATTGGTATCAAAATTGTTCAGAAAACATGGATCTTTCTAAAGATCAGGAGCACAAACTCGACAGAACAAAACCCAGGCAGATGTTGTTGACCTTGACCTTGGAACCCACGCCCCCATAAAGGGGCAGCTTCGATTTGGCCAATTTTTCGTGTGAACATTGCCCAGCCTATGATGAACGAACACACAAAAAATCAAAATGGGATCTTCATGGGAACAGATTTTAGGAGCCGGTCAAGTCAGGTGCTACACAGTTATTCAAGTGCACACGACCTTATCACCACGACATGACGTCGTAACAACAACTCAGCGAACCTGATTTCGGCCGTGGAAAGAGATGCCAACGATGAGCAACACGCGGTGTCCAACTAACATAGTACCTATAGTAGTGACATCGGCCACAGTGTTGTTTATTATAGTGCTTTAAGCTCGTAACGTTGCATTCTCATTACTCACAAATTCGTGTGGGGAAAAATGTGGTTCTATTTTCGAGGTGCGGTAAAAATTTGAGGTCTGTACACTATTAATGGATCGTCCAGTGAAAAGATAGGTTGCCAAGCAATGAAAAATACGCCCAGCTAAGTCGTCCTGGCGTCTACAAGGATTGTCGCATATTTTTACTTTTGTCAGTAAGGAGAAAGTTTACAATGCATGAAAATCTTATTACTAGTAATAGCCCATTAAGTAATACAGTAGAATCCGTATGAGCAGCCACTCCTATTCAGCGACATCTCCTTGTAAGCGGTCACAATAAATTCCCCCCGTAAAAATTCTATTGTTTCATCTCTTTATTCAACGGTCACTCCTCTAACGCGGCCAGCGGTCACTATTTTGCTAATGAATTCAACAAAACATCGCCCATTCAACGGCCATTGTTGAATGATACCATCTTGTCGTTCTTCGTAACACCCCCGCTAATCCCGTGAGTAGTAATCAAATTAACTGGACTCCCACTGATCAGAGAAAAAGAAATGTGAAAATACCAATTAACCCGGGATTATCTGTTAATTAATCTTTTGTTTTATTAAACGACAAACCTGATCATTATTTTCACACGTAACACCGATTGAATAAACTGAAAGTACCGACTAAAAGCCGCTATGTTGTTATATTGTTGTAGGGGGTCAAATTACTAGGAAAATAACCACACCAAGGGTTCAGTTTAACAGCAATTTATTACTTTACAATAAAAACCCTGAAATTATACAATTACAGTATAAATAACATAATCAAACATAGCGTATAAAACCAATTCATTCATAGTTATTAAAATAATATATTACATATTAACACTAAAATCTATATTCTCAATATTACTTATATATATACTTAATCTATATAAATACCTTAAAGGGAAACTACCTCCTGCTAACCAGTATGAAATATACAGGCATAATCTAATTAATCTTACTAATAATAAATGATGTTCTTACCCATGAAGGGGTTTTTAATAAAGTAACCAGAGTCTGGAACAAGGCGAAGTACCTTATAGCTCTCTGTAATAAAATATGGGATAATGTAAATTAAATATATTATTAAAGCGAAATGCTTTAAATAGCGTTATTATTGTTAACTGTATGCAATGTATTTGTAGAATGTAATTAATAAAAACCAGATTAACTTAAACTTATTTGACAACTTTTACTTAAAACCAACATGTCCGCCATTATAACAAAGACAAATGAAATAGATATAAAACTGATAAAACAACTAGCAACACATACCTTTAAACTTAAACTGCAAAGCTGTAGATAATGATATTACTGCAACTAACCGATACACACAATTGGTACTAATAAATGATAGTTTAACTATTGAAAACTTTAAATATAAAATCACTACCAAGGTTGAATGAAACATTCAACCTTACACCACAAGATTCTATAACTAAGTGACCAAGGAGATAGGAAATACAAATCCAAGAAACCTTTGGGTCAAAGGTGAAAATTAAATCCCAGTGAGCAGAAGATGAACTCGAACTCACTGGTTACCTAAGAAGAGTGTACAGAACAGGATAGTTTAAAGATGCATTGATGCGTGACATATTACTTAAAATTACATTAGTATTGTGATCATATTAAAATACCCATAAAATAAATAAAATCACTCTACCACATACTCCCTCCCTTTGGGAAAATGTTGTCCCTAACATTTAAAACTAAACAATCTAGTAAAACACATCTGGGAACAGACTCTTACACAAAGATGGTAATGAATTTAAAACAACTTGTAAACGATCAGGTGACAAACTCATGAAATCAGATGGTAGTAGAGACTTCGCCAAATCTGCTCGGAACTGTGGAGTAGAAGTTACTGGTTGTTGCTGAGACATGACGTAGTCTGTATACCGGGCTGGTTGTCTTCTCTCTCTCCCTGATCTTCTGGGAGTAGGATCTTCTGGCAAGGGTGATTCATCTGATGTCCCTGAATCTGAGACTGATGCTTCAGGCCTAACTGCATCATCTTGATGTGAAATATCAAGCTCAGGTTCTACCACATCCTCTGTGACCTGTACTTCTGCTGGGCTAGCTGGGTGCAAGAAATCTGCACTTTCCACCAGATATACAAGCTCCTCCTCGTCACTCTCTGCCTCTTCCGGTTCATTGATTTCTGTCACCTTTGGTTGTTGAAATTTCCTTGGCTTTGGTGTTGGGCCACGATGGATTGGTTCGATGACTGGAAGACTGCTGATTGGTAAAAGGTGATTACGGTGCAGAGTTCTCTTTCGGGTTCCACTTAATTCCTGCAACTCGTACACCGGAATGTCTTGGTTTGGTCTTCTGAGGATCTTGTATGGCTTGTCCTCCCACTTATCAGCTATTTTATGCCTTCCTTCCTTAAACGCTAATCTTCTCACTAAAACTGTGTCGCCAGGCTCCAAGGTGTTAGTTCTGGCTCTGAGATTGTAACGCTTTCGTTGTTCCTGCTGCGTATCATCCACAAGGGCTGAAGCGGTTAGGTACGCGTACTCCAGTTTCTCCTTCAGGGATTCTACGTAGGCGTTGTAGCTTTTTACGGCCTCTTTACGCCCCACGAGTCCAAGCATAACGTCTACAGCTAATGTTGGTTTCCTACCAAACATCAACTCATACGGAGAATACCCTGTCGAAGAATGCCTGGTACAGTTGTACGCATGCACCATAGGTGCAACGTAAGTTTTCCAATCAGACTTCTGCTCAGGATGTAGAGTACCTAACATATTGAGCAAAGTCCGATTGAATCGCTCACATTGACCATTCCCTTGTGGATGATATGGTGTTGTTCGTGATTTCTCCATTCCAGTAAGTTGACACAATTCTTTAATCACACGTCCCTCAAACTGCTGACCTTGATCACTATGTATCCTTTGGGGAATTCCGTAGTGAACGACAAAGTTTTCGAAAAATGCCTTGGCTGTTGTCTTGGCTGTAGTGTTTCTTACTGGAACAGCTTGCGTATACTTTGTGAAGTGATCTGTGATGACGAGAATACTGTCATAGCCTCCACGAGATTCCTCCACACACATGTAATCCATACACACCAGCTCTAGCGGTTGACACGATGTGATGTTAATCAGCGGACAGGTTGATGGTACGCTTTTCCTCTTGATACAGCGAGAACAGTTCTTTATGTAGGTTTCTATGTCAGATGTCATCTTCGGCCAGTAAAAACGTTCTCGAGCTAGACCAATAGTTCTGTCCCTGCCTTGGTGTCCCATGTCATCATGGATTCCTACCATTGCCAAATTCCTGTAAGCCTTTGGGAGCACCAGCTGAAAAGTCTCTACTCCTGATACATGGCTGCGCCTATACAAAACACCAGACTGTAGAACGAAATGTTCAAAATCCCTGTATAGAGCAGATTCTTCAGGTGAGTAGTTCCGTCGCTCAGCTGGTCTACCTTCTTGAATGTCATGGCGTAACTGGGCTAGTAATGGATCTTCCCTCTGTTTCTTCTCCCATTCATCATCTCTCACGATAGGTGTTGTTGATGCAGTTGCAGTTGGTGTTGCTTGGTGAGACATGCTGATTGTTTGTATAAATCCATCTTCTGAGTCAATGTTCTTTAAAGCACCAATAACATCAGAGTCTATTTCTTCAAAATCTTCTTGAATCGTTCTACTGAGGGCATCTGCATCTATATTCTTCTTGCCTGCACGGTAATGAATGGTGAAGTTGTAGTTGTTGAGGGCAGCTAACCAACGGTGTCCTGTGGCATCTAACTTTGCAGTGGTTAAAATGTAAGTCAGAGGGTTGTTGTCTGTGTACACTGTGAAGGTGTTATTAAACAGGTACTGATGAAATTTCTCTGTTACTGCCCACTTTAATGCTAGAAACTCCAACTTATGCGCAGGGTAATTCTTTTCCGATCTTGATAAACTCTTACTGGCATAGGCAATCACTTTCTCCATGCCATCCTTCTTCTGGTAAAGTACAGCACCTAAACCATGTCCACTTGCATCAGTGTGAAGAATAAATGGTTGAGAAAAATCTGCATATGCCAAGACTGGTGGTTCCACAAGAGATCTTTTAAGTTGGTCAAATGCTCGTTGTTGTTCTTCAGCCCATTTCCACTTGTTCTCTTTGTCCTTAGCCGCTCTCCCCCTCTTCTTTTTAGTTGGACCTCCAACTAGCAAATCGTTTAGTGGTTTTGCTGTCTTGGAAAAATCCTTAATGAACCGCCTGTAATATCCTACAAAGCCGAGGAAACGTCTCAGTTCATCTGTATTGGTAGGAGTTGGCCAAGAAATTACCTTGTCTGTCTTCTTCGGGTCAGTACAAACACCATCCGCCGAAACGATGTGACCTAAATACCTTACCTTTTCTTTGAAAAACTCACATTTCTTGGGTGATAGCTTGATTCCATGTTCTGCTAGCTTACCAAATACTTGGGATAACCTCTCGATGTGTTCTTCATAGGTCTTACTGAAGATGATTAAATCGTCTATGAAAATGGCACATATCTTCCAATTCAGTTCTCCTAGGCAATCTTGCATAAGCCGTTGGTAAGAAGCTGGTGCGTTAGTAAGCCCAAAAGGAAGTCTTTTGTACTCGTAAAATCCTAATGGTCCCACAGTGAAAGCTGTCTTTGGTATATCTTCTTCCTCTATACTGACTTGGTGGTAACCGGACTTCATGTCAACTACAGAGAAATACTGCGATCCAACTAGGTTGTCCAACATCTCCTCTATGCGTGGTAATGCATAGGCATCACGAACGGTCTTCTTGTTCAGCATCCGGTAGTCTACACACATACGAAGCGATGAGTCTTTCTTCCGGGCTAGAACTATTGGTGACGCATAAGGACTGCAACTACGTTGGATAATACCAGCTTCCATCAGGTCCTGGAGATGATCTTTAACCTCTTCATACATTGCAGGTGGTATTCGTCGATGAGGTTGCTTGAATGGAACATCGTCGGTAAGATTGATCTTGTGTTTCACCAAACTGATGCTACCAATGTCGTTGTCTCCTTGAGAAAATATGTCTGACCAACCAAGAAGGTAGTTCTTGAAATACTTGAGCTGTTCTTCGGTCAAGGCTGATGATGAAAGATCAATGTTATCAAGAAATGTACCAGTACTAGATGTTTCATTGGTAGATGTAGATGGTAAAATACTGTTAACAGATGCTTTTCTCACCAAATCAACTATCTGTAACTCACAGAGGATGGAATGAGGATAAATCCGAACTGGGTTCAATGACAGATTGGATAACTGCACAACCACTTCTTTGCCTTCTTCATCAGGATACACCTCTAAAAGCGTAGGTGTCACTTCTACTGAAGATGGCATCAGCGAATCAGGTGACCGCTGAAAAAGTAAACGTTGACGACGAGTAATATTCAGTCTATCAATCTTTCCAGTTAGGCAGATGGATTTGTTGCTGCTCAGCACAATTGACGAACCCTCTGTACATTTAATTATTCCTGCGCTGTTCTTGTGTTCTTTTTCTTGTACCTGCATACATCGAAATGTCATACTCCAAATATCTGGTAAATCAGATTGATGCAGAAAAGTATGACCCTCAGCTCGCAGTTGATTTAGCATAGGCTTCAAAACGTTGGTTCCTACTAGAGCTGGTGTATTGCCGTGGAATGGTGTATCAGGAACAACAAGAAATAAACAATCGATGGTCTTTGACTTTAAACTAGGTACCTGTATTGCAACAGAAATACATCCTAAATATGGCAAAGTATGTCCTCCTGCACCTTCTATCACTATCAGCTGTTCAAGTGGAGTTAAATAACAGTCCTCTGACTTCAGGTGTTTCTCAAAAAATGACAGGCACACTGTAGAAATTGTGGATCCTGTATCCAATAACCCGGAACATACTTGATTATTTAACATAATGACTGTGGTGTTACTGTGTCCAGTAACATTCTTGGGACTTGAAATATGCATGTCATCTGGCTGTCCCTCGACAGAGACATCTTCTAGTTTAAATCAGGCAATATCATTCGGCAACCCAAAGCGATATGGCCCCATTCTCCGCATCGATGACATCTGTAATTGTCAGCTACAGGTGAAGACTTCTGACGCTGTTTTGAAACAGGCCCAGATTGATGACGTGAAGAAGGTCTTGGTGTCGACATCTGTGATGGTGAAAAGAACGATGTTGGTTGACTTTCCTTTTCCATTTTCATTTCTTTCATTTCCTTCTGCAATGATTGTACGGATGCTGTCAAGCTAACTACTAATGTTCTTAAATCATCTTCTGCTGGTGGCTGTACCATCTTCATGTGAGATCTTTGAGCAGATTTAGTCGTAGGTGACGAGGCTATGACAGTATCTCGCTCTATCCGACGCACTTCCTTTAGAAGATCTTCGAAATCAGTAATACGGTCGTATTTATGAGCTGACCTGTCTTTTAAATCTTGATGAAGTCCACTCCAAAACTTTGCACGAAGTTTGGAGTCAAACGTATCCATGTCAACTTCACCCTCTTCTCTGGCTCTGTCAAGAAGATCCTCAATTCTGCAGGCCCACTTTGAAACAGTTTCATCTTGTGCTTGGCTGGTTGAATAAAACTGGGACAGCAAACACTGGCCTTGCTGAACATCCCCAAATCTGCCTTCAAGTTTGTCAACTAAAGTTCTTGTGGTGACACTGTGGCCCAAACGCATAGCCACTCTAGCTGCCTCACCTTTCAGTGACTTCGTAACAGCCATCTTGATGGAATCTGGACTGTGTTGACGATCTTTCAAAAGACTTATCACCTCAAATCTCCACAAGTCAAACGATGTATCTCCTTTGCTAGCCGGATCACCTGAAAAAGTAGATACCCGAGGAAGTTGTGGCACAAAACGAAATTTGTCAACTGGTGGTGCTGTTGGTGGTGGAGCAGAAACATTTTCTGTGGTGGTCGATGAATATAGATCTGCAGATGGCTCATCTTTTATCTTCCCCTTAGACTTGAGATAGCCATACATCCAGTCAATTAGTTGTTCTGGCGAATCTGTCTTGGGTTTAACGCCCATTCCTGAAAACGCATCAAGCAAATTCTGTTTCTCTTCCTCTGACAAGGTGCTATCAGGGTTGTCGTGTGATCCACCGGTTGCCATCTTGAAGAAAAACGCACAAAATAATCACAGTGTAAAGCTAAAAATAAGAAACGCACGCAATCCAACAATAAAATACACTAAGTTGTTGTTCGCTGAAGACGTAGTATGAAGTACACTATAACGTTGAAATCAGTAAACAAATAAACACTAATGCTAGATACGTTCACAAATAATAAACTGTAAAATACCTCAGTTGATAATCAAACGACCAACTAGGAGCAAACAAAATACAATCAAATCAAAACAGTATAAACTGATATAAATTTCGAAACAAAATTCGAAATACCAAACTGACAAGTAAATCCCACAATCAATTCACAAAACTATTCCGCAATGATATCAAAATTCAAACCCAACCCTCCATACATATAAAATAAATATTTAATAAATGTTTTAAGTGCAGGTTGTTAGTTAGTGGTTAAGTGCAGTGGTATAAGACGGAAATGAAGACGGAAAAAAAATAAAGATCAGAGTAGAATATATACTTTTCAAATGTACAAGAACAAAATGAAAAGTCGAAGCAATATAGACAATGAAAAAAATATATCAACAAAACATGAATGCTGAACAATCAAGGCTGAAAATAAATACCCACAAACTCAAGTCCAAACTTCAATACACAATCAACTCAAATATAAACAAACCCTTTCAACTCAAACACAAGTTCAAATACGAAAAATTTTCAAAGTCCAAATTCAAAAAATCAAAATCCACAAATTGAAAGTAAAGACCGAAGTAAAATTAAATTTACAAAGTCTGAAAAGGAAAAATACTAATTCTGAAAAACAAAAATGAATTCTGAAAACAAACACTAAATTTCAAACACCAATTTATAAGTACGGTATAAATTTATGTAATGTTTGTAATGTGTACTAATGTTTATTTCCTAATGTAAATGTAGAATGTTGTTGTGTTTAAAAAAAATGTATGCAAACTTACAGGAAGTGAATGTAATGGGTAAACAGGAAGTTGATAAATGTAGGTTAACAGGAAGTAACTAATGTAGGTTAACAGGAAGTAGCTATAAATAAATATATGTCAACAGGAAGTTGAAAATGTAAACAAAAATGGCTGAAGTTTTACTGACACAAAATTTCAAATGTTCTAATTTTCCACTAAATAGGACTTAATGCAAATACTATAGGATTACTGAATAGGCTACCTATCAGAAAATATTGTTGATAATAAACTAATTTATATAGAAATTACCTAATAAACCTAAATTTACTTAAGTTAATAAATATATATAATAAACTTATTGTAACTTGTAAGGGAGATAATTCACATAACAATACATATATGAAAATTAAATAGATTTTAACGAACCTTATATAGATATCCTTATATTAATCCAAATATGAAACACAACACAGAAATAAACACACACAAATAAAGTTAATGTCACTGCACTGCCACTATCTGTTGAACTGGAGGATCCCGCGAACGCGCACGCGTGTGAGCTCACTGTTTAGAAAATTTAGTTACACCATCACTGTTTTATATACCATAAACCATTACTGGACTCCAGACGTTGTACCGCTTTGAAGGCTCCAAATACTGTAGTCCCTTATCGGGCTCCAAATGTTGTAGGGGGTCAAATTACTAGGAAAATAACCACACCAAGGGTTCAGTTTAACAGCAATTTATTACTTTACAATAAAAACCCTGAAATTATACAATTACAGTATAAATAACATAATCAAACATAGCGTATAAAACCAATTCATTCATAGTTATTAAAATAATATATTACATATTAACACTAAAATCTATATTCTCAATATTACTTATATATATACTTAATCTATATAAATACCTTAAAGGGAAACTACCTCCTGCTAACCAGTATGAAATATACAGGCATAATCTAATTAATCTTACTAATAATAAATGATGTTCTTACCCATGAAGGGGTTTTTAATAAAGTAACCAGAGTCTGGAACAAGGCGAAGTACCTTATAGCTCTCTGTAATAAAATATGGGATAATGTAAATTAAATATATTATTAAAGCGAAATGCTTTAAATAGCGTTATTATTGTTAACTGTATGCAATGTATTTGTAGAATGTAATTAATAAAAACCAGATTAACTTAAACTTATTTGACAACTTTTACTTAAAACCAACATGTCCGCCATTATAACAAAGACAAATGAAATAGATATAAAACTGATAAAACAACTAGCAACACATACCTTTAAACTTAAACTGCAAAGCTGTAGATAATGATATTACTGCAACTAACCGATACAAACAATTGGTACTAATAAATGATAGTTTAACTATTGAAAACTTTAAATATAAAATCACTACCAAGGTTGAATGAAACATTCAACCTTACACCACAAGATTCTATAACTAAGTGACCAAGGAGATAGGAAATACAAATCCAAGAAACCTTTGGGTCAAAGGTGAAAATTAAATCCCAGTGAGCAGAAGATGAACTCGAACTCACTGGTTACCTAAGAAGAGTGTACAGAACAGGATAGTTTAAAGATGCATTGATGCGTGACATATTACTTAAAATTACATTAGTATTGTGATCATATTAAAATACCCATAAAATAAATAAAATCACTCTACCACATACTCCCTCCCTTAGGGAAAATGTTGTCCCTAACATTTAAAACCAAAACTACTAATAAAAAACATCTGGAAACAAACTCTTGCATAAAACTGGTAACGAACTCAGGACAATCTGTAATCGATCCGGTGACAGGCTCATAAAATCTGTTGGTAGTAATGATTTCGCCAACTCAGCTCGAAACTGCGGAGTAGAAATTACTTCCTGCTGCTGCGACATGACGTAATCCATATACCGGGTTGGTGGTTTCCTCTCTCTCCCTGATCTTCTTGGAGTGGGACTTTCCGACAAAAGTGGTTCATCTGATGTTTCCGAATCTGAGGCTGATGCTTGAGGCCTATCTGCACCATCTTGATGTATGCTATCAAGCTCAGGTTCAATTACATCCACTCTATCCTGTGTCTCTGCTGGGTTAGCTGGGTGCAGGAAATCTGCGCTCTCCATTAGATAAACAGGCTCATCCTCTTCACTTTCTGTATCTTCCGGTTCTCTTACATGTATCTCTGTCACCTTCGGTGGTAGTTGGACTGTCCGTGGTTTAGGTGTAGGTCTATTGGTGTTACTGGTGGATTGTATTTCAGGAAGACTGCTAATCGGTAGTAAATGATTACGATGTAACGTCCTTTTTCTCTTTCCTCCTACTTCCAACAACTCATACACTGGAATTTCTTCGTTGGGTTGTCTGACGATCTTATATGGTTTATCCTCCCATTTATCTGCTAACTTGTGTCTTCCTTCCTTGAAAGCCAATCTCCGCACCAAAACTGTATCGCCAGGCTCTAGGGTGTTAGTTCTGGCTCTCAAGTTGTACTTATCTCGTTGGTTCTGGTGCGTATCATCCACAAGGGCTGATGCAGTTAAATACGCATGTTCCAGTCTCTCCTTCAGGGATTCAACGTATGACGTTGTAGCTTTTTACGGCCTCTTTACGCCCCACGAGTCCAAGCATAACGTCTACAGCTAATGTTGGTTTCCTACCAAACATCAACTCATACGGAGAATACCCTGTCGAAGAATGCCTGGTACAGTTGTACGCATGCACCATAGGTGCAACGTAAGTTTTCCAATCAGACTTCTGCTCAGGATGTAGAGTACCTAACATATTGAGCAAAGTCCGATTGAATCGCTCACATTGACCATTCCCTTGTGGATGATATGGTGTTGTTCGTGATTTCTCCATTCCAGTAAGTTGACACAATTCTTTAATCACACGTCCCTCAAACTGCTGACCTTGATCACTATGTATCCTTTGGGGAATTCCGTAGTGAACGACAAAGTTTTCGAAAAATGCCTTGGCTGTTGTCTTGGCTGTAGTGTTTCTTACTGGAACAGCTTGCGTATACTTTGTGAAGTGATCTGTGATGACGAGAATACTGTCATAGCCTCCACGAGATTCCTCCACACACATGTAATCCATACACACCAGCTCTAGCGGTTGACACGATGTGATGTTAATCAGCGGACAGGTTGATGGTACGCTTTTCCTCTTGATACAGCGAGAACAGTTCTTTATGTAGGTTTCTATGTCAGATGTCATCTTCGGCCAGTAAAAACGTTCTCGAGCTAGACCAATAGTTCTGTCCCTGCCTTGGTGTCCCATGTCATCATGGATTCCTACCATTGCCAAATTCCTGTAAGCCTTTGGGAGCACCAGCTGAAAAGTCTCTACTCCTGATACATGGCTGCGCCTATACAAAACACCAGACTGTAGAACGAAATGTTCAAAATCCCTGTATAGAGCAGATTCTTCAGGTGAGTAGTTCCGTCGCTCAGCTGGTCTACCTTCTTGAATGTCATGGCGTAACTGGGCTAGTAATGGATCTTCCCTCTGTTTCTTCTCCCATTCATCATCTCTCACGATAGGTGTTGTTGATTCAGTTGCAGTTGGTGTTGCTTGGTGAGACATGCTGATTGTTTGTATAAATCCATCTTCTGAGTCAATGTTCTTTAAAGCACCAATAACATCAGAGTCTATTTCTTCAAAATCTTCTTGAATCGTTCTACTGAGGGCATCTGCATCTATATTCTTCTTGCCTGCACGGTAATGAATGGTGAAGTTGTAGTTGTTGAGGGCAGCTAACCAACGGTGTCCTGTGGCATCTAACTTTGCAGTGGTTAAAATGTAAGTCAGAGGGTTGTTGTCTGTGTACACTGTGAAGGTGTTATTAAACAGGTACTGATGAAATTTCTCTGTTACTGCCCACTTTAATGCTAGAAACTCCAACTTATGCGCAGGGTAATTCTTTTCCGATCTTGATAAACTCTTACTGGCATAGGCAATCACTTTCTCCATGCCATCCTTCTTCTGGTAAAGTACAGCACCTAAACCATGTCCACTTGCATCAGTGTGAAGAATAAATGGTTGAGAAAAATCTGCATATGCCAAGACTGGTGGTTCCACAAGAGATCTTTTAAGTTGGTCAAATGCTCGTTGTTGTTCTTCAGCCCATTTCCACTTGTTCTCTTTGTCCTTAGCCGCTCTCCCCCTCTTCTTTTTAGTTGGACCTCCAACTAGCAAATCGTTTAGTGGTTTTGCTGTCTTGGAAAAATCCTTAATGAACCGCCTGTAATATCCTACAAAGCCGAGGAAACGTCTCAGTTCATCTGTATTGGTAGGAGTTGGCCAAGAAATTACCTTGTCTGTCTTCTTCGGGTCAGTACAAACACCATCCGCCGAAACGATGTGACCTAAATACCTTACCTTTTCTTTGAAAAACTCACATTTCTTGGGTGATAGCTTGATTCCATGTTCTGCTAGCTTACCAAATACTTGGTATAACCTCTCGATGTGTTCTTCATAGGTCTTACTGAAGATGATTAAATCGTCTATGAAAATGGCACATATCTTCCAATTCAGTTCTCCTAGGCAATCTTGCATAAGCCGTTGGTAAGAAGCTGGTGCGTTAGTAAGCCCAAAAGGAAGTCTTTTGTACTCCCTTATCGGGCTCCAAATGTTGTAGGGGGTCAAATTACTAGGAAAATAACCACACCAAGGGTTCAGTTTAACAGCAATTTATTACTTTACAATAAAAACCCTGAAATTATACAATTACAGTATAAATAACATAATCAAACATAGCGTATAAAACCAATTCATTCATAGTTATTAAAATAATATATTACATATTAACACTAAAATCTATATTCTCAATATTACTTATATATATACTTAATCTATATAAATACCTTAAAGGGAAACTACCTCCTGCTAACCAGTATGAAATATACAGGCATAATCTAATTAATCTTACTAATAATAAATGATGTTCTTACCCATGAAGGGGTTTTTAATAAAGTAACCAGAGTCTGGAACAAGGCGAAGTACCTTATAGCTCTCTGTAATAAAATATGGGATAATGTAAATTAAATATATTATTAAAGCGAAATGCTTTAAATAGCGTTATTATTGTTAACTGTATGCAATGTATTTGTAGAATGTAATTAATAAAAACCAGATTAACTTAAACTTATTTGACAACTTTTACTTAAAACCAACATGTCCGCCATTATAACAAAGACAAATGAAATAGATATAAAACTGATAAAACAACTAGCAACACATACCTTTAAACTTAAACTGCAAAGCTGTAGATAATGATATTACTGCAACTAACCGATACACACAATTGGTACTAATAAATGATAGTTTAACTATTGAAAACTTTAAATATAAAATCACTACCAAGGTTGAATGAAACATTCAACCTTACACCACAAGATTCTATAACTAAGTGACCAAGGAGATAGGAAATACAAATCCAAGAAACCTTTGGGTCAAAGGTGAAAATTAAATCCCAGTGAGCAGAAGATGAACTCGAACTCACTGGTTACCTAAGAAGAGTGTACAGAACAGGATAGTTTAAAGATGCATTGATGCGTGACATATTACTTAAAATTACATTAGTATTGTGATCATATTAAAATACCCATAAAATAAATAAAATCACTCTACCACAATATAAACGTTTTTAGCGCCACCTGTAATATTACAGACAGAGTTACACCCCCTGTAAATCGGTAGCTAAATCAGTGATGTTTTTTGGTTCGTGTGCTTATTTGATAAAATAAAATTAATTCATCGAATTTCTTCACAAAAATGGATGAATATTATCGAATACATCACAATGATAGACAGTAGTATTGAAGGTTGGTACAAAATGACAAGTTTACAGAAGTTATGTCCGAGATTCAACGACGGCCAAATTTACCGATGCAAGTGAAGTATTGGTGTTTGCTTCCAATGCATTCAAGCGTAATATTAATTGATGTCAGCACAAAAAAAACATGAGATTTTACAAAAATGGATAAATATTATCGAATGCATGACAATGATAGACAGTAGTAAGTATTGAAGGTTGGGACAAAATGACATGTTTACGGAAGTTATGAACGAGATTCAGCGACGGCCAAATTTACCGATGCAAGTGCACCCAAGCGTAATATTAATTTATGTCAGCACAAAAAACACGAGATTTTATTAAGAGGCCACTCCCGTTAAGCGGTCAATCCTAAAAATTCCCATGGGTGGCTGCTTAATGCAGATTCTACTGTAGTTAGAATTCGTCCACAAGATATTTCAAAGTGATCAAGGACCATAACTCTGGCAGTAATTATGACCTTAAACAATGTGTATAAATTTAAAGTCAATTGCATAAAAACATTAGCCTCTAGAGCATCCACAAAATATTTCAAAGGGATCAAGGGCCATAATTCTTGCAGTAATTATCGTATATCACTGAAAATCAATAGTCTTCTTCGTCTAAACACTGTGTATAAATTCAAAATCAATCGGATATTAACATTAGCATCTAGAGCATCCACAAGATTTTTCTAGGCCCATTACTCTGGCAGTAATTATCGAATATCGCTGAAAATCAACAGGTTTCTTCGTCTGATGACCTTAAACACTGTGTATACAAAGTCAATCGGATATTATCTTTAACCGCTAGAGCATCCAGAAGTTTTTTCAAAGTGATTAAGGCCCATAACTCTGGCAGCAATTATCGAATATTGCTGAAAATCAATAGGCTTCTTCATCTATTGACCTTAAACACCGTGTATAAATTTAAAGACAATCAGATATTAACTTTGGTCTCTAAAACATCCACAAGATTTTTCAAAGTGATCGAGGGCCATAACTGTGACAATAATTATTGGATATCGCTGAAAATAAATAGGATTCTTTGTCTCATGACCTTAAACACTGTGTATGAATTTAAAGTCAATCGGATATTAACTTTAGCCTCTAGAGTGTCCACAAGAAAGTGGGGACGACGGACGGATAGACAAACGGACGGACGGACAGGGGCAACGGCAATATATGTCCACATTTCCATGTGGGCGTATAAAAAACAGAGAGTACAAGTTATCATAGTGAAATTAGTGATCAGAAGTCAGCTTGCACAAAACAACCTACAGTGAATTCGAATAAAATCGACGTCTGTTTTAGCGACCAAGATGGACTTCATATCCATCAAATCTGTTCCCATGGAGATCCCACTTTGATTTTTTGTGTGTTCGTAATATATACGTGGGGCAATGTTCACACGAAAAATTGGCCAAATCGAATCTGCCCCTTTTCATGGGCGTGGTTTCCAAGGTCAAGGTCAACAACATCTGCCTGGATTTTGTTCTGTTGAGTTTGTGCTCCTGGTCATTAGAAAGATCCATGTTTTCTGAACAATTTGGTACCAATTTCATGTACGTAGGATGACTAGGGGTGAAGTTATGGATTTTCAAAGTTTGAAGGTCAGCCGAAAAGGCCAAAATTTCGGGATGTCCCTAAAGGGGCTCCATGGGGCCCCTAGCGCTAAAATTTTGCACATCATGTTTTTTCGTCATGATTAACTTGCACACCAAAAATCATCAAAATCTGTGATGGTCATGTCAAAATCGCCCAAATTTTGTGTACACTTGACATGGAATGCCCCAGCAATAACCCATACGAAGAGAATGTATGTGAAAATTAATTTATAATATGCGCAGTTGCCGAGAAAAAGTCAATTTTGCATGAGTCACTTTTCACGTTATTTTGGCTGTAAAAGAATCAATTATTATGTGATTTTCAATTTTCTTTCACCATTGGATGCCTAATGCCATAGTGGACAAGGTCAAACCATTCTACCTCATACGCTGCCACCGGAAATGACGTCATTTGCTCAGAACTTAATTTTTAGCATTAAAAAACAATATTTTATTCAAATGGGTCGTACTTATTATTTTTTTCAAATTATGATATTTGATTCTATTCATCAAATAGAATGAACCCATACGATCATACAGATATCACAAAACGGTTTCTAACTTCTACGGTTGCAGAGAAATGGGCGATTTTCCACAAGTCACTTTTCGAGGATTTTGGTCTATAAAAGTGTCGGTTATTATTCGATTTTTATAAAATTTTCACCATATGATATCTTATGTCATTTATGATTTCATAGAACTAATTTAACATTTTCAGTATCACCGGACGTAATTATATTTTGGCAAAAACTGTATTTTTAGCCTTCAAAACAGATATTTTTTTTTCAAATGAGTCTGATTTGTAATACATTTAAAATTATGATATTTAGTTCGCATCAACTCATAGAATGAACACATGCGATCATTCAGATACCACAAAATGGTTTCTCACTTGTATGGTTGCAGAGAAATAGATGATTTCCTACAAGTCACTTTCCAAGGTTTGGGGTCTATAAAAGTGGCAATTCTTATTCGATTTACATAAAATTTTCACCATGTCATTATTATTTCTGATTGTAAGAAACTAATTTAATATTGACTTGAGAAAAAATGAGAATTTTTTTTGTCTCGGTTATTTTCCTTGGCCGCCATTGGCTAATTCAGTTTTTTAGCCCTAGATTAATTATTTATTGTTTGATTTGTATAAAACAAAGTTCATAAGCTCCGTTGTCTCAATTGTCATCTTTTTTGTTACCAACGGAAGTGGCGTAAATTTACCAAAAACTACAACTTTGACAGTTAGGTACCATTTTTCAAAAGAAAATATTATTTTATTTAAAAACTGATATAACTAAAAGTGTGTGCCCTTTAAAAGCGCAAAAAAGTGTGAGCTCAGCTTTTTTAATTTCGGTTTCATTTTCGAGCAAATTGGATTAAGAGGTGAAAAAAGGTGTAAAACTGACCTATTTACAACCCGTTCGGGCTTTTCAGATTTTAAAATATTTCTATGTAACTTTTATAAACTTGTAGTTATAATCCATACGAAGAGAATGTATGTGAAAATTAGTTTGTAATATAAGCAGTTGCCGAGAAATGGGCAGTTTTGCGTAAGTCACTGTTTTCGTAATTTGCCTGTAAAATAGTTAATTATTAATGGATATTCACAAAAGTGACACCATTTGATTCAAAAAGCAAGTATGCGTCATATCAAGTCGATTACAATTTAAAATTGACACCGGAAGTGACGCCATTTGGTCAAAAACTGCATTTTGACTTTTAAAATCAATATTTTTTTTCAACCAATAATTATTTAATATGTAATAATAAAATTAACTTTTGGATTAAATTCACATATTAACAAAACTCATACGGTCATATAGATATCATAAAATTGTTTCCAACTTGTTCGGTTGCCGAGATATAGGCGGTTTTCTAAAAGTCACTTTTGAAGGTTTTTGGCCCATAAAAGTGTCAATTACTTTTCGATTTTCATAAAATTTTCACCCTTTGATGCCTAATGTCATAGTCGGTGTTATAAAACTAATTTAACGTTTTTGGTATCACAGGAAGTAATGTTATTTTGGCAAAAACTGTATTTTTACCCCTCAAAACATATATTTTATTCATATGATTCTGATTTGTAATGTTTTTTAAATTATGATATTTGATTCCAATCAACAAATAGACTGAACCCATACGGTCATATAGATACACAAAAATAGTTTCTAACTTGTACGGTTGCCGAGAAATAGACGATTTTCTACAAGTCACTTTTCAAGGTTTTTCGATTTACATAAAATTCTCACCATATGATATGTTATGCCATTTCCGATTTCATAAAACTAATTGAACATTTTCATTATCACCGGAAGTAATGTTATTTTGCCAGGATCACTTACAAGTAACATAAGATGAATTGATATTGCTGGATTTGGTTGATTCTGCGTCCATTTTATTTGATGTGTGCAATGCTTATGTGGAAACCTGTTTATTGGTTTCTTTGGTACCGGAAGTTACATATGTTCAAGGGTAACATGGCACCGAAAGTGACACAAGTTCAAAGGTAACATGGCACCAGTGAAACCCGTCATAGCTGCATGCAGGTCTAGTTTGACTTTGTTTCTTTTAGCACTGAGTGTTTCCGTAACAATACCTTTTTATACGTCCACATTCATAATGTGAACATATTATGCTGTCGCCCCTGTCTCTGTGTGTGTGTGTGTGTGTGGGGTGTGTGTGTCTGTGGGTCGCCTACAGGGCGCAATTCTTCATGGATTTTCAAACTTTGTATACTTATTCCTTATACCCTAAGGAAGATCCCTAATGTTTTTGGTGCATGCCCGACCCCAAGGGGCAGAGCCACGCCCATTTCTAGTATTTGTTTGTTTGTCGTCTACAGGCCACATTTCTTAACTTATAACCTTGAAACTTTGCATACATATTCTTTGTACCCAAAGGAACATCCCTATCGTTTGGGGTGCATGCCCAACCACCAGGGGCAGAGCCACGCCCATTTTCTTTTCGTGTGTCTTTGTGTCCCCTACAGGGCGCAATTCTTACTGAATTTTCTTCAAACTTTGTCTATTTACTCTTTACACTCTAAGAATGATCCCTATCGTTTGGGGTGCATGCCCATCTCCCAGGGGCAGAGCCACGCCCATTTTCTTTTTGTTTACCCGTGTGTTGCCTACAGGGGGCAATTTTTTTTTTTTTTTTTAAACAATATTTATTCACAGAAGCTGGATTGGAGAACAGGCAGAAGCCTATAGACCCCCTCTCCATAAAAGTACAAACATAAATATATATTGAAAAGTAAAGTAAGGTGAACTAAAGTAAATTATCAGATGACTATATACACGATATGTACAGACCACAATCAAAATGTCTATATTTCATACAGTTTCATAAGGAATTTTCAAAAGCATTTGGAGATCTCGAGGAAATTATGTGCTGAAGAAAAAATTTCTTCAGAAGTGTTTTTGTTTTCAGTTCCGAATAATAAATTATAAGAATTTTGATAAAGTTTTGGAAGTTTTGATATAATAATAATAATAATAATAACATTTATATAGCGCTATTCCACACTGTGTAGTATGCTCATAGCGCTCAAGTCAATTCTGCAAAGTCTGAACCATATTCTGTGTCATCTCATTACATATAGCGACGGAACAGATGTGTCTTCAGTGATGATTTAAAACTTGCTAGGGACGGACACTGTTTTAAGGAAGTTGGGAGTTTATTCCAATGGAAAGCAGCTTGATATGAAAATGTTCTTGCTCCAAAAGTTTTTAAATTGTATGTTGGTAATTGTAGTTGACAAGTGTTACTAGATCGAAGGTTTTTGACTGGTAAATGTTCGTTAACAAGTTCTTGAAGATAAACAGGTGCAGACTTATAAACAGCTTGATAAGTTAGGCACAACAATTTGAATTCTATACGTTCATTAATACGAAGCCAATGAAGAGAGGATAAAACTGGGGATATGTGGTCACGGACTTTGGTTCTTGAGACTAATCTGGCTGCTGAGTTTTGTATACGTTGGAGGCGTTTTGTTTGCTCATTGGTAATCCCAGATAACACACTGTTGCAATAGTCGAGGCGAGAGAGGATAAGACATCGGACGAGGGTAGCTGCAGCATCTGATGTTATAAAGTGACGTATTGAGCCAATATTCCGAAGGTGGTAGTGACATGTTTTACACAGAAAACTGATGTGGTTTTCCATAGACAAATTCGTATCCATAATAACACCGAGGTTTTTGACGTATTTTGATGGATTGATGTAAGATTGTTCAATTTTTAAATGGGTTATGTCGCTCTTATGTAGTCTGCGTGTAGGGGCGATCAATAACAGTTCTGTTTTGTCCGAATTTAGTTTAAGCATATTGTTTGTCATCCAGCTTTTTACATCTGTCACACATGTTTCAATTTTTTCACAACAAGATAGTTGACTATTTTGTTCAGGTAGGAAAAAGTCCATGATCTGAGAGTCATCAGCATAAAAGTGGTGGTTTAGATCCTTTTTAATGAGAAGATTGCTGAGTGACTTTGTGTACATACAGAAAATAATTGGTCCCAATACTGATCCCTGTGGTACACCACATGCAAGATCGACTGTGTTAGAAAAGGAGCTGTTAACCATAACTGCCTGTGTTCTACCTATTAAATATGATGAAAACCAGTTTAACACGAGGCCATTGATACCATACTCGGATTCCAGTCTGTTGAGTATTCTGCTATGATCCAGCGTATCGAAGGCAGCAGATAGATCAAGCAAAACGAGCATAGCGATGGAACCTTGGTCAACTCCACTTCGGATCGTATTGAAAACGTGGTTTAGAGCAGTTTCGGTACTGTGGTTGTTTCTGTAAGCTGACTGGTACTCGTACATTAAACTGTGATTTTGCATATGTTCCAACAGTTGTATTTTGACAACTTTTTCTAAGATTTTAGAGATAAATGGAAGGTTCGAGACAGGGCGATAATTTTTTAATACTTCCGACTCGAGAGATGGTTTCTTAAGTAAGGGCTTGATCAAAGCATGCTTGAATGGCTGTGGCACAAAACCAGAGTTTAAGCTGTTATTAATGATGGCTGTCAGGATAGGTAATAAAACATCCAATATTTTTAGCATAAAGCTGGTTGGGCAATTCTTACTGGATTTTCTTAAAACTTTGTATACTTACTCTTTACACCCTAAGGATGATCCGTATTGTTTTTTGGTGCATGCCCTACCCCAGGGGCAGAGCCACGCCCATTCCTTGTATTTATTTGTTTGTCGTCTACAAGCCACATTTCTTAACGTATCATCTTGAAACTTTGAATTCTTATTCTTTGTACCATAAAGAACATTCCTTTCGTTTGGGGTGCATGCCCAACCCCCAGGGGCAGAGCCACGCCCATTTTCTTTTTGTGTGTTGCCTACAGGTCACAATTCTTAATCGATTATATTGAAACTTAAAATACTTATTCCTTATACCCTAAGGATGATCCCTTTTGTTTTGGGTGCATGCCCGACCCCCTGGGACAGCAACGCCCATTTCGTGTATTTGTTTGTCATCTACAGGCTGCATTTCTTAACGTATTATCTTGAAACTTTGCATACTTATTCTTGGTACCTTAAGGAAGATCCCTATTGTTTTTGGTGCATGCCCGACCCCCAGGGACAATGCCACGCCCATTTTCTTTTTGTGTGTCTGTGTGTCACCTACAGGCCACAATTCTTAATCGATTGTCTTGAAAACTTTTTTATACTTATTCCTTATACCCTAAGGCTGACCACTATTATTTTTGGTGCATGCCGGACCCCCTGGGACTGAGCCAAGCCCAATGTTTTTGTGTCTTGTGTTCGCCTACAGGATGCAATTCTTAACAGATCCTTTTAAAACTTTGCATACCTATTCCTTATACCCTAAGGATGAACCCTATTGATTTTGGTGATTCCCTATCCCCCAGGGGCAGAGCCATGTCCATTTTTACTTCATGTCTGTGTGTGTTGTCTACAGGCCATGATTCTAAATGGATCGTCTTTAAACTTGGAATATATATTCCTTATAGCCTAAGGACAACTGCATGTCCCGACTCCCAGAGGCAAGCCACGCCAAATTTTTGTGTTTGTCGTTTACAGGCCGCAATTGTGAATGAATCAGCTTTGTACTTGGCATATGTATTCCTTATAGCCTGAGGGCGTCCACTATTGATTTTGGTGAATGTCCCGATCCCCATGGGCAGAGCCACGCCCACTTTTTGCCTTTAGCGTCTGAAAGCCACAATTCTGAATGGATTATCTTGATGTTGAGGCACGACCCTCAACGCTAAATAAACCAAACGCCTAGCCTTCTTGACAAAGTACCATATCAATCAAAGCAGGAATGTGGACGTATATTGAAGCGTTAGCGTTATGTTTTCTAATTAACTGACTATTTTGTAATTCTGGATGATTTGCATGTTTATAGTTGATATATTTTTAACTTTTATATGGAAGTTTGATATAATGTGTAACATAACGATGTTTGTTATTATATTTTTGAAGACGTTTCCTAGTACTATCATTTTTATTGTTATCTGATACATAAATGGGACACAAATCCATGTGTGAATTTTGAGAAAAGCTGCTATGATAATTGTAATCACGCATACCTTCTGCTAGCCTTGATTTGTATTCATTATAATCCATTCGACTTTTGGGGCATTGTTCATACTCTGTATATTGTCTTAAGACTTGGTTGCCTTGATTCGACTGTGCATAATAGTTATTCTCGACGTCCTTGGGTTTTGATTGTTCGTTTTGATGCAGTTCTAATTTTTCACTGTTTTCTTCCCTTGAATAATGATTACATATACTTTCTGTAAATTATGCACATTTTTCGACTTCCATTACTGTATGAGACTTTTCTTTATATGTAACCCATTTTTATACGCCCATATTGAAATGGAGACGTATATTGTCGTCGCCCTCATCCGTCCGTCCGGCGTCCACAATTGCTTATGAGCGTTCTGGAGGCTAATGTTAATATTCGATTGACTTTAAAGTGTTTAGGGTCATTCGACGAAGAAGCTTCTTGATGATTTTCAGCGATTTCTGATAATTACTTCCAGAGTTATGTGCCTTGATCACTTCCAAAAGTGGGCGATCTAGAGGCCAAAGTTAATAGCCGAGTGACTTAAATACAGGCACAGTGTTTTAGGTCATGAGACAAAAAAGCGTATTGATTTTCAGCGAATTCCGATAATTACTACCAGAGTTATGGCCCTTGATCACTTCAAAAAATCTTGTGGACGCTTTAGAGGCCAAATTTAATATCTGATTGACTTTAAATTTACACACAGTGTTTAAGGTCGTGAGATGAAGAAGCCTATTGATTTCAGCCAATTCTGATAATTTCTGAAAAAGTCGTGGCCCTTGATCACCTCAAAAAATCTTGTGGACAATCTAGAGGCCAAAGTTAATATCCGTATGACTTTAAATTAATACACGGTGTTTAAGGTCATGAGTCGAGAATGCCTATTTATTTTCAGCGAAGACATGGGGTGTAACATAAGACATGGGGTGTAACTCTTTTTATTAAACAGATGTTTTATTATTGCATCATAACATGTATAGGATATGAACCTACCCGAGGTTGATATGATAAGAGAACACGCGGGAGAAGCCCAAGGGTTCTCTATCATATCAATCCGAGAGAGAGTAGGTTTATATCTGACATATACAACGTTCACCCGTAAATTTAATGGACTCTTCTAAAAAAGGCAACAGTGATTGGATAATTGCTCGATATTTTCCGCCAAATGGCGAAAAATACCGAAGAAATCACGTGCACGTGTTTGTTTATACGTCGCCATTTTGTAGTAATTGAACTGAAAGCTAAAACAAAATGGATAGTGAAACGAAGTCAGACGAATAATCAATCCTTTTTAGTCATCATATTGACGATGGAATAGATGTGAATGCAACTATGATGAGGATCTATACAAAGCCTGAAGAAAATTTGGATCAATAGGCAATCTTTTCCGATAATTCTGACAATGAACCGTGACTGAAGGTTACTTTTAGTTATGTTCAGAGAAAGATTTGACCGACTGTTTTGAGTTGACTGTAGCCGTAGCCAAAAATACTTTACAAAGGAACTCTTGGGCGATAAATACTTTCAAGTCTTGGAGTGTGTGGAGAAATGATGTGGGCAGAAAGAAAATTCTGAAAGACATGGACGTCATCAGCGGTAGATACTAACCGAATATATCAACCTCTGATGACGTCATGAGAGGTTGTTATAAGATATAACTGCTATGGACATCAAAGAAAAAACTACCGCCAGTTTTATATATTTACATATTGTGGTTGGATCTGGAGATGTCTAACTAAAGAAGACCCAACCCGTCTCGGCGTCTGAGGGCGGACCCCCATGGTCCGAGGGTGGACCGACTTCTCCCTAGGTCCCCTCTACCTAACTCTAAACTAGGCTTTATATACTATCCAGCAATACCTGTCAAATCAGCAAGACCTAACTTCTGGTGTCCTCCCCTCTGGTGTCCCCCTCTACCTAACTCTAAACTAGGTTTTATATACTATCCAGCAATACCTGTCAAATCAGCTAATGCACGCCATAGTTAATAGCATTAGAAATCAGAACAGTGAAAACTAATTATTAAGATTCACACATCTTAGCTTTAAAACAACAAGTGTTAAGCTTAAATCAGCAAGCAAAGGTGCACAGTTGGTGCCCATAGGGGTACCTACAACTTGCTGATATATTTCCCTTCCAAATTCAACAAAGATGTTATCAATTAAAAAATCCAACATCTGAATTATCTTGATGGCGGATACGTGTCAATTAAATATATCTAGAATAATAGCCGAGAGAGACACGTTATATTTACCAATCAAGTTAATATGACGGCCATAAAACTTTTTAAAGGTTTAGTGCGCAGGTATCCTTGCAGTTGAAGCTTAGATGACAAATGCCTCGATCTTCTTAAAAAATCAGAATAAAAGGAACAAGCTCTCGCGTAACGAATTAGCTGAGACACAAACACCCCATAAGCTGGTGATATTGAAATGTTACTACTAATAAATGGAAAGTTACTACTAATAAATGACTAATAAATGGAAAGTTAACAATCGGAAAGTCAAAGTCATCACGTTTATCGTACAATTTAACACTCAGTTTATGGCAATTGTCAAAATCGAGACGCAGATCCAAGTAGAAAGCGTAATTGTCACTGTCAGTGGTGTTTTTAATTTCGAGCTCATCAGGATTTATGAATTCGACATAATCACTAAATTTAGGATTATTAAGTGATAAAACGTCATCGATATATCGATAAGTGAAATTAAAATGTCTGAATAACCGTTTATTTGTTTTTATGTCTGAATAACCGTTTATTTGTTTTTTGCGAGCGCCTGTATGTAATCGGCTTCGTACGAATAAAGAAACAAATCAGCAAGCAAAGGTGCACAGTTGGTGCCCATAGGGGTACCTACAACTTGCTGATATATTTCCCCTCCAAATTCAACAAAGATGTTATCAATTAAAAAAATCCAACATCTGAATTATCTTGATGACGGATATGTGTCAATTAAATATATCTAGAATAATAGCCGAGAGAGACACGTTATATTTACCAATCAAGTTAATATGACGGCCATAAAACTTTTTAAAGGTTTAGTGCGCACGTATCCTTGCAGTTGAAGCTTAGATGACAAATGCCTCGATCTTCTTAAAAAATCAGAATAAAAGGAACAAGCTCTCGCGTAACGAATTAGCTGAGACACAAACACCCCATAAGCTGGTGATATTGAAATGTTACTACTAATAAATGGAAAGTTACTACTAATAAATGACTAATAAATGGAAAGTTAACAATCGGAAAGTCAAAGTCATCACGTTTAATCGTACAATTTAACACTCAGTTTATGGCAATTGTCAAAATCGAGACGCAGATCCAAGTAGAAAGCGTAATTGTCACTGTCAGTGGTGTTTTTAATTTCGAGCTCATCAGGATTTATGAATTCGACATAATCACTAAATTTAGGATTATTAAGTGATAAAACGTCATCGATATATCGATAAGTGAAATTAAAATGTCCAACATCTGAATTATCTTGATGGCGGATACGTGTCAATTAAATATATCTAGAATAATAGCCGAGAGAGACACGTTATATTTACCAATCAAGTTAATATGACGGCCATAAAACTTTTTAAAGGTTTAGTGCGCACGTATCCTTGCAGTTGAAGCTTAGATGACAAATGCCTCCATCTTCTTAAAAAATCAGAATAAAAGGAACAAGCTCTCGCGTAACGAATTAACTGAGACACAAACACCCCATAAGCTGGTGATATTGAAATGTTACTACTAATAAATGGAAAGTTACTACTAATAAATGACTAATAAATGGAAAGTTAACAATCGGAAAGTCAAAGTCATCACGTTTATCGTACAATTTAGCACTCAGTTTATGGCAATTGTCAAAATCGAGACGCAGATCCAAGTAGAAAGCGTAATTGTCACTGTCAGTGGTGTTTTTAATTTCGAGCTCATCAGGATTTATGAATTCGACATAATCACTAAATTTAGGATTATTAAGTGATAAAACGTCATCGATATATCGATAAGTGAAATTAAAATGTCTGAATAACCGTTTATTTGTTTTTACGAGCGCCTGTATGTAATCGGCTTCGTACGAATAAAGAAACAAATCAGCAAGCAAAGGTGCACAGTTGGTGCCCATAGGGGTACCTACAACTTGCTGATATATTTCCCCTCCAAATTCAACAAAGATGTTATCAATTAAAAAAATCCAACATCTGAATTATCTTGATGGCGGATACGTGTCAATTAAATATATCTAGAATAATAGCCGAGAGAGACACGTTATATTTACCAATCAAGTTAATATGACGGCCATAAAACTTTTTAAAGGTTTAGTGCGCACGTATCCTTGCAGTTGAAGCTTAGATGACAAATGCCTCGATCTTCTTAAAAAATCAGATAAAAGGAACAAGCTCTCGCGTAACGAATTAGCTGAGACACAAACACCCCATAAGCTGGTGATATTGAAATGTTACTACTAATAAATGGAAAGTTACTACTAATAAATGACTAATAAATGGAAAGTTAACAATCGGAAAGTCAAAGTCATCACGTTTATCGTACAATTTAACACTCAGTTTATGGCAATTGTCAAAATCGAGACGCAGATCCAAGTAGAAAGCGTAATTGTCACTGTCAGTGGTGTTTTTAATTTCGAGCTCATCAGGATTTATGAATTCGACATAATCACTAAATTTAGGATTATTAAGTGATAAAACGTCATCGATATATCGATAAGTGAAATTAAAATGTCTGAATAACCGTTTATTTGTTTTTACGAGCGCCTGTATGTAATCGGCTTCGTACGAATAAAGAAACAAATCAGCAAGCAAAGGTGCACAGTTGGTGCCCATAGGGGTACCTACAACTTGCTGATATATTTCCCCTCCAAATTCAACAAAGATGTTATCAATTAAAAAATCCAACTTCTGAATTATCTTGATGGCGGTGAATTTGTTTTTGGAATCACTGTGATTCTTAACGAAATATGTGGATTTGTAATTAACAACTAAAAATTGATATATAGCAGTTCCCGATTTAGACGAAAAGACACTGTGAATAATGTCTTTCAACCGGGTTTTAATTTACTATGGGGAATTTTAGTGTACAAAGTAGAAAAGTCAAACGTTTGAATAGATGAGACTTAAGCAAGGCATCTAGATTGCAAACCATCAAGTAATTCTTTGGAATTTTTTAATATCCACATTTCGAATCTGCTAGTAGACTGTCAGAGCCAGCATACGGAATACAGTGACCTCACAAGACATGGAAAGCATGGTCCCACAGCGCAATTCTGGCTGATGTATGTTGATTATATTCATTACTTTCTCAGATTGGAAAGGGCAATCCGGACGAATGATGTTCAAGGATTTGCACAATCCCTAACTCCTCTTATTGCTTTGTTCCTCATGACAAACCATGTTAATTATGCCAGATGGTTGACTAAGTTTCAGTTAGATATTTACAATATTGAAACTACAAATCCAGGCCGGCTACCCATTCTTGAACAAGGCGCATTTACAGTCAGAAGAACAAATCGCCAATTCAGTCGCATCCCGGTGCACCTCACACTGGAACAGACGGCCAATGGGGATGCCGCCTCAAGACTAACAGGAATATCAGCTATGATCAATAAGTATGCAGCTCGTTTACGTTGGATATTAACAAAATCATCGAGGGCTGCATTTGTAAACAAATTACAGGAGATGGCAGGGATTACAAAGGTGGAGGATGTAACTACGCCAGTCCCGACTTAAACGCAATAAAGATGATTTGGATAAACTGATTCGACAAATACAAGATACATGTAATCCATTCGGGGATGAAGCAACAAAAAGGGATGAGTTATATCATATCAGTACTCGAAAAGCAACTTCAGACTCTGTCAAGAAATACCTTTTGGAGATACAAGCTGAAGGTCATAAAAAGCATAAACAGTTTTCTGAAGAATGTATCAAAGATCCAGAAAGATTTCAGCAAGTAATTAAGAAGGAAAAAATTCTAACATTTCGCAATGAATGTGTATCAAATAAAAGAGCAAAAGACATTTAGCAAGAAGTGATTGTTTTAATCCATACAGGTCTGTAAAGTGTGGAGAGAAATTATAAATAGATTTGAACGTGTCGTATGTCATAAAAACTCCTTTATCGAAAAGATCATATTAAACATACTTTATTCCTTTTTGATGCCAAACGATGACACTCAGAATATAGATTCATTATATCATTACCTTGACTAAGTTCGATAGTGATAATATTCTGCTTAGGCTAAGAAGCGATAAACAATTTGATTTGTCAAGACTTTGGAACATAACAACTCTGCTTTTATTTGAGGTAGAATGTTTAAACTTAATGTAGATGTTCATTAGGCGAATGTCTTGACTGAGTTCAATGATTAACATTTCGAACTGACGCTAAGCAGGGCTAACCAGTTTCATTGGTCGATGCTTTGGGACAAGATAATCTTGATTCTATCTGATAGAGGGTGATGGAACTTAGTGTATAGTTTGATTGCTCCATACTTTTAAAAAAAATAAATGTGCGATTAATTAATATGTGGCATCTATTTATTTTGGCATTTCGGCGGGGGACTTCAGCCTCACTGTTGGCTTGTTACTTACGGTTTCTCTTATTATTGTTTATTGTACCTATATATAACACTGTCACATTTTTCCTCATTTGTAATTTGTATGCTTGATAACGACCACTGAATTCTTGTCGAAACGTCGTGCGTGTTTAATATAGTGATTGTTATCCATAGAACTGTGTGTTGTGTTATACCTCTCCACATGTTTTTAAATCTTTACCAAAGGAATCCACTATTATCACCCCCCCCCCCTAATTAAATGTTTTGTAAACTAAACGTTGGCATATGAGAGGACTTTATACAAATCAAACAAATTCTAATGATCTTCTGATAATTAGTGTATTATAAATGTTTCATTACCGTAAAAATATGCGACAAATCTTGTTGACTGCCCGAACGATTTAGCTGCTGTAGGCGTATGTTTCGTTGCCCGACAACCTATCTTTTTAGCTTGTTCTCTATCCATGCAAAATGTGGACGTATCCTGGGTGGCAGCCGCTGGTTATCTGGTTTTGTTGAGGTTTTAAATATACAGATCTCAGTTCTTTTCGATATTCGTGCATATCAGACCTTAATTATGACCCCTAATTGTACAAGAAAATCAGGTTTTTATACGCCCACATTGAGAGGTGGTCGTATATTGTCGTTTCCCCCGTCCGTCGGTCCGGCGTCCACTTTAGAGGCTAAAGTGAATATCCGTCATGAGACGAAGAAGCCTAGTGATTTTCAGCGAATTGCGATAATTACTGCCAGAGTTATGACCCTTGATCACCTCAATAAATCTTGTGGACGCCCTAGAGGCCAATTTTAATATCTGATTGACTATACACAGTGTTAAGGGTCATGAGACCTATTGATTTTCAGTGATTTCTGATTATTACTGCCAGAGTTATGACCCTTGATTACTTTGAAAAATCTTGTGGACGCTCTAGAGGCCAAAGTTAATATACGATTGGCTTTAAATTTATACACAGTGTTTAAGGTCATAAGATGGAGAAGCCAATTGATTTTAGCGATTTCAGATAATTACTGCCAGAATTATGGCCCTTGGCGCTCTAGAGACCAAAGTTAATATCCGAATGTCTTTAAATTGATACAGAGTGTTTAAGGTCATTAGACGAGGAAACCTACTGATTTTCAGCGATTTATAATAATTACTGTCAGAGTTATCTCCCTTGATCACTTTCAAAAATCTTGTGATCTCTACAGGCCAAACTTATCATCCGATTGACTTGAGATTGATACACGGAGTTTAAGGTCTTGAAGCGAACAAGTGTTATGATTTTCAATGAATTTTGATAACTGAACAGCTAAATCCATGATATTATATTATTAAATGTTTCATATACTAAACGTTAGCATGGGGCAGAACTTCATAAAAACCAAACAAATTCTAATGATTTTCTGATAATTACTTAATGAGTTGTTACTCTTAATCAGATTTTAGTGCATGACCAAAAAAAAATAAAAATATGCGACAACTCTTGTTGACTGTCCGGACGATTTAGCTGCTGTTGGCATATGTTTCGTTGCCTGGCAACCTATCTTTTTGGCTTGTGCAGGTCAAAATTTTATTCCGATTTAAAAAAAAAATACGTTAAAATATCACCGTTACATCGTAAAATGGTCGCCCCTATAGACTATTTGACAGGTCTGAGAATTATGCAATGTAAACCTGAGATGCCTGGTGGACATATTATGGAATATAATAAGAATCTTGTTAGGTTATGTCTTGAAATGTATGTCTTTATCATTATCCATTTAGGGCCCAATAGAGGAAGCAGTGAGAAACTTAAATCCTTCACTTTTACTGTCTGCTTTGTTTGCTGTAAATTCAACACTATCAACAGAACAGGTAATAACATATAATTATATTCCATATAAGCCCTTCGAGCCTCTCGGATTTATTTTGCATATTTCTCATTATCCCTTCTAACCATGCACACTCACTCAAACTTAAAAGGTTAAAAATAGCTCACTGCATCAGTGTGTACACGCGGTAAACACTCTTTCGTATCTACCACAAAGTGACAGGCATCATACACACCAGTGCAGAATGATTGACAGCTGTCAGCCTTCACCTTGGAAATATCAAGGGAAATAATTTTAACAACTGGAGGCAGACCACATAAATGTTAAAACCCGTTCTACTGCTATCCCAGGCCACGAATTTAAAGTAGAACAATAAACTTTAATATAACCATATTTATATCGCTAACTTTGACAATCTGTTTTTCGCCCACATCGCCATGAAACAGAACAGGTAATAAAATATAATTATATTCCATATAAGCCCTTCGGGCCTCTCGGATTTATTTTGCATATTTCTCATTATCCCTTCTAACCATGCACACTCGCTCAAACTTAAAAGGTTAAAAATAGCTCACTGCATCAGTGTGTACACGCGGTAAACACTCTTTCGTATCTACCACAAAGTGACAGGCATCATACACACCAGTGCAGAATGATTGACAGCTGTCAGCCTTCACCTTGGAAATATCAAGGGAAATAATTTTAACAACTGGAGGCAGACCACATAAATGTTAAAACCCGTTCTACTGCTATCCCAGGCCACGAATTTAAAGTATAACAATAAACTTTAATATAACCATATTTATATCGCTAACTTTGACAATCTGTTTTTCGCCCATATCGCCATTAATTCCCCTCCCCGCACACGTAAAAAGTGACGAAAGAAAGAAATAAACATTCAATGTTTTTTTCTATACCCCCCCCCACACCATATGTATATTGGCTTTCACAGCAGGATTTTTTTTATTTAGAATGTCCACAAGACACGATTTTTTTTATTTAGATTCGTGTCACAGCAGTATTTTCTTCATTGGCCCCAACAACAGGATTTATTTTTAGGTTATCCCTCACGGCGAGGATTTTGCTCCAGTGGTATTAAATTTCTGTAGATTAGCGCCTACGATCTTTTAAATATTGCATGGTCGGTCCCGTCTACTTTTATTGTTATAATAATATTAGTATTTCTATGGTCCCAATGATTTTATATGGGTCATTCCACAAATGAGGGGTCCAAAGTGGGGCATGGGTACTAAAATTTTAAGTAATCTCAATCACTGATAAACTTATACCAATAATAGGAGTAATGTATGCCATTTGAGGGACAGTTAATGATTTCTCATTGTTGAGTTCGAAAAAAAAGTAATGAACGATTTTACATGACAGGTTACGTACAGATTTCTCGTGTAAAGGGACACCAAATTAGACTTTTAATGCTAAATTTCTGTGGATGTATAAGATATATTAATGTGTTTATGATGTATTATTATTCAAATGAGGCACCTTCATAAGAAATCTAAGCAGAAATAGTGAATATTTGTGCCAACACCTCTTGTCAGCCAATGTCGATTACATGGATATTCCCAACTTCTCGATACAAACTTAAAAGTGTCTTTAGATGTTTAAAAAAAAAAGATTTTACAAAATTGTTGAAGTTTGTATGACCCTAACCCTCGACATGAACTACTGTACTTGAAAATCAGTATTGTATCATGAAAAATCACCAAGGAAAGGTTTAATGTGATCCTGAGTATTGCAGTTTCACGTGTAAAGGGACACCAAATGTTGACGACTTGCCTACTAATAATTTAATCGAGCCATATTAAGTAGTATTTCAACTTTAAAACTTGAACAATGAATGAACTTTCAAATATTAAAAAAAAATAAAACTTTCAACAATCAAAATGAGTAGCAGTCTTTGAGAATTGCTTGTGTCCCTTTCAATAGCTTACGTTGTGAACCCGTTTAGCCAAAAAATTAATTAAAAAAGACTTGAAAGAGCAAGGTAACATTTCAAAATTGTCAGCTTGTCACAGGGAAGCAAAGAAAATAATGGAGCATTAGTTACATACGTGTATACTAATACAATATCTCGTTAATGATAGGGACACGACATTTTTGGTTTCCCATTTTTATAATAATATTCCGACACCGCAACCATTCTGTCACGTGATTCTCGAATACCAAGGAAGCGATAATTTTCAGGTATCGAAGAATACTATTATTTTAGACTCGGCAATTCTAACGTTCAGCATTTATGCACCGTATGCAAGAGGAAAATTCGCGTCACAACGTAATTTCGATCACAACGTAAATACTGGGACACTAAACTTTGATTCGAACTTATAGCCATTCGCCGGGGGCCATCGACTGCTTTGGATATGTGTATCATGTGACCGTAAACTAAACATCTCTCTCTGACGTAATTCACAGGTAATAGACGGCGTTACCGGTGGCATAAACAAGCACTTCGTAAATTCATATGGTAAATTGAACGGGGGACGCAATTTTGAATATCGATAAAGCTAATAAAATTTTTACGGACAATTTTACACTATACTTCTGATTACGTATTCGGAATTTGTTATTTATTACAACGCCAACGAGATGGAATAGAGATGAAACATTTCGGTTTTATTTTTCAAGTTAATATCGTGGCTAAACTGACAAAAATACAACGTAAATATTGGGGACACAAAAATTTACGTTGTGAGGCGTGAATAAAAATCCTCCGACTGAGTTTATTTAACATTTGTTTAGAAATGAAAAATTACCGAACGAAATTTTACATCTTCTGCTGCATGTCTTATGAAAATATTTGGAAATATTAGTATTTTGCTCAACATGGTCTAGTTGTTAAAATGTTAAGTAAAAAATGTCCCCAAAACGTAACACAAAATTTCAGGGACACCATGAATTGCAACATAAAAATTTTTAACCACAAACCGATTTTCTATGTTTTTATAGAACATAAGTATAAAATAATAAACATATTACATGATGAATTACTTTTTATACGCCCACATAGAAATGTGGACGTATATTGCCGTCGCCCCCGTCCGTCCGTCCGTCCATCGTCCACAATTGCTTGTGAACGCACTAGAGGCCAAGGTTAATATCCGATTGACTTTAAATTTATACACAGTGTTTAAGGTCATGAGACGAAGAAGCCTATTGATTTTCAGCAATATCCGATAATTACTGCCAGAGTTATGTCCCTTGATCACTTTGAAAAATCTTGTGAACGCTCTAGAGGCTAAAGTTAATATCAGTTTGACCTTAAATTTATACACAGTGTTAAAGGTCATGAGACGAAGAAGCCTATTGATTTTCAGCGATATCCGATAATTACTGCCAGAGTTATGACCCTTGATCACTTTGAAAAATCTGGTGAACGCTCTAGAGGCTAAAGTTAATATTGGATTGACTTTAAATTTATACACAGTGTTCAAGGTCATGATACGAAGAAGCCTATTGATTTTCAGCAATATCCGATAATTACTGCCAGAGTTATGACCCTTGATTACTTTGAAAAATCTTGTGAATGCTCGAGGGGCTAAAGTTAATATCCGATTGACTTTAAATTTATACACAGTGTTTAAGGTCATAAGACGAAGATGCCTATTGATTTTCAGGGATTTCCGATAATTAGTGCCAGAGTTATGGCCCTTGATCACTTCAAAAAATCTTGTGGACGCTCTAAAAGTCAAAGTTAATATCCGATTTACTTTAAATTTATACACAGTGTTTAAGGTCATAAGACGAAAAAGCCTATTGATTTTCAGCGATTTCCGATAATTAGTGCAAGAGTTATGGCCCTTGATCACTTCAAAAAATCTTCTGGACACTGTAAAAGCCAAAGTTAATATCTGATTGACTTTAAATTTATACACAGTGTTTAAAGTCATAAGACGAAGAAGCCTATTGATTTTCAAAGATTTCCGATAATTACTGCCAGAGTTATGGCCCTTGATCACTTCAAAAAATCTTGTGGATGCTCTACAGGGCAAAGTTAATATCCGATTGACTTTAAATTTATACACAGTGTTTAAGGTCATGAAACGAAGAAGCCTATTGATTTTCAATGATTTCCGATAATTACTGTCATAGTTAAGGCCCTTGATCACTTTAAAAAATCTTGTGGATGCTCTAGAGGCCAAAGTTAATACCCGATTGACTTTAAATTCATACACAGTGTTTAAGGTCATGAGACGAAGAAGCCAATTGATTTTTAGCGATTTCCGATAATTACTGTCAGAGTTATGGCCCTTGATCACTTCAAAAAAAATATTGTGGACACTATAGATGCTAAAGTTTACATCTGATTCACTTTAGATTGATACACAGATTTTAAGGTCTTGAGACGAACAAGTATATTGATTTTCAATGAATTTTGATAACTTGAACACCTCAATTTATGATATTAAATGTTTCGTATACTAAACATTAGCATGGAGGAGAACTTTATCAAAGCCAAACAAATTCTAATGATTTTCTGATAATTACTTAATGAGTTGTTACTCTTAATCAGATTTTAGTGTATTATAAATGTTTCATTACCGAAAAAAGTAAAAATATGCGACCACTCTTGTTGACTGCCTGGACGATTTAGCTGCTGTGGGCGTATGTTTCGTTGCCTGGCAACCTATCTTTTAAATAATTGGTGATCAGAAAATAGGTATTTTTGCTGCTTTGAGCAATGATATGTATGAATTTTCAATTGGACCCCTCATTTATGGAATGACCCACATAGATTGCCCGTCACAGAATTTTTATTCGGATTAGCCCCCACAACAGAGTTTTCTTTAGATTATCCATCACATCGGGCCCCGAGTTCACTAAGCATTCTCAGGCTTAAGTTAAGAATATACACAACTTTCAATTACTGTTTATAAGAAATATCTTTGATCCAGAAACACAAAACTTTGCACATAGTTTCTTATTCATGTAGGCCTATTTTATAAATTAAAACAGCCAAGGTTTTATACAGGGCTATATTTTAGTTAAAATAAGGCGAACAATTTTGAGTGAATTCCTAACTAAAGTCTGAGAATGCTTTGTTCAGTTTGTCTTTCACAGCAAGATTTTTCTTAAGATTAATTCCCCCACCATTATCCTCTATAGATTGCCCCACCCCACCCTTAAAGCAGGAATTATTTATAATGGTTCCGCTTTTCCCTCACAGCAGGATGTTCAATAGATTAGTCCCAACAATAAGATTTTCTATAGATTACTATTACAGTATATTTATTACTATTGCATCATATTTATTATTACAGCATATTTATAGTGCACCCTTTCATATACCGTGTTCAGGGACACTTTACAAAGTGACTATGTAATCGTATTAAAAAAAAAAAAACACACCAAAAAAAACCCATAAAAACCCAACCAACCAGCAAAATTACGGGCATATCAGTTGTATACAGTGTCTGTTAAAGCCTATTTAAGTAAACGTGTTAGGTTGGGCTTTTTGAAAAAAAAAATACGTTCTTATACTAAATAGAAGATTATTCTATAAAACACGTAATTGAAAACTAAAAGAGCCCCCACCAGCGGCCGGCCATAAGAGTCTTGGACAAATTGAACAGGGTTGGCCTTTAAAAGTAGTATATCTTATGTATGAATGTTCGGCCCAGCAGAAATTTTCGTTACATTATACGGGATGTAGTCATAACGGCCCTATGTCATAACGGCCAAAAACAGGTTTGGTCAAAACGGTCCTACTTTAGTCATAATGGCCAAAGAGTTTGGTCATAACGGCCGTAAAAATTTGGTCATAACGGCCAAACATTTTAATTTAATGAAAAACAATATTTTTTGTTTATTAAAGATTTAACATCCAATACATTATATATGATGTTATGGACAGGTTGTTGATTTGATTAAATTATTTACACTTAATGGGTTGAAAATTGGTAAAAATATACAATACAAACGTCGATTAATATCAAACGTCTCTTTAAAAGTTGTTTATACACAAAATACAAAGTCCTTGTATATTAAAAAATCAATTTAAAGCAGACTTATAAAATCGCTATCGTGAGAAGAGAGGGGGGTCATCTTCTCCCTTTATCATAATAAAAACATGTTTTAAAACAGGAGGTCCAGCTGACTGATGTTATATTAACATTAAATTCAGGAATTTGGGTCCTGCTTTGGACATAATTTTGTACCTAACTTTGTTTCCTGTATACATATTATATCTGTTTTGCATTTGCGAACAAGGTTGTTCAATTCTGTCATACGTGGTCTGAGCAAATATTACTTACATTTGATAACAATAACAATTGACTTTTAATAATTTGACAAAAATAACAATTCAATCAAAGGAAAGAGATGAGTACTAATTAATCAACTGATTGGATAATCCCCAATTAGGTACTTCACACCTGATTTGATCAGGTAATATGAGAATGAGATAAACATTAATCATTTATTTTTTTTGTAAAAGACATGGCCCTCCTGGGAGCTTTTTTTGTGTTTTTTTTTTACAATGTTCAAGTATAAATCAACCTGACTTTGTTTGGGTGGATAGCTGACTTATTTTGTGTGTTAACCGATTATAATATCATATCTAATGTATTGGACGTCAAATCATTAATAAACAACAACACCCAATCAATTCGGACCAGGGGTAATATTTGAAAAAGCAGCCAATAAAATTTTAGAAGAAGATCAGCGAATTTACTTCTGCAACTCATATCTGTTCTGATGTTTGAGGGAAAATTTTGGAGGTATTTAATAAAAAAAAAATACAACAGAAAGTCAAGATGGAATTTTCAATTTGTGGTACACAGTACAAAGACGATAGTATCAGTGTGTCGATGCTGCTACGGATATGTACCAGAATTCATGGTCCAGTAGTGCAAAGGCGATATCTTGACTGATTATTATATTTTGTATGTTTCATACAAGTGTAATATCTTATAAGGATTAAGTGTAATATCTATGTGTGTATTTATATTATCTATTAGTCAATATTTTCGTGAATAAATATCATTTCCTGCATGTAAAAAATGTTTTTTTTTTTTTTTTTGGCCATTATGATCAAATTCTTTGGCCGTTGTGACCAAAAATTGTGGCCGTTATGACCAAAAAGTTTGGCCGTTATGACCAAATTTTGTGGCCCTTATGGTTTAGGGCTGTTATGTCTATAACCCTATTATACATCACAGTCAAATATTTTCGTCACAATAGCGATCACAGCAGAATTTTTCTTCACAATAGCCATGACAGCGGAATTTGTTTTCAGCTTCGTTCTCTGCAGGATTTTCTGTACATTGCTCCCAACAACATTTTTTTTCGTAGATTACCATTCGTATCAGGAATTGTGGTTAGATTATTCATCGAAACAGCAGAATTATTCGGCAGCCACCAAAACAGAATTTTTCACCAGAATAGCTATCACAGCAGAATTTTCTATAGATTGTTCCCAACAGCAGGAATTGTGATTAGATTATTTCGTATATTCAGTAGAGCAGGAATAGTCATTAGAATATCCATCACAGTATATCCATCACAGTAGAATATTTTCATCACAACAGCCTTGACAGAATAATTTTTTGTCACAATAGCCATGACAGCAGAGTTTGTTTCCACCTTGGTTCTCACAGCAAGATTTCTATATGTTGACGCCAATAGCGTGATTTGTCTTTAGAATATCAATTATATCAGAAATTTCTGTCTTTAGATTACCCATCACAGCTGAATTATTCGGCAGAATAGCCATCACAAATTTTGGGTCAAAATAGCTATCACAGCTGAATTTTCTAACGATTGGTCCCGACAGGAATAATAATGGTTCGATTATTCAACAGAGCAGGAATTGTTCTTACAATATACATCACTGCAGAATATTTTCGTCACAATAGCGATCACAGCAGAATTTTTCGTCACAATAGCCATGACAGCGTAATTTGTTTACAGCTTCGTTCTCAACAGGATTTTCTATACATTGCACCAAACAACACTATTTTACTGTAGATTATCATTCGTATCAGGACAGCAGAATTATTCGGCATAATAGCCACCAAAACAGAATTTTTCATAGAATAGCTATCACAGCAGAATTTTCTATAGAGTGTTCCCAACAGCAGGATTTATGATTAGATTATTTAGTATATTCAGTAGAGTAGGAATAGTCATTAGAATATCCATCACAGTAGAATATTTTCATCACAACAGCCATGACAGCAGATTTTTTTGTCACAATAACCATAACCGCAGAATTTGTTTCCAGCTTGGTTCTCACAGCAAGATTTCTATATGTTGACGCCAATAGCGTGATTTGTCTTTAGAATATCAATTATATCAGAAATTTCATTATTTCGATTATCCATCACAGCTGAATTCATTCGGCGGAAAAGCCATCACAAATTTTGGGTCAAAATAGCTATCACAGCTGAATTTAACTTATCGATTCTTCCAGACAGGAATAATTCTTTTTAGGTTATTCAAAAGAGCAGGAATTTTCGTTATATTATACATCACAGCCGAATATTTTCGTCACAATAGCGATCACAGCAGAATTTTTCGTCACAATAGCCATGACAGCGGAATTTGTTTTCAGCTTCGTTCTCAGCAGGATTTTCGTTACATTGCACCCAACAACACTATTTTGCTGTAGATTACCATTCGTATCAGGAATTGTGGTTAGATTATTCATCAGAACAGCAGAATTATTGGGCATAATAGCCACCAAAACAGAATTTTTCACCAGAATAGCTATCACAGCAGAATTTTCTATAGATTGTTACCAACTGCAGGAATTCTGATTGGATTATTTAGTATATTCAGCAGAGCAGGAATAGTCATTAGATTATCCATCACAGTAGAATATTTTCATCACAACAGCCATGACAGCAGAATATTTTCATCACAAAAGCATAACTGCAAAATTTGTTTTTAGTTTGGTTCCAACAGCAGGATTTTCTATAGATTGGTTTAAACAGCAAGATTTCGGTTTAAACAGCAGGATTTTTCTTTAGATTATCCATGATTTAAGGAATTTCGTTAGAATATCCATCACAACAGGTTTATTCAACAGAATAGCCAGCACAGCAGACTTTTTCGTCAGGATAGCTATCACAGCAGAATTTTCTATATATTGGTCCTAACTGGAAGAATTGCGGTTACATTATTCATCAGAGCTGAAATTTTCGTCAAAGTAGCGATTACAGCAGACTATTTTTATCACAATAGCCATGACAGCAGAAGTTGTTTTCTGCTTGGATATCTTCTATAGATTGGTTTTAAAAGCTGGATTTTTCTTCAGATTATCCATCAAATCAGGAATTTCGTTACATTATTCATCACAGCAATATTATTCGGCAGATAGCCACCAAAACAGAATTTTTTGTCAGAATAGCTATCACAGCAGAATTTTCTATTGATTGGTGCCCAACAGCAGGAACTGTGGTTAGATTATTCAGCAGAGCAGGAATTGTCGTTAGAAAATCCATGACAGCAGAATATTTTCGTCACAATAGCCATGAGAGCAGAATATGTTTTCATCACAACAGTCATATACAGCATTTTTTTTTATTTTTAGCATGGTTCCAACAGCAGGATTTTCTATAGATAGGATTTTCCTTTAGATTATCCATCATATAAGGAATTTCGTTAGACTATCCATCACAAGAGGTTTATTCGGCAGAATAGCCAACACAGCAGACTTATTCGGCAGAATAGCCAACACAGCAGAATTTACTACAGATTGGTCCTAACTGGAAGAATTGTGGTTAGATTATTCAACAAAGCTGAAATTTTTGTCACAATAGCGATTACAGCAGAATATTTTTTATCACAATAGCCATGACAGCAGAAGTTGTTTTCTGCTTGGATATCTTCTATAGATTGGTTTAAACAGCTGGATTTTCTTCAGATTATCCATCATATCAGGAATTTCGTAAGATTATCCATCAAAGCAATGTTATTCGGCAGATAACCACCAAAACAGAGTTTTCGTTAAAATAGCTATCACTGCAGAATTTTCTATAGATTGGTCCCAACAGCAGGAATTGTGGTTAGATTATTCAGCGGAGCAGGAATTGCCGTTAGAAAATCCATGAAGGCAGAATATTTTCGTCACAATAGCCATGACAGCATAATATTTTCATCACAACAGCTAACAGCAAAATTTGTTTTCAGCTTGGTTCCAACAGAAGGATTTTCTATAGATTGGTTTAAACAGCAGGATATTCTATAGATTGGTTTAAGCAGTAGGATTTTTCTTTACATTATCCATCATATAAGGAATTTCGTTAGAATATCCATCACATCAGGTTTATTCGGCAGAATAGCCAGCACAGCAGACGTTTTCGTCAGAATAGCTATCACAGCAGAATGTGGTTAGATTGGAAGAATTGTGGTTAGATTATTCAACAGAGCTGGAATTTTCGTCACAATAGCGATTACAGCAGAATATTTTTATCACAATAGCCATGACAGCAGAAGTTGTTTTCTGCTTGGATATCTTCTATAGATTGGTTTAAACAGCTGGTTGTTTTTTCAGATTATCCGTCATATCGGGAATTTCTTAAGATTATCCATCACAGCAATGTTATTCGGCAGATAACCACCAAAACAGAGTTTTCGTCAAAATAGCTATCACAGCAGAATTTTCTATTGATTGGTGCCCATCAGCAGGAATTGTGGTTAGAATATTCAGCAGAGCAGGAATTGCCGTCACAATAGCCATGACAACAGAATACTTTCACCACAACAGCCATATACAGCAAAATTAGTTTTCAGCTTGGTTCCAACAGCAGGATTTTCTATAGATTGGTTTAAACAGCAGGGTTTTTCATTAGATTATCCATCATATCAGGAATTTCGTTAGATTATCCATCACAGCAAAATTATTCGGCAGATAGCCACAAAATAGAATTTTTCGTCAGAAAAGATACCACAGCAGAATTTTATATAGATTAGTCCCAACAGCAGGAATTGTGGTTAGATTATTCAGTAGAACAGAATATTTTCGTCACAATAGACATGACAGCAGAATTTCGTCACAATTTTCGTCACAATAGCCATGACAGCAGAATTTGTTTTCAGCTTGGTTCTTACAGAAGGATTTTCTATGATAAAATTATCATAAAAGTGTTATACTTTCTTGTGTTACAGAAAATATTCGCCTACAGATTGGGTGTTTCCTTTTAGAGGGGCAACGGTGGCTCAATGTTCTACTCAATGTAGACTGACAAAGGTCTTCATGGCATGCTTTTCCGATGTTGTTCCCCCTTGTGAATAGGTTAGGACGGAGGGGGTGGGGGCTTGGAATTTGAAATAAAGAAGAGTACTTTGCAAAAATCATCATGGCATGCTTTTCCGATGTTGTTCCCTCTTATGAATAGGTTAGGAAGGAGAAAGGGGTGGGGGGGGCTTGGAATTTGAAATAAAGAAGAGTTTTTGCAGGGATGGTGTCTGGTCAAAATTTCAATCATATCACTCTGCATGATGTATACCTATCCTAATAAGCCAGGTAGGTGCAAAAAACCAAGGATCTTAAACCCCATTTCATTTCTTTTTATCAGATTGGGCCCAAATGCAGCATTTCCCCATACCGCAGAAAACATTAGGACCTTAATTTGTAAAAGGAAACAGGCATAACAAAAAGGGTGATTGAAACATGCAGATGTATAACTTTATTTTTCATATTTGGTCAACATACAATTTGCCTCTCGACAGCAAATATTTATTTTGTTCACCACAACAAATACTGAGGATTCTTTCAACAAAATGTTGCATATAAATTGTCGAGATTACAAACACGAAGTTGCAATTCTGGAGATATGGTAAATGTAGCATTGCAAATACAGAGTTTTTCTTGAATCTTCTTTTTAATAGTTTTGTACATAGATAAACAACTAATTGGAATCCCAGTGCCTGAAAGAATAATGGTAAATAGTCTTCTTTAACAATGAATTTAATCATAGTGTAAGTGTACATACATTAACTAAAATTACAAATTACCACCACTACCATCAAAGAATCAACAAATTGGAGTCCGTTCCAGATGCAGGTTTACAACACAATGTCATGAAATTTTATAAATTCACCTCCACTGGACACAAACTAGGTCATTTTGGGAGTAACATAGGGTTCAATATTATTTCAATAATTTGCTTGCGCATTGGGAGTCTTTAACAGTGGAAGGAAACCAGGAGAACCAGGATTTCAACAATTTGCTTGCACATTGGGAGTCTTTAGCACCGGAAGGAAACCAGGAGAATCAGGAAAACCCAGGAAAAACCCAAAATAGCCAGTCTCAAAGATACTTTAAACGGTTTATGAGATTATGCTTTGTAAATGAAATCTGGGCGGACAAACCTTGTACTATATTCGGCTCAGTATAAAAGGATTTTACAAGAACAAGAAACTACCTTATTGCTGACAATGTTAAATCCGAAGCCTCTTTTCTGCTTTTCTTTTCTCAAGACCGCACGCCTAAAATGTTAACAATTGTTATTGTCAATGTTATATACTACATGAAATAAACTTAAATGGGTTTTAATTTCCAATATGGAGCTAATGAAAACAGGCAAACCCCATGCAATGAGGTACAAGGGAAATTTTGCCTGGACATGGGGAGTTGAGTTGGGATGGCCTAGTGGTCTAGAGTGTCGCGCTTCGACCTCTAGCTGGCCGGTCACCTCTGGCTTGCGGCTGTGGTTTCAAGTCCTGGTGTGAGCGTATGTGGCATGGAGATAGGGGCACCTTCTTAACCTCGTGGGTTTCCTCCGGGCACTCCAGTTTCCTCCCACTGCTAAAGACCCCTACGCGCAAGCGAATTATTGAAATAAAATGAAACCATATAATAGTCCCAAAAATGACCTAGTTTGTGTGGAGTGGATGTTAAACCCCATTTCTCTCTCTCTCTCTCTTTTTTGCCTGGACATAGGTGCTATGACCTACTCTCATATCGAATTCCAACAATCAAGCATTTTTAAATGTGCATGCCAATGGGTACACGGACCCGTTTTTTTCTGCTATGCGAACCAAACGATATTGTTATACTATCATGACCTCCGTCCTACACGACGGAAAATCCACATGAACTTTCTCAGCCAATGCAGGAATCAAACACAGGATGTCCATATCTAGCTATTGCTAACCACACTTTACTCACTGAGACTTTGGGGCTCCCAATATTATAGAAATAAAATGAGGTATAACATCCTACTGTACTGCTCTGACTGCTATGAGAGATATTTTGCCTAGACATTGTCGTTACGGCCTACACTTATATCCAATTCCAACTGGCAAAGGAACTTTTACGTGCACGTCAATGTGTAGACTGGACCTCTGTTGATCTTTCCATCCAAACAACTAGGCAGTTGTCCTTGTCAGGCCCTATGTTCTGCACCACTCACTAACAAGGAGAAACCACGCCGGAAAATCGAGATGGATTTTCTTGGTCAACACTGGGAATAACGATGGGTACTTTATCATTTTTAGTATATATAAGCTGAATTGTTGTCAAAGGATAAAACCACTTACATGTATACCAATTTCTACTTTGACATTAGATTTTTTAATAGACTATCAGAACATCATCCTGAAGAAAAAATGAAAATAGAACAAAATTAAAATGTAAATAAATGAAGCTTTATAAAGAAGCATTGTTACTTAGACTATTTAAGCTTTGCTTCACTTGCCAAGCATGTGGCATTATCAACTCTCAAGTCTGTTGGCCCATCAGCCATGACCTCTGTCGATAATAATAGTGCCAAATCACAATTGATACCTTCTTGGTAACATTACAAACTAGGTGAAGGTGAAAATAAAAATAAAAATGGAATTTTAACGCCACTCTTCGAGTAATGGCATAGCAATTAGCATACCATTGCATATTACCAGTTTATGCCCTATTGAGAAAAAATTGTCAACATTTGAACATTGGTTTTTAAACTACAAGAAATCGCAGTTTGACTTGAGCCATTTGCCAAGGGATCCTTTACGTCACATGCACGTCAATGTATTGACGGGACCTTTGTTTTTCGTCCCATCCGAAAGACTATAGACAGTTGTCCCTGCCAGACCTTTCGTCGAGCAGCACTGACAAGGGGAACTAACGTCGGAAAACCCGATGAACTTCTCAGTTCTAACGTAACTTCTAACGTAATTTGGCAAGACATATTTATTTACTACAGGCCTACGACCGTATATCGATATCATAAGACACTTCCTACCTGGTGCATTGAAATTCCTGGTGTTTCATGTTATACATTGTGTCGTCACATGTGCTTCTGTCGCTTTCATTTATTTCTCCGCTTCCTAATTGCATTAAACATCTTGTACATCTCAATTGTCGGTTGGTAAATGGGTATCGCCATCAATTCGCTGATGAGGCGAGCTGCTAACGCGACCTTCACCGATCATGTCAAGGCGTGGTTATGCTTCTTAATCCCCGCCTACAAAGCCCCAAAGAACTTCAGAGACGGTAGCTGTAAAAATGGAGTCAGCAACTCCACATTATCAAAATACACACGGGTAACGAAAGACCCCATTTCTGCTCATCAAACCAAAGACCCGAAATACGTCTGTCACCAACCAAAGCAAGGCTACATGTATGCTCCCATGACTCCGTCTTCTACAAAACAGCCCAAAACCTTTCCAAATATTTATTTTCACTTGACTGCAAAGACTTTTTAAATAACATCAACGTAGGTTCGTCTCCTACATTTGTCGACTTTGCCCCCCCCCCCCACCATCATCTCCCCCTTCCACACTCCTTACTAGACCACCTCAACACACAGCATATGGGCACAGAACGAGAAATCAGTCTTCCCATGCTAGATGTCATTATTAGATGAAACAACAAACCAGCCCACACCGATCAATAGCTCCATTACAAACCCAACCACTGATATCAGACCAAGAAAGCCAGGATGATGACACTCACTAGTCGTCCCTCAATATTTGAGACCATATCTACTCCATAATCCAGTATTATCAAATGCAATAGTTGCGCTAATAATATTTGTATACCCTTACATGGAAATGGGAACGTATCTTGTGAACGCTCTAACGCCAAATTTTATGATCAGATTATTTTAAGACTGATATATATGTAAAGACACTAGTGAGATGTAGAATCCTATTGAATTTCAGCAATTTCTGTTTATTACGTCTAGAGGTATGGTCCTTGTTTCACTTTGTTGGACCTTGTGAGCTCTTTAACGCCAAAAGTTATCATCCGATCTTTGTGAAATTCATATGCATTATTTAAATTAGTGAAACGAAGAATCCTATTGAATTTCAGCAATTTCTGTTTTTTACACCTAGAGTTACGGCCCTTGTTTCACTTTATTGAACCCTGAGAAAGCTTGAATGCCAAAAGCTATCATTCGATCTTTGTGAAATTTATATGCATTATTTGAATTAGTGAAACGAATAAATCTTATTGAATTCCAGCATTTTTTTTAATTACATTACTTCTGGAGTTATGGTCCTTGTTACATTTTGTTGCACCTTGTGAACGCTTCAACATCTAAAGTTATCTGCCGATCTGTTTGAAATTTATAGGCAGTGGCTATTGTTACGACGAGTCGTAAGAATAGTCCCCAGGCTATTGTTACGACGATACTTTCAGAGATGGAAAGAAAGTGCGAATGTAAATTTGTACACATGGAACTCTCCATCTATACCTAACCCTAACCCAACACTAGCCGATGGAGGGGTCTGAAAGCGTCGTCGTAACAATAGCCTGAGGACTATTTTATGCCGTCGCCCCTGTACGTCTGGACGTCCGAACGCCCGTCCGTCCGTCCACAATTGTTTGTGGACTCTGCAGGTCACAATTCTTATCCGATTTTGCTTTTGATATTGACATGTATCGGATCGACACTTCGTGGATTATTGCCGCTGATAGTCCGAAAAATCACGTTTTTAGCAAGTGGACCCTTTAGAGGTCACAATTTTGAACCGATTTTGAAGAAAAATAAATGCATCTTTATAACCCAAAGATCATGGTTCCTATCGTTATTTGCGCATATCGGATCGTAACTTCCTGAATTATGGCCCCTGATTATACGAAAAATCACCCTTTTTAGCTTGTGGCCCCTCTGGAGTTCACAATTATTATCCGATTAAAAAAAAACATTTGATTATATCACCGTTACTCCATACTGAAGTTTGAGTTCGAATTTTGTGAAAATCGGATCAAAATTGGCGGACAAAATGGCCACCGTTTGTACGCGAATAGTGTAAAAATATGGTATATAAAGGTTGTGGACCCTGTAGAGGTCACAATTTTAATCCGACTTTGATGAAACGTAAAACGCATGATTATAACCCCAAGATCTTGGTCCATCTCGATATTTGTGCATATTGGATCGTAACTTTTTGAATTATGGCCCCTGATTATACGAAAAATAGCCTTTTTATACGCCCACACTGGAAAAATAGTCGTATAGTGCCGTCACCCCGTCTGTGCGTACGTCGGTCCGTCCGTCCGTCCGTGAGTAAGTCGCTCCGTCCGTCGGTCCGGCGTCCACAATTGCTTGTGAACGCTCTAGAGGCTAAAGTTAATATCCGATTGACTATAAATTTATACACAGTGTTTAAGGTCATGAGATGAAGAAACCTATTGATTTTTAGCGATTTCAAATAATTACTGCCAGAGTTATCTTCCTGGATCACTTTGAAAAATTTTGTGACGCTAAAGAGGCCAAACTTATCCGATTGACTTCAGATTGATACGTTGTTGAAATGAACAAATATTTAAATTTATATACAGTGTTTAAGGTCATGAGATGAAGAAGCCTATTGATTTTCAGCGATTTCAAATAATTACTGCCAGAGTTATCTTCCTGGATCACTTTGAAAAATCTTGTGACGCTAAAGAGGCCAAACTTATCATCCGATTGACTTCAGATTGATAAGTTATTGAAATGAACAAATATTTTGATTTTCAATGAATTTTGATAACTGGACAGCTTAATCCATGATATTAAATGTTTCGTATACTAATTGTTAGCGTGGGGCAAAACTTTATTAAAAGCAAACTAGTTCTAATGATTTTCTGATAATTGCATAATGAGTTGTTAATCTTAATCAGATTTTAGTGTATTACAAATGTTTCATTACCAAAAAAAGTAAAAATATGCGACAACCCTTGTTGACTGCCCTGACGATTTAGCTGCTGTGGGTGTTTGTTTCGTTGTTTGGCAACCTATCTTTTGAAATATTGCCATAATAATTGTTAAAACAATAATCATTGGATTTTAGCATATTATGCATTTTTACATAGCCGTAAACAGGGGACATAGCTATGCTACTTTTGATTTTTGATTTTCGTCGAATCTTGGAAGATATTAGGCACCAAATTTTGAAAAATTAAATTTTTACAAAAAACCTTTTTTATTTATAAATATTTTTATATAGCATTTTACCCAAGGTTAAAGAGGCATCTGATTTGAGCAAAAATGTCAACATTTTTTGTTTCCGTAATTTTCCTTGGCCGCCATTGGCTAATTCAGTTTTTCAGTCCTACATTTATAATTTATTGTTCGATTTGTATAAAACCAAGTTCATATGTTCCGTGGTTCAAAATGTAATTTTTTTTGTTACCGGTAAAGTTTCCTGTCGGCACCGGAAGTGGCGTAAATTTAGTAAAAACTACAATATTGACAGTTCGGTACCACTTTTTGAAAGAAAATATTATTTTTTTATAAATCTGATATTACCCAAAAGATGCGCCCTGTAAACGATTTTGTTTTCGGCCCATTTCGATCAAAAGGTAAAAAAAGGGGTAAAATAGACTATTTACAACCCATCCAGCGTCTTCGATACTTTCGTAAACTAATAGCAATAATCCATACGAAGAGAATCTATCTCAAATTCAGTTTGTAATATGAGCAGTTGCCGAGAAAAAGGCAATTTTGCACGAGTCACTTTTTACGCTAGTTTGCCTGTAAAAGAACCAATTATTATCGGATTTTCAAAGAAGTGACTCCATTTAATGCATAATGTCAATTTTAACTAGGTCAAACCAATTTAACATTTTCAATATCACTGGAAATGACGTAATTTGGGCAAAAACTGTATTTATAGACTTCGAAATAATTTATTCAAATGAGTCGTATTTGTTATTTGTTTAAAATTTGATATTTGATTCCAAACAACTAATAGAATGAACCCATACGATCATATAGATACCACTTGTTCAGTTGCGGAGGAATAGACGATTTTGAACAGGTCACTTTTCAAAGTTTTTGGTCCATGAAAGTGTCAAATATTATTCGATTTTCATAAAAATTTTCAAAAACTGTATTTATAGCCTTCAAAACAGATATTTTTTTCAAATGAGCCTGATTTGTAATGTTTTTAGAATTTTGATTCCAATCAACAAATAGATGAAACCGATACGATCATATGGATACCAAAAAATAGTTTTTAACTTGTACGGTTGCCGAGCAATAGACGATTTTCTACCAGTCACTTTTCAAGGTTTTTGGACAATAACAGTGGCAATTATTTACATTCAGTTTTCACCATCTGACGCCTTATGCCATATCTGATTTCTTTTCATTATCACCGGAAGTACTGTAATTTTGTTAGGATCAATTACATGTAACACATGTATAAAATGAATTGATATTGCTGGATTTGGTTGATTCTATTTTATTTGATGTACGCAATGTTTATGTGGAAATCTGTTGATCGGTTCCATTTGTATTGGAAGTGATATGGGTTCAAGGTTAACGTGGCACCGAAAGTGACATAAGTTCAAAGGTAACGTGGCAACAGTGAAACCCGTCTAGTTTGGACTGGTTTTATTTTCGTTGCAGAAATTTCCTATGAGAAAGAAAAAAATTAATAAATTTTAATAAGTAACAAGCTTTATTTAAATCAGATTTATGCCATTGCAATAAGACCACCTTTGGATAGATCACAATATTCATATCCAATACAAAACCGGCGTTTTTGTTATGCTTGATCATACTGGAATAAACTGTCATGTGTAAAAATGGTCAAATTTCAGCCAACTAAATTTCAGTCTTTCTAACTGTGTAGCCTCGGCCTAACAACAAGGAACAGCTCTGTGTGAAATGAAATGAAAGGGGCTAATGAAGATAGGCATACACCATAGTGTGCTATGAGGGATTTTTTCCTGGGCAGCGGCACTATGGCTTACTCTTATGTCGAATTCCAACTGCCAAGGAATCTTTTACGAGCATGAAATGCATTTTCGTCCCATCTGAACGACTAGATAGCTGTCCTTGTCAGGCCCTCCGTCCTGCACCAATGACCACCTTGGTAATTATTTTTCGTATTCAAATAAAATATAAACTAAGTACAAACAATCCAAACCATTAGACAAAATTCGAAGTCCTAAAACACGTTATAGGCAAAATAGTGTAATCAGCAAATGGACTGTTCATCGTGTACAAGATACACAACAAACAGTGGTAACAGGTGTCCGGAAGAGTAAGCTTACCCTGCCTGGCGCCACACCCGCCATAGCTGCATCCAAACTATTAGTCGAAAGCTCGGTAAAATAGCGTGATTGGCCAATGGACTATCGATATGCAAAATGCACGTGATGAACAGTGTTAACGATGTAGTGGACATAATCAGACAGATAGTAAATAGGATACGCGTCAATTAAATATATCTAGAATAATAGCTGAGAGAGACATGTTATATTTACCAATCAAGTCAATATGACGGCCACAAAACTTTTTAAAGGATTTTATAAGTTTAGTGCGCAAGTATCCTTGTAGTTGAAGCTTAGTATGGGGAATTTTAGTGTACAAAGTAGAAAAGTCAAAAGTTTGAATAGATGAGACCGAAGCAAGGAATCTAGATTACAAACCATCAAGTCATTCTTTGGAATTTTTTAATATCCACATTTGATTTGTACCACTACGAGAGTATATCTTGTCACAGTATTTTTGAATAACCTCTTTAACTGCAGTTAGTATAGATGTCAATACTTTTGAAAGTAGAAGTTAGATTTGACATCTTGTATAGACAACATGATCCATATTCCAAATATGTCATCTTTTATTTAGCAATTCAAATCACTCCTATTTACCGAATGTTGTGTCGAATTACGTATACAGTCAAAACATGTTGTCATGGTTGATTCATCAGAATCCCTGAAAACGTTGACCTATATAGGTTTTTACGTAACAACTGCGGTTCGGTGACACCTGATTAAACCCATAAAGTAATTAACAACGCTGAGTGTGAAATAGCTTTATTTGACGTCTACTTCCACTTAACTGATACACAATAGAATTCCGGTGAATTCCAGTTAATTAAACCATCATAATTAACCTCGTGATATCCCGATAAATAATCTAATTTGTAGATCTGCAAGGTCGGAACATTAATTTTTGTGGCTTTATTTGTTGATAGCAAATACCGGTAATAATTATCTTGAGGAAAACCACGTTTTGAAAACGTGTCATTTTTTTACTCGTTCTTGAAAAAATACCTCGTTTCAAAAACATGGCCATCTAAAAAGCTACGTTTCGGCATTTTAGACAAACGTGGCATTTTTTGTACCATGTTACAACGTGGCAAATTCGTGGCAAAATTATAGTGTTGTTTCACTTTGTTTACCTTGTGAAATTTATACGCACCATTTAGATTAGTGAAACTACAAAGCCTTTAAATTTGTGAAACGGGGGTCTATTGAATTTCAGCAATTTCCGTCCATTATTTCTAGAGTTATTACCCTTGTTTTATTTTGTGAACCTTGTAAACGCTCGATTGACAAAAGTTATCATCCGATCTGTAAGAAATTTATATGAATTATTTATATTAGTCAAACGAAAAAGCCTGCCAACTTTCAAAATTACTTCCAGAGTTAAGGTCCTTGTTTCAGTTTGTAGAACCTTCTGAACCCTCGAAAGACAAAAATTATAATCTGATCTGTATGGAACTGTCTTGTAAAGGCCCCCCATTTACCTACAAAAGTATAAATATGCGGCAACCCCTGTCGACCCCTCGGACAATTAAGCTGGTGTGATGTATGTTTCGTTGCCCGACAAGCTATCTTTCTATTTTGCTTAAACTTAAAAGATATGTTTATATCCTAAAGATTTCAATCCCTTTCGATATTTGCGCATTTCAGACCATATCTTTATGGACTATGGCCCCCGATTGTATGAACAATCCCTTTTGTTTTAGCTTGTTTTCTATCCATCTCTTGCAAAACGTGGGCGGACCATGTGTGGCAACCACTGGTTCCTCCAGAAATCCTTTTGCTGAATTACTCAATTGTGGTGGGGGGTTGGGATGGCCTAGTGGTCTAGAGTGCCGCGCTTCGACCTCTAGCTGGCCGGTCACCTCTGGCTTGCGGCTGTGGTTTCGAGCCCTGGTGTGAGCGTATGTGGCATGGAGATAGGGGCGCCTTCTCAACCTCGTGGGTTTCCTCCGGGCACTCCGGTTTCCTCCCACTGCTAAAGACCCCTACGCGCAAGCGAATTATTGAAATAAAATTAAAAACCATATGTTAGTCCCGAAATGACCTAGTTGTGTCGAGTGGACGTTAAACCCCATTTCTCTCTCTCTCTCTCAATTGTGGTACCGCCTTGGTACCCATCGCTATACCAAGAACTTGTTTGTAATTTGTTTCGTCAAATGTAAAAGTGTTGTTAGTCAGGAGGATTCGTGTGACTTAGAGGTTAAAGTCTTTTTTTAAAGCCACTCATGACTGCATTCAGGATGTTTATTCAGCCAATATTCTACGGTTTGAAAGCATGGGTCATTGGAAATGTTGCCATACATGTTAGAAACATCCATGGTTACGACAGAAAAAGTTCCAATCATTTAGATTTTGGGGTAATGTATTAACAAAATCTATGTCATCCCGAATAACAGATTTTACATTTAGCATGTACGGTTTGAGTAAGACATTTATGAGATTTAATAGCTGTTAGTAGGGCAGCATGGTCCGGCAATTAGTGGTCTGAATTGGAGATCCTCTGGCTGAAAACCACTGACGAATTCGGCATTTTGGTGCTTAATGCATCCCTCCATCATCCTTCATTTAAGGATTTTTGGACACACACACACACAGAGGTCAATTAGTACTCGTACTGATAACACCTAATGCACCAGAGCTCCAAAGCTATAGACTAAATTTATCCTTGATAAAGTAGCTAAGCTAAGACTCCAGAAAAGATTCTTCAATCGACTTTAAGATCCTACAAAGATTCTACAAAGTCCCAAGGTTGTCGATTCTTTTTGCTTCTTTTTTCTTATTTTTCTTATTTTTCATCTTATACCTGAATATAAGTATAAGTTCACTTCTTTTATTTTTTATTTCTTCTCTCTCCTTGTTTCGTGCTTTTATTTACTTCTACTTTTATTTTTTCCTTCAATATATTTACTAGTTTTATCTATTTACTTTTTCCGTAGTTTATTTATTTTTAGGACTATTTACTTATTCCATCTGTCTTTCGTTTGGCTAAATACAACAGTTTTCCCTTCTTCTATCTGTTTACTAGATTATAATTTTTTGTTTGGTCTCTTTATTCGACTAGGTATCCATATATTTATCTACTTATTTTATTATTTTTCCATTTTGTTCACTGCCTTTCACTTTTTCGACTTCAAATTTTTTTAGTTTTCAGTCTTGGTCGCACATATTTTTACATTTTCGATTTACTTTAGGTTACTTTGTCAGTCTATTTCTTCTAGTTTTTCATATATTCCACTCTTAGCTTTATTTTCCCTACAAGGGCTTCAGTTAGTTCTCTTTGTTAGGCAATCATTGTACAAGCGAACAGAGTTTATTGAACTAAACTCAGATCAAAGGTATCATCAAGGGTTTAATCAACTTTGTTGAGATAAGAATTTGACAGCTGATCTGCTTATTGGCTTATATAAACATTGAGAACCTATAGTTAATTAGCACAATCAAAACTAATTAACTTGCGGATCTGTGTGGAAAAGGTCAATAACGGATCACTAGTGAATTAAACAAGCAATCATTGTTTAATATAAATTACTCTACTTAAGAGTACCAATTAGAAAAGTCAAATCAGCTTATTAGCTAAATTGACAACAGCTTAAATCTCCAATCAAGACTGTTCACTACCTCCTTTTGTTTTCGGGTATATTTTCGGCAGTACAAGAACGATGGCGTCAGAGGCTAGTTCAACCATGACCATGGCTGACGCTTTTAAAAGCAGCCCTGCACCGAAGCTCTTCCCTGCAACGAAAAGGAGAGAGGAGCAGTCCCACGTCGTGCTGGTTAAACCACTTGAAGGCAAGTCCTTCCAAGGGGCCAAACTGACGGCGGTGGGAAAGGAATTACGGACTAAGTGGGGTATCAGTAATATACCTGATATCAAGATAACGGTGACCGGACATGTCAGACTTGCCCTAAAAAGTAAGTCCGACATGGACAAAGCACTTGTCCAGGACATCTTACTCGGTATGACCGTGACGGTATCCGAGCCGACCACCTTGTTAACAGACAAGGTGGTTGTTCATGGGATACCGGCAGACTATACTGGGGAAGAGATAATGGACGATCTGAAAGATAGGGAGTATGACGTCATTGAGGTATACATGTTTAGAGTGGCCGAGGGGAAGGACCAGGGAAGCGTTGCCCTGATCTTCAAAAAGATCGCACCCGAGGCCATAAAAATAGTATACCTCAACAGGCGGATACATCCTTATGTTCAGAGGGTGCGACAGTGCGCCAACTGTCAAAAATTGGATCATACGGAAAAGTACTGCAAGGGAAAAACCGTATGCTCCCAATGTGGGGGAGGACACGCGGTGGCTGAGTGTAGGGTGGGTAGTAAATTTAACTGCTCAAACTGCAAGGGCAGCCACACAGCCAACTCCCCCCAATGCCCAAGAATTCAGACAACGAAAGCAGCACTGCGCCTACAAAGCAAAGAAAAACCCACCTTTAGGGAGGCGACACAACAACTAAAGAACAAGGAAAGTGAAGCAAAAGTAGTCAGAGAGTCGGTGGTGGAATCAAAACAAGCTCCAGCACCGACTATCTCGACATCCGATGCCAAGCCAACCCCTAAAGGAAAAGACAAGAAGAAGAAAGAGAAAAAGACAGTCGCCAAACCTGAAGAAGAAAAGCAGAAGGCCCATGAAGCAAGTTTTACCCCAAAATTCAAATCGGAGAACAGCTTCATGGACTTCATGCAAGATCTGATTCAGATGGCAATTTCCAAAGAAGACCCCAAAACGAAGCTAACAAGTATATTCAACAGACTGGGGAACTACTTCGTCAACGCGGAAGAACTGGGAAACTTCATATCGGCATCAAAGACATCAAAAAGGTCAAGGGATGAGGTAGATGAAGAGGAGAAACTTGGTCCTCAGGTCAATCTCGCAATCCGAAGGATCACTCGTGTAAGCCACTTTAGCGCTGGAGAAATCCCCAGCAGCATACCGATATTGGCTCCGGAGGCAGGCACGAGTGTGGCACCACCTATGGAAAGCGTGACACCTGTGGATCAATAGATCCAAAGCATCGACTCGCATCTCTCCAGGCAGTCATCATGGCAGGGCAGGTTAAAGTTCTACAACTTAATGTCAATGGACTGTCCTCCAGATGTGCTGAACTGAGAAAATACCTAAAACACCACCCAAAAGATGTGCTATGTTTCCAGGAGACGAAACTACTACCAACAAAGAACGACATCCACCTACCCGGTTACACTTGTCAGAGAAGGGACAGGCCGGGCAGCACGACTAATGGTGGCGGTCTTGCCATCTACGTCAGTGATAACATAAATTATATTTCTGTTTCATTAGATGTGGAGGGCCCTCTAGAAGCAATGGGTATAGCCATCACATTGAGCAATAAAACAAATTTGACAATAGTGAATGTCTATGCACCCCCCGGGGTCACAATAAAACCAGATGACTTCCAGTCACTTCTCGACAAACTTCCACGGGGCGAATCTGTGCTTTGCGGTGATTTCAACGCTAAGCACGCTCTGTGGGGGTCACCGAGGAATGACTGCAGGGGGACTAGCCTATGCTCAATAGTAGAAGGGAACGACCTATGCGTACTGAATGATGAGAACCCAACATTTGTAGGAGGAAATGCCCCACCTTCACACCTGGCAAGTACACGAAGACGAAACACTAGGCGGTGACCATCTGGTGATAGAATTCTGCATCCAAGCCGAAGCAATCAGAGAAGTCTATAACGGAAGACCCAATTGGTAAATGAAAGAAGCCGATTGGGCCAACTACCGTGTAGGCTGTCTCGATTGGAAGGAAGAAGACATCATTGATACCAACATCGACGTGTACTCTGCCAACATTACGAGGGCTATCATAGGTGCAGCAAACGACTCGATTCCCAAGACGTCTGGTAAGAAACCAAGGATTAGAAAACCTTGGTGGTCCCCAGAATGTCAGAAGGCAGTTGACCAAAGAAAGAAGGCACTTCGAATCCGGAAACGCATCCACAACGAAGTCAACCACCAAAACTACCTGAAGTTGAAATACGCTGCAAGAGACACCATCCAGAAGGTGCAAAGTGGGCACTGGATGACATTCTGTAATGCGTTGAACAAAAATACGCAAACAGGTGTCGTCTGGAAGAAACTAAACGCAATGAACGGGAAAAGCAGATCATTCAACATACCAAACCTTGAAAATGGAGATGAGTACGTTACAAACGGCAATGAAAAGGCAGACCTGTTAGCAAAAGCATTCGCAGACGCCAGCAGGGATGAAAACCAATCACCAGAGTTCCAAAAGAGAAAGGAAATCTTCATTAGTAATTGAGCCTAATGAAGATGCTGAACCAATCAACCTGCACTTCTCTGAGGAGGAGTTAAATAAAGTTCTTTCCCTCAAGAAGGACAGTGCGGCCGGTGAGGACGAAGTAAAGTACTCAATGCTGAAACATCTACCTGGGAATGCCAAAACGATACTACTAAACTTCTTCAATACATCCTGGCTGACAGGAGAGCCAACGTCATTCCTCTACTGAAACCAGGAAAAGAGAGAACAAAGGCAGAATCCTATCGTCCAATAAGCTTGACATCCACACTATGCAAAACCTTGAAGACAATGGTTAATACCCGACTACAATTCTATCTAGAGAGTAACCGACTGATCGACGAAAATCAAAGCGGGTTCAGGAAGGGACGATCAACAATGGACCACTTGGTGCGACTACATCAAGTCATGTCTCAGGCACTCCTTTCGGGGAACCTGTTGTGTGCCGATTTAGTTTGGTTGGACGGGTTGCTCTTCAAGCTAGGACGTATCGGTATAACGGGCATAATGTTTCGGTGGATCAAAAGCTTTCTGAGTGATAGAAGAATACAGGTGAATGTTGGTAAATTCCTGAGTGCCGAGCAAACATTAGAAAATGGCATGCCTCAGGGGTCGGTCATCAGTCCCACTCTCTTCAATATAATGATCAACGACATACAGAAATCGTCCTACCTCGACGCCAGAATTTAACTGAGTTAGCGAAATTTGCTGACGACAGCACAATATGGAGGAAAGGGACGAGATTCTGTGAACTACAAACGAACATGCAGAAGGCCTTAGATAAGTTCATGGCCTGGGCAAACGACTGGGGATTTAAGGTCTCAGAGAAGAAAACGGTCGGCATGCTTGTGAGCAGGGATAGTGGGATAAGCAGAATGACTGTGTATGAACGGGAAAACCATCGAATTCAAAGACCAAACCAAGTCCCTTGGCGTAATCTTTGATCGAAGGCTGAGCTGGAAACATTGACTGGACTGTAGATAAATGCTCTAAAATCCTTAACTTAATGAGAAAAATAACGGGCAGCTCGTGGGGAGCCAACAGAGTAACACTAATGATGGTGTATCATGCTCTTATACGCTCTGTATTAGACTACGGCTCTTTGGCCTTCATGAACTGCAGGCAAACACTCTTAAGCAAGCTTGATACAATCCAATACAAAGCTCTGTGTATTGCGACTGGCGTAGGGCTTGGGACTAAGAGAGAAGCATTACTACAGGGAGCCGGAGAGTTGCCCCTATCTCTAAGAAGAAAAGAACTAGCGACGAGATACTGGGCTAAGATCTCGCAATTAGGCAATAGATCACCAACCTTCGTCAGCCTAAAGAAGACAAAATATGTAAACGATCCTAGAAAGAAAAGCTTCGGACAGGGTATCAAAGAAACAGTCAAGGAACTACGACTGGAGGAGCTCGTGATAAATGAACACGACCCACCAATTGTCGCCCCTTGGACACTCCCGATACCTCAAGTGAATCTAGATCTACTACAGAAAACCGATAAGAAAAACAACCCAACTGCTGCACGGGCTCTATCCCTAACACACATGGAGGACAACTGGCCGTCTGATTGCTGGGAACATGTTTACACGGACGGCTCACACAATCCTGAAAGGGGCACCAGCTCGTTTGGAATATACCTGCCAAACGGGGAACAGGGAATAAGCAGGAAACTGCCCAACAACTGTTCGGTGTACACTGCAGAGAAAGTGGCCATCCGTGATGCTATATCATGCATCTCCCATCAAAAGACAGGCAAGTTCGTCATCCCAAGCGACTCTCTGCGCAGTCTGATTTCAATCCAGAATGACAACTCGGACTCAAGACCAGAAGTCATACTGGAAATCAGACAGCTGTACCAGAGGGTCCTAGATAAAGGAAGTAAACTAGAGCTCGTGTGGATTCCATCACACCTGAACATTACAGGAAACGAAGAGGCAGATCGACTCACCAACGAAGGTCTCAAGGACACAGCACCATTCCGCACCATAGACTACAGCACCTCGGAAATCTACAGTATGGTTAGAAGACAGGTCAATTCAAACTGGGAAGTAAAGTTCGTTGAACTTGACACATACAGATTCCGGCTGGATGACAAGATCTACACGAAGACAACGATCAATCACCCTAGAAGGGATATATGCAAACTTATATCGAAACTAAGGGTAAAAGAGCGGCTGTGAGACCACAAATACCAAGTCATCGCCTGTGAGTGCGGAGAAGAATGTACCACCAACCGTGTCCTGGTAAACTGCGAAGTATACAAGGAGGAGAGAAGGGAATTAGTGGGATTGCTGGAGGCCAACAACATACCGCTCAACACTAAGAACCTACTCTTTCCGAGACCAGAACTCAAGCTACAAATCTTCGAACTAATCAACGATTTAATGAACACAGTTGGATTAAGTAGAATAGTGAAGTAAGAGGGAGCCACGGTTAGACGGGCTCGGCATCCAAACACTAAACTACATATGGGATATATATCAAACGAGCAGGATAGTGGAGTAAGGGAGGGTCACGATCAGACGGACTCGGCATCTAAACTCTACTCCGCTAAAAAAAAAGAGACACAAAAACCTACATAGTGGGACTGTGGAGTAAGGGGAAGCCACGATAAGACGGGCTTGGCACCTAAACACAAAATTCCAAACAGAGTAAACACAATATTTTGTGAAGGAGTTGAAATTAACTGGCAAGTATCTCGTCACATTGTCAGGTAGCGCATTTGTGCGTAGAATATGTAGCGTTTGATTGGAATTCCTTAACAGGCATATTATTCTCTTATCTTCACATTTTTATGTGTATGTTTTCTTTGGTTTGTGGGGAATTGGAATTAACCGCCAAGTAGCTCGTTACCTCGTCGGGTAGCGCACTAGTGCGTAGAATGCTTGACGGTTAATTGGAATTTCTTTTCAGACTAATCGTTTTTTGTAGAAAAGAGTCACCAAATACGCAGAACGGGTTAGTTGAGTGAGGGGAGACCACGATAAGACGGGTCTGGCACCTAAAGACTACTCCCACAAAGATGACATCTACCAATCCAGAAATGGGACGAAACAACCACCAAATAATATGTTTTTTTAGCAAATAAAGGGAAGACCTTCCCACTAAACCAAAATCCATGGCTTATGGCCGCAAATGGAAAGATTGCAAAATCATATTCTAACAACAGGTAGCAGCCTCGGCTCTCCTAATTCTAGTCTGCGATATCACATTAGTGGAAGCGGACGTTAAACTACTACCATGAAATAGTTTTGTTTGATACTCGAGATGGAGTAGATAATCCTGTTTGTCGTTCGTCAGTTCTATTTTGTGATCTTGGGTTAAGTCGTTTATTGTCCGAATTAAAATGGGTTCGTCCATCAGTCTTTCTGTCAGAATAACAGAATATCAGCATAGTTGATAGACCTTTATTGAGAACATGAAATAGACGTACTCCGGAAGGAACTTTATTCAAAGTCTTACTTACTGTCAGTAAACTCCGGCTTATAAAGCATACGACAATTAGGGAAAATGGTACAATAGAGATCATCATATTTGGTATTGTTTATTTAGGAGATTATAGTATCTGTAACTGCACTACATATTTCCTTTGGAGTCACGAAGTTCTGCCGAGTGTTAAACACAGATCATGTGTAGCTTATAAAGAACATATTGAATAAATGTGATGTTTAATGAGATCGTGCCTTAACAAAGGGTTACTTAAAGTTTGAATGTAACATATAATATAATATCAAAACTATCAGAGGCCATTCGTCTGGAGCCCGTAAAGATTATATTGAATACATTCGATGTTTTAATAAGTCCGTGCCTAGCAGAAATTGTATAGAGTTGAAAAAGCCACCTATAATATAATATCAAATCTAGCAGAGTTCTATGTACATGTACGGTTCAATTAAATGTATAGATCACTTTGTCACAATATTTCCATCTAATTGAGCTAGAAAGTTCTAACTTGGCGCAGGTGTTTATTTTGTCAATATCTCAATGAATTCGAAGATGAGAATTTTCTGCTTAGGGTAAGCAGAGATATTCAAATTGATTGGCTGATGCTTTGTGCCACGATAACTTTAGTTCTAATTAAGTGAGAGTAAAGGAATTTGATGTATAGTTTCATTACATCAGTACCTTGACTAAATTCGATAATGAGCATTTTCTGCTCAGGGTAAGAAGAGCGATAAACAATTAGATTGGTCGAGATTTTGGAACACAATAAATTTTATTCGAATTTGAGATAGAATGTTCACACTTGGTGTAGGTGTTGATTGTGTGAATGTCTTGGTGAAGTTTAAAGATGAGCATTTTCTGCTTAGGGTAAGCGGAGATAAGCAATTTGATTGGCTGATGCTTGGAACATGATAGCCTTGGTTCTTATTAAGTGAGGATGATGTGTAGCTTGACAACTTTGAGTCTAATTAAATGACAGTGGTGAAACTTCGTGTATAGTTTTATTACACGCCGAGCATTTTCGGCTAAGGCAAAGTAGAGACTTCAATCTGATTGGTCGAGACTTTGGAACACAATAACTCTCCGTCTAATTGAGGCAGAATGTTCAAAATTGGTGTAGGTGTCTATTACTTGAATGTCTTGGCACAGTTCATGTATGCGCACATTCCACTAAGGCTAAGCCGACATGAGCAATTTGTTGGTGGAGACTTTGGAACACGATAACTTTGGTTCTAGTTGGGTGAGAGTGATGAAACACTCTTCGGCGTTGAAAAGCAATGCGGTCGAAAATAGACCCCCCCCCCATCCTAAGCGTGCGGGCGACAAGAAACATATTTCCAATTCAACACTGCCTAAACATGAACAAATCATCACCAATGCCTGTCATTAAACATATTTTTGTAAATGGACCTCGATTGATGCATTTATGTCTTGAGCAAGATCCTGATCACACACGCGCATTAGGCGTCGGCCTACATTATCGAGGACTTTAAAAATGTATTTACGTAATTTAAGACAGCTTTAGTATGTTGTACCTACTGCGTTTAATAGGAAGTGGCTACTTCGTTGTCGATGTCACAGATTGGAGTGACTTTGTGAGACTTTGGTTCCTCTTAATATCCTCTGGCGCAGTTTCATCCGTTTAACCCAAATTCATTTAGTCGTAGCTTCCTGCAGAAAGCGTTTATAACACACTCGAATCCCTGTATATTGGCTCTGTGTGTCGGTGTGAATTTTAGGCTTTTCTGTAGAAGGTGTTTCATGTGATCATTTAAGACCACGGATGATATATTTATTATCTTCGGGTTTACTTTTTCTCATGATTAGATATTGTGGTTACATTGTTGGAGCGACCCTGAGTTTTCTTTTTGTAGTGTTGTGGAGGTCGGTGAAATTTTTGTGAGGGTGGTTGGTGCAGTTGGGATTGGCCTTTCTGGAAAAAAAAACAGTCTTGCGTTTGATTAGTGTGCCTAGATCGCCGTTGTTTGGTATTCCGTTGGTTGGTGCTAGAAACATTGATCCCCCATCTTTGGTCCACACATCCATTATTTCCCTTCCGCTAAGACGCTGCTAGGGAGAGCACAGTCACATTTTGTGTATCTTCACATGTTCTATGAGAGTGTGCTATTGTAAACTTTGGCATAAATTTACATTGATTTATTACCAGAAATTTCCATCAACTTAGGAGAAATATGCATTTGAAATATTGACAATAGGGATTCAGTGATCATTGTTCATCCAGTTTAGTGAGTGAAACTTATGGTGGCTTATACTAGTGAGGAGTTACTCAGTTTAAACAACACAGACCTTAAATTCAAACCTGGCGTATTTAACATTATTAAGTTGCTGAACATCAACTCTGCTAAACCAACCGAAAGAAATAGACGAGGTGGAAGAAAGTTTACAGCCTACCTCAGTACCCTGAACACTGATCAAGAAACACCCAATAAACCTGGGTTAAAATCTGTCAATAATGATAAGTTGAAACTTTGTTTTCTAAACTCAAGATCTGTCAGAAACAAACCAATTGAACTGAATCAGTATATTTTAGATAAATCCATAGACATATTGTTAATAACTGAAACATGGCTAAAAACAATGACACAATAATTATTAATGAAATCCCCCCTCCCCGACTATGACATTCTGTTTGAAAATCGCCAAACCTCTAGAGGTGGTGGTTTAGGAATTATCTTCAGACAGTCATTATCTCTGAAACAGTTTAATAGCTGTGTAATCAAATCTTTCAAGAGATTCGAACATATTGGCTTCATCTTGCAGGAAAACAATGTATCTGTTTGAATAATTGCCTTATACAGACCTCCGTCATCTGCTAAAAACAAACTGAATTCCAAAACCATCCCCTACTAAAACTGAATTAGTATATAGGAAATGCCAGAATATCAACATCGGTCAATTTATGGAGGACATCAATATTGGAATTGTTTTACAAAATATATCTGAATGATAAGTGTTCAGTTTTTAATCAAGCCCTTTATGGTACTTTAGACAGATATGCTCATACAGTATCACAGAATCAGTTTATATATTGTCATACAGTATCACAGAATTAACATATAATATAATCATGCAATATCATAGAATCAATATATAATTACATGTATGACTCATACATCTTGTAAGGTAACTCTTCTGCAATAATATCACTACCCTTTGTATCTTGTAAGGTAACTCTTCTGCAATAATAAAACAAAATGAGACAAGTTAGCTTTGGCATGAAATATCTATACAGTGCATAATATGGTTGTGCTTATTGTGACATTAAACCCAATTTCATTTCATGTCATTTCCAAACTACCAATCAACCCAGAAATACAAGCCTGGAAATTAGGCACCTGTCACTGATTTGTCTTTTTAATATTATTAATACATGCCCGACACTAAAGCCCCGTTTACATTTGGCCGCGATAAGCGTGCCGTACTAGGTACGGTACCAGGCCGCGATAAATTTCAAGAAATGGACCCGTTTACATTACTCTAAAATAACCGGTCTCAGAACCGTGCCAAGCGTGCCAAATGAGGAACTCTTCACAGAAAAGTTAATTTCAGCCCCTGTACAAATTACCCAGATGAAAACAATTATGATGACTGATTTAGTTTGAGCAGCCATTTTGACAGAACTGATGACAGAACTGTCAAGGTTTGCAGGGATAAAAGGTCAAGGTTCATTTGGTGCATGCGCAGTAATCCGTACTCAGACCGGTTAGCGTTTACACTACGAAAATTTGAAGTGAGCCGTTCTTGGCACAGTTCCGAGACCACATCACTTCAGTGGGCCAGATTGGCACGGTACTCAGTACGGCACGCTTGTGTTTTACCCGTTTACACTACAAAAAAATTAACCGTGCCGTACCAGGAACGGTACCTGGCACGCTTAAAATTTGTAATGTAAACGGGGTTTTAGTTGAAAATGTCAGATAAATATAACACAGTTATTTCCAGGCCAGCAGAAATATCATATCTAAACTATTCAGATAAGCTTACAACCAGTGTCTCACTCAACTGCCACTGCTTTGAAGAAAGTATTTGTAACACATGCAAGTATAGAAAACAGTGGGCAAATTTTGAAATCTATATTTAGGGTTTCACACTGCGAAGCTTGTGTGAAACACTATTGTTTTTGTTAAAATTATTATTCTTATTAGGCTTTCAGACTTTCGTCTGAAAGACTATTGTTTTTACTAAAATTATTATTTATTATTATTATTTTATTTTTCGGGGGAGCCTATTTCTCAGCGCCTGTAACAGATACCGATCTGGGACCTAATTCTTTATAGGGAAACCATGTGTTGGCTACTTGATAAACTATTTTTGAAACTTCTGCGCAGACCGGAAGTGGTCGAATTTCGTGCTCTGTCAAAAAATTAAAAAACGGCCGTAGATTCGTCAATTCTGTACCTATTTTCATACAAATGACATTTTCGGAAACCTTGAGTCTTTTCTCGGACGATAGCAGTTGAAAATTTCGATATTTCGAAACTTCATCGCTCACTTCTTGCGATCGAAAAATGAAAAACTTTATTTAAGAGACAATTTTTGTTATTTTTCAAAATTTTCAAATTTGACCTACATTTTTGGATACCTGAAGGCAATCTGGTTCCAGTAATATAAGTTTCATTCCGAGTTATCGCCCTTTATTTTTCGATTTTTTTCGAATTTTCTTCACATTTTGTGAGCTTAAGTTTCGTTTTACGGCCGGATCAACGTTTCTCAAATTCCTGATACATGAAGCAATATTGTCAAACCACCGTTTAAAGCAATTTCAACAACAATCCGTAAACCGGAAGTAGTCGAAATAATATGCGATATTTTGAAAAAATCGTGAAAAATTGGTGTCTTGGGTAAAAACACGATTTCTCCGTCCGATATCAACGGATTAAACAAATTAAGGTATCATTTGGTCTAGCGGTGATTGGACCACTGAATGATACCCAATTCGTACGGATACGATGAGCTGGAAGCAAAATATGGCACGCTGAAAATCAAGTATTTTCTGATTTGGAGCGTTTTTGGACGCCTGTATTTCGAAAACTGCTCCAGCGATTTTTCTTAAACTTTATCTATCGATGGTCCTTCCGGTAGTCTTTAGCATGGATCCATCCATTAAGACTATTATATAATTGGAATAAGACAAAAAAGGGACTCAAAATCGAAAAAAGTCGAAAAATCGTGAAATTTGGGAAAATGCTCTACTATTTTTTTATTTTAAGAGATTTTCAAAAAAAAGATATATATTTAAAAAGCTGACCTAATTACGATTCTAATGATGTATAATATGTATGCAGTTATTGAAATTTAATTTTCAATATTTTGACATTTTGACATTTTTAACACTTTTGAACATAGGATTTCTCAGAAGTATTTTATTTGATCGTATAGTGTCGTATATCATTAGAGAGCCCTGTTCCCATGCCAACTCCAAAACTGGATGTGAAAACTACTCGACAATGATTCGTATACCGGAAGTAGTTCAAAAAACAAAGAAAAATGTAAAAAAGATGAAAAAAAATTGGAGCTCTTGCCAAAAGTTCGAATTCTCCGTCACATATTAGCGGACCAAAACAATGAAAGTGTCTTTGGATAGTTCCATTAATAGACGATCGTATAACATCTAAATAACACGAATTTGATTCTTACGAAATAAATTATGGTACGCCGAAAACTAAGTATTTTCCGTTTTGGAGCATTCTGAGACGCCTTTTTCTCGAAAACGACGCCTACGATTTTTCTTAAACATTTTTTACTCAGAGTCCTATCGGTGGCCTAGCGTGTGCATTTAATAATAAATGCGTTGCAATATTATAGGCGGTCCAAAAATGACCTCAATCTTTGAAAAAAGTTGAAAAATCATTAAATTATTGAAAATGCTCTTTTATTTATCTTTTTTTCAAAAATTACTTAATGAATGTTTCTGATATTTCTGCTACAGGAAGTTAAGTATCTAATCAACTTGTTAAAGCAATTCCGACAATGATCGAAAAACCGGAAGTAGTCGAAAAAATATCCGATATATTGATTTTTTTTTACATTTTTACAGAAAACTTTTTTACTTATGAATATTTTTTGATGGTAGTTTACACAGAGTTAAAGTATCACCCTACTTGAGCATAAGTGAGAAAGAATTTTGTCTCAGTAATTTTCTTTAGTCGCCATTGGCTAATTTAGTTTTTCGTACCTAGATTAATTATTTATTGTTCGATTTGTATAAAACAAAGTGCATATGATTCGTAATGTCAATTGTAATATTTTTTGTTACGGTGACATTTTTCTGCACGCAACGGAAGTGGCGTAAAATTAACAAAAACTACAATTTTGAGAGTTAAGTACCACTTTTTGACAGCAAATATTTTTTTTTTCGAAAACTGATATAACAAAAAGTATGCGCCCTGTAAAGGCGCATAAAATGTTTGGCTGAGATTCTTAAATTTCAATTTCATTTTCGGGCAATTTCGAATAAAATGTAAAAAAAAGGGTAAAATTCAGTTATTACAACCCATTGAACGTCTTTATATTTTGAACTATTTATTCGTAACTTTCATAACCTCGTAGCTATTTTGAACTATTTATTCGTAACTTTCATAACCTCGTAGCCATAATCCAGACGAAGAGAATGTATGCGAAAAATAGTTTGTAACATGAGCAGTTGCCGAGAAATATGCAATTTTGCATGCATCACTTTTCACGTTTTTTTGCCTGTAAAATAGTAAATTATTATCCGATTTTCAATAATTTTTTTTCATTCGATGCCTAATGCCAATTTGGACTAGGTTAAGCCAAATTTACAGTTTCACTGTGACCGAAAATGACGTCATTTTGGCAAAAACTGTATTTTTAACGTAGAAAACAAATATTTTATTCAAATGAGTCTTGTTTATAATATTTTTAAAATTATGATATTTGAATCCCATCACCGAATAGCATGAACCCATACCATCATACAGATACCACAAACAAGTTTCTAACTTGTACGGTTGCCGAGAAATAGACGATTTTCTACAAGTCACTTTTCAAGCTTTTTGGTCTATAAAAGTGTCAATTATTATTCAATTTTCATACAATTTTCACCATGTGATGCCTTATGCCATTTATGATTGCAATGATCTGATTTAACATTTCCATTATCACCGGAAGTAATGTCATATTTGCAAAAACCGTATTTTTAGACTTCAAAATAAAATTTTACTCCAAAATTAGATTTTGCGCGATCCGACTCAAGATGGCGTGTTCAATGACAAATATTACGGGACGCTGAAGATCTAGTATTTTCCTTTTTGGACTTTTATATGATATCAGAATGATACAAATTCGATGGTTAGGCAATAGATTATGAGATGCCGAAAATATAGTATTTTCCTCTTTTTTTGAAGCCTTTTCAAACTCGTTTATCTCGAAAACTACTTCTATTTCACTTCTTAAACTTCTGTTACCCCGAGTCCTATCGGTCGTTTAGGGTATAAAGGTAAATTTAAAAGCATGGCAATGATCTAAAGGACCCTGAAAGCCGATTCAGCACTGCTATGCAGGTCTAGTTATTATTATTATTATTATTCTTCTTTTGTTTTGAGTAGATCTCAGCAACTACGTGTCGCATCGTTACGATTTCTTCGGTTTTACTGGGAAAGTGGGTGTGACTTAGAGGATAAAGCTATTTTGAACGTTCTGCGACAATGCGAAATGTCCGAAATCACCGAAGTTATCGTTTTTACAAATATTGCGGTAATTTTAACAATAATCATGGGATTTTAACTTTCGATACATTTTGGCATAGCTGGAGACAGGGCACATAGCTGCGCTACTTTCGATTTTTGATTTTCGGCAAATCTTCGAAGATATTAGGCGCCAAATTTCGGAAATTTAAAATTTTACAAAAAACTTTTTTATTTATGAATATTTTTTAGTCGTGTTGTGCACAGAATTAAAGAGTCATCTGACTTGCGCAAAAATGTTAAAAAATTTTGTCTCAGTAGTTTTCCTTGGCCTCCATTGGCTAATTCAGTTTTTCAGTCCTAGATTAATTTTTTATTGTTCGATTTGTATAAAACAAAGTTCATATGCTTCGTTGTCTCAATTGTCATTTTTTTTATTACCAAAAGTATTATCTGTCGGCACCGGAAGTGGCATAATTTTACCAAAAACTACAATTTTGACAGTTAGGTACATTTTTTGAAAACAAATATTATTTTTTTGAAAAATTATATGACTCAAAGAGTGTGTCCTTTAAAGGCGCAAAAAATGTCGGAAGCAGTTTTTTTAATTTCTTTTTCATTTTCTAGCAAATTGGATTAAGAGGTGAAAAAAGGCGTAAAATTGACCTATTTACAACTCATTCAGGCTTTCCAGATTTTAAAATATTTTTACGTAACTTTTATAAACTTGTAGCTATAATCCATACGAAGAGAATGTATGTGAAAATTAGTTTGTAATATAAGCAGTTGCCGAGAAATAGGCAATTTTGCATGAGTCACTTTTCACGTAATTTTGGCTGTAAAAGAATCAATTATTATTCGATTTTCAATTTTCTTTCGCCATTGGATGCCTAATACCATAGTGGACTATGTCAAACCATTTTACCCCTTGCGCTGCCACCGGAAATGACGTCATTTGCTCAAAACTTAAATTTTAGCCTTCAAAAAACAATATTTTATTCAAATGAATCGTATTTGTTATTTTTTTCAAATTGTGATATTTGATTCTATTGATCAAATAGATTGAACCCATACGATCATACAGATACCACAAAATGGTTTCTAACTTGTACGGTTGCAGAGAAATGGGCGATTTTCCTTAAGTCACTTTTCAAGGTTTTTGGTCTATAAAAGTGTCAGTTATTATTCGATTTTCATAAAATTTTCACCATATGATATCTTGTGTCATTTATGATTTCATAGAACTAATTTAACATTTTCAGTATCACCGGAAGTAATGTCATTTTGGCAAAAACTGTATTTTTAGCCTTCAAAACAGACATTTTTTTCAAATGAGTCTGATTTGTAATATATTTCAAATTATGATATTTGATTCCAATCAACAAATGGATTGAACCCATACGATCATATAGATACCAACAGATAGTTTTTATCGTGTACGGTTGCCGAGAAATAGACGATTTTCTACAAGTCACTTTTCAAGGTTTTTGGTCTATAAAAGTGGCAATTCTCATTCGATTTACATACAATTTTCGCCATTATGATGCCTTATGCCATTTCTGATTTCATAAAACTAATTGAACATTTTCATTATCACCGGAAGTAATGAAATTTTGCCAGGATCACTTACAAGTAACATATATATAAAATGAATTGATATTGCTGGATTTGGTTGATTCTTCGTCCATTTTATTTGATGTTTACAATGCTTATGTGGAAACCTGTTTGATGGTTTCATTGGTATCGGAAGTGACATATGTTTAAGGGTAACGTGGCACCGAAAGTGACGTGGCACCAGTGAAACCCGTCATTCCTGCATGCAGGTCTAGTTATAATTATAATTTTTGAAATATTTATACTTCAATAAAGCTTTGCATTATATTGTAAATTCAACACAGACATTATTTAATCACAATTTTCCCCAAATATTGCTAATCAAAACCGGAAATTGATAATTAATTTCCTAAATTTACCTCATTTGATTCGCAGTTTTGCAAATCATGTTCTTGAGAAGCATGGCCGCAATAACATTTGAATATGTGTTATGATTCCTGATAAATGTATGAAGTAAAAGTCTTAAATACTTCTCAGCTAAGATTTTCGCAAGTCTGTTTCTCTTTAGATCTCCGCATTGTAGATAAGACAAATCTTTGGACTAGTCACTTAAGTTTAGGACTTATGATTTTCTCTGGCCAAATGAAGTTTCACAATAACTTTAAAATTTTACAGACTGATGAACTGACTTTTCTGGCAACAATATTCTCTCAAATTGAAAATATGATAAAATGGATTAGGCCAAAATTAAAAGATTGTTTGTTTGCCCAAACGCGACCGACCCAAAAAAAATCCGCCGAGTCAAATTCTTTTATTGCCGTTTTTGAAGATTTTTTTTTTTTTTACAACATTATTTTTACGCTTGACAATGACACACAAACGCGAAATAATCGGTCGGGGGATTGAACAGGCACTGCCAATACTGCCACATATTGATACTGACACGAAATTTCACGCGAACGACGATACCAATCGGTTAGTGCGGTCACGCCAGCTCAAAAACATGCGACCGATTTTCTGGTTACGCAAATTCAAATATCGGTTACATTGACAATTTTCATTAACAAATTTATTCACATTTGATCAATATTTATATGTGACACTTGTCTAAATTATTAGTATTATAGCACAAACTCAATTCATTCATTCTTGGCATTTCATTTCTCCATCATCATTTTTACTACTAGTACTTCCACTTTGACAGATCACGTATATTTGACATCAGGTATTGACGAGTTGCAAGCAGGTTAATTGATTTAAAATGGCCCTACCCCTAATTCTTTAAATGATTAGTTATGCCATAAATATTTGAACATGTCAGCGACAGCTATATTTCCAAAGAATCTGCTACATGCGTTCCTTTCACTTTAGCCATGCTGTGCGGTAGTTCAACTGACCCGTATGTATGTCGTCAACTTTGACCCCCACCGACACATGGCATCGCTTGACAGCCAATGTAAACGATTTCACTGTCCTGTCTATTTTAATATTATTTCATCACATCAAATTATTCTGTTTCTTTTGAGACTTACTTTGTAGGGTGCTGAGGTCAGTAAACACTTTTAATTTTGTCAATCGGTCGCTATCTACGATTAAGGCTATCTCATGTTACGTGCTTGGAAGAATGATAACACAAATGACAAGTGTAGACCTAGTTAGTATGAAGGATGAATGTAGTCTTCAGCAACGGACAACGACGTGGTAGCTACCATTCCTGGTTTTTGAATGTCATATATAAAAACGAAAATCCATTACTAATTTTTGGAACTGATTCACCTCAGCAACCAAACCGTGACCAGTTAACTGAGTATTCGTTAAGTTAAGTTTAAAGGAGCTAAATCGCTAATATTTGAGACCTAGAAATTGCCACAAATGGGTCGCAACGTATATAAAAATGTTATATGAACGTATACAAACTGATTTACATTCAGTCGTTTTCGTTTGTACTCTCATTTCAAATTAGTTATTTTCGGCGAAATACGCCAGAAGTTTCAATCGAGTGGCTATTTCGAGTGTCTGGTTATTCCAGTCTACATACGCCGTTTGATTTGGTGCAATGTTTCTAGCCTCGTTCCTCGAGTCTCTCGCTAGAACTGGGGCTGAAACGCATTATGGTACACGATTCGTGTACCAATGGTAAAATATTTATTTTGTTTTAAATATTGGATATCAAAAGCCCATCTTTTCCTGGTAAAATGACAACATCAGTGTTGATTTAAATTGACAAATAATTCGTGTTTCGAATGCCGAAGATTTTGGACGATATTGAGTTAGAGACTTAGCTACTTTAAGTTAAGTTTACATACATCGGCTGATTATAGTTGGCATCAGCTGTTTGAAAAAGGCGATTGATAAAAGAATTATTAAAATATAGGGATTAAGTTTTTGCATTTAGTTCTCAAAGTCTGCCCCCCCCCCCCCCAACAAAAAAAAAAGAATTTGCCTACCTACCTACCCATACCTAATCATCATGAGTCGGGTTTGGGCAAACTGAAATATTTTTAACCCTGGCCTTACCTGAGCTTATTTGAGGGTATCTTCCATGAAATCATTATCTCTTTAACAGCCCTGTTTATATGTAATTTTCTACAGGCTTCTGAAATCAAATTTAAGATTAGTTAAACATGTGCTAGTGTTAGGGTGCATTTGAACCAATGTTTCAAATAACAGCTTTTCTACTTCAACAGGTTAAAGGGGGGTTGGGTGTCCGAATGGTTAGTGTGCGCACTCTGTATCATGCGGCCTGCCATTGAGTCAACTGGCGTGGTTTCGAATTCCCAGTTGTACGTGGCACGGAGTAGGGTCACCTGTCCAACCTCGTGGGTTTTCTCCGGATACTCTGGTTTCCTCCCAGTCCCACTGCTGAAGACCCCTGCGCACAAGCAAATTATTGAAATAAAATTAGACAAAATGACCTAGTTCATGGCTCGAAATGTTCACCTGTCTACTTGTCGCCGACAGGCGATTTTTTCGTCCGACAGGTAGCAAATAAAACTACCTGTCGCTTGCGGCAGGTGAACTAAATTTTACTTGATGTTCAGTAAATTGACCACAATACTCACGACCACAATACTCACGTCCACGTCATGTACATGTAGGCCGTATTTATTTATTCGTGGAGTCGTTTCTAAATGCAAGAATTGAGCACGGAAATACTGCGAAAAGCCGCCATTTGCATTGTTTACATTACGCTCTGTCGCAGGTTACAGGTACTCAGTTTGGAAGTAGACAATTTTATAACAATGAATTTCACACCATCTACGCCTGTTTTCATCTACTTGACACTAGTTTATAGCATTATGGAGTATTATATCTAAGTAAATTAAAACGTCACCTGAAATAATTCTACCGTAACGACGTACACCACAGCAAATATTAGAAAGTGGCTGTGGAGTGGAAGGGAAATACACACGGCTCGATAGATTGATGCTTCGTAAGTTCGTGTATCTAATCATTTAAATAATTTACAAGACAATTCAACAAAATCAAATAATCAGGTCGGAAAAATATCTCGGATATTAATATAATTTGTAGCGTAAATATAGTCCCGATAAATTGTATGTGAGACGGGAATTCCAGGTGGCGCTACCTGTCTTTCGCACGCGGCATATTTCTTACTGTGCGATGCACAGGTGTGATTTGTGTTTTGATATTCAATTCAAAACGGATATTTTAAAATTTGAATTCTACACCTCAACGTCATACCATGATAATTTGCGGTATCCACGTGGCTACGGATGATAGAATTGTAGTTGTACATGTAGTAGTAACTATACTTGTTACCTTAAACTGTGTTTAAGGTAACAATTGATACAGTCTAAGACCCCTTACGCAAGTTCAAATAGGGTCAAACGCACAATTGTCAACACACATCATTACAGTTTGTATTAAAATAAGTAATTCTATCACAAATAGTGAAGACTGGACCATTAAAATAGTTACCGAACAGTTTTTTCTCTGCATAGCGCTGCTTATGTTGTAGGCCTAATGACGTATTACGCAACTTGCGACCATTACGGTCGGCCAGTTGAAATTTCGCGTAGGAGATAGGTTTCATCAAATCATATAATTATGCGGTAAGGCCTCACCTTTATTTCAATAAGAATTGATTTATTATATGTTAAGCTACGCGCAGTACTGTTTTGGGTCAGTTTATTTGTAAATTAAGCGAGCTATAGGCCAGTAAACTTTTTGTAGTCATTTGACTAAAAAACTTGCGCAAAGGAACTCTGTAGGAAAAGCCACTACTGCGACTGGAGTAAGACGGAAGACAGCAGTAGTGGAACCATTTCTATACATGTAGATGTACGAATCTTCGAGTCGCTGAGCCCCCTAAAGCAGATTCGCCGACTTTCAAGAACTTTTAGGCCTTCCGATGTCGAAGAAATAAAAAGGTTTCATATTACGATATTTATATGAAGCAATGTACATCTGCAATACGTAAACAAACGTGTGTGTAGTACTACATGTATGGATATGTGTCACTGAGAAATCGGTAAGGGTGGAAAACAAAATTTGCTTCATAAGAATCTATCTCAAAGTGTCAATAACGATGTAACTGGATAAAAACATAATATTCGGATTATAACTCCTCATTATGGCGTAAAATCTCTAGATACGGTGTGTTAATTAACAAGGGGGGGAAATGGACTGAAAGGCGTGTTAATTATCGGTAGGGTTTAACAACTCTCGGACGGTGCGTTTTCTGCACTGAGTGCGTTAATTAACCGACGGGTAAAAAACGAATGACACGGTGTGTATTGTTAAATTGGTGCGTTTTCTCGATAGTTGTTATAACTGCACCAAAAGGGTATTATCAATGACCATGAGACTTTATTTGATGCGTAATTGTTAAATCAAAACTTGGGAAGGAAAACTGTTTTTACCGTGCGATTTTTCATTCGTCGGTGTGTTTTACGCAAATAGGTCTTTGTATAAGGATCTTTGTATGTCCAGTTGTACGGGGCTGTTTTTTCTATGCATATTTTGTATTTGTTGATGAACGGAAGACACAGTACGTGTTTTATAGTCACGCCATTTATAAAATTGAATAATGAAATATAAATATAGACATTCATCTGTCGTAAAAAGGCGAAAACAATGTCGTCATTTATACGTATCCAGCAGTCATACCCCAATTTGATTATATCCAGGTATATATCGATAAGCTTAATTTTCCGTATGTCTATATATTTTCTTTTGTTCTGACAATTTATTTTTGTGCGTGTTGACATGAGTACCACGTAAACAGTAACTCATTGTCAGTTTATTGTTTTGCGTGTTGAAATGAGTACCGCGCAACTCGTAACTCATAGCCATTTTATTGTTTTGCGTGTTGAAATTAGTACAACGTACGTAACACATACTTGTTTCATTGCAACTTATTATAAAAAAAAACTCTATACAAAAAACAATAGAAATGTTAGCTGTTCAATAATAATTATTCGCGGGCTGCAGTTATTTATTTTTCTTGTCTTTTTGTGGATTTCATTTGTTAACATTATTGTGGTACCACTGAACTATAAATGCGTGTCTTAAAATTGGTCGCATGCAATATCGCTATTTGCCGATATCCCGATAAACCTCCATTTGATTATCCGAAACATGTATTAGTCCAAAAATATTTTGCTGACTTTTTAATTTCGGCACAAAAGAGTGTGGATGGTTGCATACTGTCAGTCAGGGTTCAATAATGTGAATTGAAACGTGGCATCATAAGAAACTGATTGACAGAATATAGACGCCCCTTTATCAACACATTGTTGCCTTGTAAACTTCAATTGTAGATTGCCAGTAGTTATAATTACAGTAGGCCTACAAACAAATTTTTTACGCATTATTGAACAATCAAAACTGTTCCGCTATCGCCAATGATTACTTAAACCCCTTTCCCATGCATTCGTAATTTTATGTCCTGTTAAAATTCATGTCTCACTTAGCAGTGTTACATTATGCTAAATATGAAAACGCTTTAAGTTTTAGTTACAACTCTATTTATGGAGTATCTTACCTTCATCGAAATAAAATCCATAAAATAGAATTTCCATGCATATGAATATTATCAATAACGTTGCGTTTATCTCCTCACAAAATTTATATTGCTAATGCAGAACACAAAGTAATTTGTATGTGATTGGCTTCAAAAGAACTAAGTTGTCAATCATCCTTTGAACTCTAAGTATTCCTGTGATCGAAACTAATACCAATGTAACAATAGCCAACTGCACGATTCTTTCAAGACAATGTTCTTTGATGCGTAGACATGTCGTCTCCCATGTTGAACCAATGCTGTTACAAACGACATTGTGGATTTGATTATGTATTAGTAATATCTGCTGCATCGTCGACATTTACCTGTGTTAAAAAAAACAAAGACAGGTGACATGTCATTAACCTATTTATATTTTGATTTGTGCGACCTGGGTATAATCTTTGTTGCAGGATCAATCGACGAAATTAATTGGTCGGAAACCTTATAATACCACCATTTTCTCAACATGGCTTCCCCGACTATGAACTTTTGATGTCAGACTGGGGGCGGAGAATTTTCCGCAAAGAAATGAGACTACAAACTTGTATTATGATATTACCATGCTCAATGAGTATAATTGTAAGCATATATTACAAATAATATCAAAATTCAGTATAATTGTCAGCATATCTTACAAATAATATCAAAATTTATATCCTATCTGAGATTTCGATTCCTATACCTTCACGGTACCAGAAAACAACAAGAGGGGTTGTAAGATTAAACATATAGGATGAAATACTATGACATTATTATCATGTACTGAAAATTAGAGGAATAAGTTATTTTACTACAGTATATTTCAAAACAAAAAAAAACTTCGTATTGGAAATATGCGAAAATTTAATGCCATTGGTTGTTCTTCTTGAATTGGTTAAATTATTAAACATTTCAAAGTTCCATATTACTACACAAACTGACATCAAAGCAGGAAGTACGCTTCGCTGAACACTAACTTGGATCAACGCTGACCCAGATATTATATAACAGCTGCTAATTGTCAGACTTTATTGGGGGTAATTAAATGATCATACATCGCCGCAGCTCAGCTATTTCAGTGAATGTGTATTTTAAACCTCTTTCAAGATTTTATCTTGATTTTAACTATATTTATGTCAAATAAGATAGATTTTATACACTGTCAAAAGTTAAGGATTCAAAAACAAGCCAAAGGCTTATATTAATTCGCCTCCTTAATTAATACATATACTAAAATAAACGTATAATATATACACTTCAAATACAAAATACATTTAACAGTACGGTATTTTGTATTCACTATTAATCGTGCATGCAAGTAATTTAATAGTTTGTGTCACAAAAGTGCCTCACCATTTCATAATACGTTTTCAGGACGTCAGATGTATATTAACCGAGAATTTAATTACCGGTAATACAGCTAGTATTTTACGATGGTTATTAGAGTCTTTTAGATAAATGTATAAATTTGTGGACTGTATTAAAATGTGCATATTCATTTGCAAGGTATTATTACTATCACCGTTAGTTAGAGTTTGTAAATTAATAAAAATATTTGGTAATGTACGACTGTCATTTGCGCCTGCTTAGTCCATTCTATGTTCTTTTAGATAATGTTTTCTGGTTTGTGAATAAGCCTTTACTAATTATGTTGTGGTGTAGGATATTTTATTTTGTTCATTTCAAAATGGCAGCCGTAACCATTGCAAAACACGTCTAGTGTACTGATTATTTAATGTTAATTCAAACTTAAATATTAGGATCCTATATTCTCCTGGCAAAATATCAACATCAATTGAAATTGACCAATATTGATTTCTATTCTAGTTCGATTAAACATTATTAAACTAAATATGCTATCTCATTTCTTTGGGGAAAATTCTCCACCCCCATCCTGACATCAAATGTTCATAGTCGGGGAAGGCATGTTAAGAAAATGGTGGTATTATAAGGTTTCCAGCCAATTAATTTCGTCGGTTGATCCTGCAACAAAGATTATACCCAGGTCAGGTCGCACATATCAAAAAACGAACATTGCACCGGGGACCCACCTATTATGCAAATCAAAATATAAATAGGAGATAAACACAACGTTATTGAAAATTCATTTGTGATTTTTAAATTTCCTGTGATCTACAACTTATATGGTAAGGTGTGTTGTGATATTCTTATACATGGAAATTCTATTTTATGGATTTTATTTCGATGAAGGTAAGATACTCCATAAAAAGAGTTGTAACTAAACCTTAAAGCGTTTTCATATTTAGAAGAATGTAACACTGCTAAGTGAGACATGAATTTTAACCGGACATAAAATTACGAATGCATGGGAAAGGGGTTTAAGTAATCATTGGCGATAGCGGAACAGTTTTGATTGTTCAATAATGCGTAAAAAATTTGTTTGTAGGCCTACTGTAATTATAACTACTGGCAATCTACAATTAAAGTTTACAAGGCAACAATGTGTTGATAAAGGGGCGTCTATATTCTGTCAATCAGTTTCTTATGATGCCACGTTTCAATTCACATTATTGAACCCTGACTGACAGTATGCAACCATCCACACTAATTTGTGCCGAAATTAAAAAGTCAGCAAAATATTTTCGGACTAATACATGTATCGGATAATCAAATGGAGGTTTATTGGGATATCGGTAAATAGCGATATTGCATGCGACCAATTTTAAGACACATGCATTTATAGTTCAGTGGTACCACAATAATGTTAACAAATGAAATCCACAAAAAGACAAGAAAAATAAATAACTGCTAACATTTCTATTGTTTTTTGTATAGAGTTTTTTTATAATAAGTTGCAATGAAACAAGTTAAACAATAAAATGGCTATGAGTTACGGGTTGCGCGGTACTCATTTCAACACACAAAACAATAAACTGACAATGAGTTACTGTTTACGTGGTACTCATGTCAACACGCACAACAATAAATTGTCAGAACAAAAGAAAATATATAGACATACGGAAAATTAAGCTTATCGATATATACCTGGATATAATCAAATTGTGGTATGACTGCTGGATACGTATAAATGACGACATTGTTTTCGCCTTTTTACGACAGATGAATGTCTATATTTATATTTCATTATTCAATTTTATAAATGGCGTGACTATAAAACACGTACTGTGTCTTCCGTTCATCAACAAATACAAAATATGCATAGAAGAAACAGCCCCGTACAACTGGACATACAAAGATCCGTATACAAAAACCTATTTGCGTAAAACACACCGACGAATGAAAAATCGCACGGTAAAAACAGTTTTCCTTCCCAAGTTTTGATTTAACAATTACGCATCAAATAAAGCCTCATGGTCCTTGATTATACCCTTTTGGTGCAGTTATAACAACTATCGAGAAAACACACCAATTTAACAATACACACCGTGTCATTCGTTTTTTACCCGTCGGTTAATTAACGCACTCAGTACAGAAAACGCACCGTCCGAGAGTTGTTAAACCCTACCGATAATTAACTCGCCTTTCAGTCCATATTCCCCCCTTGTTAATTAACACACCTTATCTAGAGATTTTAAGCCATAATGAGGAGTTATAATCCGAATATTATGTTTTTATCCAGTTACATCGTTATTGACACTTTGAGATAGATTCTTATGAAGCAAATTTTGTTTTCCACCCTTACCGATTTCTCAGTGTGTGATACTATACTATTACTTAGTCTTTGAGTTTGACAATTGAGAGTGACAGGTTATTTACTGAAGCGACAGGTATGATGAAAAGCTACCTGTCGCTTGCGACAGGTAGCTTTTTTCAAACATTTCGAGGCCTGTAGTTTGTGTCGATTGGACGTTAAACCCCAATTCTCTCTCTCTCAACAGGTTAAATTTTTCATTATTTACAAAACAAGACAATACATGTTTTGCTCAACTTCTACTAAAGCTTTATGTTTCGATAGCAATTGTCACAAGTTAAAACTTTAGCCTCCACCAAATTTTTTAAAGTTATCAAGGGCAATAACCTGGGCAGTAATTATTGGAAATCATTGAAACTCAATAGAATTCTTCATCTCGTGAGCATAAACGGCGTGTAAAATAAATATAAATTTTTTCAGATTATGATTTTGTTGAATTCAATAGGCCTTCTTATTCTAGGTGTTGTGGTAGAAATACAAAAGTCATTCAACAGAAAAACTTCTGATGAGCAAAATGCACTACTACTCTACATGTAATGTATAATAATTAGGTTGATGTTTGTACAAGCTTAAGCTTATCATGTATGCTCTGGAATACAAAATTGTAAGCCATGAGCATACTGTTTGGATGGAATGCGCGCAATATAAATATTCATTATTATTATTATTAAAAAGAACAAGCGGTTGCAACGACAACACCAAAATGGACAGAGAAGAAGCTAAAACAAGCCAACACTGAGGCTGATTCCCCACAAGTGAAATCCAAAAATAAATAGATGACATTTATTTCTTTCAAAGGAACCGAGTAATCAAACTATACATTAAGTTTTATCAATCTCTATCTGATATAAAGTTATCTTGTCCCAAAGCATCAACCAATGAAATTGCTTAGCTCCTAATGAACATCCAGATCAAGTTTAAACATTCTACCTCAATTAAAAGTGCATTTGTTATGTTCCAACGTCTTGACCAATCAAATTGCTTGTTGCTTCTAAATCAAAGTTATCTTGTCCCAAAGCATCAACCAATGAAACTGCTTAGCTCCTATTGAACATCTAGATCAAGTTTAAAAATTCTACCTCAAATAAAAGTGCATTTGTTATGTTCCAATGTCTTGACCAATCAAATTGCTTGTTGCTCCTTAGCCTTAGCAGAAAATTCTCATCATCGAATTAAGTCAAGGTAATAATATAATGAATCTATATTAAGTCAAGGTAATAATATAATGAATTATTGCTCTCACTTCATTATAACTAAAGTTATCGTGCCCCAAAGAATCAACCAATCACATTGCTTATCTCTGTTAACCCTAAGCGGAAAATGTTCATCTTCGAACTCCATCAAGGCACTGACCTAATGAACACCTACATCAAGTTTGAACATTCTACCTCAATTAGAAGGAGAGCTATTGTGTTCCAAAGTCTCGACCAATCAAATTGCTTATCGCCCTGCTAACCCTCAGCAGAAGATTTTATTATCAAACTTAGTCAAGGTATTGATCTACAGAAACTATACACCAAGTTTCATCACTCTCATTTAATTAGTACTAAAGCTATCGTGTCCGAAAGCATCAACCATTCAAATTGCTTATCTCTGCTTACCCTAAGCAGCAGATGTTCATCTTCACACTCCATCAAGGCATAGACCTAATACACAACTACCTAACCCAAATTTGAACATTCTAGCCCAATTAGAAAGAGAGTTATTGTGTCCCCAAAAGTGTGAAAGACGAACCCATTCTAATAGTCCTCTGCTTTCTTCGAAAGACGGGGGACAAAAAGTGATTTTTCAAACAATCAGGAGCCATTATCCAGGATGTTATGGTCTGACATGCGACAATACCAAAAAGGAACCACAAGTTTCAGGATATACATGTAAACATACATTTGGAGTTTTATCAGTTTACCTAATTTTACAGTATAGATGTACAAGAAGCAGCCATTTTGCCTGGCAGTTTCGGTACCATTTTCACAAAATGCACACACAAATGTCATTAGGGTTTAACAGTGATATATTTGAACGTTTTTTAAAATCAAATAAAAATTGTGACCTCTAGAGGGTTAACAAATTAAAAACATGATATTTCATACAATCAGAAAATTTTCATCATCGAAGTTAGTGAAGGTAATGATATGATGAATCTATATTCAGAGTTTCATCACTCTCACTTAATTATAACCAACGTTAACGTGCCCCAAAGCCAAAGCATCAGCCAATCAGATTGCTTATTCCAGCTTACCGTAAGCAGACAATGTTTATATCTGAACTCCACCAAGGCATTCACCTTATGAACGCCTACACTTAGTTTAAACATTCTACCTCAATTAGAAGGCGAGTTATTGTGTTCTAAAGTCTCGACTAATCAAATTTCTTAATGCTCTGCTTACCCAGAGCAGAAAATGTTCATTAGTCAAGGTATTGATGTGATAAAACTATACACCAAGTTTCCTCACTCTAAATTAACCTAAAGCAGAAAATTCTCATCTTCAAACTCCATCATGGCATTTACCCAATAAACATCTATTCCAAGTTTGAACATTCTAGCTCAGTTAGAATGAGAGTTGTCATATTCCAAAGTCTTGAGTCTCTCGACCAATCAAATTGCTCATATTATCGCTCTGCTTACCCGGAGCAGAAAATGTTTAGTATCGAACTTAGTCAAGGTATTGATGTAATCATGTAATAAAACTATGCACCAAATTTCATCACTCTCACATCTCACTTAATTAGAACTAAAGTTATCATCTCCCAAAGCATCAACCAATGAAATTGCTTATCTCTGCTTACACCTACACCAAGTTTGAGATAGATAGAACTGGGGTTTACTAAGGTTCACTCGACACAAACTAGGTCATTTCGGGATGAACATATGGTTTAATTTTATTTCAATAATTCGTTTGCGCGTATTTGTCTTTAGCAGTGGGAGGAAACCAGAGTACCCAGGGAAAACCCACGAGGTTGGACAGGCGACCCTTCTCCTTGCCATGTACAACCAGGGATTCGAAACCACACCAGTAGACTCAATGGCAGGCCATTTGATACATCAGGCGCACGCTAACCATTTGGCCACCCAACCCCTCACCAAGTTTGAACATTTTCGGTCAATTTGTTGAATATGTCCATGACAAGTTCTAAATACAATAATTCAGACGTAAAAGTAAATATTTCCTTTGGTACACTACTCTGCCTTCGATCATCAATATGAAATTCAGCCATGTTCCAATCACGATAGATGGTAGACCTGGATAATCGTGTCTCACAGCAAATTCCTTCTGATTTTTCTCCGCTTGTAGCCTACCTCAATACAAACCGTCGGACTGTTATGTGTCCTCTGGTTTATTTTATACAAGGAACAAGTGTGCAACTGAAAAGTCTTGATATTTTTGGTGTTGTGTATCGTAGACTGATCAACGCCCTTAAAAGTGACAATTTAGCATAACAAGCGGTTGCCATGCAAGATAATATAGGCCCACATTTTGCAAAAGATGGACAAGCTAAAAAATTAAAGTGATTTTTTGTACAATCGTGGACCATTAACCAGCAAGTGACGTTTCGATATGCACCAATATCAAAAGGAACCAAGATCATTTGGATATAAACATAAAATTTCAAAAAGTTTCATCAAAACCTGATAAAATTTACAACTTTTAGAGGGTGCACAATAACCTTGGTATTAGGCATCTTCAATAGAAGGCTAGATCTCGCCTTAACTACGTACATCTTATCAAGCCCTTCACGTAATACCCTGCATATTTCGCCACTATAAGTTTGATTGGGTAACAAGCCCAGCTTGGGAGCCTATCAGATTCATCGGTCATCGTGAATACCAAGTCTCGCACTTTTAGCTAAAATGTTTACATGTGACAATCGAGTTGCAAAGTTCAAAGATCGATCAATGGCAAGGTTACTTGTTTTCCGTGAATTTCTCAATTTTAAAAAAAAATTTGTTGTAAAACTCGCGGACGTTGCTTAAGGAACATGGGTATTAGGCTACATGCACAAACTATTACACTATTTGTGTACAAGGAGCAGCCATTTTGTCAGGTACCTTCTGTCCGATTTTCACAAAATTTAAATTTTGTGTGTAACCGTGATATATTCAAATTTTTTTTTTCAATTGGATAAAAATCATAACCTCCAAAGGCACCACAAGCTGAAAACGCAAATTTTGTTCAGTCAGGGGCCATACCGTAATACAGGAAGTAACGGTCTGATATGAGCGAATGTCAAAAGGAACTATGATCTTTGGGTTATACACATGTATACAATTCAAGATTGATCAAAATTGGTTAAAAATAGGTTGCCAGTCAACGAAACATACTCCCACTGCAGCTAAATCGTCCGAGCAGTCAACAAGAGTTGTTGCATATTAAGTAATTATCCGAAAATCATTAGAATTTGTTTGGTTTTTATAAAAGTTCTGCCGCATGCTAACGTTTAGTATACGAAACATTTAATATGATGGTTTTAGCTGTTCAATTATCGATTTTCAAGAAATTCAAAATCAACCATCATTAATGTGTAACGGGATACAGTCAAACATTTTTTTAATTCAGAATAAAATTGTGACCTCCATAGGGTCCACAAGGTATAAAACATGATTTTTCGTACAATCAGGGGCCATAATTTAGGAAGTTTTGGTCCAATGTGCCCAAATATCGAAAGGAACCGCAATCTTTGGATTATAAACTTACATTTCAAATTTCATCAAATGGATTAAAATTGTGATCTCTACAGGGTATTGGCGGCAGTCATGTTGTCCGACATATTTGGTCCGAAATTCGACCTCAACCGTCATTACAGTGTAATGGTGACATAATCAAACGTTTTTTAAAATTGGATAATAATTGAGACCTCTAGAGGGACCACAAGCTAAAAAAGTCGATTTTGCGTACAATCAGGGGCTATAATTCAGGAAGTTACAATCCAATATGCGCAAATATCAAAAGGAACCATGATCTTTGGGTTATAAACATGCATTTCAAGTTTCATCAAAATTGTGACCTCTACAGTGTTCACAAGCGAAAAACGTAATTTTTCATACAATCAGTGGCCATAATCCATGAAGTTAAGATCTGATATGCGCAAATATCGAAAGGAACCAAGATCTTTAGGTTATAAACATGCATCAATTTTCAAAATCAGATTAAAATTGTTACCTACACAGGGTCCACAACCTTGTTATACCATATTTTAACACTAATCGCGTACAAGTGGGGGCCATTTTGTACGGCAATTTTGGTCTGATTTTTCGCGAAATTCAAACTCAACCTTCATTATGGCGTAATGGTGATATAATCAGACTTTTTTTTAAATCAGATAATAATTTTGGCCTCCAGAAAGACCACAAGATAAAATAGGTGATTTTTCGTACAATTAAGGGCCATAATTTAGGAAGTTACAATCCGAAATGCGCAAATATAGAATGGAAACAAGATCTTTGGGTGATAAACATGCATTTCTTCAAGTTTCATCAAAATCGGACCTCTACAGTGTTCACAAGCGAAAAATCGTGATTTTTCGTACAATCAGGGGCCATAATTCATGAAGTTACAGTCCGATACATTCCAATATCGAAAGGAACCAAGATCTTAGGTTGATCAACCTATATTTTAAGTTTCATTGAAATCGGATAAAAAATTGTGACCTGTAGAGTGTAGACTGTTCACAAACAATTGTGGACAGATGCACGAACAGGGGCGACAACAATATACGTCCACATGAAAATGTGGGTGTATAAAAATTGTGACCTCTGGAGAGTCCACAATCTTGGTATTATGTATTACACAATTGGTGTAGACAGAGCAGCCTTTTTGTCGAGTAGTTTTGCTCGATTTTCACGGAATTCGAACTCAACCTTCATAACTGTGAAACAGTGATTCAAACGCTTTTTTAAATCGGATAATAATTGTGACCTCTTAGAGGTCTTTGAATTAAAAAGATGCATTTCAAGTTTCATCGAAATCAGATTAAAATTGTGACAGGGTCCACAAACAACCTTGATATCATATTTTAACACTATTTGCGTACAAGCGGCGGCCATTTTGTCTTCAGCAGTATTGGTCTGATTTTCACGAAATTTGAACTCGTTTCAATAATGATACAGTTAAACAGTTTTTTTAAATCGGATAATAATTGTGAACTCCATAAGGACCACAATCTAAAAAATAGGTTGCCAGGCAACGAAACATACGCCCACACAGCAGCCAAATAGTCCGGGCACTCAACAAGAGTTGTTGCATTTTAAGTAATCATCAGAAAATCATAATTCAAACTCACCCATAACCACGGTGTAACCGTGATATAATCAAACGTTTTTTTAAATCAGATAATAATTGTGACCTCCAGAGGGACCACAAGCTAAAAAGGGTGATTTTTCGTACAATCAGGGGGCATAATTCAGGAAGTTATGATCCGATATGGGCAAATATGCAATGGAACCAAGATCATTAGGTTATAAACATGCATTTCAAGTTTCATCAAAATCAGTTGAAAATTGTGACCTCTATGACTATAGGGTCCACAACCTTGATATAACATATTTTCACACAATTCGCGTACAGACAGTGGCCATTTTATCCGTCAACTCTGGTCCAATTTTCACGAAATTCAAATTCTCTCTTCATTACCATGAAACCGTGATATAATCAAACGGTTTTTTAAATCGGATAATAATTTTGACCTCCAGAGGGACCACAAGCTAACAAAAGCGATTTTTCGGACAATCAGGGGACATAATTCAGGAAGTTATGATCCGATGGGCGCAAATATCGAAAGGAACCAAGATCTTTGGGTTATAAACATACATGTCAAGTTTCATCAAAATCGGTTCAAAATTGTGACCTCTATAGGGTCCACAACCTTGATATAACATATTTTCACACTATTCGTGTACAAACGGCGGCCATTTTGTCCGTCAATTCTTGTCCGATTTTCACGAAATTCAAACTCTCTCTTCATTACCATGTATCGTTGATATAATCAAATGTTTTTGTAAATCGGATAATAATTTTGACCTCCAGAGGGACCAAAAGCTAACAAAAGCGATTTTTCAGACAATCCGGGGACAATTCAGGAAGTTATGATCGGATGAGCGCAAATATCGAAAGGAACCAAGATCTTTGGGTTATAAACATACATGTCAAGTTTCATCAAAATCGGTTCAAAATTGTGACCTCTATAAGGTCCACAAACTTGATATAACATATTTTCACACTATTCGCGTACAAACGGCGGCCATTTTGTCCGTCAATTTTGGTCCGATTTTCACGAAATTTGAACTCAACCTTCATAACCATAGAAATATAGACTAGAATAGCAATGACGTCTTTTACAACGACGTCATAAGTCGGCCATATTGGAAGTTGTATGACGTGAAAAGTAAACACTGCAAATCGCGCTATATAGTGCGAGGCGCTTTCTATTCTTTGCGTTTTTATGATACTGCAACCTATTATTTTGAACTATGACCGTGCGGCAATTTTGTTTTCACGTTGATGTTACAATTTCTAATAAAAGTACTTGAATAAATAGTGCCAATTAATTTATATTATCTTGCCCGTACGCTTATTTCATTAATGGCATTATTTGGCGCAGAAGTTGTGGAATTTACCGAAGAATTTAATATTTGTTGCGAAAAAGTATTCGGTTGGAAAATATCGTTAATAAATGTCTCTTAGTCTTGAGTTCACAGAATTTAGGCCTAATTTACACCTATTAACAATTTTTAAAATTAATTACTGATTTGTGTATTCGTTGCTCCACAGTAGTATCAATCTTTCACTCCTATACTGACTCGATAAACAAAAGCCACAGACAAAATACCTTCTTAACTTTGATATAAAATTATATATCCATATTTTAGAATCCAAATTCTACATATTTTTCAACAGCAGTGTCATACCCCTTTCCTTAACATTAAATTTAAAGCATGGTTTGAGACGCATGCTATTACTTAGCGGAATCTACGTCAATACGGATTATGGAATTGCATAAATCTTCGAGTCGGATGCTAATTATAGGAAATCGCACGAGAAACTCGATCAAACAACTATTTTTTTCATTGGTCAGAGGCGTCTAACCGCGGGAAAATTTACCGTTACTATTGGCTGACAGCATGCATGCACGAATCAAATCATCTAATTGGAGAGAGAGAGAGGTGGGGTTTAGCGTCCACTCGACATAAACTAGGTCATTTCGGGACTAACCTATGGGTTAATTTTATTTCAATAATTCGCTTGCGCGTATGGGGTCTTTAGCAGTGGGAGGACCCGGAGAAAACCCACGAGGTTGGCATCTTATTTGGATATTGCATACTTTATAGAATATTGGTTGTACACTTTATAGAACAATGCTTGGACCGATAACCTCAATGGCCAACATGTATTACCTTTTATTAGTGTGCTTCCTAGTTTGCCATAATATACAATAAAAATAAGAAATATGTTCGCGTGAACAAAAATATTTACTTGCCATTTGGTTTCGCGGGCCAAAACCAAAATTCCCATTGGACAATTATACGAAGATTGTTTTACATGGGCTTTATTTGTAGTATGACGACAGCGATTTTATCCTCGGAGTACAGCAAAAAAAAGAAGCTCTTCTATTTTGACGTTTGCGCGAGTCGAGAAAAGCGTATGAAACACTGCTATCATATCGTTACTAATGTATGAATGAAATATTAAAAATACATAATACTTGTTTTTTAATTTGTGGGATAAAACGGCCCGATATAAGTGGGATGAAACGACCCGTGTAATTTCAGGATGAAACAGCCCGGGGTGAAACGGTCGTGGGATGAAACGACCTGCTCCCTATCAGATTAGGCCTAAATTCTGTGACAAGAGACATTCATTAATGAATATTTCATATATTCAAGTCAACATTTATTGCGGTAATTGCATTAAAGGAATATCGCGCGGCAATGCAATTTTATTTATGAAGACTTGATGGCAGGCTTACATTCCACAATTGTTTGCTATTAATGATAACAAAAAAAACCAACGAATTATTCAGACGTACATTTATGATTTTGCCCATAAGAAGTCGTAGAATGATGGGAACAGAAGCTTGATATTTGTCTTTCACGTTCTGTGTAAAAACGAGGGGTCATAACCAAAGGTATATGTGCATTAATTGTTTTTCCAATATTTTGGCAAAGGGTGTGCCCTTGGTTTGATAACAGTTTATTTTACATGATAAACTGGTTCCTGGGGGGGGGGGGGGGCTTAAAAAGCCACTAATTTTTAAAGCAGATCTGCGCCACAATGTCTGGCACTGGTTGACCTTTATGATTGTGGTATTGAAAACTACATTGAGACCCCATATTTTCTATTTGACAGGGGGTGCAAAAACTACGGGGGCACAGAATCTCTATTCCATGTGACCAAAGCGTATCATTGCGTCCGCTCAGTTAGAACTCAGCCCGATGAATGCAGTTTCTCCGTTCATAACCATACATGTAATTTTTAGAAGCACAGAGTTTTCATCACGAAGTCCATCTTTGTCTGTAGGCAAGTTAAAATAGGCTATGGACAACATACAACTATAACACATGTTTTGATTTTATGTAATTTACAGACATGATACAAGTAACATGGTGGCTCAGTGAGTAAGATTTTGGCTCGCTGACCATGTTCGATCCCCGAACCGAACAATAGACTTTAAATCACTGGGAGGAAATCCCAAGAAACTCTTCAAATATACTATATAGTTCACAATCAACTAATAACATGTTGTTTGCATTCCAACTCAATTTGTCGGTAAATTTCATCTTTGCTTCTTGCTGCTTCTTTTTAGTTTGAATCTTTATTTCGGCTATCGAGAATTCTACAAAAGCCCAACGTCGTCTTTCAGATTTCGGAGAGTGTGTCGTACTCCTACCACTTCTGGAACTACAAGTGCTTTAGTCTCAACATCCAAATCTCTGCCTGCTAAACTATCTCTTTTTAAATTAAACTGTCTAGGGAACCCCAGTATTATTTCTGCAGTAATATCATACAGTGTAGTGTCTTCATTAAGAACGGTCTCGTCTTGAAGTGTTAGATATTCAATTTTACTCAAACTTTCAGTAAATTCAATTCCGTTAAGGACTATCAAGATTTTATTAATATCGGGACTTTTAATTTATCCAAACGAGTTTTTATTTCTGTGAAGAATTTGTCAATGTTCTGCACAGCAAACGAGAAGGCCCCACTAGCCTTGTCAATTTGTGAACGTCTACCTTTCTCTTACATCATCTGCGATGGAGAGAGTCTTCCTGTTGGTTTCTGGTGCTGTGAGTATGTCAGTGCTTTAATTTGTTGTCACCACCGGGACCGGGCTGCCGTAGAATAGCCTACAACTGACTTTACGATTTGGTTGTCGAATCAATTTTGGGAAATGTTTAAAACTGTGGCTATGCGCAAACCAATCTCTTTTCTGAATAAAAATTATGTCTGTTTGTCGATCTGTTATTCAGGTGTCATAGACTGGCCAAAGGTTTTCTGCAAAATATAAACAAAAACTTCTGTTTAAGATGTCTGATCTAATTCAAATTGGAGTGAGGGAGTAAATACTACGAATTATGAAATAAGTAAACAAATACTTGAAATACCACGCCATGAAATGTTGTGAGGAAATATCAAAGGCGTTTTATAGCTGAGGCGCTGGAGGCGAGAGCCTCCTCGCGAAAAAAATTAAAAAAGTTGAACAAATAAAACAGGAGAAAAATGCTAAAATTGATGAGAAAAATGAAATGTACCCTAGTTAGGGAGGGCCCTAAAGGCAGACAAAAGGCCCCCTCGTCTGACAAAAGGGCCCCTCTTTCCAAGGGAAAGGGCCCCCGTGTCCGAGTCAATCGTTTTCTTTACACTGTTACTGTCGAATCCACTACTGAATGAGAATGCATTGCATTGCACTGGTATAAAAATCCTCAATCAAGATACCCCTCCGTCAACCCCCGCGAAAGAGGGCCCTCAAAATAGTATAGCCTCCGCCGTGATAAACCTTAAAACGTCCCTGGGAAATATGATTGTATTTACAAACATTGATTTCCCAAAGTCTTGGACATAGTTAAAGAGGTGTAAAACATATAAAATTCAAGTTTTTAATCTGCGGCCGGGCTGTCAAAGACCACGTTATTGGGCGTTGTTGTCTATAGCTATATTCTCGAATATACATGCGAGAAAAACCGTGTACGCGATTATTAAAACAGGAGTAGGAGTAAAATTACTTTTTGAGACAATAAAAGGGAGGTGACATTAGAAATTCTTTTATTAAATAAAAGTAGAAAACTGGAAGTTGTGTTCATCAGTTTAGATTAATTTGTCATGTTTGTTTTCTTATTCTTATTATTAAAAAAATAAGTTTACTTACTTAAAATTAAATTGCAAAAGTATACGCCAAGGCCTAATAGGCCTAACATAGAAAAGGGTAGAGTTAAGAATAGACTCTGTTGTTAGTAGTAGACCCTAACACAGCCGTAGAGTAGGCCTACTTCTAGGCTACACAAGTTCAAAGCAAATTCTCTTCATTTAAAAGTGTAACTAACTTAATGAGCGATATTCATTGGAAATGGGCCTATTCCTAATTTCGGTATAACTGCTATTGTATGACGGCACCACTACCAGCATGTGGAACCTCGGCATATAATGATAATATATAGGCCTAGACCTAGATGAGAGTTTGGGCCTAGCGACCAAAAAAAGAAAAAAAAACACCACAAGAAAATGCAATGCCATCTTTTAAGATTTATTTTTTAAAAATTCGAAGTTTAGTTATTACGATTGCACGGTAAAATTGCACTAGGCCTAGTGACACTATAACTATAAATTAATAGTATTACTCTAATACTAATATAAGGTGTAGTACTAGGCCGAGATTTTGATTTGGCTTTTCCTAACCTATTTAATTAAATGTTCATACTTACTTGTGAGAACTAACACCCTGTGCTGTCGCCCAGGGATTTTTGTGGAGAAAACACCAAAAAGGAAAATACTTTGGTCCGCATAGATCGTTTTTCGTGTGTGGTTTAGTGTATGGATACGAGTGATCGGCCATATTGTTTACACTGACTACAACTTCCAAGATGGCGCCTGGCAGTCGCGTCACCAGACGTCAAAAGTCACGTGATTGCTATTCTAGTCTATATTTCTATGTTCATAACCATGGAACGGTGATATATCAAACGTTTGTTTAAATCGGATAACAATTTTGACCTCCAGAGGGACCACAACTAAAAAGGGCGATTTTTCAGACAATGAGGGGCCATAATTCAGGAAGTTACGATCCGATGGGTGCAAATATCGAAAGGAACCAAGATCTTTGGGTTATAAACATACATGTCAAGTTTCATCAAAATCGGTTCAAATTGTGACCTCTATAAGGTCCACAACCTTGATATAACATATTTTCATACTATTCGCGTACAAACGGCGGCCATTTTGTCAGTCAGTTTTGGTCCGATTTTCACGAAATTCGAACTCAACCTTCATAACCATGGAATGGTGATATCATCAAACGGTTTTTTAAATCGGATAACAATTTTGACCTCCAGAAGGACCACAAGCTAAAAAGGGTGATTTTTCGGACAATCAGGGGCCATAATTCAGGAAGTTACGATCCGATTGGCGCAAATATCGAAAGGAACCAAGATCTTTGGGTTATAAACATGCATTTCAAGTTTCATCCAAATCGGTTCAAAATTGTGACCTCTACACTGTTCACAAGCTAAAAAACGTGAATTTTCGTACAATCAGGGGCCATAACCCATGAAGTTACAGTCCGATACATGCCAATATCAAAAGGAACCGAGATCTTAGGGTGATAAACCTATATTTTAAGTTTCATTGAAATTGGATAAGAATTGTGACCTGTAGACTGTTCACAAAGAATTGTGGACGGACGGACGGACAGGGGCGACGACAATATACGTCCACATGAAAATGTGGGCGTATAAAAAGGCCATTTTTCAGCCAATCAGAATCCATAATTCAGGAAGCTACGATCCAATATCCGCAAATATCCTAAGGAAGCTACGATCCGATATGCGCAAATATTAAAAGGACCAAAGATCTTTCGGTTATACAATAAACATGCATTTCAAGTTTCATCAATCTGATTAAAACACAGATCCAATTTCGTTTCGTTTTTTATAGTTCAAAATTTCGTTTTTACTTGTCTTCACTACTCTTGGATCTGGAGGACTTGTTATTTAACTGGTGTTCTACCTGAAATGAGGGGTCGGCCAATCAAATGGTCTGTCGAATCGACCCTTTGACCTTTTCATGCGTGGAACTGTGGGTAGATATTACCAGCCAACGACGTCTATACTAACACCAGCGGATAGAAATCATAACAAAACACAAGTGGATTTTGAAAAGCATGGCGATCGCTAATTGGTTAATCGAATGACTGACGTTATCGGGTCAAATGTCCCGTGCTTGATACCTGACGTCATAGAACGTGAGCGTTCACTATAACTAGTTAGATCTACATGAGTGTAGGCCATCGAAAGTATAAAAAACGAAACGAAATAGAGATCTATATTTTAATTAGATTGAAGTTTCATTAAAATTGTGACCTCTACAGGGTCCACAGCCTTGATATAACATATTTTTACACTCTTCGGGTACAAGTGGCGATCATTTTGTCTGGCAGTTTTGGTCCGATTTTCGTGAAATTCTAACTCAACCTTCATTACTGTATAACAGTGATAATCAAAGGTTTTTTTTTTAAATCACATAGAAAAAGTCAATATTGCGTTTCAAACGCACGTGACGTGATAAGTATTATGAATTAACTCACAGACACGAAACAACTCTACAGGGCAATTTCCCGCAGATTATGATTTCTTGGAATTTCATTAGACAATTATTAGTCTCAATCGCGTACCTCAGATTCTTCATTATCCAGGACGGTAATAACCATCAAGAGCCAGGAGAAAGGCCTGTCATTGAGTCAGATGGCCCGGTTTCGAAGCCCTGGTTGTACATGACAAGGAGTAGGGTCGCCTGTCCAACCTAGTGGATTTTCTCCGGGTCCTCCCACTGTTAAAGACCCCTACGCGCAAGCGAATTATTTAAAAAATTATTAAACCATATGTTAGTTCCGAAATGACCAAGTGTGTGTCGAGTGGATGTTAAATCTTATTTCTCTCTCTCTTTTGAGGAGAAAGACTAAGACTTGGCCGACATGCATTACCCCCCCCCCCCCCCCCCCATTTTTTTATTGCAAATTTAGACGAATTACAAGAATGACCCGTGGATGACTGTAATATCTCGGTAATCCGTTATAAAACAGAAAAAAACATGCCTGGGTAATAAGGAGGAATTTCAAGTTTCATCAAAATCGGTTCCAAATTGGGAACTAGACAGTGTTCACAAGCTAAAACCAAGATTTTTCGTATAATCAGGGCCCATAATCCACGAAGTTACAATTCAATAGATGTCGAAAAGAACCAAGATCTTAGAATGATAAAACTATCAAGTTTCATTGAAATCGGATAAAAATTGTGACCTGTAGAGTGTTCACAAATAATTGTGGACGGACAGACGACAATATACGTCCAGCTATATATAAAGTAAAAACGTGATTTTCAGTGCAATCAGTGACCATAAACAATATTTTAAAGTGGTGCGTCACATGCCAATTTTGAAAGAAACCAAGATCTTTGGAAAATTACAGATAAAAATTGTGACTTGTAGAGCACCCACAGGGAAAGTGAGGTGGACGACATGACATACCGGTCAAATGAAAATGTGAGAAACTTCCAAAATGTGTGCATACAAAAAACAGCAAGCTTATATTATCCATGTAAATAATTGTGATACAAGTTGAAATAATAGTGGATTTGGTTAAAACTTCACAAATTACTTGGGAATTTGGAAATCAAATTTGGAGGAGCCATTAGACACAATGAAATGAAATGGAGTTTAACGTCCTACTGTTCTGCTCCAAACTGGACTTATGAAGATGCAGACGGGCAAACATGTATGCCATACAGTGTGCTATGAGAGAAATTTTGCCCAGACAGCAGCAAGTACTACAGCCTACTCTTATTATATCGAATTCCAATGACTTAGACTGGATCGTTGAAGTCTACATGTATGACGTCAGAAGGAATTGAATGTATAATAAAATGATTTTTAGAGCGGCAGAGTAGTGCTCTGAAGTAGATATTTACTTTTACGTCCGAATTGTTGAATTTTAAAATTTGGTGTGGACATGAAACCCAATTCACAAAATCTTGTTTGAAGGTAAACAATAATGAACAGTGTTTTGGTGTCAAAATGTAGCTTGTTACTGGAGTGATTATCGATATCTCTTTTTAGCATGTACTTCACTAATAGATTCCCATCTTACCCACTTAGCCACCGTGACCCCCTTAGCCTTAATATTGGCGAACCTTTAACTCTAACTTTCACATCACCCCAGAGTAAAGTAGACCAACACAACAATCTACAAGTAAGAAGCTCGTTCGAGGATCACGTGGGTAAGATGCCGGCTGGAGGTCGTAGTTTCCCCTGGTCAGTGATGCAGAACTGAGGGCCTGACATAAACAGCTGTCTAGTTGTTCCAATGGGAGTACGGGACCAAAAAAAACAGTGAGGTCCCGTGTACACATAAAAGATCCCTTGGCAGTTGGAATTCGATATTAAGGGTAGGACATAGCGCCGCTGTCCTGGCAAAATTTCCCTCATAGCACACTGTGTATTGCGTATGCCCGTCTTCAGTAGCCCAGTTTAGGAGCAGAACAGTAGGACGTTAAACTTACAATTTTAGCCTGTACAATAGGTTTCATGTAGGCCTACTATTACTAATTGTCATCTTGTCAAGCAAATCATCGCATTTAAAGTAGCTAAATCGCTAATTTTTGGGACCTAGAAATTGACACAAGTGGGACGCAGCGCATACAATACAGTATTATAGAAACTGATTACATTCAATGGTTTACCGTTTTTACTCTAATTTCAAGTTCAGCTAAATTAGCCAGCAGTCTAAATCGAATGCAAATTTCTAGCGCCTGGTTATTCCAGTCCACATACGCCGTTGGATTTGGTGCAATGTTTTTCTAGCCTTGTTCCTCGAGTCTCTTGCTAGAGCTGCGGCTGAAACGCATTATGGTACACGATTCGTGTACCAATGGTAAAATGTTTATTTTGTCTTAAAATATTGGATATCAGAAGCCCATCTTTTTCCGATAAAGAGAGAGAGAAATGGGATTCAACGTCCACTCGACACAAACTAGGTCATTCTGGGACCAATATATGGTTTCAATTTTATTTCAATAATTCGCTTGCGCGTAGGGGTCTTTAGCAGTGGGAGGAAACCGGAGTGCCCGGAGGAAACCCACGAGGTTGAGAAGGCGCCCCTATCTCCATGTCACATACGCTCACACCAGGGATTGAAACCACAGCCGCAAGCCAGAGGTGACCGGCCAGCTAGAGGTCGAAGCGCGGCACTCTAGACCACTAGCCCATCCCAACCCCCCTTTTTTCCGATAAGAAACCACAGCCGCAAGCCAGAGGTGACCGGACAGCTAGAGGTTGAAGCTTATATTATCCAACATTTGATTACATGTAAATAATTGTGATACAAGTTGAAATAATAGTGGATTTGGTTAAAACTTCACAAATTACTTGGGAATTTGGAAATCAAATTTGGAGGAGCCATTAGACACAATGAAATGAAATGGAGTTTAACGTCCTACTGTTCTGCTCCAAACTGGACTTATGAAGATGCAGACGGGCAAACATGTATGCCATACAGTGTGCTATGAGAGAAATTTTGCCCAGACAGCAGCAAGTACTACAGCCTAGTCTTATTATATCGAATTCCAATGACTTAGACTGGATCGTTGAAGTCTACATGTATGACGTCAGAAGGAATTGAATGTATAATGAAATGATTTTTAGAGCGGCAGAGTAGTGCACTGAAGTAGATATTTACTTTTACCTCCGAATTGTTGAATTTTAAAATTTGGTGTGGACATGAAACCCAATTCACAAAATCTTGTTTGAAGGTAAACAATAATGAACAGTGTTTTGGTGTCAAAATGTAGCTTGTTACTGGAGTGATTATCGATATCTCTTTTTAGCATGTACTTCACTAATAGATTCCCATCTTACCCACTTAGCCACCGTGACCCCCTTAGCCTTAATATTGGCGAACCTTTAACTCTAACTTTCACATCACCCCAGAGTAAAGTAGAATAACAAAACAATCTACAAGTAAGAAGCTCGTTCGAGGACCACGTGGGTAAGATGCCGGCTGGAGGTCATAGTTTCCCCTGGTCAGTGATGCAGAACTGAGGGCCTGACATAAACAGCTGTCTAGTTGTTCCAATGGGAGTACGGGACCAAAAAAAACAGTGAGGTCCCGTGTACACATAAAAGATCCCTTGGCAGTTGGAATTCGATATTAAGGGTAGGACATAGCGCCGCTGCCCTGGCAAAATTTCCCTCATAGCACACTGTGTATTGTGTATCCCCGTCTTCAGTAGCCCAGTTTAGGAGCAGAACAGTAGGACGTTAAACTTACAATTTTAGCCTGTACAATAGGTTTCATGTGGGCCTACTATTACTAATTGTCATCTTGTCAAGCAAATCATCGCATTTAAAGTAGCTAAATCGCTAATTTTTGGGACCTAGAAATTGACACAAGTGGGACGCAGCGCATACAATACAGTATTATAGAAACTGATTACATTCAATGGTTTACCGTTTTTACTCTAATTTCAAGTTCAGCTAAATTAGCCAGCAGTCTAAATCGAATGCAAATTTCTAGCGCCTGGTTATTCCAGTCCACATACGCCGTTGGATTTGGTGCAATGTTTTTCTAGTCTTGTTCCTCGAGTCCCTTGCTAGAGCTGCGGCTGAAACGCATTATGGTACACGATTCGTGTACCAATGGTAAAATGTTTATTTTGTCTTAAAATATTGGATATCAGAAGACCATCTTTTTCCGATAAAGAGAGAGAGAAATGGGGTTCAACGTCCACTCAACACAAACAAGGTCATTCTGGGACCAATATATGGTTTCAATTTTATTTCAATAATTCGCTTGCACGTAGGGGTCTTTAGCAGTGGGAGGAAACCGGAGTGCCCGGAGGAAACCCACGAGGTTGAGAAGGCGCCCCTATCTCCATGTCACATACGCTCACACCAGGGATTGAAACCACAGCCGCAAGCCAGAGGTGACCGGCCAGCTAGAGGTCGAAGCGCGGCACTCTAGACCACTAGCCCATCCCAACCCCCCTTTTTTCCGATAAGAAACCACAGCCGCAAGCCAGAGGTGACCGGACAGCTAGAGGTCGAAGCTTATATTATCCAACATTTGATTACATGTAAATAATTGTGATACAAGTTGAAATAATAGTGGATTTGGTTAAAACTTCACAAATTACTTGGGAATTTGGAAATCAAATTTGGAGGAGCCATTAGACACAATGAAATGAAATGGAGTTTAACGTCCTACTGTTCTGCTCCAAACTGGACTTATGAAGATGCAGACGGGCAAACATGTATGCCATACAGTGTGCTATGAGAGAAATTTTGCCCAGACAGCAGCAAGTACTACAGCCTACTCTTATTATATCGAATTCCAATGACTTAGACTGGATCGTTGAAGTCTACATGTATGACGTCAGAAGGAATTGAATGTATAATGAAATGATTTTTAGAGCGGCAGAGTAGTGCACTGAAGTAGATATTTACTTTTACCTCCGAATTGTTGAATTTTAAAATTTGGTGTGGACATGAAACCCAATTCACAAAATCTTGTTTGAAGGTAAACAATAATGAACAGTGTTTTGGTGTCAAAATGTAGCTTGTTACTGGAGTGATTATCGATATCTCTTTTTAGCATGTACTTCACTAATAGATTCCCATCTTACCCACTTAGCCACCGTGACCCCCTTAGCCTCAATATTGGCGAACCTTTAAAGTTGCAATAGCATTTTTTTAAGATATATTTTTAAAATGTATTAAAATAGATTGAACCTATAAACAGTCCTACCTTGTTTAAGAATAATCCTATTAATCCTATAATTCACAATTGCCAGTTGAGAAATTGGCAAAATATCATTTTCAACTTCAAATTCAAACGTTTGAAGATGGCCATCCATGGAGAGGAATGGGAAAACAAGGGAGGTAATTGAGTAACTATTTCCTCAATCAACCTGTGTCACCCATTTTAATGCCCCAAAAATTTTGCCCATGATCGTATAATAGTGAGTTGACAACCTTTTGAGCAAAAGACATAGAAATAATTATGTTTTCACTTTCTTAGAAAATATGAAATTGTAACTTTAACTCTAACTTTCACATCACCCCAGAGTAAAGTAGACCAACACAACAATCTACAAGTAAGAAGCTCGTCCGAGGATCACGTGGGCAAGATGCCGGCTGGAGGTCGTAGTTTCCCCTGGTCAGTGATGCAGAACTTTGGGCCTGACATAAACAGCTGTCTAGTTGTTCCAATGGGAGTATGGGACCAAAAAAAACAGTGAGGTCCCGTGTACACATAAAAGATCCCTTGGCAGTTGGAATTCGATATTAAGGGTAGGACATAGCGCCGTTGCCCTGGCAAAATTTCCCTCATAGCACACTGTGTATTGCGTATGCCCGTCTTCAGTAGCCCAGTTTAGGAGCAGAACAGTAGGACGTTAAACTTACAATTTTAGCCTGTACAATAGGTTTCATGTAGGCCTACTATTACTAATTGTCATCTTGTCAAGCAAATCATCGCATTTAAAGTAGCTAAATCGCTAATTTTTGGGACCTTGCAATGTTTTTCTAGCCTTGTTCCTCGAGTCTCTTGCTAGAGCTGCGGCTGAAACGCATTATGGTACACGATTCGTGTACCAATGGTAAAATGTTTATTTTGTCTTAAAATATTGGATATCAGAAGCCCATCTTTTTCCGATAAACAGAGAGAGAAATGGGGTTCAACGTCTACTCGACACGGGTCATTCTGGGACCAATATATGGTTTCAATTTTATTTCAATAATTCGCTTGCGCGTAGGGGTCTTTAGCAGTGGGAGGAAACCGGAGTGCCCGGAGGAAACCCACGAGGTTGAGAAGGCGCCCCTATCTCCATGTCACATACGCTCACACCAGGGATTGAAACCACAGCCGCAAGCCAGAGGTGACCGGCCAGCTAGAGGTCGAAGCGCGGCACTCTAGACCACTAGCCCATCCCAACTCCCCTTTTTTCCGATAAGAAACCACAGCCGCAAGCCAGAGGTGACCGGCCAGCTAGAGGTCGAAGCGCAACACTCTAGACCACTAGCCCATCCCAACCCCCCTTTTTTCCGATAAGATCACAGCATCAATGTTGATTTAAATTGACAATTAATTTGTGTTTTCAATGTTGAAGATTTTGGATGATATTGAGTTTAGAGACTTTGCTACTTTAAAATTAGGCAGTGGATATTTTACCGAATTCGGCACTTTACTCTGATTTGCTATTTTGCCGTACCTTCCATTTGACATGCGCAGTTCTCTGATTCCTGAACTTAGCTGTTTTCGCTAAGGCAATGATGCCGGCTATTTTGCCGTCTGACATTAACCTATAACACAAACCCTAACCCTAACCCAAAATCTAAATCTCACCCAAACCCTCACCCAACAGTTCTATTAGTCCTGTGACTAACATAGCTTTTTTCTCCTTTTCTTATAAAGGGACGAAATAGCCTACTTGAATTTCTATGGTAGAATTTGATACAATTATTTTTAAAAGAAAATAAGATACTAATGTAAATTGTAGAAAAACATTTAGAATATTACTCTATTTTGGTCGAGGGCGCATTTCTGCGGATTTTGGTTTTTAATTTAAGTACTAAGACTGTCAGTGGTGTTTATGTTTTTCCAGTAAAATCGTGCTTTGCGCTAAACTTGAAAGACAGAGTAATCAAAATGGTGGAATATATCAAGAATCGCAAAACTGCGCATGTCGAACGGAAGTGGATATTAAACCAATCAGAAACGATGTACGGTAAAACAGCGAAAGTAGATACTTTGCCGAATTCGGTAAAATATCCACTACGTTAAAATTAACAATTTATTGAGAACCAGTTTGAATACCGACACAAGACTGCGTCATGATATAGGATAGGCCTAGCCTGCAAATTGGTATTGGTACTTTGATAGGCCCTACCTGGTGATCATAACCAATTTTTTTTTTTCGTAAAAACTTCTAAGAATTCTGTAAAATTTTTATTGAAACAATGAATATTAACAAAATTGACTTTTCAACATTCCAAACAACCTACAAAAATGGACAGTTTATGGGTTTATATAGATTTCAAACTATTAATATTCATATTAGATCTAGACCAGTTTAGTAACCCTATATAATAATACTACTAAATCATCTACTAGTCTAGCTAAACTGGGCAAGTTTAGCTATGTCTACTGACTTACTACAGTGTACGGTCACAAACAAACAAAGTTTATACAAGCAGACGTAAAAAAAACCACTAACAACATCCTCAGTCTTATTGCAATGACTTATAATTTAACAAAACATAAATTGTACTCACCGTCTAATAAGTAATAAATCTTCTTTACTACAGTTACGGGTACCTCACTGACTGTGACAAAAATAGCGCCAATTTTGAATGAAAGCGTCATTCAGTACACTTCGGTATTTTTCAGCCGTGAATATGACCTAACCATCACATTTCTTGGCCAATAGCGTTTTGTTTTAATATTCCGGTGATATTAATCTTTATATCCTATACCCACAAAGAGCCATTTGTGGGTATAATTTTACGATGAACTCCATGATCTTGAACATTTTTTTTCTTGAACAAAGTTGGGTAATAGAATAAAAAACGTAAAATACTTTAGAGATAAAATTGAATAAAATGGCTCTTTGTGGGTATAATTTTACAATGAACTCCATGATCTTGAACATTTTTTTTTCTTGAACAAAGTTGGGTAAGAGAATAAAAAAACGTAAAATACTTTAGAGATAAAATTGAATAATATTTGCTTTTTAAAAACACCCCTCCACCCCCCCCAAAAAAAAAATAGATCATTTATTTGAGACCTTAAAGAGTGGGTGTTTGACTAAATTCAACGTCGTGGTTCAAAAGAACATTAGATGACTTTCAACCCATCTGAACTGTCTTAAGGTCCTGGGCCAAGGTCAAATAAGTTAAACTGGCTTTGAAATAAAACTTTTTTTTTCAAGGTCAATTGTCCACCCCTTGGCCTTGACCTTAATGATCTTGAACTTGGCTTTAGGTCCTTTATTTGTTTAGCTATATCTCAAAATGCAAAGGTCTTGTAGATGCATGTCCCAGATGTCAAGGCAAAAATGAACTGGGGTTTAACGTCCTACTTTCTGCACCTAACCTTGGCTAATGGAAGACGGGCATACGCCATACAGTGTGCCACGAGGGAAATTTTGCCCGGGCAGTGGCGCTACGGCCTACTCTTATATCGAATCCAAACTGACAAGGGATCTTTTACACACGCCAATGTGTACATGGGACCTCGGTTATTCGTCCCATCCGAACAAGACAGCTGCCCTTGTCAGGTCCTCCCGTTCTGCATCATTGACAAGGGGAAACCATTTTAACCACGCCGAAAATCTCGGCCAATGCAGGGATCGAACACTTAACCCCCAGGGTAGCGAGCCAAAACCTTACCCACTTAGCCACGTAGATACCTGTTACAAATGCCCTTTAATATGCGCCACCCAAAGAGCAACCAGTTTGAAAAAAAAAGATGGTAGCCCTAATTAAGTTTACGGCGCATCTATCCAGGCTACTTCTGAAAATTATGTCGGAGAAGCCGATCCACGGTGTTAAAGTCCGTCCTTATACCATAAACATCTCCCGGGGTATAAAATCCCCACTCCACCCCCACCCCGGGTAATCGAAGTTGACAAATATTGGTACAACTTTAAGACTCCGGCTATCCCAACTAAATCGTCCACGGTGAACCAGAACATCGCCATGCATTTTACCTCAGAGGTCAAAGTCATATCAAACTTGAAAATTGTTCAAAAATGGAAAATAAATATAAATTTTCCTCGACCTTACTGTGACACCTGTGATAAAGTCAGGTAAATTGACCATTAATGTGTTAAAGTCCATGTAATTGCAAACCAAGAAGTGACCCTGAACTTGTGTTTGGCCTTATATTCAGTTTAAGATGGGACTTTTGACCTGGTTCAAATTCATGGATGAAAAGAACATTAAATGACCATCAAATCTACTGAATGAAAAATGACTCCGAAATAAAATTTCTTTTTCAAGGTAAATGTTCGAACCTTTGGTTTTGACCTTACCTCCCACATTTACTTACTATATCTCAAAACGGAAAGTTCCTTGTAGAAACATGCCCCAGAGATCAAGGTCATAATGTCAGTTAGGGCTGAAACGATACGCTAAGCCACGATACGATACACTGTTTTTAAACCACCTTACGATGCGAATGCATCACGATACGCGTCTTTTTTCTGTAAAATTGGATTGGGTTCTAATTAAACTTAATAAAAAAACTAAAATTTGTTAATTAACTTTATTATTCATTTTGTAGATACACATAATAAATAAATAAAAATATAACCAGTATTGGCTAGTATAGTGGTAACTGGGTAAATTTCAATTTATATAGACAAAACAACAAGTAGGCTATGTCTGGTCATTCTTATGCTAGATAATACGCAGTTTGATTAATTGTTTCAAAAATAACAACTAAACATTGAGCTCATATTTGTAGTATTTCCCGAGTAACGTATCTGAGCATGGAAGGACCGACAAACTGAGACATCTCTGTTAACCTTTCTATTTCCATTTCTGTACGTGACGGGAAAATCAAAATATTCCCCCACTTTCGATTTATACTTGAATTGAGGCTTTTCGATTTCCAAATCACCCAATGTGGCAGTACTTGAACCTGACATAGGACTTACTAAGCCTAATAGTAGTAATAGTAATAGAATGGTGTTTATTAGCTGTACCCTCATGTAAAAACAAAATTAAAATTCTAAATTTGTCGGTAATTCTGATTCTCATTCAATCTCTGAGCAGTGAGCACGATACCATGCGAGGGTTCCTTAGCAGACGAATATTTATGTTATATTAAACCTGATTGGATGAACTGTTAGACTTAACTATTTATAAAACGCGTTCTTACAATAAACGTAGTACGCGATTATTAGGACATGTACCGGTCTGTTAGGTTGTATACATTGAAACGTCTGGATGATAGTGTAAACTCTTAGACCAAAGCGAGCGACTTTATTGTCCGATGTGTTTGTAAACCACGAAAACTAGCTTCCATCAGCGATTTAAAACAAGTTTTAATTGAAAGAAACCACACTGTTATGCAAGTCACTTTATTTTTAAACTAATGTATCGTGCTTTATACTAAATTATATCGGTAATCGTAAGAAAAAAATAAATCTAGATATACCGGTTTTCACTATAAAAATATCGTTTATCGTGACAGTTAAAAAAATCTCGGTACACCGATTCACCGATGAATCGTTTCAGCCCTAATGTCAGTTACGCAGAGAATTGTCAGTGTTTCAGCATATTAAAAACTGATGTCAAAAATGACATGGTTCAAACATTAATAATATAATGCTTTAATAGGGTGCCCCACCCTAAATGAATATCTCCAAATATCTCGACAATTACACCACAATAATAATATATTTAGAAAGCCTTAAATCTGTTTCACACATTTATAGTCACTAAATAAACGACCATGCTGTACTTCATAAGCTATGATCATTAAACCATACATGAGTAATACTGAAAAATGGTTTGGAGTGGCGTCCATAACATCCAGACACTTTTGAGTAAAAGATAGGTTACGTGCCCTTGTTTTGAAATTAGTCTCGCTTAACTAGTCTACCGATCATTCTACATCTAATTGACGGGTCGGGATAATCAAGACTACTTTTTTTACGAAACATGGAACAAGAAATTGAATTTAGAAGCACCAACATCAGGCAACTCAACAATATTTTTAAGAACCTTGTAAAAGTAAAATGAAACTACTGCTAGTATCATATTCTTGCTGTACGGCATTGAGTCAGAGATATTATTTGTACTAAACCAAAATATGCAGCTTCTAATGGTACAGCTAATTATAAGGCAATTTAAAAAATAAAACGAGCGTAATTTCTAAAGATGCCGTAATAACCAAAAAGTTAAATATTATTGCTATTCAGAATCGTCAACAATAGATTTTTTACGGCTGTAGTAGTGTTTGGTGTTTTGAACATTTCCGCATGCTGTTGCTATTTATAGCCTCAACGAGTGTGCGAGACTGTTAGAAATCAGTAGTAAATTATTCAACTAAAACGTGCAGGATCAACGTGTCAAGAACAACTTTTCAGTTGGCACGTGGGGCACCCTAGCTTTAATGCAGCGTTTATCAATGAAACATTAGAAAACACCAAAAATGACATTTAGTTATAGTCATTGTCAAATTAAAGGAACAAGATTTAACGTCAAAATAAAACGCTTTACAAACTTTATTGGAAGGATGTTTTTGTTCGTTCAATTTAAACGTTTTAGACCAGGAAAACGGAACGTTTAAAAAGCCAAGATTCAATGGAATTAATAGAACGTAAATAATAATAAAAAATCAATAACTTTCAAAGAATTATAACGTTGAGGTAGATTATTAATTTGACATTCTTTTTGAATGTTTCTAAAATTTACGTGACCAGAGCATATTAATTAATGTTTCGTAACGTTCAATGAATCATAAATTAAAAGGTTACAAAAGTTAATTTAACGTTTTTACATTATGAAAACGCAACGTTTAAAAAAGCTAAGATCCAACAGAATCAATATGTCGTCATGAATAAATATATAAATAACGTTCAAAGAATTATTAGTTAAAACGTTACATACTTTATTGTATAAGAAATAATTTACTAATGTGTACTGTAGGTCTGACCAGGCTTAGGAAATAACTTTGTATCAGATGGTTGATTTGATGTTCTTGAAACAACTAATCTGGAAGTTAATAAAGTAAACGTCAATAGAACAATACCAATTAATGTTTAGTAACTTCTGATAGTTTCAACGACGAAACGTCAAATAAAACGCGCTTTAAACGTTAATCGTAAGTAAAACCCATCTAAATATAAAACGATTTACGAACATTTTTGGACGGTTATTTTTGTTTGTTTAATTTAAACGTTTATTATATTAAGAACATGGAATGTCTTTAAAAAACAAAATCCAATGTTATCAATATAAGGTTACAAACACAAATATTAATAACGTTCAAAGAATCATAAGTTAAAACGCTACAAAAGTTATGTTAGACGAACATAGTTTACTGACGTTTACAGGTTATCTGACCAGCCTTGGGAAATAACGTTGACTCAGATGGTTCATTTGACGTTCTCGGAAGAGCTAATCCCAACGTTTCTGAAGTAAAAGTCGCTAGAACGATTATAATTAATGCTTAGTAACGCCTCACAGTACCAACAATATAACGTAAAAAACGGGTTTTAAACATTGATCTGATGTTTTAATGCAACCGTTACTGACGATGTAACAGGTTGTTTGACCAGTCTTGGGAAATACCCTGAATCAGATGGTTTATTTGACTTTCTTTGAACAATTAATCTGGATGTTTCTAAAATAAACGTCAATAGAACGATACTAATTAATGTTTAATAACGTCCCACAGTATTAACGATAATACGGCAAAAACAAGAAACAAAACAAAAGCGATGTAACATGGAAATATAACGTCACAAGAACGATATTACGTAATGTTTGATAACGTCCAATAATTCAATGCAACGTTTGCCAATGAACATTAAAATAACATCAGGTCATTGTTGAATTACAGGAAAAAGATGTGAAATGGAAAATGCTTTACGAACTCAATTGGAAGTTTGTTTGGGGGGGGGGGGCTTTATTTCAACGTTTTAAGATTAACAGAAGGTTTTAAAAACAAAAATTCAATATAATCAATATGTACGTCACAATCAAATATATTAATAATGTTCAAAGAATCATAAGCTAAACAAACATATTACCAACGTCGTAAGAATCATAAGCTAAAACGCTACGAAAGTTACGTTAGAAGAACATAATTTACTGACGTTTACAGGTTGTCTGATTCGGCTTGGGAAATAACGTTTAATCAGGTGGATCAGTTGACGTTCTTGGAACAACTAATCTGAACGTTCCTAATGTAAACGTCACTAAAACGATATCAATTAATGTTTTGTAACGTTTCACAGTATCAACGATATAAAGTCATAATCGTACGGGGTGAAAACATTAATCGTATGTTTGAATGCAACGTTTGCTAATGATGTAAGATGTAAAAAAAAGGACGTAAAATGGAAATTTGTTTTGCAAATTTTATTGTAAGTCTGTTTATATTTTCGTTTAATTTCAAAGTTTTTAGAAAAGAAAAACGGAACGTTTTAAAAACTAAAATCCAATAATCAATATTATAACGTCACAAATAAATATATTAATGGCACCCAAAGAATCATAAGCTAAAACGCTACGAAAGTTACGTTAGACGAACATAGTTTACTGACGTTTACAGGTTGTGTGACCAGGCTTAGGAACCAGCGTTGAATTAGATGGTTCATTTGATGTTCTTGGAAGAAGTAATCCAAACGTTTCTGAAGTAAAAGTCGCTAGAACGAAAATCATTAATGCTTGGTAACGCCTTACAGTATCAACGATATAGCATCATAACAAACGGGTTTGAAACATTGATTTAATGTTTTAATACAACTTTTGCTAACGATGTAAGATGTAAAAAAGATGTAAAATGGAAATACATTTTACGAACTCAATTTGAACGTTTTTAGATTAGGAAAAATGAACGTTTTTAGAGTAGGAAAACAGAACGTTTTAAAAACTAAATCCAATAATCAATATAACGTCACAAACAAATATATTACTAACGTTCAAGGAATCATAAGTCAAAACGATATACAGTAGTTACGCTAGAAGAACAAAATTTACTGCTGTTGCCAGGTCGTCTGACCAGGCTTAGGAAATAACGTTGATTCAGGTGGTTCAGCTGAAGTTTTTGAAACAACTGATCTGAACGTTTCTAAAGTAGAACAATATTAATTAATGCTTAGCAACCCCTCACAGTATCGGCGATGTAAGGTAAAAAAAACGGGTTTGAAATATTGATCTAATGTTTTAATGCAACGTTTGCTAATGATGTAAGATGTCGAAAAAGGAAATACAACATTTTACAAAATTTATTCGAAGGTTTTTAATTTCAACGCTTTTAGATAATGAAAACAGAACGTTTTAAAAACTGAAGTCAAATATAATCAATATAAGGCCACTAACAAATATATTACTAACGTTCAAAGAAACATAAGTTAAAACACTACAGTCAATAGTTACGTTAGAAGAACATAATTTACTGACGTCTATAAATTGTCTGACCAGACTTGGGAAATAACATTGATTCAGGTGGTTCAGCTGACGTTCTCGGAACAACTGATTTGAACATTTCTAAAGTAAACGTCAGTAGAATAATATTGATTGATGTTTAGTAACGTTTCACAGTATCGACGAAATAACGTCATAAAAACAGGGTTGAAACATTAATCTAATGTTTTAATGCAACGTTTGCAAATGATGTAAGATGTAAAGAATGTAAAGTAGAAATACATCGTTTTACGAACTTTACTGGAAGGGTTTATTTTTCGTTTAATTTTAACGTTTTAAGATTAGGAAAACAGAACGTTTTAAAAACTGAAATTCAATGTAATCAATAATAATAATTATAACTTCACCAAAAATATATTACTAACGTTCAAAGAATCATAAGTTAAAACGCTACAAAAGTTACGTAAGAAAAACATAATTTACTGACGTTTAAAGTTTGTCTGACCAGGCTTGACAAATAATATTGAATCAGGTGGTTCAGTTGACATTGTAAACGTCAATAAAACGATATTAACTAATGTTTAGTAACGTCTCACAGTATCAACGATATAACTTCATAAAAAACGGAGTTGAAACATTAGTCTAATGTATTACTAACGTTCAAAGAATCATAAGTTAAAACGCTTCAGAAGTTACGTCAGAAGAACATAATTTACTGACGTTTCTAGGTTGTCTGACCAGGCTTGGGAAATAACGTTGATCAGGTGGTTCAGCTGACGTTCTTGGAACAACTAATCTGAACGTTTCTTAAGTAAACGTCAGTAGAATAATATTAATTGATGTTTAGTAACGGTTCACGGTACCGAGGGTATAACGTCAAACAAAAACATGGTTGGAACATTCATCTAATGTTTAAATGCAACGTTTGCTAATAATGTAAGATGTAAATAATGTAAAATATAAATAAACGTTTTACGAACTATATTGGAAGTTTTTATTTTTCGTTTTATTTTAACGTTTTAAGATTAGGAAAACAGAACGTTTTAAAAACGGAAATTCAATATAATCAATTTAATGTCACAAACAAATATATTACCAACGTTCAAAGAATCATAATTTAAAATGTTACAAAAGTTACGTTAGAAGTACATAATTTACTAACGTCTACAGTTTTTCTGACCAGGCTTGACAAATAACGTTGAATCAGGTGATCCAGTTGACGTTCTTGGAACAACCAATCTGAACGTTTCTAAAGTAAACGTCAGTAGAACGATATTAACTAATGTTTAGTAACGCCTCACAGTATCAACGATATAACGTCATAAAAAAACGGAGTTGAAACATTAGTCTGATGTATTACTAACGCTCAAAGAATCATAAGTTAAAACGCTACAATAGTTACGTTAAAAGAACATAATTAATTGACGTTTTAGGTTGTCTGACCAGCCTTGGGAAATAACGTTGATTCATGTGGTTCAGCTGACGTTCTTGGAACAACTTGTTTGAACGTTTCTAAAGTAAACGTCAGTAGAACAATATTAATTAATGTTTAGTAACGTTTCACAGTATCAACGATATAACGTCATTAAAAACATGGTTGAAACATTAATCTAATGTTATAATGCAACGTTTGCTAATGATGTAAGAAGTAAAGAATGTAAAATAGAAATACAACGTTTTACGAACTTTATTGGAAGGGTTTATTTTTCGTTTTATTTTAACGTTTTTAGATTAGGAAAACAGAACGTTTTAAAAACTGAAATTCAATATAATCAATATAACGTCACAAACAAATGTATTACCAACGTTCAAAGAATCATAATTTAAAACGTTACAAAAGTTACGTTATAAGAACATAATTTACTGACGTCTACAGTTTGTCTGACCAGGCTTGACAAATAACGTTTGAATCCGGTGGTTCCGTTGACGTTCTTGGAACAACTAATCTGAACGTTTCTAAAATAAACATCAGTAGAACGATATTAACTAATGTTTAGTAACGTATCACAGTATCAACGATATAACGTCATAAAAAAAACAATAATCTAATGTTTTAATGCAACGTTTGCCGATGGAACATTATAAAAACATTCAAAACTAGACCTGCATGCAGGAATGACGGGTTTCACTGGTGCCATGTTACCTTTGAACTTGAACTTGTGTCACTTTCGGTGCCACGTTACCCTTGAACATATGTCACTTCCGGTACCAATGAAACCAATATACAGGTTTCCACATAAGCATTGCACACATCAAATAAAATGGAAACAGAATCAAACAAATCCAGCAATATCAATTGATTTTATACATTTGTTACATGTAATTGATCCTGACAAAATTACAGTACTTCCGGTGATAAAGTAAATGTGCCATTAGTTTTATGAAATCAGAAATGGCATAAGGCATCACATGGTGAAAATATTATGTAAATCGAATAATAATTGCCACTTTTATAGACCAAAAACCTTGAAAAGTGACGTGTAGAAAATCGTCTATTTCTCGGCCACCGCACAAGTTAGAAACCATTTTTTGATATTTATATGACCGCATGGGTTTAATCTATTTGTTGATTGGAATCAAATATCATAATTTTATAAACATTACAAATCAGACTCATTTGAATAAAATATCTGTTTTGAAGGCTTAAAATACAGTTTTTGCCAAAATGACGTTACTTCCGGTGATAATGAAAACGTTAAATTAGTTTTATAACATCGTCTATGACATTAGGCTTCAAAGGGTGAAAATTTTTGTCCCCCGCCTTTCGAAGAAAGCAGGGGACTATTAAATTGGGTTCGTCCGTCTGTCCGTCTGTCTGTCCGTCTGTCCGTCTGTCTGTCCGTCTGTCTGTCTGTCTGTCCGTCACACTTTTTGGGACACAATAGCTCTTTTCCTAATTGAGCTAGAATGTTCAAACTTGGTGTATGTGTTTATTAGGTCAATGCCTTGATGGAGTTCGAAGATGAGCATTTTCCGCTGAGGGTAAGCAGAGATAAGCAATTTGATTGGTTGATGCTTTGGGACACGATAACTCTCTTCCTAATTGGGCTAGAATGTTCAAACTTGGTGTATGTGTTTATTAGGTCAATGCCTTGATGGAGTTCGAAGATGAGCATTTTCCGCTTAGGGTAAGCAGAGATAAGCAATTTGATTGGTTGATGCTTTGAGACACGATAACTTTTAATTGAGCTAGAATGTTCAAACTTGGTGTATGTGTTTATTAGGTCAATGCCTTGATGGAGTTCGAAGATGAGCATTTTCCGCTTAGGGTAAGCAGAGATAAGCAATTTGATTGGTTGATACTTTGGGACACGATAACTCTCTTCCTAATTGAGCTAGAATGTTCAAACTTGGTGTATGTGTTTATTAGGTCAATGCCTTGATTGAGTTCGAAGATGAGCATTTTCCGCTTAGGGTAAGCAGAGATAAGCAATTTGATTGGTTGATGCTTTGGGACACGATAACTTTAGTTCTAATTAAGTGAGATTGATGAAACTTGGTGCATAGTTTCATTATAGTAATACCTTGACTAAGTTCGATAATGAGCATTTTCTGCTCAGGGTAAGCAGAGCGATACGCAATTTGATTGGTCGAGACTTTGGAATACAATAACTCTCTTTCTAATTGAGTTAAAATGTTCAAACTTGGTGTATATGCTTATTAGGTCAATGCCTTGATGGAGTTCGAAGATGAGCATTTTCTGCTTAGGGTAAGCAGAGATAAGCAATGGTTGAAGCTTTGGGACACGATAACTTTAGTTCTAATTAAGTGAGAGTGATGAAACTTGGTGTATAGTTTCATTATAGTAATACCTTGACTAAGTTCGATAATGAGCATTTTCTGCTCAGGGTAAGCAGAGCGATACACAATTTGATTGGTCGAGACTTTGGAACACAATAACTCTCCTTCTAATTGAGTTAAAATGTTCAAACTTGGTGTATATGCTTATTAGGTCAATGCCTTGATGGAGTTCGAAGATGAGCATTTTCCGCTTAGGGTAAGTAGAGATAAGCAATTTGATTGGTTGATGCTTTGGGACACGATAACTTTAGTTCTAATTAAGTGAGAGTGATGAAACTTGGTGTATAGTTTCGTTACAGTAATACCTTGACTAAGTTCGATATTGAGCATTTTCTGCTCAGAGTAAGCAGAGCGATACGCAATTTGATTGGTCGAGACTTTGGAACACAATAACTCTCCTTCTAATTGAGTTAAAATGTTCAAACTCGGTGTATATGCTTATTAGGTCAATGCCTTGATCGAGTTCGAAGATGAGCATTTTCCGCTTAGGGTAGGCAGAGATAAGCAATTTGATTGGTTGATGCTTGGGACACGATAACTTTAGTTCTAATTAAGTGAGAGTGATGAAACTTGGTGTATAGTTTCATTACAGTAATACCTTGACTAAGATCGATAATGAGCATTTTATGCTCGGGGTAAGCAGAGCGATAAGCAATTTGATTTGCCAAGACTTTGGAACACAATAACTCTCCTATGAATTGAGTTAAAATGTTCAAAATTGGTGTGTATGCTTATTAGGTCAATGCCTTGATGGAGTTCGAAGATGAGCATTTTCTTCTTATGGTAGGCAGAGACAAGCAATTTTTGGATGACACTTCGTGTTCAGTTTCATTGCTCGATACGTTTGAAAAAAATAAATGTGCGATTAATTAATATGTGTCATCTATTTATTTTGGGATTTTGGCGGGGGACATCAGCCTCACTGTTGGCTTGTATGAAAATTGAATATTAATTGACACTTTAATGGGCCAAAAACCTTCAAAAGTGACTTTTAGAAAAACGCCTATATCTCGGCAATCGAACAAGTTAGAAACAATTTTATGATATCTATTTGACCGTATGAGTTTTGTTAGTATGTGAATTTAAACCAAAAGTTAATTTTATTATTACATATCAAATAATTCTTGGTTGAAAAAAATATGCAGTTTTTGACCAAATGGCGTCACTTCCGGTGTCAATTTTAAATTATAATCAATTTGATATGACGCATACTTGCTTTTTGAATCAAATGATGTCACTATTGTGAATATCCATTAATAATTGACTATTTTACAGGCAAAATTAAGAAAACAGTGACTTATGCAAAACTGCCCATTTCTCGGCAACTGCTTATATTACAAACTAATTTTCACATACATTCTCTTCGTATGGATTATAGCTACAAGTTTATAAAAGTTACGTAGAAATATTTTAAAATCTGAAAAGCCTGAATGGGTTGTAAATAGGTCAATTTTACGCCCTTTTTCACCCCTAAATCCAATTTGCTAGAAAATGAAATCCAAATTAGAAACACTGCTTCCGACATTTTTTGCTCCTTTAAAAGGACACACTCTTTGAGTCATATAATTTTTATACGCCCACATAGAAATGTGGACGTATATTGCCGTCGCCCCCGTCCGTCCGTCCGTCTGTCGGTCCGTCCGTCCGTCCGTCCGTCCGTCCATCGTCCACAATTTCTTGTGAACGCACTAGAGGCCAGGGTTAATATCCGATTGACTTTAAATTTATACACAGTGTTTAAGGTCATGAGACGAAGAAGCCTATTGATTTTCAGCAATATCCGATAATTACTGCCAGAGTTATGATTCTTGATCACTTTGAAAAATCTTGTGAATGCTCGAGAGGCTAAAGTTAATATCCGATTGACTTTAAATTTATACACAGTGTTTAAGGTCATAAGACGAAGAAGCCTATTGATTTTCACGGATTTCCGATAATTAGTGCCAGAGTTATGGCCCTTGTTGATCACTTCAAAAAATCTTGTGGATGCTCTAGAGGACAAAGATGATGTCCGATTGACTTCAAATTTATACACAGTGTTTAAGGTCATGAGACGAAGAAGCCTATTGATTTTCAGCGATTTCTGCTAATTAGTGCCAGAGTTGTGTCCCTTGATCACTTCAAAAATTCTTGTGGATGCTCCAGAGGCCAAAGTTAATATCTGATTAACTTTAAATTTATACACAGTTTTTAAGGTCATGAGACGAAGACGCCTATTGATTTTCAGCGATCTCTGATAATTATTGCCAGAGTTATGGCCCTTGATCACATCAAAAAATCCTGTGGACGCTCTAGAGGCCAAAGTTAATATCTGATTGACTTTAAATTTACACACACTGTTTAAGGTCATGAGACAAAGAAGCCTACTGATTTTCAGCGATTTCAAATAATTACTTCCAGAGTTATCTCCCTTGATCACTTCAAAAAACCTTGTGACGCTATAGATGCCAAACTTATCATCCGATTGACTTCAGATTGATACACAGAGTTTAAGGTGTTGAAACGAACAAGTATTTTGATTTTCAATGAATTTTGATAACTGAACAGCTAAATCCATGATGTTAAATGTTTCCTATACTAATTGTTAGCGTGGGGCAAAACTTTATAAAAAGCAAACAAATTCTAATGATTTTCAGATAATTACAAAATGTGTTGTTACTCTTAATCAGATTTTAGTGTATATGTTTCATTCCCCAAAAAAGTAAAAATATGCGACAACCCTTGTTGACTGCCCGGACGATTTAGCTGCTGTGGGCGTATGTTTCGTTGCCTGGCAACCTATCTTTCAAAAAAATAATATTTGTTTTCGAAAAATGGTACCTAACTGTCAAAATTGTAGTTTTTGGTAAAATTATGCCACTTCCGGTGCCGACAGATAACACTTTCGGTAATAAAAAAATGACAATTGACACAACGAAGCATATGAACTTTGTTTTATACAAATCGAACAATAAAAAATTTATCTAGGACTGAAAAACTGAATTAGCCAATGGCGGCCAAGGTAAATTACTGAGACAAAATTTTTTAACATTTTTGCGCTAGTCAGATGACTCTCTCATTCTGTGCACAACACGACTAAAAAATATTCATAAATAAAAAAGTTTTTTGTAAAATTTTAAATTTTCGAAATTTGGCGCCTAATATCTTCGAAGATTTGCCGAAAATCAAAAATCGAAAGTAGCGTAGCTATGTGCCCTGTCTCCGGCTATGCCAAAGTGTATCGAAAGTTAAAATCCAATGATTATTGTTAAAATTACTGCAATATTTTCAAAAACGCTAACTTCGGTGATTTCGGAAATTTCGCATTGTCGCACAACGTTCAAAATAGCTTTATCCTCTAAGTCACACCCACTTTCCCAGTAAAACCGAAGAAATCGTAACGATGCGACAAGTAGTTGCTGAGATCTATTCAAATTGGAATCTGAATAATGATAATAATAATAACTAGACCTGCAAGCAGCACTGAACCGGCTTTCAGGAATCATACAGGAAGTTTATTATACCATAACCGATCCAGTGAGCTACCAAACTATACTTTAGTTGTTTTGCTTCAGTGACACCCTCTATCATATGTAAAAGTAATATTTGCTGGCGAAAAGACCGGTCAAAATTGTAAATTATGGCAAAATTACGTCACTTCCGGTGCCAAAAGAAATTTTTATAGGTGAAAAATAAGTCGAAAATAATTCGCAACATACAAAATACAAACTTTGTTTTATAGATATCGGGCAATAAATAATTAACCTATAACCCATAAACTGAAATTAAGAAGGTAAAAAACTTAAAAGTGACCCTGGGAAAATTGGTTATTATTCGACAAGGGAACATGCTAGAAGCCTTTCCTTGATATCAATATGATAGTATTGATTGAGTCTTACTGCCCATTAGAGTCAGACGTTATAAAGTTAAACGAATAATAAATATAAATCCCTTCAAAAAAATGTTTGTTTTGAAGGCTAAAAATACGATTTTTTGCAAAAATTACATTACTTCCGGTGATATTGAAAATGTTAACTTGGTTCATAGAAGTCATAAATGGCATAAGGCATCAAATGGTAAATAAATTATAAAAATCGAATAATAATTGACACTTTTACAGACCAAAAACCTTGAAAAGTGACTTAATAGAAGATCGCCTATTTCTTTGTAACCGTACAAGTTAGAAACCATTTTGTGGTATCTGTATGGTCGTATGGCTTCATTCTATTCGTTGATGGGAATCAAATATCATAATTTTAAAAACATTATAAGGCAGACTCATTTGAATAAAATATTTGTTTTTTAGGTTAGAAATACAGTTTTTGCCCAAAAGACGTCATTTCCGGTCACAGTGAAAATGTAAAATTGGCTTGACCTAGTCCAAATTGGCATTAGGCATCAAATGGAAAAAAAAATATTGCAAATCGAATAATAATTCACTCTTTTATAGGTAAAATAACGTGAAAAGTGATGCATGCAAAATTGCATTTTTCTCGGCAACTGCTCATATTACAAACTAATTTTCGCATACATTCTCTTCGTCTGGATTATTGCTACGAGTTTATGAAAATTACAAATAAATATTTCAAAATATGAAGACGCTGAATGAATTGTAAATAACTGAATTTTACACTTTATTTTACATTTTATTCGAAATTGCCCGAAAATGAAATTGAAATTAAAAAATATGAGCTAAGGATTTTGTGCACCTTTGCAGGGTGCATCCTTTTAGTTATATCAGTTTTGAAAAAAAATAATATTTGCTTTCAAAAAGTGGTACCGAACTGTCAAAATTGTAGTTTTTGTTAATATAACGTCACTTCCGTTGCCGACAGAAAAATTTCACCGTAACAAAAAAAATTACAATTGGGACCACGGTGCATATGAACTTTGTTTTATACAAATCGAACAATAAATAATTTTTCTGGGTACGAAAAACTAAATTAGCCGATGGCGGCTAACGCAAATTACCGAGACAATTTTTTTTCTCATTTCTGCTCAAGTACGATGATATTTTAACCCTGTGTAAAATATCATCAAAAAATATTCATAAATAAAAAAGGTTTTCGTAAAAAAAAATAATTTTTTTCAAAATATCGGACATTTTTTCGACTACTTCCGGTTTTACGATCGTTGTTGTGATAGCTTTACCAAGTTCTTTGGATACTTAACTTTCTGTACCAGAAGTGTCAGAAACATCCATTGAGTAGTTTTGGAAAAAAAGATAAATTAAAGAGCGTTTCCAAAAATTTAACGATTTTTCAATTTTTTTCAAACTTTGAGGCCATTTTTCGACCACTTATATTATTTCAATGCTTTTCATTTTGGATTCCCTATATAGACAACTGATAGGACTTTGAGTATGAAAAGTTTAAGAAAAATCGTAGGCGTCGTTTTCGAGAAAAGGGCGTCTCAGAATGTTAAAAAATTGGAAAATACTAGATTTTTGGCATACAATAATTTATTTCCTTACCATCGAAATCGTATTATTTTGATACCATATGATGGTCCATTAATAGGGCTATCCAGCGACACTTTAGTTCTTTTGGTCCGCTATTACCTAAGGGAGAAATCAAGTTTTTCGCAAGTGCGACAATGTTTTTACTCTTTTTTTTCATTTTTCGAATACTTCCGGTATGGTTATTATTGTCGGAATAGTTTTAATAGCCAGTTTGGGCACTAAAATAGCCACAGGGCTCTGTAATGATATATTACATTATCTGATCAGATAAAATGCCCCTGAGAAATCCTATGTTCAAAAGTGCCAAAAATGCAAAAAATTTAAAATATCGAAAATTAAATTTTAATAATTACATACATATTATACATCGTTAGAATCGTAATTAGGTCAGCTATCTGAATATACAACCTTTTTTTTAAAAATCTCTTAAAATAAAAAAATAGTAGAGCATTTTCCAAAATTTCACGATTTTTCGACTTTTTTCGATTTTCAGTCCCTTTTTTTATCCTATTCCAGACATTTCAAAGTCTTATTGGATGGCTTCATGCAAAATACCTCCAAAAGGACTCTCGATAGAAAAAATTAAAACAAAATTGCAGGTTAAGTTTTCGAGATACAGGCGTCCAAAAACGCTCCAAATCAGAAAATACTTGATTTTCAGCGTGCCATATTTTGTTGTCTGTTCATAGTATCCGTATGAATGGGGTATCATATGATAGTCCAACAATCGTGCCATCAAACGGTACCTTCATTCGTTTAATCCATTGATATCGGGTGGAGAAATAGCGTTTTCCCCCAAAATATCCATTTTTTGCATTTTTTTCAAAATATTGCACATTATTTCGACCACTTCCGGTTTAAGGATTCTTGTCGAAATTGCTTTATAAGTTGGTATTGGACTATAACTTCATGTTCCAGAAGTTTCATAAAACGTGAGTTCTGTCATAAAACGAAACCCGAGCTCACAAAATGGGAAGAAAATTCGAAAAAAATCGAAAAATAAAGGGCGATAACTCTGAATGAAACTTATATTACTGGAATCGGATGGACTTCAGGTATCCAAAAATGTAGGTCAAATTTGAAAATGTTGAAGAATAACAAAAATTGTCTCGTAAACAACATGTTTTCAATTTTCGAACGATAAAAGTCATAGACGAATGTTCGAAAAATTGAAAAATGTGAGATAGCCATTGTCTCAGAAAAGATTGCGGGATTCCAAAAATGTAATTTGTTTGAAAATGGATAAAGAATTGAGGAAACTATGGCCGATTTTCAATTTTTAGACAAATTACAAAGTTCGGTCACTTCCAGTATGCGCAGAAATTTCAAAAATATTTTATCAAGTAGCCACCACATGGTTTCCGGATAGAAAAGCTAATTCCAGATCGATATCTGTGTTCGATCATGGAGATCTAGGCCTTCGCGGTAAATAATAATAATAACTAGACCTGCAGACCTGCAGTGCTGGATCGGCTTTCAGGAATCAGACAGGAAGTGCGTCATACAATAGCCGATCCATCGTGCTACCAAACGATACTGTAGTTGTTATGATTCAGTGACACCCTCTATCAGATTTGTAAATAATATTTGCTTGCGAATACACCGGTCAAAATTGTAAAATCTGGCAAAATTACTTCACTTCCGGTGCCAAAAGAAATCATTATCGGTAACAAATAAGTTGAGAATTCGCAATTGAGAATTGTTTTATACACATCAGACAATAAATAATAAACTTAGAACCCATAAACTGAAATTAAAAAGGTAAAAAACTTAAAGGGAGACAAAATATATCTCAAATTAACCGGCACTACCGAGATGAGAGAAATGGGGTTTAACGTCGACTAGACACAAACTATGTCATTTCGGGACTAGCATGGTTTAGTTTTATATCAATAATTCCCGTGTAAAAGAATTAATTTTTTTCAAAATATCGGATATTTTTTCGACTACTTCCGGTTTTACGATCGTTGTTGTGATAGCTTTACCAAGTTCTTTGGATACTTAACTTTACGTACCAGAAGTGTCAGAAACATCCATTGAGTAGTTTTGGAAAAAAAGATAAATTAAAGGGCGTTTCCAAAAATTTAACGATTTTTCATTTTTTTTCAAAGTTTGAGGCCATTTTTGGACTACCTATATTATTTCAATGCTTTTCATTTTGGATTCACTATATAGACAACCAATAGGACTTTGAGTAAGAAAAGTTTAAGAAAAATCGTAGGCGTCGTTTTCGAGAAAAGGGCGTCTCAGAATGTTAAAAAATTGGAAAATACTAGATTTTTGGCATACAATAATTTATTTCCTTACCATCGAAATCGTATTATTTTGATACCATATGATGGTCCATTAATAGGGCTATCCAGCGACACTTTAGTTCTTTTGGTCCGCTATTACCTAAGGGAGAAATCAAGTTTTTCGCAAGTGCGACAATGTTTTTACTCTTTTTTTTCATTTTTCGAATACTTCCGGTATGGTTATTATTGTCGGAATAGTTTTAATAGCCGGTTTTGGCACTAAAATAGCCACAGGGCTCTGTAATGATATATTACATTATTTGATCAGATAAAATGACCCTGAGAAATCCTATGTTCAAAAGTGCCAAAAATGCAAAAAATTTAAAATATCGAAAATTAAATTTCAATAACTACATACATATTATACATCGTTAGAATCGTAATTAGGTCAGCTATCTGAATATACAATCTTTTTTTGAAAATATCTTAACATAAAAAAATAGCAGAGCTTTTTCCAAAATTTCACGATTTTTCGACTTTTTTCGATTTTCAGTCCGTTATTTCACCTATTCCAGATATTTCAAAGTCTTATTGAATGGCTTCATGCAAAATACCTCCGAAAGGACTCTCGATAGAAAAAATTAAAAAAAAAAGTTGCGTAAAGTTTTCGAGATACAGGCGTCCAAAAACGCTCCAAATCAGAAAATACTTGATTTTCAGCGTGCCATATTTTGATTCCTGCTCATCGTATCCGTACGAGTTGGGTATCATTCAGTGGTCCAATCACCGCCCGACCAAATGATACCTTAATTTGTTTAATCCTTTGATATCGGACGGAGAAATCATGTTTTTACCCATAACACCAATATTTCACGTTTTTTTCAAAATATCGCATATTATTTCGACTACTTCCGGTTTACGGATTGTTGTTGAAATTGCTTTAAACGGTGGTTTGACAATATTGCTTCATGTTCCAGGAATTTCAGAAACGTTGATCCGGCCGTAAAACGAAACTTAAGCTCACAAAATGTGAAGAAAATTCGAAAAAAATTGAAAAATAAAGGGCGATAACTCTGAATGAAACTTATATTACTGGAACCGGATTGCCTTCAGATATCCAAAAATGTAGGTCAAATTTGAAAATTGTGAAAAATAACAAAAATTTTCTCTCAAACAACATTTTTCATTTTTCGATCGCAAGAAGTCAGCGATGAAGTTTCGAAATATCAAAATTTTCAACTGCTATCGTCCGAGAAAAGACTCAAGGTTTCCGAAAATGTCATTTGTATGAAAATAGGTACAGAATTGACGAATCTACGGCCGTTTTTTAATTTTTTGACACAGCACGAAATTCGACCACTTCCGGTCTGCGCAGAAGTTTCAAAAATAGTTTATCAAGTAGCCAACACATGGTTTCCCGATAGAGAATTTGGTCCCAGATCGGTATCTGTTACAGGCACTGAGAAATAGGCTCCCCCGAAAAATAAAATAATAATAATAAATAACTAGATCTGCTACTGTCCCATGCAGATATGAAAGCTTTCATATTCATCGTCACGTGTCATTGATTGTATCAAGTATCCTAAATAAAAGGATAAGAAGAAAAAATTATCAAAATTGGTCAAAAACTCGCAAAATTACAAGTCTAAATATAGTATGAAACATTGCACCCAGGCATAACCATAATCTGAAAACTAAAGGGAAATAACCGAAACTTGTATTACTGTAATGAGACGGATGAGAAAATGAAATGAAAATTGCCGGAAAAAAATTAAAAATGGCAGGTTGGACAGGCGACCTTACTCCTTGTCACGCACAACCGGGCATTCGAAAACACGCTAGTTAACTCAATGACAGGCGCGCGTGCTAACCATTCAGCCGCCCAACCCCCCTTTGAAATCAGACACGTGCAATATGTCATATAGGAAGAATAACAAGCCGCTCACAACAAAATGGTAAATTAATGAGTTTAGGGCAAAAAGGCGTCTACCCGGTGTTCCCAGGCGGTCACCCATCCAAGTACTAACCGGGCCCGACGTTGCTTAACTTCAGTGATCGGACGAGAACTGGTGTTTTCAACATGGTATGGCCGTGGACGAGAGAAGGTGGACAGAACTCGTAGTTATACTTACTTGAATTGACCCGCTTATTGATTTTTTGGGGGGTTTTGTCGGTTTTAAAAAGACGTCTACAGCACCCAGTGTTCCCAGGCGGTCACCCATCCAAGTACTGACCGGGTCCGACGTTGCTTAACTTCAGTGATCGGACGAGAACTGGTGTTTTCAACGTGGTGTGGCCGTAGACGAGAGAAGGTGAACAGAACCCGTAGTTATACTTACCTGAATTGACTCGCTCATTGATTTTTTTTTTGTTTTTTGTCGTTTTTAAAAAGGCGTCTACAGCACCCGGTGTTCCCAGGCGGTCACCCATCCAAGTACTGACCGGGCCCGACGTTGCTTAACTTCAGTGATCGGACGAGAACTGGTGTTTTCAACGTGGTATGGCCCTAGACGAGAGAGGGTGGACAGAACCCGTAGTTATACTTACCTGAATTGACCCGCTTATTGATTTTTGGGGCGTTTTTTGTCGGTTTTAAAAAGGCGTCTACAGCACCCGGTGTTCCCAGGCGGTCACCCATCCAAGTACAGACCGGGCCCGACGTTGCTTAACTCCAGTGATCGGACGAGAACTGGTGTTATCAACGTGGTGTGGCCTTAGACGAGAGAAGGTGGACAGAACTCGTAGTTATACTTAACTGAATTGATCCGCTTATTGATTTTTTGGGGGGTTTTTGTCGGTTTTAAAAAGGCGTCTACAGCACCCGGTGTTCCCAGACGGTCACCCATCCAAGTACTGACCGGGCCCGACGTTGCTTAACTTCAGTGATCGGACGAGAACTGGTGTTTTCAACGTGGTGTGGCCGTAGACGAGAGAAGGTGGACAGAACCCATACTTGTGCTTACTCAAATTCTTTTTGTGTCTTTTTCCCTGGGGAGACGGGTCGAGCGGAGAGCTGGAGTGGTGCAAAAGAGATCACTTCTGTGATCGGACGAGAACTGGTGTTTTCAACGTGGTGTGGCCGAAGACGAGAGACGGTGGACAGAACCCGTAGTTATACTTACCTGAATTGACCCGCTTATTGATATTTTTTTGGGGGGGGGGGGCGGTTTTAAAAAGGCGTCTACAGCACCCGGTGTTCCCAGGCGGTCACCCATCTAAGTACTGACCGGGCCCGACGTTACTTAACTTCAGTGATCGGACGAGAACTGTTTTTTTTTAACGTGGTGTGGTCGTATACGAGAGAAGGTGGACAGAACCCATACTTGTGCTTACTCAAATTCTTTTTGTGTCTTTTTCCCTGGGGAGACGGCCGAGCCGAGAGCTGGAGTGGTGCAAAAGAGTGCGCGCTGTGGTCTGATTGGCGGAAAATTGATTTTTTCACGAAGAATCAGGGCAAAAAGGCGTCTATAGCACCCGGTGTTCCCAGGCGGTCACCCATCCAAGTACTAACCGGGCCCGACGTTGCTTAACTTCAGTGATCGGACGAGAACTGGTGTTTTCAACGGGGTATGGCCGTAGACGAGAGAAGGTGGACAGAACCCGTAGTTATACTTACCTGAATTGACCCGCTTATTGATTTTTTTTTTTTGTTTTTTGTTTTAGAGTATTTAATTGTTTTAAAGAGACACGTTAAGGGTTGTTCATAGTTAAATGAAAGTTTAATTTTAAATAAGACCAATAAAATTAGGATTTAATAATGCCAGACTAATATTAAATAAAGTTTTAAATTAAGAATAATTAATTATAGGTCTAATGCAATGAAATGCTTTGATTTGACGGATGAAATGTACGATGGGTGTCCACACTATGTGGCTAAGGCGTTGGCCTGCTAGCCAGGAGGTTGGGTGTTCGATCCCTGCATTGGCCGAGAAAGTTCATCTCGATATTCTGGCGCGTCCCCCATCCGCCGTGTACACATTGGAGTGCACGTAAAAAATCCCTTCGCAGTTGGAATTCGATATTGTTGAATAAGCTCTATACGATGACTAAATGTGCAGATTGTAGCCACCGACACTGCATGTTTTGCTTAACAATGAAAGGGTGCGGTTTTCAATTTTCGATCCTTTTATTCTACTACTCCTGATATTTTGGACTGTTGATCGATGGTTTCATATAAAAGACTACCGATAAGACTCTTTGTAGAAGAAGTTCCCCAAAAATATTATGTTGACTTTAGAGAAAGGGACCTTTTAAAATGCTCCAAATCGTAAAAATACGACTTTTTGGATTTTCGATCTCTTTTTTCTGCTACCCCTGATATTTAAAAAAAATGATACAATGATTTCACACAACAGGCTACCTATTAGACTCTCGATTGACAAGAGTTTCATCACCCTCCCTTCATTATAACCGAAGTTATTGTGCCCTAAATAATCAACAAATCAGCATGCTTATCTCTGCTTACCCTAGGCAGAAAAAGCTCATCTTTGCACTCAATCATGACATTGACCTAGTGAACGTCTACACCAAGATTGAACATTCTAGCTCAATTAGAAGGAGAGTTATTAGGTTTCAAAATCTCGGCCCTTCAAATTGCTACTACTTTTCATATTCACTTCAAAATGGCAACCATCAGTTGACCTAAATCAAAATTCTGCTCCCTACGATTTTTGGGCCATCCTTCAAAGATTCTGAAAATATAACTCCCGTGTCTGTAAGTAAGATAGCAAAAAAGCCTTAGGGATTTTTCATGTTTCAAGATGGTGGCATTTCCGGTTCGATCGCCAAACTCCATATTTTGTGTAGGAATCAGTAATTACTTGTCGAGTATCGAAAAAAATTTTCAGGTCATTCTGACCTATATTTCGACGATTTTTTTAAAAACTTTGATCGTTAATTTCACCAAGGGGGGATAATTTAGAAAATTTCTCATTATATTTTTGAAGTCACATTGGTAAGATCTACTTATATACTAAATTTCATGAAAATCGTACAACTATTAAAGAAGTTGTCAAATTGGTCTAAACTTCCGGTTCGAAATCACAGCGACGAATTTTCGAAATTCGAAAATGTGAAACTGCAGATGAAAATGATTTTTTTCAAGGTATTCAAAGAAAAAAGAATTAGTAAAATCAGTCAAAAAATAGCAAAGTTACGACTATGCATTGTCAGTTTTTTCGTTCGTAAAATTCGGTGATTTCGAATTCGCAAAACGTTTTGAAAATATATTTAATCAACAGCCACCACCCATTTTCGGGGGGGTAGGTCAAAGTTTCAGAAACATCCTATGGATAGATTCTGTGAAATCCGATTTGCAGGAAAAACACAAAAAAAAAAATAATAATAATTTTAACAGAAACAATAAGCTTTCATATGAAATATGAAAGCTTAATAATAATTTTAGTAATCACAATAGGCTTTCAGACGAAAGTCTGAAAGCCTAATAACTAGACCTGCATAGCAGTGCTGAATCGGCTTTCAGGGTCCTTCATATCATTGCCATGCTTTTAAATTTACCTTTATACTCTAAACGACCGATAGGACTCGGGGTAACAGAAGTTTAAGAAGAGAAATAGTAGTAGTTTTCGAGATAAACGAGTCTGAATGGGCTCCAAAAAAAAGGAGGAAAATACTACATTTTTGGCATCTCATAATCTATTGCCTAACCATCGAATTTGTATTCTGATATCATATAAATGCCCATAAAGGAAAATACTAGATCTTCAGCGTGCCGTAATATTTTTGATTGAACACGCCATCATGAGCCGGATTGCAAAATAAGTGAAAATATTGATGAGATTTTCTCAAAAATGGGTCTATAAATATACTATCTATCGACACAAAAGATCAAAATAGCAATAAAAGATTTTAGAACACCTTTATTTGAACGTTTTGTAAGAGTACCGTATTCTTAAATCTGTCTTATTTCTTAAAATTCTCGGCGAAATTAGTTATGTTCCTTCGCTTGCTATGGAACGACCGGTCATTCCTCTTGCATAATAATTGGCACCGTTGTAAAACGGAGAATCTCCAGATATCAAATATTATCAAAATATTATCGCTGAATTGATTTTGAACGGACAAGCTCGCGTTTTAAAACCCCTAGAAAATATAAACAAACACCATGTGGCCATGCTGTCTACACAACTCGTTTGTTGATTGGCCCAGACATCACGTGCTAAGCATTATGGTTACGTGGATGGCTGAGTGTGCGATAATTATTTGGTTTAGGCAATAATGTTTTGGGGTACCTACATGCGATTCACTCTGATAAGTGACAGAAAAAAAAATTCTGATCGTATATAGATTGCCGTTGAGTGTTAATCAAAACCATTTACTTGATTATGTAAGTTAATCGACAGGCGGGTGTGTGTCGTTGAGTATTACTAATCAACTGTCACGGGTCAATGATAAAGCCGTCGACAACTCATTATTTACTGCGAATAATATCTTACACCATCTTTAAAAAATAATTTATTGGCCTTAAATGGGAATAAAAATGGCCAATAATTTTCTTTTTGAAGGGAATTTTATCGATAGGTGAATTCTGTTAGCTGTCGCTTCTTCACATGGCATGTAAAATAAGGAATGCGTATTGGATATCATTGTTTAAAATGTTCTTATCACCATGGGTCGAAAAAATGAGAACGACCAACGAGCCGAAATGCGACGATTCTAGAACCTGCCATTTAGGAGATAAACACTTCCTGTTTCGCATTTAGAGGGGTGTTATTGTCCAATAGACATGTCCTGAGATCATTAGGACCCGAGACGAAGAAGTTTATGAGCATTTGAATGTTGTCCACAATTTTCACGTATAGGAGGCCTCGAACCGACATTTCTCACTGGAACATCAACGGACGCAACAGGCAAAATACCTGCATCATTCACAAAGGATGGTGAAACATCAGTATCCTGTGCATCTCCATAACTTAAATCCCAAGAATTCGCATCAATATTCTCAGTTGAACCAATACCACCAGTAATCACATTGTCATCATTCGGTTCCCTCTCATAGACAGGACAGAGTTTCAGTTCGGTTCTATGTACAGTCTTAGTTATACTGGGATCATCAATGGGACGTGGTTGTTATCACTTTATCGTTCCGTCACCGAATATACCGTAGGAGGCAAAGAATCTTGAAATATATTTCTTTCCAAAATTCCTCTGGAACGACAGTACACCATTTGATCGAGTCATGGGCTTTCCCATCTAGCTCACCTCTGTGATCGGCTGCTTATGCTGATGATTCATATGCTTTGGAGTAACAATATTCCATTCGTTTCTGATGATTCAACAACCAACTGTCTGTGTCGTCCGCTTCCGCACCCAAACGAATGTCAATTGGAAGAGTAGGAATCCGCACAGATAACGAAAAATATGGGGTATATCCAGTAGAAGAATGTTAGTTCTACAAGATGTTCAGGCCATTTTCTCTTCACTTCATCAAGCAATGTCCGTAGTAAATTATGCACGGTTCAGTGACCGCCCTAGACATTCGCCAATGACGACAAATATTTTTATTGGCGAATAAAGTGATGATTCTGGCGAAAATTTTGGCGAATGAATTATTTTGTAAATATGTTAATATTAAAGTTGAAATCGTTTCGTTAAACGCTTCTTTCGATCATTCAATGGAGTGTCTATTTTTAGTACATTAATTTATCTTCTCTAGTCTCAATCGTACAAGTCGCAAATCAGTCAATGTCACGCATTAAAACGACTGAAAGATCGAGTCTAGAGACTATACAACACAGTTACGCCCAATTTGTGTGGCACTGCACTGTTTACATATGCTCGCCACTTGCCGAGTGTACATTCGCTTCACTACACGTAGCGATGTTCCGATATGACACCTATCGGTTTTACCGATATCAGATATTGACAGCGAAGTATATCGGCCGATACAAATAAATTACCGATAGTGGTGGATATAAAACCATTACACATTAAAATGTCTCGAATGGCATGATGATCTATGTAGATATTTGTCTTTATTTTAGTCGGGAAACGCATGGTACTTTTACTATTTTACCGCGGGAATCAACATAAACCCTGTGTTGTTGAAGTAATAATTGGGCCATGCTTCTTACGCAATCAAAAATATACACCATCCATTATGAATTAAATTATTTGCTGTATCATTAATGGTCGAGATTATCATATTTTAAGTGTTAATTACTATATAATTCCTTACAGTAATCGGCACGGCATCTGTACATGTATATCTATATGTGTGCATTAGTTCATGCGGTAATAAAATGATACATCAAAGCGATACCTTCATGACCCGTTTGTCAACAGTGGCTATCACGTGACATTCCCCCGCCATTTCTAGAACTATTGTTAAAAATAAAACATCTAATGGGAACCTATTTGTTGATAATATTATTAATTAATAAAGGATGATCTTTATTATGAGTTTTTATTTGTCGACACAATAACCAAGCATAACAATATAAATCACTAAATTATTTCTGAATTTATATCGGCATCTAGAAGACGGAATGTATTAGACAGTGATTACGTGACATCAAAGGAATATCCCCCCTTTCATCCTTTATTCCACCACGCGCAAACCACGTGATATTTCCCACCTTTTCCAAAACTTCTACTCATATATTGACAGACAATATAGTGAACTAGATAGAACGAAGTAAAAAAAAAATATGTAGCAATTTAGATAAAGGACTCGTAAGGATTTTGTACTGTTTATTATTTCCTTTCTACGGCTGCTATGAGTCTTGTATTACCGGTACGTTTAAAAAGCAACAAGCACGTAGTTTCATTTTTAATTAACAAACATATGAATAAAAATGATATAAAATATTTGGCTAAAACTTTCTGAATTGGCTAATAAAATTTTGATTTGGCTAAAAATTTGGCTAATGGTTTTAAGGGTCTAGGGCGGTCACTGACGGTTCGGTTAAACCGCTCGGTCTGGCCATTACCCCGTGGGTGATACGGAGAGGTCCGACTCGTTTTAATGCCATACATGGTACATAACTGCTGAATCAAATTGGTATTCGAAATTTCTACCCTGATCCCAATGAATCCCCCGAGCCACGCCATACCGGAAAAGCCATTCTCGGACTTGTACACGAGCTGTTGTGGCAACTTTCTGTCTTTTGTAGGTACTGCAAGAGAAAATTTTGAGAAAAATTCAGGGATCTCATCCGTAAATAGTGTTGGTACAAACGTTGACTTTGTGACTTCCTCAATCTATCATTTCATATCAACAACAGTTTCATTACCTGGTTGCCGAGACAGTGAATCCGCGTTTAAGTTGGTTATTCCAGTCTTGTAAACCAAATTGAAATCGAATATCGCCAGATCATACACCCACCTATGTTCTACTGCGGACTATTATCTGAAAACACCGTAAACCTCTGACCAAGAAGATATTCCTTGAACTTCTAGCTTACTGCTCACTTCAACCCGAGCAGTTCTAGTTTTTGGGAACTATGATTATGCATGTTGATTTATGGACCCTTAACGGAGCGACTTGCATAAGCTATTACGCGCTGTCGACCATCTCGAAACTGTGATAGAACGGCGGCCAAACCTTTGAAACTGGCGTCAACTTCTATAACAAAGGTTTGTATTAAATCAGCATTATGTTAGTATTGGGTCGCTAATCAGTTTTTTGCTTTATGGCCTGAAATGATCCGTCATATTCAGAAGACCACCCTGATTCCAAATGTTGAATATTGGAGTCTAGTGCTTTCTTTAAAAGATGCTGCAAGAGATCAGGTATTTTTGTGTAGTCCTTTACATAACATCTATAAAATCCACAACATCCAAGCCACGCCCCTGCTGTTTAACAGTTTTCGGAATTGGCCAACTTGACACCGCGGAAATTTTATCTGGATCCGTTGCGACCCCAGTGGATGACACTACATGGCCAAGGTATTTCACTTCCGACTGACTAAAGAAACACTTTGAGGGTTGATTTTTAAACCTTGCTTCTGTAACGACCTTAAATACAGTTCGCAATCGCTCCAAATGCTCATCAAACGTTTTCGCAAAAATAATCAAATCATCAAGATACATAAATACTCCTTGCATTAGACGCTGAAACGTTGCAAACCCCAAAAGGCATTCTCCGAAATTCAAAAAAGCCAAAAGGAGTGATGAACACTAAAAAATGTTTTAGATTGATCCGCCTCACCCGTCGTTATTTGATTACAACCACTGGCCATGTCAAGAGAACTAAACCTCAATTCTAGGCAATGGGTACGGGTCCTTAATAGTCTTTGCAATATAGTTCACACACATGCGTAGTTCTCCAGATTTATTTCTGATCAATACGATGGGGGAGGCATATGGACAGTAGCTTGGGAGGATAATGTCTGACTGAATCAATTTATTGATATGCTGACGTACTTCCGCCAATTGTGCTGGGGGAATACGTCGATACGGAAGCTTGATAGGGATATTGTCTGTGACATGAATCTGGTGTTTAATGAGCGAGGTATAACCGATATCGTGACCACACTTACTGAAACTGATTAATGTTCTGTCAATAAGTGCCTGAGGTTGTCTTGTTCATCTTCTGACAAACAATATGATATATTCACCGGGGGCTCCCAAACTTTGCCAGTTACTTGTTCCGCTGGTTTAACAAACTGACCCGTTTGAACAAACCCCTCAACATTTCGCTTTGAAAAATGTACGTCATCACCTTCAACATCAGCCTTTATCAAAATACCTAAACATGTTCACGGTTAAAGCCAAATATCCACGGTAGACAAATTTGCCACTTGTACAGGATAAAGGTTATTTAAAGGTTTAACAACAGTACTGTAAACAGCTAAATCCCCCGGTAGATGTGTCCTGTTAGAAAGTTCTTGGACGATTAATTCCGAGTCTGTTGGTAGTGTTCGACCCATCGTAAGCACCACGCTTTCCATTCCCGCAGGTATACAAACAGCTTATTTGGTCAATGCCTCAATGAATTCGAAGATGAGAATTTCCTGCTTGGCTGATGCTTTAGTTCTGATTAAGTGAGAGTGATGGAATTTGATGTATAGTTTCATTACATCAGTACCTTAACTAAGTTCGATAATGAACATTATTTGCTCAGGGTAAGAGAAGCGGTAAACAATTAGATTGGTCGAGGCTTTGGAACACAATAACTCTCATTCGAATTTGAGATATAATGTTCAAACTTGGTGTAGGTGTTGATTGTGTGAATGTCTTGGTGGAGTTTAAAGATGAGCATTTTCTGCTTAGGGTAAGCGGAGATAAGCAATTTGATTGGCTGATGCCTGGAACACGGTAACCTTGGTTCTCATTAAGTGAGAGTGATGTGTAGTTTATCACAATAATACATTAAGTTTGATTATTAGGGCATTTTCGGCTCAGGGTAAGCAAAGTGATAAGCAATTTGAATGATCGAGACTTCGGAGCTTGACAACTTTGAGTCTAATTGAGTGATAATGGTGAAACTTCGAGTATAGTTTTATTACATAAATACCTTAACAAGGTTCGACGTAGGCGAAGGAGAGACTTCAATCTGATTGGTCGAGACTTTGGAACACAATAACTCTCCGACTAATTGAGGCAGCATGTTCAAAATTGGCGTATGTGTCTATTACCTGAACGTCTTGACATAGTTCATGCATGCGCATTTCCACTATGGCAATGCAGACATGAGCAATTTGATTGGTGGAGACTATGGAACACGATAACTTAGCCCCCCCCTCCCCGATCCTAATCGTGCGGGCGACAAGAAACGAATTCCAATTCAACACCGCCTAAACATGAACAAATCATCACAAATGCCTGTCATCAAACATATGGACCTTGTAAATGGACCTCGATTGATACAAGTATGTCTTTGAGCAAGATCCTGATCACACACATCCATCAGGCGTCAGCCTACATTATCGAGGACCTTAAAAATGTGTTACCTTATTTAAGACAGCTTTAGTATGTTGTACCTACTGCCCAGACACAAAGTGAAAGCATCATGACTCGAGCGTAATTAATTCTGATCGTTTATAGATTTCCTCTTAGGCTAAGTAGCGACCAGCAATTTGATTGGTCAAAACTTTGGAGCATAAAGATTCTGCTTTTATTTGATGTATAAATGTTCATTAAGCGAATGTCTTGACTGAGTTCAATGATTTTAATCCCATTAAAGCTAGGTAATTTTTTTGGTCGATGCTTTGGGACAAGATAACTTTGGTTTTAACTGATGGAGGGTTTGGAAACTTAGTATATAGTTTCACTCACTACCAGGTACTTCCAAACTAGTTTGGTCGTGAAAATGTTATGCTTAGTCTAAGCATCGATAAGCGGTTTGATTACTCGATGCCTTTGAAAAAGATAAATGTGAAATTGATTAATATGTGTTATTAAGGTCGATGCAATTTTTGTGAGGGTGGTTGGTGCAGTTGGGATTGGCCTTTCTGAAAAAACGACCTTGCTTGGGATTAGTGTGTCTAGTTCGCCGTTGTTTGGTATTCCGTTGGTTGGTGCTAGAAACATCGATCTCCCATTTTTGGGGCCACGCATTCTGTCTTTTATATCCATTATTTGTGCCCTTTCGTGTTCTTTGGGTGGAGCTGCGTGGGATGAATTGAGTGTCTCTGTATTATGACAAACATTCACCTCTGCATGAGTGCCCCACACACCTATTTCTTCAGCAGACGACATTTATCATCTGATTGTTTGAAAGTAATATGTGACAAAGTTTATTTGTCTTTAAACGATCTTTATTCACTACGGTTACAGAACAGAGATTTGACAGCGCGGCAATGCTGTTGATTGTTAGCTCTCGTTCCCTCTCTCTTACTCGCTCACTGTATCCACACAGACCACCACTAGTTGTGATATAAATAGATCTCATGCAAGCATGCAAGCAACACAGCACGTAAACACAATCTTAAAGGGACAATACCCACGGTCACACTCTCCCCAACTTTAAGGAAAACGCATCCCTGCATTTTGGATAATCTAGAACTCAACAGAGATGTACAAAAAAACTGAATTCCAAATAACCTATAGCCCGAATAGACGTATTACATAAATGAAAAGCTTTAAACACTTAAATACAACGAGAGAAAAATAAATAATATATAATAGAAATGTACAAACTATATAACCAAAATACAGTTCAAGAAACCAAAATGTCAGTATCAGCTATTCTGGTTGATGAAAGACCCTCTTTCGCGTATGGCTGTTGCCATAATTGAGTTGCTTAAACGAATAATTAAAATTTCCCTCATTTCGAAGTATAGAGGGAAATGATTGTATTAACGTTGCGAGTATAAATCACTGGCACGTGATCTGTTTCACGTGATAAAGGCGGGAGTTAGAAAGCAATTCATTCTTCTAGCCCACCTCGAGTTGTCAACAACAACAATGGACGACATAACTAGGGACGCTATCACCCATGAAGTACAAACAGCCATCAGCAGAAATCAACAGGGTTTGCTAAACAACTTAACAGAGCTGATAAATTCCAAGCTAGACACTTTTAAGAGAAGTATTACACGCTCACAAAAAGAAATTTCGAATGATCAGGTCAATAGGATCGAAGAGAAGATAACCGATAATTACACGTTTTTTAGAAAGGGAAATGAAAATCAATACAGACACGAGTCAAAGGTTTTAGCCAAATTAAAAGAAGCCAGATCATCCCTTGATAAAGAAGAATTAGATCTAGACTCTATCGACGCCGCAAAATCAAGCATATTAGAAGGTATAGGATTAGTTACGGAAAGACAAAAACTGATAAAACTGGCTGACTCATCCGAGTTAGGATGAAGGGTTGTACAGGAGTACGTAGCAAATCCTATAGCAGACAATTCAGAAGATGAAAAGAAGATGTTGAGGGCCAGTAGCAGAGCAGAAAGAAAACAGCGAGTTGAGAAAATGAAAAAGCTTAAAACAAAACGAACACCATATGGCCGAGAAAATGAAAAAGCTTAAAACAAAACGAACACCATATGGCCGCCCTATCTTTAAAGATAGAGACGAGGCCTCTACTAGCAGTAGCAAGCCGGGGAGATGTTTCTCGTGTGGCAAATCTGGCCATTGGGCCGACAGCTGTCCAGAAAAGAAGTCTAAGATGAGTATTTTTGACAATTTAGCTTATTTAATTGATACGCACGGTTGTAAAAGTGAACCGAAACCTAATTTAATTTGTCAGTCGACGCTTGTTACACATGGTATTATTAGAGGCGAGCCATCTTTAAGTATAACTAGTAAAATTAATTCACCTGTCGGAAAACTTTGAGCACGCTCACATGAGTGGGATTCAATCACAACAAATTAGCATGTCATCGATATTGTCAAACATGGCTATAAAGTTCCCTTTAAAACAAATCCTGATTCGGTTTTTCTTAGAAATAATAAATCAGCAAGAGATAACCCCGATTTTGTAAAATCCGAAATTCAGAAATTGTCGGATAAAGGTTGTATTACAGAAGTCTTCAATAAACCTGAAGTAATTAACCCTTTGACAGTGGCCACCAATAAGACAAAATTGCATCTTGTTTTGAACTGTCGTCATATAAATCCACATTTATTCAAATTCAGATTTCAATACGAGGACACAAAAGCGGCAAGAAATCTTTTCGACAAAAATGATTTTATGTTTTCTTTTGATTTATCCCAAGCTTATCATCATTTGGAAATATGTGAAGACCATAGAACCTTTTTGGGTTTCGCTTGGTATATTGAAGGTAGAATGAGGTTTTTCGTGTTCAACGTATTGCCGTTTGGGTTGTCAACCGCTGGATATGTTTTCACAAAGGTGTTAAGGGAGGTAGTGAAATATTTTAGATCTAACGGTATCAGAATTATTATGTTTCTTGACGACGGATTAGGCGGAGCAAGTACAAGCGATTCGTGTTCACAATCCGCACGAATAGTAAGAGAGAACTTGATTAGATTAGGTTTTTTGATAGCAGAAGAAAAAAGTCATTGGGAACCTGTACAAAAATTAAAGTGGTTAGGTTATATTTGGGATACTAGAAACGGTTTGATATTTGTAAGCAAAGACAGGGTCGAGAGCGCTGAAAACATTATAACTTGTATTTTAAGTGCAACGCACGGAGGGCAGTTGTATTTTCGGGCAAGATTTTTGGCCAGCATTGTCGGCAAATTAATATCAATGCAGATGGTCTTAGGTAACATTGTTAGATTTAATACAAGATTTTTATATGACTGTTTGGGGTAGAGCAAGTTGGAACTCTTCCGTCAAAATAACACCCGAGGCTTTAGGAGAACTGCGATTTTGGAACAATTCTCTAAGGCATCTTAATAGCTCTGGTGTGGAAATTTGCAATCTCGATGCAGAGAACACGTTTGATTTTGAAGTCTTTTGTGACGCCTCAGATGTAGGCTTTGGTGGATATTTTTCCGCATGTTTGGACGCTCGTTTTGAGAGCGGCGAGGTTTTTGGTAACTGGCACAATCACGAAAGAGTTCAGAGCTCCACTTAGCGAGAACTGGCTGGTGTTCAGAGGACAGTGGGAAGTTTTGCAAAAACGTTTGAGAATAAACGTTTGTTTCTTCAGACAATAAAAACGTCGAACATATATTAAAAGTTGGCAGTAGTAAAATGAACTTGCATGGTATGGCTTCTGATATCAGATATAATTGTAAGGAGAATAATATAAATTTGCATGCAGTCTGGGTTCCGAGAGGGCAAAATAAGAAAGCGGACAGTTTAAGCAGACGGGTCGATCATGATGACTGGAGTATTGTTCCTAGTATATTTCAGCAATTCAATAGGTGCTGGGGTCCGTATGGCATAGATAGATTTACATCTCATTATAATACCCAGTGCATGAGGTTTAATTCAAAAGTTTGGTGTCCTAACACTGACGCGGTTAACGCGTTAGAACAATTTTGGGGAAACGATAACAATTGGCTAGTCCCACTCCCCGTTTTGATTCCTGCAGCAATCAATAAATTGATAAAGGATAAAGCAAGGGCAACACTCATAATACCAGAATGGAAATCCTCACCCTTTTGGCCTCTTATATGGAATCGCCCTTTTATCAAAGAAATCAGAATTCTGCCAAAATTCGGAGTTATTATAAGAGGCGGGGGTAAGAATGGGGTATTTGGAGAAAGACCTCTTAAGTTTAATTTATTGGCACTTAGAATAGAATTTTGGGCGCTATTGCACTTTCGCACCTCTACCAGTTCCCGTGGTCCTAGAAACTTGAAATTTTCAGGGGATGTTAAGGGAGACTTTTCATTTTACCGACCTTTTACGTTCTGCTTCACAGATAATCTTATCCGTTCGACGCCATTTTCTTTGTTGACTATTTAGACTCGAATAACAAGACACCCAGACGGACCCCGACACTCTGCACTACACGCCTAACGATGCAGTTCATAATAATAATAATAATTTTGGGTCAAAGTCATGCTTCAGAAAACTGAACTTAAACTTTTCAAAGTCAGTTTTTGGACACTTGACCTTGGGGCACGACCTTCACCCAATACTATTTTTTGAAGTTCACAATCTGGACTTGGACCACCGACCTTGACCTTGGTCCAGTCACACACTGCTTGGTCAGAAAACTGTCAAATGCCGAGGGTCCGTGACGAATAGGAAGTCAATGGGCGTGGTCAATGTAGACGGTCGTGGTGACCTGCACTAGTAAGGCTAACCAGCCTTGACTTTGACCTTGAGTCCAAACTTCCCATATTTCTCGGGGCCTTTGCGTTTATGCTTGCCATGACCCTATTTCTCGCTGTATTATCAAAGTCAATGTTCGAGGTGAAAGCAGAGACAACGTCCTTCAAAAAAAGTAACTGGGTCAAAGCCGTGGGTCAAGGTCATGTTACAGAAAACTGAACTCAGACTTTTCAAACTCAGTTTTTGGACACTTGACCTTGACTTACGACCTTCATCCAGTAACCATTTTCAAAGGCCACAATCCGGACTTGGATCACCGACCTTGACCTTGGACCTGTCACACACTGCTCAATCAGAAAATGGTCAAACGCAGAGGGTCCGTGACGAAAAGGAAGTCAATGGGCGTGGCCAATGTAGACGGTCGTGATGACCTGCACTAGTCAAGGCTAACGAACCGTGACCTTGACTTTGACCTTGAGTCCAAACTTTCCGTTGATCTCGGGGCCTTTCCGTTTATGCTTGCCATGACCCTATTTCGCGCTGTATTATCAAGTTCATTGTTCGAGGTGAAAGCAGAGATGATGACCTTCGAAAAAGGTAATTAGGTCAAAGCCGTGGGTCAAGGTCATGTTATAGTAAACTGAACCTTTTCAAAGTCAGTTTTTGGACATTTGACCTTGACTTACGACCTTTACCCAGTAACCTTTTTCAAAGGCCACAATCTTGGCTTGAACCACCGACCTTGACCTTAGTCCTGTCGCACACCGCTTGATCAGAAAACGATCAAACGCTGAGGGTCCGTGTCGGAAAAAAAGTCAATGGGTGTGGTCAATGTGAAAGGTGCATGTGACCCCCACAGACGGGAAAAAATTCGAACAGGCCACGATATTTTTATTAGATGACTGTAACATGACGGAGCCTTTGTGTTTAAAAAGCATTAAGATCATAGGAATGTTATTGGAAAAATGTTATAGGCCAAGAAATATCGATTTTCCGCTAAAGTAAAACTGTAGAGAATTACCTGTCTTATCCCTAATATGTTAAACAGGAGTTACTTCCCTTAGACCTAAACCTAAAATGTTAAACAAAGAAAATGGCGTCGACCGGATAAGACTATCTGTGAAGCTGAACGTAAAAGGTCGGTAAAATGACAAGTTATTTGGTGTGGAGACATCACTAGTCCTCCTGAACATCCCCTGAAAATTTCAAGTCGCTACGACCACGGGAACTGGTAGAGGTGCGAAAGTGCAATAGCGCCGAATTTTGATTATGTTTTGTCATTTGTAGGAATAAATTTAACAGATAGAGTGAAGTCTGTGGTCGAGCAAAGCGGGATACAAATAGATGGGTACACCAAAAACAAGAAACTAGCTGAAAAGATGGCGGAATTTATGCTGGAATCTAGAAGTAAAAACACATTAAAGAAGTACATGTCCTCATATAAACGTTGGGAAGCATTCATTTTGTCGCTAGGACACCAAGCGATGCCTGCCGATCCAGTACATGTAGCGTTATACATAACTTCATTGATAGACGGCAAATCTTCACCGGGTACTATCGAATCTGCCATATATGCCATAAAATGGGTGCACGGATTGCATGGCCATCCCGATCCTTCAAATAATTCATTTGTTAGATCCCTTCTTGAGAGCAGCAAGAGGCTAAACGGTAAGGCTGTTCACAAAAAGGACCCAGTCACACCAGAAATGTTAAACGATTTGCTTAATAAATATGAATCCTGTAAGGACTTACTTATTGTACGAAACCTAACCATGATTCTGATAGGTTTTGCAGGATTTTTAAGGTACGACGAATTGAGTTCGCTGAAAGCTTGAGAGATTAGTTTAAGTGACGATTATTTGAAAATATTCATTTGTAACAGTAAAACAGATCAACACAGGCAAGGAAATGAAATTTTGATTTCCAAAGGTACGGGAATTGCTTGCCCAGTCACCATGTTTCTTGCTAATATCGAACTCGATTCGTCATATTTCAATTTCAGGCCAGTATTTAGATCGAAGGGTTTAACAAAGCTTATTTATAAAAATAAGAAATTAAGTTATACTGACGCAAGACAAAATATAGTGTCTTTGTTAAAATCTGTAAACGGAAATTTAAATTTAGGCCTGCACTCTCTAAGGTCTGGAGGTGCAACCCAAGCTGCCCGTGCACGTGTGAATGAAAGATGCATTAGGAGGCATGGGAGATGGAAGTCCGATATAAGTAAGGACGGATATGTATCAGACAGCATAAAAAATAGATTGTTGGTATCCTAGAGTTTAGGGCTCTAGATATGTACAGATTATTTAATAGTAGATTTAAATTATTTATTATTATTAATAGTTCTATTATTATTATTAACTTCGCAAAACATTCATCATGGCTCGACCCTTTCTTTTATTCTTCTAGACGACAGTCCTGCTCTCGTCTGGGCTATCGGCAAAATATGATTTTGTGTTTTGTATTAGACAAAATTAGATAGTAAAGTGTGTACTTAAATTTCCCTCGTTTCAAAGTATAGAGGGAAATGATTGTATTAACGTTGCGTGTATAAATCACTGGCACGTGATCTGTGTCACGTGATAAAGGCGGGAGTTAGAAAGCAATTCATTCTTCTAGCCCACCTCGAATTGTCAACAACAAAAGTTACTTACATTTATGGTTAATATGAAAGATTTTATATACCGTTCGAGTATACCCCCGGAGACGATTATTGCATAGGATTCGAACCCAGGTTCCAGAGCTTTTTTGATCAAAAATCGTTGATGGATAAAAGTATAACACGCTCGTTATTCTTTTAAATCGACGATAGGATCAATATGTATTATAGCTTTAGTATTATTTTGACGTTTGGTAAATAGTGTTTTTACAGCTTTAGTATTATTTTGATGTCATTGTAAATAGCGTTTTGGATAGTGAATTGTACAGGAATATTTTTTGTAGTTATTCTTCATACACGGTATTCCCCATTTATGGTTACATTTTATATTTGTATTATATCAACGTATGCATTTATATATTCCCTTATTTGTATTATATCATCGTATTCATTAATTTCTATATTTTTGTTAATAAAATACAGTCGTCCTGCTCTCGTCTGGGCTATCAGCAAAATATGATTTTGTGTTTTGTATTAGACAAAATTAGATAGTAAAGTGTGTACAATGTCCGAATTATCAGTTGAAATGTTATTGTTTGTAACACTAACTGGAAGTTTATGAACATTTGAATGTTGTCCACGATTATCACGTATAGAACGCTTTGAACCAGAATTCCTCACTGGACAGCGACAGGCAAAATACCTGCATCATCCACAAAGGATGGTGAAACATCAGTATCCTGTGCAACTGCATAACTTAAATCCTTAGAATTAGCATCAATATTCTCAGTTGAACCAGTATCATCAGTAACAACAGTGTCATCATTTGGTTCCCTCTGATAGACAGGACAGAGTTTTACTTCGGTTCTGTGTACATTCTTAGTAATACTGGGATCATTCGTTCATTTTATTTCTTCCCAACATTCACCTGGCACGGCAGTACACCATTTGCCCGATCTGTAGAGGTGAGTCACGGGCTTTCCCACCAAGCCCTCCTCTGTGATCAGCTGCTGATGCTAATGACTCATATGCTTTGGAGTAACAATATTCCATTCGCTTCTGATGATTCAACAACCAACTGACTGTATCGTCCGCTTCCGCACCCAAAAGAATGTCAATTGGAAGAGTAGGAACCCGTTCAAATTACAGAAAATATGGGGTATATCCGGTAATGAATGGGTTGTTGTGTTGTAACAAAATGTGTGTTCAAGAAGATGTTCAGGCCAGGAAATGTATCCTCCATGGCACGCCATACCGGAAAAACCATTCTCGGACTAGTTCACGAGCGGTTGTGGCAGCTTTCTGGTCTTTTGTAGTTACTGCAAGAGTAAATTTTGAGAAAACGTCAGTCATGACCAACACATTTTCCAACCCATTTGATACAAGTAAAATCTACAGCAAGAACATCAAGGGGTCGGGTACCCAGTAGATTTTTCATGGTAGTGTGTGGCAACTGGGACGGTTTAGAAACTACGCACCGAGCAAAGGTCTTACAATTACGCTCGACATCTCGCCAAATTCCAGGCCAATAACATCTTGACCTGACTAAATTAAATGTCCGTTCAATACCCTGATGTCCTGCTTTGTGATGTAAGTGGTCGAGAACAGTTTACTTTAATGTATCAGGGAGTTCCAAGTTCTGTAAGTACAACTGAAGGTTCAGTAACGCGTCTATATAAAACATCCCCTTTCAGGAAAAATATATCCATCTTTCTAAAAAGAGTTAACACAGAACAGGCCAAAAGGAGGGATGAAAACTGATATAAATTGACCCGCCTCGTCCATCGCTGTTTGATTATAACCACTGGCCATATCAAGAGAACTAAACCACTTCGCCCCTTGCCTAGCAGCAAGGCTTTCCTCAATTCTAGGCGATGCTAACGAGTCCTTAATAGTCTTTGTATTAAGACGTCCATAGTCCACACACATGCGTAGTTCTCCAGATTTCTTTCTGATCAATACGATGGTGGAGGGATACGGGCTGTAGCTTGGGAGGATAATGTCTTCTGGTGTTTGATGAGCGAGGTATAACCGATATCGTGACCACACTTACTGAAACTGATTAATGTTCTGTCATTAAGCGCCTGAGGTTGTCTTGTTCATCTTCTGACAAACAATCTGGCATATTGACCCGGGGCTCCCTAACTTTGCTAGTAACTTGTTCCGCTGGTTTGACAAGCTGACACCCCTTTGAACAAACACCTCAACATCAGCCTTTATCAAAATACCTAATCGTGTTCGCGGTTGAAGTCAAATATTCACGCGAGACAAATTTGCCACTTGTACAGCATAACAGTTATTTAAAGGTTTAACAACAGTACTGCAAACAGCTAAATCCTCCGGTAGATGTGTCCTGTTAGAAAGTTCTTGGACGATTAATTCAGAGTCTGTTGGGAGTGTTTGACCCGTCGTAAGCACCACGCTCACTATTCCCGCGGGTATGCAAACAGCTTCAGCGACTAACTAAACCATACATTTCTGTGGTAGGACGGTCCGTCAAGAACGCAGTTACTTTTTGAATGGTTTCTTGCGCTTCTTGAGACCTGGCCCCGAGTTCACAACGCATTCCCAGACTTAAGTTAAGGATTTACTCAACTTTTAATCACTGTTTATGAGAAATATTTTTATACGCCCATATGGACGTATATTGTCGTCGCCCCCGTCCGTCCGTCCACAATTGTTTCTGAACACTACAGGTCACAGTTTTTATCTGATTTCAATGAAACTTGAAATATAGGTTTATCACCCTAAGATCTCGGTTCCTTTCGATATCGGCATGTATCGGACTGTAACTTCATTGATTATGGCCCCTGATTGTACGAAAAAACACGTTTTTAGGTTGTGAACACTGTAGAAGTCACAATTTTGATCCGATTTTGATGATACTTGAAATGCATGTTTATAACCCAAAGATCTTGGTTTCTTTCGATATTTGCGCATATCGGATCGTAACTTCCTAAATTATGGCCCCTGATTAGACGCAAAATCGCCTTTTTTAGCTTGTGGTCCCTCTGGAGGTCACAATTATTATCCGATTTAAAAAAACGTTTGATTATATTACCGTTACACCGTAAGGAAGGGTGAGTTCGAATTTCGGGAAAATCAGACCAAAATTGACATACAAAATGGCCGCCGTTTGTACGCGAATACTGTTAAAAAATGGTATATCAATGTTGAGGACCCTGTAGAGGTCACAATTTTAATTCGACTTTGATGAAACTTGAAATTCATGGTTATAACCCAAAGATCTTGGTTCCTTTCGATATTTGCGCATATCGGATCGTAACTTCCTAAATTATGGCCCCTGATTAGACGCAAAATCGCCTTTTTATACGCCCACATTGAAATGTGGTCGTATATTGTCGTCGCCCCTGTCCGTCCGTCCGTCCGTCCGTCCGTCGGTCCGGCGTCCACAATTGCTTGTGGACGCTCTAGAGGCTAAAGTTAATATCCGATTGACTTTAAATTTATACACAGTGTTTGAGGTCATGAGACGAAGAAGCCTATTGTTTTTCAGCGATTTCCGATAATAACTACCAGAGTTATGGCCCTTGATCACTTCAAAAAATCTTGTGGACGCTCTAGAGGCCAAAGTTAATATTCGATTGGCTTTAAATTTATACACAGTGTTTACGGTCATAAGACAAAGAAGCCTATCAATTTTCAGCGATTTCCGATGATTAGTGCCAGAGTTATGGCCCTTGATCACTTCAAAAAATCTTGTGGATGCTCTAAAAGCCAAAGTTAATATCCGATTGACCTTAAATTTATACACAGTGTTTAAGGTCATAAGAAGAAGAAGCCTATTGATTTTCAGCGATTTCCGATAATTAGTGCCAGAGTTATGGCCCTTGATCACTTCAAAAAATCTTGTGGACGCTCTAAAAGCCAAAGTTAATATCCGATTGACTTTAAATTTATACACAGTGTTTAAGGTCATAAGACGAAGAAGCCTATTGATTTTCAGCGATTTCCGATAATTAGTGCCAGAGTTATGGCCCTTGATCACTTCAAAAAATCTTGTGGACGTTCTAAAAGCCAAAGTTAATATCCGATTGACTTTAAATTTATACACAGTGTTTAAGGTCATAAGACGAAGAAGCGTATTGATTTTCAGCGATTTCCGATAATTAGTGCCAGAGTTATGGCCCTTGATCACTTCAAAAATCTTGTGAACGATCTAGAGGCCAAAGTTAATATCCGATTGACTTAAAATTCATACACAGTTTTTAAGGTCATAAGACGAAGAAGCCTATTGATTTTCAGCGATTTCCGATAATTAGTGCCAGAGTTATGGCCCTTGATCACTTCAAAAAATCTTGTGGATGCTCTAGAGGCCAAAGTTGATATCCGATTGACTTTAAATTTATACACAGTGTTTAAGGTTATGAGACGAAGAAGCCTATTGATTTTCAGCGATCTCTGATAATTATTGCCAGAGTTATGGCCCTTGATCACATCAAAAAATCCTGTGGACGCTCTAGAGGCCAAAGTTAATATCTGATTGACTTTAAATTTACACACACTGTTTAAGGTCATGAGACGAAGAAGCCTACTGATTTTCATTGATTTCAAATAATTACTTCCAGAGTTATCTCCCTTGATCACTTCAAAAAACCTTGTGACGCTACAGATGCCAAACTTATCATCCGTTTGACTTCAGATTGATACACAGAGTTTAAGGTGTTGAAACGCACAAGTATTTTGATTTTCAATGAATTTTGATAACAGAACAGCTAAATCCATGATGTTAAATGTTTCCTATACTAATTGATAGCGTGGGGCAAAACTTTATAAAAAGCAAACAAATTCTAATGATTTTCAGATAATTACATAATGAGTTGTTTCATTACCAAAAAAAGTAAAAATATGCGACAACCCTTGTTGACTGCCCGGACGATTTAGCTGCTGTGGGCGTATGTTTCGTTGCCTGGCAACCTATCTTTTAGCTTGTGGTCCCTCTGGAGGTCACAATTATTATCCGATTTAAAAAAACGTTTGATTATATTACCGTTACACCGTAAGGAAGGGTGAGTTCGAATTTCGGGAAAATCGGACCAAAATTGCCATACAAAATGGCCACCGTTTGTACGCGAATACTGTTAAAAAATGGTATATCATGGTTGTGGACCCTGTATAGGTCACAATTTTTTTTCGATTTTGATGAAACTTGAAATACATGGTTATAACCCAAAGGTCTTGGTTCCTTTCTATATTTGCGCATATCGGATCGTAACTTCCTGAATTATGGCCCCTGATTGTACGCAAAATTGCCTTTTTTTAGCTTGTGGTTCCTCTCATGGAGGTCACAATTATTTTCCGATTTAAAAAAACGTTTGATTATATCACCGTTACACCTTAAGGAAGGTTTGAGTTCGAATTTCGGGAAAATCGGATCAGAATTGACAGACAAAATAGCTGCCGTTTGTACGCGAATACTGTTAAAAAATAGTATATCATGGTTGTGGACCCTGTATAGGTCACAATTTTATTTCGATTTTGATGAAACTTGAAATGCATGGTTATAACCCAAAGATCTTGGTTCGTTACGTTATTTGCGCATATCGGATCGTAACTTCCTGAATTATGGCCCCTGATTGTCCGAAAAATCGCCTATGGTCCCTCTGGAGGTCACAATTATTATCCGATTTAAAAAAAACGTTTGACTCTATCACCGTTACACTCTACGGAAGGTTGAGTTCAAATTTCGAGAAAATCGGACCATAATTGCCAGACAAAATGGCCGCCGTTTGTACGCGAATAGTGTAAAAATATGGTATATCAAAGTTGTGGACCCTGTAGAGGTCACAATTTTAATTCGATTTTGATGAAACCTGAAATGCATGTTTATAACCTAAAAATCTTTATTCTTTTTGATAGTTACGCATATCAAATTGTAACTTAATGAATTATGGCCTTTGATTGTAGGAAAAATCACTTTCGGTATTGCTTGTTCTCTATCTATCTCTCGAACAATTATTATCTGATTTTAAAAAAAACTCTGATTATATTACTGTTGCACCCTAAGGGAGGTTGAGTTCGAATTTCATGAAAATTGTACCGAAATTGCCGGACGAAATGGTCGCCGTTTGTAAGCGAATAGTGTAAAAATATGGTATATCATGGTTGTGGACTCTCTACAGGTCACAATTCTTATCCGATTTTGACGAAAAGTCACATTTCTAGGTTGTGTACCGTCACACCATAATCATTGTCGGCTTCGAATTTCATGAATATCAGACTGGAACTGACCAACAAAATGGCTTCTCCCAATACAGTATGAAATACAGGACTTAATGATGTAGGAAAAATCACTTTCGGTATTGCTTGTTCTCTATCCATCTCTCGAAAATGTGGGCGTATCCTGCCTGGCAGTGCCAGCTTATCTTTTAAGCTTGTGGTCCCCCTGGAGGTCAAAATTATTATCCGATTTTAAAAAACCGTTACACCGGGAAGAAGGTTGAGTTCGAATTTCGTGAAAATCGGACCAAAATTGACGAAAAATGGCCGCCGCTTGTACGCGAAAAGTGTAAAAATATGGTATGTCAACGTTGTGAACACTGTAGAGGTCACAATTTTGAACTGATTTTGATGAAAATTGAAATTCGTGGATTTTGGCCCGTGATTGTACAAAAATCACGTTTTTAGGTTGTGAACACTGTAGAAATCACAATTTTGATCCGATTTTGATGATACTTGAAATGCATGTTTATAACCAAAAGATCCCGGTTCCTTACGATATTTGCAAATATCGGATCGTAACTTCCTGAATTATGGACCCTGATTATACGAAAAATCGCCTTTTTTAAGCTTGTGGTCCCCCTGGAGGTCAAAATTATTATCCGATTTAAAAAACCGTTACACCGTGAAGAAGGTTGAGTTCGAATTTCGTGAAAATCTGACCAAAATTGACGAAAAATGGTCGCCGCTTGTACGCGAAAAGTGTAAAAATATGGTATGTCAACGTTGTGAACACTGTAGAGGTCACAATTTTGAACTTGAAATGCATGTATATAACTCAAAGATCTTGGTTCATATCAATATTTGCACATATCGGATCATATCCTCCTGAATTATGGCCCCTGATTGTCCCAAAGATCCTGGTTCCTTTCGATATTTGCGCATATTGGATTGTAACTTCCTGAATTATGGCCCCTGATTGTACGAAAAAGTATGTGTCATAGTTTTTTGCTCTATCCAGTTACTAAATGCCACTTAAAGATCATCCCCTTATTGTAGTCGCGCTATTATGTAACTTAGCAACGTTATTGTCTTTTGTACATAGCCCCGAAGACGCCGTAAGTCCGAACGATCTTGGCATAAAAATGTAAATGTGATTGAAATACAGATTACCCCATCCAAACCTTAGTATTTTTTGGTATATAAACCTGAGAGTTGAATTTAGAAACTTTAAATTTATTGCAGCTTGATAAAATGTACTTCATTGCTGTTAAGGGTTTATCAGAGAAGATGCGGTGTGTGAATAATGGTATCCAAACTGTCTACCTACTAAGAAACTTGGGAGCCCCAATAAATCATCAAGATAAGGTTAGTTAAGAAACGTTTAAAAGACTATAAAGTTTGGGGATTCGAAAGTGCATTCTGCAATTTTCCAAAGCAAAACTAATGCAACACAAATAGATACTACGAAAAAAATTAACAGAAATAAAAAAGGAAACTATATAAGGGCTATACTATATACCGGAAAACAGCTTGTCATACTAAATACCGGAAAACACCCCAAATAGGCAACTCAGAGCCTGGTCCTCCGAAAACACACAAAAAACTAAACCTCCCCCCTAACCCACAACGGAAAAAACCTTACCCTAACCCTAACCCACGCACACAGAGGATCAGGCTCCGGGCTACCTATTTAGGGTATTTTCTGGTATTAAGTGTGTTTTCCGGTATTTAATGTATTCCCGGTGTTTTCCGGTATTCAATTTAACATGGTGTTTTCCGGTGTTTTCAGGTATATAGTGTTGCCGCTATAATTTTATAATTGTATGTAAACAAAACAAAATCTAACAATTTGAATATGAACGGCATAGAAATAAAAAAAAGTTTTATTTCAAATGAAAACTATTTCACAATAAGATTTGTTAATCACAACAATCTAATAAAACAGGGGCTATACTCTATACCAGAAATCACCAGAAAACACCAAACAACAATGGGAAAATACCGGAAAGACCATGTTATACTGAATACGGGAAACACCGGAAAAAACACTAAATAGTCAACCCGGAGCCTAGTCCTCCGGAAAACACAAGGAAGAACTTGACCCTAACACCCCACACTCTGAGGACCTGGGCCCTGTTTCACAAAAACTTACGCTAAAATCACTAAAATAGATTTTAACTAAAATCAAAATGAAATTTTAAATTTTATGCGTTTCACGAAGATTGATTGCAACTTAAAATGCGATTTTAATAGATTTTAGTTAAAATCGCTTGCGGCCGCGCAGTGCACATTTCCGCTGCAGGTACTTACGGTGAAACTGAAAACTGTTGGCAGGTTGAATTAACGGTTGCAGTATCAATGGGGAGAGTTTCATCATTGAGGCAATGTTTGCACACGGTCAGACATTCGTAGAGTGTTGAAATAAATGAGTTTACTTCGTAATATGTGATTCGAAAAGTATCGGTGGGTTGTCCTTGAACTTGGCATTTGATTCGCGACATGGGAATTTGATTTACTCGCAAGCTTCAATGGAAATAATGTGTATCGATAAACTAGATCGCATGGATTTGTAGTTTTATGGAGAATTGTCACAAACATATTATGATATTTGTGACTCAAACGGCTAATCTGGGTTGTAATTTTAAAAGTATTTATCAACTTTGAAATTAATACACCAAATAGCCAATGTTCCGATGCCTAGATTTGACATGTCATTCCCATAGACCCACCCTTTCAATGATACTTTGAAAATGATACTTACTCAATTTAATGATTTTTTCCCCAAGATAAAATAGCTTTGGCTCCTAAAATGCCAATTAACGTAAGACTTCATTAGGAAATAATAATAAATTTATATTAAAATTTAATTTCAAATAGGCCTATAACAATTTTTAATATAAACACATTTGCGATTATTGATTTATCTTTTTACAAATCATCATAACCCCCAAAAGTATGCGTAAATACTACATATGGTTTGCCTAGTATTGTAGGCCTTTAGGCCTTCTAAAAGCAAGAAATGGGCCATATTAAACCATTGTACACGAACATATTTTCTTTGTAGATAAGAGGGCTCTTCTTTCCAAGACATTGGATATGAATAAATGTTTTTACTTTTAGTGTTTAGTTTACTGGGGTTTTGAATCTCTTTTTTTCTCGGAGTTCTAATATGGAGCGCCATCCAAATGCTTAAATTGACTTACAATAAAATAAACGGATGGTCCCTACCTGTATTTCTCATGCTGTGAAAAGAATTTGAATGAGAATTGTTTGGTGAATGATGGTTGGAATATTAAAATTATGTGTCCCGGGCCGTTCACAATATTATCATTATTCCAATTATATCTATATGTTGCAATATATGTCATAATCAATGTTTGTTAATGTCGTGATTTTAAGTTTGGACAGGGTGACGGGTATACTAAGTTAAAATTGATTTTAGTTAAAATTGTCCTTAAAATGGGTTTGTGAAACGCCACTATTTTAAGTTAAGATTAGATTTCAACTTAAAATATTATTTTAGTGGATTTTAACTAAAATACTTAAAATTAAAATCGTTTTGTGAAACTCATCTATCTTAAGTTAGGATGAAATTTTAGTTTAAGACGATTTCAAGGAGATTTAAGTTTTTGTGAAACATCAGAAAAACTCAACCCTAACCCTAATCCCCCGGTTACCTATTTAGGGTGTTTTCCGGTATTTAGTGTGGTTTCCAGCATTCAGTGTGTTTTCCAGTATTTAGTGTTTTTCTGGTATAACAGAAAAAATAATTTTACTAACAGAAACGTAACAAAAATTAACCTTACCTCCAATCAGGCTATATTGCGCCAAACAAATTGTGGGCTCGAATGTTTATACGGAATTACTGTAGACCCATAGAAGGGATATTTTATATTCCAATACATTGGTGCCTGGAGTTGACAAACTTTGGACCAAGGACGAGGCGTGAATACAACCCAGCAGTAAACTTGTGCCAAATCTGTATTTTTACTATAAAGCCCAAATGAGCGTGTTGAACCAACTGTGTCAATTAATTTCTCGTTTGCAAAAACTTTTTTACTTGTGTTACAGGGGGGATTATTTCTGAATATATATTTTAAGATTTATGGAAACCTTGTTGAAAATCGTTGTTATTCCCCTTTAATATACACAGAGGAAAAAGTTAAGCTCCCCCTGATATTTTCACAGTGCTGAACGGCAAAAACATGTTATGTCCGCAATGACGCTAAATTACTCTGCAATTTAAATTTCATCTGATCGAACAACCATCTGGCAAGACAGAAACGCAACAATGGCTAGCTGTGATTAAATAATTCAATATCAATTACGACATCTTAATATAGGTTCTACTTTCATTATGAAACAAAGCCCTCAAAAGTATGGAGCTGCAAATCAAAGTAAGAGCATTGATATTGTCACATAAAAATGTTCTTTGTAGAGACTAGTGTACATGTTCAGTAAGAATAATCAGTACCTGTCCGACCCACCACGTACACGGATGACACCCTACGTCTCATTCCTCCACTCAGATTTCGGATCTGTTCTCGGTCAACAACATCCTCTCAGCTTGCAGAGCTGCCTCCAATTGACGTAAGTTCTGTACTTGGGGTCCCGTGCCTGGATTTGGCGTCCTATAATGTCCCAAACATATGCTCCAGGGTAGAGTTGTCACTGCGTTGGCCCTCATGTAATCCACTACGGCACGTGATCGGTGAGACCTGGCGTTGTCGTCCATGTACTGAGGTCGTGTTATCAAAATGAGGCACAACGACTGGCTGTAGGACGTCCCTGATGTATTGAGCTTGCGTAAAGTTGCCCCTGATAGTGACCAAATCCAGCTTTTCAGTCATGAGACAGGCATCCACACACCATAACAGAGCCACCGCCATAAGCAACAGTTGGCAGAATGTTCCTAGGAGAATAAGCTGTGTTCTTCTGTCTCAAAACACGTGTACGTCCAAGAAGCGACTTCCGTCAGATCAATGCATTTCCCGCCAGGTCCTCATATTTCAGTGTCGTCTGGCTTAACACCATGCCAAGGGACGTTTAAGTAAGGGTTATCGACTGAGACAGAGGGGTTCAATTGTTCAATGCCCGAACGCGGGTGTTTATCTAACTAGACCCCGAGGTCAAGGTCGATAACTGACTTATACACTGGATTCTTTGTGTGAAAAGTTGAATGAGCGAATGAAAATGGACGGATACGAGAGAGACGCATATTTATCACAGGCCCTTTATCACACAAAATCGTTTTACCAATTCGTCTATAACAGGTACCAGTATGCATTATGCACGTCATAATATTGTTGTTTACTCAGCAGATTGGGGAGTGGGTCAATAACTTGATTATGCGTATATCTGTTTATTTACGATACATACAAATCAGATAATTAAAATGTCAGGTTTTTGAAATACAATTTTAAGAAAGTTGGATTGGTATATGAATAAATGTATATTAAGGCTTTTTTCAGGTTTGGGACACTATTTTGTATTCACCAACATGTCCTATATTGTCGTCCACCCTGTCCGCCCGTCCGATGTCCACGCTCTCGAGGCAAACAATTATGGTCATGCGACGAAGAATCCTACTGATTTTCAATGATTTCCGAAAATGACTTATGGCCCTTGATATTTAATATTTTGAGTACTCAACGTAAGTAGGGGGCATAACTAGAAGCCAAACAAGTATGGCAATTACTTAATGGGTTTGTTATTCGTAATTAGATTTTAGTGTTGTAAATGTTTTCCTTACCGACAAGGGGGTTTCGATGTCCGAATGGTTGGCGCATGCGCGTTGTGTCATCAGGTCTGTCATTGAGTCAAGTGGCGTGGTTTCGATTACCCGGTTGTAAGTGACAAGGTGTATGGTAGCCTATCCAACCTCGTGGGTTTTCTCCGGGTCCGCCGGTTTCCTCCCACTGCTAAAGGCCCCTAAGCGAAAGCGAATTATTGAAAAACATTGAACCATGTTAGTCCCGCGATATAACCTAATTTGTGTCAAGTGGACGTTAAACCCGATTTCTCTCCTTACCGACAGAGAAAACATATGCGACACCGCTTATTGACTGGCCGGATGACTAAACTGCTGTGGGCGTATGTTTCCTTGCCTGGCAATCTATCTTTAAAATCCACAACAGGCCAATTAATAATGTAATATTTATTTGGTGTGAATGGGGTATGCTGCATTGGCTGGAATACGTTTTACATTCACGATTCGCCAGCCACAGAACAAACTATAAACTATTTGCGAAAAAAAATAGCGTGTGCGATGATGTAGGAATGGTATTTTACAAGATTATAATTATCTAAAAAAAAAACAGAAATTCATCCCAGTTACCTAGGTATTGTGCATTTGTTTCTTATACTGTTGGGTGCGTTTTCTAGCTAATCTTATTATTTCACAATCTACAAGGAAAAAATAATTTTATTTATTGTTCTAACTACATGTAATTATCTTTTTTAATTAACACGATGTTTCTGTTTTTTTCTAATACAGTGCACGCATGAAAATGCATAGTCTGTTTTGACAGTGACCGGGTTAGTATGTTGGCGTGTTCATTTATAGTGTCTTATTAAGCGATCGAGGTGTTAAGACGTGTTTTCTGTACTCCCCGATTTAATCATGTATAACGTTGAATATATCTGAAGTTGAACATTACCGTGTCTTTAATCATAGTAACTTACTATCTTGGATTAAGTACTAGGAGAAATCGATGTGATTAATGAAGTATTTGTGTGTATTTTTGGAATATTTCAAAAGGGTAATCGTTGCCTATTGAATTTTAAAGGTCTAAAAGTGACCACTGAGGCGGAAAAAATTTATCATTCACACTCATGCCTAAAGATGGACGATACAGTAAAAAAATGTCACACGTTGAGGCCTCGCTCACATCATCAGATAACATGAGCAGTAATAGCAATGGTGAGATATCTTCAGTATTTGCTTCTGCAATGAATACCCTGTACAGGGATGATAACAACGACGTGCCTTCAACGAGTACTCCTATAAATCCACCAAAAAAAGAACATAAGACTACAAACTCATCACACCCAATAGAAAGACAACTACAAATTATGACTTCAACTCTTGAAACTATCAACAAAAGACTTTCTAAACTGGACATAATAGAAAATAAATTGACAAACGTAGTAAAAGAAATATCATCGGTGAAACTAGAGGTATCCGCAAACAGCGAAAAAATAAGATCTATGGAACATAAATTGAATCTCGTAGAGACAAGTATAGAATTTCAATCTGTGACAACTGATCAACTCATAGCAGAAAAATCTGATACTTCTGAGAGGCTAAGAGAAATGGAAAAGCTAAGTATCCTATTAAAGCAAGAAGTAGTGGACTTAAAATGTCGCAGCATGCGAGACGACCTCCTGTTTTTTGGAATAACAGAAAAGAATGATGAAAATTGTACTGACATAATTCATGACTTCATAGTAGAGCACTTACAGATCAGTGATAGCAGGGAGAGAATCAAAATCGACAGAGCTCATCGGATCGGGAAACCAATAAGTCAACATGGTGACAGTGTGCCAAATGTGAGACCCAGACCTTTTGTAGTGAAATTTAACTTTCAAGATAGAAAGGAGATAAAATCTAAATCTAAACTATTAACAGATTCAAACTTTGGAATTTCGGAACAACTACCAAGGGATATTGTCATGAAACGAAAAATGTTAATGCCAACCTTCAAGAAAGAAAAGGAAAGGGGTCACAAAGTCTACTTTATCAAAGATAAACTATTCATTAATGATATAGAATACAGAGATTGTGGAGTTAGTCAACAATAGGACATAAAGGGAGGTAATCTTTCATTTATTTGCTGGAACATAAATAACGGTCTAAAACGCAAGTTAAATGATGACGATTTTGTTAACTTTATAAGTAATTATGATGTTATCGCCCTCCTACATGTTGGACAACATACCACTCAAGCCCAACTTCGAGGCTTTAATAAACATGTCATAGAACGAAAAAGACACAAGAACAGTGGTGGTATCGTGATTTTCATAAAGAAAGTACTCTATGAAGAAACTACCATTGTAGATTCAAAGGAATATGGTTTAGCTGTCGTGAAAATTGATAAAACACTCGTTAGTAACAACCAAGACGTTTTCATCTGTTTTGTATACCTACCACATGAAAGATCTAAATTCTATAATACCTATGATATAAACTTTTTCGAATCAATCGAAACATTTCATTCCTTATATTCGGATCAGGGAAATTTCATAGTATGTGGTGACTTAAACTCCAGAACAGGTTCGTTAGAGGATTACCTAGTTTGTGATGATATCGTTCATAATTATCTTAGCTCCAAGTATCACCATACTGAACGGAAATCATGCGACCAAGTGGTAAATAACTATGGTAAAAGGTTAATACAGACATGTAAAAATACAGAGTTGTGTATCCTAAATGGCCGCTTAGAACCCGGCAATCTTACTTGTTGTACCACTAATGGTTCTAGTGTCATAGATTATCTGCTGATTAATTGGAAGGATATTCGTGTTATCAGTGAGTTCAAAATTGGTCATTTCGATGTTTTTTCGGATCACGCACCAGTGTGCTTTGGTATTCACTCGGTCAAACAGCAGGGAGTTTTAATTACAACTAGTTCTAAACAGATAACTCACCCTCAAACATGCGTAAGAAAGTTACGTTGGGATGGATCGAAAATTGACGACCTAAACAGAGCCCTCTCAAACATTAAGAGTACAGCTGTACTCAAGAATGTTAAAGCTGATAGTGTTGACCAGCGTGTCATAGACAAATTAAATGACGACCTTTGTCGTGAAATCTTTGACGATAGCTACAAGAATATAGGGGTTAAAAATCGAACAGATAATCGCAATACCAATCGTAATAAAAAAAAAACTAATGGAAACGTATGGTTCGATTACAAATGTCAAAATGCTCGCGAAATGTTTATCCATTATAGAAACGTATTCCATAAGCTTAAAAGCAAAACAAATCATACAGATTTCGTGCATTACAGAACAGTATACAATAATGTTATAAAATATACAAAGTCAGAATACAAATCATGTAAGGGGAAGGAACTCTGTGATAAAGTAAAAAAACAACCTAAACAGTTCTGGTCCCACATTAAATCCCTAAAAAACACAGCGATTAATCAATGTGCAAACATATCGTTAGGAGAATTTCATGACCACTTCAGAAGTATGTTCGCAGTTTGCTATGAAACAAATAATGAGTCTACAACTACAAGTGAAAATTACACACAGTCATATCAGTCGCAAACTAACGAATCTGATCTAGATAAAGTTATTACCACGCAGGAGATTACACAAGCCATTTCAAAACTGAAAACTGGTAAAAGCCCGGGGAAGGACGGTATTATCTCAGAAATAGTGAAAAATTGTAATTGTTTAATTGTTCCTTTATGTAATTTTTATAATTTATTGTTTAACTCAAGTTTATATCCATCAGACTAGTCACAGTGTGTAGTAGTTCCGGTACCTAAAAAAGGTGATGTAAATAACGTAAATAATTATCGAGGCATAACTTTAATGAATGTATTTAGTAAACTTTTTTCAATTATCGTTAATAAACGTTTAATGTCTTGGGCTATCAATAATAATATCCTTATACAAAACCAATTTGGCTTTCAAGCAAAAAAAAGCACTGAAGATTGCATTTTTATTCTGCACCTGATCATTAATAAGTATTTGTCAAAAGGTCAAAAATTATTTTGTTGCTTTGTAGATTACTCGAAATGTTTTGATAAAATTGATAGAAATCTACTGTTTATAAAATTAAAATCACTAGGTATATCTGAAAAAATGGTGAACTGTATAAAGTCTATGTATAGTAATGTAAATTTATGTATAAAATATAATAATAATTATTCAGATTGTTTCCCATCTTATGCAGGCGTGAAGCAGGGAGATAACCTATCACCATTATTATTTTTATTTTATTTGAATGATTTTAACTCATTTATGAATTATAAAGTTATTGATCCTGTAATTATTGATTCTCTGATATTAACATCCTTAATGTATGCCGACGATACGACATTAATGTCCACTTCCGCCAAAGGCTTACAGCATCTGCTAATTAGATTAAATGAATATTGCATAAAATGGAATTTAACTGTCAACACTGAAAAAACAAAAATTATGATTTTTCAAAACTCTTCCTTAAATGTTGGTAAATTCCATTTTACGTATGATAATGAAAAGGTAGAAATTGTTAAATCATTTAATTATCTTGGAGTGGAACTTTTTTACAATGGTAATTTTAACAAATGTCAGAGAACTATTGCATGTAAGGCATCCAAAGCTCTGTATCAATTGTATAATGTTCTTATTAACAAAGTAAATCTTGATGTAAAACAGCAATTTTTTCTATTTGACTCTTATTTAGGATCAATTCTTAATTTTGCTTGTGCAAGTTGGGGCTTCCATAGTTCTCCAGACATTGAAAAACTACACCTCCAGTTCTGTAAACGGGTATTACTTTTAAAATCCTCTACGCATAGTGCTTCGGTGTATGGAGAGCTTGGAAGAACAACTCAATATTACTCCAGACTGAATTGTATATTAAAATATTGGATAAATGTTTTATCAGATAAAGATAGTTTAAAATATATTGTTTACAACCACTCACCGAATTCGGCTTTTGACAGGAAATACAGTAATAAAACCTGGGTGTTCAATGTTAAAAGTTTACTGGATAACCTTGGCTGTTCCTTTTACTGGACGAATCAAGATTTTAATCTTCCTTCTTTTAATATCTTAAAAGCTAAACTGTTTGATCAATCTATCCAAGAATGGAATTCTTCGCGTTTTGCCTCATCTAAGTTAAGCACATATAATTCGTTCACAGATTTACCTCTATTTAAATTTTATCTATGCATTGATGACCTGAAACTGAAGTTTAGAGTAGCCCTCAGTAGATTTAGATGCTCGTCGCATTCGCTTTGCATAGAAACTGACAGATATTTAAATATACCCAGGGAAGAGAGATTATGTAAATATTGTACATTAAAGACGCTGGAAGATGAATACCATTTTTTGTTAATTTGTCCTGCATATGATACCTTAAGAGATTTGTATTTACCATCTAAGTATTACACTAGTCCAAATATCTATAAATTTGTCTCTTTGATGTCGTCAACTGATCAAAAACTTATTATATCTACAGCTAAATTTATATATTTCGCTCTTGCTCAACATACATCATTACCTTCCTTAACTTGAAAGGTTTTTGTTTTTTTTGTTTTTTGTTGTATATATAGTATTTATTGTTTGTGAATAACTATTTTTATCTTTGTCTTTCTTTTTCCTTTTAATTACACGTCTTTTCACTTTGATTGTATTATCGTATAATTTAAAGCTATAAGTTGTATAACTTAATGCTATATGTAATAAAGTATTATTATTATTATTATTATTACCCACTTTTCCTCAAATGATCACCTGTACACGTGCTAAAACAACACAGTACAGGTTGATCAGTAACTTTAACACCCGAGTCAGAACAGAGGGTCTAGTGTGTAATTACTCTTCGTGCCTTCAGTCCTGTAGCTTCGAGGCGATTTCTGACTGTTCTGGTTCTGGGTCGACTGGGTAACCACAATCTTTTCAGTTGAGGACTTGTAAGGAAAGGATCTCGGTATATGTTGTGTCAATTCAAGGGGTGTAGTGATAGGAGGTCTTCCAGACCTTGGGCGGTCCATTGCACCTCCGATCTGCACATGCTTCCGGACTAAACGGCTAACAACAGTGTAATGGTAGCCCAGATTTCGTCCTATCGCCTTAAAGGACTACAGAATGCATACCAATGATCTGATTCCTGACCTCCATTGACAATCGCCTCCGTGCCATGTTCAATAATTATGCTTGAATGGCCGTTCCAGGCAACGTTAAATACTCACAAATACAGTTGGACCATACTGCTTTTTGTGATCCTCAAGGGTAGCATGTTACACGTGCACAAAACAAGCGATGCATGTGCGATTGTCACGCATCACTGGTTAAAACGTATCGCACAGTTGTCATATTATGTACATTGATCAACAATATTCTTACCTGAAAAATGGACGGTTGAAGGTTAAAACCGTTTCCATGTGCCACTTTTTCGGTATGTCGATTCCCCTTTATCAGGAAAAAGTAAAAAAAAAACACACCAACGGAACAGAACGATATAGGATCAGTGCGTGGATGGCGAATAGTTAATAAAAAAAATCGCAGGCATACATAAAATGGTCCATCGCCAAAAATTACATTCGAGTCACACAAAGACTTAAGATTCTGCCGTGTGGTAAATCCCTAAAAAATTTTCATCGTCGCCATCATTGATTGATAAAAACTGTTCACCGCTTTCCTTTTTGCTGGAAAAGGCTGGGCACAACAATGCTATATTATTTTCTTCTGCCCATTCACCATTCCGTTTACCGATTATTTCTTCTTGATAAAGTTGCGTAATCGGAGTTGTCGTAGACTGGATCCTTTTCTTTAAGGACTGCATCATTTCTGTAATCTATGAAATAAGATTTATTTTTTTAATAATAATGTATAACTAGTAGAATATAGAATTAGAAGAAATTACAAGAAATTGAGAACCGAACTGCAATTTTAAAGATGCTTTTTTATAAAACAGTAACTTTTTTTTTAAAAATAGCTTTATTTCCCAGCATAAATATATTTATTTAGAGAGAATGCCTTTACAAGGTAGAAATACAAATATTATTAAGTTTGCAGAAAAACTAAGCTTTCTATTATTATGTACACCTGCACTCCACTGTCTTGTTGTGAATGGATTTAGTTACTTAAGTCAGCTTTATTCTACTAGTATTTTATTTAATTTCTCATAGAAGCTTACACTTTTGTCAACATTTTCACCCCATTTGTATGCAATATGTTTTTATTTCAGTTTTTTTCTTTTAGCATATTTTTAATTGCTTTGATATCCAGTAATGCACGATTAAATTTTGTTTTGTAAATAAATAATTTAACATTTATTATTATCCTGTTAATCATATTACATATGTTATTGCTCAAGGATTCATCAAGACTACCAAATAAAATTGTGGTTTTGTCAAGTATTAATCGTTTTCCTGTGATTTTACTAATCCATGAGAAAATTTCTTTCCAAATTTTGAGTACTTTTGCACATTCATACATTAGACGTTCTAGGGTTTCTTGTATCTCACAATAGTAAGTACACTGAGGTGAGTGTATAAATTTGATTGTATATAGGAAGGTGTTAGTAGTGAGGATTCTGTGTATAATTTTATAATGAAACCATTGTAAATTTGTATCACTACAGCAGTTAAAAGGTGTCAGATAGTGTCTTTTCCAATCATTGTGTGTTATGTAGACACCTTTCTGTCTAAATTTGTTTTGCGATTTTGAAGGATGTATTGTTTGTAGGCTTTTTTTAATTTCGCTATTACCATTAGTTTTGTACTTCATAAAGCTGTACAGTTTAAATGTAAACCTAAGTGCTCCAGAGCTCCAAAGCTATTGCTGAGTTTATCATAGATAAAGAAGCCTAGCCAAGACTCAAGAATCCAAAGACTCCTCAAATCCAGAAAGACTACTAGATACTGCAAAGATCTTCCAGTCCTAAGTAATTTAAGGTTGTTTTTATTTTTATACCCTCACAAGGTATAAGCCTTTATTTTCTTTTATTTTTCTCTACTTTTTTTTTGTTCATTACTATTTACCTTTTTTTCTTTTTTGTTAATTTCATTTTTCTTTTGTCAAATTTCCCTTCTTCCTTGCTTTATTATTAGGATAATATCTCTTCTTACTTATTCAACGTATATAGGTTTTTTTTTATTATACTAGTTTTACCCATCTCTCATTTATAATCTACGCTATTTAGTTACCTTTTCTTTTTATTTATTCTTTTTGTATTTCCATCCATCACTCATTAGTTGAAAAGCTCAGTGAACAAGCCAATCAACTGATTGTACTCATAAAAAGCTTCTTAATAAAAACAAGAACAAGCTAAACTATTCTTACAGTTAACAAGGCCTGACAACTGTTAAGTAAACTCACACAGGCAATAAGAGCCCATAGTTAATTAATTAGCTTTAAATAACATTAATTAACTAGCGGCTCTCTGTGGAAAGGGTTAACAACAGTTAAATCAGCTTACAAGCTTAATTAACAACAGCTTTAAACTCCAATCAACACTGTTCGGTCCCTCCTTTTGTTTTTTGATTATTTCGACAGCATAAGAACGATGGCGTCAGAGGCTAGCTCAACCATGTCCATGGCTGACGCTTTTAAAAGCAGCCCTGCACCAAAGTTCTTTCCTGTGACAAAAAGGAGAGAGGAACAGACTCACGTCGTTCTAGTGAAGCCACTTGAGGGCAAGTCCTTCCAAGGGGCCAAACTTACGGCTGTGGGGAAGGAGATAAAAAGTAAGTGGGGTATCACCAGCATACCCGATATCAAGATAGCGGTGCCAGGCCATCTCAGACTAGCCCTAAAAAGCAGGTCTGACATGGATATGGCGTTGGGACAGAAGGCACTTCTTGGTATGTCCGTGATGGTGTCCGAACCGATCACCTTGTCAATAGACAAGGTGGTTGTCCATGGGATACCAGCCGAATATACCGGGGATGAAATTCTGGAAGACTTGACGGAGAGGGGGTACCAGACAACCGAGGTGTACCGGTTTAAAGTGGCCGAGGGGAAGGACCAGGGAAGCGTCGCCCTGTCCTTCAAGAAAGGGACAGCGCCGAGGCCCTAAAAATCGTGTACCTGAATAGACGTACCCACCCGTATGTTCAGAGGGTGAGGCAGTGTGCCAACTGCCAGAAACTGGGACACACAGTCAAGTACTGCAAGGGAAAGACTGTGTGCGCCCAGTGTGGGGGGAGTCATGCGGCGACTGATTGCAGGGCGGGCATACCAAATAAATGTTCGAACTGCAAAGGCGGTCACGCAGCGAACTCACCCGAATGCCCAAAGATTCAAAATACCAAGGCAGCCTTAAAAATACAGGTGAAAGAAAAAGTAAGTTTTAATGAAGCCTCATTAATCCTGAAAAAGGTGGAGGGGAAGTCCAAAGAGGTCAGGAATAAGGCTCCGGTCGCAAAACCAATCCCGGAGCCGATTCCTTCGACACCGCAAGTACAGCCGAAGGAACCAATCGCGGCACCCCGCCCAGAACAACAACCAACCACACCCAAGAAAAAGACAAAACCCAAGATGAAAGAGGGGGAATCGAAAACGAAAGCTGATGAAGGCCACTTCGTCCCGAAATTTAAATCAGAGAGTGGGTTCATGAGCTTCATGATCGAGTTCCTGAGGGTGGCTGTGTCCAATGACGACCAAACAACAAAAATGGCCAGTCTCCTCGGTAAGCTACGAACGTACATGGTCAACGCCGATGTACTGATTGTAATGATTAACTCCATCAATACAGTCAAAAAAAGATCAAGAGAAGAAGACGACGAAGAATCTATAAAAGCCGATCAATCAGTAAATCTCGCGCTCCGTAGAAGGATATCACATGTTCGTCACTACAGCACTGGCGATATGCCCAGTTGCTTGCCGGTGTTAACACCAAAGGCAAACACTAATGAGGTACCTACTACGGAATGTGAGACGCCGATAGATCAGTAAACCCCACAAGACTGAGAGGCATCCATCCAGGCAGTCATCATGGCGGGCCAGGTAAAAGTCCTACAACTTAATATCAATGGACTGGCTCCCAGGTGTGCTGAACTGAGAAAATACATAAACCGCAACCCCAAAGATGTAATATGCCTCCAAGAAACCAAGCTACTACCAACGAAGAGCGACATCTACTTACCCGGATATATTTGTCAGAGAAGGGACAGACCGGGCAGCACGACACGTGGCGGCGGCCTTGCCATTTACGTCAGTGACAACATAAATTACATTTCTGTTCCACTGAATGTAACCAACCCCCTAGAAGCAATGGGCATAGCCATCACATTGAGCAATAAAACAAAGTTGACAATAGTGAATGTCTATGCACCCCCAGAGGTCACAATAGAACCAGATAACTTCCAGTCACTTCTCGATCAGCTTCCACGGGGCGAATCGGTGCTTTGTGGAGATTTCAACGCAAAGCACGCTCTGTGGGGGTCACCGAGGAATGACTGCAGGGGGACTAGCCTATGCTCAATAATAGAAGGGAACGACCTATGCGTACTGAATGATGAGAGCCCTACATTTGTTGGAGGAAATGCCCCACCTTCACACCTAGATCTCACGTTCTGCACGCCTGGTATGGCAAACCGCTGCGATTGGCTAGTACATGAAGATGAGACACTTGGCAGTGACCATTTGGTGATAGAATTTAACATCCAAGCTGAAACCAACAGAGAAGTCTATAACGGAAGACCCAATTGGAAAATGATAGAAGCTGATTGGGCTAACTTCTGTGTAGGCTGCCTCGATTGGAAGGAAGAAGATATCATCGACACCGACATCAACGTGTACTCCGCCAATATCACGAATGCAATTATAGGTGCAGCAGACAACTCCATTCCAAAGACTTCTGGCAGAAAACCAAGGAATACAAAACCCTGGTGGTCTTCAGAATGTCAAGAGGCAGTTTACGAAAGAAAGAAGGCACTTCGTCTACGAAAACGACACTACAATGAAGTCAACCACCAAAATTACCTGAAGTTGAAATACGTCGCAAGAGACACCATCCAGAAGGCACAAAGTGGGCACTGGAGGACATTCTGTAATGCGTTGAACCAAAACACGCAAACAGGTGTCGTCTGGAAGAAACTGAACGCCATGCACGGAAAACGCAGATCGTTCAACATACCAAACCTTGAAGATGGAGACAAGTACGTTACCAACGGCAATGAAAAGGCAGATTTACTTGCTAAGACATTTGCAGATGCAAGCAAAGATGAAAACCAACCACCAGAATTCATGAAGAGGAAAGAAATCTTTTACTCACAGCACCCTTCATTAGTAATTGAATCTAATGTAGAGGCTGAACCAATCAATCTGCCCTTCTCAGAGGAAGAGTTAAATAAGGCTCTTTCCCTTAAGAAGGATAGTGCGGCTGGTGAGGACAAAGTAAAGTACCCAATGCTCAAACATCTGCCCAGAAATGCCAAAAAGATACTACTGAACTTCTTCAACACATCTTGGTTGACAGGGGAGGTACCTACAGAATGGCGGAAAGCCAACGTCATCCCTCTTCCGAAACCAGAGAAAGAGAGAACAAAGGCAGAGTCCTATCGACCAGTAAGCTTGACATCCACACTGTGCAAAACCTTGGAGACAATGGTTAACATCCGACTTCAGTTCTACCTGGAGAGTAACCGACTGATCGACGAAAATCAAAGCGGGTTCAGGAAGGGACGATCAACAATGGACCACTTGGTGCGACTACAGCAAGTCATGTCTCAGGCACTCCTCTCGGGGCACCTGCTATGTGCCGTGTTTGTAGATTTAACCAAGGCTTTCGATTTAGTTTGGTTGGACGGGCTGCTTTTCAAGCTGGGACGTATTGGAATAACGGGCACAATGTTTCGGTGGATCAAAAGCTTTCTGAGCGATAGAAGGATACAGGTGAATGTTGGCAGATTCCTGAGTGCCGAGCAAACATTAGAAAATGGCACGCCTCAGGGGTCGGTCATCAGTCCCACTCTCTTCAATATTATGATCAACGACATACAGAAATCTTTCTATCTCGATGCCAGAACTGAGCTAGCAAAATTTGCTGACGACAGCACAATATGGAGGAAAGGGACGAGGTTCTGTGAACTTCAAAAGAATATGCAAAAGGCCTTAGACAAATTCATGACATGGGCAAACGACTGGGGATTTAAGGTCTCAGAGAAGAAAACAGTCGGCATGCTTGTGTGCAGGGATAGAGGGATAAGCAGAATGACTCTGTCTATGAACGGGAAAACCATCGAGTTTAAAGACCAAACCAAGTTCCTTGGCGTAATCTTTGATCGAAGGCTGACCTGGAAACCGCACATCGACTGGACTGTAGATAGATGCTCCAAAGTCCTAAACTTAATGAGAAAAATAACGGGTAGCACCTGGGGAGCCAATAGAGTTACACTTATAATGGTGTATCGTGCTCTAATACGCTCTGTATTAGACTACGGATCTTTGGTCTTCATGAACTGCGCGCCAACACTCTTAAGTAAGCTTGACACCATCCAATACAAAGCTCTGTGTATTGCGACTGGCGTAGGGCTTGGGACCAGGAGAGAGGCATTACTACAGGAAGCCGGAGAGTTGCCCCTATCCCTAAGAAGAAAAGAACTAGCAACAAGGTATTGGGCTAAGATCTCGCAATTGGGCGAGAGATCCCCGGCCTTTGTCAGCCTAAAGAAGACAAGATATGTAAGAGATCCTAGAAAGAAAAGCTTCGGTCAGGGTATCAGGGAAACAGTCAAGGAACTACGACTGGAGGAGCTCGTGATAAACGAACACGACCCACCATCGATCGCTCCTTGGACACTCCCAATACCACCGGTCAATTTAGATCTGCTACAGAAAACCGACAAGAAAAACAACCCCACTGCAGCACGGGCTCTCTCTCTGGAACACCTGGAAGACAACTGGCCGTCGGATGACTGGGAACATGTTTATACGGATGGCTCACGCAATCCTGAAAGGGGCACCAGCTCGTTTGGAATATACCTGCCAAACGGGGAACAGGGAATAAGCAGGAAACTGCCCAATAACTGTTCGGTGTACACTGCAGAGATTGTGGCCATCCGTGATGCTATATCATGGATCTCTTATCAAAAGACTAGTAAGTTCGTCATCCCAAGCGACTCTCTGAGCAGTCTGATTACAATCCAAAATGACAACTCGGACTCAAGACCAGAAGTCATACTGGAAATCAGGCAGCTGTACCAGAGGGTCCTAGAGAAGGGAAGCAAATTAGAGCTCGTGTGGATTCCATCACATGTGAACATTAAAGGAAACGAGGAAGCAGATCGACTCGCAAATGAAGGTCTCGGGGACACAGCACCACTCCGCACCATAGAATACAGCACCATGAAAATCTACAGTATGGTAAAAAGACAGGTCAATTCACTCTGGGAATTAAAGCTCGTTGAATTTGACACATACAGATTCCAGCTGGATGACAAGATCTACACGAAGACAGCTATCAATCACCCTAGAAGAGATATATGCAAACTTATATCGAAACTAAGGGTGAAAGAGCGGCTGCGAGACTACAAACACCAAGTCATCGTCTGTGAGTGCGGAGAAGAATGTACCACCAACCATGTCCTGGTAGACTGCGAGGTATTCAAGGAAGAGAGAACGGAACTAGTGGAGATGATGGAGACCAACAACATACCGCTCAACACTAAGAACCTACTCTTTCCAAGACCCGATCTGAAGCTGCAAATCTTCGAACTAATTCACGATTTAATGAACACTGTTGGATTAAGTAGAATAGTGAAGTAAGAGGGGGCTACGATAAGACGAGCTCGGCATCTAAACACTAAACTACATAGGGGATATACACCAAAGTAGCGGGCTAGTGGAGTAAGGGAGGGTCACGGTTAGACGGGCTCGGCATCTAAACACTAATCCACTACAAAGACACCAAACCTGCAAAGTGGGATAAGTGGAGTAAGGGGAGGCCACGATAAGACGGGCCTGGCACCTAAACACTAAACCCCAAAAGATGACTTCTACCAATCCAGAGACGAGACACATATATGTCTGCATAAATGCTGTCCCTACAGATCAACTACCAAACAATATGTGTTTTATTAAATAAAGGGAAGAACTTCTCACTAAACCTACTCCATGGCTTGAGGCCGCAAATGGAAAGATTGCAAAATCATATTCTAAAAACAGGAAGAAGCCTCGGCTCTCCTATGTCTTGTCTGCGATATCACTTCTGTGGAAGCGGACGTTAAAACATCAGGTAGTAGTAGTAGTAGTATTGGATGATTACATTTGTATCTTCTATATCAAGTTTCTTCTGGAATTTTTTTATTGCTTGCATTATTGATTCATATTTCAAAAAATTTGTTTTTATCAAATTTTTGAGTAATTTGTTCATAACTAAGAAATTAATTATTGTGATCTTTTAAATCTTGTATGAAATTTATACCTTCACTACTATATGTATTATAATGTATTGGTTGATTATCTTTTGTTATATCTTTATTATACCAGACATTTGTCAACCATATTTTTTGGTTTCATTATACTCTGTAGCAATGATCAGTTTTGTAAGATATCTCTACAAAAATGGGTTGTTATATATTTTACCTTTTTTTCAGTAAACCGTAACTTACTTGTATATCAGAATGAGATGGTAGGTGGCTGTGGTCGACTGCCATATCACTAAGTCGTTATTCTTTCTTTTATTCAGTCTATACTTAAAACCAGCAACACTTAGGTATCTGCAACCTTTTGCTGTATGAATAAACTTAGATTGTAACTGCGCATTAGCCATCGTAGAAAGAAATGAATTTGAAATGTCTTGTTGTTGGTTAACACACAAGTGCGGATAGAAAAAAACCCGCGGGGAAAAAGAATCCGCTTGCGTTATGTGGAAAAGCGAAGTACTCGAAGTAAAAACCACATAGCTCTGGGCCCGTGGATTATTTACATATTAAAAACTATTTGTCTAATAAGTTAAAAAGTTAAAAGTCCTATAATGATTTACGTATCTATACTTATTATGAATTTCGATCACCTGTCAGCTTCATGTTGAACCGTAGCCTATTATATTATTGATTAATGAGTAAGTTGAATTCTGACAAAATTCAACTTCATGTAATTTAAGTGAACTATGTACATTTTATTAATTAGTGAGTGGGTTAAATTCTGATAAAAATCAAATTAAGTGAACTATATTAATAAGGACTGGTCACTGCCCCATTAACGCTTTTAATCCGTTTTTGACCAATCAAAGAGTGCCGCGGTCGACTTTCCAAATTCTGATGAGACGGCCATATGGGAAGAGCCATCGAGAAATAGAACGGTTCAAATAATTATTAATTAGTTTTAATATTAAGCGGGACGCTTATAATTGAATTACATGTCAGGAAACTAAACGGAGGTTAATTGGACTCCAATTATCAAAATTTGACCGGTAGATTTAAATTGTGTACAAGTACAAATTGAGTGCTTTTCCGACATTCAACTATATTTACGATTTTTTCAATGCTGAAAGCTAGTATTCTCGATGTTTCATCAAATAATATCCTTGAAACATAACAGTCAAAATTATGATGCTGATAAAAACACAACACAATTTATAAGGGAATTATTGACTGGTTTATACAGGAGAGAGAGAAATTGAGTTTAACATCCACTCGACACAAACTAGGTCATTTCGGGACTAACATATGGTTTAATTTTATCTCAATAATTGGCTTGCGCGAAGGGGTCTTTAGTAGTGGGAAGAAACCGTAGGACCGGAGAAAACCCACGAGGTTGGACAGCCGACCCTACTCCTTGTCACATACAACCGAGGATTCGAAACCACGCCAGTTGACTGAATGACAGCCTTTATGATACAACGCGCACGTGCTAACCAATCGGTCATCCAACTCGCCATCAACATAAAACATCTAAATAACAAATTATTGCTTTAATTAATTCATCCAACTCCCCTATAAAACATACAAGATTTACTTCCTAAAAGTACCGAATAGCACCCCTGTCTCAACTTTCATTGAAAATTGTGGATCCCCATTAACAGACTTTCATATTTCTATATTCAGAACGGAGACACGCCATTATTGCTGTACTTACAAATGGAAGAATTAAATCCCGATGTAGTTGAAGCATTTTTAAGGTGTAATTCTGATGTATATGCCACAAACATTGTAAGTTATTGAAAGTATTGGAATCTTTTTTATCAATGCCTACCCCATGTATTTCTGTAAAAATGATGGGGACTAGAATCCTGTGGGTTGTTTGTAGGCACCTTTCCAACTGCGCTTTCATGTGGACGTATATTGTCATCGCCCCTATACACCTGGATCGAAACGGCTCGAGGAAAGTATGTATTACCAAGGTTGTGGATTATCTAGAGGTCACATTTTTTTCCGATTTTGATGAAATTTACAATATATATATACTATTCAAAAAAAGTAGGGGATATTTGATTTTGGGGGCATAAAACTAAAATATGCAAATGACTACGAAAAAAGTCACTATAGAACCTAACAGAAGAAACATTTCCAGTTACATGTGACGCCCAAACGCACCAATAGCTACCGCATGGAATGCAGGTGATGCTTGGGATCATCATGGGGGTCCAACCCAAGATTTGCATGACTCTGACTTTGAATGTTACAGTCATTGTGGCATTGAATTCCAGGGTGGAAACATCAGTTTAATTGTTTCAGTGACCAGAAAACAAATTTTGATATGCGTCGGCTTACCCAAAATGAAAGGTTACATGCCCTTGGCATGCTACAGATCGGCACAACGCAGGCGGTTGTGGCGCGGACGATGAATGTTTCTCAGTCTGTCATAAGCAGGCTATGGTCCAGATACCGTGATACACAATCTGTACAGGACAGACCACGCTCAGGTCGACCAAGGGCGACAACTCAAGCCCAGGATCGATTTATCCGTACCTTGGCCTTGAGAAATCGTGTCATCACAGCAAATCAGATCAGCGCTCGTCTTCAAACAGACACTGGTGTGAGAGTGAGTGGCCAGACGATTCGGAATCGACTGCATAGGGGTCACCTTCGCGCCCGACGTCCTCGCATGATCCCTTGTTTGAGAGATCATCACATTCAGGCAAGACGTCGTTGGTGTAGGGATCGTCAACACTGGGATAATCGACGCTGGAGCAATGTGATGTTTTCAGATGAGTCAAGGTTCACTGTTGATTTTTTGGACAGACGTAGGAGGGTGTGGCGTTGTTGAAACGAGCGCTTCCAAGACGTTAACGTCATCAGACATGATCGATTTGGGGGTGGTTCTGTTATGGTGTGGGGAGGCATCACTGTTGCTGGAAGAACGGCTTTACATGTTGTTGCAGGGCGTGTTACAGGCCAGTACTACCGGGACAACATCTTGGCAGTCCATGTTGTGCCGTTCGCACGACGTCATGGCCGCCGTTTCATCTTCCAGGATGACAACGCAAGATGTCACAAGGCCAGGATCATTACAGGTTACCTCCAACAACAGAACATCACCACATTACCTTGGCCAGCACTGAGTCCCGACCTCTCCCCCATTGAGCATGTCTGGGACATGCTTGGACAGAGGTTACGTCAACGTCAACAACGTCCTGTCAATGTCCAAGATCTTGCTGCTGCGTTGCAACAGGAATGGGACAATCTGGACCAAAATGACCTTAGACGTCTCATTAGGAGTATGCCACGTCGGATCAATGCTTGTTTGGCAAACAGAGGAGGATTTACCCGTTACTGACTTTGTTGTGATGCTGTGGTAATTTTGCTGTTTGACCCCGGGTATCATTTTACCCTTATAATGGTCAGTCTGTGCCTTACTTAGTCTAACGATCATTTGGAATAAATGGATGAATGTGAACTTCATTTCATTTTGTCATTTGTTTCTTCGTCAGTTTCATTAGGTGACTTTAATAACACTTAAAAATCAAATATCCCCTACTTTTTTTGAATAGTATATTTATATCCCAAAGATCTCGGTCCCTTTCATATTCGCGTCTATTGGACCACAACTTCCTGGATTATGGCCTCAATTTTGAACCGATTTTGATGAAACTTGAAACGCATGTTTATAACCCAAAGATCTCGGTTCCTTTCGATACACTGTTAAAAATGTTTTGGTTATTTTACCCTAAAACTATGGGCAGCAAAAGTTGCCCCTTAACATAGGTAAAATTACATCATTAGTTATTTAACATTTTAATGTTGTAGAAATTAATACATATATGTTAATTTACATTTCTTGTAAAAATACACCACAATGTTAATTTACATTTTTTGTAAAAATACATCGCAATGTTAATTTACATTTCTTGTAAAAATACATCACACTAATTACACTTTTGTTAAAAATACTAAATGAATGTAGTGGTAATTTTACATGCAGGATACGGACAACTTTTGCTGAGAGTGAGCAACCGGAAGCTAAAGTATTTAGTTATTTATATCGAATATCAATAATCCTGTTTGGTAGACGAGAGCGTGGTTCCAGGCTTTCAGATGCAAGCTCGTGGTACTATCTATTTGCAGGCATTATAACCCCTGTTTTACAGACAGTCCAGTACAACTAACACTGGTCAATCGGTTAAATTAACCGTCTTCAAGCGAACTTGAAAAAGAGAAAATACAACCTACGGCAAGAAAATCAAAACATTTTTTTTATATACGTTTAAGAAAATACTTACAAACTGATCAACGTACGATAAATATCAATACACTTTATAAATCTTATAAATGATGGAAAGTAGATATATATGCCATGCAATATACCCAAATTTACAAAATGTGATTGTCCATATTATGGTTAATAAATTGAAATGAATATTATAAACGATAATTATTAGGAATGTTTCGTTGCTATGTGGAATACTAAAATAAAATAAGAGATAGTAAATTTACCGATTACGATAAGTAAATTTACAAAATAACGTGAATAAACGTAAATCGGTAAAATTACACACTGGCTATGTTATTTTACGTTCACTATTGAAATATTACATAATAAGCATGTATTTTTTTTCATCGAATTTTGAATGTGCCCTTTTAATATTGATAAATATTCCTAACATTTTCAGGTAAAAACAAACATTTTAACTGCTGTAATTTTACTTATATTTCTTACCTAAAAGTAAATTACAAAATCGTTACTTTCAGTTCAATTTTATTACATTATATGTAAGAATGTATTGTTACCGGATTTTGAATATGTCTTTTATTTCATCGCCGCTTATTGTCAAAAAGACACGAAACTCGATAAACACACACGAAACGTAGTAACAATACATCAGACTTGGTAAAAGTAGTATATTATGTTGTACAATATACTGACAATTGAGGTACAAAAACCACTTGTACTACTGTTATTTTACATAACATTGAGGTGGAACAACCTCTAGTACTACTGTAATTTTACATAACTTTCTGTCAGTGTACCTGATGGTTGTCGTAACATCATTTGCTATTTGGTTGTGGACTCCAACGATCACTGTTAATTGGTTGCTTTTTGAGAAATGTTAACAAAAATATATTTCAATTTTTGATTTCATCACTATTGAATAAAACATTTCCGGGATATCAACTTTTTACGACAACCAATTTGGTCTACGGTACATCTTACAACAATTGGAATACACTGTACATTACTGTATTTTGATGTTACGTTTGTAAAATGAATTATTTCAGGGTAAAATTACCTGTGTTATATGGGTTTTTTACGACTATTTGTACTATCACTCCTATTTTAGTGTAATAAAACATACATATGTAAAAAAAACATACAACTACGTAAATATTTTACCACATTTTTATGGCGAATTAACATTTATTTCTAAAATTACTGTTTTTTGACGTTACGTTTGTAAAATGAATTATTTCAGGGTAAAATTACCTGTGTTATATGGGTTTTTTACGACTATTTGTACTATCACTCCTAATTTAGTGTAATAAAACATACATATGTAAAATAACATAAAACTACGTAAATGTTTTACCACATTTTTACGGTGAATTAACATTTATTTCTAACAGTGTATGTGTGCATTTTAGATTGTAATTTCCTTGATTTTGACTCTGGATTGATCACTGTTACACTATTATTATGGTTGAGTTGGAATTTCGTGAAAATCGGACCAAAACTGAAAACCCACAACCTCTGGGGTGGGGAGGGTGCGAATAGTTAAGGCCGCGTGCGCGTTATCATAAGATCTCATTGAGTCAAGTGGTCTGGTTTCGATTCCCCGCGTGTGCGTGGAAAGTAATAAGGTCGCATGTCCAACTTAGTGGGTTTTTTTCTGGGTCCTCGATTTCCTCCAACGGCTAAAGACCCATCCATTATAATATTTTCTACTCTACTAACCCCAAGGTTAATCTACGAGGAGACACGTTTTCTAGTTATCTGCCCTTTATAATTATGCTATTTTCATTGACCAATCTGATAAATCATTAATTGAAAAGGAAGGAAATCTCATTGAGTAAAGTAAGCAAAACGCAAAGGCTACCCTTCAAGCAATCTGATTAAAACACAGATCCAATTTCGTTTCGTTTTTTATAGTTCAAAATTTCGTTCTTACTTGTCTTCACTACTCTTGGATCTGGAGGACTTGTTATTTATCTCGTGTTCTGCCTGAAATGAGGGGCCAGCCAATCAAATGGTCTGTTGAATCGACCGTTTGACCTTTTCATGCGTGGAACTGTGGGTAGATATTACCAGCCAATGACGTCTATACTAACACCAGCGGATAGAAATCAAAACAAAACAAAAAGAGATTTTAAAAAAGCATGGCGGTCGCTAATTGGTTAATCGAATGACTGACGTTATCGGGTCAAATGTCCCGTGCTTGATACCTGACGTCATAGAACGTGAGCTCCCACTATAACTTGTTAGATCTACATGAGTGTAGGCAATCGAAAGTATAAAAAACGAAACGAAATATAGATCTATATTTTAATTAGATTGCCCTTCAAGAGACAATATTAGAAATTAGTCAGAAGGTAGCCTTAACGAGTGAAGTCCAAATTATACCAAATGCGCATTTATTAACAACAAAATACAATTAGAACCGCAATGCAACGATGGTGGGTTTCTACGGTGCCATGTTACTCTTGAACTGACGTCACTACCCAAAACAAAGAAAACGTTTTAAACAGATTTCCACATTTGCATTGCACAAGTGTTTTAAATTGGACGCAGAATTGGCCAATAAATTCAGCGATATCAGTTCCATTTATTCAAGAAATCTCGACTCGATAACGCCACTCCCTTTATCAACAAAATATATAACTTGAATTACAGAAATAACCACTTCCATTCTGTTTTGTATGAAAAAAGATTAATTAAAATTTTAACAGAATTAACCCTTTGGTTGTTTTGATCCAGTGACACCCGATGGGCAAATCGCGATTTATGCATGCATGAGTACGTATATAATACGCCCATATTTTCATGCAGACGTAAGTTGTCACCCCTGTCCGTCCACAATTAGTTTGTGGAAACTCTACAGGTCACAATTCTTATCCGATTTTGACGAAACTTGAATTATAGGTTTATCTTCAGCCGACCTCGGTTCCTCTCGGTATTGGCATATATCGGACCGAGATTTCATAGATTATAGCCCCTGATTGTACGAAAGTTCGAGTTTTTAGCTTGTGGACACTCTGGAGGCCATAATTTTCATCTGATTTTGACGAAACTTGAAATGCATGTTTATAACCCAAAGATATATTCGATATTTTTGCGCTTAACGAATCGTAACTTCCTGAATTATGGCCCGTGATTGTATATATCACCGTAATGATGGCTGAGTTCGGATTTCGTGAAATTCAGAACAAAATGGCCGGACAAATGGGAACATTTCGTTGGCTAATAGTGTAAATATTCGGTATATCAAGACCGTGGACCCTCTAGTGGTCACAATTCTGACACGATTTTGATGAAGCTTGAAATACGTGTTTATAACCCAAAGATCTTGGTTCCATTTGATATTCTCGCATATCGGATCGTAACTTCCTGAATAAAAGCCCTTGATTGCACGCAAAGTCGCGTTTTTAGCTTTTGGTCCCTCTAGAGGTCACAGTTTTTTATCCGATTTAAAAATAAAAACGTTCTAACATATAACCGTTACACCCTATTGGTGGTTGAGTTCGAATTTCGTGCGAATCGGACCAAAACCGCAGGACAAAATTGCAGCCACTCGAACGCAAATAGTGTAAAAATCGGACCAAAACTGCCGAACGAAATGGCCTCCCTTGTACGCTAATAGTGTAAAAAATATGCTATATCAAGGTTGTTGGCCATGTAGAGGACAGAGTTTTAATCAGATTTTGGCGAAACTTGAAATGCTTGTTTATAATCCAATGATTTTGGTTGCTTTCGATATTTGCACTGTCGGATCGTAGCTTCCTGAATTATATGGCCTCTGATTGTACGAAAAATTATCATCCGATTTAAAAAGAACGTTGGAATATATTACCATTACACCGTAATGAAGGTCGTTGAGTTCGAATTTCGTGAAAATCAGACCAAAACTACCGGACAAATGCCCCCCCCCCCTTATATCATCCAGGTTGTGGGCCCTCTAGAAGTCACAATTATTATCTGATTTAAAACGCCATTCGACTATACGTTACAACGTAATGAAGGTTGAATTCAAATTTCGGGAAATGAAACTGCAGGACAATTGGCCACCCCCTGTACGCTAATAGTGTTTTAAAAGGTATATCAAGGTTGTGGACCCTCTAGAATCCAATTTTAGCGAAACCTGAAATGCCCGTATGTAATCCAAACATTTGAGTTGCTTTCGATATTCGCATGTATCGGATCATAACTTCCTGAATTATGGGGGTTTGGGATGGCCTAGTGGTCTAGAGTGCCGCGCTTCGACCTCTAGCTGGCCGGTCACCTCTGGCTTGCGGCTGTGGTTTCGAGCGCTGGTGTGAGCGTATGTGGCATGGAGATAGGGTTCGTCCGTCTGTCTGTCTGTCTGTCTGTCTGTCTGTCCATCTGTGTGTCTGTCCGTCTGTCCGTCACACTTTTGGGACACAATAACTCTCTTCCTAATTGAGCTAGAATGTTCAAACTTGGTGTATGTGTTTATTAGGTCAATGCCTTGATGGAGTTCGAAGATGAGCATTTTCCGCTTAGGGTAAGCAGAGATAAGCAATTTGATTGGTTGATGCTTTGGGACACGATAACTTTAGTTCTAATTAAGTGAGATTGATGAAACTTGGTGTATAGTTTCATTACGGTAATACCTTGACTAAGTTCGATAATGAGCATTTTCTGCTCAGGGTAAGCAGAGCGATACACAATTTATTGGTCGAGACTTTGGAACACAATAACTCTCCTTCTAATTGAGTTAAAATGTTCAAACTTGGTGTATATGCTTATTATGTCAATGCCTTGATGGAGTTCGACGATGAGCATTTTCCGCTAAGGGTAAGCAGAGATAAGCAATTTGATTGGTTGATGCTTTGGGACACGATAACTTTAGTTCTAATTAAGTGAGAGTGATGAAACTTGGTGTATAGTTTCATTACAGTAATACCTTGACTAAGATCGATAATGAGCATTTTCTGCTCAGGGTAAGCAGAGCGATAAGCAATTTGATTTGCCGAGACTTTGGAACACAATAACTCTCCTTCGAATTGAGTTAAAATGTTCAAAATTGGTGTGTATGCTTATTAGGTCAATGCCTTGATGGAATTCGAAGGTGAGCATTTTCTTCTTAGGGTAGGCAGTGATAAGCACAAGCCATGAAATAACTGCTAAGGTTCAGCCTGACATCATGTCGGGCTGAACTGATTTTCGGCCGGACATTTCAGATTTTCAGCCTGACAAATACCATTATTCCATGCAGTGGAAAATTCCCTCATATAATTCATATTTTTAAAATACTTTAATAGAGTTCACAATTTAATGTAGTCACAAAACTATCGTCTTCTTCGTATGTTAACCACACGTCAGCATTGCATTTTGCTACGTCAGGTTTGATCCACTTTTCTACGGTTCTTATTGTATGTAATTTTCGAACTAGTGACGGCGATGGCCCCCGATTAGAAGTGTCATTTTGAGAGACATTAGACACAGTACCAGTTTTAAAATATTCTGGAACGGTCCCACTAGCCGGGATATCCCGTGTCCGCGGGTTGGGGAAAATAAGAAGTTATTTTATTCGACATGTTTTCAAAGCTCGTCTATTTACATTCACATGATTCACATCGATGATCGGAAGTGTCCAACAAAGTGAGATATTTTAATTTTCGTATAAAAAGTCTCTCCCTAATTACACCCATAGTCAACTTGAACATTTTCTTGTAACATTTTAAATATTATTACTTTTATTACTAATAATTTGTATAATTACATGTCATGTTAGGTTTGATTTAGAGCTAATCATATACGAAAGTAACGCAAAGCTAGCTACTACACGTAGGCTCGAATAACCAGCGTAAAAGAGCCGATTCTCAATATTATCCATTATTTTATCCTCCCGCGACCAAGATACATGTATGTAAATAGTGATAATTTTACTATGACTCGGGTCGTTGATATAACCAGCGAAAAAGAGCCTATTCTAAAAAATAATAATATTTTTACTATGACTCGGTTCGTTGATATAACAAGCGTGAAAAAGCCGATTCTAATAATTATTGATTATTTTATCCGCGTGCGGCCGAGATATTTTCACTATGACTCGGGTCGTTGATATTTTTGGGCCTAGATTTTGAGCCGATTCTATAGAAAAAATAGTAATATTTTTACTAGGACTCGGGTCGTTGATATAACCAGCGTAAAATAGCCGATTCTAAAAATTATTGATTATTTTATCTGCACGCTGCCGAGATATAAATAGTAACATTTTCACTATGACTCGGGTCGTTGATATTTTTGTGTCTGGATTTTCGAGTCTAGTAATAATTAGCGATCGACTCGAATTCGCGAATGAAATTACTATTTTTGGTTTACTGTTTTACTCAAAATCGGTCGGACATTAATGTCCGGACGAAAGGCAATTTGGCCTGTCAAAAGGGGTCAATTCGCCCGGACATTGTCCGTGTCCGGCCCCTTATTTCAGCGCTTGGATAAGCAATTTGATTGGTTGATACTTTGGGACAAGATAACTTAGGTTCATCATGGTTGATGATTTTTATGCCAATACAATGACTGCATTCTCATTCAGTAATGGATTCGACAGTAACAGTGTATAGAAACGATTGACTCGGACACGGGGGCCCTTTCCCTTGGCCAGAGGGGCCCTTTTGTCAGGCGTGGGGGCCCTTTTGTCTGCCTTTAGGGTCCCCTTAACTAGGGTACATTTTCATTTTTCTCGTCGGTTTTAGCATTTTTCTTTATAAAACACTTTTGGATGACACTTCGTGTACAGTTTGATTGCTCGATACGTTTGAAAAAAATAAATGTGCGATTAATTAATATGTGTCATCTATTTATTTTGGGATTTCGGCGGGAGACATCAGCCTCACTGTTGGCTTGTTTTGAAATGTCGTTTGCATTAGTGAGATATAGATTTAATTTCAATAACTTCCGGTAATTTCTTCACCCAATCCGTAAGAAATTTATGTGAAACAAAGAAGCCTATTGAATTTCAGCGATTTCTGTTTGATATTCGCGCATATCGGATCGTAAGTTCTGATTGTACGAAAAATTGTGTTTTTAGTTTGGTCCCTCTGTAGGTCACAATTATTATCCGATGTAAAAAAAACATTTGATTATTTCACCGTTACACCGTAGTGAAGGTTGAATTCGAATTTCCTGAAAATCAAACCCAAACTGCAGAACAAAATGGCCACCGCTTGTACGCGAACAGTGTAAAAATATGGTATATCAAAGTTGTGGACCCTGTAAAGGTCACAATTTTAATCCGATTTTGATGAAACTTGAAATTCGTGTTTATAACCCAAAGATCTTGGCTCCATTCGATATTTGCGCATATCGAATTGTAACCTCATGAAGTATGGCCCTTGATTGTAGGAAAAATCACTTTCTTTTTAGCTTGTTTTCTATCCATCTCCGGAAAAGGAGGGCGTATCCGGCCTGGTAGCCGCTGGTTATTTATTTACCACATGACCTACAGATAAAATGTGGTCGTATATTGCCGTCGTACCCGTCCGTCCGTTTATCGGTCGTTCCGCCCGCTAGTGCGTTCGCCCATCGTCCACAATTTCTTGTCAACACTCTACAGACTTCATTTATCATTTGATTGTTTTGAAATGTCGTTTGCATTAGTGAGTTATAGATTTAATTTCAATAACTTCCGGTAATTTCTTCACCCAATCCGTAAGAAATTTATGTGTAACAAAGAAGCCTATTGAATTTCAGCGATTTCTGTTAATTACGCCTTTAGTTATGGCCCTTGTTTCACTTGGTTGCACCTTGTGAACACTAACTATGAAATTTATATTCATCATTTAAATAAGTGAATCAAAGAATCCTTTTGTATTTCAATAACTTCTGCTAATTTCTTCTTGAGTTATGGTCCTTGTTTCACTTAGCTGCACACTGTGAACGCTCTAACGACAAAAGTTATCATACGATCTGTATGAAATTTATATGCATCATTTAGAATTAGTAAAACAAAGAAGCCTGTAGAATTTCAGCAATTTCCGTAAATTACGTCTAGACTTATGGCCCTTGTTTCACTTAGTTGAATCTTTTGAGCGCTCTAACGACAACAGTTTTCATTCGATCTGTATGAAATTAAAATGTATCGTTTAATTTAGTAAAACGAAGAATCCTGTTGAATTTCAGTAATTTCCTGTAATTATTTCTAGAGTTATTGCCCTTGTTTCACTTAGTTGAATGTTTTGAAAGCTCTAATGACAACAGTTATCATCCGATCTGTATGAAATTTATATGCATCATTTAATTTAGTGAAGCGAAGAAGTCTATTGAATTTCAGTAATTTCTGTGACTTCAGTAGATAAAGGGAAAGCAACAGTAATTATGGATACAGATCAATTGGAAAAAATGGTGTCCCAAACCCTGTCAGATACAACAACCTATAAAAAGTTACCTAAAGATCCAACCCAAAAACTAGATCGGAAACTAAAAGCCACTTTAAAAATACTTAAAGAATCAGGTGAGATCGATCCTGAAACATATGAAAAGCTTAATATCTCGCACCCATCAACGCCATATGCCAAAGCTCAGGTCAAAATACATAAGAACCCGGTCAAAGTTAGATTACTGATTTGCTCTAGAGGAACTGCATTCTACAACACAGCCAGATACCTGTCAAACACACTATCAGAATTAGGAAAGTCAGCAGAATCATACATTAAAGACAGCAAAGAACTTCGAGGTAAAATAGAGAGACAATCACAACTAGGAAAACTGATCAGTTATGATGTAGTGGACCTATTTACCAGCATACCAATCGATGAAGCCTTAAACTGTGTGAGATCGAAAATCCAAAGTCAAACAACAAACCTCAATACCAGCATAAGTCCGGATGTATTACATCTACATATTTTACTTGGAAAGATGAAGTGTTTGAACAAATCCATGGTTTACCAATGGGATCACCAATAAGTCCAGTTATCACCGAAATATATTTGACAGCCTTTGAGCAAAATGCCCTGATAGTATCCCCAATCCAACTTAGTATTTGGCTTAGGAAAGTGGACGATGTGTTTGTTGTTATGAAGGAAGAGGAAGATCACCAACTACTACTCCACCACCACCTCAACTCAATCCATCCCCCAATACAATTTACAGTTGAAGAAGAAAATAATAAACAACTACCCTTTTTGGACATCCTAATTGATAGAAATGATGATAAATTAACTACCAAAGTGTATAGAAAACCGACACACACAGACCAATACATTAATTTCACTTCAGCCCACCCAACAACAACCAAGGCAGGAATAGTTTCGATACTGACCAGAAGAGTTCACAATATTTGCACTGATGACAAAATTGAAGAAGAAATTAAACAAATTACTGAATCTCTAACCAAAAACAACAACTACCCATTAGAATTTGTCAAAAAAGTTATTCATAGTACCACTGAAAAACTGAACAAAGCCCCAAACGTGACAGGTAAAGAAAAGGCTCCAATCCATATCAACATTCCATTTATAGGCCCAACAAGTTATAAAATTAAAAGATTATAAAATTACTAACTAGATTGCAAATAGATGTAACATTTAGTGGGGGGATATCATTAAAATCACTTATCAACGCCCATGGGAGAACAAAAATACCAACAGTGGATCCAAAGGGTATAGTTTACCAGATCCAATGCGATTGCAAATCAATTATCAGTGAAGTAAAATTAATATAATATTTTATCAGTGGAGTGGAACTATAATTTATTATTCATATCAGTGGAGTGGAACTTAAAAGTTTATTTATCAGTGGAACTATTATTTATCAGTGCTACTATAATTTATTTATTTGTTCTAGCGGAACTTTAATTTAGAATTTTTCTATATAATAATATGGTAAATATATGAGCAAGAGGGGGTGGGTTCAACCTAACTAATTATGCATATGCATTTAAATTAGTCATATTAAATATCATCAAGAGGATAACAATAAGGAGATTAACATATTTGATTGTGTGGTTAATGGGTTTTGATTGCATTTTAGTTGAAGGGGTGGCTTCAGTCCCCACTTTTAACACCTTAGATTGAAGAGAAATGGTGAAACCATATTCAAAGGGAAATGTTTGTTGTTATAAGTCTTAATTAATGTTATGTTTTTATTGTTAAATTGTTCTTACTCATGGATGTACTATAAATGTAGAGTTGTTATTCATTATTGATCATTGCTTGATAAAGATACCTGTAAGAGTATTGAAACGTTGCATGTAATAAACCAAGAAGTAGTAAATCCATAAAGTTGTGTTATTATGAACATATATGTTTGTTTAGTAAAATTTTAATAGGTTGCAAGTAAAGAAAGTATTCAATGTTATGTCATTTCTGTCAAATAAGCAGTGTTTTGGTATTTGTTTAGAATATTATGTACATGTATTATTTACTATTGATATATTGTCCATTTGGTTTAGTTTAACACTTAATTTCATTAAGATTGTCACAAACAAACTAGGAAATATCATTTAGCACGAATATACAATTGATCTAGTCTTCTATTATTACACATCATTGGATACACTTATGTCTAATAATATGCAAAGTGTATTTTTGCTCTTCATATAAAACCCCGTTGTGGCTCCCTCGCTACACCCCCACGTAATAGGGTAGCCGCAACAGTTTAAATTATTGGGCATGGATAACTCCAGATTACCGAAATTGTGTTACAAAATGCTCTATGATGTGGATCTACATAATAGAATAAGTTATACGTAAGATTTTTTTCCAATACGGATTTGGTCATGTTTAAACAGCAATCTTCCACACAAGCTGAGATTTGCATTAGCAAACTTTAAATATTCAACTGTCTTCTCGAGGTACAAAAAGGTCGAAGGGATAAAACCCCCCGATAGAACGCATATATGCAAAGTATATGAAAATCCATTTCATGATATACTATCCAATCTTGCGAGATCTAAAACTTAATTTCTTACCGTGATGGCTTATTAGATCCCCAACAGTAAGCAACCTGGTGTCACTATTTAATTCGACAAAATACAGCAAGATTTAAATTGTAAATATCGTCTTGTAAATATATATTTAAAATCTCATAAGATTCAATTTTGTTCAGATACGTCTTACTTTCGCTAAACATATGTATCATATTTAGAACGTAACTTAAATTTGAATATTTGATATTACTTATAGCATTGTCTTTCAGATTTATTGTATATGTACTGTAGGATGTTGCCTTATAGTTATAAATAAACTGTTTGTTTGTTTGTTAAAATCATGAAAATGTAAAATAATTACGATAAAAAAATTTATTTAGTCAGTAAGCATGTTATACGAGGTATGAATGCAAATAACACTTGAACATTTTTTCAGAATTTATTGATAACTGTAACATAAGCCTAATAAATAAATTTTTGGATATAAATAACTATATTTTTGGATATGAATATAAAAGTGATTTTTCAAGCAATTAAAAATAACTTAGTTTATGATTTCTGGACTTGTAATTTCAACAAAATAAATTATATAATTTTTGGATAAATATACAATGAGTGATTTTTCAAGCAATTAAAATGAATTTAGTGTATAGTATGACGGATAGTTTTAACATAATAAAATTTTAGATATAAAAGCGAGAGTGATTTGTCACCTAATAAATTATTTAATTTTGGGGTATTCCAAGGGATCATAAAGAAATTAGTTCATAATAAATGGAAGTATAATTTTAACATAATAAATATTTTAAACGTACATTACGCAAGAGCTAATTAATATACCTATTGCAGATATTTCTATAGGCCTGAAAATTTTTATAAACTATTAATCAGACATTTATTAACATGAAAAAGACCATAATTAACCCTCGATGCCATCTCATGTGCCAGATTTTTACTGGATTTGAATCCGATCTTATTGGTGAATAAACCAAAACATGGACAATCGAGTCTGTTTTTTTTATCGCACCAACTTAAGTAATGATGATCGAGGTCAGGCCTAAAATTCAATCATTAATATCTTGGTTCAGAATGGGGTAATTTGACTGAAATTTTCAGCACATTCCCTTTACATTATCGAAATTTTTGTCCCCCACCTCTCTGTCTGCCTGTCTGTCGGTCCGTCTTTTTGAGACACAATAACCCTCCTTCTAATTGAGCCACGTTCAAACTTGATTTAGGCGTTTATTAGGTCAATACCTTGATGGAGTTCGAAGATGGGCATTTTCTGCCTAGGGTAAGCAGAGATAAGCAATTTGATTGGTTGAATCTTTGGGACACGATAACTTTAGTTCTAATTAAACGATAGTGATGAAACTTGGTGTATAGTTCCATTACACCAATACCTTGACTAAGCTCGATAATGAGCATTTTCTGCTCGGGGTCAGCAGAGTGAAAAGCAGTTTGATTGGACGAGACTTTTGAACACGATAACTCTCCATTTTATTGAGCTCGAATGTTCAAACGTGGTGCATGTGTTTATTAGGTCGATGCATTGATGCAGTTCGAAGATGGGCTGAGGGTAAGCAGATTTGATTGGTTGATGATTTGGTACACTATAACTTTAGTTCTTATTAAGTCAGAGTGATTAAACTTGGTGTATAGTTTCATTACATCACTACCTTGACTAAGTTCGACAATGAACATTTTCAGCTCAGGATAAGCAGGGCAATAAGCAACTTGATTGATCGAGAATTTGGAACGCAATAACACTCTTTTTAATTGGGGTAGAATGTTCAATGTGTAGGCGTTCAATAGGTCCATGACTTGATGGAGTTCGAAGATGAGTATAGTCTGCTTACGGTCAAACTTTGTGTAGGTGTTCATTAGGTTCATGCCTTGACGGAATTCGAAGATGAGTATTGTCTGCTTACGGTAAACAGAGATAAGCAATCTTATTGGTTGATGCTTTGGGGTACGATAACTTTGGTTATAATGAAGTGAGAGAGACAAAACTCCAGATATAGATTCATTATGTCATTACCATGACTAAGTTTGATAGTGGTAATTTTCTACTTGGGCTTAGGACTAGGAGCGATAAGCAATTTGACTGATCACTTTGCAACATAACAACTCTGGTTTTAATTGAGGTTGAATTTTTATACGCCCACATGGAAATGTGGTCGTATATTGTCGTCGCCCCCGTCCGTCCGTCTCTCTGTCCGTCCGTCGGTCCGTCGTATACAATTTCTTGTGAAAGCTCTAGAGGCTACAGTTAATATCCGATTGACTTTAAATTTATACACAGTGGTTAAAGCCATGAGACGAAGAAGCCTATTGATTTTCAGCGATTTCCAATAATTACTGCAAGACTTATAGCCCTTGATCACTTCAAAAAATCTTGTGGACGCTGTAGAGGCTAAAGTTAATATCCGATCAACTTTAAATTTATACACAGTGTTTAAGGTCATGAGACGAAGAAGCCTATTGTTTTTCAGCGATTTCCGATTATTACTGCCAGAGTTATGGCCCTTGATCACTTCATAAAATCTTGTGGACGCTCTAGAGGTTAAAGTTAATATCCGATCAACTTTAAATTTATACACAGTGTTTAAGGTCATGAGACGAAGAAGCCTATTGTTTTTCAGCGATTTCCGATTATTACTGCCAGAGTTATGGCCCTTGATCACTTCATAAAATCTTGTTGACGCTCTAGAAGCCTAAGCTAATATCTGATTGACTTTTAATTTATACACAGTGTTTAAGGTCGTGCCACGAAGGAGGCTTTTGATTTTCAGCGATTTCCGATTATTACTGCCCCAGTTATGGCCCTTGATCACTTCAAAAAATCTTGTGACGCTCTAGAGATTAAACTTATCATCCGATTGGCTTCGGATTGATCCACAGAGTTTAAAGTCTTGAAACGAACAGATATTTTTATTTTCAATGAATTTTGATAAGTGAACAGCTAAATCCATGATATTAAAGATACATTACTCCACCCACATATTCTTGATTATCCAGTAACGGGCTCAATAGTAATAGTACTCTAGCTTGACAGGCCTTTCATCGTCAGTTTCCGGTAGCGCACGTCACCGGATAACAGTAAACGTTATCTTAGTCAGCCATTTCTGATTTAATTATATAGAAGGACGACTGTTTAAATCCGAGCTGTATCCAAGCCATCCGTGCGTCTACAGAGTTAATTTTGTGCTTGTTGTCTAAATGAAGGTCTAATTAATCATTTCTATAACATCTGAAGCCTAAATAAAGACTTTCAATATGTTGATTTAGCTCTTGCATAATGCATGTTTAAATGTTTCATATACTAAATGTTAGTATGGGACAGAACTTTATAAAAAAACAAACAAATTCGAATGATTTTCTGATAATTACTGAGTTGTTACCCTTTTAATCAGATTTTAGTTGTTACCCTTTTAATCAGATTTTAGTGTATTACAAATGTTTTATATCCGAAAAAAATAAAAATATGCGACAACCCTTGTTGACTGTCCGGACGATTTAGCTGCTGTGGACGTATGTTTCATTGCCTGACAACCTATTTTTAAACTTGATGCAAATTTTCATGAGGTGAATGTCTTGAATGAGTCAATGATTAACAGCTGAGCAATTCCATTGGTCGATGCTTTGGGACAAGATAACGTTGATTCTATCTGATAGACAGTGATGAAACTTACAGTATAGTTTGGTTGCTCGATAGTTTTGGAATAAATAAATGTGCGATTAATTAGTATGTGTCATATATTTATTTTTGGGATTCCGGCGGCAGGCACCAGCCTCACCGTTGGCTTGTAACTATTACAGTGAGAACTGTCAGCTCTTTATCTTATCTTCCATAATGTCCACTTAATTTGTGGATAATATAAATATAAGAGTTATTTTTCAAGTGGTTATAATGAATTTAGCGCATTATTTATGGACCGATAATTTTTGCATCACCCAACAAGTTATGAAGCAGGGATTTTTATACATCTATATTATACATAAAAATGTAGAACAATAAGTATGTATTCCGTTTACAGTTTAACTGCCTGATGTACATAGCTTTATTTATATAATAGTATAAGGAAGCAAGTGTATGTATCTAAATTGTTACATGATGGAGTTTTGCTAATTAGTTCAATGGGTTACATTGAGGTACATTAAATAATTGCAAATGTTTGCAATAATTACAGCAATTAGATTTATGAGATAATAAAGACCTCGATTTAAGTATGCGAAATGATAGAAGCAAATGTACTGTTTTGCTCAATGGGCTATTGAAGATGGGCATACGTCATACATTGTTCTATGAGGGAAATTTTGCCCCGGCAGCGGAACTACGGCCTACACTTACATCGAATTATAACTGATAATGGATCTTATATGTGCCTCTGTATTTCGTCCCATCCAAATTACTTGACAGCTGTCCTTGTCAGCCCCTTCGCTCTGCATCACTGACTAAAAGCAAATGAGGCAAAATGATCATACTTTACAATCGACCACAGAGGCTTACCTGTACATTCAGAAACTGTGATCAAAACGATGATAAAACTGGACTATTAAAAATAGGAACTAATCATAGTCTCCAGAAATTATTACAAATTGTGTTAAAGTGGGTGGTGCTGTGATAAATCCAAATAACAGTGTACGGAACCTCGGTGTTAAATTTGATAAAAAAAAATATGTGTCAATCCGCCAATTTTCAATTATATACTGAGCGCCATAGAAAACGCATCACTTAGTTTTTCGTATAACAAAATGATCCTGTAAACATATCTTATTTATTTTGCTTCGTATTCATCTTTTTCAAAAGGATTTCAAATTATACTTAGTCTAAGCAGTAAATGTTCACAATCAAACCCAACTACGATTTAAGTTTCATTACTCTCCATCAGTTAGAATCAATGTTGTCTGATCCCAAAGCATCGACCAATAAAACTGCTTAGCTCTGCTTAGCATTAGTGGGAAATGTTAATCATTGAACTCAGTCACGTAATGAACATCTACATCAAGTTTAAATTATTCTACCTCAATTAAAAGCTGTCAAGTTTCAAAGATAAGTGAATCAATCAACCGTCTCAACAGCTTGACCACCATAAGTCCAGGATTCCTACTCAAACAAATGATTACAGTTTACTTTGGTTTTATCTGTATTTACCAAGAGTTCACAATCTGAACAATAATTATACAGGGTGTCCAACATACATTGTAAATCATTAGTGGATTCAGATAAAAGAACCGTGTCATCTGCATAAAGTATTAGAAATAAATTTAACAATTTTAAATCAACGCTCTGGGAATTTGAATTAATTAAATAGTTTTCCAACTGATTGACAAATAGTGCGAATAACATTGGAGACGGGGCTTCGCCCTGCATTAAACCTACTTTAAATAGAAATGATTCACTCGTACAGTTATGCAACTTGACACATGACGAAATATCACTGTACATATATTTGATAACCTCCAATAATTTTCCTCCAAGACCTAATTTCACTCATTTATTCCGGAGTTTGTGATAGGTTTTACTATCGAAGGCTCGGCTGTAGTCAACAAATCCACAGTAGAGCCGCTTTCGCGACTTTAAGGATTTATCGATAAATAAGTGTGTTAAGGGCTAAGAGCACATCTCGTGTTCCATATCCAGGTTTAAAACCAAACTGAGCATCTGTTACGACATTATATTCTCTACTCCAAGTTAGCAAACGGTTATTGACGATAGATGTAAATAATTTTGACAGATAACCCGAGCGAGTCTAGGATGCAGTTAAATAACTTCTGTACGATAGGTGTGATGGCATCCTTTAAGTTCAGGATATATTCATTCAGTAGGGTATCCTCACCAGCGAATTTGTCGGTCTTTAATGACATATTTGCGTCTGCGATTTCCTGCAGAGTGAATTCGTCATCGACTTCCGTGTACACGCATTCTATGTGTATTTCGGGCAACTGACCTGTGTGGTTTGCTAATTTGCTGAAATGGTTATAGAAATCATCGACATTCAGAAGTCCGACAGTATTTTGTTTTCATAAATTTTCTAGAGGGGGGGGGCTAGAGGTCTAGAGTGCCGCGCTTCGACCTCTAGCTGGCCGATCACCTTTGGCTTGCGGCTGTGGTTTCGATCCTTGGCGTGAGCGTATGTGGCATGGAGATAGGGGCTCCTTCTCAACCTCGTGGGTTTCCTCCGGGCACTCCGGTTTCCTCCCACTGCTACAGACCCCTACGCGCAAGCGAACTATTGAAATAAATTGAAACCATATGTAGTCCCAAAATGACCTAGTTTGTGTCAAGTGGACGTTAAACCCCATTTCTCTCTCTCTCTCTCTCTCTCTCTCTCATAAATTTTCTATAGAATTCTTTTGGATTAGATTATCTTAGCTCACAGATATCTGATCCTTCTCTTAAAAGGTATTGTCGTTTCAGTTTTGTCATGTAAGATTTATAGTCGAGTTTTGTATTTGACAGTTCTTGTCTATGCTGCTTTCATCTACAATGGTTGTTTAGTTGATCTAAGTTGTACATGGCAGTCACATTTACGTAGGCGGTTCCTTCGTGTTACAGTACAATGACTGTTGAAAATCGATTTAAGTGAGCATTGATTTTAAGCCTTTGCCCACATCAGTTTCTAGGTTCAAACATCGTCTTGTTGTATGCGATGAGGTAACACATTTTGTTATTCGTGTTCCTACAAAGTCGATGCAGAAACAGTTTGCGAAGCTTTAATTCAGAAGCTTATTTGCCTATTTGGTTCTCCATAAGTTATCATATCTGATGCTGCTTCAAGGTTTACTGGAAAACTAGTGTCTTGACTATGCACAGCTCTTGGTGTTATTCAGAAACTGGTTAATGTTGCCAATCATGGTAGCCTTCAAGTCGAACGGCACATCAGGTCAATTTCAGACTTCTTGATGGTCAACTTAAAATTATAAACCATATGTTAGTCCCGAAATGTCTTAGTTTTTGTCGAGTGGACGTCAAACCCCATTTCTCTCTCTCTCGTCAGCAGGAATCACAAAACATTAGTGTTGCTCATAATCTGAATAAGAATCCTGTTTATGGATTGAGCCAGCTGGTGTATTATCTCATGCCTCGATCTTCCAGCTTAACTTCAAATTCACGAAAATCAAGGCCGATTGGTCTGGTCCTTTGGTTGTCCATCAGGTACTTGATCGAACCCATTACGTTCTTGCCATAATGGATGGCACAGTGCTTTGCACGGTCACCCAATTTTCAAACTAAAATTACCCATATTGATCAACTGCAAAAGGAGTTGGGTAATGGACGAATGGTCCAGGCAATAATGCTCATACCCTTACTGAAATTAATCCTTTGCGTTTAGTTACTAATGAGAATGATATTGTACTACATTCATTCAATGGGATTGTACTCCCTTATAACAGGATCACTAAACCAGTTAATTCACATCAGTATGTACATAATAATAGTAATGATAATCATCGTCTTGCTAATTATCAGTTAACCCATCAATGTCATGTTTTACAAAATATTTCTAATGTTTCTACCATGGAGCTAATGAAAACACGGTTTAAGTGTGGGACGTTATCTAATTGTCAGTTGTCCCAACAATGTCAGGTTTTATAAAATTACGCATATTGATCAACTGCGAAAGGAGCTAAGTAATGGTCCAGCCAATAATGCTCATACCCTTCCTGAAAGTAATCCTTTACGTTTAATTTCTGATGAGAATGATATTGTACTACATTCATTCAATGGGAATGTACTCCCTTATAATAGGATCACAAAACCAGTTAATTTAAATCAGTATGTACATAATAATAGTAATGATAATCATCGACTTGCTAATTATCAGTTAACCCAGCAATGTCATGTTTTACAAAATATTTCTAATGTTTCTACCATGGAGTTAATGAAAACACGGTTTAAGTGTGGTTCCCTACAAGCTTTAGTTACCATACCTCATACAGAGGCAAGCCATAGGAATTCTTGGATCCCTGTAAATTCTTGCCCTATATTATTTGCCATTGTCAATAACCTAATTCATGACAATAAGCTCCAAGTTACTGGTAGCATAAGTAAATATATATTGATTAACATGTAATACTGTTATTGTAGTGTTCATTCAGAAAGCCAGCTGTATATCAACACTCATGGCGTTCGAAGCATTGTGAATGTTCACTTGAATAGCTTCCATATCGCTGTAGACTTTGCTTTATGTAAATGTATTATTTGAGTTATAATATACACCATAGTTTCAGTTTTGCTTTTCTTAAAATCATAGCTTACATTTTGTCAAACCAGTTGTACTTTGCTTTCAAAAACTGCGTTTTTGATTTCAGTCGGAGGAATGTTGTATAACCATTTATCAGTTCTAATAGTAAGTGCAGGAGGACCGCACTACACGAAAAACAAAAACCTACAAGATTAACCTGCGGAAAATATCAAATCAAGTGAATGGATCCGGGGGCCAGCCGTAAGCGTCCACTGCGCTGTACAGTCCCGGGCCTATTATGGTACAGGCTTCACTAAAAATGATTTGAAAAAAAAAGGGGTAACAGAAATAATGCGACCGATCTTGACAATGGTTGTCTCTCAATGGCGATAGACTGCCAGTTGACGTCAGATGTTAGAACGTCAAACAATTTCAACAATAAGGGCGATAATCCGGATAGAATCTCGGAAAACGCTAAAATAATAGGTGTAGTGAGCAAACAGGAGCAAAACCCGACAACGAGAACATTCTGCAGTACGAAGGGCTAAAACTCTACTCTAATAGTAAGTGCAGGAGGACCGCACTACACGAAAAACAAAAACCTACAAGATTAACCTGCGGAAAATATCAAATCAAGTGAATGGATCCGGGGGCCAGCCGTAAGCGTCCACTGCGCTGTACAGTCCCGGGCCTATTATGGTACAGGCTTCACTAAAAATGATTTGAAAAAAAAAGGGGTAACAGAAATAATGCGACCGATCTTGACAATGGTCGTCTCTCAATGGCGATAGACTGCCAGTTGACGTCAGATGTTAGAACGTCAAACATTTTCAACAATAAGGGCGATAATCCGGATAGAATCTCGGAAAACGCTAAAATAATAGGTGTAGTGAGCAAACAGGAGCAAAACCCGACAACGAGAACATTCTGCAGTACGAAGGGCTAAAACTCTACTCTAATAGTAAGTGCAGGAGGACCGCACTACACGAAAAACAAAAACCTACAAGATTAACCTGCGGAAAATATCAAATCAAGTGAATGGATCCGGGGGCCAGCCGTAAGCGTCCACTGCGCTGTACAGTCCCGGGCCTATTATGGTACAGGCTTCACTAAAAATGATTTAAAAAAAAAAGGGGTAACAGAAATAATGCGACCGATCTTGACAGTGGTTGTCTCTCAATGGCGATAGACTGCCAGTTGACGTCAGATGTTAGAACGTCAAACAATTTCAACAATAAGGGCGATAATCCGGATAGAATCTCGGAAAACGCTAAAATAATAGGTGTAGTGAGCAAACAGGAGCAAAACCCGACAACGAGAACATTCTGCAGTACGAAGGGCTAAAACTCTACTCTAATAGTAAGTGCAGGAGGACCGCACTACACGAAAAACAAAAACCTACAAGATTAACCTGCGGAAAATATCAAATCAAGTGAATGGATCCGGGGGCCAGCCGTAAGCGTCCACTGCGCTGTACAGTCCCGGGCCTATTATGGTACAGGCTTCACTAAAAATGATTTGAAAAAAAAAAGGGGTAACAGAAATAATGCGACCGATCTTGACAATGGTCGTCTCTCAATGGCGATAGACTGCCAGTTGACGTCAGATGTTAGAACGTCAAACAATTTCAACAATAAGGGCGATAATCCGCATAGAATCTCGGAAAATGCTAAAATAATAGGTGTAGTGAGCAAACAGGAGCAAAACCCGACAACGAGAACATTCTGCAGTACGAAGGGCTAAAACTCTACTCTAATAGTAAGTGCAGGAGGACCGCACTACACGAAAAACAAAAACCTACAAGATTAACCTGCGGAAAATATCAAATCAAGTGAATGGATCCGGGGGCCAGCCGTAAGCGTCCACTGCGCTGTACAGTCCCGGGCATTATGGTGGTCTGTAGCCTACTATTAAGTATGCATCATTTATAATCCCCCTTACATATTGCATGTTGTAAGACTTGGTAATTTGTATGCAAGGAGTATAAATAGACTGGAGATGGCACGTCACACTCTTAGCGCAGCCGAGAATGAAGCCGTGGGAGGAGCTTATCCGCCATATTGGTTGACCCAAAACATTAGCTTGTAGCCTAGGCATAGTGTAGCAACTAATACCGCACACTTGCAAAAGCTGGCTTTATCATTTATTAATCCATTTTCCAATCTTTTTATCTTTTATACATGTCGGGAGATACTAAACACATCATAATTTGCGAAAACTATCTTTCTTTTAGACGAATATTGACTGATTGATAAGGAATGGTAATAACGACCACCTCCCGTTACTGCGTTGGTCTTGCGTAATTACGACTAATACGACGTATCCAATTTCTAGTTAGTGTAGGCCTACTAGTAGTTCTACCATGTAGTACTGTTATCCCACTTCTATACTGATTCACACACCGTGGAAGGGTATTTGTTTTTTAATTTTAACCTAAAGCTTAAAGTCCACAACCACAGGCGTTAGATCACGGACAGAATTGTTTTGTTGAAAGAACTGTAACCAAGTTATTAAAAACCTAATACATTATGATGAAAAAAGTGCCTATTCCTAGCTTTGAGGGATAGTCTGATAGGCCTAGATATACCACTACCAGAAAAAAAATTAGGGGCATCATAATGTTAATTAATATTAATGACCAACCACAGAGATGAAAATTACGAGGAAGGCAAAAAATATGCGATTAAAGTAACAAGGCTATTTTTTAAATTTAATTATTTTTTTTTTGTTGATTAATTCAAATTACTGCTTATATGTTCACATATATTTACAGTGTAGATTTAGAGATAAAACTATGTTCATAACAGGTAAAAAGCAAAATAGCCTAACACAAAAACGATGGCTATCCGTACTGAATAAAAAAAAAAACATATTCACATTTATTTCACATTCTCATTTATTTTAAGATCATAGACTGATACAGAATTAAATACAATTATCATTAAATATATATATACATAAACAACAAGAGAATAATATGAAGCCTATGAAGGCATCATTTCATTGATTTTTACGTAAAATGTTTACCTGAGATATTTAATTTATATTATGTGATATCGTTTTAATCATCACTTGATTTTACTTGTCATTCGATTTACAGAATTTTACATATCATTTCATTGATTTTTATGTAAAATGTCCAGATTCCGATGCCTGCATGCCATAAAACAACTTTCTTTTATTTTGTAGTTTAGCATAAAAGTCTATATTTTACAAATATCACAAACTTGCTGAGGACTTTTTGACTCTTAGAATATGAAACAAGAACGGATTTATTTGCAGCCTTTGCAAAATGTCAATGGTGCCACTGCTTGATAAATCATATTTCTTTAAATCCGATATAACGTTTTTCAACTCTGCATTTTCCTTTATTTAGCGTCTTTTTGACCGTATGGAAGTTGTATTTTATTCCTAGAACAGACCACCCTTTTTCAGTTTCAAACATTTTCTTTTCAGTGTAGTTTTTTCAGGTGTATCAACAGACGGGGGAACTATACTTTTTGGGGATAGTGGTATTTCGGGTAGCGGTCTATGTCTATTTATTGGGGGTTTTCTTCAATTGTTGTCTGTTTTGGCTTTTAGGTATGCATGAAAACCACTTAGAACGACACTTCCTTTCAGATATACACAAGAAAGGGAGGTCCTGTCAATGTCCTGTGTAGTGAAATGGTGTGAACATAGGACAGCAGATTTTGATGTCTGAAAGTCTGCCCGTCTTGTTGCTGTACCCATTTCTCTCTCAAGCCATCATCCATCGTCTGAAATACATAAGGCATAAGCAAACAATTAATACTAAAATACACCAAGTGCGTCATTTATTATTATGAGTCAAAAATAAAGTATCAAAATATTGTCAATGCAAAATTAAGACAAGATATTATTAGGCCTAATAGTAATATCGTAATAAAATAATTTCAAATTGTTAGAAAATAAAACCAGGCAATCTAGCACATTAATTATTATAATACTTATAACTCTACTATAATAGGATAGGCCTTTATCCTGTTTTGTTTTTTTTTTTGGAGGGGGGGTAATGAATTAGTCTTAATGTCAAATAAAGTATTATTAATATTTTTATCAATTGTTATAATTTTATACATATAGGCCTGTACTTACGCCACGTCTTCAGTTCAGCGGACCTAGGCTAGACAGTCAACTCAAGTCAAGGGGGTCAAGTGGGTGGCTTAGCCTTGGTTAATTAATACTAAGGCCCTACTACTTTATTAACTTACGATAGGGGACAATTGTGAAAATGGCAAGTGAACAATTAAATTGGATAAGGTAGTGTAGACAGACTGCCTCAATGGTCGGTAGACAAGTAGGTCTAGTTCTAAGTACGATAGTTTACCAAGAATGGCAACAGCATACATTGACAACAATGCATGTCAATGACAATCAATAGACAGGTGTACTGCAAGTGCAAGTGCAAGACCGACAACGACGAACGAGGATGGACAAAGCTCGTCTTCAAAATTGAACTTGAACTTGTACTTTTAATATTATGGTAAAACCTACCTGTGAAAAGTAACAGAATGTTGTCGATCTTTATCTGAGTATTAATACTAATAGTCGCAGGCTTTCCTTTGTTTTGGGTCAACCAAGATGGCGGCCATGATTAGGAGTGAGCTCCCCTTACACTGAGAAATCGGTAAGGGTGGAAAACAAAATTTGCTTCATAAGAATCTATCTCAAAGTGTCAATAACGATGTAACTGGATAAAAACATAATATTCGGATTATAACTCCTCATTATGGCGTAAAATCTCTAGATACGGTGTGTTAATTAACAAGGGGGGAAAATGGACTGAAAGGCGTGTTAATTATCGGTAGGGTTTAACAACTCTCGGACGGTGCGTTTTCTGCACTGAGTGCGTTAATTAACCGACGGGTAAAAAACGAATGACACGGTGTGTATTGTTAAATTGGTGCGTTTTCTCGATAGTTGTTATAACTGCACCAAAAGGGTATTATCAATGACCATGAGGCTTTATTTGATGCGTAATTGTTAAATCAAAACTTGGGAAGGAAAACTGTTTTTACCGTGCGATTTTTCATTCGTCGGTGTGTTTTACGCAAATAGGTCTTTGTATAAGGATCTTTGTATGTCCAGTTGTACGGGGCTGTTTTTTCTATGCATATTTTGTATTTGTTGATGAACGGAAGACACAGTACGTGTTTTATAGTCACGCCATTTATAAAATTGAATAATGAAATATAAATATAGACATTCATCTGTCGTAAAAAGGCGAAAACAATGTCGTCATTTATACGTATCCAGCAGTCATACCCCAATTTGATTATATCCAGGTATATATCGATAAGCTTAATTTTCCGTATGTCTATATATTTTCTTTTGTTCTGACAATTTATTTTTGTGCGTGTTGACATGAGTACCACGTAAACAGTAACTCATTGTCAGTTTATTGTTTTGCGTGTTGAAATGAGTACCGCGCAACTCGTAACTCATAGCCATTTTATTGTTTTGCGTGTTGAAATTAGTACAACGTACGTAACACGTACTTGTTTCATTGCAACTTATTATAAAAAAAAACTCTATACAAAAAACAATAGAAATGTTAGCTGTTCAATAATAATTATTCGCGGGCTGCAGTTATTTATTTTTCTTGTCTTTTTGTGGATTTCATTTGTTAACATTATTGTGGTACCACTGAACTATAAATGCGTGTCTTAAAATTGGTCGCATGCAATATCGCTATTTACCGATATCCCGATAAACCTCCATTTGATTATCCGAAACATGTATTAGTCCAAAAATATTTTGCTGACTTTTTAATTTCGGCACAAAAGAGTGTGGATGGTTGCATACTGTCAGTCAGGGTTCAATAATGTGAATTGAAACGTGGCATCATAAGAAACTGATTGACAGAATATAGACGCCCCTTTATCAACACATTGTTGCCTTGTAAACTTCAATTGTAGATTGCCAGTAGTTATAATTACAGTAGGCCTACAAACAAATTTTTTACGCATTATTGAACAATCAAAACTGTTCCGCTATCGCCAATGATTACTTAAACCCCTTTCCCATGCATTCGTAATTTTATGTCCTGTTAAAATTCATGTCTCACTTAGCAGTGTTACATTATGCTAAATATGAAAACGCTTTAAAATTTAGTTACAACTCTATTTTTGGAGTATCTTACCTTCATCGAAATAAAATCCATAAAATAGAATTTCCATGCATATGAATATTATCAATAACGTTGCGTTTATCTCCTCACAAAATTTATATTGCTAATGCAGAACACAAAGTAATTTGTATGTGATTGGCTTCAAAAGAACTAAGTTGTCAATCATCCTTTGAACTCTAAGTATTCCTGTGATCGAAACTAATACCAATGTAACAATAGCCAACTGCACGATTCTTTCAAGACAATGTTCTTTAATGCGTAGACATGTCGTCTCCCATGTTGAACCAGTGCTGTTACAAACGACATTGTGGATTTGATTATGTATTAGTAATATCTGCTGCATCGTCGACATTTACCTGTGTTAAAAAAAACAAAGACAGGTGACGTGTCATTAACCTATTTATATTTTGATTTGTGCGACCTGGGTATAATCTTTGTTGCAGGATCAATCGACGAAATTAATTGGTCAGAAACCTTATAATACCACCATTTTCTTAACATGGCTTCCCCGACTATGAACTTTTGATGTCAGACTGGGGGCGGAGAATTTTCCGCAAAGAAATGAGACTACAAACTTGTATTATGATATTACCATGCTCAATGAGTATAATTGTAAGCATATATTACAAATAATATCAAAATTCAGTATAATTGTCAGCATATCTTACAAATAATATCAAAATTTATATCCTATCTGAGATTTCGATTCCTATACCTTCACGGTACCAGAAAACAACAAGAGGGGTTGTAAGATTAAACATATAGGATGAAATACTATGACATTATTATCATGTACTGAAAATTAGAGGAATAAGTTATTTTACTACAGTATATTTCAAAACAAAAAAAAACTTCGTATTGGAAATATGCGAAAATTTAATGCCATTGGTTGTTCTTCTTGAATTGGTTAAATTATTAAACATTTCAAAGTTCCATATTACTACACAAACTGACATCAAAGCAGGAAATACGCTTCGCTGAACACTAACTTGGATCAACGCTGACCCAGATATTATATAACAGCTGCTAATTGTCAGACTTTATTGGGGGTAATTAAATGATCATACATCGCCGCAGCTCAGCTATTTCAGTGAATGTGTATTTAAAACCTCTTTCAAGATTTTATCTTGATTTTAACAATATTTATGTCAAATAAGATAGATTTTATACACTGTCAAAAGTTAAGGATTCAAAAACAAGCCAAAGGCTTATATTAATTCGCCTCCTTAATTAATACATATACTAAAATAAACGTATAATATATACACTTCACATACAAAATACATTTAACAGTACGGTATTTTGTATTCACTATTAATCGTGCATGCAAGTAATTTAATAGTTTGTGTCACAAAAGTGCCTCACCATTTCATAATACGTTTTCAGGACGTCAGATGTATATTAACCGAGAATTTAATTACCGGTAATACAGCTAGTATTTTACGATGGTTATTAGAGTCTTTTAGATAAATGTATAAATTTGTGGACTGTATTAAAATGTGCATATTCATTTGCAAGGTATTATTACTATCACCGTTAGTTAGAGTTTGTAAATTAATAAAAATATTTGGTAATGTACGGCTGTCATTTGCGCCTGCTTAGTCCATTCTATGTTCTTTTAGATAATGTTTTCTGGTTTGTGAATAAGCCTTTACTAATTATGTTGTGGTGTAGGATATTTTATTTTGTTCATTTCAAAATGGCAGCCGTAACCATTGCAAAACACGTCTAGTGTACTGATTATTTAATGTTAATTCAAACTTAAATATTAGGATCCTATATTCTCCTGGCAAAATATCAACATCAATTGAAATTGACCAATATTGATTTCTATTCTAGTTCGATTAAACATTATTAAACTAAATATGCTATCTCATTTCTTTGGGGAAAATTCTCCACCCCCATCCTGACATCAAATGTTCATAGTCGGGGAAGGCATGTTAAGAAAATGGTGGTATTATAAGGTTTCCAGCCAATTAATTTCGTCGGTTGATCCTGCAACAAAGATTATACCCAGGTCAGGTCGCACATATCAAAAAACGAACATTGCACCGGGGACCCACCTATTATGCAAATCAAAATATAAATAGGAGATAAACACAACGTTATTGAAAATTCATTTGTGATTTTTAAATTTCCTGTGATCTACAACTTATATGGTAAGGTGTGTTGTGATATTCTTATACATGGAAATTCTATTTTATGGATTTTATTTCGATGAAGGTAAGATACTCCATAAAAAGAGTTGTAACTAAACCTTAAAGCGTTTTCATATTTAGAAGAATGTAACACTGCTAAGTGAGACATGAATTTTAAAGGACAATATTGGTGCCAGTCATTATCACATATGTGATAGAACTGATTAAACACTTTCCAAATATAATATTAACACAGAGATCATCGCTACCATAGAGGAGTAATAAAGGATTCATAAATCGGAAGTGACGAACGCCAAAGGAAAACACGAGTTATTCCTCTATATAACTAACTGAAGTGACTAGTGATTACAGATACATGGGCGAATATCTGCTCACTAATAATTCCCTCGAAGACCTAAAGTTGCTTTGTGACACTGTGAGAGAATATCTTACAATTCATAAAAAGAATTGGCTGCCACTACATAAGAGAACACGAAAGAAAAACAGAAAAAAGTTCGTGCATTACCATGTTTTCATAAGGTAGGGGAGACCGGGGCACATTGAACCACCATGGATATATCCTTTATAAATAATACTATACAACCCAATATTATACAGTGTTGAATGTGCCCCGGTCTCCCCTATAGAATGAATAAAAACAAGGGGCTGTACGGAGTATTTCTATTTTTCCTGTGTTCTCTTATCTTCTGACACTTAATTACTTTATTGAATCGTCAGATATCCTCTTGCGGTCCCATATAACAACTTTTTGTCTTCGAAGGAATTATTAGTGTCTTCCGTTCATCAACAAATACAAAATATGCATAGAAGAAACAGCCCCGTACAACTGGACATACAAAGATCCGTATACAAAAACCTATTTGCGTAAAACACACCGACGAATGAAAAATCGCACGGTAAAAACAGTTTTCCTTCCCAAGTTTTGATTTAACAATTACGCATCAAATAAAGCCTCATGGTCCTTGATTATACCCTTTTGGTGCAGTTATAACAACTATCGAGAAAACACACCGATTTAACAATACACACCGTGTCATTCGTTTTTTACCCGTCGGTTAATTAACGCACTCAGTACAGAAAACGCACCGTCCGAGAGTTGTTAAACCCTACCGATAATTAACTCGCCTTTCAGTCCATATTCCCCCCTTGTTAATTAACACACCTTATCTAGAGATTTTAAGCCATAATGAGGAGTTATAATCCGAATATTATGTTTTTATCCAGTTACATCGTTATTGACACTTTGAGATAGATTCTTATGAAGCAAATTTTGTTTTCCACCCTTACCGATTTCTCAGTGTTAAAGGAAGTGAATAAACATATGATAAAGTCTGTTTCTATGAATGTCTTATCCAATGAAAAATATACGAATTAGTGTGGACTGGACAGCACACAACAATCTAACCAGATACATTATAAACATAATCAAATTTGATTTTAAAAAAATGTTTATTGACACATTTATCCACTTATTAATTTTTCCTTTTATTTCAGGAAGGTTGTTACCCCCTGGAATTGGTTACTATAAAACAAAACATTCCCAAGTCTGTGAAAGATGTTTTTATGAGATATGTTGTAAGTATGGATAGAGTAGTTCAACACATTTACAAGAAACATTGTGGAAAAAACATAAAATTGGATTATATTTTTTCAGGGCATTAACAAGGCCATTTCTTAAAGAGTGCATAAAGTAAATACATCAAATAGAAGAATCCCATTCATTTCACTGACGTTGAAATTCTTTTGATGAGACCTAACGATTGTTTGCTCCTATTCTTACCATAATAATGGCCTGGTGACACCAAAACGTTATTTTCAACATTTCCTAGCCCTTGACCCAGAGTTGACGTCATTTACCCAGAATTGACCCAGTTACCTTTTTTTGACCACCAGGATTTTTTTACTCTAGAAACGCTTAACCTATATTTTGATTTACCAGTAAAACACGCATTGTTTAAATATTATCGCTTTTACAAACATAACGCTAACACTACAATATACCTCCACATTCCTGCTTTGATTGATATGGTACTTTGTCAAGAAGGCTAGGCGTTTGGTTTGTTTAGCGGTGAGGGTCGTGCCTCAACATCAAGATAATCCATTCAGAATTGTGGCTTTCAGACGCTAAAGGCAAAAAGTGGGCGTGGCTCTGCCCCTGGGGATCGGGACATTCACCAAAATCAATGGTGGACGCCCTCAGGCTATAAGGAATACATATGCCAAGTACAAAGCTGATTCATTCAGAATTGCGGCCTGTAAACGAGAAACACAAAAATTGGGCGTAGCTTGCCTCTGGGAGTCGGGACATGCAGTTGTCGTCCTTAGGCTATAAAGAATACATATTCCAAGTTAAAAGACGACCCATTTAGAATCATGGCACGAAGTAAAAATGGACATGGCTCTGCCCCTGGGGGATAGGAAATCACCAAAAACAATAGGGGTCATCCTTAGGGTAAGGAATAGGTATGCAAAGTTTTAAAAGGATCTGTTAAGAATTGCATCCTGTAGGTGAACACAAGACATAAAAACATTGGGCTTGGCTCAGTCCCAGGGGGTCCGGCATGCACCAAAAATAATAGTGGTCAGCCTTAGGGTATAAGGAATAAGTATAAAAAAGTTTTCAAGACAATCGATTAAGAATTGTGGCCTGTAGGTGACCCACAAAAAGAAAATGGGCGTGGCACTGTCCCTGGGGGTCGGGCATGCACCAAAAACAATAGGGATCTTCCTTAAGGTACCAAGAATAAGTATGCAAAGTTTCAAGATGATACGTTAAGAAATGCAGTCTGTAGATGACAGACAAACAAATACAAGAAATGGGCGTTGCTGTCCCAGGGTGTCGGGCATGTACCCAAAACAAAAGGGATCATCCTTAGGGTATAAGGAATAAGTATTTTAAGTTTCAATGTGATCGATTAAGAATTGTGGCCTGTAGGCAACACACAAAAAGAAAATAAGGCGCGACTCTGCCCCTGGCGGTTAGGCATGCGCCCCAAATGATAGGGATGTTCCTTATGGTACAAATGAAATGAAATGGGGTTTAACGTCCTACTCTTCTGCACCTGACCTGGGCTAATGGAAGACGGGCATACGCCATACAGTGTGCTATGAGGGAAATTTTGCCTGGGCAGCGGCGCTACGGCCTACTCTTATATTGAATTCCAACTGCCAAGGGATCTTTTACGTGCACTCCAATGTGTACACGGGACCTCGGAACGACTAGGCAGCTGTCCTTGTCAGGCCCTCCTTCTGCATCACTGACAAGGGGAAACCACGCCGGAAAATCGAGATGAACTTTCTCGGCCAATGCAGGGATCGAACACCCGACCTCCAGGCTAGCGAGCCAGTGCTTTGCCCACTTAGCCACCGTGATTCCCCCTTATGGTACAAAGAATAAGTATTCAAAGTTTCAAGATGATACGTTAAGAACTGTGGCATGTAGACGACAAACAAATAAATACAAGGAATGGGCGTGGCTCTGCCCCTGGGGTAGGGCATGCACCAAAAAACAATACGGATCATCCTTAGGGTGTAAAGAGTAAGTATACAAAGTTTTAAGAAAAATCCATTAAGAATTGCCCCCTGTAGGCAACACACGGGTAAACGAAAAGAAAATGGGCGTGGCTCTGCCCCTGGGAGTTGGGCATGCACCCCAAACGATAGGGATCATCCTTAGGGTGTAAAGAGTAAATATACAAAGTTTGAAGAAAATTCAGTAAGAATTGCGCCCTGTAGGGGACACAAAGACACACGAAAAGAAAATAGGCGTGGCTCTGCCCCTGGTGGTTGGGCATGCACCCCAAACGATAGGGGTGTTCCTTTGACTACAAAGAATATGTATGCAAAGTGTCAAGGTTATAAGTTAAGAAATGTGCCCTGTAGACGACAAATAAACAAATACTAGAAATGGGCGTGGCTCTGCCCCTGGGGGTCGGGCATGCACCAAAAACAATAGGGATCTTCCTTAGGGTATAAGGAATAAGTATACAAAGTTTGAAGAAAATCCATAAAGAATTGCGCCCTGTAGGCGACCCACAGACACACACACACACACACACACACACACACACACACACACCCACCCATACATACATACATACATACACACACACACACACCCCGACAGGGGCGACGGCATAATACGTTCACATTATGAATGTGGACGTATAAAAGGTCTTTATACGCCCTATACTCAGTCAATTTATGCCAATTTTGATCATTTCTGACTTTTATCGATTTTCAGTCCCATTTATCTGCTACTCATCATATTTCCATTTTTTTGCGCAATGGTTTCATACACTAGATATTTTCCGTTTTCGAGCATTTTGAAACGCATTTTCTCGAAAACGACACCTACAATTCTTCTTAATTTTTATTAATCTGAATCCTATCAGTGCTCTAGGATGTGCAACCAAAAATAAAATAGTGTGGCAGGCCAGGCCCTCGAACTCTAACGAAGGATACAAATGTTTACCTTCATAGCAAGTTGCGGGTATTTCCCTGAATAATAAAATTGGGCGCCTGTCAGCATATATCAGGGGCCTGACCGCAGTAGCCCCCTTTAACTGACCCCTAAAAACATCTCTGGATCCTACATTAGAGGTACTAAGTGAAACCAATTTATGCGTGATGAATGAAGTGTTTTAATTATGGAAACAGTAATGACAGACAATATTGGGGGTAACAGCCCCCTGACAGACATGCCCTAAAGGGGGGTCTCTATGGGTCTATTCCAATATTGGAGATACCAACTAAAAATTTGTCAGATTAAGGACCATTTAATGGTACATCATCTAATATGAACGACAGACATTCTAAACAGTTGCCCCCTGACAGACGCTCTCTAGTGAGGAATATTTATGTTGGTGCCAGACTCAATGTTTGGCGCAATATAGCCCGGTTGGAGCTAATGGGCCATTAAACTCCATTCCATTCATTCATTCAGACTCAATGTTTGAGATACCACACCAAATTGATTTCTATATTACCGTCGTGTACTTTGAATAAGTTACAGTAGTTGACAGACATATTAAATGGTGCTTACCTTTTGACAGACGCCCTGTATAGCTAAGCATTACTAAGCCATTTCAGGCTGATTTTAAAAGCCCCATTATTGAAAGACGTTGTTTCACGACGTCATGACGTCATTAAGTTGTAGTAGCAGGCATTCATAGTGGACGCTTACGGCTAGCCCCCGGATCCATTCACTCTTTTTGATTTGTTTATGTTTGTGGTCTCTGAGTATGATGTCTTGTCTATATTTGTTTTTGTGTAGAATTGTGTGTGGTGCAGCCCTCCTGCACTTACTAATAGAAACACAAACAACCCTAGGTAAAGAAGGGACATTTGTCAGCGTATACCCTCTTTCTACTGGGTACCTAAAGGCAAACTGTTGATATATTTCCTGGAACTTGTATAATGACTCAATAGACTCCATCTCGAACTTCATTTTTGGCTTGCCAAAATGATACGGATTTTTAGGCTGGTAGGAGAACGTCGGATTTAGGTGAGCTGGAAAAAATAATCCGAAAAAAATGATTCTTGCTTTATTAATGAATGGTCTATACGAGTACAACTTCAGGGGAAAAAATCAACCAAAATCGGACTCTGGCAAAAAAAATTACAGACGTTCTGGTTTTCGTGCCCATTCGACTTATAAAACCCACAATTTTCAGCATGCTGATAATATTTTTATGCATCACAAATGCTTTTCTGTTATTAGACAATCGATAAAATCAGTGAATTGATTCCAATGTTGGGAAATACGAATTGTAAAGAAGCGCATGGCTGCTCCTGCCTCATCCCAAAAGGTAAACTAGATCAGTGCATTTACCATCGTCACGTGCATCAAAAGTTCCAAGTCTACAGATGACACTGACATGATCAGCTCTCGCCCATTTTATAATATTACATCCTTGAATGTTGAAGTGATATCAACTTCCATAATAGGTCTGCATGTACCTCAAAAGTCCGCGGCAGAGAAAAATTCGAAAAACATAAAATCTTAAGTGCATTTGGAAAAAGGTAGATCTTGGCAACTGCAGGCTGTTGAGATTTGTGACACTACGGCCCGTTATACTAGGGTGACACTATTGTCTAGGACGCTCTTGGACTTTACCTCGTGATAACTATTTCTAATGTTCAATATGTCTGGAACACTTTTTACGTAAACTATGTTTTTATATCTTCATAATATCCATAATACAGGAAACTCTTTCCAATGTTCTATAAGTCCGGTACAAAAATAAATAAAAAAAGCGACTGTGACACTACGGCTTTTGAGACTAGGACTTTTTTGGACTTCACGCTGTTTATAATATGATCAATTAACTCTGGAACACATCCATAATACAAGAAACTACACACATAGCTATGACATTAAATATATTTAAGTTAAATAATAGCTCTCTTTCCTCTGTTTGATTCTCTTTACTCCACCATTTCGTAGGACAAGTTTACTGACGCTACCCCTCAACATCACATGGCTCTCCTACGACATAACTGGGTGGTTCCAATCCAAGTGGTGTCTAATCGATGTCCGAATGATTTTTGTGTCTCAGCCTAGGAGGCTGGTGGTATGATCTTACCCTGGGAAGACTCTCAATGATATCTAAAGAAACATAAACTGCAAATGTTCTTTATAAAGTGGTTACGTGCATGAGTCAGTATTGAGGCCCGGGAAATCGACCAGGTACTTCCTTTATCAGATTGGTCAGCTGCACAGACGCTACCCTGGATTTCAACACTGTACTTATATGGGCACCTAGGAGGGTAGCTAACCACGTTTCTAAAGCATGCGATTACCTTATATGGATTATCAGACTATGATGTCATTGCCCAATTTTAAACTTCCAGACATATTCTAGTTCTTGTCACTGGTACTAGCTTACAACTTCAATATATTAAACAGGGCACCTTACAGAACTTAAGTAACCTTTACAGTATATAGCCTCTATAGTGTTATAGATTTAGTTGACAAAATATTATATAAAAAAAGCAAATACAGAAATTGAAATGAAAAATTGGCGGAAAAAATGAAACCCAGGGTGAGTACTGGTGCCAACTGTCAGGTATTGTCATTGGCGGGGTTCGTCAGGCGTCCATAATCGCTCATTTACTAACCACACTAAACATGTTGACAGATTTCGACAAATTACATGTATTAACAAAGACCACCCCCAAAAATGTTCAGTGGTGGGGTTTCCTCGCCGGGCTGGGCAATTTACCCAATACTAACTAAAAGCTACCTTGTTATTGTGGGGAAACTAACATAATACTTCTATTATGTTGGGTAGTATTGGGCAAACCTCTGTCGTCCCATTCAGACGTTCCTATTTCTCCAAACAAAAGGCTATAACCCAGATAAGCATATTTACGTATCGCTTGAAACTTGTTGTAAAATGCTCCGGAATAGAATGGCAATAGTTCCCAACTAGAAATCTAATTGCTCCACCCTATAAGCTGTTCTACATTACCACATGACTGTCGTATAGAATGTATCTGAAACAAATCATTTCCGACATGTAATTGTACAAATCAAAGTTGTAAGATCTCTATGTCTTGAAAAGTGTCGATGCAGATTCTATCGTCGCTATTGGGGTATACAAAACACTTTAAATCATATGAAGTTCATCGTAACCAGCTCCACCGCCTATAACTCCTGGTGCATATAACATCCTTCAAAACAGATTGAAGCCAATGCCAAACTATACATTTTTGTGAAATGCAACCATACCAATAATATCAACCAACTAAAATCCAACCCACGTGCCTTCTAAAGCATCTCAGAATGAATATATTACCAAATCTGTTATCATTGTTAGCCTCCTCACAGGTGAAAACCCAATAACCACAACTAAAGCCCCCAAAGAACTTCAGAAAGACAGGGTAATCACAATAGTAACTGCGGACAGCATTGTCAACACTCTTCAAGAAGAATCGAACTACACACGGGTAACGAAAGACCCCATTTCTGCTCATCAAGCTGATGTGGGGGTGTGTTTCGTTGCCTGGCAATCTGTCCTTATATGTTAACATTTACATGCAAACAATTACATGCAATGTTCATGCTTTTTTTCTTCTTAAAATGTTTTGTGGATATTTGTATGCTGCCTCTCATAAAATCTATCTATCCGAGACAAGTCTACCACCATCATAATCCATCCAAAATTAGGTTAAACGTGTGCTCCAGTGACTCTGTCGTCTGCAAAACAGCCCCAAACCTCTCGAAATATTTATTATCGCTTGAATTCAAATTGACGCCCCCCCCCCTCCATACTAGACCCCTGCAACACACCGTGGCCAATGAACAAGACAACAGTCTTCCCCTTCTATATCTTTATGAGAAGAAACAACAAATCGCCCCAAACGAATTTATAGGAAACTAGCCCACAACACCCAGTATCTCCATTATCAGACCAAGAAAGCCACCATCCCAACAGCAGTCCCTAGATATTTGTGGCCATTATATTATCTTCTCCTTATAAACCTGTAACAGTAAATTTCTTTGATCTTTTGGGTATATTCTATGCCCGGAATAACTTGAGGTCTGAAAGTCGGGCGGCTGTGGATATATACAAGGGAATTAGGGGTTATTCTTCTGAAAGTTTTCCTTTAAATCTGTAACTGGTTATTTTTCAAGGGTAGGTTTTTTCCATAAGAGGACATGATCTAAGGTTTTTCTTAGATATCGGCCGAATATATCAAACCTGTTGATTCGGGCGAATCATTCGGCCGAATAACAGTGGACACACTACGCGAATTTTGACGCCGATTGATTCGGCTAGTGTGTCCACCGCTTAAGTCAACAAAAACTGAGCAATCACCCATCCGCGTCAGCGTACAATTTAATGGCAGTTCAACCTACCAAATCAGACGAGTATAATGGATGTAAAAAGAAATCACCGTTTTGAGTGTGTTTATGGTTACGTGCAATTTGATAACACATTTAGAGCGCGTAAAGTTGGGGCTAACCTAAATAAAGCGGTTTTACAGGGATTATTCATTTTGAGGTCCGATACCAAAACTAAATCATCCATAAAAAATTTGCCCAAGGTACATTGCGGTGTTTTTTTCTGCGGATGTTTCGGATTCCCCCCCCCCCCACACAGGTCTCCTACCAGCCTTTATATAAATATTTACAAACGCCCTATCCTAATATTGTTAGCCATGAAAAATCATTCATTTTTTATTACATGCTTATTTATTTTCCATATATAGGCCATAGCGGAATTTTACAGCGAAATTTGATTTTTGATTCATTCAAATGAAACTATGCAATGGGAGAAACGCAGCAAAAAATTCTTGTCTGTCGCAGATGACATCTAGATCACTAAAGGTGGTCTAAAAAAGACATAAATGTGGCTCACTAGGGGGCGTCTGTCAGGGGGTAAGCACCATTTAAAATGTCTGTCAACTTCTGTAACTTATTCAAAGTACACTAAGGTAATAGAAATCAATTTGGTGTGGTATCTCAAACATTGTGTCTGGCTCCAGCATGAATATTCCTCACTAGATAGCGTCTGTCAGGGGCACGCACTGTTTAAAATGTCTGTCGTTCATAGTAGATGATTTACTATCAAATGGCCGTTAATCTGAAAATTTTTTAGTTGGTATCTCCAATATTGGATCTAGACCCATAGAGAGCCCCCCTTTAGGGCATGTCTGTCAGGGGGTTGTTACCCCCAATATTGTATGTCATTACTGTTTCCATAATTAGAACACCTCATTCATCATGTATAAATTGGTTTCACTCAGTACCTCTAATGTTGGATCCAGACGTGTTTTGGGGGGTCAGTTTAGGGGTCTACTGAGGTCAGGCCCCTGATATAAGCTGACAGACGTCCACTTTTATTGTACAGGGAAAGACACCTAAATAACGCTATAGGTGAACTTTGGTATCTCCTTCGTTGGAGTTAGAAGGTGTGGCCTGCCGGTCTAAAAGCATTGAAATAATGTAAGTGGTCCAAAAAGGGCCTCAATCTTTAAAATTGAAAAATCGTTAAATTACTGAACATGCTTTTCTTTTTTTTTTTTAAACAACTCAATGGATATTTCTGAAGGTTCTAGTACGGTAAATTCCGTACCCAAGCAACTTGTTTAAAGTACCCCGACAATGATCCAAAAACCGGAAGTAGTCGAAACAATATCCGATAATTTTGAAAAAAAATAATGCTTTTGCGAAAAAGTGATAACTACGCCCGATTTCACCGGATCAAAACAAATAAAGTGTCATTGGGTAGCTCGAATAAAGACATCCAAACGATACCAATTCGATGGTTATTTCCGTTTGTGGAGTCTATTCAGACGCTTTTATTTCGAAAAGTACTCTTGTTTCTTTTCTTAAACTTCTGTTACTCAGAGTCATGTCATGTTGGTTGTCCAAGGTATGAATCGAAACGTAAAAAACTCGAAATGATATAAAGGGTCTAAAAGGGGCCTCAATCTATGAAAAAAGCACAAATCGTTAACTTACTGAGTAACAGAAGTTTAAGAAAAGAAATAGAAGTAGTTTTCGAAGAAAGTGGGGTACTATTAACATTTGTCTTTAGCTCTAATTAAGTGAGAGTGATGAAACTTGGTGTATAGTTTCATTGCCTCAATACCTTGACTAAGTTTTATAATGAACATTTTCTGCTCAGGGTAAGCAGGAATTAAATATAACCAAGTACGAGCAATCCAAACCATTTGACAAAATTCGAAGCCCTAAAAACGTTATAGGCAAAATAGTGTAATCAGCAAATGGACTGTTCACCGTGTACAAAGTACACGACAAACAGTGATAACAGGTGTCCGGAAGAGTAAACTTACCCTGCCAGGCGCCACACCCACCATAGCTGCATCCAAACTATTAGACGAAATCTTGGTAAAATAGCATGATTGGCCAATGAACTATCGGTATGCAAAATGCACTTGATGAACAGTGTTAACGATGTAGTAGACATAATCAGGGAGATAGTAATAGTATAGGCGTCAATTAAATATATCTAGAATAACAGCCGAAAGAGACATGTTATATTTACCAATCAAGTCAATATGACGGCCATAAAACTTTTTAAAGGTTTTTATAAGTTTAGTGCGCAAGTATCCTTGTAGTTGAAGCTTAGATGACAAATGCCTCGATCTGCTTAAAAATCAGAATAAAAAGAACAAGCTCTCGCGTAACTAATTAGCTGAGACACAAAAACTCCATAAGCTGGTGAGATTGGAATGTTCCTACTAACAAATGCAAAGTTAACAATCGGAAAGTCAAAGTCCTCACGTTTATCATACAATTTAACACTCAATCTATGGCAATTGTCAAAATCGAGACGCAGATCCAAGTAGGGAGCGTAATTGTCACTGTCAGTAGTGTTTCTAATTTCGAGCTCATCTGGATATATGAATTCTACCTAATCACTAAATTTAGGATTATTCAGTGATAGAACATCATCGATATATCGATAAGTGAAATTAAAATGTCTGACTAATCGTTCATTTGTTTTTAAGAGCGCCCGTATGTACTACGCTTCGTAGGAGTAGAGAAACAAATCAGCAAGCAAAGTTGCACAGTTGGTGCCCATGGGGATAAGCAATTCGTACATAGACTTTGGGGCACAATAACTCTCTTTCTAATTGAGGTGGAATGTTCAAACTTGGTGTAGGTGTTCATTGGGTCGATGCCTTGATGCAATTCGAAGAGGGGCATTTTCTGTTTCGGGTAAGTAGAGATAAGCAATTTGATTGGTTGATGCTTTGTGACATGATGACTCTAGTCCTAGTTAAGTGAGAGTGATAAAACTTGATGTATAGTTTTATCACATCCATACCTTGATTAAAGGACAATATTGGTGTCAGTCATTATCATATATGTGATAGAACTGATTAAACACATTCCAAATATAATTTTAACACAGAGATCATTGCTACGATAGAGGAGTAATAAAGGTTTCGTGAATCGGAAGTGACGAACGCCAAAGGAAAACACGAGTTGTTCCTCTATATAACTGACTGAAGTGACTAGTGATAACAGATAAATATAAATATTTTATTCGAAAAGGAAGGTCACGGTTTAACAGAAAATGAAAAAAAAGTTCTTAACTAAATTCGATTGTAAAGCAAGTAAATTCTACTGTCTTCCCAAAATACACAAATCAGATTTAATTAAAAACAGCGTCATAGAACAAAATAGCGAATATGTGATGATCAATAGACCGTTTGATCTTAGCTTTAGGTCAATTATAGCTGGCACGTCGTGTGCCACCGACATATTATCTTATTTAATTCATATTCTTTTAAAACCCTTCGTCCCTAGAATATGACATTGACTTCCTAAATAAACAGCCCCCGGGAAATAAACGATGAGGAAATATTTGTAACATTGGATGTCTGTAGTCTCTATAGCAATATCTCGCATAATTTGTGTCGGCTGGCACGTCGTGTGCCACCGACATATTATCTTATTTAATTCATATTCTTTTAAAACCCTTCGTCCCTAGAATATGACATTGACTTCCTAAATAAACAGCCCCCGGGAAATAAACGATGAGGAAATATTTGTAACATTGGATGTCTGTAGTCTCTATAGCAATATCTGGCATAATTTGTGTCTGGAGGCAGTCAGTTATTGGATAGATAGATTGCTTGAACTTCGAATTCCCTGTTTTTCAAAAACCTTTCCAATTATAGCTGGCACGTCGTGTGCCACCGACGTGCCACCGACATATTATCTTATTTAATTCATATTCTTTTAAAACCCTTCGTCCCTAGAATGACATTGACTTCCTAAATAAACAGCCCCCGGGAAATAAACGATGAGGAAATATTTGTAACATTGGATGTCTGTAGTCTCTATAGCAATATCTCGCATAATTTGTGTCTGGAGGCAGTCAGTTATTGGATAGATAGATTGCCTGAACTTCGAATTCCCTGTTTTTCAAAAACCTTTATTTTAAAAGCTATCGATATTATTCTTAGGAATAATACTTTCGAATTTGGAAAACGTAATTTCATACAAATTAAAGGCTGTGCTATGGGCTCAGTGTGTTCACCTGACCTTATCAATCTCGTTGTGGGATTCTTAGAAAAAAAATTATATATTTAGACGACGTTTTCCTCATTTGGAAAACTAATCTTGGCCACATAGCAGATTTGCACCAAATTTTAAATGACTTAGATATTAATATTAAATCCACTATTGAAACTAGTTATAAAGTAAATTGCTTTTTTAGATGTTCTCATTAAGAGATGTAATAATCGAATTGTTAGAGATATTTACTCCAAGAAACAGATACTAAAAATTATTTATCTTATAAGTCATGTCACCCCCCGTCATATATAAAGCTATTTCTTGAAGCTGACAAACCACGCCTGGTGACCTAATTCTGGCCTCTTTAAACCCGAACTAAAAATGTACAGGCGAGTAAAATTTGGAAATAGCGAGAGGTTCACTAGTGGGTGGGTGCACTAGTCCGCGGCTATAAAAATACCATAAATGTGGATATTATTTAACGAAACCCAAACCCAACCCTAATAATAGATATCGGGGGACTAATGAACCCTAACCTAACCCTAATAATAGATATCGGGGGACTAAAGAAACCGCGGACTAGTGAGCATTCCCCGAAATAGCATCCCTTGGATGAATCCCGCCGATATCCAACGTTCTGCAACCTATCGTTCCAGAGTTATGCCCCATTTTCTGAAAATGAAACAGCTCTTTCTTTGGATAGAAAGTGAAGTTGTTAGAATCTATTTCCCAAGACTTTGAAGTTTTATAATCCAGTTAGGCTAAAAAAAAAACACCTGCGTCCTATTACCAACAAAATTTCCTTTACTACATTACTAATTCCATATTTGATAAATACCAAACAACAAACCAGCTCGTGGTTCGTTATTCGCGAATACCGAACAACAAACTGGCTCGTTGTTCGTTATTCGCCAATATGAAACAGCTCTTTCTTCGGGTAGAAAGGGATGTTGCTACAATCCTTTTCCCGAGATTTTGGAAGTTTTATAGTCCAATTAATCTCATAAAAACCCACTCCCGGCGTATTCCCTGCAAAAGTTCCTTTATTATATTACTAATTCCATATCTGATGAATACCGAACAAAAAAACAGCTTGTTGTTAGTTATTCGCAAATATGAAACAGCTCGTTTCCGGGGAGAAAGAGAAGTTGCTAGAGCCTTTTCTCCAAGACCTTGGAGTTTTTTTAATCCAGTTGGGCTCATAAAAACTCACCTGCGGCGTATTCCCTACAAACGTTCCTTTATTATATTACTAATTCCATATCTTGTGAATAACGAACAACAAACCTGCTCGTTGTTCGTTATTCGCCAATAACGAACAACAAACTGGCTCGTTGTTCGTTATTCGCCAATATGAAACAGCTCTTTCTTCGGGTAGAAAAGGATGTTGTTAGTATCTTTTTCCCGAGATTTTGAAGTTTTATAATCCAATTAAGCTCATAAAAACCCACTTCCCGCGTACTCCCTACATGAGTTCCTTTATTATATTATTAATTTCATATCTGATGAATACCGAACAACAAACCAGCTCGTTGTTCGTTATTCGCGAATACCGAACAACGAACAAGCTAACTTCATGTCGCCAAAAATCTGTTGTTGACGATTTTGAATTGCAGTAATATTTAGCTTCTTGGTTATTACATCACCCTTAGAAATTACGTTCGTTTTTATTTTTTAAATTGCTTTATCATTAACTGTACCTTTAGGGGCGGCAACTTTTGGTTTAGTACAAATAATATCTCTGAATAACGTTCGTAAGCAAGAACATGATACTAGTAGTAGTTTCATTTTACTTTTACAAGGCTCTTAAAACGATTGTTTAGTTGTCTAATGTGCGTGTTTCTAAATTTAATTTCTTGTGCCAGCTTTCTGTTTTCGTAAAAAAAGTAGTTTTGATTATCCTGACCTGTCAATTAGACGTAGAATGGTCGGTAAACTGGTTAAGCAAGACTAATTTGTAAACAAGGGCACGTAACCTATCCTTTACTCAAAAGTGTCTGGATGTTATGGAAGACACAGGGAATCATTTTTCAGTCTATTACTTTTAGACCGTTAAATGGAGAGAGAGAGAGAGAGAGAGAGAGAGAGAGAGAGAAATGGGGTTTAACATCCACTCGACACAAACTAGGTCATTTTGGGACTAACATATGGTTTCAATTTTATTTCAATAATTCGCTTGCGCGTAGGGGTCTTTAGCAGTGGGAGGAAACCGGAATGCCCGGAGGAAACCCACGAGGTTGAGAAGTCGCCCCTATCTCAAGGCTACATACGCTCACACCAGGGATCGAAACCACAACCGCAAGCCAGAGGTAACCGGCCAGCTAGAGGTTGAAGCGCCGCACTGTAGACCACTAGGCCATCCCCCTCCACGGTTAAATGGTCAAAGCTTATTAAGTACAACCTGACCGTTTATTTAGTGACTATAAATGTGCGAAACTGATTTAAGGTTTGGTATATATATATAAGTATTGTGGTGTAATTGTCGAGATATTTGGAGATATTCATTTGTGGTGGGTCACCCTATCATTGGATTCTTTCCCAATTTAGTGTAAAGCATCGTGGACATGAGAGGATAAACCCTATCGATAGTCATCACACGAAAACATTTGAACACGATAGTGGCTGTAGTTTTTCAAATTTAATGGAAAATTGGGGCCATGAAAGGATGCAACCTATTGATTTTTCGAAAACATTTGACTGCGATAAGGGCTATGCGGGGATATCTAGTTTTCCTATCTACTTCCCATTTACAGATTTACAGAGCTATGCTTCCCTTTCCGAAAAACCTTGTGAACATGATGGAGGCTATTGATTTTAATAGATCTTTTCATATTTGGCTTGAAGCATTCGGCCAACGATCCCTGTCGATATTCATTATCCGTAGAGTTATCCTCACTTCGCCTAAATCTTGTGAACGCGATAGATTATCAAATTTGCTCAACATCCAGGTTTTCCTTTTGGATAAGCTGCAGTTAAGACACAACTTCTGTGTGGGCGTATTCCACGATTTGTGCGGCTATCTTTAATTTTCCAGTTGTATATCTTGTACATTTTAGCCGGGTATATGGGAAGCAGTAGAGGGAGATGATGCTATGAATGTTAGAAAATTAGTAAATCAGTGGTGTAGAGTAGATGTACATCAGGTAATATCTTTTATAATCACTGTCGTCATAAACATCCATTATTTGGCCATTTCAAGAGAATATGGAAATTCTTCACCAAATTGTGTACATATACATTTAAAATCACTCATCAATGTCAAAATAAGTTTCGATAATTTCTGCCAGAGTCATGGCCCTTGATCACTTGAGATATGTTATAGATAGTTTTTAAGGTCATTTCTGATAATTATTTAATCGCTTGTTACTCGAATCAGATTTTAGCGTGCTGTAAAGGTTTTCGTTACTGACAAAAATGGGCAAATTGTAACACTATTTGTAAGTGATGACAGCAACCAGTTTCATAAATATATGGTTTTATTTACAATGGGAACAGAATATCAAATAGATACATAAATAGGCCTACATCTACAATACAGAAACTAGTCTATATATACTGGAACTATATGTCTACGACAGGAACAAATCTAATCATATTGCATCTTCCATTCCGTCTCTCTGCCAAGGCAGCGATTGAACTCGTGTGAGTCCATACGCTTGTATGTGCGTCTCTCTCTGCCCTCCGTCTTCTCGAGACAGAGAGACCCTTCCGTGGTGAGCTTCCAAGCTCCACTTATTTGTCTAAACAACCACAGCTAATTTATACTATACTTGGATGTCGTGTAAACTTAATTAAGGCATGCAAATACATATATTATTGATATTAAATATATCATATAAAAAACTACACAATGAATCAGCTGTCATTGATAGATTTTATATTATAAGCATGGTCAGTGGAAGGTCAGCGTATTGACTAACTTGAACTCACTCACTCCGTTACAAAACAACATGGGATTCAAAGTATCAGGAAAGAAAATAGTCGACATACTTGTTTGAAGGGAGAGTGGGCTAACTATAATGAACGGTAATGACATTGAGTTTAATGACCAAACCAAATTCCCTGGCGTAATCTTTGAACGACGTTTAACCTGTAAACCTCAGATCGAGAGGACAGTAGATAGATACACCAAGATCATGAATTTAATGACAAAAATAATTGACACTTCGTGGGGGAGCCAACAGGGTTACATTTTTAATGGTAGAATATCCTGCTCTAATACGCTCTGTATTAGAAAACGGCTCACTGGCCTTCATGAAATGTGCACCAAAACGATTGGTGTAGCGCCAGTAACTAGGAGAGACAACTGACCGTTTGATGAATGGAGTCATGTTTATACGGATGGAGCACGCAATACTGAAAGGGGTAGTAGTAGAAACATGGCCGACAATAGCCAGACGTGATTTTGTTAGAGGTCTACTTGTTCGTGAGAATCTTACACAACAAACTTATGAGAAACCATGATGCTGTCTAAATGATCCTGCAATCAACTACAATGTAATAAATAAGTAAGATATATAATTCTATCTTCTGCTGATGAACTACGAAATTTCAACAAATACTATAAACTAACAACAGTACAACAGTCATACACGGGAGCAGCCATTTTATTTATTTATTTTTTCTCTCTAATTGTTTACACAAGGCATCGACGTTAATGAACCTATAACCTGGTACACAAACAGATAAATAACTAACTACAGTTTTTGTGGTGCATAACGTTTATTTAAAGGCCAACAGTTTAATAGTATAAAATCAATGTCTACCCCGAGGAGGGACCAGGCCAGTAGGAAAAGTAAACAAACTGGATCTCCTCTTCAGATACAAACAGAACTCTTATTGCCATCTGGTAAACTAGGCAGCAACATAAAAAAAAGAGCAAAACACAACCACAGCAAAGCCAAATAGCCAGTTTCATGTCCTCAACTACCCTGCTCAAAACCGATCCAGACAACAACACCAGTCTGGAATATCTACAAAATACGATAAGTGCTTGCTCAACACCCATGGTTGACATCTCAGATATACCCTCCCAGTTTACACCTAGCCCACTGACAGACGAAGTTTTCACAAACACAGTAAATGCTGTAACCATTGAATTGGTAAAAGCTTTTCAAAATCCAGAGGTCCAAAATGCGTTCAGACCCATGGTGGAACTTATTCTGCAAGAACAAATCCACAAACACATCACGCCACTTAAAAAAGAAGTCTCAGCTGAATGGTATCATTCAAGACCGCTGCGATGATCTCGAACAATATGGCAGACGCAATTGTATCCGAATCAGTGGTGTTAAAGAAACTGCAGATGAAGCCGTTGAAAACGAAGCCTTGGCTGTATTGAGCAACATAATTCCAGATATTGCAACCAATGACATTGAAAATAGCCATCGTGTTGGAAAAGCCCTAAAGGGTCAACCAAAACGTATCATAGTAAGATTATCAAGATTACCGCGGTTGCTATAATGAGGAGTAAAAAGGTTGTAAACGAGGCCAAAAATGATATATTCATAAACGACGATCTTACACGGTACTGAGCTTTTGTCTTCAATATAGCGCGGAGATCTTTCAAAGCAAAGCACATCAACGCTTGTTCGACCAGAGATGGTAACAATTTTATTCACAGCAGAAAACCTGATGGCTCTGATGGATAGACCAAACGAATATTTAGTGAAATTGAGATTCCTGATTATAAACTAACTCCAGAGGAACTTTTCCAGTTTAAAATATCAAATGGTATTATCACTGACACACCTGAAGTCAACTCAAGTGATGGCTAAATAAACTTTCACAACTGTGACTGCACAAGTGTCATTTCAACTCTTCCAGCAAAATATATTGTTTTCATATCTAATTGATCCTTAATAAATAAATAAATAGACTGTCTAACGAATAAATTGCAAAAGTGCTAACTATTGCATGTTCAATTACAACTAGAAAATCTAATAGTTTAAGCTCTTTTACATGAAACCACTCTGAACATGTCCCATTACTTATCTCCTTATGTGCAAAGGAAAATGTCCCATATATAGCACCTCAAAATAATGTTCCATTTATATACAGGAGCAAAACTTTAGCAACAAAGTATCATAATTGTTCAAATTAATGCAAGTCTGTCAAACTAGATGCCAGAAAACAGCCTCTAATTATAGTTTTTGTATATCAATTTAGTAATTATCAAGCTTACATCAACTTGCGTTGAATCTACTTATCTACATGTATATGAAATTTCCTGAAGGAAGTTGTCCCATATATGCTAACAAAATAATGTCTTCCATTTTTATACGTCCACATTCATAATGTGAACGTATTATGCCGTCGCCCCTGTCTGTGTGTGTGTGTGTATGTATGTATGTATGTATGTGTGTGTGTGTGTGTGTGTGTGTGTGTGTCTGTGGTTCGCCTACAGGGCGCAATTCTTCATGGATTTTCTTCAAACTTGGTATACTTATTCCTTATACCCCAAGGAAGATCCCTATTGTTTTGGGGGCATGCCCGACCCCCAGGGGCCGAGCCACGCCCATTTCTAGTATTTGATTGTTTGTCGTCTACAGGCCACATTTCTTAACTTATAATCTTGAAACTTTGCATACACATTCTTTGTACCCTAAGGAGCATCCCTATCATTTGGGGTGCATGCCCGACCCCCAGGGGCAGAGCCACGCCCATTTTCTTTTCTTGTGTCTTTGTGTCGCCTACAGGGCGCAATTCTTACTGGATTTTCTTCAAACTTGGTATACTTATTCCTTATACTTGGTATACTTATTCCTTATATCCCAAGGAAGATCCCTATTGTTTTTGGTGCATGCCCGACCCCCAGGGGCATAGCCACGCCCATTTCTAGTATTTGTTTGTCGCCTACAAGCCACATTTGTTAACGTATAATCTTGAAACTTTGCATACACATTCTTTGTACCCTAAGAAACATCCCTATCGTTTGGGGTGCATGCCCAACCCCCAGGGGCAGAGCCACGCCCATTTTCTTTTCTTGTGTCTTTGTGTCGCCTACAGGGCGCAATTCTTACTGGATTTTCTTCAAACTTGGTATACTTATTCCTTATACTTGGTATCCTTATTCCTTATACCCCAAGGAAGATCCCTATTGTTTTTGGTGCATGCCCGACCCCCAGGGGCATAGCCACGCCCATTTCTAGTATTTGTTTGTTTGTCGTCTACAGGCCACATTTCTTAACTTATAATCTTGAAACTTTGCATACACATTCTTTGTACACTAAGGAACATCCCTATCGTTTGGGTGCATGCCCAACCCCCAGGGGCAGAGCCACGCCCATTTTTTTTCGTGTGTCTTTGTGTCGCCTACAGGGTGCAATTCTTACTGGATTTTCTTCAAACTTGGTATACTTACTCTTTATACTCTAAGGATGATCCCTATTGTTTGGGGTGCATGCCCAACCCCCAGGGGCAGAGCCACGCCCATTTTTTTTGTTGTGTGTGTCTGTGTGTCGCCTACGGGCCGCAATTCTAACTGGATTTTCTTAAAACTTTGTATACTTACTCTTTACACCCTAAGGATGACCCCTATTGTTTTTTGGTGCATGCCCGACCCCCAATGGACAGAGCCACGCCCATTTCTTGTATTTATTTGTTTGTCGTCTACAAGCCACATTTGTTAACGTATCATCTTGAAACTTTGAATGCTTATTCTTTGTACCCTAAGGAACATCCCTATCATTTGGGGTGCATGCTCAACCCCCAGGGGCAGAGCCACGCCCATTTTCTTTTTGTGTGTCGCCTACAGGGCGCAATTCGTACTGGATTTTCTTCAAACTTTGTATACTTACTCTTTATACTCTAAGGATGATCCCTATCATTTGGGGTGCATGTCCAACTCCCAGGGGCAGAGCCACGCCTATTTTCTTTTTGTGTGTCTGTCGCCTACAGGCCGCAATTCTAACTGGATTTTCTTAAAACTTTGTATACTTACTCTTTACACCCTAAGGATGATCCCTATTGTTTTTTGGTGCATGTCCGACCCCAATGGCAGGGTCACACGCCCATTCCTTGTATTTATTGTTTGTCGTCTACAAGCCACATTTCTTAACGTATCATCTTGAAACTTTGAATGCTTATTCTTTGTACCCTAAGGAACATTCCTATCATTTGGGGTGCATGCCCAACCCCCAGGGGCAGAGTCACGCCCATTTTCTTTTTGTGTGTCGCCTACAGGCCACAATTCTTAATTGGTCATCTTGAAACTTAAAATACTTATTCCTTATACCCTAAGGATGATCCCTTTTGTTTTGGGTGCATGCCCGACCCCCGTGGGACAGCAACACCCATTTCTTGTATTTGTTTTTCTGTCGTCTACAGGCTGCATTTCTTAATGTATCATCTTGAAACTTTGAATGCTCATTCTTGGTACCTTAAGGAAGATCTCTATTGTTTTTGGTGCATGCCCGACCCCCAGGGACAGTGCCACGCCCATTTTCTTTTTGTCTGTCTGTGTGTCAGCTACAGGCCACAATTCTTAATCGATCGTCTTGAAAACTTTTTTTTATACTTATTCCTTATACCCTAAGGCTGACCACTATTATTTTTGGTGCATGCCGGACCCCCTGGGACAGAGCCACGCCCAATGCTTTTGTGTCGTGTGTTCGCCTACAGGATGCAATTCTTAACAGATCCTTTTAAAACTTTACATACCTATTCCTTATACCCTAAAGATGACCCGTATTGTTTTTGGTGATTTCCTAACCCCCAGGGGCAGAGCCATGCCCATTTTTACTTCGTGTCTGTGTGTGTTGTCTACAGGCCACGATTCTTAATGGATCGTCTTTAAACTTGGGATATGTATTCCTTATAGCCTAAGGACGTCAACTGCATGTCCCGACTCCCACAGGCAAGACACGCCCAATTTTTGTGTTTGTCGTTTACAGGCCGCAATTCTGAATGAAGCAGCTTGGTACTTGTATTCCTTATAGCCTGAGGGCGTCCACTATTGATTTTGATGAATGTCCCGACCCCCAGGGGCAGGGCCACGCCCACTTTTTGCCTTTAGCGTTAGGAAGGCACAATTCTGAATGGATTATCTTGGTATATTTATTCCTTATACTCTAAGGACGGCAACTATTGATGTTGAGGCACGACCCTCAACGCTAAACAAACCAAACGCCTAGCCTTCTTGACAAAGTACCATATCAATCAAAGCAGGAATGTGGACGTATATTGTAGCGTTAGCGTTATGTTGATAGCTTCTGTTCATATATAAATCCTTGGCAATTAAACAGATACAAATATCCTAAACCTACAAAACAAAATTCAAATTAAGCATCATGAATAATATACTTGCCTAATGCCTTAAATTAGTTCATGCCAAGTGTGCCAATATTATCAAGCCAGCAAGGCCTTCAAAATCTTTTTGAACTATTCCTTACTATTAAATAAATGATATTGTCTGTATGGAAACAGTTCAGTAGATGTCCTACATATTGAAGCTTAGTTTCTGAAACTAGGAGCTAGTCTCAAAGTCCACCTCCTGTGACATAAAATGTAGATTAGCATTCTTTCTGCTAAAAACCATAATGCCATGGACAAATTCCATGCTTATTACATACTTACTATGTTGACATCCTTTACAATGAAATCGAGAGTTCATCCACAAATTAATGCATGTGCACTTTCGACCTCTTAAACACCGCTTTCAGAAATTTGAGAGTCTCCATGGATCAATCTGCAAAAAGATTACATTTAGTTAACTGCAGTTTATTCTTGTCTACATATTGAAGCAAATTATCTGAAACTAAGAGTTAATCTAAATGCAGTTACCATAGTCCTAGGAAGCCTAAAATGGGCAAAATTGATATTTATTTTATATTTATTATGTTGAATCCATTAGAGCTTATTTTCCATTATTCAAAATGTGTATGCCAAAAAAGAATCCAAAAACATACATTTCTTTTTCATCAAACTAATATGCATACGTCCAAAAACGCCCACACTAGGCCTATACCATACAAAACCATAAATCGATAACACGCTGCTATACAATAAGCCATCATAAAATAAGAACTGTGTCTCTGATTACAGGTCAGTAGTATTGAAGTGCTCTTAATATTACCCCTGACTCTCCATAACTTAAAGTTGAAACAGGTCTATGCAAGGCAATCTAACTTTGTTGATACAAACCAACCCAAATCATACCAGTTAATGAAGATGTCATATTAATTTAGAAACTGTAACTGCTTAAGCACGGACTCAAGCAATATCATTGATTAACACGCATTAATTATTCTCCTTATATAAGGAGATTTGTGAAGGAAGATGTCCATCTTTATACAATGACATTATTTATGAACAGTCCCAAGACGGACGAAAAGTACTTTAAAATGTTAAATGTTATTAAACCAGTGTTGAAATCAGTTTGTGTCGGCATACCTTTTATCTTCTTATCATTTACCGTGAACGAAAGTAGTGCAGCTTTGCGGTTGTACCAATAATTTTGGATATATATATATATATAATAAAATATAGGTAAATATAGGTAAATTAAAGAAAGACACCAAAATACTAATTTGACGGTTAGCGCTTTCTGTTCGTACTGAACATCATCAGACCATTTTTTATTTATGAAGAATTACGTAGAACAATAGACGCAACGTCATGACGTTACTATAAATGTATCAAATACAACATAATAATATTATTTACACATTTTTACATTTAGTAAATAATCACTAAAAAGTGAATTATTTAATCTCTTACTATAATATCCGTTTATTTAATTCGGGTTTGTACTTTTTGATGAAATAATTTTCTTTACATTCATTTAAATCATTTTTTAAAAAATTCAATTTGTACAAGGGAAATATAGGAGATATCGCTTTACATGAATTTGATTGGTCAATCAAAAAGGAACTACTTTCTTTTATTTTAAAGAAACCACTTATTTTAAATAAAAAGTGACTTTTTTTTGTTAAAAAGAAACTGTTTTTATTTAATTGACCTTGAAGGAAATACTGGGTTAATATATAGGACTTTGCAATAGCTAAACTGCTTACAAAAAACTGATGTATCACTACGCTGTAATGTAATTAGATTCAGTGAAAGTGAAATCTATACCAAAGAATTATATTTATTTATTTGTGCATGTAAGAAAGGATTTGGTGATAAATAAAATCTCCAACTCGTGTTTTTTTGATATCAGAAAATATCAACACTCGTTGATAAAGTAAAAAAAAAACTCGGCAGAGAGGTAAGTACAGCCAGTACATAGAAATATAACATGTTAGATTAGAAACAGTTATCTACTCACCTCGAAACAGTAATTCATTTCCCTTTTCACAACGTTGACCCAGTTTAACCACGTGGGTGGGATACTGCCAACTTCATGCAGGCTAATAAAGCAGACTTGTTTATCCAGACGCGTAACCATACTACACTTACATCTCACAGACCAATGTAGAAACTTGAATCATTCACCCTTTCTTTTTTGCAGCCATGTATATATACCCGCTCATGTACATATGTTATATTGTTTTACACCTTATTTGATCTTATCTTATATAATTTTAAACATATTAGCTTCATACATAAATGCATTGTGAACTGAAGAAAACTACCCATTCCTTATATATCATACCTTTGTTAACAATTAAACTTTCAATAAGCAATCAATAGCATGATCGACAAAACAAACAATTACAATTTTGCAAAAAAAAACAAAAAAAAAATCTCAGGACTAATTTTTGGATACCCAACATCCAATGTTTTCAGTTACTCTTATAATTTATATTTTGTTACTTTTGTCCGGAGACATCGAACTAAATCCAGGACCCTCTTCATTAGTTCATAATCAACTTTCAATTGTCCATCTGAATGTAAGGAGCCTCAAAAACAAAATTGATTTAATAGCCGTAGAACTAAGCAATTTTGACATTATAACAATTAGTGAAACCTGTCTCAACCGAAATGCCACATCAGAATCTATCTCTTTACGTTCTTACTACCCACCTATTAGGAAAGATAGAAATAGTCATGGGGGAGGACTCATTATTTACGCTCGTAATTCCATATCGTTCAAACGTAGGGCTGACTTAGAAAACAGTGACATAGAATATATATGGATTGAAGTAAACTGTAATAATCACAAGTTTTTACTTGGCAATTCATCTTCTAGTATAAACCAACAAATATTTAACTCCCTTCAAAAACGCCGTAACGGACCCCTTGGACAAATGCATAATCTTAGGTGACTTTAATATGGAAATGTTAAAAAACATCAAATAGTTTTATTCACGATGCGATCAATATATTCGACCTTACTCAGCTGATAAATAAACCTACTCATTATTCTAGCAAAAACAATACTTATTTAACAGACTCGATATTAACCAGCTCTACTATAGGAACAACTGAAAATGGTGTAATTGACAATTTCTGTAGTGACCACTGTCCGGTATATTGTAAATTGGCTTGTAACGTCCAAAAACAACTCAGTTTCAAGCAAACGGTATGGAATTATGAAAACGCAGAACTTGTGGGCATAAAAAGGGACATTATAGCTGCTAAATGGTACAATCTTATCAATAATTCAAATATAGAAGCATCGTGTGTTCAATTTACAAGCACATTGGTCAATATAGCAAAAACAAATATACCGTGCAAATAGTAACAATTAGGCAACACGATAAACCCTGGATGAAAAAGAAAAAAAAATAGATTACACAAAAAAGCGGTAAATAGAAATTTAGACTCTGATTGGCATAACTTTCGTAAAATTAGAAATGACTACATAGACCTAATTAGAAAAAGCAAAAACGAATACTTTGATGGAATAGACAAAAAGATTAGTGACACAGAAAACTTTGGACAGAAACCTGGTGGAAACTTATTAATTCATATACTAAAACACATGCTGCTTCTACGAACGAACCACCACCATTAACAGTTAACGGTAACACACTGTTTACTCAATCCGAAAAGGCAAATGCCTTAAACTCATTCTTTATCAAACAATCAAAACTAGATGACACTAATAAATCTCTACCACTGCTTGTTACAAACCCAAGCTGCATCGATAAGATTGTACCACATCCAGAGGAAGTTAAAGACATAATAGATAGCTTAGATACCACAAAAGCCTCGGGCTGGACGAAGTTAAAACTCGAATTTTAAAATATATCTCCAATGAAATCTGTTTTCCGCTGTTTCAACTTTTTAAGCTATCATTAGATCTACATATTGTACCAAACATTTGGAAATTTGCAAACGTGGTCGCTATATTCAAAAGAGGCTCCAAACGATTGTAGTAATTATAGACCAATCTCCCTCTTAAGTATAATAGTCAAAAATTTTGAAAAAATCATTCACAAACATGTCTTCAACTTCCTTAAAGATAACTCCATACTGACACCCGTCCAGAGTGGCTTTCTTCCTGGTGATTCTACTATATTCCAACTAATCGACCTAACACACTTTTTCTGTCAAGCCATTGACCAACATCAATACACTAGAATAGTCTTCTGTGATATCAGCAAGGCTTTTGACAGGGTTTGGCACACCGGACTCTGTCATAAGCTGGTTGCTGCTGGGATTCCAGGTGAACTACTACTCTGGTTTGTAGATTATTTAACAAATAGACAACAATGTGTAACCATAAATGGCACCTCCTCGGACCCCAGAAGCATCCGAGCGGGTGTGCCCCAGGGATCTGTACTAGGGCCTCTTTTATTTTTAATATATATTAATGACATTATAAACAATATAAATTCAAATATCAGATTATTTGCTGACGATACCTCTTTATACTTAAAAATTGAAGACCCAGGGGCAAGCGCCGCTACCATCAATGATGGCTTAAATCGAATCAAAAATTGGGCTGAGACATGGCTAGTTACTTTTAACCCCCTAAAAACAGAGACACTGACTATTAGTACTAAACCCCACATAGCTAAACCACCATTATTTATGAACCAGTTACTAATCAAAGAAGTTAACAAACACAAACATCCAGGTCTAATCTTCCAATCAAACTGTAAATGGAATAATCATATAGACAGCATTGTAAGCAAAGTATCAAAACTAGTAAATTGCCTTCGTTCTCTAAAATATCGACTAAATAGAAAATCTTTAAAAATAATATACTCTTCTTTTATCCTTCCACACTTTGATTATGCCGATATTATCAGGGATGGGTGCAGCGATTACTTAGCTAACAAACTAGAATCCCTTCAATTAGATGCACTACGCATTATCTGTGGGGCAGTTAGAGGTACTAGCCATGCCTTACTCTACAAAGAGACTGGATTTGTTCCACTGCCGGAAAGACGCCGTCGTCATAAACTAAAATTAATGTGTGAAATTATTAACAACCGCGCGCCATCATATCTCTCTGACTTATTAGTACGTTTCTCTATTCCTGATAATTATTCTCTTAGGAAACAAGATAAAATAAAAGAAATCAGATGCAGAACCGAAATTTTCTCCAAGTCTTTCATCCCGTCAAGTATACGAGAATGGAACAAACTCAACCTTGAAATTATAAATGCTCGATCCCTTGCTATCTTTGGAAATTCACTAAACAAATTTGATACCACCGTGCCACCATTTTACTATCTAGGAAACAGAACATTATCATTACAAATAATCCACTGTAAACTTAGATTATGTTTCTCAAATCTGCAAGGCCATAAATTTCTCAGACACATCGATGATAGCCCTACTTGCCTCTGTGATCACAACTTCGAAGATCCCGAACATTATTTACTCGTATGCCCCTTACATTTAGATGCAAGAAAACAGACAACCGACAACCTCCAACACAACCATAAAACAATCAGTTGTCTGTTGTAAGGGTCAACAAAACTTAGTCCTGAGATAAACACACTTATTTTTCAAGAAGTTCAACAATTTATTCTTTTATCAAAAAGATTTAAATCTCCATAAACAACGCTTAAGTTATTTCCAGCCTCCCACATTGTACACTCGTCCAATATCCTCTCTTAACTGGTTTGTGAGATTTGGATTGCACGTTGTACAGGCCTTACCATACCCAACATTACCAAGCAGTACTTTTAAATAGATTTTCACCATTATTTCCACTAAAGTATTTATTATATAACAAAATAAAAAACAACAACAAATAAGAGTCTCTACACTATAAACCCCAGAATGCCTCGTTCGGCATTTTTGTCTAAACGAGGTAAAAAAAGGCCTTGTTTGTCTGGAGTTTTTTTAAAATTGCCCTGTTTTTGGAACTAGGTATTTTGTTGAGAACGAGGCTTGCAGACACACAGCTACCTTGATTAATTTATAACCCAAATCAGCTTTTACAACACCACAGTTGTTATTTAACACCTATACCTGATTGGGGTTATAAATTAATCAAGGTAGCTGTGTGTCTGCAATAGTTTTACACCTCCACCTAACTGATATCGCAGACAACAAATTAGTGTTTATCTGATCTAAATACAACAAATAATCCATTCTTATTAATCAAAAAAGCATAAAATTTCATTTCATATATTTTACAATACGCCAGTTTATTTTTTTATATTTATTGTAAAAAAAAATAACTTGACTGTAGCATTGACTGTTTCTGTTGAAACCCCATAACATTGCACAAAATATTATTGGAGCAAAGTTATATAAACGCGCATGCAGCGATGAATTGTTTGGCTTATACCAATTGTCAATTAAATTGGAAATAAAGCACACCTCATACATTAAAATTTAATTAAAGCATTTAATTATGAAGACATATGGATATTGATAATGCGAAAATAATTTATGGTATGGCGTGTATTCTTGTCTTGTCTATTTCTCTGATTATAATATCATAGTTTGGACTGGTTTATTATGGAATTAAATAACATAAATTTTAATTTTTACAAATTCGCTGATAGCAAATACCGCTAATAACTATCTTGAAAAAAACACGTTTAGTAAACGAGGCATTTTAACCAAGCCTCGTTCTGAACAAAATACCTCGTTTCAAAAAACAGGGCAATTTAAAAAACCTCGTTTTGGAACTCCGGACAACGAGGCATTTTTCTTTACCTCGTTTGGACAGAAATGCCGAACGAGGCATTCTAAGATGTATAGTGCTATGTAATTATGTATGTATGTATATATTGTTATAATGTGTACATGTATCTAAATCAGAGAGAGGGGTTACACATAGGCATAGCTTGTTCCCCAATCCATATTCAGATTTAATGAATAAAAATATTGTTTAGAAAAAAAAAGAAAAAAGGGGGCACCAGCTCGTTTAAAATATACCTGCCAAACGAGGAACGGGGAATAAGCAGGAAACTGTACAATAACTGTTCGGTTTACACGGCAGAGATCGGGACCATCGGTGATGCTACATCATGTGTCTCTCATGAAAAGACTAGTTCGTCATACCAAGCGACTCACTGAGCAGTCTGATTTCCATCTAGAATGCCAACTCAGACTTGAGACCAGAAGTCATTTTGGAAATCGGGAAGCTGTATCAAAGAGTCGTAGAGAAAGTAAGGACATCAAAGTAGACGAGAAAACAGATAGAAACACAAGCGACGGTTTTAATCACACGGCACAGAAATGTATAGTATGGTTAAAAGACTTAACAATTCAGTATATGAACTGAACCTTATTGAACTTACTGCATACATATCTCGGTTGAGTGACTAGATATATACAAAGTCAGCGTTCAATCATCACAGAATATTTATATGTAAACTTATATCGAAACTGAGGATGAAAGAACTCTGTAAGACTTCAAATACCAAATCATCATCTGTCAGTGAAGTATACAGGAGGACAGAAGGCAACTAGCGGGGATGATGGAGAACAATAACATACCTCTCAACACCATGAACCTACACTTTCCGAAACCAGACCTAAAACTGCGAATCTTTGAACTAATGCAGGATCTAATGACCATGGTTCGATTAAGTAGAATAGTGAAGGAATAGAGGATCGCGGTTAGACGGACTTGGCATCTAACACTAAATAATACAGAAGACATATACCAAATTAGCAGTATAGTGGTGTAAGTAAGAGGGGCCACGTTCAGGCAGACCGGCATCTCAACTAATCCGCTAAATAGATACCAAACCTTCAGATTACGATAGTGGAGTAAAGGGGGGTTACGATAAGACACCAATAAAGATGTCATCTGCCTATCCAGAGAAGAGACACATATACATGTATGTCCACATAAATGCTGTCTCTATAAATCAACTACCAGATATTATGTTTTTGTACGGCTACATTTACATGTGCATGTATATTGCCCTCGCCCCTGTCGGTCTGTTTGCCCAGAATTTGTTTGTGGACACCTAACGGGCCTTTATTTTTAACCGATTTTGACGAAATTTGAAGGCATGTATCGGAGCGTAACTTCACGTATTATGGCCTCTTATTGTACGAAATTGCCTGCCTAACCTCGTGGATTTTCTCTGGATTCTCCGGTTTTTTTCCCACTGCTAAGGGAATTATTGAAATAGAATTTTTTAAAAAACATATGTTAGTCCCGAAATGACCCCAGTTTGTGTCGAGTGAACGTTACATCCTATTTCTCCCCCCCTCTCTCTCTCTTTTGTACGAAAAATATATTGGATCGTAACTTCATGAATTATGGCCCCTGATTGTACGAGGAATAAGCTTTTTAGCCTGTGGACACAATTTTATCCGATTTTCATGAAACTTAAATGAAATGTTTATATCCCAAATGTCCTGGCCCATTTCCTGATATTCGCGTATATCAGAACGGAACTTCCTGGATTATGGTCATTGGTGAAGTACGGAGGTCCATTGTATACATACAGGTCCCGTGTACACATTGGCATGTACGTAATAGGTGACGTCTTCTTCAAACCTTGCCCTTTTCAACGTTGGAATTTTTTTTCGCCCCCACGTTACGAAGAAAGCAGGGGACTATTAAAATGGGTTTGTCTGTCTATCTGTCAGTCCATATAGTTTCATTACATCAGTACTTTGGTACACAATAACTCTCATTTTGATTGAGTTAGAATGCCCACACTTGGCGTAGATGTCTATTAGGTGAGTTTCGAAGATAAGTATTTTCTGTTAAGGGTAGGTCAATACTTTGGAACAAGGGATCTTTTCCGCGCACGCCAATGTGTTTTTCGTCCAATCCGAACAACTAGACAGGTGTCCTTGTCAGGCCCCCCCCGCACTGCATCACTGACAAGGGGAAACCACGCCAATGTGTTTTTCGTCCAATCCGAACAACTAGACAGGTGTCCTTGTCAGGCCCCCCCCGCACTGCATCACTGACAAGGGGAAACCACGCCGGAAAATCTGGATGAACTTTCTCGGCCAATGCAAGGATCAAACACCCGACCTCCAGGCTAGCGAGCCAGCGTCTTACCCACTTAGTCACCTGACCCCCCAAGGGCGATGCAACTAGCTACACAAGTTGAGAAATCGGTGCGTGAAGCTAAATCTTTTAATCGTTCAACTCAACAATACACTCCACCTATCTTCCAACCAAATTGTGCTAAGATAGACAGGACTACGAGAATGAAGATATCTACAGAATTTCAACATAAAATTAGTCAGCTTCCATCTGTTCCTGCACAGTAAATCTTGTAGTACTTTTTATATGGCCCAGGGATCTTATTTGGCTGTTTTTTGTCGGCTTTAGCCGATTGATCTTTAATCTAGCCGATTGATAAAACAATGAATCGGCCACTATGGTATCATATATCAATCTACGTCGGCCGATTTACAAAGAGTTAATTATCATGAATCGGCCACTATGGTATCATTAATCAATCAACTTTCGGCCGATTACAAAGAGTTAATTATTACTCGTCGATTAAGAAACCCATCACGGCCGATTACAAAGAGATAATTATTACTCGTCGATTAAGAAACCCATCACAGAGTCCGTCAATACAATCTGATTACCTTCAGCTTCAATCCTTATCGGCTTGTTTCCTAAATAAACAATTTAGTTGAGTTAATCATGCCAAGTAAACGAATGTATATAATCCAATGTCGGTTCAATCATTTATATCTAACACAATGTTGAAGTACTTGAACACCTCGCAGAATGACAATAGAAAACGTAAACGAGATATAGCCGAAGATAGTGATGGCGGCGCTGACCTTGAACTTCAAGCATGCACGTCGTCATTGGAAATTCCAAAAGCTGCAGATCCCCCCACGTCCAATATAGGTCAACCAAAGTCGAAGGCAGGAAGATATTTTAAATCCGAATGGTTAACTACTTTCAAATGGCTTTCGTTTGACAAAAATTCACAGAAAATGTTTTATCTGGTAAGTTATTAATTCCGAATTACTGGTGAGCTGTCATAACAATTCCATGAAAGAACAATTTCAAAATGTAATAAAACTAATGGAAATAGGGAGGACGCTACCAGTTAGTAGTGTCGAGTGTGAGAGGGGTTTTCTAAGCAGAACGTTATCAAAACTAAGCTTAGGTGCCGTCTAAACGTAGAAACTTTCGATAACTTGATGCGGATAAGTTTAGAAGGCCCCCCTCTATCTTCCTTCGATCCACATAATTGTTTACTAAAGTGGAAAGGCATTAGATCCCGGCGACTGTATGCAGGTCACACTAAAAATAAATTAATCTGAATCGAGACAATTGGTCACGTGATCGGCATCTTTCCGACTATACACGGAAATAAATTTGTGCTACGTTGTTAACTTGTTATACTATTGATATGTGCTTATATATTTTGTTGTTTTTATATATTTACCAGTGATTAAGAATAAAAATAGTTTTAAAAAACATATTTGTATTTACTCGTATTTTTTTTTATTATTAAATTATAACTTCCGTTTGGTTGGACGAAACAACGAAAGCAAAAGTAGGACTAGGAATATGCATTTTGCAAAGTACTGAAATTTGACTGTAAAAGTGTGAATATATCGACTTATGAATACAAGTATGCTATTAAAACAAAGGTTTTGTTTATTAAGGGTTTATATTCAGGGTTTAAGGTAATATTATTCTTAATACGATATGCAATTATGGTCGTGAATAGAATATGCATAAAGACGACTATCTGTTAGGGCGACCCGTGGCCGGTTCATTTCAAAATGAAGTAAGAACCCTGATATGGCCGTATATTGTCGTCGCCCCCGTTTGTCCGTCCGCTCTACAGGGTATAAAGTCAATATCCGATTGACTTTAAATTTATACACAGTGTTTAAGGTCATGAGACGAACAAGCCTATTGATTTTCAGCGATTTCCGATAGTTATGGCTCTTGATCACTTTAAAAAAATCTTGTGGACGCTCTAGAGGCCAAAGTTAATATCCGATTGACCTTAAATTTACACACAATGTTTAAGGTCATGAGACGAAGAAGTCTAGCCAGAGTAATGACCCTTGAGGCCAAAGTTAATCACCGATTGACTTCGAATTTATACATGGTGTTTAAGGTCATCAGATGAAGAAGCATATTGATTTTCCGCGGTTTCCGATAATTACTGCCAGAGTTATGGCCCTTGATCACTTCAAAAATCTTGTGATCTCTCTACAGGCCAAAGTTAATATTCGATTGACCTTAAATTTATACACAGTGTTTAAGGTCATGAAAAAAAGAAGCCTATTAATTTCCGATAATTACTGCCAGAGTTATGACCCTTGATCACCTCAGAAAATCTTGTGGACGCTCTAAGGTCATGGGACCAAGAATCCTATTGATTTTCAGTGAATTCCAATAATTACTACCAGAGTTATCTCCCTTGATCACTTTGAAAAATCTTTTGTAATGCTCTAGAGGCCAAACGTATCATCCAATTGACTTCAGATTTGATACACAGAGTTTAAGGTCTTGAGACGAACAAGTATATTGATTTTCAATGAATTTTGATAACTGAACAGCGTTAGCATGAGGCCGAACTTTATAAAAACCAAACAAATTGTAATGATTTTCAGATAATTATTTAGGATTTGTTAATCTTAATCAGATTTCAGAGTATTATAAATGTTCCATTACCGAAAAAAGTAAGAGTATGCGAAAACTCTTGTGACTGCACGGACGATTTAGCTGCTGTGGGCGTATCTTTGGTTGCTTGGCAACCCATCTTTGTTATCGATGTGGTTCCCATATCACCTTGCAAATTACCCAAAATTTCAAGGCAAGTTCAGAGCAGGGATCTTAATCGGCTGTTTTTTGGCGGCTTTAGCCGATTGATCTTTAATCTAGCCGAATCGTAAAACAATGAATCGGCCACTATGGTATCATATATCAATCTACTTTCGGCCGATTTACAAAGAATTAATTATCATGCTGATTGATAAAACAATGAACAACAAGCTACTACGGTGTCATATATGAATCTATTTTCGGCCGATTACAAAGAGGTAATTATTACTCGATTGATTAACCCATCAAAGAGTCAATCAATGCAATGAATACCTTCAGTGTCAATCCTTCTCGGCTCATTTCGTAAATAAACAACTTCGTTGAGTTAATTCATGCCAAGTACGGTAAAAGAATAGCCGAAAATAATGGCGGCGTTGACCTTGAACTTCAAGCATGCACGTAGGCATTGTATTTGGAAGTTGGAGATCCTCCCACGTCCAATATAGGTCACCTAAAGTTGAAGACTAGAAGATATTTTAGATCCGAATAGTTAGCTCCTCTCAAACGTCTTTTGTTGGATAAAAATTCACAGAAAATGTTTTGTTTCATATAAGTTATTAAAGTCTACTTTTTGCGAGTACCGGTAACACTAAAAATAAACTAATCTGAATCACGTGACCTTTCGCCCGTACGGCATATTTCCGAGCCCCGACTATTCATGGAAAATAATTGTGCTACATTGTTTTATTATTGACACGTGCTTACAAATATTCTTTTATATATTGACAAGTGTTTACATATAAAATAATTAAAAACGAACTTATTTGTATGTGCTTGTAGTTTTTCTTTTTACTAAATTAATTCTAACTTCCGTTTGTTAGGATGAAAGCAAAAGTAGATTATGCATTATGCAAGTTGCCAAAATTTGACTATAAATTTCGATAATGTATGGATATATGAATACTAGTATGGAATAACAACACAGGCTTTGTTTATTAGAAGTTATTATTATAATATCATACGGAATACCGTAACGTTATGCAATTATTGACGTGAATAAATGTATGCATAAACCAACATGTCTGTTGTTCAAAAGACGACTATCCGTTAGAGGTGCCCGTGGCCGGTTCATTTCAAAATGGATTAAGAACCCTGGTTCAGAGTGTGTATTTCATATTGTCGAGAATGGTACAAATTTGCTTGGTAAAACCTCAACGTCAATGGCACGTGAAGTTGGCACTTTATTCGGGATTCGGGATTCAAATAATGAATAACGAGCCAGCCAACTAGCACGGAGACAGTAGCATCTCCAGTGAGTAGGGTGCTGACTGGTTTGTTGAAGTGCACGGGGCAGTAAATGAACGTTGGGTGACCGACTAGCAAGGAGACGACCGTTTCTTATGCAAACAGGGCACGTTATTCGGGATTCGCCACTAAAACAGACCGACTGAAGTGGCATCCGATCATTTCCTTGCTACCCCCGACAGTAGATAGGTGACCGACTAACAACTAGACGACTATTTGTCGAGGGAATATTGTGTTGATTGGTTTGTCGGCGTGCACTGGGCAGTCCTGTCCTGCTCTCACCTGTTTCATTGTCGAATCCCGAATCCAAAATAACGTGCTAGCTCGTTATTCGGGATTCGCCAATAACGAATAACGAATAAGGAGCCAGCTCGTTATTCGGGATTCGGGATTCGCCATCAAAACAGAACCATCTATCTTGTGTTGGAGTTTTCATTTTTTGAAAATCCCTTTATCGCAAAACTGTCACACGACATGCTTCAAAACTACTTGTAATTTATTCAAAACACTCTCTACTTTCGTGTTTAGAGTCATTTGCGTATAGAACATTTGTTTGTTTACCATATTACATGAATAATTGTCAATATTCATTATTTACCTGTCAAAAGTCGGCCATGCTTGATTCGCGACTTGAGCTTTTGCTACGTGTTCTATGATTGGCTAGACGTGACCAATCAAATTGGCGTTTAATTATCTAGGTTCAGCGCTGATCGCACGAGCATTTCGCTGGTAAGAGGGTATATAAGCAGCCGAATTCATCATTTGCATTTGTACCGCGGCTGGCGATGAATATAGGTACGGGAATAGTAACTATTCCATTTATTAGCCGGGAAAAGTAACTTTTCCGCCATGCTAATAGACTATATTTAATTTTGGGATTTATTTGTCGATGATTTAAGAAGTATTTAAACGTCGTGATTTGGTTAGGTTTAAGTTAGGAATTTTTCACGCTCATATACGTTTAGCATTTAAAGTGGCTTTCCGCATTTTCTAATATTACTGTGCCTTCGGTTCGAATTGTTCCATATTTATACTCGTCGATCATTGGCGCGGGTTCACTTTCTAGAGGTGATTCCGTGGAGCTTTTTTTAATTTTGTGGACTATTGTCTGCATTTAGCTGATTCGGTCTTGGTTTTTCGGGTCATTAGTTTTATTGTGCGAAACTTTGTGCAAACCGGTACCTGCATTGTGTCGCTTTTAAATGACTGTGCCTGATCGTCTGAATTTTACTTTGCTCAGAGATAATTCTGGCATTTAGGACGTGGTCTTGAACGGGTGGAACCAGTATTAATATAAGCGGAAAGACGCGTAACATTTGTACTTGTTGAAAGTTACCGTGACATATTATCATGGAATCTCGAGATTGCATTTAAATTAGTTGTTTTAGTAAAAACGTACCTTGATGTTCATCTGGATAAAGCTAAACCCTTATCTTGGAAGGTGAGGTCCGTTTTTATTGGTTAGGGATAAACTCCTTCATTCATTCATTCATTCATCTATTTATGTATTTACCTGTTACCCATTTGTAAGGAGTTACAATTGGTATAATAAAACTTTGTAATAATAAATATTGTTGTTTTCTCTGAGTTGATGTTTGGGGCAAACCATTGAGCACCACGAATCCCTGTTTCTTCTGAACAAACCCACAGTTGGAGGTTTTGTGTCTGGTAAAAGGGGTGGGACTTATTTTGCATTTATTCAAACTGAGGGTTGGGGCGCGATTTGGTCCCAGGGTACCTTTGGTTTTTGGCGAGCTTGAGCCTACGTTTGTGCTTATAAGTCCCTAGATGCTTCATTTTTGTCACGTTTGTCCTCGTATTACAAATTGGTAAGATTCGTGGAGTACTTTTTGCCAGTCATAAGCCCCTCCTACTACACTTGCATCCGACCATTTCCTCGTTGGGTGACCGACCAACACGGAGACGACTATTTCTCAATCGAATAGAGTTGTTAGTCGGTGACCCATCTATGATTGGGGAGAGCGAGGAAATGATCGGGTGCCCCGTAAGTCGGTCTGTTTTAGTGGCGAATCCCGAATAACGCACTGGCTCGTTATTCGTTATTGGCGAATCCCGAATAACGAGCCAGCACGTTATTCGGGATTCGGGACTTGGCAATAAAACAGGTGATTGCTGGAGATGACTGCCCTCTAAATAACCAATCAGCACCCTATTCGCTTGAGGAATAGTCGTCTCCGTGCTGGTCGGTCACCGAACGAGGAATTGGTCAGACGCAAGATAGATGATTCTGATTTGATGGCGAATCCCAAGTAACGAGCCAGCACGTTATTCGTGATTCGACAATGAAACAGCTAGGTGAGAGCAGGACAGGACTGCCCAGTGCACGCCGACAAACCAGTCAACACGCTATTCCCTCGACAAATGGTAGTCTAGTTGTTAGTCGGTCACCCATCTACCTTCGGGGGTAGCGAGGAAATGATCGGATGCCACTTCAGTCGGTCTGTTTTAGTGGCGAATCCCGAATAACGTGCCCTGTTCGCATAAGAAACGGTCGTCTCCTTGCTAGTCGGTCACCCAACGTTCATTTACTGCCCCGTGCACTCTAACAAACCAGTCAGCACCTTACTCGCTGGAGATGCTGCTGTCTCCGTGCTGGTCGGCCACCCGACAATCACTTACCCCTACGTTCGGAGGTATCGAGGAAATGGTCGCATGGAAGGTAGACCGCTCTTTTTATTGTCGAATCCCGAAAAACGTGCTGGTTCGTTATTCGTTATTGGTGAATTCCGAATAACGAGCTGGCTCGTTATTCGTTATTTGAATCCCGAATAACGTGCCAACTTCACGTTGCTAACGTTAACATGTAATTGTAGTACCCAGTCTTCTAGAAGTCCAAATACTGTTATTGACATGAATACAGTTATAACCGATGCCATTTCTAATGAAGACAAGTGCAATGTTTTTGAAAATTGTACATCTACTGATCCAAATGTTATTGACTTTCCAGAATTGTTTAGTAATAACTTTGGTAATGTTAAAGGTTTGTACATAGGGTTAAGGTTAAACCCGATGTTAAACCTGTTCAGCAAAAGCCACGTCGCTTGCCATTTCCTGTCCGTGAAGCTGTTTCGCAACGTATTCGTGAATTAGAACGTGTCGATATAATCGAATGTATCGATGCATCTGAATGGATTTCATCCATTGTAATCGACTGTCGTAAATCAGGTGACATTTGCGTTGATCTACGTAAACCAAACGAATGTATCTTTGTCGATAAGCATCCACTTCCCAAACTGACAAAATCATAAGCGAGATACATGGTGCTACAGTGTTTTCGCGCATTGATCGTAAGTGCTTATCATCAGTTAAGTTTACATGAAGATAGTCGTGATTTAATCGCCTTTATAACGCATGACGGTTTATTTCGTTTCAGACGAGTATGTTTGGGTTTGAAAAAACAATTTTATTGTTTTTACGCGATTTTAAGGAGAGTAATTTCTTTCGTCGATGATATCATTGTATTCGCTCGTACACAAGCCGAACATGATACTAATCTCCGCAAAGTTTTAAATAAACTCCGAAATTCATAAATTACGTTAAACAAAAAATGCCCATTTAACTTTTCTAAATACCATGTTCTGGGATACGTAATTGATGCCCAGGGTATTCGTCCTAACTTTTTTTTATAAGCAATATTTTTATTCAGATTTTTATCTGAATAGGGATTGGGGAAAGGCATAGCCTATATTAAACTCTTCTCCCTGTCAGATATAGATACATGTATACTATTCAAAAAAAGTAGGGGATATTTGATTTTGGGGGCATAATACTAAAATATGCAAATGACTACGAAAAAAGTCACTATAGAACCTAACAGAAGAAACATTTCCAGTTACATGTGACGCCCAAACGCACCAATAGCTACCGCATGGAATGCAGGTGATGCTTGGAATCATCATGGGGGTCCAACCCAAGATTTGCACGACTCTGACTTTGAATGTTACAGTCATTGTGGCATTGAATTCCAGGGTGGAAACATCAGTTTAATTGTTTTAGTGACCAGAAAACAAATTTTGATATGCGTCGGCTTACCCAAAATGAAAGGTTACGTGCCCTTGGCATGCTACAGATCGGCACAACACAGGCGGTTGTGGCACGGACGATGAATGTTTCTCAGTCTGTCATAAGCAGGCTATGGTCCAGATACCGTGATACACAATCTGTACAGGACAGACCACGCTCAGGTCGACCAAGGGCGACAACTCAAGCCCAGGATCGATTTATCCGTACCTTGGCCTTGAGAAATCGTGTCATCACAGCAAATCAGATCAGCGCTCGTCTTCAAACAGACACTGGTGTGAGAGTGAGTGGCCAGACGATTCGGAATCGACTGCATAGGGGTCACCTTCGCGCCCGACGTCCTCGAGTGATCCCTTGTTTGAGAGATCATCACATTCAGGCAAGACGTCGTTGGTGTAGGGATCGTCAACACTGGGATAATCGACGCTGGAGCAATGTGATGTTTTCAGATGTGTCAAGGTTCACTGTTGATTTTTTGGACAGACGTAGGAGGGTGTGGCGTCGTCGAAACGAGCGCTTCCAAGACGTTAACGTCATCAGACATTATCGATTTGGGGGTGGTTCTGTTCTGGTGTGGGGAGGCATCACTGTTGCTTGAAGAACGGCTTTACATGTTGTTGCAGGGCGTGTTACAGGCCAGTACTACCGGGACCACATCTTGGCAGTCCATGTTGTGCCGTTCGCACGACGTCATGGCCGCCGTTTCATCTTCCAGGATGACAACGCAAGATGTCACAGGGCCAGGATCGTTACAGGTTACCTCCAACAACAGAACATCACCACATTACCTTGGCCAGCACTGAGTCCCGACCTCTCCCTCATCGAGCATGTCTGGGACATGCTTGGACAGAGGTTACGTCAACGTCAACAACGTCCTGCCAATGTCCAAGAACTTGCTGCTGCGTTGCAACAGGAATGGGACAATCTGGACCAAAATGACCTTAGACGTCTCATTAGGAGTATGCCACGTCGGATCAATGCTTGGTTGGCAAACAGGAGGATTTACCCGTTACTGACTTTGTTGTGATGCTGTGGTAACTTTGCTGTTTGACCCCGGGTATCATTTTACCCTTATAATGGTCAGTCTGTGCCTTACTTAGTCTAACGATCATTTGGAATAAATCGATGAATGTGAACTTCATTTCATTTTGTCATTTGTTTCTTCGTCAGTTTCATTAGGTGACTTTAATAACACTTAAAATCAAATATCCCCTACTTTTTTTGAATAGTATATTTACATAAAGAAACATACAATGTACAAGTGAAAATATTGTTACAGTGAGTATGTTATAGTTGTCCCTGGAACCGCCTGGTGATTTCGAAAAACGAGTGACCTATATTTCGTTGATTTTTTTGAAAACTTTGACCCTTAATTTCATCAAGAGGAGATAATTTAGAAAATTTCTAATCATATCTTTGAAGTCGCATCGGTAAGATCTACTTACATACTAAATGTCATGAAAATCGTGCAACTATTAAAGAAGTTCTTCTTTTAGTGGCATTTAGCAATTGACATACGTAATAAACACAAAAACATATTATGGAACACAATTACTATTTCAATTAAAGCGAAGTTTCGTTGAGGATTCTCTCAACGTTTTCAAGCGAATAATAATGAAAATAATGTACAGAGGGTTTATATACAAAACAGCTAATTAATCATAACGAATAGTGAAACCATAACTATATTAAGTCAACAAGACCTTACGAAACCGTATACATAAAATCAATAATAACTAATAATAGCTAATTAACAATTAAGGAAGCCACTGATCATAGTAAAGTTATTGTTCAAAGATAAAAATTGTAACAACATATACATTAAATTACATTGATAAAACAATAATAATAATAGATTAGGAGAAACCACTAAATCATAACCATGAAAAGTAACAGATCAAAAGGAAACTTAGCAAAACGTATCGGATTAATTAGCACAACAATATCAGGGTAAAAAACTTATTATTGCTCCGTAGATGAGAGGGGGGGGGGGGGGGTCAGAGGAAAATTAAATAAATAAATAAATAGGATAACACTTATTATAATCGGTAATATTCCAGTTTAAATAAATAAATTTACAACCACACGACACACAAACACAGACGACATACTAGGGTACTAATGTTATTTAGAGTTTATGACTGTAATTTTATAATATTGTCTCATGTTCAGTTTATTATATTAGGGATCACTGCAGTTAAGTTATATTGGCGATTATTGTATTATAAGCCCGTGGTAGATAGACACCTTCATCTTTATTTAATGCTGGTTTGTAGCGTTTTATGTTGACGGCTTCCCAAATCTTTCTTTTCTTAGTGTGGTTTTGGTGGATGGCTCATGTCTTCGTATCAAAGAAGTTGTCAAGTTGGTCTAAACTTCAGGTTCGAAATCACAGCGACGAATTTTTGAAATTCGAAAATCTGAAACTGCAGATGAAAATGATTTTTTACAAGGTACTCAAAGAAAAAAAAAGTAAAATAAGTCAATAAATAACAAAGTTACGACTATGCATTGTCAATTTTGTTGTTCGTAAATTTCGGTGATTTTGGATCCGTAAAGCGTTTTGAAAATATATTTAACCAACGTTCGATCCCCATTTTTGGAGGGGTAGGTCAAAATTTCGGAAAGATCCTATGGTTAGATTCTGAGAAATCCGATTTGCAGAAAATACACAAAAATAAAATAATAATAACTAGATCTGCTAAGCAGATATTAAAAATTTCATATTCACAGTCACTTCCTGTCACATGTCATGGGTTATATAAATAATCTGAACAAGAAAAAACCCCATTAAAATCGGTCACAATCAAGTGAAGTTAATGTGATTTTTCACTCGTAAACAACTTTGTCGTCACGAAAAACATCAAAGGCAAAGTTCGAATTTTTGAAATAGTCAAATACCAAAAATTCGACCTGTATCCCGGCTATCCTGAAATGTATAAATTTCAGAAATAGGAGACGCATTGAACATACTATGCCCTATTGTGTTTGTTTACAAGCCCGTAAATGTCGATTTTTCACTATTTTTCATATTCACTTCAAAATGGCGACCATCAGTTGACCTAAATCAAAATTCTGCTCTGAATGTTTTTAAGGCCTTCCTTCAAGGATTCGGAAAATATAACTCCCATGTCTGTAAGTAAAATATCAAAAAGGCCCTGTGGATTTTTCACATTTCAAGATGGCGGCACTTCCGGGTTGAGCTACAAACTCCATTTTTTTGTGTACGAATCAGTTGTCTCGTAGCTAGCATAGAAAAAAAAATTCAAGGTCATCTGACCTATATTTCGTCGATTTTTTTGAAAACTTTGATCCTTAATTTCTCCAAGGGGAGATAAGTTAGAAAATTTCTAAGTCATTGTTCCAGTCGCAACAGTAAGGTCTACTTACATACTAAATTTCATGAAAATCGTACAATTATTAAAGAAGTTGTAAAGTTGGTCTAAACTTCCGGTTCAAAATTACAGCGATGAATTTTCGAAATTCGAAAATTCGGAATTGCAGATTGGAAGTAAATGTCTCAAGATGGTGGCACTTCCGGTTCGATCGACAAACTCCATATTTTGTGTACGAATCAGTAATTACTTGTCTCGTATCAAAAAAAAATTAGGTCATTTTGACCTATATTTTGATGATTTTTTGGAAAATTTTGATCCTTAATTTCATCAAGGGGAGATAATTTAGAAAATTTCTAATCATATTTTTGAAGTTGCATCGGTAAGATCTACCTACATGCTAAATTTCATGAAAATCGTACAACTATTAAAGAAGGTGTCAAATTGGTATGTGATGGAGCCGGCCTGCTTTAAAATAGTTAAAATGATATTTTTGAGAATAGTTTTATAAATGCTATCAATACTAGTAAAAACTCATTGAGTGACACTGACGGTGATCCGGAAAATAATGATAACGTTTTACAAGAACCTATTACCATATACCCTACTGCTATCAACCTTGAAAAAAGGAGGGGGATCACGTGGCTAAGGCGCTGGCTCGCTAACCTGGAGGTCGGGTGTTCGATCGCTGCATTGGCCGAAAAGGTTCATCTCGATTTTTCTGCGTGGTTTCTCTTTGTCAGTGATGCAGAACGGAAGACCTGATAAGAACAGTTGTCTAGTCGTTTGGATGGGACGAAAATCCGAGGTCCCGTGTACACATTGGCAATTGGAATTCGATGTAAGATTAGGCCGTAGCGCCGCTGCCCGGGCAAAAATTTCCTGTATAGCGTATGCCCGTCTTCCATTAGCCCAAGTTAGGTGCATTGCAGAATAGTAGGACGTTAAACCCCATTTCATTTAATTTCATTGAAAAAAGGAGTTTTCCGAAAAGTAGTATCACCTTTACACACGAACATATCCACAGAAGGTATATGACAATTTGTGTAAGATAACAAAAAAAGTCTTTGTTAACTTCTTGGATGCTCCACGGTAGTGCTGGGTATTGCGACTGCAGTCACGATACGATACGTATTGCGATTCATGTACCACGATACGATGCATATCGCGATTCATAACTAGGTCATAGATTTATCAATAAAACAACAAATTAAATATGTGATTGTGTTTTTAATGAAGTCACTAAAACCAGGAAATAAATAAACTTGATTAGGCCTACTATTTAGTAGTAAACTCTAATCCTAGCAGACGAACTTAGACAAGAAGACAGTCGCCACTATGGACACTATGGTGTCTTGTCAAGTGAGTGCTGAGATTGGTTGTATTACCACAATATTTTAGAATAGTTTTGCATATTCTACAAACAACTTTCGTTGTGTCACCCTTTAAAAACCCAAAATGTTCCCAATTTTGCTGGAGGATTTGTTATTGCGACTGTCTTTACCGCCATTTTGATTTTTACAAGAGCTACTATCTATTATATTTACGTTCTAAATTTATAAAATTCGAGAGTAAAATGTTGTTTTATGTATTCAAATATGTATGTTTTATTAACTAAGCCTTATAACAAACTTTAAAATTCGGAAACAGAACGAAAAGACGTTAAAATGTTGTTAATCTTAACCTACGAAACTAACGGTAATTACGGTTGTGCGCTATTTATAGTAACACACATGTCAAGACCACTGGACATCGTTTGCGAAGTATCATTGTTTCAAATAAAGTTTCGGGTTGAGGATATAATTTAAAGTTTTTAAAGTTCATAATATATTTGATAAATAGCAAAAAAAGAATCGTGAAAAATCGATTCGGCATCCCGCGATTCAATACAGGTATCGTGAGACGGTGAATCGCGATACATCGATTCAACGATTTATCGTGCCAGCACTACTCCACGGGGCAGGTCACACACTACCACACTAGTCATATTTAGTCTACATTACACCGAAACCTGACTATAGTTGATACAGGTTTCCATGTGAAAGCCGCATACCCCCTTTTTTTTGGCATCTCCTGACGCGCTTGTAAGCTGTAGTTGTCACCCCCACGAGGGTACTTTGTTGAAATCAAATGCCCATTAAGTATAAAGATGGATTAGTAAAGTGGGAAGAAGATAAAGACTTCCCCTTAAATATGAATTATGAATTTAAAACAAACCATCCATATTACTACCAAATTCAATTGCAACTTTACTTGATAGTGCTGACTTTTTTATATTTACCCCTTCTGACCCTTCTTCCAACTCAAGTGGGTCGTAATCATTCCTTCTTGGAACATCTACTGAAAGATCTGAGAATCAAATATATGACTATCTTGCTACCTGAGATTGTCTCTAGAGCCGGTGATGAAACTAAACATGCACGTAAAGTACCGTATATTGCTCCAGCAAATGATAGCCTGTGATTCCATAAGTTGCAAGACTGGGTGATATCATTATGCATGTATAAATATAACGCGTGCACCGAAACATTCATGGTTTTGTTCAAACTGCAGCTGTCTGGTCGTTCGCATGTACACATTAGCGTGCACGTAAAAGATCCATTGGCAATTGGAATTCGATATAAGAGTAGTCCGTAGCGCCACTGCCCGGCAAAATTTCCCTCATAGCAAACTGTATGGCGTATGCCCGTCTCCCATTGGCCCAGGTTAGGTGCAGAAGAGTAGGACGTTAAATTCCATTTCATTTCATTGAAAAAAGGAGTTTTCCGAAAAGTAGTATCACCTTTACACACAAACGTATCCACTGAACGCATATGACAATTTGTGTAAGATAACATAAACAGTTATTGTCAACTTCTTGGATGCTCCACAGGGCAGGTCGCACACAGCATCTACCTGTTTTAGAATTTATAGTCATATTCAGTCTAAATTACACTAAAACCTGACTATAGTTGATACAATTATTATAATTATACAGGTGCTTCAATGGGGCTATACTATATACCGGAAAACACCAAAAAACACCGGAAAACAACATGTTATACTAAATACCGGAAAACACCGGAAAAACACTAAATACAGGAACTCGGAGCCTGGTCCTCCGGAAAACACACAAAAAACAAACCCTAACTCACAACGGAAAAACCTAACCCTAACCCACGCACACAGAGGATCAGGCTCCGGGCTACCTATTTAGGGTGTTTTCCGGTATTAAGTGTGTTTTCCGGTATTTAGTGTTTTTCTGGTGTTTTCCGGTATTCAGTATAGTATGGTGTTTTCCGGTTGTTTTCCGGTGTTTTGGGTGTTTTCCGGTATATAGTATTGCCGCTTCAATGTAAACAGGCCTGTTCCTTGCATTTAGTTTTAGAGTTAGGAGTGCTGAAATTTAGAGAGAGAGAGAGAGAGAGAGAGCGAAATCATTTTTATCGACCTCTCGATACAAACTAGGTCATTTTTGGACTAACGTATGGTTCAATTTTATTTCAACAATATGCTTTCGCGTAGGGGTTTAGCACTGGGAGGAAACCAGAGGACCCTGAGAAAACCCACGAGTTTGGACGGGCGACCCTATTCCTTGTCACGTACAATCGGGGAATCGATGCTGAAATTGAAAACAACATCGGGCGTGATACGGTTGGAAAATACTATTTCAAATATTAGCTAAACAATAATAATTCTTCATTCTTTTTGATTCCTTCCTGGGGCCTGTTTCACGAAATTTTAACTAAGATAAAATCCAAAGTTTAGTAACTTGATTAGATAATATAAGATTGGTTTTAGTACTTAGCCAATCAAAATTGAAGTATCTACTAAAATTTGAATTTTATCTTTAGTTAAGATTTCGAGAAACAAGGCCCAGACTAACTTTATGATAGTGTTTTTCCAACAATATTTATTCTCGTTGCATGAAGCGACACAGAATTTCATAGATAACGGTGTTCTTGACGAAACCAAAACATAATGGGGTTTATCATCCTACTTTTATACACCAATTGGCTAATGAAGACGGACTTTTGCTATACAGCGTGCCATCTGTGAAATTTAGCCCGGATAGACGGTCTACTTTTATTTCGAATTACAGCTGCCAGGGGTTTCGTACGATCCGAACGACTAAACACTGTCCCTGCCTACAATAACGTCATCCTCCGCAAATCACAGGGACGGAATTAATAATGTCAGAAATATGAAACTTTTATTACGAATTAAAGCTGCCAGGGGTTTTCGTACGATCCGAACGACTAAACACTGTCCCTGTCCACAATAACAGCAACCTCTGCAAATCACAGGGACGGTAATTATAATGTCAGAAATGTTATAAAGCTTAGTTTTGCCAGTGTGTATACTAGTAGGGGGGGGGGGTTATTTAACAAATATTGTGGAAGGCAAGCCGTACGGTGCTTAAAATATGTGGAGGAGTATCAAAATCCATAATATGGAACAAAATTTGACCCCCGACCCCCCTGACCCCCATGTACATACCCCCATCAAAATGGGGTACCCCAAATTAGCCAAAATATCAGTTTTTCTGTCATTTCACCACTAAAAAGTTTGTTTAGAATACCTTTGACAGATTCATATGAAGGTTTTCATGGTCTATGAGTCTCAATATGACATTGAAAATGACCTGCAGCAATCCAATATGGCGGCAATCCAACATGGCGACCAAAATGGCGCCGCAAATATGTTTTTAGTGCTTTTCATGGACGAAATGTAGTGTTGTAATATGTCGACTACTATGTTTTTGAGCTGGTAGAATCCGAATTTGTGGTTATTTCAAACACAGAAGGAACCCCTTACAACATATTTATCATGTGGTGAAATATTCATCAATTCGAATACGGTTACATAGTATCATTATTTTGGCAGAGTGAAGCTATCTCGGACTGAATTCAAATCTCTCATCATTACATCTGCTTTACAGCTGAGATTGCTTAGGTAAACCTTCAAATTGGCCCCATAAACAGATGCTGGCAACTTTTTATGGTCCTTTAATAAACAGAAAATGTCACTTTGTTTAGGTACTAACAAGGCTGCGCCTCGAGCGTATCTTACTTCGATATAATCAATTAATTTTTCCCCTTTTTGTCAAGAAATAGGATTGCTATTTCCTTCTTACAAAAGCTTAGACTGTTTCTCGTCACGGGCTTTCATTACAGCAGGAATATCATACTTAGCTATAATACATACTATATCCTCAGAATGCACCAGAAGATTATGATTCAATCAAGTGCTGTGATTTGGCTTTCACCTGTTGCTGCAAAAGCTTTTGCTTCTCTTCCACGTTTTCATTACAGCTGGAATTTCATACGTAGCGATATTATTAAATCCTCGGAAGGTACCAGAAGATTGGGATTTGATGAAGTCCTGGGAGTTGGCTTTCACTTGCACAGTTGATGCTCATTTCAAATTAGGGGGTTGGGATGGCCTTGTGGTCTAGAGTGCCGCGCTTCGACCTCTAGCTGGCCGGTCACCTCTGGCTTGCGGCTGTGGTTTCAGTCCCCGGTGTGAGCGTATGTGGCATGGAGATAGGGGCGCCTTCTCAACCTCGTGGGTTTACTCCGGGCACTCCGGTTTCCTTCCACTGCTAAAGACCCCTACGCGCAAGCGAATTATTGAAATAAAATTGAAACCATATGTTAGTCCCAAAATGACCTAGTTTGTGTCGAGTGGACGTTAAACCCCATTTCTCTCTCTCTCTCTCTCTCTCATTTCAAATTTTTAGCGCCTCTTTGCTTGAGCTCATAGTTTATGAAACCCACTGTCTATTCCGAATCTAGATGGTGTATTGAAGCACTTTCTAGGATTTCAGAATCCATTCTTGACAGTAATATCGGATTCAAAGAGCCTGCATTTAGCTTTATTTCTCAAGAATGTTTCGATCAAAAAAGTACAGTCATGATATACATGAGTCAATTGGCAAAGCAATTGAAGGTACACGCTAAGGGGTGATCAAGGTCCCCGGACTCATCACTATGCTACTACCTAAACTAACTGTCGGTTTTCAACGCAAGAAGGACGAAATATTTGGATTTGGGTCTTGTAACAGTGAGTAAGATATTGCAACGAGGCGCTAAATATTTAAAATGTGCATCCACTGTGCATGTGAAAGCCAGATCCCAGGATTAGATCGATTAACAATCTTCTGGTACATTCCGAGGATATAGTATTAATATTATCGTATAGTATGAAATTCCTGCTGTAATGAATGCCTAGGACGAGAAACAGAAGCTTTTGTGCAAGGGTATAGCAATTATATTCCTTTACAAAATGCGAAATAATCATTCGATTATATCGAAGTAAGAGATGTGCAACCTTATCAGTACCTGAACAAACTGACATTTTCTGTTTATTAAAGGACCATAAAAAGCTGCCAGCATCTGTTTATAGGGCCAATTTGGAGGTGTACCTAAGCAATCTTAGCTGTAAGGCAGATGTAATGATCAGTGATTTGAATTCAGTCCGAGATAGCTTCACTTTGCCAAAATAATGATTCTATGTAACCACATTCGAATTGATGAATATTTCACCACATGATAAATATGTTGTAAGGGGTTCCTTCTGTGTTTGAAATAACCACAAATTTGGATTCTACAACCTCAAAAACATAGTATTCGACGTATTACAACAAAATGCATATTTGCAGCACGATTTTGGTCGCCATATTGGATTGCTGCGGGTCATTTTTTGAATGTCATATTGAGAATCACAGACCATGAAAACCTACATAGGAATCTGTCAAAGGTATTCTAAAGAAACTTTTAAGTGGTGAAATGACAGAAAAACTGATAATTTGGCTCATTAAGGGGCACCTTTTATATTATTAATTTTTATACCTCTCCACATGTTTTTAACACTGTACCAAAGGAATCGACTATTATCACCCCCCCCCCCTAATACTAGCTGACGGGGGTCTGGCACGGACAGTGGCTAGTCTTTTGGATGGTATAAAGAGACATATTTTAGAACAGTAAAAGATTATAGACCAACAGTATATATACTATTCAAAAAAAGTAGGGGATATTTGATTTTTAAGTGTTATTAAAGTCACCTAATGAGACTGACGAAGAAACAAATGACAAAATGAAATGAAGTTCACATTCATCGATTTATTCCAAATGATCGTTAGACTAAGTAAGGCACAGACTGACCATTATAAGGGTAAAATGATACCCGGGGTCAAACAGCAAAGTTACCACAGCATCACAACAAAGTCAGTAACGGGTAAATCCTCCTCTGTTTGCCAAACAAGCATTGATCCGACGTGGCATACTCCTAATGAGACGTCTAAGGTCATTTTGGTCCAGATTGTCCCATTCCTGAGGCAACGCAGCAGCAAGTTCTTGGACATTGGCAGAACGTTGTTTACGTTGATGTAACCTCTGTCCAAGCATGTCCCGGACATGCTCGATGGGGGAGAGGTCGGGACTCAGTGCTGGCCAAGGTAATGTTGTGATGTTCTGTTGTTGGAGGTAACCTGTAACGATCCTGGCCCTGTGACATCTTGCGTTGTCATCCTGGAAGATGAAACGGCGGCCATGACGTCGTGCGAACGGCACAACATGGACTGTCAAGATGTTGTCCCGGTAGTACTGGCCTGTAACACGCCCTGCAACAACATGTAAAGCCGTTCTTCCAGCAATAGTGATGCCTCCCCACACCATAACAGAACCACCCCCAAATCGATCATGTCTGATGACGTTAACGTCTTGGAAGCGCTCGTTTCGACGACGTCACACCCCCCTACGTCTGTCCAAAAAATCAACAGTGAACCTTGACTCATCTGAAAACATCACATTGCTCCAGCGTCGATTATCCCAGTGTTTACGATCCCTACACCAACGACGTCTTGTCTGAATGTGATGATCTCTCAAACAAGGGATCACGTGAGGACGTCGGGCGCGAATGTGACCCCTATGCAGTCGATTCCGAATCGTCTGGCCACTCACTCTCACACCAGTGTCTGTTTGAAGACGAGCGCTGATCTGATTTGCTGTGATGACACGATTTCACAAGGCCAAGGTACGGATAAATCGATCCTGGGCTTGAGTTGTCGCCCTTGGTCGACCTGAGCGTGCTCTGTCCTGTACAGATTGTGTATCACGGTATCTGGGCCATAGCCTGCTTATGACAGACTGAGAAACATTCATCGCCCGCGCCACAACCGCCTGTGTTTTGCCGATCTGTAGCATGCCAAGGGCACGTAACCTTTCATTTTGGGTAAGCCGACGCATATCAAAATTTGTTTTCTGGTCACTAAAACAATTAAACTGATGTTTCCACCCTGGAATTCAATGCCACAATGACTGTAACATTCAAAGTCAGAGTCGTGCAAATCTTGGGTTGGACCCCCATGATGATCCCAAGCATCACCTGCATTCCATGCAGTAGCTATTGGTGCGTTTGGGCGTCACATGTAACTGGAAATGTTTCTTCTGTTAGGTTCTATAGTTACTTTTTTCGTAGTCATTTGCATATTTTAGTATTATGCCCCCAAAATCAAATATCCCCTACTTTTTTTGAATAGTATAAATATTGATTGGCTTAACTGTAAATGAAAATCAAATAAAATTCTCCATATCCTGCACTTGTCTTCATCAAAAAATGAACAAATGCTGTTTAGCATATATTTGAAATAGTATTTGCAAACCATCATGATCCATGTTGTTTCAATTTTGCAGATTTGAAGTAAATGTCTCAAGGTATTCAAAGGAAAAAGAATTAGTAAAATAGGTCAAATAGTCACCAAGTTACAGCATTGTAGGTCAAATGCATTATTTCGTAAAATTCGGAGATTTCGGATTCGTAAAACGTTTTGAAAATATATTTTATCAAGGTTCGCACCCCATTTTTTTTGGGGGGGGGGGGAGGGTAGTTCAAAATTTCAGAAAGATCTTATGGATAGATTCTGAGAAATCCGATTTGCAGAAAATACACACACACACACACACAAAATAATAATAACGTTAACAGAAACAATAAGCTTTTATATGAAATACGAAAGCTTAATAATAACTAGATCTGCTAAGCAGATATTAAAGCTTTCATATTCACAGTCACTTCCAGTCACATGTCATGGGTCATATAAATAATCCGAACAAGAAAAAATAAATCATTTAAATCGGTCATAATCTAGTGAAGTTAATGTCATTTTTCACTCGTAAACAACTTTGCACGAAAAACATCAAAAGCAAAATTCAAATTTATCGCGGCTATCCTGAAATGTATTAATTTCAGAAATAGGAGACGCATTGAACATACTATGCCCTATTGTGTTTGTTTACAAGCCCGTAAATGTCGATTTTTCACTATTTTTCATACTCACATCAAAATGGCGACCATCAGTTGACCTAAATCGAAATTCTGCTCTGAGCGTTTTTTAGGCATTCCTTCAAGGATTCAGAAAATATAACTCCCATGTCTGTAAGTGCAATAGCGCAAAAGCCTTAGGGACCTCCACGTTTCAAGATGGTGGCACTTCCGGTTCGATCGGCAAACTCAATATTTTGTGTACGAATCAGTAATTACTTGTTTAGTATCAAAAAAACAAATTAGGTCATTCTGACCTATATTTCGATGATTTTTTGGAAAATTCAGATCCTTAATTTCATCAAGGGGAGATAATTTAGAAAATTTCTAATCATATTATTGAAGTTGCATCGGTAAGATCTACCTACATGCTAAATTTCATGAAAATCGTACAACTATTAAAGAAGTTGTCAAATTGGTATGTGATGGATAAAATGATATTTTTGAGAATAGTTTTATAAATGCCGCAGCCCGGGCAAAAATTTCCCTCGTAGCACACTCTATGGCGTATGCCCGTCTTACATTAGCCCAGGTTAGGTGCAGAAGAGTAGGACGTTAAACCCCATTTCATTTCATTGAAAAAAGGAGTTTTCCGAAAAGTAGTATCAACTTTACACACAAACGTATCCACGGAAGGCATATGACAATTTGTGTAAGTTAACAAAAACAGTCTTTGTCAACTTCTTGGATGCTCCACAGGGCAGGTCGCAGACAGCATCTACCTGTTTTAGTATTTAAAGTCATATTCGGTCTAAATTACACCAAAACCTGACTATAGTTGATACAATTATTATAATTATACAGGTGCTTCAATGGGGCTATACTATATACCGGAAAACACCAAAAAAAAAAAAACCACCGGAAAACAACATGTTATACTAAATACCGGAAAACACCTGAAAAACACTAAATACAGAAAACACACTAAATACCGGAAAACACCCAAAATAGGCAACTCGGAGCCTGGTCCTCCGGAAAACACACAAAAAAAATAACCCTATCCCTAACCCACAACGGAAAAACCTAACCGTAACCCACGCACAGAGAGGATCAGGCTCCGGGCTACATATTTAGGGTGTTTTCCGGTATTAAGTGTGTTTTACGGTATTTAGCGTTTTTCCGGTGTTTTCCGGTATTCAGTATAACATGGTGTTTTCCGGTTGTTTTCCGGTGTTTTTTGGTGTTTTCCGGTATATAGTATTGCTGCTTCAATGTACACAGTGCACCGAAACATTCATGGTTTTATTCAAACTGCAAATCTGAAAGAAATGAAGTGGAGTTTAACACCCTAATCTTCTGCACCTAGCCTGGACTAATGGAAGACGGGCATACGCCATACAGTGTGCTATGAGGGAAATTTTGCCCGGGCAGCGGGCTAGGGCCTACTCTTATATCGAATTCCAACTGCCAAGGGATCTTTTACATGGATACCAATGTGTACACGGGACCTCGGTTTTTCCTCCCATCCGAACGACTACACAGCTGTCCTTGTCAGGCCCTCTGTTCTGCATCACTGACAAGGTGAAACCACACCGGAAAATCGAGATGAACTTTCCCGGCCAATGCCGGGATCGAACACCCGACCTCCAGGCTAGCGAGCCATCGCCTTACCCACTTAGCCACTGACAAAGAAATAATTCAAGCAAACAATTTCAGAAATGTTTAATATAATTATATTATGATTATACATGTAAACAGGCCCGTTCCTTGCATTTAGTTTTAGTCTTAGGAGTGCTGAAATTTAAGCTAAACGACAATTTTTCATTCTTTTTGATTCCTTCCTTTACCGACCTGTGGCCTGTTTTGCGAAATTTTAAGTGAGATAAAATCCAAACATTAGTAATTTGATTTGAAAATATAAGATTGATTTTAGTGCTTAGCCAATTAAAATTGAAGTATCTGCTAAAATTTGGATTTTATCTTTAGTTAAGATTTTGAGAAACAAAACCCAAATTAACGGTGTTCTTGACGAAATTAAACCAAAATATAATGGGGTTTATCGTCCTACTTTTCTACACCAATTGGCTAATGAAGACGGACTTATGCCATACAGCGTGCCGTCTGTGAAATTTAGCCCGGGTAGACGGTCTACTTTTATTTCGAATTACAGGTGCCAGGGATTTTCGTACGAACCGAACGACTAAACACTGTCCCTGCCTACAATAACGGCAGCCTCTGAAAATCACAGGGACGGAACTAATAGTCTTTTGGGTGGTATGAAGAGACATATATTTAAAGCAGTAAAAAAAACCCCCTATTAACTCTGTTATCCTACCTCTAAATCATGAATATTCACCAAAACCTGGCAGAAAATATTGATTCAAACCCTCTTCATCCGTTCTTGACCAAAAATGGACATAGCCCACAAAAGGGGAGAAAGAGAGAGAGAGAGAGAGAGAGAGAATTGCTGTAAATAGACGAATTAAATTTTAATCAAACCAACCCTCTTAATCCATTCTTGACCAAAAATGGGGAGAAGAGAGAGAGAGAGAATTGCTATATCTGCCGGTTAGATTTACTAGATAAGGCCAACTTCAAATTTGGTCAAAGGTCAAGAGATGTAAGCCGGGCTAATCCCAACCTTATTCCAGAAAAAAATCATCGACTTTTAAACACTGAACTGAAAGTAAGCTGAAAGAAAGAAACCCACGGACAATATGGTAATTCTTTTCTTGACGGCCCTTGTTACATGGGATACATATTTGACGTCATTTCCCAGAGTTACCTACCTTGCATCGCCAAGATGTTAATGCCTATTTTTCACTCGTAAACAATTTTGTCGGCACTTAAAACGTCAAAGAAGAAATTTGAAATTTTGAAATATTAAAATACGGAAACTTCGACCATGAGCCAGGCTATCTAGAAATGTATTAATTTAAGAAATACTAGACGAATTGTGTTTATTTACAAGCTCATTAAAGTAGACTTTTCAACGTTTTCCATATTCAATTCAAAATGGTGACCATCAGTTGACCTAAATCAAAATTCTGCCGGGACCATTGTTTAGATATTCCTTCTAGGATTCAGAAAATATAACTCCCGTGTCTGTAAGTGAAATATCAAAAAAGCCTTAGGGATATTTCACATTTCAAGATGGTGGCACTTGAGGATTGAGCTACAAATACCATTTTTATGTGTACGAATCAGTAATGTCGTAGTTAGTACTAAAAATATAATTCAAGTTGTTCTGACCTATATTTCATCGATTTTTTTTTGAAAACTTTGATCCTTAATTTCTCCAAGCGGAGATAAGTTAGAAATTTTCTAAAGGCAATTTTCAAGTCGCATCAATAAGATCTACTTACATACTAAATTTCATGAAAATCGTGCATTTGTTAAAGAAGTTGTCAAATTGGTCTCAGCTTCCGATTCGAAATCACAGCGACGAATTTTCGAAATTCAAAAAATTTGCAATTGCGGATGAAAATGATTTTTTAAAGGTTCTCAAAGAAAAAAGAATTAGTAAAATCGGTCAAAAAACCACAAAGTTATACGACTATGCATTGTAATTTCTTTCGTTCGTAAAATTCAGTGATTTCGAATTCGTAAAACGTTTCGAAAATATATTCATTCCAAAGCCACCACCCTTTCTTGGGGGAGTAGGTCAAAGTTTAAGAAAGATCCCATGGTTAGATTCTGAGATATAAGATTTGCAGGAAAAACACAAAAAAAATAATAATCTTAACAGAAACAATAAGCTTTCATATGTAAATACATATGAAAGCCTAATAACTTTAACAAAAACAATAAGCTTTCATATATAATACATATGAAAGCTTAATAACTTTAACAGAAACAATAAGTAACAGAAACAATAAGTAACAGAAACAATAAGCTTTCATATGAAATATGAAAGCTTAATAACTTTAACAAAAACAATAAACTTTCTATGAAAGCTTAAAAATAACTTTAACAGAAACAATAAGCTTTCATATGTAATACGAATAATGTACCATTTTTGTTCCACGCAATGTTCCAAACGATTCAGTTGTTAATAATCTATCAAGAGTTAAGTCAAGTACAAGTGTTAAGATCAGGCCGTTTGGTTAAAAGTTTATGTTGTTCATAAGAAATAGAAAGTACAATGTCTTATTTTCATTTCGGAAAAAGGCATTTCTTCAGAAGGAGAGAAATGTGGTGTCTTGCTGTATTATTATGTAATGACGTAAGGAGTATAACTACATTTATAATTAGTGACTGTATTCCGATTGTCACGTAATAGAGATAGTATGATTACTCCAACGTGTATGAATGTTAAGTTTAAAGAATAAACACAATCTGCATTAATGTCGTCTGTGTTCCATACATCCATACCATACAACTACAATTTATAGATATTCACATTTGTTCCCCCCAACAAGTAACATTCGCCTTCGTTGGGCAAATTTGGGAGATAGTGGCCTCTTCTTGTTAACCACGTTATGCAACCAAATTTCGTAGGTTTGTTGATTGGCTGATGCGTCTATATCGCGTAGGGAGCTGTCGGGGTATCTCGAGTTTGACATAAATTTGGATACATCACGCCGCCTGTCCAACCTTGTGGGTTTTGTCCGCGTCCTCCGCCCCCCCCCCCACTGCTAAAGACCCACACACGCAAGCGAATTATTGAAATAAAATCGAACAATGTCAGTCCTGAAATGACCTACTTAGTGTCGAGTGGCCGTCTCTCTCGCCCTCTCGCTCTCTCTACCTCTCCGTCCTTCACCCTCTCTCTCTGTGATATCTTCGATCCTCTGTTACTCATACCAATGGACGATTATTTCCATTGGCCCCTTTTTTCACGATTTAGACACGTTAATCATATAGGTAAATGTTTAGAAAAGATGTATTGAATCACTTTTACTATTTTCAGAATGGTAAATCCCTGTTACAGTTGTCATTAGAAGTTGGCAATGAAAATATTATTAGAGTTGTAAGCTGTATCCGACCTTCTATGGTATGTAATATCTGAGCTTCTACGCATGATACTCTAGGGCCCCTTAACAGATAATCCCTTTGTCTCTTATTGGATTCTTTTCATAACAGGAAAAACCCTACCGATTTCCGGTCTGGTGTTATGCCCTCTTTTTGAACGTGTTACAGGCTACATATTTTACTTACCACAATCTAGGTTTTACCGTCTAGAATTATAGCGTTGTTTCCAGAATCGGATATGAAGTCAAGCGATATAATTACTGGTTGACAGAAAGTGGTTCCAGCCAACGCGTATTGTAGTAAAACTGGCTGACACGTGCGATAATGTAATGTTTGACACTTACACATCAGCGTATTTCCAGTCTTAGGGGTTAAATGCTAAACATAGATATAAATTAAGTTATCACACGATTCGAAAACGAAGTTTTTGCCAGATCCATATAGTTTGAAAGACAAATGGAGCGGGGATCCGAACACATGGCCGGACCTGACTTTTGGTGACATTTACCTCTACCTCTTCGATACGTCATCATTGTACACAAGAAAATCTATGAAAGCTTATAAATCATTACAGGCATATAAGTAAGTTGAAATTTAAATCAAATATGAATAAATATTTATACTTAATCATGACGTTAATTGATCTACCGGTAGGCCTATATAAACAGCTTCATTCCGTGTTGATTTTATCATTATTATCATCATGCAAGACTGCAAGTAATAAATTCAGGCCTCGAAATGTTTGAAAAAAGCTACCTGTCGCAAGCGACAGGTAGCTTTTCATCATACCTGTCGCTTCAGTAAATTACCTGTCACTCTCAATTGTCAAACCCAAAGACTAAGTAATAGTATAGTATCACACATATCCATACATGTAGGTACACACACGTTTTTTTAGGTATTGACGTACATTGCTTCATATAGATATCGTAATATGAAACCTTTTTATTTCTTCGACATCGGAATGCCTAAAAGTTTTTGAAAGTCGGCGAATCTGCTTTGGCTCAGCGACTCGAAGATTCGTACAACTACAATTCTATCATCCGTAGCCATGTGAATTCCGCAAATTATCATGGTATCACACCTCCGTGCTAAATCGAATAGTTCGACGTTGAGATGTAGAATTCAAATTTTAAAATATCCGTATTGAATTGAATATCAAAACACAAATCACACCTGTGCATGGCACAGTAAGAAATATGCCGCGTGCGAAAGACAGGTAGCGTCACCTGGAATTCCCGTCTCACATACATGTAAAATGTATCGGGACTATATTTACGCTACAAATTATATTAATATCCGAGATATTTTTCCGACCTGATTATTTGATTTTGTCGAATTGTCTTGTAAATTATTTAAATGATTAGATACACGAACTTACGAAGCATCGATCTATCGAGCCGTATGTATTTGCCTTCCACTCCAGCCACTTTCTAATATTTACTGTGGTGTCGTTACGGTAGAATTATTTCAGGTGACGTTTTAATTTACTTAGATATAATACTCCAGAATGCTATAAACTATTGCCAAGTAGATGAAAACAATCGTAGATGGTGTGAAATTCATTGTTATAAAATTGTCTACTTTCAAACTGAGTACCTGTAGCATGTGACAGAGCGAAATGTAAACAATGCAAATGGCGGCTTTTCACGGTATTTCCGTGCTCAGTTCTTGCATTTAGAAACGACTCTACGAATAAATAAATACGGCCTACATGTACATGACGTGGACGTGAGTATTGTGGTCGTGAGTAATGTGGTCAATTTACTGAACATCAAGTAAAATTTAGTCCACCTGTCGCAAGCGACAGGTAGTTTTATTTGCTACCTGTCGGACGAAAAAATCGCCTGTCGGCGACAAGTAGACAGGTGAACATTTCGAGCCATGAAATTGGTGCAAAGTATTTAAGTAAGGCCTGCAACAGTACCCAGGGTTAAACTCTTATCTATTTAACTGAACATTAAAAAACTGAGTGCCACATCTAAGATAACCATAATATATAATGCACTCGTTTAAATTTAAGAACACAAACGTTTTTGCCCCTTACTAGTAGTACTACATGTAGTACTGACATGGCATTGTGCACTCAACTGACTGTAGGCCCACACACAGGCCTACCAGTAATCAAGTAAAAATTTATTGTTATTATTACTGATTTGATAAAATCTATTATTCATTACAAATTTATGGAAAAATATTCTAAATTACTTTTTATATTATTAGATATGTGACCAGTAATGTGACATCCATTGTCAGGCAGCTGTCCATATATAGCACTCAAGTCTAAAGTTGCTCCTTCACAGAAAGCCAGAGACAAACCACGTGCCCCATGGGTGTACCATGGTACTGTGTATTATACACACTGTACATGTATGGAGGGTACGATACAAAAACCAGTATTCTATAATTGATATTGTCCGTCCCTACAGTGGTGGTAGCCTGGGTATACCGCCATTGGCGCACATGCGCAGACGCCCCTAGCAACGCGGTTGCACATGCATGTCACTTCCGGTCCTCCCTAGCAACGGTCACTTCCAGTGATGAGGTCACTTCCGGTAATGAGGTCACTTCCGGTAATGACGCCGCTATCGGTGATGACGTCACTACCGGTAATGACGTCACATCCTTAGCAACGGTCTTTTCCGGTCATGATGTCATACGTGACGTCATAGCGACGTGACGTCATAGGGGATTTCCCTTTTTTCTCGGAATTTCTTCCGCCTTTTGCTGGGGTTCCTTTCTTGAGGTTCTCTTGAGTTTCCCTCACCCTAGGGACCCACCTCCCTTTGCTCATTCCCTCCCTTTGTACGTTTTCTCTCGAGTTTTTTCTCACTCCCTTTCTTGGGTCGCCCTTTCTTTGGAGTACCCCTTGTCGGGAGTACCTCAGAACGCTATCACAGAGTTAATAACAACTTTAATCCTATTTTTAATAACATTTTTAATCCTATTTTTAATCACATTTTTAATAACAATTTTAATCATATTTTAATAGCATTTTTAATAACAATAGAACAACCCTATAACAAGAGCGTATTTACATGTTTGAAAAAGAACGACACATTTGTCCACCCAAACGATTAAAGGATGGAAAATGGTTTTTATACGCCCGCATTTTCATGTGGACGTATTATGTCGTCGCCCCTGTCCGTCCGGACGTCCGTCCGTTTGTGGACTCTCTACAGGTCACAATTCTTATCCGATTTTGACGAAACTTGAAATATAGGTTTATCCCCATAAGATCTCGGTTCCTGTCGATATTGGCATGTGTTGGATCGGAACTTCATGGATTATGGCCCCTTATTGTACGAAATATCATGTTTTTAGCTTGTGGACCCTATAGAGGTCACAATTTTGAACCAATTGTGATGAAACTTGACATGCATGTTTATAACCCAAAAATCTTGGTTCCTTTCGATATTTGCGCCCATCGTATCGTAACTTCCAGAATTATGGCCCCTGATTGTCCGAAAAATCGCCCTTTTTAGCTTGTGGTCCCTCTGGAGGTCAAAATTATTATCCGATTTAAAAAACCGTTTGATTATATCACCGTTACATGGTAATGAAGGTCGAGTTCAAATTTCGTGAAAATTGAACCAAAATTGACGGACAAAATGGCCGCCGTTTGTACGCGAATAGTGTGAAAATATGTTCTATCACGGTTGTGGACCCTATAGAGGTCACAATTTTGAACCGATTTTGATGAAACTTGACATGTATGTTTATAACCCATAGATCTTGGTTCCTTTTGATATTTGCGACAATCGGATCGTAACTTCCTGAATTATAGCTCCTGATTGTCCGAAAAATCACCCTTTTTAGCTTGTGGTTCCTTTGGAGGTCAAAATTATCATCCGATTTAAAAAACTGTTTGATTATATCACCGTTACATGGTAATGAAGGTTGAGTTCAAATTTTGTGAAAATCGGACCCAAATTGACAGACAAAATGGCTCGCGTTTGTACGCGATGAGTGTGAAAATATGTTATATCAAGGTTGTGGACCCTATAGAGGTCACAATTTTGAACCGATTTTGATGAAACTTGACATGTAGTATGTTTATAACCCAAAGATCTTGGTTCCTTTCGATATTTGCGCCCATCGGATCGTAACTTCCTGAATTATGGCCCCTGATTGTCCGAAAAATCGCCCTTTTTAGCTTGTGGTGCCTCTGGAGGTCAAAATTATTATCCGATTTAAAAAAAAACGTTTGATTATATCACCGTTACATGGTAATGAAGGTTGAGTTCAAATTTCGTGAAAATCGGACCAAAATTGACAAACAAAATGGCCACCGTTTGTACGCGAATAGTGTGAAAATATGTTATATCAAGGTTGTGGACCCTATAGAGGTCACAATTTTGAACCGATTTTGATGAAACTTGACATGTATGTTTATAACCCAAAGATCTTAGTTCCTTTCGATATTTGCACCCATTGGATCGTAACTTCCTGAATTATGGCCCCTGATTGTCCGAAAAATTGCCCTTTTTAGCTTGTGGTCCCTCTGGAGGTCAAAATTATTATCCGATTTAAAAAATCGTTTGATTATATCACCGTTACATGGTAATGAAGGCTGAGTACGAATTTCGTGAAAATTGAACCAAAATTGACGGACAAAATGGCTGCCGTTTGTACGCGAATAGTGTGAAAATATGTTATATCAAGGTTGTGGACCCTATAGAGGTCACAATTTTGAACCGATTTTGATGAAACTTGACATGTATGTTTATAACCCAAAGATCTTGGTTCCTTTTGATATTTGCGACAATCGGATCGTAACTTCCTGAATTATAGCTCCTGATTGTCCGAAAAATCACCCTTTTTAGCTTGTGGTCCCTTTGGAGGTCAAAATTATCATCCGATTTAAAAAACCGTTTGATTATATCACCGTTACCTGGTAATGAAGGTTGAGTTCAAATTTTGTGAAAATCAGACCCAAATTGACAGACAAAATGGCCCGCATTTGCACGCGATGAGTGTGAAAATATGTTATATCAAGGTTGTGGACCCTATAGAGGTCACAATTTTGAACCGATTTTGATGAAACTTGACACGCATGTTTATAACCCGAAGATCTTGGGTTCTTTCGATATTTGCGCCCATTGATTCGTAACTTCCTGAATTATGGCCCCTGATTGTACGAAAAATCACCCTTTTTAGCTTGTGGTCCCACTGGAGGTCAAAATTATTATCCGATTTAAAAAACCGTTTGATTATATCACCGTTTCATGGTACTGAAGATTGAGTTCAAATTTTGTGAAAATCGGACCAAAATTGACAGACAAAATGGCCGCCGTTTGTACGCGATTAGTGTAAAAATATGTTATATCAAGGTTGTGGACCCTATAGAGGTCACAATTTTGAACCGATTTTAATGAAACCTGACATGCATGTTTATAACCCAAAGATCTTGGTTCCTTTCGATATTTGCGCCCATTGGATCGTAACTTCCTGAATTATGGCCCCTGATTGTCCGAAAAATGACCTTTTTTTAGCTTGTGGTTCCTCTGGAGGTCAGAATTATTATCCCATTTAAAAAAACGTTTGATTATATCAACGTTACATCATAATGAAGGTTGAGGTCGATTTTCGTGAAAATCAGACCGAAATTGACTGAAAAAATGGCCGCCGCTTGTGGAAAATGATAAACTGTACAGGCAAGACCGATGTTGAGCGAGGCCGCATGTCAGTCAATTTGATTGACAGTTCGGTAAACGGCCTTGATGTGATGTTTAGTTGAGGTTAAAATGAGGGTTTGGATCTTCCGGCAGCCGCTTCTTGTGCTTATATGTTGTATAAATTTTCGCAATTAATTTCCATACTTTAATGTAAATAAAAATTATTAATATTATCTTATATCTAGTAGGCAAACTCAGCGCCCTATAATCACAAAGTATCTAAACAGACTCTATGTATAGTATAGTAGTTGCAAAAATGAGATGTTGGATCGTGAACTAAATCTCTCTCTCTCTCTCTCTCTCTCTCTCTCTCTCACAAAGAAATATACCACCCAATCGGCCTCGCTATGTCTTTTTCTTGTATTTGAAGGATGTTAAAGTATTTCTTTGAATTATTGTTCATGGAAAAATAATATTTGGGTCATTTTATTATATAAATTTTATTATATATCTCACACTAGAGTCAATCTACTATATAAATGAATTATAGTATCTTATATATCACACATATCGCACTATACCACATGAAGTATACAACCGGCTTCACTTAGCAGTCAGTATACTTTGAACCAAATCGGTGGGAATTTTCCTTTTATTTTGAAATATTTTAAAGTATTTGTATGAATTAACTTATATCAAAAAATAATATTTCAGTGAATGCATTACAGAAATTTAGGATAGTATCTTATATATCACAGACATCGCACTATACCACATAAAGTATACAATCGGCTTCGCTTAGCAGCCAATATACTTTGAACACAATCGGCGTCGCTTAACAGTGGCACGTTTTCTTCTATTTTGAAATATTTTAAAGTATTTCTATGAATTAATTAACATCGCAAAATAATATTTGAGTTAATCTATTATATAATTGAATTATAGTATCTTATATATCACAGACATGGCACTATACCCCATGAAGTATACAGTCGGCCTCGCTTAGCAGTCATTATACTTTAAACCCAACCGGCCTCGCTTAGCATTGGGACTTTTCTTTCTATTTTGAATTATTTTAAAGTATTTCTATGAATTAATTTACATCAAAAAATAACATTTGAGTAAATGTATTATATAAATTAAGGATAGTATCTTATATATCTCAGACATCGAAGTATACAATCGGCTTCGCTTAGCAGTCAGTATACTTTGAAACCAATCGGCGTCGCTTAGCAGTGGAATTTTTTTCTAGTTTGAACGATTTTAAAGTATTTCTATGAATTAATTTACATCGAAAAATAATGTTTGAGTGAATGTATTATGTACATTAACAATAGTATATTATATATCACAGACATCGCACTTGTCCTATACCACCAGAAGTATACAATCGGCTTCGCTTAGCAGTCAATATACTTTAAACCCAATCGGCTTCGCTTAGCAGTGGGATTCAATCGGCCTCGCTTAGCAGTCCGTATACTCTCAACCCAATCGGTCTTGCTTAGCGGTGGGACTTTTTCTTAATTTTGAAAGATTATAAAGTATTTCTATAAATTAATTTACATCGAAAAATAATGTTTGAGTGAATGTATTGTATAAATGAATGATAGTATCTTATATATCATAGACATCGTGCTATACCCCATGAAGTATAGAATCGGCCTTGCTTAGCAGTCAGCAGTATACTTTGAACCCATTCAGCCTCGCTTAGCAGTCAGTATACTTTAAACCCAATCGGCGTCGCTTAGCAGTGGACCTTTTCTTTTATTATGAAACATTATGAAGTATTTCTATGAATTAATTTTCATAGAAAAATAATATTTGAGTGAATCTATTATATAAATTATGCATAGCATCTTATATATCACAGACATCGCACAAGGCCACATGAAGTATACAATCGGTCTCGCTTAGCAGTCAGTATACATGTACTTTGAACCCAAAACCCAATTTTGAAAGATTTTAAAGCATTTCTATCAATTAATTTACATAAAAAAATAATATTTGAGTGAATGTATTATAGAAATTAAGGATAGTATCTTATATATCTCGAACATCGAAGTATACAATCGGCTTCGCTTAGCAGTCAGTATACTTTGAAACCAATCGGCGTCGCTTAGCAGTGGGATTTTTTTCTAGTTAGAAAGATTTTAAAGTATTTCTATGAATTAATTTACGTCAAAAAATAATATTTGAGTGAATGTATTATATAAATGAAGAACGGTATATTATATATCACAGATATCGCACGGTACCACATGAAGTATACGAGCGGCCTCGCTTAGCAGTTAATATACTTTAAATACAACCGGCCTCGCCTAGCAGTGGGACTTTTTCTTCTATTTAGAAAGATTTATTTCTATGAATGAATTTACATCGCAAAATAATATTTCAGTGAATTTATCTTATATATCACTATACCACATGAAGTATAAAATAGGCCTCACTTAGCAGTCAATATACTTTAAATCCAAATGACCTTGCTTAGCAGTGGGACTGTTTCTTCTATTTTAAAGGATTTTAAAGTATTTTTATGAATTAATTTACATCGCAAAATAATATTTGAGTGAATCTATTATATAAATAAAGGATAGTATCTTATATATAACAGTTATAGCACTATACCCCATGAAGTATACAATCGGCCTCGCTTAACAGTGATTATACTTTGAACCCAATCGGCCTTGCTTAGCAGTCAGTATATTTAAAACCAAATCGGCGTCGCTTAGCGGTGGGATTTTTTCTTCTATTTTGAAAGATTTTAAAGTATTTCTATGAATTAATTTACACCGAAATATATGATAGTATCTAATATATCTCGAACATGGCACTATACCACATGAAGCATACAATCGGCTTGGCTCAACAGTCAGTATACTTTGAACCAGATCGGCGTCGCTTAGCAGTGGGATTTTTTCTTCGATTTTGAAAGATTTTAAAGTATTTCTATGAATAAATTTACATCGAAAAATAATATTTGAGTGAATGTATGATATAAATGAATGATAGTATCTTATATATCACAGACATCGCACTATACTCCATGAAGTAGACAGTCGGCCTCGCTTAGCAGTCATTATACTTTGAACTCAATCGGCATCGCTTAGCAGTCAGTATACTTTGAAGCAGATCGGCGTAGCTTAGCAGTGGGACTTTTTCTTCTATTTTGAAAGATTGTACAGTATTTCTATGAATAAATTTACATCGAAAAATAATATTTGAGTGAATGTATTATATAAATGAATAAGAGTATCTTATATGTCACAGACATGGCACTATACCCCCTGCAGTGTACAGTCGGCCTCTCTAAGCAGTCATTATACTTTGAACCCAATAGGCCTCGCTTAGCAGTGGGACGTTTTCTTAATATTGAAGCAACCACGTGAGTTTTCTCCGGGTTCTCCCGTTTCCTCCCCCTGCTAAAGACCCCTACGCGCATGAAAATTATTGAAATAAAATTAAAACCATATGTTAGTCCCGAAATGACCTGGTTTGTGTCGAGTGGGCGTTATCCCCCGCCCTCCCTCTCTCTCTCTCTTTCGAAAAATTACATCGAAAAATAATATTTGAGTGAATGTATTATATAAATGAAGATAGCATCTTATATATCACAGCCATCGCACTATACCACATTATGTATACAACCGGCCTAGCTTAGCAGTCCGCCCTTTTATTATGTTTTAATGATTTGGGGATATTATTTCGATTGATTTTCATAAAATAATAATATTTCTTCCGAGCGTTTAAATTCATCATCCAATACCGCCTATAGAGTGTGAGCGGTCTAGCTACACAGTCATTACACTTTGAACCCAATGGGCCTAGCTTAGCAGTAGGACTTTTTCTTAATTTTGAAAGATTATAAAGTATTTCTATGAATTAATTTTCATAGAAATATAATATTTTGTAAATTAAATGATATTTCAGTAAGTGATTCACATATTATCAGAATATTAATTATATTCCAGAAATAGGGAAATTCGTCAACCACTTAAAACTCTGAGTACACAGTAGTCTCCCCCCCCCCACCAAGTCTTCAACGTAGAATATTTGTCTTGACGATAGAGACTAATTACATAGTAGAACAGGTCAGGGAGAGTTCATTTTGTCGTTATTGAATTTTCGTACCGCTAGTACCTCCCGTGGTCGTAGAGATTTGAAATTGTTAGGAAGTGTTACAAGCAACTATTGATAATCACACACTCGGACCATGGAAACAACTAGGTGTGCGTAAGTGTGGTAGCGCTTGAGATTTATTCTATTATTAACAATAAATAGTCCTTTCTAAACTCGACCTTCAAATAAAATGGGAGGGACTCAATCAAGAAAGAGGCGGGGCTTACATATGCCTCGCTCAGCAAATTCTATAAAATCGGCCTCGCAAGGAAGGATTTAACGCTTACCGCCGCTTGTACGCGAAGAGTGTAAAAATATGGTATATCAAGGTTGTGAACCCTGTAGAGGTCACAATCTTCATTCAATTTTGATGAAACTTGAAACACGTTTACAACTTAACAATCTTAGTTCCTTTCGATATTTGTGCATATCGGCTTGTAACTTCCTGAATTATGACCCCTGATTGTACAAAAAATGACCTTTTTTTAGCTTGTGGTCCCTCTGGGGTCAGAATTATTATTCCATTTAAAAAAACGTTTGATTATATCACCGTTACATCGTAATGAAGGTTGAGGTCGAACATCGTAATGAAGGTTGAGGTCGAATTTCGTGAAAATCGAACCAAAATTGACAGCTGTTCTTGTCAGGCCATCCATCCTTCGTCACTAACAAGGGGAAACCACGCCAGAAAATCTAGATGAACTTTGTCACCCAATGCAGGGATCAAACACCCAACCTCAAGGCTACCGAGCCAGCATCTTACCCACTTAGCAACATGATCCCCAGTCGAATTTGAAGCCTACTGAAATGCACTTTATAGCGCAAAGATCTTAATTCATTTCGATATTTGCGCATACCAAATTCTAACTTAATGATGTAGGAAAAATCACTTTCGGTATTGCTTGTTCTCTACCCATCTCTCGAAAATGTGGGCGTATCCTGCCTGGCAGTGCCAGCCTATCTTTATCCAATTGATTCACCAGCACATCATTTTGCCGGCACCGTTTCGAATGGCAGATAAAAAATAAACAATAATGTCCACACACAAAACTTGTTAAAGTAAGGAGCTAAATCGCTAACATTTAGGACATAGAAGTTCACACAAGTGGGTCGCAACGCATAAAATACTGTAATATGAATGTATTTTAACTGATTTACATTCAATGATTTCCGTTTTTACTCTAATTTAAAATCAGTTATGTTCGGCGAAATAAGCCAGCAGTGTCAATCGAATGGCTCTTTCGAGTGTCTGGTTATTCCAGTCTACATATGCCGTCTAATTTGGTGCAATGTTTCTAGCCTCGTTTCTCGAGTCTCTTGCTAGAGTTGGGGCTGAAACGCATTGTGGTACACGATTCGTGTACCAATGGTAAAATGTTTATTTTGTCTTAAATATTGGATATCAGAAGCCCATCTTTTTCCGGTAAGATCACAGCATCAATGTTGATTTAAATCGACAAATAATTCATGTTTTCAATGTTAAAGATTTTGGATGATATTGAGTTAGAGACTTAGCTACTTTAAACTCTGTAACCATTGGGGTTGATGGGTAGTGGTTCCGTGACGTTGACTGAAATCGACAAAGGCTTGTCCATAGGTTTCGGGTGGGCATCCGTAAGACTCGAAAAAATACAAATGTCCAGGTCCTTCACACATAAACACAGTCCAGTGGGTGCCGGGTCTTGTTCGTCGTCGGTATTGACTATATATTGGATATCAGAAGCCCATCTTTTTCCGGTAAGATCACAGCGTCAATGTTGATTTAAATCGACAAATAATTCATGTTTTCAATGTTAAAGATTTTGGATGATATTGAGTTAGAGACTTAGCTACTTTAAACTCTGTAACCATTGGGGTTGATGGGTAGTGGTTCCGTGACGTTGACTGAAATCGACAAAGGCTTGTCCATAAAGGTTTCGGGTGGGCATTCGTAAGAATCGAAAAAATACAAATATCCAGGTCCTTCACACATAAACACAGTCCAGTGGGTGCCGGGGTCTTGTTCGTCGTCGGTATTGACTATGTAGGCTAGAGGAGAGGTTTGAGGTTGCAACCGGTACAGGTGATTCCGTGACCAAACTCCACCAAAGACGTCAGAATGATACCGCAGGGCCTCTTCCAATTGTAACGTCGATAAGGGACTACCAATCCAGGATGACTTGACGGTTACGACCGATTTCCATCGTATTCGGCAAACAGCATAATATTGAGAGCGTTGGCGGGGGCTGCCGAGAAGCGTAGTTCTAGAGACAGGTTACCCGTGGTTCTTGGGTGCGAATAGGCCCCGTCGGCTCCTCGGTCGTTGGTCAAATCAAAACAAAACAGTGTTTAGCCCTTGATGTTATCGTGAAAACTGAGATCCAAATCTTCTCGGGTGTTGAGAACACCCACGCGATTCATTAAATCCATGTACGGTGTCTTATTGGCAAAGTTGAGATCGGCATAATCAACCACGACTTCTCCATTCATGGTCAGGCGAATGTGTTTGAGGTTATGATGATGAACGGGTTCCTGGTATTATGTCCATCGTAAGCTCGGTTACTGACCAACCCAACAAATAGACGCTCGGGTAAGGTGTCGTTGATGAACAGATTATCCACGACGTGGCTGGTGCGGTTACTGGGTACGACCACATCTTTGACGACCATGCGTTTCAAGGGGTAATTGGCATTGGTGGTTTAGAGTTGGTTGGTAAACGGCGTGTACGTGGTGGGAGAAAGGGTGACGAACGGAATTTCCAAATACCTCTCCTGTAAAATCATATCTAAATGCAGCCGCGCTTGTAATTCTACCACCTGGTTCTCAGAGATGCGTTTGTAATGTTCCACCAACCCGGCATTCGCAGGATCAGGGGCCTCTGCATTGACTTTGACGGGCGAGGCTTGATCAAATTCGCCGACTGTATCCTTGTGCCACAGTAAATTCGCTAGGTAAGCTCGATAAGCGTAATTAGGTAGAGGTGACGTGACCAACGTATCAGAATCTTTTCCCAGTCGCAATTTCACATCTTTAAACAAAGAGTGCCTCCAATTATTCACGGGACCCACGGTTTCGTCTGCCGGTAGATTGCTACCATCCTCTTTCACCACTTTAAGTCGCAGGTACAGGGCCGTATTGGCCAAATCGATGAAATCCATACTGGCATTGTTCACCATAAATTCAATCGGTCCATCGTGATTCAGATCGGGTGTGATGGAGTATTTAGGTATTTTGGTCACTCTGGTAATGGCCGTGTGCGTGTTGGGCACTTGGAACAATTCTAATTGCAGTTCATCTCGAGCACAAGGACAGAAATCGTTACGCATTGCTGAAGCCATGATCGAAGATATCTGGCCGAGGACGTTTGGCTCGTGAAATGACGCCAGTGGATTTTCCTTTCCTTTTCATAGAAGTTTTGGTTTTGGGTGGTCTGGTGTGTGTTGGTCGGCGTTGGGTTTTGGGTGATCTGGAGGACATGACGTCGGCTAGTGTTTGTCGGAGGCGCGGTTTTATGGTGCGCTGGAACACATTCTTCCAACTCTGGCCCACACTTTGTTTTCCCGACACTACGCCGAGGGCTGGTTTTCTTAATTCTCCAAAAGACTCTTTGTTCAAGAAATTGGCTTTTAATGCGTTCTTTCCGGCTTGAAGAAAGGGTCTCGCCATGTTCAGTAGCCCCTGTAAACGTCCTGCGCCTGTTTGCCGCAAGACACCGCCCCGGTAGACGTTAATGGGCGTGTGGGTCTTCATATTGGCGCCCTTTTGGCGTAACACACCACGATAAAACTGCATATTATGCTTTTCGTCGGAAATGTAGTTTGACGACGACTTTTCCTTTGGTGAATGACACTTTATGGCCCAGGCCGTTTCTTATATAGACGCCAATGTTGGTGATGCTGTCGTATTTGAAGGGTTGATAATGGATGACCGTCTGTCGATGATAACCGTGAGAACTTGGAAAGACACCCAATAAAGGCGCCACCATATTCCCCACACGTTGAGGTTCCAAGAGATCCGCATACAGATAAAACATGGTGTGTCCCACATTGATGTCAAAGGTGTCCGGAGCCACGATGACATCCCTCTGTTTGAAAGACGTTAAATGGTACAATCGGGGCGTAATCGTGGTCTCGTGAATCCATCCCAACGTGGATACCACGGGCCCGTCAACTTCAATTTGAGAAAGGGTATAAGTTTGAGATATTTAAAGCCATCTTCCATATTGATCTGCATCTTGACTTTTTTCATTACGTCGTACAGCACAATGGATACGATCGGTTCTTCTTTCATCGCTTTGCTGTAGGCATTTATTTTGGCTTGATAATTCTTCTCGTGTTCTTTTTCGAGTTCCGTGAGTTCGGGATTGTCCGGGTGTTTTCGTTTGGGATTGGCATGCAGTGTTTCGAGCGTCACGTGATCTTTAAACAGAGCTCGTATAAGCGAATTTATCTCAGCCAGCAAGTGTTGGACACTATAGTACATTCCTCCAGGAATAGGGTATTTTTTGATCTCAACCTTGACAGGCTCTTCAATCACCACCCACTTTTCATTCTTTGGTATATTGGCTGGTCTGTGTACGTCTGGGTTATAGTCTGGGACCATCACCATCATAAGACTAACCTCACTAATTCCTTCCGGGAGATTGTTCCACGTCGTGGGAAACGACACGGAGGCCAATCCCACTTCCCAGTCTCGGTGGTCCAAATCGATGGGAGAATTCAGCAACGTACTATAGCTGGACATTGTGTTGTTGGGATACACTTTTATGGAACTGTCACTAGACAATGTGAGATAAAACTGGCAGGGATTTGTCATTTTTAGGGGTGGGATTGAGAGCTGGCGCCGGAAGCAGATAACCAGTACTACTAGACAAGAGGGCCGTCCACAGGGTGGTTTGGGAACCGTCAGGGCGAGTGGCTAACAGAGCTAAAGCGACACCTGCCACCAGGTACACTGAAATCACTTGACAGAAAAAGACAATTTCCGCTTGCGGGATGCGACTGCCAAAACAAGACCAGTGACGTCGATGTTCGGAGAGGGACGTAGAAATCGTTGACGTGGCTTCGTCTTGCGACATTGTGACATTCGCTGGAACACATCAGGACTATTTATAGACAACGGCGCTCTTGGGTATCCCGGAATTGAAGCTCGCAGAGTATCCCAACCATTTGACCAACATTTCCCCGCGCGACGATCCAGCACCCGTTCAATGTGAAAAGGCCAAACGGAGGGACGTACGTGGAGACAATCGGGTTGGAACTACCTTGGTTTTCTTGGAAGTGATTTGCCATTCTTTGTCCGGGGTAATGTCCTTGGGTACCATGCTAATAGTACGATGTTGGGCCCCGTTGTAGCCCCTCACCAGATCGGCCAGTACATCGATATAACGTTGTGTGTTCTGATACGTAAAATAACGCCACATGCACTGTTTGAGCGTGCGCTGAAATCGTTCCACCACACTAGCTTTGGTTTCGACATTGTGCGTGACGAAAAAATGAATCTTTTTCTTCTTCAGGAAAGCTTGAACATGTCGATTGAGAAATTCGGTTCCTTTGTCTGTTTGTAACCGTAGCGGAATACGTTTTTGTAATAAAACACTCTGTAAAGCCTTCAATAACGTGGGACCCGTTTTATTCATGAGTGGCACCACCCAGGCATTTTTGGAAAAAACGTCAATGATACACAGTAAGATTTGTACCCATCGTTAAAGGACGCCAAGGACGAAAGATCGGATTAATCGGCCTGCCACTGATGATCTACACCGGCCACGACGGTGGAGAAACGAGAGAAACGTTTTCGTATTGGTTTATGCAAGGTGTAAGTGCGTTGTCCACGTAGCGAGGCCCGGGCAAGTTTCAATGGAACCCCGGTAGCTTTCTGTAAGCAAGTCGCTCCCTTGTGACCCGCAGGATGTTCGGGGTCTTACTACACGCGAACCAACTTCTTGTCCATTTTAAAAGTATTTGCACTGTTTAACAGTATTTATACTATTTTCAAAGTTTTATTAAACAGTTTTTAGTATTAATTTTACACGTTTTTATTATTGATTTTACAAACACTTTAATAATAAACATTTTACAAGTCTCTGAAGAGGATCCAACGTGGTGTTGCTCTTCGGCTAGTTTGAACACGTTTCCTTTTTCGTTCTCGAGGTCTTTCCAGCGTACCTCCAGGGGTGTACGTGGGGTCTGTGGGGGTGATTGGGCCGCCTTTCGCCCTTTCACCAGGGGTCTACGAGCTGGTGTCTTTCATCGGTCTGCATTCCCCACCCATTCTCGCGAAGCATGTGTTTTCTTTAACGTGGACACAACATCGCTCCACCCCGGAGCTGGCGACACGGTTTTACGACTTCGCATTAAATCGTTGACGATATCGTAGGCATTCGTTCCTCTAATCACTTGACCATCACGTACCAATTCATAATTTTCGTTCCATTCCAAAGGTGTTTTTTCTTTGACGTGTTTTGGCTTTAGGGCGATACTTGATAGGAACCTATTCAAGGATCGATTGCGAGACACCCGGTTGTTGTGGTGGTTGCGGGGTTGTTGAAGGTTGCACTGGTGGTGGTGTTTGGGGTGGTGGTGGCAGTTGCGGTGGCTGGGAGGTCTCGAGTTTCTTTTGCATCGTTTGAAATCTTTCAAACAACTGACCATACTTTTGCATTTTATCGGCATCAGACATACGCGATTTCAAGACCCTACCCATCTCGTCGACACTTCTTCCATGATACGCCGAATGGGATCCCGTTCCCACACGGGTTCTACGGCTTCATTACCGTGAAACTGGGTTCGTCCACCGGAACCAATTTCATTTTCCTATCAAATTTCATCGTCGTCGTTCCAGCTGACGTTGAATACCGCGGAAGACGTTTTTCCAAAGGGCTGAAGAATCCAATAAGCGTCTGAGGCGATGCCAAGAGGTGTTGGGGGTTCCCAAAGAACGCAACACACGTTTTAGACGTTTCAAACGTTGTTTTTCGCTGGGCGTCAGAGGTATGGTGCCTTGAGCAGGTGGGTTTTTACGAGCCTCAGTGGATTATAACACTTCGAACTCTTGGGAAATAGATTCTAACAACTTCTCTTTCTATCCGGAGAAAGAGCTGTTTCATATTGACGAATAACGGACAACGAGCCAGTTTGTTGTTCGGTATTCGCGAATAACGAACAACGAGCTGGTTTGTTGTTCGGTATTCGCCGTATATGGAATTAGTAATATAATAAAGGTGCTTTTGTAGGGAATACGCCGCAGGTGTGTTTTTATGAGCCTAAATGGATTATAACACTTCAAACTCTTGGGAAATAGATGTAATTGGGTAACAAATTCTTTTTCCCAAGACTTTGAAGTTTTATAACCCAATTGGGCTTAAAAACCCACTCCCGGCGTATTCCCTACAAACGTTTCTTTATTATATTACTAATTCAATATCTGGTGAATACCGAACAACAAACCAGCTCGATGTTCGTTATTCGGGAATACCGAACAACAAACTGGCTCGTTGTTCTTTTTTCGCCAATATGAAACAGATCTTTCTTCGGATAGAAAGAGAAGTTGTTAGAATCTATTTCCCCAAGAGTTTGAAGTTTTATAATCCAGTTAGGCTCATAAAAACCCACCTACTGCATATTCCCTACAAAAGTTCCTTTCTTATATTACTAATTCCATATCTGGTGAATACCGAACAACAAACCAGCTCGTTGTTCGTTATTCGCGAATACCGAACAACAAACTGGCTCGTTGTTCGCCAATATGAAACTGTTCTTTCTTCGGATGGAAAGAGAGTTAGTTAGAATCTTTTTCCCAAGACTTCCCAAGAAGTTTTATAATCCAATTTGGCTCATAAAACCCCACTCCCGGCGTATTCCCTAGAAATGTTCCTTTATTATATTTCTAATTTGGGTAGAAAGGGATGTTGCAAGAATCTTTTTCTCGAGATTTTGAAGTTTTATAGTCCAATTAAGCATATAAAAACCCTCTCCCGGAATATTCCCTACAAAAGTTCCTTTATTATATTAGTAATTCCTGATGAATACCAAACAACAAACCAGCTCGCTGTTTTAATCCAGTTAGGCTTAAAAAAAAAACAGCTGTGGCGTATTGCCTACAAATGACCCTTTATTATATTACTAACTCCATATCTGGTGAATATCGAACAACAAACCAGCTCGTTGTTCGTTATTCGCGAATATCGAACAACAAACTGGCTCGTTGTTCGCGAATACCGAACAACAAGCCAACTTCACGTCGCCGGTGCCTTGCAGTAAATTACCAATACACTCGGATAAACAATTCACCACGTCCCGGGGCGCTTGTCGAATCCGACGTTTTCGCCGAGCTGGAGACACGTTCAATAACACATTCAAGAGAGGTAATGACTGCATGGTGACGTCTTGGTTTTTATACTGGAGGGTTTTTTAGAGTTTTTATAGGGGTCTGGATACTAATCTGGATACACGTGATCTGGATACCAATCTAGGTAAAATTTAGATATCAATCTAGATAGTGGTCTGGATACTAATCTAGATACAATCTAGATAGGTAGACCGACTGTACGACCCACCGCCTGACCGACGGTTTTTAGGATTGGAAGCACGAATTTGACAATTTCACCCCAAAATCCACCGCGTTGAGCGATTCGGCGTTTTGTTCTCATGGGGGTTTTACGATTTGCCAACAGAGTTAAAGATTGGGGTAGCGGCCTGGAGACTTGACGGCAACATTCGGAAAGAGTCTGAATAAATGTATCAGGAGCATGTCTCAGAACTTGTTTCTGCCAGGGTTTGGGCAGGGTCCGTAGCGACCGGATAATGTTGAGATCACGGGAGTTCATGGAGCTATGGAGAGAAGGATAAGAATTTTGTATTCATAGCCTTTCTATCGTCGTCTTCGTCGTTTTTGTCGGGCCTTTTTCACGACACCGGCAATGCCCTCAAAAAATCCACTGCGTTGAACGGTCCGTCGTCTCACGGGTCTCTGTTTTTCTCTGGCCTTTTGCAAACATTCTTTCCAACGGATCAAGATTCGATCAGGATACCTCAGAAAAATCCCTGTCCACCGGGTTTCATGATCTTGTTCAATTTATCGTTGACAGATAAACGATCTCGGGTCAGTTGTTGCAATCTCTCTCGATTTCGCTCTACCCATCGTTCGTGTTGTTTGTGCAAGGGTCGTATATTTCCTTTCAGCAAGTGTTCGGCAGCCAGCTTGAACCATTTCAACAATCCAATTTGGGCCATTCCTGTATTCTTGACCAACTGTCCATAAGCCATTTCGGGGGACAGTCGTTTCAAACGGTTTATAAAGCTCCGCATTCCTTTCTGTTCCTGACGAGGTGGCTGGCGGGGCGCTAGACGCAGACAAGATGTGTTTAATAATAAAAAATTAACATTTATTAACAATATAATTATTATAAAAAATTAACATTTATTTACAATCCTGTGCTGTACATTGTTTATATGTTTTGAAGTTCTGGCACCAAGGCCTGATACTGCCAGCAATTATTGAGCAGTACTGTGCCAAACAACTAGATTTAAAATACAGTTTACTACGACGATCTCGTCATAGATTATTACATGAGAGAAATACGATATAAGTTATATTGTTAGAATCGTTGCAAAATGGTTACAACAAGCTAGGTATTTGACTACTGAAAGGGTTGAAACTCAGGATAGGGTGTGTAATTTGGTGCAATCGGAGTTATTTCAGATCGATTCCATGGTTACTATTAGCCTTGTGTGTAGATTAATTGGACCTAATCCGGACCTCTTGCGACATTGTGACATTCGCTGGAACACATCAGGACTATTTATAGACAACGGCGCTCTTGGGTATCCCGGAATTGAAGCTCGCAGGGTATCCCAACCATTTGACCAACATTTCCCCGCGCGACGATCCAGCACCCGTTCAATGTGAAAAGGCCAAACGGAGGGACGTACGTGGAGACAATCGGGTTGGAACTACCTTGGTTTTCTTGGAAGTGATTTGCCATTCTTTGTCCGGGGTAATGTCCTTGGGTACCATGCTAATAGTACGATGTTGGGCCCCGTTGTAGCCCCTCACCAGATCGGCCAGTACATCGATATAACGTTGTGTGTTCTGATACGTAAAATAACGCCACATGCACTGTTTGAGCGTGCGCTGAAATCGTTCCACCACACTAGCTTTGGTTTCGACATTGTGCGTGACGAAAAAATGAATCTTTTTCTTCTTCAGGAAAGCTTGAACATGTCGATTGAGAAATTCGGTTCCTTTGTCTGTTTGTAACCGTAGCGGAATACGTTTTTGTAATAAAACACTCTGTAAAGCCTTCAATAACGTGGGACCCGTTTTATTCATGAGTGGCACCACCCAGGCATTTTTGGAAAAAACGTCAATGATACACAGTAAGATTTGTACCCATCGTTAAAGGACGCCAAGGACGAAAGATCGGATTAATCGGCCTGCCACTGATGATCTACACCGGCCACGACGGTGGAGAAACGAGAGAAACGTTTTCGTATTGGTTTATGCAAGGTGTAAGTGCGTTGTCCACGTAGCGAGGCCCGGGCAAGTTTCAATGGAACCCCGGTAGCTTTCTGTAAGCAAGTCGCTCCCTTGTGACCCGCAGGATGTTCGGGGTCTTACTACACGCGAACCAACTTCTTGTCCATTTTAAAAGTATTTGCACTGTTTAACAGTATTTATACTATTTTCAAAGTTTTATTAAACAGTTTTTAGTATTAATTTTACACGTTTTTATTATTGATTTTACAAACACTTTAATAATAAACATTTTACAAGTCTCTGAAGAGGATCCAACGTGGTGTTGCTCTTCGGCTAGTTTGAACACGTTTCCTTTTTCGTTCTCGAGGTCTTTCCAGCGTACCTCCAGGGGTGTACGTGGGGTCTGTGGGGGTGATTGGGCCGCCTTTCGCCCTTTCACCAGGGGTCTACGAGCTGGTGTCTTTCATCGGTCTGCATTCCCCACCCATTCTCGCGAAGCATGTGTTTTCTTTAACGTGGACACAACATCGCTCCACCCTGGAGCTGGCGACACGGTTTTACGACTTCGCATTAAATCGTTGACGATATCGTAGGCATTCGTTCCTCTAATCACTTGACCATCACGTACCAATTCATAATTTTCGTTCCATTCCAAAGGTGTTTTTTCTTTGACGTGTTTTGGCTTTAGGGCGATACTTGATAGGAACCGATTCAAGGATCGATTGCGAGACACCCGGTTGTTGTGGTGGTTGCGGGGTTGTTGAAGGTTGCACTGGTGGTGGTGTTTGGGGTGGTGGTGGCAGTTGCGGTGGCTGGGAGGTCTCGAGTTTCTTTTGCATCGTTTGAAATCTTTCAAACAACTGACCATACTTTTGCATTTTATCGGCATCAGACATACGCGATTTCAAGACCCTACCCATCTCGTCGACACTTCTTCCATGATACGCCGAATGGGATCCCGTTCCCACACGGGTTCTACGGCTTCATTACCGTGAAACTGGGTTCGTCCACCGGAACCAATTTCATTTTCCTATCAAATTTCATCGTCGTCGTTCCAGCTGACGTTGAATACCGCGGAAGACGTTTTTCCAAAGGGCTGAAGAATCCAATAAGCGTCTGAGGCGATGCCAAGAGGTGTTGGGGGTTCCCAAAGAACGCAACACACGTTTTAGACGTTTCAAACGTTGTTTTTCGCTGGGCGTCAGAGGTATGGTGCCTTGAGCAGGTGGGTTTTTACGAGCCTCAGTGGATTATAACACTTCGAACTCTTGGGAAATAGATTCTAACAACTTCTCTTTCTATCCGGAGAAAGAGCTGTTTCATATTGACGAATAACGGACAACGAGCCAGTTTGTTGTTCGGTATTCGCGAATAACGAACAACGAGCTGGTTTGTTGTTCGGTATTCGCCGTATATGGAATTAGTAATATAATAAAGGTGCTTTTGTAGGGAATACGCCGCAGGTGTGTTTTTATGAGCCTAAATGGATTATAACACTTCAAACTCTTGGGAAATAGATGTAATTGGGTAACAAATTCTTTTTCCCAAGACTTTGAAGTTTTATAACCCAATTGGGCTTAAAAACCCACTCCCGGCGTATTCCCTACAAACGTTTCTTTATTATATTACTAATTCAATATCTGGTGAATACCGAACAACAAACCAGCTCGATGTTCGTTATTCGGGAATACCGAACAACAAACTGGCTCGTTGTTCTTTTTTCGCCAATATGAAACAGATCTTTCTTCGGATAGAAAGAGAAGTTGTTAGAATCTATTTCCCCAAGAGTTTGAAGTTTTATAATCCAGTTAGGCTCATAAAAACCCACCTACTGCATATTCCCTACAAAAGTTCCTTTCTTATATTACTAATTCCATATCTGGTGAATACCGAACAACAAACCAGCTCGTTGTTCGTTATTCGCGAATACCGAACAACAAACTGGCTCGTTGTTCGCCAATATGAAACTGTTCTTTCTTCGGATGGAAAGAGAGTTAGTTAGAATCTTTTTCCCAAGACTTCCCAAGAAGTTTTATAATCCAATTTGGCTCATAAAACCCCACTCCCGGCGTATTCCCTAGAAATGTTCCTTTATTATATTTCTAATTTGGGTAGAAAGGGATGTTGCAAGAATCTTTTTCTCGAGATTTTGAAGTTTTATAGTCCAATTAAGCATATAAAAACCCTCTCCCGGAATATTCCCTACAAAAGTTCCTTTATTATATTAGTAATTCCTGATGAATACCAAACAACAAACCAGCTCGCTGTTTTAATCCAGTTAGGCTTAAAAAAAAAACAGCTGTGGCGTATTGCCTACAAATGACCCTTTATTATATTACTAACTCCATATCTGGTGAATATCGAACAACAAACCAGCTCGTTGTTCGTTATTCGCGAATATCGAACAACAAACTGGCTCGTTGTTCGCGAATACCGAACAACAAGCCAACTTCACGTCGCCGGTGCCTTGCAGTAAATTACCAATACACTCGGATAAACAATTCACCACGTCCCGGGGCGCTTGTCGAATCCGACGTTTTCGCCGAGCTGGAGACACGTTCAATAACACATTCAAGAGAGGTAATGACTGCATGGTGACGTCTTGGTTTTTATACTGGAGGGTTTTTTAGAGTTTTTATAGGGGTCTGGATACTAATCTGGATACACGTGATCTGGATACCAATCTAGGTAAAATTTAGATATCAATCTAGATAGTGGTCTGGATACTAATCTAGATACAATCTAGATAGGTAGACCGACTGTACGACCCACCGCCTGACCGACGGTTTTTAGGATTGGAAGCACGAATTTGACAATTTCACCCCAAAATCCACCGCGTTGAGCGATTCGGCGTTTTGTTCTCATGGGGGTTTTACGATTTGCCAACAGAGTTAAAGATTGGGGTAGCGGCCTGGAGACTTGACGGCAACATTCGGAAAGAGTCTGAATAAATGTATCAGGAGCATGTCTCAGAACTTGTTTCTGCCAGGGTTTGGGCAGGGTCCGTAGCGACCGGATAATGTTGAGATCACGGGAGTTCATGGAGCTATGGAGAGAAGGATAAGAATTTTGTATTCATAGCCTTTCTATCGTCGTCTTCGTCGTTTTTGTCGGGCCTTTTTCACGACACCGGCAATGCCCTCAAAACATCCACTGCGTTGAACGGTTCGTCGTCTCACGGGTCTCTGTTTTTCTCTGGCCTTTTGCAAACATTCTTTCCAACGGATCAAGATTCGATCAGGATACCTCAGAAAAATCCCTGTCCACCGGGTTTCATGATCTTGTTCAATTTATCGTTGACAGATAAACGATCTCGGGTCAGTTGTTGCAATCTCTCTCGATTTCGCTCTACCCATCGTTCGTGTTGTTTGTGCAAGGGTCGTATATTTCCTTTCAGCAAGTGTTCGGCAGCCAGCTTGAACCATTTCAACAATCCAATTTGGGCCATTCCTGTATTCTTGACCAACTGTCCATAAGCCATTTCGGGGGACAGTCGTTTCAAACGGTTTATAAAGCTCCGCATTCCTTTCTGTTCCTGACGAGGTGGCTGGCGGGGCGCTAGACGCAGACAAGATGTGTTTAATAATAAAAAATTAACATTTATTAACAATATAATTATTATAAAAAATTAACATTTATTTACAATCCTGTGCTGTACATTGTTTATATGTTTTGAAGTTCTGGCACCAAGGCCTGATACTGCCAGCAATTATTGAGCAGTACTGTGCCAAACAACTAGATTTAAAATACAGTTTACTACGACGATCTCGTCATAGATTATTACATGAGAGAAATACGATATAAGTTATATTGTTAGAATCGTTGCAAAATGGTTACAACAAGCTAGGTATTTGACTACTGAAAGGGTTGAAACTCAGGATAGGGTGTGTAATTTGGTGCAATCGGAGTTATTTCAGATCGATTCCATGGTTACTATTAGCCTTGTGTGTAGATTAATTGGACCTAATCCGGACCTCTTTTTATCGTTCACAACAGTGTTCATGAATTAATGTTATTCAAAATGGTCACAACAGTGTTCACAGCAGTGTTCACAAATTAGTGTTCACAAATGCTGTTCACAAACGTGTTCAAAACGGCAAAGGGTATTCCATGCGCACCATATGCGCATACAGCAACGGAGATCGCGTCAACACACGGGGTACCCGATATACGGAACCGGTCATTTGTTGTAATACGTCGTCGTGGACCCAGTCTTGGGCATCCAGTAGTGTTAACACCATTCATTGTCCATCCAAGGCAGTGGTGGTGGTGGGGGTTGCTCTGTCATGCCACGATAGCCACCTGGAATGATGAGTGTTTGGGCTAATCGTTGAGGCTCTTCGACCGTGAAGGTAATACTAAACGGTAGCACATCGAGTTGAATCGGGCAATGAACCAAATCTTGTTTCAAATCTTGCTCCAGTCTTGTTGCTGTCGTAGTACAAGACTGGGGCGTAGGCCGATGTAACGTCTTCTTTCTTCGCCCCAGTACCAGTAACGTGGTTCGACGTTAAACAGTTTGTTGCTAAGGGTGTTAAAGTCGTCGATTCTTTCTTGGGGCTGTCTACAGGCAAACAATCCATGGCCAAATTCGTTACAGTTGAGACATCGGTGTTTTGCTTCCTTTTTATATGTCGCCCCTGTCCGTCCACAATTGTTTGTGAACAGTCTACAGGTCACAATTTTTATCTGATTTCAATGAAACTTAAAGGGACAATAACACTCTTGTTGGCTTTGGAGCTCCAGAAAAATAAATAATAGTCTTATTCTAAGTACTAGATGTTTAAGTGTCCTACCTGTTGTGTAAATTATCCATTACATCATATTTTACTTGTCCAGAGGGTTCGAAAATATTTTAAAAGCCAAATCACGTTTGAAAAGGTTTACGTTAGGCTTTTCAAATCATGAAGTTGAATTTTTCCAATTTTTAAAATTAGGTGTGTTAAGATGAAATTTGTATCATCAATTAATTGGAATATTGTAAAATAATACAATTTGTTGACCAGAATAAAGATTGGGACATATTATTCAGTTTCAACAAGAGTGGTATTGGGGCTTTAAAATATAGGTTTATCACCCTAACATCTCGGTTCCTTTCGATATTGGCATGTATCTGACTGTAACTTTATGGGTTATGGCCCCTGATTGTACGGAAAATCACGTTTTTAGCTTGTGAACAGTGTAGAGGTCACAATTTTGAACCGATTTGGATGAAACTTGAAATGCATGTTTATAACCCAAAGATCTTGGTTCCTTTTGATATTTGCGCCCATCGGATCGTAACTTCCTGAATTATGGCCCCTGATTGTCCGAAATATCGCCCTTTTTTAGCTTGTGGTCCCTCTGGAGATCAAAATTGTTATCCGATTTATAAAACCGTTTGATTATATCACCGTTACATGGTTATGGAGGTTGAGTTTGAATTTCGTGAAAATCGGACCAAAATTGACAGACAAAATGGCCGCCGTTTGTACGCGAATAGTGTGAAAATATGTTATATCCACAGGCACTTGAAGGGATTAAAATAAATTAAAATAAAACTTCTTACTATTGCTTGACTAAATACAAAGAATACAAGGTAAATCAGACGCCATCTTTGTTTTGACTGATTTACCTTGGTCGTCTGATATCATCTCACAATACTCACTAGTTCTAACACTTCATGTCATTTTTATTGCTAACGAGACTTTGTTTGATTATTATTCACCTTCCGATGTAATTAAATTGGTCATTTAACACTGTTATTGGTAACAAATCAAACTTGAACCGTTATTATTTATCGACGATCAACTTCCCAAGACCGGAAGTAATCCGATAAAAGGTCAAAGGAATTCCCTTTTGTTTTTGGTAGTAAGTCTAGATCATCCAGTCGCTTCATTTGTTAACATTGTCGTGTCCATACTAGATTTGTTTAGAGACTGGGTGGTCTAGAATGCATGAAAACAAAACCACGAGTGTCCGGTGAAAATAAAACAAATGTCTCTGGTTTTAACTCTAGAGCAAAGCGAGGCTTTAAAGATTATACAAACGGGCCACAATGTTGTTGTCACGGGCCAGGCAGGTACTGGCAAGAGCGTTCTCGTAAAGGAAGCATACCGCAGACTCATTAGCTGTCACAAAAAAGTAGCTGTCACGGCAAGCACTGGCATTGCAGCCAGACAATTTCAGAAAGAGAGTGGCTCAACGTTACATCACTGGGCAGGGCTAGACGATGGCAGACACTCAAATAAAGAAATTCTTAAACTACTACAGACAGATTTAAAGAGCACTGCTTATTACAGGATAAAAAACACAGATGTTCTCATCATTGATGAAATCAGTATGATTAGCAAAAGAATATTTGAACAGGTTAGCTAGCCGTTATTCCATTTTAATTTTTCTATTTTTGCCAACAGAGGGCCTGACTAGGAATAACCTCAAGGCATTTTAATGTGACAAAAAACTGAGGACCCCTGTACATGTTGGCATGCGCGTAAATGAACTCTTGACAGTTGGAATTTGATATATAGCTTTGCAGTCTTACTCATAGGCAGATTTGGAATGGCTACAGATGCAAGGAAATGACACCACACCAAAAAAAAATCCCCTTTCAGCGGCATGCCCCGTCTCCGCGGTCAGTGCCCTCATTTTGTGGTGCCCCCCCCCCCATTTTAAAATTCCTTGATCCGCCCCTGGCATTCTTGTCAAAATTTCCCTCATAGACTGCATGGCATGCTTGTCCCCCAGAAAGAACATAAAAGTTAAATGTTAAGCCCCATATTTGATTTATATTTTCTATTTATATAAATAATTAGGGCACTTTAACCAGGCATTTGTAACATGGGGGGGGCCTAGTGGTCTAGAGTGCTGCGCTTCGAACTCTTGCGGCTGTGGTTTTCGAGCCCTAGTGTGAGCGTATGTGGCATGGAGATAAGGGCGCCTTCTCAACCTCGTGGGTTTCCTCCAGGCACTCCGGTTTCCTCCCACTGCTAAAGACCCCTACGCGCAAGCAAATTATTGAAATAAAATTAAACCATATGTTAGTCCCAAAATGACCTAGTTTGTGTTGAGTGGACGTTAAACCCCATTTCTCTCTCTCTCTCTCTTTGTAACATGGAGCTCTGTGTCATTCGGAATCTGTCTAGGTGTGCTTTGTTGGTAATATATTATTTTTTTTTTGCTCACAGTATTTTAAGATAAACATATGGGGTAGACCGACATAATTATTGTTTTATGCTTGCATCAAATGACAACCACATTTTAGCATGACTTTTATATATCTGTTTATTATTAACAAAACAAATCTTTATTTTTCAGCTGGAATATGTTTGTAGACATATTAAAGATCCTAGCCTCTACTTTGGTAATCTGCAAGTTGTTTGTTTTGGAGACTTCTACCAGTTATCTCCTGTTCCCAACAGTTTTTGTAATGATCTGGGTCATCATGTTTTTACATCTGAAATATGGAAACAAGTCATAGCACATACTGTTCAATTAACAAAAGTTTTACGTCAGTCAGACACCAAGTTGATAACTGCAATCAATGAATTAGAACGTGGGATCCCAAGTCCTGAAACAAACAATCTAATGGAAACTTTATCTCGACCATTACCCCTGGGCAATGAACCATGTGTATTATATGGCACAAATTTTGAAGTGGATTGTTATAATGCTACCATGTTGTTACAAATTCCTGGTGATGTCACAGTCTATACATCTCAAGATCAAGGTGATCCTAAATTTCTGAAAAAGATCAAAGCCAAGAAAATACTCAGCCTAAAATTACATGTACCAGTGATGCTTCTGAAAAATTTAACAGCAGATCTAGTAAATGGTCTTCTTGGTAATATAGTTAAATTGGAGACTGATGGACCAACCGTTAAATTTCAAGAAAACATTATTAAATTAACAATGTCATCTTTCACCATTTATGATGCAGTGAATTGTAAAATTGTTGCTTCGAGAGTTCAATACCCAATATCATTATCATTTTCAATGACAGTTCATAAATCTCAAGGACTGACATTACCACGCCTTATAGTCAACTGCAAGAACATTAACCAACCTGGACAAGTAGGTGTTGCCATTGGACGGTCTGTTAACATTGAGGGATTGTGCGTCCAGAATTATACGCCTTCGTGCAGTAAACTTCACAGAAAGGTAGTTGGTGAATTTTATGAACAAGGAGAGGTTCAAGTTTACGAAGATCAGTCTTGTTGTAAAAAGGTAAATATAATTTACCTTGCATTTTATTGTTTCACAAAAATCCAAGTTAACATATATTTATTATTGATTCATACGTTACTTACATGTAATATACATGTAGAATTACATACATTTCAATACATGTACATCTTGTAAATTTGTCAGGTAATCAGGGTAAGGCGCTGGCTCGCTAGCCTGAAGATCGGGTGTTCGATCCCTGCATTGGCTGAGAAAGTTCATCTCGATTTTCAGGCGTGGTTTCCCCTTGTCAGTGATGGAGAACTAAGGGTCTGACAAGGACAACTGTCTATTGTCTATTCGTTTTGATGGTACGAAAAACTGTGGTCCCGCGAACACATTGGCGTGCACATAAAATATCCCTTGGCATTTGGAATATGATGTAATAGTGGGCCTTAGTGCCGCTGCCCTGGCAAAATTTACCTCATAGCACACAGTATGGCGTATGCCCGTTTTCCATTAGCCTATGTTAGATGCAGAAGAGTAGGACGTTAAACCCCATTTCATTTCATTTGCCAGGTATTTATTGAAGAAGACATTGGAGAAGATTTTACTAGCAGTTTATATCTTGGTGTTGAGTCGGATGAATCTGATTTTGATGAGAATGATCTGCAGTTGATAGATGAGTTTGAAAAGAGAATAGAAAGAGTAAGTTGTTTATTCCATCCAAGATCTATTAGTGTCTGTTGTAACATAATTCCAAAACAGAGACAAACTTTGAACACAAACTCGATATACTAAACAGGAATCAACAATTACCAGAGCTGTGTTGAATGCAATGTGTTTGTACTTTGTAAGACAAGTTGATATTTTTCAACCAAATGTACACACAAGGCGATATTGTTGTTGTCATTGCACTGAAAATGATATGATATCAAAAGTGATATTATTTCAAGGACAGACACCACATTTGGCAATGACCTGTTTACCTAAAAATTCAGCATAAGAGAAAATATGTATATTTTTATTTAATTGCTTCATTTTATTCGGTAACATAAGGTACAATTTAAGTTACATGTGACGGTTCCTTATGGCAATCCACTCTTAAGATGTGTGTGTTTATATAATAAAAGATGAGTAATTTCAAATGAAGTTCATTGCTTGTGGTATTGTTTTTTTTGGGTTTTCTTTTTTGATTATATCTATTCATTTTCAATTGATTTAATATGAAATGCTGTACTGATTATGGAAAAATACATTGTAGGATGACGGTGATGAACAGCCTGGATGTCAAATGCACCTGCAAGAAAAGAACTCAATCTTAGAGAAGCTGTTTGTCCCAAAAGCGATTACTCCACAACAGAAGATGATTAATTCAGACATAGCTTACCTCCAATCAAATTTTGGAAAATACTCAGTTTTCATTGATACACTTTTTCAAAGAATAGAGGAACTAAAAAGCCTTCATTGTGAAAAAGAGTCTTTAAAAGAGTGGACCAAATTCTATTCTGCTTATCACAGTTTCCTTCAAACTTCTCAATATATATCATTGTGTACCAACCTGTTTTCTAACAAAACAGTAAATCATCTATTGTGTGGGAGTATTTCTATGGAAGTACGAAAACTGGTTGCTACAGTTACAGCAAGAGCGGGCGGTGATGATGATGATATACCAGGCCAGATACCTAAAATTACAGTTTACGCCCAGGGTAAAATAAGATATGTTGGTGGTCGTTCAGTAGCAAAAGTAAAATACCACAATTCAAATCTTGTTCGAACAGAGCTACAGTCGTCCGGAGTTATATTAGACAGAACAGTAAAGGTCAAAGTTGATTTGCTGCAATCTTTGACAGTCTCACAAGCTGACGTAGAAAATACAGCATATCCTCAGAGTACACTGGCAACCTTTAGGAAGCAAAACCTGTCATGTGGACTGACTAATATATCAGATGAGGCCTTTGAATTTTTTCAGAAACTGGAAATTTGTCGTATTCCTTTATATAGAAAATCACAATTAGAAAAACACAGGGAAAATTTACTGGAACATGTCCACAAAACTGTTCTTAATGATTATAATCTATACCATTCTTGGGTATTTCTATTTCGAAATATTCAAACAACACTGTATGCTGAAAACACATTTGATGGTGATTGCAACTGTGTCGTATCAGATATTATTGAAGGGTGTATTGCAATAAAAAGCTTATACAGTGAAATCATAACATCTTATCTAAACGTCACGGATGCAGAATATCGACGGAAATTGATTGAAGACATGGGAAAACACAAAACCATGGAACATAGAAAACAGGTTCTGGCCAGTAAAAAAAAAATCCAGTAAGTCAAGTGTCATCTCAATAGCTTCACTGAGAGAAGATCAGTCAAAAAATAAAGAGGGATTTCACTTAAAATTAAAATTAATGATGATAGAAACTCCAGACAATATATTAGCAAGCTTTACTAAAAAAGACTTTGTTCTTCTTGGAAAAAGCTACAACTTGAAGCTAAAAATCCAGGACAAGAAAGAGGTCCTAATGGAAATTTTAAGAGAAAAGGTTCTAAATTCTGATCATATGCCAAATCCAGAGCAAATCATTGATATGTCTACGATTCCTGGCCCTACTATTAATTTACAAGACAATTTACAAGCTACAAGTAGTGGAATTATGGCAGGCCCCAGTACAAGTACCATAAGTGAATTAAAAAGCGATCAAGACAAGGCAATAAGAAGAGGTAAAATACACTCTCAGTGATTTTTAATATTAACACTACATTTTACTAATGTACCAAATTGAATATTAATGAAATGAAATGGGGTTTAATGTCCTACTGTTCTGCTCCTTACCTGGGCTAATGAATACAGGCAAACGCCATAAGTGTGCTTTGAGGGAAATTTTGCCCAGGCAGCAGCACTACAGCCTACTCTTATATCAAATTCCAACTGCCAAGAGATCTTTTACGTGCACACCAATGTGAACACGGGACCTCAGTTTTTCGTTCCATCCGAAAGACTAGACAACTGTCCATGTCAAAGGCCCTCCATCCTCCATCACTAACAAGAGGAAACCTGCAGGGATCGAACACCGGAGCTCCAGGCAAGTCAGCCAGCGTCTTACCCACTTTGAATAGTAGTTGATGAGAATCCATTTGTGTAGTCTTTGTTTTGCATGTAGTAAATGTATGAGGAATACTAGGTCTAACTTATCACAAAAAACATATTAGATGAGACCAGCAAATTAACTCATTGTCATGTACAAAAGATGAAAAACTCAAACTACTAACCCCGCCTCCAAAAAACTCCTTGATTACCCGAGGACTTAAGAATGAGCATTTATAAGTACTCAGTTTACAGTGCCTTTAAATAACATGCTAACTCAATAAAAGAGCACATGAATTATCTGTCTGAACAATATTTTTCTGATTTAAGGTAGCCAATCTTATAAAGGAAAGGGAAAGAGAAAGAAACAGTATTGATGAGATTGATGAAAATGTGTGTGCTAAATGTGAAGAAATGCGGTAAGGATGTCTCCATTTTTTTATGTTACTTTTTTATAGACCCACATTTCGGTGTGGGTTTATTTCATCACCCAGTCCGTCGGTCAATAATTAAGTTGTGAACATGATAGACTCTAGTTTTGATGGTAGTGCGAAGCATTGTGGTCATCATCCGGTACAACTGTCAACTAATAAGAACACAGATTTTTATGTATTTTGTTAACCTTGTGAACATGATAGATTTTAGATTTCTTGAAGGCATAAAAGATATTTTTTATCAAATATTGTCAATGTCCAAGTTTTCCTTTTCAGATAAGCTGCTGTTGAGACATAGCGTGGCTATCTTCTATTTATTTAATCAATTAACACTTACCTGTATGGTTTTTATTTTACATATTGAGTTCTTTGCACAGTTGCTTAAAAGGCAAGGTTGATTCACCCGGGCCATTACTCTTCCTTCTTGACGCATTTGCTTTCTTTGATATTATTTTTTGGCAAAGTGTTATGCCATTGGTTGCATAACAATACTGGTAATAATTAGGGTTGGTTCCAGCACCATGATGCATACCTCTTTGTTGTGAAAAATTGTTTTCAAGAATATCACTATTAATAAACAAAGGTGTTAACTTATGCTTAATTCCGTTTGTAACAATACTGACCAAGGCATTGAAACCAAGAATCAAAAATTGAACATCTTCCCTGGTTTCATGTGACATCAACTTTGATGCTGGGGTATCTTTTTCCCAATCCTTGAAAAAAGATAAAACTGTTGACAATTGTTGGAGTCGAGGATCCCCAGTGTCATCAATGGGGCGTCTGTCTTGAAAAAATTCAATAATTATGCTGGTTTTTTCTAGCAATTTTATGGGACCATCACATTTGGCTGCACTTTCGGGATGAGTTCGACTCTCTTGAAATTTTCTAAAGAGATGGAGCATGTCTTTATCAAGGCATTCTTCTGCCAAATGGTTGCGCATCTTTTCAGCTTGATTGGGATATAAGTGTTGGTGAGTAAGTTTGTGATGTATGGACAGACCATGCGCTTTATCCCATTCATAAGCGGCAATGAATGTTTTCCAGGTTATTTCAGAATTGTCTATAGTAAGCAATCTGGTGTGCCATTTGTCACTTCCACTTTTTAGAATATTGTTTCTTATTTTTTTTATCAGATGAGATGGATCAGCCAAAAACACAAGAGGAAAACGATTGCTGAATGGATTCAAAACTGACATATCAAGTGATGGTTCTGGAAAGTGCATTTTAATAAAAGAGCGATTGTTTGAAGCTCCATCAAGACATGTATATATTACATGGAAGCCCCATGTCTCCAAGGCCTGAACAACATCCCAGAAAACAGAATAGATTTGAGGACCACTAGCTTGGTTAGTCGGATAATGGGCTACTAGAAACCTAAAGCCTGTCAATCCATGAAACATAAATTGCAGCACATGATTAGCTAGTTGTGTTTGACTTTTACCAGAGGATATGTTTTCTGCCTCCAGACCCAGATCAGAGAATCCAACCAGTTTTGAAGTTCCGCCTCTCGTTGCAATTTGTATGTCTTCTTGAATCGCCATTTCGTCCAGGATTAAACCCCCATAGAACCCTTCTGACAATAACTGATCATGTTGTGCCTGCATGAACATCCATTGTAGCATGTCATTATTGACTCCGGCTTTCTGTTCAACAGAGTTTTTGTAGCGGCTTAGTGTAACTTCGGATGGTAGAATTAAATTTCCGGTTTTAGCTAACTGTTCGTATGCTCTCGGACTTCGTGTCCATACAGATAATGCTAATTGAATAATGCTAGGATCCCACTTCCTGGCGTGAACATCATTACACTGTGAATTTTTTAATTGAGACTTGATTATATCAACTTGACCGTTACTAAGATATGGTGCATTGACTTTTAAAAATTCAACAATTTGAACTGGTGAATATTGAGTTTTAGAGGTTGCATTTGCATCTAACGGGGATTCAGTCACTTCAGGTGGATTTTCAATTTCTGTCGTTGATGTACTTGATTTTACTTTTGAAAGATTTTTACAATGATTGCATGTATTGTTTGTTTTTCTGTTTTTTAATGGTAGAACTTTTAGGCAAGTTGTTGAATAGCACACTGCTGAATTTTTAGCATTTGTTTGAATTATAGCGTTCTCTTTTTTATCTGTGGCAAGTAACGTTGATGGTAAACCTTCACAAAATCTAACTATTTTTAGCATGGAAAACAGAGACTGTATTGAATTTGTGTTGAACTGAAGTGTTTCAAATGAAAACATGTTTTTAACCCTTGTACCCCCCACAGAAATATTTAGCAAACCATTGTGGTCAATGTAAAGTTCCATGTACACTTTATTACTGTTGCATAATAGGCCTGTTTCTTTTCCAATAGTAATGCACAATGCCGTTTTTCTTAATATAAAAAAATCTGGTGGTATAAATTCAGATATGTTTTCAAAAGAGACTTGTTCTGAAAATTCAGTTCTTTTAGCAATTCCTTTAAATACATAGTACCGCTTTCCCCAGTTTCCAGGTTCCCTTCTTTTCAGGACTTTAACTTCAGGAAAAGTCTTTTTCATGTAGTTCCCTATACACTGTCTTGAAGTACTCTCAAAGTTTTCATCAAAATCTTGTACAACTTCTGTTAAAGGTATTAACGAATCCTCATTCTCAACATAATGCTTATATAACCTAAATGTTTTTTTAAAAAAAAAAGAGACATTTTGGGAATCTTATTATATATAAAATGTAAATGGTATTTTCATAAAAATTGCAAATTTATAATCACATTTTGAATATCTTCAATTTTTTTACAGTAAATAAAGCAATCAAAATGTTTCGGGTCATTTAAAGGTTAATCTTATTCTATAATGTATATACTGGTATAATAAATGTTATGTCATGTGGAATTAACGAAAAATATAATTTGATGTTTTCTTTTTATTGACATACAATAATATCTGGTCTGTTTTGCCCATTGTCAGTGGTGCAGCATGAAGAGCCTGGCAAGCCACAGCATCTAGTTGTTCACATGGGACGAAAAAAAATGAGGTGTTGTGTATACGTTGGTGTATACCTTAAAGAACGTTTGACATTTGGAAATCTAGTAAGAGTAGGCCGAAGCATCCCAGTTCGAGCAAAGATTCACGAATAGTACTGCATGTCGTATGACTGTCTTTATAAGCTTGGATGGTGCATGAAAGTAGCACCGAAAACCCCTCTTTAATTCATTTCCCCAAACCAAATAATTTACAAATGCTTATTGTCATTTTGGAACGATCTGGATGGATATCCAGTTTTAACCCAACTGTGCACTGTTCCAACAAACTGATAATCAAAGACTTGAAGAAGATGTGTAGTTGCAGTCTGTCAATTTGTGCATCCAAAGAAAAAAATGATGGCATAAACCAGAGTGAGTACTGTAGAGTGGCACTAGCCACAGGTGTTTAGACTGATTTGAAATGTTTTAAATTCATAAGCCAAAAATTGATGAAACATATAATTATTGATTCTCCAAAAATAGCATAGACCTGAGGTGTCCGGTTTGTGGCATAGGCATAGCAAACAAAAGAATGGGCTGGAAGTCTATACCATTATATGGTATCAGTATCCAGATATGAAAAAAGTGTTCTTTATGATTTAAGAAATAAAGTTGCTATCTGATATGGGTGGGAAGGGGGGACTTTATTTTGGGCCTTTTATTTTGCCTTGATTTTTTATCGCTTTATCTATCTGCCCAAGAAATTTGCTCATATGGCTTTGCAAGGAACAGAAATAAAATTGTTTAATTATAGATATCTCCTTTATTAGGTATATATATATATATATATACATATGAAGAAGTAGTTAGAAGATTCCATTTGAAGTAGTTAATATGCATAAAATAAAGTAAATTTGCCCATTCTAGATAATTATTTTATTGCTCACATGTTTAATACCATCTTCAAAGTAATGTAGGTAGTTACTTTGAAAAATGTATTAAACATGTCAGCAATGTGTATATATTTATTAAATCTATTTTATTTTTCATAGATTAAATTATCCTAAGCATGTTACATACCAATGACAATATTCAGCCGTCATTCTGACATTCATAATTCGCGGTCAGCTGTGACAGTCAATTTTATTTTTAGTAACATGCTTTGACCAATCAAAACCAACGGCTTCCCCAAGCCGACGTCATTGACCTATTTCGGGCTATTTCGGGCTACTTCCGGTCTTGGGAAGTTGATCGTCGATAAATAATAGCGGTTCAAGTTTGATTTGTTACCAATAACAGTGTTAAATGACCAATTTAATTACATCGGAAGGTGAATAATAATCAAACAAAGTCTCGTTAGCAATAAAAATGACATGAAGTGTTAGAACTAGTGAGTATTGTGAGATGATATCAGACGACCAAGGTAAATCAGTCAAAACAAAGATGGCGTCTGATTTACCTTGTATTCTTTGTATTTAGTCAAGCAATAGTAAGAAGTTTTATTTTAATTTATTTTAATCCCTTCAAGTGCCTGTGGTTATATCAAGGTTGTGAACCCTATAGAGGTCACAATTTTGAACCGATTTTGATGAAACTTACCCAAATCGCTTTCTTTTTTTAACTTGTGGTCCCTCTGGAGGTCAAAATTATTATCCGATTTAAAAAACCGTTTGATTATATCACCGTTACATGGAAGTTATGAATAAGTCTGAATTTCGTGAAAATCGGACCAAAATTGACGCACAAAATGGCTGCCGTTTGTACGCGAATAGTGTGAAAATATGTTATTATTATATCAAGGTTGTGGACCCCATAGAGGTCACAATTTTGAACCGATTTTGATGAAACTTGAAATACATGGTTATAACCTAAAGATCTTGGTTCCATTGCATATTTGCGCATATCGGATTGTAACTTCCTGAATTATTGCCCCTGATTGTACGAAAAATCGCCTTTATTTGCTTGTAGTCCCTCTGGAGGTCACAATTATTACCTGATTTAAAAAAAACCTGTTTGATTATATCACCGTTACAGGGTAATCTAGGTTAAGTTTGAATTTCGTGAAAATCGGACTAAAATTGACAAACAAAATGGCCGCCGTTTGTACGCGAATGGTGTAAAAATATGGTATACCAAGGTTGTGGACCCTATAGATGTCACAATTTTAATTCGATTTTGATTAAACTTGAAATACATGATTATAACCCAGAGATCTTGGTTCCTGTCGATATTTGCACATATCGGATTGTAACTTCCTGAATTATGGCCTCTGATTATACGAAAAATCGCCTTTTTTTTTATCTTGTGGTCCGTCTGGAGGTCACAATTATTACCTGATTTTAAAAAAATATTTCATTACACTGTAATGAATTTTCGGTTTGAATTTCATGAACATCGGACCAAAATTGCTGAACAAAATGGCCGCCACTTTTACGCGAATAGCGTAAAAATATGGTATATCAAGGTTGTGGACCCGGTAGATGTCACAATTTTAATCCGATTTTGATTAAATTTGAAATGTAAGTTTATAACCCAAAGATTGCGGTTCCTTTCGATATTCGGGCACATTGGACCATCTGGCCCCTTATTGTATGAAAAAATTGTACGTTGTGGACCCTATGGAGTTCACAATTCTATTCCGAATTAAAAAACCGTTTTACTATATCCCCGTTACACATTAATGATGGTTGAGTGTGAATTTCTTGAAAATCGATAATTGAACAGCTAAATCCATAATATTAAATGTTTCGTATACTTAACGTTAGCATGGGGCAGAACTTTATAAAAACCAAACAAATTCCAATGAGTTTCTGATAATTACATAATATGCGACAACTCATGTTGACTGCCCGGACGATTTAGCTGCTGTGTGGGCGTATGTTTCGTTGCTTGGCAACCTATTTTCTTTTGTGAAAATAGACTAGTAACGGGCCGACGGGTAAGGTTGGTAGCGCTGGGGACAGGCGGAAGCCCAGTGTCCGACTTGTTTGCATCGATAACAGGTGTCGTAGCGTTTACTGACTTCTTTGAGTTTCTCCTTGAGTTTCTCCTTGTGTGTAGACTTCTCGTTGAGCTTCGCTTTGCGCTTCTCCTTGGGTGCTGACTTCTCTTTGAGCTTCTGTCGTTTCTCCTTGAGCTTCTCCTTGTGTGTAGACATCTCGCGGAGTTTCTCTTCTTTCAACTTCTCGCTGAGTTTCTCGCTGAGCTTCTGTTTGCGAGGTTGAGGCTGCTCATAGAGGGCAGTCTCTGTACCAATGTCCATTGTTTCCACACACAAAAGAGTTTTTGGACTGTTTTTTGGTTTCTGTTGCTCGTAGAGTAGCTCGTTGAGTGTCTTGTTGAATGGCTTGTTGAGTGACTCGCTGTGGGCAGTCTCTGTACCAATGTTCATTGCTTCCACACCCAAAACAGCTGTTGGACTGTTGTTGTCTGATGTTTGTTGAGTGGTTCGTTGAGGAGTTCGCTTCACCAGCAGTTTCCATACTACGTCTGAGTACTTGAGTGGATGTCTCCAGAATGAAGTGTCGGTGTTGTTGGCGGTGTTATATCCCCCAAATCATGCGATGGATGGCGTGGCATTCGCTCCTTGGTCGTATTGGTCATATTGGTCATAATAGACAACATCCAGATCGTTGAGCGGGTTGCGCATGACAGACACAGCGTAAACAATAGGGCATTGTCACGTGATAGTCCGATAGTAAATGGGGGGCGAACCAGTGATTCATTGTTTCTTGAGTCATTGTTACACCATACATCTTGACCAAACGATCCAGTACATCAAAAATAATCCGATCTTTCTCGTACCAGGTGACGGATGGACAACCTTGACTCTTTTTGTAATAAGCAAAATTAATCCGATCTTCCTCGTACCAAGTGATGACTTGATAGCCTTGACCCTTTTTATAATAGGCCTTCCAGAGGTGTGTAGGAGGGTACACCGTGTCCACCATATCACTTAATAACAACGTATCTTCTCTATTCATGTTTTCTTCTCATCAAAGCCGTTTTGAAGCCTGGTACCACCTCCCAGTATTGTCGCAGAGCGTGTTCCACATCGACTGCCCATTGGGGATCTGCTGTTGTCGAGTACCTGTTGTCGTGGCTCGTGCATGAAACTCCCCAATACTTTTTCGACATCGTCGTGGTTGTGGTCCTCTAATACTTGATCGAGATACATGTCAACGGGATGGGATGTCTGACCGGTGGTAGGACAGACTCCCAAACCCAGAGAGGAATGATACCGCTGACTAGGGTGATCGTATTCACGTATATTAGTGATGGTCTATAATAGGTAAATAGCGATGACTGACGCTATACGTCAGCCATCTCTGCCTCGATTTCTCCGTGATGGTATCCATAAGGTAAGGTGTTGTTCAATAATACAAAGCGTTTGTTGTATACTATTTTATAGATTTTCTCCTCCACACGTGACCATAGCCGTCGATCACGTGATCGCTCAATCTTGTGTGGATTGGTGACTGTGATTTTATCTTGGGCGAGACCGATGACCATCTGTTTCACGGTGTCGAAATTTAACAGTTGACTGTTGCGGTAGTTGAGCGTAAATCCTCTGATTTTACACACCGTTTCGCCAATACTCAGTTGATAAGCGTAATTTTTGGGTCCACCAGATACAAACTGGCGTATCGACAATGTGTCGGGTAATTCGTTCTTCGATTCGCCTAACAAATTTCCTTCCGGGGGGCTCCACTGATAGTGATCATATTTGAATATGGCACTGTCCGTATCAAAGTAGCACACACGTTCTCCCAGTGGTTCCAATACCGAATACAATTTCAACCGGGCATGGGCTGTCACAAAAGCAGCCACCACGACGTTAGTAATGGGACATGGTCTCACGTGTTCTTCTTTTTTTAATTTTTTCACCATAATCATGTTGTCGTTCACGAATCGAACATCTTTGATGGTTTCGGTGACATCCATCATGGGTGGAAAATAATCGGCAGGGTCTGTCATGTACACGGTTTGCGTAAAATTGTCGCCTTGTCCGAATTTTTCCCACGTGTTCAATTGGAGCTTGCTAAAACTTCTCAGGCCATTGTTGGGTATCATGGCTTCGTGATTTAGTTGAATGCCTTCCTTATCGTACGCGTCTTGGATGAAGCTTCCATCTTCTTTTTCAAGTAATGATCGATGTATCCAGCAAATAATCCTCCAGACTTGGATTGGCTGTCGTACTGACTCCATTCGCTCCAATGCCACACTTTGTACACGACGAGGAGTTGATAACCCATCACCTGCCTTCTTCAATTCCAACGACACAAAAGTTCCTACCCAGGCTCGTTCCTTCTGTTGGTGTGTACAGTCGACGTAGTGTGTGATCTCACTTTTTTGCATGTGCTGTTTCGCACATCCCCGACACAGCGGAAAGGTGAGTTTCCCGCTGTATCGAAACGGGAGCACGAGGTGATAGAATTGACGGGGTGGAAGCACAGAACACTGGATGAGACCTTTGTACTGTTCCCATGCTTGACTGGGTCGTGTGATGATGTTTGGTTCTTTGAGAGGAAATCTGCCGTATTTACACACCCATGGATAAAGGGATACCACGTCCACGTATCGGATCTCTTCGTCGGGATGTTCGGCCTTGGCCATCAATTGACAGGCATTGGTTCTTCCTCCAAAATAGCCATCTTCCATCTCAGGATCACGACGACGTTCTTCGTTCGATTCACATTCCCACATGACTTTGATCTCGGATAGGCAATACACGTGGAGTAACTTGTGAAGACGATCTTGGGTGTGCTGATACAAATCACGCATGGTTCTAGACGGGTCATAGGGGTGATGATGTTTCACGTCTTGTATGGGCCTAGGGTAACAGCGAGGGCATTCGTGATAGGCACACCCCATGAATTTGTAGCCCATGTTATCGTCGTAACCATCTAAATGATACTCGTCAATTCTCACTACACCCTGGTTATGGGTATGTCGAATCTGTGGAACGCGTCTTTGCTCTCGCAGTGCTGTTCCCATTCCAACCATCTCAACGCTATGTTAGATTGTTGTCGCGGTCGAAATTGTTTCCAATCTTTTCCGGCTTCGGTTTCCTGCATCAAGACTCGAGGAATGATGGCCATAGTGTCAGGTTCCAAATAATGCGTGCGAAATACTTTATTACAGGCCGACGACAGCGTGAGACTTTCCACAAAAGGATTGAGGCCCATGTCCATCAAAATCATTATTCTGAATGCAGCACAGCCTCGTCTGAGGACATCCACATCGCCCTTGCAATACCGTATTTTTCGGTGTATAAGGCGCATGCGTAGATAAGGCGCAGGGCGAGTTTGGCAGAGGTATTTCAGGAAAAAATAAAAGTGCATGCTTTAGGCGCACCCTTCTCCGGCGTCTTGTGAAACACGTGCAATACCATACGTGATTCAAATACACTTGGATCTCCAGTAACTGGGCCAAACTTACTGCTTACAGTTATACATGTAATAATTACCGATATTTAGCCGTATCAAGCTTTATATATATTTCTTTATGAAACAAGAAATGATATTTATAGTTTTTGCATTGCATAAGACTTTATATTTATTATAACATTAACTTTCTATTGAATTGTTTCATATCTGAAAAGGTAATTCTGGCGCTCGTACGGTAGTCAAATTGTCGTTAAAATCCCGATAACAACAAACATGACCGTCTATTACTTTCTGTTAAATTCACGAGGTATTGGTGATAAACAAATGAAATAATAACTGTAGAAATAATTTATTATGATCAGCTAGCTACTCACGACTTAAATCCTAACTACCGGTAAAAGAGAAACAATACTTCCAGTTCATTTAAACTATCCTAACAACTGACAATGAAACGGTGTCCATTGCCCCGCCCACTACACGCGGCATGACAATACCCAAATTGTAGCCATTTAGATCTATCAGTTACATAATACAATATTATTTTAATACCAATCAAAGAAACAATGATTTTGTGAACTATAAACAACTTCGTAAAGCATACCGTGACAACTCACCGGTAGATAATTAACGATACCGGTAATTTATAACAATGTATCAATCAGTGAATCTATGTTGCATGAAACTATCGGTAACTTGAAACGGCTTGATGTAAAATTTGCAGCTATGTATAGAAAATACCAACGAACATTCCATAAAGTTTCTAAAAATTATTTATTTAGAATGGCTACGAGACGAACCGTTAAAGTTCCAATTTCATATTTTCTAAGAAAGTCAAAGCATAATTATTTCTATGTCTTTTGCTCAAAAGGTTGTCAACTCACTATTATACGATCATGGGAAAAATTTGTGGGGCATTAGAAAGGGTGACACAGGCTGATTGAGGAAATAGTTACTCAATTACCTCCCTTGTTTTCCCATTCCTCTCCATGGACGGCCATCTTCAAACGTTTGAATTTGAAGTTGAAAATGATATTTTTGCCAATTTCTCAACTGGCAATAGTGAATTATAGGATTAATAGGATTATTCTTTAACAAGGTAGGACTGTTTATAGGTTCAATCTGTTTTAGGGCTTTGTTTTAATACATTTTAAAAATATAACTTAATAAAATGCTATTGGAACTTTAAAGAATACGGTAACAGTGTCGCGGGTTGTGAATTTAATTTTTGCGAGTCGAACGTAAGACGGCTATGAATTTGTAACTTAGTAACCAAGTAAGGAAGCGCATAGATAGAGCGTGGCACGTTATCCACAAATAGAGAAAGAATTGGTTGACTATATGTCAATGATATACGTCGAGCAGATTTGCTGTTTCGACGACAGGTTAGACTGAACAGCTTCAACACATGACATGTCAGTTTAACTGTAATCCCACCCTTACTACCGATGACTTATATTGAACCAATGAAAATGCTTGTATGAATGCGTACCCCGCCCTATACGTCAACTTGACTGATAGCACCATCGACCTTGAACGGGGACATGTGTGGACTGTTGGTAATGGCCAATCTACACGGAATAGCAGAAATATATGATGTGGAAATAGAAAGAAATATTAACGATACGAATGCTATTTTTTGAAACATCGTTAAAGTAGAATGGCTATCGGCCGATGGTGTTTGCATTGCCGGTTATGACTAACAATATACCGTACACGGAATAGCATAAAAGGACGACATCTTTTTTTATGCACGAAATAACAGAAATACGGGCGATAATTATTGACATATTTTAACCGTATCTAAAAGATTATTGATGACATGGACGCATTTTAAAATATCTAAAACATTTATGACAAATATAAATGGACACAAAGGGAACAATATTGTCTTTAGTTTGAGTGGTAACATATCATAAACTTTTGAGGCAGCGTCACCGGGCCCGTATCTACAGGGGGGCGCGGGGGGGCAAGGCCCCCCCGCGTGAAATGCTCGCCCCCCCGCTCAGAAATTGCGAACAATCATTAAAGTATACACACAGTTCCTTATATTAACCTAAAAAAAACTACGCTTCCCTAAGCAGGAGGAGGTATAATTCAGGCGACAAATGAATTGCGCGCTAAACTACAATCGAAAGACTAGGTAGCTAATAACAATCCAGGGAGACAACTCTGCCGATACCGTTTTAGGCCACGTTGTCACAAACACTACATACATTATTATTGACACTAAGAAAACAGGTAAAATAATTGTTTTGTCCAAGGAGTTTGGAAATATAGATTGGTCCGAACTGATGGATAGATATATTACGTCAAAGTCACCGAGGGTAAGGTCTGAAACGGCATCTACATCTATGAACAGAAGTAACGAGGTCAGCAAATGCCCAAATGATCTTGGAATGTTGACCACTTGTCCGGCACAACCGCAGACAGGTGTACAATTTCCGAAAAATTCTTCTGGCCGGAAATTTTCACCCATGTGGTATGCACGTTTTCCATGGCTTGAGTATTCTGTAGAACGTGACGCTGCCTTCTGCTACTCGTGCCGACATTTTGCCCCTGCTTCGTCTTTTAACTATGACAACTTCGCAGTTAAAGGCTACAATGGTTGGAAAAGATCCCTTGGTGACAAAAACAAAGGTCTAGAGCTACATAGTCACGCTGCAAGTCACATCGATGCTATGAGTAAATGGGAAGAACGAAAACGTCGAACCAGTTCTAGAAGTACGGTAAAGGAACTAGTTTCAAATAACGTATATGAACGCAGGCGCTACTACGTGCGAGCGATTGCAGAAGTAATCCAGTTTTTGGCTGTGAACGAACTGTCGTTCAGAGGAGATTACGATAAAATAGCTCACAGTGAAAGTGGTCTTTTTACCGATATGTTTGGTTTTGTGGTATCGAGGGACAAACATCTACAGGATATAATCAGTGAAATTCCATTAAATGCTACCTATAAAAGTCCAAATATACAAAATGACGTCATAGACATACTGGCAAAGATCGTTACACAAAGCGTTGTTGATGACGTCAACGGTGCTGATGTTCCATTCGCGACAGTACTTGCAGATGGCACTCGAGACAAAAACAATCGCGAAAACATTAGCATTGCTCTGAGATATGTTAAAGATGGTAAAGCATTTGAATCTCTACTATACATGCCAGAAACCCAACAGTTGGACGCTTCTTCATTGACTACATTGATAGTGAAAACTCTCCGTGATACTGGCATAAATATTGGTCACATTATCTCGCAATGTTACGATGGCGCAACAGTAATGAGTGGCAACAAGGGAGGAGTTCAGAGACTACTGCAAAATGAGCTTGGGCGGGAAATACCCTACGTTCACTGTTTTAATCATCGGCTACATTTGGTGGTAGTTGCTGTTGTATCTAGAATAGATGCAATTAAACAATACTTTGATCAAGTGGGTTTGATCTACACTTTCTTTCAGAAGATAAAAGCGGCAGAAATTTACGAAGGAACGAGCATTAAGCGCGTATTGGATACTCGTTGGAATGGTCACCTTAATGCAATCACAGCTATTGTTAACAACTATACCGAAATTACTAATGCTCTCCGAAAAATTGGTTCAAGACAGTTTAGTCAATTTGACGGCGAAACAGTCGTGACTGCTGTAGGTTTGGCTAGTGTTGTAATCACACCAGATTTTCGGTTCATTAGTGTAACAATGAAAAGGGTGCTTGAACTCCTAAAACCAGCTGACCAACTTTTACAAAAGAGAAATACGGACTTAAACGAAGCGATGTGCCTAATTGGTACGTGTATGGATCAAGTACGAAAACTCCGTAACGAAGTATCATTTATCGAAATATCAGAATGCTGTGACGAACTAATGAGCGATTGCGAACCTGCCACAAAGCGTCGTAATGTCCAACCACCAAGTCACATGAAACACTTTTTAACGTTGGAACCAACGGGCCACAGTCACCGACAGTCAGACGCAACAGACAACACCCAGATCCTATTTGAAGTAGTGGACAGCGTTTTGACAGAAATGGAACGGAGATTCATCAATCAAGGGTGGTTGTATGAGGCGGTCACTGCCATGAGCAGAAGATCTGAAAAGTTCTTAGATCTAAAGACTCTTGCTCCATTATCGCGCTTGGGAATTACCATACCATCAAGTGCTGAACTTCAAGTCTGTAAGGCTTACATTGGTCGTCTAAACATCCCTATTGACGAACTTGACTCCAGCAAATTGTTAGAATTATTGTATACAAATCGTGCGGCCTTTTCCGATACCTACGCTTTGGCTGCTACAATAGCTACATTCGGGTCAAGCAGTGCAGTATGTGAGGCAACATTTTCTACCATGGCCAGTATAAATAGTGAGCAACGTCGCTCCATGACGTACATGCGACATCGTAACTTGGTTCTGTTGGCATTTGAACGAAGACGAACTAAAATGATTGACATGGACCAATTTATTACCAAATTTCAACCAAAACACACGCGACTGCATCTGTCATAAACTAACTGTTTGAAGCCATATGCCAGGAGCGAAAAAATTATTAACATTTACCAGTACTGAGTACTGACAAAGTAAAGTGTGACTCGAAACAAAAATTTAGCGGTATTTATTTAAAACGCTATGCTATTAGTATGCGCATATCAATCCAATGGTATCTCATTACTTTATAAACCATTTTTTTGTACTAATCTAAAATATTTTTAAATAAATTTAAAAAATCACTATTTTTTTGGTTTGAATACTTATTTTAAAATGTTTATTAGACGCCTAGGTAACTACATTGCATGATGATTACAACAGTCTGTTAGAATGACCTTTCCGAAAATTTCCTCAAAATGTTCGCCCCCCTACCGAAAGGTAATGCCCCCTCGCTTAATGGTGTCTAGATACGGGCCCGGACTGAGCGAACACGTGACCGACGTAAATTCTCTTCGGCTTCTTAAAATTAAATTGGTAGATTTTTGACAGTAATGATGTCGCATTAATACAGGATGATTATTTTGTAATTGTTCTTGCCTTGCCTTCCCCCGATTATCGAGATTTTAAGACGTGGGTTGTTTTCTACCGGTCCAACAGCAACACGTACCTCTCGACTGCTCGGCGAAATATTCTGATTTCAAGATAAATGCATCGTGGAAAAAAGTGGAATAGTTATAAAGAAGAAAGCGCCTAACTAACTTCCTGTAACTTTTAAACAATAATATTTAAAACCCGAGAATAACATTTTTTTTTATTAAATTCCTGTAAAACAAACAGCTGCTCATTGACAGGTCATACACGTTATAATACTGGGGTCACGGGGCATCTCAAGTTGACATACATTGTTCAATTTTCAAAATGGCGCTCTGTCGTCATGGAGACGTCTGTAATGGGAGATAACTCCATTTAATGGGGACATCTCCAATTGGCCACAGATCACTAATTATTTCCCCATTGACTTTAATGTTAATTCTCGTCTCTTAGACCGGCTGTAACTTTTTCCCAAATATTCGTTGGGTAGAACGCTTTCTGCCACAGATGGAGCAACATGTGGCAAACTCTGGCCCAAAAGCATGTATGAGGTTCACCATGAAAAACTTGAGATACACAGGCTGGAAGTCGAGACAACTAAACAAGCAATTTTCGGCCCTCCCTTTCAACGTAACCAACCTCACAACCCTTGTATCCTTCCGCCTCAAAATCATGAATATTCACCAAAACCTGGCAGAAAATGTATTTTTAAACCCTTTTCTTCAATTCTACACCAAAAAGTCAACAAAAATCGACATGCAAAAGGGGAAAAAAGGGAAAGGGAGAGAAGGACTAAAAATAACTTTCGCCCTACATTCGTAGGTGACGGCCCATGAATATTTAGTGATCTGTGTCCAATTAACCGTACCGCTCAATTCGAACCGTTTAACCGTCCAATTCTAACCGTTTACGGTTATCCGACTAACCGTAGGAGCACTAGTTGATAGCACGATCTGCGCATTCTCACGTTGAAACGGAATTTCCTCGGATATGTCTAATCAATCCATCACAAGAAACGATTGTATTAGAGACTAATCAAGCTGTTGGCAAGGCAGTAGAATTCAACGAAAATGACGTCATGACACCGTTGGAGACGGGTGGAGGGGATGATAATAGTAAGGTTAATTCACTTAAAATTCCAGAGCATTTAGTAGATTTATATGACAGATCAAAAGGACTGTTAACTCCAGCTGACCAATTTAAATTGTCTAAATTACTTGTTGAATACCAAGACGTATTTGCCAAAGATCAATTTGATTTGGGGAATTTTACCTTTCTTGAGCATAGCATAGAAACCAAAAATTCGAAACCCATTAAGCAAAGCTTACGCAGAGTTCCGATTTGTTTCGCAGGGGAGGAGGAAGCACATTTTAAAAAAATGTTAGATTCAAAAGTAATTCAGCCGCCAAGTTCTGATTGGACGTTTTGGGGTTTTGCTTATTATATTAGATACCGTCGCCTGTGTGTTTGGTGTGTGATTGGATAATTTGTTTTTTTGTAGCCCAGGAGATGCTAACCTCCCGAAAGTAAACGGGGAGGAGTGTTGTGGTTAGTGGTCTGAGACACGACAGTAGACGGGACTACTTCGTTGGACATTCCTACGCTACAGGTATATAAGCCGTAGGGATGAATAGATGTTGCCAGAATTTATAGAGTTTAGAAAGAGTAATAAGGTATTGTTGTTTGACGTTTTGCGGACATACACCGGAGTGGGACTTCGGGGAATTTACATTAGAAACAATTTTTGTTGTCAAGAGTTACCCCTCTCCAGTCTCGATTAGCAGGCCACACTTATGTCACTGAAGATTGAAAGTGTTTGCTAAACACACAACATGAAGACTAATTTCCCATTCAGCTAAATATTTTTAAACATTAGAAATATTTGATTGAGGATATTAATTGGTTTTCTTTTGTCCCCCACCACTCCTAGCAATGTCATCCATCTTGAATTGGTTGCCAGTGAGGGGAATTATGGGATACTTGTTGAATGGTTAAATTTTAACCATATGGTTATTGAATGGTTAAATTTTAACCATATGGTTACATAACAACGTCGTTAAACGTAGTTGAACAACACAAATTTAACCACTGGTTATGTAACGATTAGTTAAATATATAACCAATGGTTATACGTAACCACATGGTTAAATTTAACTAAAAGTTGAACAACCGGCCCCTGATTGTATCCAAAATATCTCGTAACTAATTGTGACGTCACGGCGAACATCGCTATACTGTCTAATCTGTAAAACATGTGAATTTGGTGTAGGCTACAGTTTTAATTTATAAGAGCACATAAAACGACCAAACAAAGTAAGCTAGTGCTTACTATATACACTTTTCAATTTTTGCATTTTAATTGCACGCAAAACACGCAAACACGCAAAAGTTTTATTTGTGATACAATTAGGCACAAAAATCCCTCAAAAGTTTTATCAAACAATCTGTCCATAATATTTCATATTTAATGTATTCGACGTTAAATCTGTAATAAATAACAAACAACAACATAAGGCAGAAGCATTAATGAATTGTTATGAGCGGGCCTTTCTCGTCTTGCATTGTTATAGACTATAACTTTGTGACTGGAAAATTTTACTTTGAATTCTAAAATACCACATTTGATGGGGACTGGAGAGATGGTATATTGCTTCGGTGAGATTGTTTGATAAAACTTTTGAGGGATTATTGTGCCTGATTGTATCACAAATAAAACTTTTACGTGTTTGCGTGTTTTGCGAGCAGTCAAAATGGCAGCTCCCCTTTGATCAAATAGTGTAAAACCATGTAGTATCCGATGTTGTTGAAACTTAAAATATAGATTTATACCCCAAAGATGTCGGTTTCTATCGATATTGAAAATTGATGCATATTGGACTGTGACATCCTGGATTATGCCCCCGCATTGTATGCAAAATATCTCTTTCAGTTTGTTCTCCGTCCATCTTTTGTAATTTTTTGTGTGGCCACCTGTACATTTCCAAAATTGCGATTTGAAGGTTAATTTGTAGTTTTTTGCAAGTTGTAATGCTTTGCTAGTCTATTAATTGTGGCCCACAGCAAAAAATGGTTTTAAGATTTTCATTTTCAACAATATAAAAATGTCCATTTATTATATGGTCATCATATATGATTTTGAAAGGGGGGGGGTATTATCACGAATTTTCTTCATGGATTATTGTGCCTGATTGTATCACAAATAACATTTTTAAGCCGGTCGTACATGAGCAAAGAAAATTTGACACATTTCTTTGACGATCTCTTCAAATTTTCTTTGACCGTGTACGAAGCATGGTTGGTTGGAACTGACGGTTCCCCGTGTGAAGCAACCACATTCATAGAACAAAAAGAAAGCTTGTGTAATAAAAAAAATTCAGAATAGTGATTTCCCATCGTGATTACGATGTCTTTGGCGCGTAGGAAAGCGGCCATGGATTGTGGAATAGGTGTCCCGTTGTAGATGCAGGATTTCTACCGTTCGATCAGTCCAATTAATAGGCATATTTGCAATTTAATCAACGAGACGATAATCGAAAGTTCAACTACTTTTTCTTTGCACTTATCCGCCCCTGCGTCGAAAAATGAAAGTGAAATCATTAGATGCGCGCGCAGTTTTGTGGCAAAGGAAAATGTGGCAGATTTACTCTCGTACACGAGCAAATTTCTTTGACAAATCTCCATTGTCAAAGAAAATTTGCTCGTGTACGACCGGCTTTAGTTTGGGAACCTTCTTTCCATTTTGTGCTTTATCTCGTTTGCGTGTTTTTGTCGGTTTTGCGTACAGTCAAAATGGCAGCCCCCCCCCTCCCTCTTTTGATCAAATAGTGGAAAACCATGTAATATCCGATGTTGTTGAAACTTAAAATATACGTTTATACCCCAAAGATCACGGTTTCTGTCGACATTGAAAATGGATGCATGTTGGACTGTGACATCCTGGATTATGACCCCTGATTGTATGCAAAATATCTCTTTCAATTTGTTCTCGGTCCATCTTTTGTAATTTGTGTGACTGTACATTTCCCAAATTGCGATTTTAAGGTTAATTTGCAGTTTTTTGAAAGTTGTCTTGCTTTGCTGGTCTAGTAATTGAAGTCCACAGCAGAAAGTGTCCACAGATTTTTATTTTCAAAAATATGAGAATGTCCATTTATTATATCGTCATTATATTTGATTTTGAAAGGGGTGGTGAGTTATTATCACGAACATAACAACCCTGCCCCTAATTGTGGTAGAATGTTTAAACTTGATGTAAATGTTCATTAGATGAATGTCTTGAATGTGTCCACTGATAAAGATTCTCCGCAAAAGCTAAGCAGTGCTAAGCAATTCCATTCTGCGATGCTGTGGGGTGTGATAATTTACCTAACTGATAGAGAGTGATGAAACCTTATGTATAGTTTCGCTTCAAGGTACTTCAAATCCTTGACTGAGTTTGATCTTGAGCATATTCTATGTTACCTCTCTTTCCCTTATAACACAAAATATATACTGAAAGACTATATAGTGTATAGTTTCGCTACAAGGTACTTCAAATCCTTGACTGAGTTCGATCTTGAGCATATTCCATGTTACCTCTCTTTCCCTTATAACACAAAATATATACTGAAAGACTATATAAAGCCAAATTATGATGAAATCAATGTAAATTGTATAACAGTAAAATGAACCAAAAAGGGCTATGTAAATATTTGCAATTTCAGATTTGCCATATTCATCTTTCGAGCTACTGGATTGAAGTTTCAATTGAACCTTCCGGGGATGTTTAGAAATCTGTGGATTTTTACGATTGACCGCTTAACGGGAGTGGCCTCGTAATAAAATCTGGTGTTTTTTGTGTGCTGACATCAACTAATATTACGCTTGAATGCATGGGAAGCAAACACCAATACTTGCATCGGTAATTTTGGCCGTCACTGTATCTCCGACATAACTTCCGTAAATTTGTCATTTTGTACCAACCTTCAATACTACTGTCTATCATTGTGATGCATTCGATAATATTCATCCATTTTTGTGAAGAAAATCGATGAATTAATTTTATTTTATCAAAAAAGCACTTGGAACAAAATAATCATCGCTGATATTGCCACCGATTCACAGGGGGTATGTAATGTTACAGGAGGCGCTAAAAACGTCCATTTAACAACATAGTGGCAATGGAAAAGAGATGCTAGATAATCATGACAAAGCTCGGCTTTTCGTCGGTACTTTCAGTTTATTCAATCAGTGTCAAATAATGTTCCGTTACGTGTGACTGTGAAAACAATGATCAGGTTAGTCGTTTAATAAAACAAAAGATTAACAGATAATCCCGGGTTAATTGTTATTTTCACATTTCTTTTTACCTGATCAGTGGGAGTCCAGTTAATTAATTACTACTCACGGGATTAGCGTGGGCGTTACGAAGAACGACAAAATGGTATCATTCAACAATAGCCGTTGAGTGGGCGATGTTTTGTTAAATTTATTAGAAAAATAGAGACCGCTGGCCGCGTTAGAGGAGTGACCGTTGAATAAAGAGATGAAACAATAGAATTTTTACGGGGGAAATTTATTGTGACCGCTTACAAGGAGATGTCGCTGAATAGGAGTGGCTGCTCATCGTCAGTGCCTTTTTAATAAGGTTTTAGTGTAAGGTAAAAATTGAAGATTTACGGAATGTAGATGACAGATTAAAAGATAATGTTCGGCATCTTCAAAATCATGACAGCAAGCGCATACATGGCTTTCCGAGATGTGCCTTAAGAACTTATGACCATTTAAGTCACTACACGGAAGTCGACAATGTGAAATCTGATTTTTTTTCTTTTTCCTGAACTAAAGTATGATGGCGCTTCTTTGTCAACATGTTTAAATTTTCTTTTAAAGATAGTGATAGAGGGGTATGATTTATTAAGTCAGACATTCGGTTCCATTCCATAATCGAAAAGGGTATATATGATTTCGAAAATAAAGATGTTATGCAAAAAGTAATATGCAAAAAGCTTTTAGGGGAGTAATATCAATTCATGAAGATATGGTGGTGTAAGGTGGTCCTTATTTTTGGAAAAGGATATAAGTTTATGACGCTTTTGCCTTTCCTGTAGTGTGACAAAAACCCGTTTCCTTTTTATTTTGGAGTTGCGGTGGGAGACATCATACGTAGTAAATAATACCCTATTACGGGGTTGATATTAGAAATATCCCGAGACCGAAGGTCGAGGGCTATTTCTAATATCGAACCAAGGGTTAGTTAGGTATTATTTAACTTACACATCGACACCATTTCAATGACAGAGTGGTCAACATACCCCCATATAGCAATATAAACATGTCCATATCGCCCATGTTGGTTTAGCATGTTGTAGGGCGACGTCACTGCTGGAATTAGTATACTAATAGTGAACTGTTGTCCACCACTGCTCAAAATACCCCTGCGTTATTGTAGTCATACACTGACCAGTTCACCAGTAAAATGCTGTCAATGACTAAGTCAGGCGAAGAACGTCTTGTTGCCAGCCAGATTGCCGAAAGCAATTTGAATTTATATGAAAATTCGGACTAGGAATTATTGAAGCAGGTGAGCGTGTTGTACAATTAAAGTAAATTTTCGATATGGATGTTGGTAATCCAGCGCTGTATTCGGATATATCGCATATTTAGGAAAATAAAACTGATCTGAAAATGATAAACGTTTTCATATGGCCAACGAAGAAACGATTTTAAACGTTGCAAACAACGCTGTACCAAAATATACTTTAAGGCGTAAAACGTGGGCGTTTCATAAATCTCAAGCATGGTCAATTTGACGGAACAATCACCATAACGATGAAGAAAGGAAAATTACTAAGGACCTTTGAACACATGGACAATATTGATTTAAAAATTTGGTTAAAACACTTCGTGGTTGAAGTTAGAAAAAAGGACGGCAAGAAATACCCACTTATTTACGTTTTAAATGTAAGAAAAACTTGGATATTTTGAAAAACAGCGATTTTAAGAATTTCGCCAGGGTTTAGATGGTCAAATGAAACAACTAAATAAAATTTATTTTCCTTGTTTGCTTAATATGACGTCATCATGTTGGTACTATGGGATCACCCAATCCTCGGTACGATATCTCTATTATCGTTTATGGAATATCAAAGACAACACACCGTGAAGGTGTGTATTCACTGTTGGTTTTTTTTTTTTAGGATCTTGCCCATGGTGTTTTATCAGGAGATGTCCAAGCCGTCAAAAATGTTTTGGATTCAAAAAGGAAAATAAACATAAATTTTAGAAACATGGTATGTAAAATATCACTTATTATTTTAAAACAAAAACACATCGACGTTTTGAAGAGTGTTCTCTCAACGCTATCAGACTGATACAGCAATTCAGATATGAGACAAATTATAACAAAACTCAAACCATAGATGCCAACAACATGATTAAAGACATGTGATATCATAGGTTAAAATAGACAATGGACAAGATAAGGGAATTATATTAATAATAATAACTAGACCCGCAAGCAGTACTGAACCGACTTTCATGAATCAGAAAGGAAGGGTGTCATACAATAGCCAATTCAGCGAGCTACGTTAGTTGTTTTGATCCGGTGACACACGACGGAGAAGTTAATATCTGATTGACTTTAAGTTTATACACAGTGTCAAATATGGAAGACCAAACAGCTCTTTATTCAGTGTTCTTAGTTCTAAATTCATAGTCCTTAATTCTTACTTCTTCATTTGTTGTCGTATTTCGACATTTGTACACTAAAATTAACATTTGTATCTTAAAATCAATATTTGTTTCACAAATCAGACATTTGTCATATCAGATTTGTAAAATGTTTTTTAATGTAAGATATTTAATTTTTATAGAAAATCAAAAAATTAGTCTATATTTACATTTCATCAGAAAAACAAATATCGAACAACAAATTTCAAAATACAAATCTCCGCAAACATTTCTTTAAAAACATTTCTCCAAAAACATTTCTCGAAATTCATCTAACCGGAACATTAGAAATCAACCTGGCATACAATAAGTCACCATACATAAAAGAAGAATCGAGCAAGCATACAACAAGTAAAATCGTACAATGACCGTGACTTTAATGAAATCGCGTGCGTGTTATGTTTCTATATATAAATATATTGGTTGATATGATATAGCATTAAATAAAATAAATAGAAAGTAGACATATTTCGTTGGATCAATTTAAGAGGACTTTATCTCTTCTAAATTATGTATATGTCAGAAAATATGTATATATGTCAGAAAATATTTTACGATTGTTAAAATGTATTTTGATCTTCTTATCTTGTATTTCGTGTTATGGCCGGTATTTTGACGTTAAATACCCTCCCCACCCCTCATTTGTTAGTGCCAGTCAATTGTTTTTCTTTTTGCAAGTTATGTAAATATAAATTTACATTTTGTAGCAAGCATAAAAACATACTTTCCTGTAGTATATGAACAAATATCGAAAATTTCTTATTGAGATCGTTTTTATACGCCCACATTGAAATGTGGTCGTATATTGTCGTCGCCCCCGTCCGTCCGTCCGTCCGTCGGTCCGTCCGTCGGTCCGTCCGTCCGTCCGTCCGTCCGTCCGTCCGTCCGTCCGTCCGGCGTCCACAATTGCTTGTGGACGCTCTAGAGGCTAAAGTTAATATCCGATTGACTTTAAATTTATACACAGTGTTTAAGGTCATGAGACGAAGAAGCCTATTGTTTTTCAGCGATTTCCGATAATAACTACCAGAGTTATGGCCCTTGACGACTTCAAAAAATCTTGTGGACGCTCTAGAGGCCAAAGTTAATATCCGATTCGCTTTAAATTTATACACAGTGTTTAAGGTCATAAGACGAAGAAGCCTATTGATTTTCAGCGATTTCCGATAATTAGTGCCAGAGTTATAGCCCTTGATCACCTCAAAAAATCTTGTGGACGCTCTAGAGGCCAAAGTTAATATCCGATTGGCTTTAAATTTATACACAGTGTTTAAGGTCATAAGACGAAGAAGCCTATTGATTTTCAGCGATTTCCGATAATTAGTGCCAGAGTTATGGCCCTTGATCACTTTAAAAAATCTTGTGGACGCTCTAAAAGCCAAAGTTAATATCCGATTGACTTTAAATTTATACACAGTGTTTAAGGTCATAAGACGAAGAAGCCTATTGATTTTCAGCGATTTCCGATAATTAGTGCCAGAGTTATGGCCCTTGATCACTTCAAAAAATCTTGTGAATGCCCTAAAAGCCAAAGTTAATATCCGATTGACTTTAAATTTATACACAGTGTTTAAGGTCATAAGACAAAGAAGCCTATTGATTTTCACCAATTTCCGATAATTAGTGCCAGAGTTATGGCCCTTGATCACTTCAAAAAATCTTGTGGATGCTCTAAAAGCCAAAGTTAATATCCGATTGACTTTAAATTTATACACAGTGTTTAAGGTCATAAGACGAAGAAGCCTATTGATTTTCAGCGATTTCCGATAATTAGTGCAAGAGTTATCTCCCTTGATCACTTCAAAAAATCTTGTGGACGCTCTAAAAGCCAAAGTTAATATCCGATTGACTTTAAATTTATACACAGTGTTTAAGGTCATAAGACGAAGAAGCCTATTGACTTGCATCAATTTTCGATAATTAGTGCCAGAGTTATGGCCCTTGATCACATCAAAAAATCCTGTGGATGCTCTAGAGGCCAAAGTTAATATCCGATTGACTTTAAATTTATATACAGTGTTTAAGGTCATAAGACGAAGAAGCCTATTGACTTGCATCAATTTTCGATAATTAGTGCCAGAGTTATGGCCCTTGATCACATCAAAAAATCCTGTGGATGCTCTAGAGGCCAAGTTAATATCCGATTGACTTTAAATTTACACACACTGTTTAAGGTCCTGAGACTAAGAAGCCTACTGATTTTCATCGATTTCAAATAATTACTCCCAGAGTTATCTCCCTTGATCACTTCAAAAAACCTTGTGGCGCTGTAGATGCCAAACTTATCATCCGATTGACTTCAGATTGATACACAGAGTTTAAGGTGTTGAAACGAACAAGTATTTTGATTTTCAATGAATTTTGATAACTGAGCAGCTAAATCCATATGATGTTAAATGTTTCCTATACTAATTGTTAGCTTGGGGCAAAACTTTATATAAAGCAAACAAATTCTAATGATTTTCAGATAATTACAAATGTATTACAAATGTTTCATTACCAAAAAAAAGTAAAAATATGCGACAACCCTTGTTGACTGCCCGGACGATTTAGCTGCTGTGGGCGTATGTTTCGTTGCCTGGCAACCTATCTTTAAGATTTAAATCCCCGCCACCTCCCCTCACTTAATAAATAAAATGAAAGGAAACGGAGTTTAACGCCCTACTATTCTGCTCCGAACTGGGCCGATGAAGACGGGTATAGGCTATACAGTGTGCTATCAGGGAAATTTTGCCCGCACAGCGACACTACGGCCTACTCTTATATCGAATTCCAATTGTCAAGGGAAATTTTATGTGCACGCAAATGCGTACACGGGGCCTCGGTTTTTCGTACCATCCGAACGACTACACAGCTGTCCTTGTAAGGACCTCAGTCCTGCATCACTGACAAGGGGAAATAACGCCGGAAAATCTGTATGAACTTATTTCCAGGCATATTCACGAAAACATGATTTAGAAGAGGTTAAACATTATTTCGTTTGAGCAAAGAAGGGGGGTTTGGATGGTCTAATGAATAGCACGTACGCGCTGTACCATAAGGTCTGTCATTGAGTCAACTGGCGTGGTTTCGATGTACGTGTCGAGGAGTAGGGACGCCTGTCCAATCTCGTGGGTTTTCTCAGGGGCCTCCGGTTTCCTCCCACTGCTAAAGACCCTACGCGCAAGCTAATTATGGAAATAAAATTGAACCATGTGTTAGTTCCGAAATGACCTAGTTGTGTCGAGTGGTTGTTAAACTCCATTTCTCCCTCTCTTTGAACAAAGAAATATGTCGCCATCAGACAAAGCCTAATTTCTGAAAATAGACTACTTTCAATTTATTTTCGTTATCGAAGGCCCGGTTCGATTAGCCGTTCTACGCACGTGGTTTCACTAGAGAAATTAAATGAAATGGGTTTTAACATCCTATATATACTGTTCTGCTCCTAAACTGGGCTAATGAAGGCGGATATACGACATACAGTGTGTAATATAAGTCTTGTCTGGTACTCCATATTTATTACTGACCTCATTGTTAGCCAATCATCTGTCAGTATTATGTAGCTTCCGCCTGACTCAATAAATCCACATGTTTTGAACTGTGCTTAGTTAGTATTTATAATATAACGTTATAAGATACGTTACATGGTGTCAGAAGTGGTCCTTCCTGATGTTTACAGAAGAACCCACACGTTTCTGCACAGTTTGAGAACAATTTAGACAAGAATTAACCTAAAACCTGGCCAAGAGCCTTAAAATAAGGCAGTTAGCAGAGACCACGTGCGTCGGAGATTTTACTTTCACTATCCCCAACCAACACGAATTTGGTGTGAAAATTGATGTTTCGCTGAACTTTCTGTGTAGTTTATTAAATATACATACAAAATACGAAAATGGCAGAATACAACACACAAAGCAACACTCCTGCTATGCACTGGAAGGCCAAAGACCTAAGGAAAGAGTGGAAACGTTTCAGGCAACACTGTGATTTCACCTTCAAGGGTCCGCTAGCATCGAAGACAGAGTTAGAAAAAGTAAATTACCTTATGACGTATATCGGTGATAAAGGTAGATAAATTTACAATACTTTTACTTGGGCTCCTCCCACAACAAGAGATGGTCCAGCTGAGAATGAAACCCTCTGTGGTGTCTACGACAAATATTCTGCATATGCTGAACCCAAGCGAAATGAAATCACAGCTACAGTCCTTTTTAACAAAAGAAGGCAACAAGATGAAGAGAAATTTGATAACTTCGTCACAGACCTATGTCTTCTTGTGGCTGACTGTGGCTACGTTGATACTGATCGCCAGTTACGAGATGGCATTGTTCTTCGTTCCTTGTCAGGCATTTGTGAAAAATGTCTTGAAGTCAGTGACGCAGATTTAACTTTAGCCCGAGCTATTCAAATTGGTCAATTGTATGAAACTTCAAAAGCTGACATGAAAACAATCATTGATGAAGACCCCAAAGTCAATTATGTCTACCAAAATAGAAAGCCAGGAAAGAAGAAATCGGACTTAAGAAGGAATGAGAAGAAAAACAGAAATTTCAAAGCTAGAAATAAGACTTTTAAAGGTAGAGAGTCTGAAAGATGTAGAAAATGTGGTTACCACCCTTCCCATACATCCTGTCCAGCCATAGGCAATACTGTGGTAATTGTCACAAGATTGTTCACTTCGCAAAGGTCTGCAGGACAATCCCTAGGAGACGAAATCAGGTTAATCTAGTAGAGGACTCTGATAGCGAAGATGAAGAATTCCTACACACCATACACAAAGTAGACGATGGTATTGTTAATTCAGACGAATGGTGGTAATACGTTATTATTAGTAATCAAAAGCAAAAGGTTCAAATTGACACTGGTGCATCAAGGCCAATATTGCCTTATAAGACTTTTACTAAAATGAACATTACAACCCCACTTACTCCAACTAATAAGAGATATTCATCTTATAGTGGACATTGTCTGAAAGTTGAAGGATGTGTCACACTACCTACTACATATAAAGATAAAACATTAGATGTAGAATATACAGTAGTCCACACGGATAAAGACATACTACTCTCAGGGAAAGTTAGCAAACATCTTGGTCTTATAGAAAGAGTACATACTATAGCTGAGATAGATAAATATCCTGAACTCAAGGAGACCACAGGTACTTTACCTGGAATGTACAGTCTTAAAATAGATCCTTCAGTTAAACCAGTTGTTCATGGTCCAAGGCGACAACCTAAAGCCTTAGCAGCTCAAATAGAAGATGAACTTACAGAAATGGAACAAGCTGGTCAAATAGTTAAAGTTACTACTCCAACAGACTGGGTTAGTTCTATGGTAGTGGTTGTCTAAAGAAAGCAGAAAACTCCTTCACTGCGCATCTGTTTAGATCCTAAAGATCTAAATGCTGCTATTAAGAGAGAACACTACCCAATACCGACTGTTGAAGAAGTTGTAGCCTCATTTCCTCAGGCAACAGTCATGTCCGTACTTGACGCTAGAAATGGTTTTCTACAGATCAAACTAGATTATGAGTCCAGTTTACTCACCACCTTCAATACACCTATATGACGGTACCGATGGTTACGACTCCCGTTTGGTATAAAGTCGGCACCTGAAATTTTCCAGCGCATAATGGATAACATGCTAGAAGGTATAACAGGAGCTAAAGCCATTATGGATGACATCTTCATAGGTGGTGAGAATGAAGCTCACCATGATGCTATTCTAAAAAAAGTTGTTCAGAGAGCTACTGAATATAATCTTCGACTCAATTTTGACAAGTGTCACGTCAAGAAATCGGAAGTAAAATATGCTGGTCACATCATAAACAAAAATGGTCTAAAACCTGACCCAGAAAAAGTTCAAGCCCTGAGAGAGATGCCAATACCCAAGAGCAAGGAGGATGTCCGACGATTCCTTGGTATGATACAGTACCTAGCAAAATTCTTACCTGGATTGAGCGACATAGATGCTCCACTAAGGGATGTTGTAAAGAAGAATACAGATTTTTATTGGTAAAAGCCTCAACAAGTTAGCCTAGATAAACCCAAAGATCTGTGTTCAAGTGCTCCAGTTTTAGCCAAATTTGATGTTACGAAACCTATTTCTATCCAATGTGACAGCAGCAGCTACGCTCTAGGTGGGGTATTACTTCAAGACGGAAGACCGATGGCTTATACTTCAAGAGCCCTAACAGACACAGAGAAGAGATACGCACAGATAGAAAAGGAGACTCTTGCGATCGTTCTCTCTAGCAAGAAATTCCATTATTATATATTTGGTAAAGCTGTACATGTAGAAAGTGATCACAAGCCTCTTCAAGCTATATTCTCAAAACCGTTCTTATCAGCACCAATGAGATTACAGTGTTTACGACTACAACCCTATGATCTAACAGTATCATACAAACCTGGAAAACAAATTCCAATTGATGATGCCTTAAGCCGAGCCAATACCTGTAACTGAACCGGATATTCAACCAATACTCATAAATATGGTGGATTATATCTCGGTCTCTAATCAAAAATACGCTGAATTCCAACAACGTACAACTGAAGAACTTAGCGAACTTCATTCAATCATCATGCAAGGATGGCCTGATACACGTCAGGAAACCCCTCATTCAATTAGAGAGTACTGGACTGTGAGAGATGAACTTTCAGTTTCTGACGGTATAAACTATAAAGGACTCAGAATAGTTGTTCCTCTAAGCATGAGATCTGCAATGATGAATCATATTCACGCAACTCACATGGGAATCACAAAATGTAAGCAAAGAGCACGTGAAGCACCATATTGGCCCAGAATGTGAAAACAAATCGAAGAATTGGTAAATGACTGTCCTTTGTGTAATACTTACCAAAACACACAAGCTTCTGAACCAATGAAAGCTACACCAACTCCGGATTTCCCCTGGAGTGAAATTGCGTCTGACACATGTCAGTTTCAAGGAAATTGCTACCTTTTAACCATAGACTATTACTCCAAATACATTGACGTTGATGAACTCTCAGAGACAACAAGCGCCAAAACAATTGAAGTATTTAAACAACAAATTTGTCGGCATGGCATACCTGAAATTTTGAGATCAGATAATGGCCCTCAGTTCTCATCTCGAGAATTCACCAGTTTCGTCAACGAATATGGAATACAACACATAACATCATCACCGACCTATCCTCAGTCAAACGGTGAAGCTGAGAGAAGCGTACAAATAGTGAAAAGGCTTTGGTCAAAATGCTCAGATAAACAATTAGCTTTACTTGACTATAGATTAACATAATAATAATAATAATATTTATTGATTAAAGCGATCTACACTTCGTTTCAGGGCGCTGTACAAATATAAATAAGACAGTTTACACATTTAAAACACAAATTAAAACAAACGACTGACTAGACTATAAATTGAATTGTTTTTTAAAATAAAAATTTTTTTTTCCGGATTTAAAAGTCACTAGATTTGGTGATTGGCGCACACTGCGTGGAAGCTCGTTCCACAAGAACGGGGCAACCACAGAGAAAGCCATCCAGTCGTATCTCTTGATGGTAGTTCGTGGATTTTCCTTCGTCTTCTTGTGTTTATCCGTTCTAACAAGTGTTACATTGTTCGAGTCACCAGATCGCAAACTGCGATTTCTTGGAACATAGCGCTCAATCAGTGAACTGAGATAATGCGGAGCATGACCACTTGGAATTTTAAAAACGAATAACATAATTTTGAAATTGATACGGAATTCAACTTTTAACCAATGTAAATCGTACAGAATTGGTGAAACTTCATCGTACTTTCGTGATCTAGAGATCAACTTCGCTGCAGCGTTCTGGACAGACTGTAATTTAGACAACTGATTCTGAGGAAGACCAACAAGCAAACTATTACAGTAGTCTAATTTCGATGAAACAAAAGCGTGAATTAGTTTTTCAGTCGTAGCACAGTCGAGAAGATTCCTAATCTTACTGATTCGAAATAAAGCAAAGTAAGCAGACTTGGATATTGCATTCACTTGCGACGTCATTAGATCGTCATCGTCAAACATGACACCCAAATTTCTAACAGACTGTGAAGGAGTGATATCACAACTGCCGACTCTGAGGCTACCCAATTTCACTGCTTCTGACCCCTCTAGAAAGTTGTGGATTCTCACCTGCACATCTTTCTATGAATCGTCGTCCACGTAATAAATTGCAATATCTAGAGAATTACTCAAACCTGTCTCAATTGATCACAACGAAGTTAGAAATCGTCTAAATATTGACAAGAAGAGACAATGTGAATATTATAATCAAAAATCCCCAAAAGACCTGCCTGTATTACTACCTGGAGATTTTTTCAGGATGTCACCCCTTCCTGGTACTAAAAAGTGGACACCTGCGAAAGTACTTACTCATCACTCCTCCCCAAGATCATATGTTGAACAAAATGGGACTAAGTACCGAATGAACAGAAAACACCTTCGTCTGTCAATGCACAAGGCACATGACAGGTCCACCCATACAACGTCCAACGACCGATTCCACAGACAGCCCATCCCGGATCTGCCAACAGTATTAGATAATCCGAGCCAGCAGTTAGCACCTAAAAGTCCTGTAAATAATCAACAAGCTACCTTACCCATACCACCAGACAGAATACTGAGAACTCCATCATCGCCTAAACAATCTAGTCCTAAGCCTAGTGAAGAAAGCAATACTACAATCACTACTAGAAGTGGTCGAGTTTCAAAATGTCCGAATAAACTTGATCTATAAGCTTTAATACTTAATGTGACTCTAAATACTCAAGGACTGTGGTGAAATATTCTTTTAAATTGTGTTGAATTTATTTGTGCATGTTAGTGAAATGTTTCTTTGTTCTAAACCTTAATAGCCAATGCAGTAAGACTTTAATGGTATATCAAAGACTTAAATAGTGTGAACTACAACTCTTGTATTATTTTATTATTCCTTACTAGCCTTGACAATAAAAATGTTGTGTTACTGGTTCTTCTTGATTTAAGTGCCGCCTTCGACACAATCGACCAGTCTCTCCTGTTAGAACGGCTTCACGACGTTTTCGGACTTGAGGATAATGTGCTGAATTGGTTCCGGTCATATCTCACATCCCGTCACCAATCTGTTGTCATCAATAATGTTAAGTCTGCATCTGTAGAACTTAAATTCGGCGTGCCACAGGGATCGGTACTCGGACCGTTGCTCTTTACCGCTTATACCACTCCTCTGGGGCGTATTTTGAAATCATTCAATCTGAATTATCATATCTATGCTGATGATACTCAACTCTACATTTCAATTAAACCCGAAAATGAATCCCTGCGAGTGTCTAAACTTGAATCGTGCATTGATGCTATTAAGTGCTGGATGAAAAAGAACTTCTTAAAGCTCAATGATGAAAAAACAGAGTTCGTGCAAATCGGTTCTAATCATCTTTTATCCAAAATATCTGTTAGTAATATCTCTATCGGTAATTTTGTTGTTAACCCAGTTAATAGCGTTCGAAATCTTGGTGTAATTTTGGATAAGAATATGAACATGAATGCTCACATCTCCTCAATCTGTAAAGCTTCCAACTTCCAACTTCACAAAATTGGACGGATCCGCAATTTCCTCGACATTGACTCTACAAAACTTTTAATCAACTCTTTGGTGACCTCACGTCTCGACTACTGCAACTCGTTACTCTACAACTTACCAGCATATCAAATTAATCGATTACAGAAGATTCAAAACAAAGCTGCAAGAATTGTTACAAGAACTAAATTATACACCAATATTACTCCCGTTTTGAAAGAACTCCACTGGCTACCGATTAAGACCAGAATTGATTTTAAAATTCTCATGCTGGCTTTCTGTGCTTTGTCATGTGATGACTCTCCTCTATATATTAAAGAATTAATTCAACCCTACCACCCTACCAGAAATCTTCGTTCTGAATCTAAGTACCTTATTAAATCAGTAACTGCAAACTCTTCTTTCGGTAGACGCTCCTTTGCTTTTGCGGCAGCAGAACTGTGGAATTCAAATGATTTTCCCATAGAACTCAAGTACTGTGCATCAATTGACAGTTTTAAACGGAATCTTAAAACCCATCTTTTTAGAAACGTTTTCTTTTAATTGTTGATCGCATACTCCTTTTAACTAGTGTTTTCTTTTAACTGACCATAATGTTACCAAAGAGCAGCTTCGGTTGGATTTTAGGACATTATTATTATTATTATTATTATTATTATTATTATTATTATTATAAACAAAGGGGGATGTAATATATGTCTTGTCTGGTACTCCATATTTATTACTGACCTCATTGTTAGCCAATCATCTGTCAGTATTATGTAGATTCCGCCTGACTCAATAAATCTACATGTGTTCAACTGTGCTTAGTTAGAATTTATAATATAACGTTATAAGATACGTTACACAGTGTGCTATGAGGGAAATTTTGCCCGGGCAGCGGCGCTACTGCCTACCCTTATGTCGAATTCCAACTGCCAAGGGGTCGTTTCACTAGAGTCGCGGTCACCGAGCGATTGTTCTTATTGGGGGATCGTATCACAAGCATCGCGGTCACCGAGCGATTTTTCTTATTGTAAATGTGCTTATACTTATACTCGATTCCCATTATTGTATGGTGACTTATTGTATGCCAGGTTGATTCTAATGTTCCGGTTCGATGAATTTGGAGAAATGTTTTTGGATAAATGTATTTGGAGAAATGTTTTTGAAGAAATGTTTTTGGAGAAATGTTTTTGGAGAAATGTTTTGAAAGATTTGTATTTGGAGAATTTGTATTTTAAAATTCGATGTTCAATATTTGTTTTTTGTTGTATTTTTCTGATGAAATGTAAATATAGACTAATTTTTTGATTTTCTAAAAAAGTAAATATCTTATATTAAGATACATTTTACAGATCTGATATGACAAATGTCTGATTTGTGAAACAAATATTGATTTTAAGATACAAATGTTAATTTTAGTGTACAAATGTCGAAATACGACAACAAAATGAAGAAGTAAGAATTAAGGACTATGAATTTAGAACTAAGAACTAAGAACATTGAATAAAGAGATGTGTGGTCTTCCATAGTCAAAGGTCATGAGACGAAGAAGCCTATTGATTGTCAGCGATTTCCGATAATTACTGCCAGGATTATGGCCCTTGATCACATCAAAAAATCTTGTGGACGCTCTAGAGGCCAAATGTAATATCCGATTTACTTTAAATTTATACACAGTGTCTAAGGTCATGAGACGAAGAAGCCTATTGGCTTTAAAGTAATTTCCAATAGTTACTGCCAGAGTTATGGGCACTTTGAAAAATCTTGTGGACGGTTTAGAGGCCAAAGTTAATATCCGAAAGGCTTTAAATTGTTACACAGTGTTTGAGATCATGAGAAGAACCTTATTGATTTTTTAGCGATTTATGATAATTATACTGTCAGCTATCTCCCTTGATCACTTTGAAAATTCTTGTTATGCTCTGTAGGCTAAACTTATCATCCGATTGACTTCTGATTGATACACAGAGTTTAAGGTCTTGAAACGAACAAGTATTATGATTTTCAATGAATTTTGATAACTGAACAGCTAAATACATGATATTATATTATTAAATGTTTCATATACTAAACGTTAGCATGGGACAGAACTTTATAAAAACCAAACAAATTCTAATGATTTTCTGATAATAACTTAATGAGTTGATACTCGAAATCAGATTTTAGTGTATTATTCGATTTTTAAGAAAGATCCCAGTTCCTTCCGATATTGGCATGTATCGGACCACTACTTCATGAATTATTGATTGTACCATAGGTCACGTTCTTAGCTTGTGGAAACTCTAGAGGTCACAATTTTCATATGATTTTGACGAAACTTGCAATGCATGTTTATAAACCAAAGATCTTGGTTCCTCTCGATATTTGCGCGTATCGAACCGTAGCGTCCTGAATTATGGCCGCTGATTGTACGTAACAATCACGTTTTTAGTTTGTGTTCCTCTGGAGGTCACAATTGTTAGCCGATTAAAGAAAATACAATGAATATACAATGCATCGCCGTTACACTGAAAATATGACAAAATGACCTTTCCTCGTACACAAATAGTGTAAATATATGGTGCATCATGGATGCTGACCCTCTATATATAAGCCACAACTTTGATCCTACTTTGATGAAACTTGAAATACATATTAGTAACCCAAAGATCTTGGTGCCTTTCAGTATTCGCCCTTGACTGTACGAAAAATCACGTTTTTCAGCTTGTGGTCGCTGTAAAGGTAACAATTGTTATCTGATTTAAAAATAAACTTTGAATATATCAGCGTTACACACTAATGATGGCTAAGTTCAAATTTTGTGTTAATCGGACCAAAATTACCGGACAAAATGACCGCCCCCTCGTACGCAAATAATGTAAATATATGGTATATTAAGGTTGTGAGCCCTCAAAAGGGCACAACTTTGATCTCATTTTAATGAAATTTGAAATACGTGTACATATTTATTACCCAAAGATCTTTGTTCCTTTCGATATTCGAGTATATCGGATCATAACTTCTTGAATTATGGTGCTTGATTGTACGAAAATTCGCGTTTTAGCCTATCCCTCTAGATGTCACAATTTTTATCCGATTTAAAAAAAAACCCGTTTGAATATATCGTCGTTACACTGTAATGACGCTTGAGTTTGAAAACTGACGGACAAAATGGCCACCCTTCGTACGCAAATAGTATATGTTTGGTATATCAAGGTTGTTTTGGTTCCTTTAGATATTCGCGCATTTCAGATCGTTACTTCCTTAATTATGACCTTTGATTATGCGAAAATTAGCATTTTTATCTTGTGGTCACTCGAGAGCTCACAATTTTTATCCGATTGAAAACAGCGTTTGAATATTTTACCGTTACACCCTAATGACGACCGAGTTCAAATTTCGTGAAAATCGGATCAGAACTGCCGGATAAATTGACCGCCCCATGTATGCACATAGTGTACAAGTGCATTTCTTGCGTATTTTCGTGAATCTTCGTTGTTGAATAAATTAAGACAAGACTGTTGTCTGTTAATATTCCTCTAATTTCTTTTGGTTAACAATTAATCAACATAATTTACAGCAGACAATTAATGAGATAAATATTGGTTCTATGCTTAATAGTAGATAAGCTCCAGTATTGATATGGGAATTGACATAAACTTATGTCTCCAAATATCCAAATACAGGTGAATAAGGTCTGTCCTTAGAAATGTGATCTAAGTTCCCCCCCCCCCTCACCAGGACATGTGTGTAACAAGCACTCACCCAAATTCTGTCATTTGGGTCTATATATACCCATGCATCGCCTAGGGCATCTATCCAAACAATATACCCTGGTAACTAAAACGCTATAGCCCGTAAACGTTAATTATGATTTTTAAGCTCCATTTAAAATGTAAAACAAAGAATACTGGAGACGGGTGATTGATGAAGTATTAGTATATAAGACATTGGTTTGTTCTCACTTTCCCAGCAGATTAACCCTACTAATTAAGCGGATTAGTTATAGATTATTGAGTTATACATGAACAGTTCAATTTAACCTATGAACTATAAATCACTGTCTGATGTTTCGTTCATATGTCACTTTAATTTTATACTTAATTACGATGAACACTGTTTATGAAAAAAGTTTATTAAATAGTTGAAAGTTCAAATTCTATGTCATTCCAAAATGGCTAATACACAGGTAAACGTTAAGATTCATTCCAGACTCGAGAGGTACCCAAAGCCTAGTTTATGATAATTATAAGTTTAGCCCTTATAAAACCTTAGAAGACGCGGATATGGATATTCCTGCGGTTCGCGGATTTGCAAACTATAACTATTCAAAAAAAGTAAGGGATATTTGATTTTGGGGGCATAATACTAAAATATGCAAATGACTACGAAAAAAGTCACTATAGAACCTAACAGAAGAAACATTTCCAGTTACATGTGACGCCCAAACGCACCAATAGCTACCGCATGGAATGCAGGTGATGCTTGGGATCATCATGGGGGTCCAACCCAAGATTTGCACGACTCTGACTTTGAATGTTACAGTCATTGTGGCATTGAATTCCAGGGTGGAAACATCAGCTTAATTGTTTTAGTGACCAGAAAACAAATTTTGATATGCGTCAGCTTACCCAAAATGAAAGGTTACGTGCCCTTGGCATGCTACAGATCGGCACAACACAGGCGGTTGTGGCGCGGACGATGAATGTTTCTCAGTCTGTCATAAGCAGGCTATGGTCCAGATACCGTGATACACAATCTGTACAGGACAGACCACGCTCAGGTCGACCAAGGGCGACAACTCAAGCCCAGGATCGATTTATCCGTACCTTGGCCTTGAGAAATCGTGTCATCACAGCAAATCAGATCAGCGCTCGTCTTCAAACAGACACTGGTGTGAGAGTGAGTGGCCAGACGATTCGGAATCGACTGCACAGGGGTCACCTTCGCGCCCGACGTCCTCGCGTGATCCCTTGTTTGAGAGATCATCACATTCAGGCAAGACGTCGTTGGTGTAGGGATCGTCAACACTTGGATAATCGACGCTGGAGCAATGTGATGTTTTCAGATGAGTCAAGGTTCACTGTTGATTTTTTGGACAGACGTAGGAGGGTGTGGCGTCGTCGAAACGAGCGCTTCCAAGACGTTAACGTCATCAGACATGATCGATTTGGGGGTGGTTCTGTTATAGTGTGGGGAGGCATCACTGTTGCTGGAAGAACGGCTTTACATGTTGTTGCAGGGCGTGTTACAGGCCAGTACTACCGGGACAGCATCTTGGCAGTCCATGTTGTGCCGTTCGTACGACGTCATGGCCGCCGTTTCATCTTCCAGGATGACAACGCAAGATGTCACAGGGCCAGGATCGTTACAGGTTACCTCCAACAACAGAACATCACCACATTACCTTGGCCAGCACTGAGTCCCGACCTCTCCCCCATCGAGCATGTCTGGGACATGCTTGGACAGAGGTTACGTCAACGTCAACAACGTCCTGCCAATGTCCAAGAACTTGCTGCTGCGTTGCAACAGGAATGGGACAATCTGGACCAAAATGACCTTAGACGTCTCATTAGGAGTACGTCACGTCAGATCAATGCTTGTTTGGCAAACAGAGGAGGATTTACCCGTTACTGACTTTGTTGTGATGCTGTGGTAACTTTGCTGTTTGACCCCGGGTATCATTTTACCCTTATAATGGTCAGTCTGTGCCTTACTTAGTCTAACGATCATTTGGAATAAATCGATGAATGTGAACTTCATTTCATTTTGTCATTTGTTTCTTCGTCAGTTTCATTAGGTGACTTTAATAACACTTAAAAATCAAATATCCCCTACTTTTTTTGAATAGTATATATTACTGAACAGTGGTTCGAAGGTGTAGATATAAACTTATGGAACCATTTCTATACTGAAGTGGCAAGAACAACCAACAATGTTGAAGGTTGGTATTCAAAGTTAAAGAAAGTATCGTCAAACCATCCGAATATTTTTAGATTCATAGAACTACTAAAGCCAGAACATAGTTACACAGAGATATAAATTTTGCAATATGGAAATGGAGGCGTTTCACGTCCAAAGAAAAGAAAATACATAGAATTAAACAGAAGAATACATGATGAAAAACAAAGATTATTAACTGGTTTGGCGACTTTATATGAATACGAAATTTGATATCACATTCAGTCGGATTTTAAATATACATTTGCAATACTAAATTTGTTAAGAAAATAACTTGTATGTAAAGTAGTTAATATTGATATGAAAAATATATATGTACATGCTAAATTTGTTCATAAAATAACTTTTTAGTCCATGTGACAGACAGATTTTCATTACCAAATATTCAACCATGGCCGCCATTTTTACACTGAAATTGAGCGTACCAGGGAAACCTTCATAACTCCTCAACCGATTGACCTATTGATATGGAATATGGCTCAAAATCTTCACAATGACATTCTACATCTGCTGCTATATGATACATACAGTTGAATGAATCATATATTTTCTAAATCAATAGGTTATTCCGAAAAAAAGCAACATTTTGGCATTTTTTTCAAGATTTATTTTATAAGTTTACTACCATATCATGTTCAGAGTGGCCGCCATTTTTACACTGAAATTGAGCGTACCAGGGAAACCTTCATAACTCCTCAACCGATTGACCTATTGATATGGAATATGGCTCAAAATCTTCACAATGACATTCTACATCTGCTGCTATATGATACATACAGTTGAATGAATCATATATTTTCTAAATCAATAGGTTATTCCGAAAAAAAGCAACATTTTGGCATTTTTTTCAAGATTTATTTTATAAGTTTACTACCATATCATGTTCAGAGTGATTTTAGCCAAATTATGTGTTTGGTCTTCTTAAGTTATTCATTTGGCATAAATATATACGCTCAGTGGCACATCTGTTCAGTTGGGGACGGGTTGTTTCTGAGACAAAATTTATTACTGGAGACGATTTTGAGATTATATCACTTCTGTGACGTCATTTTCGGTTGGAATCTGACCGAAATCCAAAATGGCCGCCAAAATTTGACGAAAAATGAATTTCTTGTTGAAATGGGTGAGTATCACACAAGAAAAGGCTTGTGGTATATCATAGATTGTATTTTCATAGTCATTAAACTTAAATTTGATCTCTAAAATTAGTTCTCCCAAATCCAAGATGGCGGAAATTCAAAATGGCAATCAGAATTTGCCAAAACGGTCGATGCTTCAGATAATCGTCATTTTACTGTTTGATATGCATTGGAATATGCCATTTGAAGGGTTTGTGATGCCACTGAACTTAAATACAACCTCTCAAATAAGAGTTTCCAAAATCCAAGATGGCTAAAATCCAAGATGGCGACAAGACTTTCCCTAAAATGAACAATCAATTTTTCAGATAATCGTTATTTTTCTGTTTTGTATATATATCCTTTGTCAGGTTTTCAGGATCACACTTCCGAAATATTACGTCAAGACTGGTCTCTAAAATTAGTTCCCCCAAATCCAACATGGCAGACATTCAAAATGGTAGCCAAAATATGCCTAAAATGGTCGATACTTCAGATTATCGTCATTTTACTGTTTGATATGCATTGTAATATGCCATTTGAAGGGTTTGTGGTGTCAGTGAACTTTAATACAACCTCTCAAATGAGAGTTTCCGAAATCAAAATAAAATACAAGATGGCAGCAAGACTTTCCCCAAAATGAACGATTTTTCAGATAATCGCCATTTTTATATATCCACATTTATGACTGTCTGTGTGTGTGAGTGTGTTGGTGGATTTTTGTATGGTCCTTATCGAGGACACACATAAACATTTAAACCTTCTATCTGTCGAGATAGCCCAAACCTAGAACTGGCTCAGAGGCCCCCAAAATAGGTATATCTGTAAAAAGCATGTTATTGTATGCCATACCTCCATAAAGCGTATCTCTACCGTCGGGGTGTATCAGTGTGTTGTTTAGCGTTTTTGTGTGTCTGTGCGTCGCCTACTCGGCGCAATTCTTAACAGATCCTTTGGAAACTTTGCATGCCTATGCCTGATACCCCACAGGCCACAATTCTTAATGGATGGTCTTGGAACTTGGCAAATGTATTCCGTATATTTTAAGGACAACTGTTGATTCTGGAGCAGAGCCAAGCCCAATTTTTTGGTCTATAATACAGGCCGCAATTCTGATTGTATCGTCTTGAAACTTGGTATATGTATTCCTTATACTTTAAGGGTGGCAATTATTTAATTTGGTGCATGTCCCGATCCCAGGCTAAGAGTCACTCCCAGTGTTTGTGTATAACGCCTGAAGGCCACAATTCTGAATGGATTATCTTGGAACTTGGTATGCCTTTTCATTATACTCTAAGGACGGCAACTATTGATTTGGTGCATGATCCATCCCCACTACACCCCCCCCCCCTTTTGTAAATATTTGTCTGTAAATAATCTACAGGTTGCAATTATTAACAGATTTGGATCCAATTGGGCATGATCCATAATAGGGTTGTAGGGGCCTATCTTTCTGTATTGGCCCATGTCTACCCCCCAGGGGCAGAGCCACGCCAATTGTTGGAGATTTTTGTCTACCTTGCCTGTTTCTACAGGTTGCAATAAATGAACAGTCTTTGTTCAAATTCAGCATATCAATCATTTCAATAACAGGCTTGTACCTATTACCATTTCTGAACCAATAGGAGAATTTAAGTTCTTAACAACTGAATATATCATATATGATTCTCACTCAGCTAAAAGGCATAGGAGATGAACTTTAATTGCCTCATTATTTTGATGGAATGTCTTGTGATCTGTGAGATTCAGTATAATCAATTCTAGATGCCCCATTATATGGTAGGGTGGAGGGTCAGATAAGACAGACATATTCTCTAAAGAATGTGTCAATTTTTGCATGATCATAAGCATCATTTTCAATATTTATTTTTGAGGTTATTTTTTTTAAGTTCAGTGATTTTGATAACCTAATAATAGAGATTTTACAAGCTATTCAAACAGAAAATTAACGATTATCTTAACAAATCAATCAATGTACGGCAATTTTGGCCATCATTTTGAATTTTCGCCATCTTGGATTATTAAGTAAGACTGAAAACCCTTTCAATTGGATATTATATGTCATATCAAACAGTGAAATGACTATTATCTGACAAATTGGCCATTTTAGCAAATGCCATTTCTTATGTGATACTCACCCATTTCAACAAGAAATTCATTTTTCGTCAAATTTTGGCGGCCATTTTGGATTTCGGACAGATTTCACCCGAAAATGACGTCACAAAAGTGATATAATATCAAAATCGTCTCCAGTATTAAATTTTGTCTCAGAAACAACCCGTCCCCAACTATCGTTCCGATTGTGAGTCCCTGAGTTAAACGCTCACTAAGCTGGTACCCTGCCCCGCCGCCGTTAAACATTATAAAATTGACAGTCTACGCAAGACTTTTGTTGAGTTTGTGGCCACCACACCTGAACAGATGTGGCCACTGAGCGTATATATTTATGCCAAATGAATAACTTAAGAAGACCAAACACATAATTTGGCTAAAATCACTCTGAACATGAAATGGTAGTAAACTTATAAAATAAATCTTGAAAAAAATGAAATGCCAAAATGTTGCTTTTTTCGGAATAACCTATTGATTTAGAAAATATATGATTCATTCAACTGTATGTATCATATAGCAGCAGATGTAGAATGTCATTGTGAAGATTTTGAGCCATATTCCATATCAATAGGTCAATCGGTTGAAGGTTTCCCTGGTACGCTCAATTTCAGTGTAAAAATGGCGGCCATGGTTGAATTTATTCATCAATTTGGTAATGAAAATCTGTCTGTCACATGGACTAAAAAGTTATTTTATGAACAAATTTAGCATGTACATATATATTTTTCATATCAATATTAACTACTTTACATACAAGTTATTTTCTTAACAAATTTAGTATTGCAAATGTATATTTAAAATCCGACTGAATGGCATTTCGCAAAGTGACCCGGGTGCCCATCAACCAAATTTGAACACTTCAGGCACCAGGCTAACTGAAAATCATGGTTGAATTTATTCATCAATTTGGTAATGCAAATCTGTCGGTCACATGGACTAAAAAGTCATTTTATGAACAAATTTAGCATGTACATATATGTCATTGTGAAGATTTTGAGCCATATTCCATATCAATAGGTCAATCGGTTGAGGAGTTATGAAGGTTTCCCTGGTGCGCTCAATTTCAGCGTAAAAAGTGACCCGGGTGTCCATCAACTAAATTTGAATACTTCAGGCACCAGGCTAACTGAAAATCATGGTTGAATTTATTCATCAATTTGGTAATGATACTCTAAAATCGGCGGTCTGTCACATGGACTATTTATGTAAAGTGGTTAATATTGATATGAAAAATACTATAGTTTTAACACCATTGTTACCCTAATTAGTACTGGTCCAATGATTTTACCTGGAAACAATAGCTGCTGGGAAAGTGAGAACACCTCAAGACATTATGAAGTAGATATAATGGGGTAATTAAGGTGGATTAATTTCCATTAAAATATAGTCTTCTAAATTAAGTAATACTGTGCGGATTAGCACGACGCAAACCGACGCATTAAACATTTACTATTGGGTCGTAATTCACGCTACTGTAATACTCTCAGATTTAAACATGAATATTCGTCATTATATTAATTGGTAACAACAATAATACATTATATCAATATTAATATATGTAAGTGCAAATAGAAAAAATAATACATTATGTAAAGTGGATGGGAGTCGACATATAGCGGATTTTGGTGCCCTCGCCCTGTTTAATAAAAATCAAAAAACGAAAATATAAAAAAATCATAATGAATCACACACTAAATATATAGAACATAAATATCAAAAACCAGCGACTGCCAGGCAGGATACACTTTGCAAGAGATGAATAGAGAACAAGCTGAACAAAAAGCGATTTTTCGAACAATCAAGGGCCATAATCCAGGAAACTACTATCCGATATGCGCGAATATCGACAGGACCAAGATCTTTGGGTTTTAAAGGTATATTTCAAGTTTCATCAAAATCGGATCAAAATTGTAACTTCTAGATTTGCATACGAGGGGCGACCACTTTATCCGGCAGTTTTAGTCCAATTTTCGGACTCAACCGTCAATACGGTACAACACTGTTATATTCGAACGGTTTTTTTTAAATCGGATAATAATTGTGACCTCAAGAGGGACCACAAGCTAAAATGCGATTTATCGTACAATCAGGGATCATAATTCAGGAAGTTACAATCCGATAAGCATGAATATCGAAAGCAACCAATCTTTGGTTTATAACCAAGCATTTCAAGTTTCATCAAAATCGGATTAAAACTGTGACCTCTGCAGGGTCCACAACCTTGATATACCATATATTTACACTATTCGTATACACGTGGCGGCCATTTTGTTTCTCAGTTTAGGTCCGATTTTCACGAAGTTCGAACTCAACCTTCATTATGGTGTAACGGTGATATAATTAGACGTTTTTGTTTTAAATCGGATAAAAAAAAATGTGATCCCTAGAGGGACCACCAGCTAAAAAAGGCGATTTTCGTACAATCAGGGGCCATAATTCAAGATGTTACGATCTGATACACACAAATATTGTGACACTACGGGTAGGATAATGTATCGGGACTATCCTGGTCACGGACTCCAAATAGCAGCCTATGGGACAATGATCGTCTAGGGCTTTTCTTCAGACTTCACGTTGTGGGACTGTGACACTATCCTGTGTCGCGGTACCAAATCGACGACTGTGACACTCTAGAGACACGTACTGTGGCCAAATCTTCTGTCACACTGTCGTTTGTCTAGGTAGGACTTGACGTTGTGATCAATAAGAATTCAACTCTTTTCTGTACTCTTGAGATATTCTTTATATGTTACAATAATATATTCTACAGCCCAGATACAACTATTGTTCTTTAGGTATATAAAACGTTAACCACTATAATGTCTTGTACATTGCTTCATCAGGACGGCTGCGTCCGGCCAGTAAGCCAGGCTAGCTCCCGGGGTGAACTTCCCCTTGGCTCTCTCGAATGTTGTCTGCCTCCGACCTGGAAGCCGGGGCAGCTCCCGGTTTGTACTTCCCCGTGGATCTCTCAAATGTTGTCTGCGTCCAGCATGTAAGCCGGGCCAGCTCCCGGGGTGAACTTCCCCTTGGATCTCTCAAATGTTGTCTGAGATTAAATCAAACGAGTTCTCTCCTATAAAGAAAGTCTAATGCGTCATCTAGTAGGGCGAGACAATTACCATTTATGGGTAAGTGTTTCGTAAAGGCACCGTTTTACATCAACACTATTCTAGTTAATTGTACTAATCTGTGCACGTGAGGACTGGACGATAGTACCCTACTTTCCAGAAATGGATACTGACATATCTGTCTGTGAGTTAGTCTAAGATAGTAGTAGAATAATGCAAGCTACTTCATTACCCTAGATTTCGTCATACATCATGTAGGTAAAGAATTCTATATTAAACAGAACACTAAGTCTATAGTGTTACAATATCGAAAGGAACCACGACCTTTGAATTATAAACATGCATTTCAAGTTTCATCAAAATCGGTTCACAATTGTGACGTCTACAATGTTCACCCCTAAAAACGTGATTTTTCGTACAATCAGGGGTCATAATCCACGAAGTAACAGTCCGGTAGATGCCAAAAGAACCGAGATCTTAGGGCGATAAAACTAGATTGTGACCTGTTCAAAAACAATTGTGGACGGACGGACGGACAGGGGCGACGACAATAAACGTCCGTCCGTCGTCCACAATTTCTCGTGAATGCTCTAGAGGCTAAAGTTGATATCCGATTTACTTTAAAATTATGCACATTGTTTAAGGTCATGCGACGAAGAAACCTATTGATTTTAAGCGATATCCGGTAATTACTGTCAGAGTTATGACCCTTGATCACTTTTAAAATTTTTGTGAACGCTCTAGAGACTAAAGTTAATATCCGATTGACTTCTGCCCAGGCGACATAGCTGTTGTGGGCGTATGTTTCGTTGCCTGGCAATCTATCTTCATCATAGTCGTAACAGTAGTTCAAATCTTGTTATTACAGGGCCAAGTATTGGGTTGGCCATCATAAAAATCGTTTTTATCATAGTCGTAACATTCGTTCAAATCTTGTTTTAAATGTTCATTTTCTTCTTTAAGGTCTTCAATCTGTTTCTGATGTTCAATAAGATAGCATATCTCGTCACTCTTGCTCGTCTCTCTCAAGCCCTGTCTCTCAATCCCAAGCTCAATCTAATTGTGCTTTAGACCGTAACAATTCGTGGAGATCATGGCGCAGCTCAAGTTTATGATTATGCATCCATTCAAGTTCCGAAGTTAACTCTGAGATTTGGATATTTAATTTATTAGCTTCAATGTTACATTCATCATGGCTTAAATTTTGAACAGACGCCTTCCTTATTGTGTGAGTAACGTCATTTTGCTTTCATCACTGCTTTTAACTGTTGCTTTAGCACGCCATTTAAATTTTGAATTTTATGAAACGCTCGTATGCTTTGATAAAATGGAAGTTGTCCCATAAAGAATTTCCGCGTTTCACACTCTTGTTCCCTTTAGTGTCGCGGTCGGTTTTAGCTGATGTTTTATTTTATTTCTTAGAACATTTAAAGAAACAGATCGTTAAACTTTATACTCACGTGTAAGGGCAATAGCACGAGGACTATGATTTTGATTATTAAACTGACAATAACTGGGTGGCACATGGCAATTACCCTGATAAAAAGACCACATACTTTTTTTTTGTCTTCTGTTGTCTAAAACTCCATTTGAATATTCTAATGTCTTGACTATGCGAATTTCCATGCGTATTTTTTTTAATTTTCGCTGAAAACAAGTCTGTTGTTGGCTGTTAATATTCCTCTGTATTCTTTTGCTTAAAATTTAATCAACATAATTTACAGCAGACAATTAATGTAACAAATATTGGTTCTATGCTTAATAGTAGATAAGCTTCAATATTGATATGGGAATTGACATAAACTTATATCTCCAAATATCCAAATACAGATAAATAAGGTCTGTCCTTAGAAATGCGGTCCCAGCTGATCTCCCAAGACACGTGTGTAACAAGCTCTTTCCCAAATTCTGTCATTTGGGCCTAGATATCCCCATGCATCGCCTCGGGAATTAATTCTACAAATCTATACAAACAATATACCCACTTAAGTAAAACTTTTGCGATCTATGAGTTCTTTGTGGTTTGTAGTTTGTTAGCAGGCTACTTTGATAAGTAGGTGCTGTTCCATTAAAGGACAATATTGGTCTCAGCCATTATCAAATTGTGATAGAACTGATTAAACACATTCCAAATATAATTTTAACACAGAGATCATTGCTACGATAGAGGAGTAATAAAGGTTTCATGAATTGGAAGTGACGAACGTCAAAGGAAAACACGAATTGTTCCTCTATATAACTGACTGAAGTGACTAGTGATAACAGATACATGGGCGAATTTCTGCTCACTAATAATTCCTTCGAAGATCAAATGTTGTTGTGTGACACTGTGAGAGGATATCTGACAATTCATAAAAGAATTGACTGCCACCAGATAAGAGAACACGAAAGAAAAACATTAAAAGTCCGTGCATTACCATGTTTTATAAGGTAGGGGAGACCGGGGTACATTGAACCGCCGTGGATATATAAATAAATAATACGACAACCCCAAGGCTATACATAAGTGAGAAATTTCTTAGACACATTTCTCCATGGGTCTACCGGACTAGAGGCTGTCCGAATTTAGACAGAATATTGGACAAATTTTTGTTTAATTCGCTACAAAAGTTCAATTTGATCCCACCAAACTGCCAACTTATGTGCATTTTACGTCGATTTGTAGGAGCATAGGAAATCCAGACTCCTGCTTGTTTCGGTCGTTGCATGGATGTCAAATCTGTGGATATTTGTTTTTAACTATACATTGATTGTTTGCAGATTCATTAGAGCACTACGAAATAAGTGACTAGGACTGAGATCTATGTTAACATGTAATTTTTACCACTGTTCAATGTGCCCCATTATTTGGTTAAACCTGCCCCGACTATTTTGTAAAGAGGGGTACACTGAACCATTACGGTAAAGTGGATTAAAATTTGTTTTTTTTTTAAAAAACGTAAGTTAAAGATTAATTTAATTGAATCTGATACACGACAGCAACTCTGATATGTCTTCAAACAATACAATAAAGGAAAGAGATCTTCCAATAAAAACATTTTCCTATGAAATGAGGACAAACATGTATGTGAACAAAATGGTTCAATGTGCCCCAGTCTCCCCTATAGAAGGAATAAAAACAATGGATTGCACGGACTATTTCTATTTTTCTCGTGTTCTCTTATCTTATAACACTTAATTACTTTGTTGGATCGTCAGATATCCTCTTGCGGTCCATATAACAACTTTTTGTCTTCGAAGGAATTATTAGTGTGCAGAAATTCGCCCATGTATCTGTTAACACTCGTCACTTCAGTCAGTTACATAGAGGGATTACTCGTGTTTTCCTTTGGCGTTCGTCACTTCCGATTCATGAATCCTTTATTACTCCTCTATCGTAGCAATGATCTCTGTGTTAAAATTATATTTGGAATGTGTTTAACCAGTCCTATCACATATGTGATAATGACTGACACCAATATTGTCCTTTAAGGTATTTATAAGCTATGCAAAGAAGTTTTTAAAATTAATCCTGCTCACTTTTGACTGGAAGCCAATGAAGGTCTTCAAGAGTTGTGTTATGTGGTGATTTATGGTGGACTAATCCTAGCTGCGTTGTGTTTTGTACTAGCTGTAATTTATTAATAAGTTTTTGATTGATGCCCGAGAGAAGACTTAATGAATCATTGATAATACTAAGCAACGAACCAGTGTATGGGCGGCATCTTTTGAGATTAGATTACGAATTCAGGGATGTAGCCACGCTGGGCAGCACTATTTTTTGCCGCCCAGCACTAAGAAGAAATCGAGCAAACCCACCCGGTCGTATTTAAACCCATTCGTCCTTCTCTGTACACAAAATCATCGCTCGAAAATTATCATGGCAAACGGCAAAGCCGGCATAGTCATAGTAAAAGCCGACGCAAGCCATGTCTGCCACGGCATAATTTAATTTTGTGTGCCGTAGTGGACCATTTCATCCTAAATTAGTTCAAAGAAAGAGGTATTGGTATTTTGTTTATTTATATACTATTCAAAAAAAGTAGGGGATATTTGATTTTTAAGTGTTATTAAAGTCACCTAATGAAACTGACGAAGAAACAAATGACAAAATGAAATGAAGTTCACATTCATCGATTTATTCCAAATGATCGTTAGACTAAGTAAGGCACAGACTGACCATTATAAGGGTAAAATGATACCCGGGGTCAAACAGCAAAGTTACCACAGCATCACAACAAAGTCAGTAACGGGTAAATCCTCCTCTGTTTGCCAAACAAGCATTGATCCGACGTGGCATACTCCTAATGAGACGTCTAAGGTCATTTTGGTCCAGATTGTCCCATTCCTGTTGCAACGCAGCAGCAAGTTCTTGGACATTGGCAGGACGTTGTTGACGTTGACGTAACCTCTGTCCAAGCATGTCCCAGACATGCTCGATGGGGGAGAGGTCGGGACTCAGTGCTGGCCAAGGTAATGTGGTGATGTTCTGTTGTTGGAGGTAACCTGTAACGATCCTGGCCCTGTGACATCTTGCGTTGTCATCCTGGAAGATGAAACGGCGGCCATGACGTCGAGCGAACGGCACAACATGGACTGCCAAGATGTTGTCCCGGTAGTACTGGCCTGTAACACGCTCTCGATGGGGGAGAGGTCGGGACTCAGTGCTGGCCAAGGTAATGTGGTGATGTTCTGTTGTTGGAGGTAACCTGTAACGATCCTGGCCCTGTGACATCTTGCGTTGTCATCCTGGAAGATGAAACGGCGGCCATGACGTCGTACGAACGGCACAACATGGACTGCCAAGATGCTGTCCCGGTAGTACTGGCCTGTAACACGCCCTGCAACAACATGTAAAGCCGTTCTTCCAGCAACAGTGATGCCTCCCCACACCATAACAGAACCACCCCCAAATCGATCATGTCTGATGACGTTAACGTCTTGGAAGCGCTCGTTTCGACGACGCCACACCCTCCTACGTCTGTCCAAAAAATCAACAGTGAACCTTGACTCATCTGAAAACATCACATTGCTCCAGCGTCGATTATCCAAGTGTTGACGATCCCTACACCAACGACGTCTTGCCTGAATGTGATGATCTCTCAAACAAGGGATCACGCGAGGACGTCGGGCGCGAATCTGACCCCTATGCAGTCGATTCCGAATCGTCTGGCCACTCACTCTCACACCAGTGTCTGTTTGAAGACGAGCGCTGATCTGATTTGCTGTGATGACACGATTTCTCAAGGCCATGGTACGGATAAATCGATCCTGGGCTTGAGTTGTCGCCCTTGGTCGACCTGAGCGTGGTCTGTCCTGTAACATTCAAAGTCAGAGTCGTGCAAATCTTGGGTTGGACCCCCATGATGATCCCAAGCATCACCTGCATTGCATGCGGTAGCTATTGGTGCGTTTGGGCGTCACATGTAACTGGAAATGTTTCTTCTGTTAGGTTCTATAGTGACTTGTAGGTCTATTCCATTTATAATTCTACGGTCTTTGAATTTGTATATTTGCCGTAAATAGGTCACCCAGACCAATTTACGGCATTTCAATGTTAAGGTGTTGGATGTCGTAAATGGTGTCGTTCGTTTTTACGACCAATTTTTAATGTACTCATTCTAGCGGCAATTCTACCGAATCTAAATTAAATCCGAGAGATAACTGGGCTATAGTCCATTTTATTTACACTTGCCTCAAAAAAATAAATTAGGCGGCAAGGCGAGTGTACTGTTTTACTTATTCACTATAACACAGTCACTAATAAAGGTAAGTACGAGTGGCGCCTTTTGACTTAAAATCTTTGAAACAGATCTTTTTTTTTTAGTAAATTGTTTTGCAATGGTATATGTAATACCAATTACCATGTACGTAAGTTTTTATCTCCCTAGCAGAGTCTTTGTATCATTGATGAAAATGTCAAGTGAATTTGGTAATTTGGTAAAATTTGAATATATATAAATATAGAAGGAAATTTGATTTGCACTGAAGCAAAGACAAAAGGCAGCAGATGCTCTGAAAATGCACCAAGAAAGGTTGAATTTTCATAAAAGACCACGCTCGGAATTTTTTTTACACCACTCCGCAAATCCCTGCGAATTTGACGAATGGATCGCAAATGTAAGTATCAGGCCTTACAAAGATGATTGACCTGTGTATGCATGTCAAGTTCCGCATCCAAATAGACACAAAAGATATTTGATTTTATCAACAAGAGAGATATTTGAGTCACCTATGTAATAACCGTTTCATATACATGTACCTTTGACAAATGTTTTTTTTTTCTTTGGTACCGATTAACATGACTTTTGTTTTGTCAACATTAAACTTTAACATGTTCTTCGTCATCCAGGATTTTATGTTTTTCATGCAGAATTCAATATTACTGAAGGAGTCTTTGTAGTTTGAGGACTGAAAGCTGTCCATGTCAACAATCAACATACATTATCAATATAGTCTAATCAAATATCTGTTTAAGTGGAAAAAAGCTGTCACTTTGGACTCTGAATAAAACCAGAAGTAATACGTCAAGATCAAACTTTTTTTTTTATGTTACCAGAGGTCGGAATCATCATATGCGATGGTCAAGGGTTATTAAGATCTAAAAAAATGAAAAATCAAAATTCGGATCCCAACTAATAATGGCCATCCAGACTAGCTTCAATACAAATACAAGTTTACAAAAAATAGACTCAAGATGGTCACTGAATATTGTTTTCAATGTTCGGTTTTTATACACAAAATTCAATATGGCGGTCTAACGATTGCAAAGGTTGAATATCATGGTTTCTGAAAATGAAAGATAATATATGTGGCTAACACGACCAAGTTTTATTATTAGTCTTAAAGTGGGGAGATTTACGTTTGTTAAAAATCTTAAGGACTCAGAAATATCCGGGAGTTTCCTTAAGACGTCGCAATATTTTTCGCTATGCCATTTTGAAGGCATCAATGTTATTCCTACCAATTTTCAACCGGATACTATAAACAGACGGAGATCTTCGAAAACCCTTCATTCAGAGCCCCTATGGGCATTTTTTTTATACCATCTGTATAATTGTTCAAGTTTGTCAATTATGCCCCAATTTATATTTAATAGGTAGATGCACACTAGTGCAAGAGGGTAAAAATGTATCCTCGATGTACAGTTTTGTCTGTCTGGAGTGACAGAACTTCGGAAAGGGCCAGAAACGCGTAAATACTAATAAGAAATTTCATTTAAAATAACAATACGTGTTTAGACCCAAAAACCCCAGGGGCGAAGCACGTATTGATTTAAAAATCGAATAATGTAATAATACAAAGTCGAATCACGTAATAATAAAAAGTCTTTTAATAAAAAAAACGTGTTTCGTACTGATGTACTTAATACGCCGGTCTTGTTCTGGATTGATGTAACAGCATCTTTACTGTAAGGATACGGTACCCTCGTCTGCGTCAATAAAATGGTTTATAGTGTGTTGTATTTTACATGGAGATAAAGGTGCTACGCTATTATACTATACAAGATAGTAAAAATGTATCCACGGTGTACAGGTTTGTCTGTCTAGATTGATTAAACTTCGGGAAAGAGTCCGAAACGCGTAAATAGTAAGTAATAAAACACATTTAAAATAGCAATACTTGTTTTGACCAAAGGCCCAAAGGGCCGAAGCACATAAAAATTTAGAAAACAATTCAATTTCGAATAATAAAAAATATTTTATAAACAAAGCGTGTTTCTTACTGACGTGCGTAATAAGCCGGTTTCGTTCTGGATTGATGTATCAGAATCTTTTCTGTAACAATAAGACACCCTCCGTGTCAACAACATGTATTATAGTATGTTTTATTTTGAAGGGAGATAAAGGTGCTACGCCATTATACTATGCTTTGAAACAAGGAAACTGGAATATTGTGAATATGCTATTGGAACATGGAGCTCGTGTGGATCTTGGTATGAAAGCCGATTATGAGGTAAGGCATTAGTTTTAAGTGGCAAAATTTAATGTTATTACCATCGGTTCTCTATTACATATGTAATTTGACATGTTCTGAACTTTTGAACATGGATAAAATGTCATATTTAAACAGTGGGTTGAAATTTTATAGGACCCACCAAAACGACCTGTTATTGGTATTAGCGATGTACAAAATCAATACCGCGTAGTAGTAAAGGCTTGTGAAGGTGAAACTGTTAAATCAGAGGGTAAAACTAAGACGTTACATTATACTATACAAGACAGATGGAAGTTGTAATGACACGTGTTGAAAAACGACAGTGACAACGGTACGACCTTTACTAAAACTTACAAGGAACTAACTGGAAGATGCTATTCAGAACTTCAACAATTCCAGAATTTCTCGGTGTTTCAGTCCCCCTTCAGCTGGTCAAATGGGTGGCATATGGGACAGAATAATCCGATCGGTACGACGGAATTTGAAGTCACTTGTAAAAGAACAGTTAGTTTCTGACGAAGTATTGTTAACTGCTATTGCTGAAGCTGTTCATATTCTAAACAATAGACCACTTAATAAAAATAGTGGTAGTGTATTTGACGCGGTACCTTTAAGTCCCGATCATTTATTACATCTACTACCCTGTTCTAGTTTATCCCCTGGGGCCTGGTGTTATCTACTTTATTACAACGTACTAAGTGGAATATTGCCAAAAGAAATATTTGTATTAGAGGTGTTGCACTTTAGGTAGATGCTATTTTTCTTAGAGGTCAGTTGCCTTTGGCATGTAATTGTGGATGTTAATAAGTCAAAAGATGGGTTTGTAAGATCCGTAAAACTTAAAACTAGTTCAACGGTTACAACTAATGTTAAACGATAACACGATAACGTATCTGTACATGGTAGTATTGTATGAACAAGGCCTTTTACTAAGGTTTGTTTATTTAAAATGTACGTGTATATTGTTAAATCTAATTCTATTGTCCATTTAGACCTTAATTTGTCTGGTATTATTGTTTGTGCTAGTTTTTAAAGTTAAAAATTGGTATGTACTATAGGTCGGTTTATTCTGGTACTTTTGTGCATTTGGTTTACATAACAATGTGGACAATTAATTTTTATGTAGGGAATGGTGTAGCTAACTAGATCATTTATTATGGTCCATGCCCATAATATAATTGGATAGCTCATTGACAAAGAAGTGTGCATCACCCACCGAAAGAACCAATTTCGCCATGCTACTACTCGTAAAACATTGATTTGTATCGTTGACGTAGTTGTATTTACCCCAAGGTAAATATCCATAAAGTAATTCCGTTATGAATTTTAAAATAATCATAATTTTTCAAAATTAAATACAAGTAATTTTGAATGAAACGTGCGACAGTTTATGAAAATAAGATAACCTCAAACGTGAAAATGACCGTTCACGTGGGCATGCCTTTGTCTTTTTTGTTATTCATAATTATTATAGGGTCGCATGATACATAGATGTAAATCAGGCCTATTTATTTTATGAAAATTTTCACGTCATATAGCAAGGAAGGAGAAATGAATTCACGAGTGAAAAGAAAAGCAAATGAAAATAGATCGGCTTTATGGATTAAGAATTAAGGCCAGACATAGAGCAAGGAAGGAGAAATGAATTCACGAGTGAAAAGAAAAGCAAATGAAAATAGATCGGCTTTATGGATTAAGAATTAAGGCCAGACATGCAGCTATTATTTATAGGACTACCATAAGTCTAACAACAGTCATATTTTAATATTTTATATAGTCCTTCAGGTTTTCATTAAGCTTTCATATTTCATATGAAAGCTTATTGTTTTTGTTAAATTTGTTATTAAGCTTACATATTTTGGTATTTGTTTTTCCTGCAAATCGGAATTCTCAAAATCTAACCATAGGATGTTTCTGAAAGTTCGACCTACCCCCACCCCTCCAAAAAATGGGTGGGGATTTTCAAAAGGTTTTAAGAATTCGAAACTTTGTTATTTATTGACCTATTTTCAAAAGGTTTTAAGAATTCGAAACTTTGTTATTTATTGACCTATTTTACTAATTCTTTTTTTCTTTGACTAACTTTACGAAAGCCATTTTCACCTGCAATTTCAAATTTTCAAATTTCGAAAATTCGTCGCTGTGATTTCGTTCCGGATCCGGAAGTTAAGACCAATTTGACATTTTCTTTAATATGCAATTTGAAATGTAAGTAGATCTTACCAACGCGACTTGAAAAATGGCATTAGAAACTTTCTAACTTATCTCCCCTTTCAAAAAATTCGACGAAATATTGTTTTTTGCTGTACTAGCTACGAGACGACTGACTTTGAGGGCTCAATCCGGAAGTGCCACCATCTGATAATGTGAAATATCCACAAGGCTTTTTTGATATTTTACTTACAGACACGTGAGTTATATTTTCCGAATCCTTGAAGGGATGCCTATAAAACGTTTAGAGTAGAATTTTGATTTAGGTCAACTGGTAGTCACCATTTTGAATTGAATATGAAAAATAGTGAAAAATCTACATTAACGGGCATGTAAATAAACAGAATAGACCATAGTTTGTTGCTGTTTTATTGAAATTAATATATACTCTTCCAAAAAAGAAACGCAATGTGACAATTCGTCGTCGGTATACCCTCGCTCTACAATGCCCTCGTTGTAACAGGAACCGCGGCACGCAGCTGAACCAAACTGTTCTCCGGTGTTGTTGGGCCATACCCATTTCAAAACAGCAGCTCTAACGGAACGTCTGGCTCGTAATTTGGTTTCACGTAGGCGTTTACGGACTGTCTGGTTTGAGATTCTACGCCGTTGAGGAATTGCTGCTGCAATAGAGGTCGCTGTTGAGAACCGTTTTCACAAGTGATGTAACCGGAAGTGACGATCGGGGAAAACATTCAGCAGCCTGGCTACATCTGTCTGGGATTCACCTGCTTGTAACAGACCAATTAGCGTTGTTGGGTTGGTCTTCGTTCAGATGTGGCATCACTTGGTTCGTTGAGGGTTTAGATATGCAACTGATTTGGAAACCGAGAACCCCTGGATTGTAAAGAGAGAGAGAAAGAGAGAAATGAGGTTTAACGTCCACTCGACACAAACTAGGGCATTTTAGGACTAACATATGGTTTCAATTTTATTTCAATAATTCGCTTGCGCGTAGGAGTCTTTAGGAGTGGGAGGAAACCGGAGTGCCCGGAGGAAACCCACGAAGTTGAAAAGGCGCCCCTATCTCCATGCCACATACGCTAACACCTGGGATCGAAACCACAGCCACAAGCCAGAGGTGACCGGCCAGCTAGAGGTCGAAGTGCGGCACTCTAGACCACTAGACCATCCCAACCCCCCTCTGGATTTTAAAGACCTTACATTTAGGTTCCATGCGAATCTTGTGTCTTGGTGTAATCAAGCGAAAACAAATTTCGGAAAAAAGTATGACCAGTCACAAATAGTGACCCAATCTTTAAAACCAATAATGAATTTCTTTTATCCTTACATAATGGTATTAAAAACAAGTAAGATTTATTGAAACAATGAACTCGTTCAAATAAAAACATGAGGAAAAATGGGCTGTGCGTTTCTTTCTTTGAAGAGTATATTTCGGGACAGCCTTGCTCATGGTCAAATTTTTGGTATTTGAAAATTTCAAAATTTCGAATTTCGCCTTTAACGTTTTCCGTGCCAATAAAGTTGTTTTCAAGTGAAAAGATCCCATTCCCATTAAAGTTCCCATTGGCGAATAACGAAAAACAACTAGCTCGTTTTTCGATATTGGCGAATCTCGAAAAACGAGCTACTTGTTTTTCGATATAAAGGATTGAATCTCAAAACAGAATGTCCCCAAAACACATTTAACTAAATACGTTTTCTAAAAAGAAGTAAAGATATCATTAGTGAGGATACTGAGCTGTGGATTCACATACAAACTACTCTTTCACCTTTTTTTTACATTGGCGAATGTCGAATTACGGGCTACTCGTCTTTCGATGTTCAAACTTGAACCTCAAAAAAGCAGATTTATTAGATGTACTTCTACAGAATGTCTCCTAAACACATTTGATTATCAGTTTTGTATAACGAACTGAAGATATCATAAAAGAGAATGCCTGAGCAGTGGATTCACATAAAAACTGCTCTTTCTCCTTGTTTTTTTTTATATTGGCGAATCTCGACAAACGAATCTCAAAAAAGCAGATTTGATGGATGTATATCTACAAAATGTCTCCGAAACACTTTTGATTAAATCCGATATATAGTATAGGGCTATACTATATACCGGAAAACACCGGAAAACTCTTAAAAAACCCCGGAAAACACCGGAAAAACACTAAATACCGGAAAACCATTAAATACAGGAAAACACACTAAATACCGGGAAACACCCTAAATAGGCAACTCTGAGCCTGGTCCTCTGGAAAACACACAAAAACTAAACCTAACCCACAACGGAAAAATCTAACCTTAACCCTAACCCACGCACACAGAGGATCAATGTACTGATTACAATGAAGCCCACACATTTAGTAGCTCCGTTACTGGTAGATGCTACCATATTTCTACAGATAAAAACCTTAATTGTAATACACAAAATATAGTATATTTATTAACCTGCAATTACTACAAATTACAGTATGTTGGGCAAACAAGTAAATCATGTAAAACTAGATTTAATAATCATAGATCTGCAAGAAATTCTGAAAATACACACAAAGTATTATATCAACATTTTAAACAAAATCCCTGTAAAGAAATTGGATATCGTATACAAATAATTGAAAAACTTCCCGGTTCATGACACCTCACTAATGTCAAAATTGATCCTGCTGTTACACAAAAAAGAACTAACGCAGAGGAAACTTGGATTATCAAGCTACAGACCATTTCCCCTTATAGTCTTAATGATAGATTTAAAAATATCGATTATAACAACCGTAATGAAAACACTTTGATCCCTAGAAATTGTTACAAAAAACTTGACCATAATTTTCAAAATAAAAAACGTCCTATAAAAAAATTGAAATTTCAAAAAGATCCGGAAAGTATTTTGAACGAATTGTATTCTGTATGCCAATGCCATACTTCCGACAAATTGTCTTGTGCATCTTGTGTACTTAACCTAGCCCGACAAATTGTACATACTTTGAAAAAATCAACAGCTAAGAAACTTGGTGTCCTCATACAGGATATTATTTATTCCAATCAACTTAATGAAAGCTTTCTTCCTCAATATTACGATGTTATTTCCGATTTGATAAATAGTAAATTTTCACCTAAACATTCAGCACAGCCTCATAAAGTATATAAGAAAAAAACCGAGGTATTATGTAAAATACTTTTTACAGATAAACATATACAAGACATTGGATTGAATAGAATCTTTCGAGATAAATCTGTAATAAAATCTAGACCAGATACTATCACTAAAATTTCACCTACAGTCGTATACAAATTTTTACCTCCAATTCGTAATAAAATATTTAACTACCATGAAACTATTGCAAACCTTAACGTTCAAGAATTTATTGACAGTTACGATAATGCCACATGTCAATGAAACTATTGCAAACCTTAACGTTCAAGAATTTATTGACAGTTACGATAATATCACATGTCAATGCACTAACTCTCCTTTTAAAGATAAGTTTCATGACCATATACTGACAGGAAACTTCGATATTGTTGAAGACAAAAATCTTAGAAAACTATTTCGCTTTGGGCCACAATTTCGAGAACAACCAAGTAAAATTAACTTAAAAAAATTACATAATAATCTAAAATCTCAAATCCGGAAATGCATAGTAGCTTGGTCTGATAAATTTCGTGCACCTTTAGAATCTTTTGAAGAAACACTGTTTTTGACCTCTTGTCAAAGAGAATCAAATATATAAAACTTAACCCAAGACATCCACCACCCGAAGTCCTAAAAACGCATCTGCAGCTGAATGTCTTGCTGCTCTTCAAGAGAGATTTGTTCCAACACCTGTCGATAAGGCCAGCAATAATATTGCCTTTATTTGTAAAAAGTACTATATTAAAAATATCCTTACCGACCGAAGTCAGACTTTGGCCTAACACCAACAAGCCAACAGTGAGGCTGATGTCCCCCGCCGAAATCCCAAAATAAATAGATGACACATATTAATTAATCGCACATTTATTTTTTTCAAACGTATCGAGCAATCAAACTGTGCACGAAGTGTCATCCAAAAGTGTTTTATAAAGAAAAATGCTAAAACCAACGAGAAAAATGAAAATGTACCCTAGTTAGCGGGACCCTAAAGACAGACAAAAGGGCCCCCACGCTTGACAAAAGGGCCCCTCTGGCCAAGGGAAAGGCCCTCGTGTCCGAGTCAATCGTTTCTATACACTGTTACTGTCGAATCCATTACTGAATGAGAATGCAGTCATTGTATTGGCATAAAAATCATCAATCAAGATGAACCTAAGTTATCTTGTCCCAAAGTATCAACCAATCAAATTGCTTATCTCTGCCTACCCTAAGAAGAAAATGCTCATCTTCGAACTCCATCAAGGCATTGACCTAATAAGCATACACACCAATTTTGAACATTTTAACTCAATTCGAAGGAGAGTTATTGTGTTCCAAAGTCTCGGCAAATAAAATTGCTTATCGCTCAATCTGATTAAAACACTGATCCAATTTCGTTTTGTTTTTGTATAGTTCAAAATTTCGTTTTTACTTGTCTTCACTACTCTTGGATCTGGAGGACTTGTTATTTAACTTGTGTTCTGTCTGAAATGAGGGGTCAGCCAATCAAATGGTCTGTCGAATCAACCGTTTGACCTTTTCATGCGTGGAACTGTGGGTAGATATTACCAGCCAATGACGTCTATACTAACACCAGCGGATAGAAATCAAAACAAAACAAAAGTAGATTTTAAAAAGCCTGGCGGTTGCTAATTGGTTAATCGAATGACTGACGTTATCAGGTCAAATGTCCCGTGCTTGATACCTGACGTCATAGAACGTGAGCTCCCGCTATAACTTGTTAGATCTACATGAGTGTAGGCCATCGAAAGTATAAAAAACGAAACGAAATATAGATCTATATTTTAATTAGATTGCTTATCGCTCTGCTTACCCTGAGCAGAAAATGCTCATTATCGATCTTAGTCAAGGTATTACTGTAATGAAACTATACACCAAGTTTCATCACTCTGACTTAATTAGAACTAAAGTTATCGTGTCCCAAAGCATCAACCAATCAAATTGCTTATCTCTGCTTACCCTAAGCGGAAAATGCTCATCTTCGAACTCCATCAAGGCATTGGCCTAATAAGCATATACACCAAGTTTGAACGTTTTAACTCAATTAAAAGGAGAGTTATTGTGTTCCAAAGTCTCGACCAATCAAATTGCGTATAGCTCTGCTTACCCTGAGCAGAAAATGCTCATTATCGAACTTAGTCAAGGTATTACTGTAATGAAACTATACACCAAGTTTCTATCGTGTCCCAAAGCATCAACCAATCAAATTGCTTATCTCTGCTTACCCTAAGCGGAAAATGTTCATCTTCGAACTCCATCAAGGCATTGACCTAATAAGCATATACACCAAGTTTGAACATTTAAACTCAATTAGAAGGAGAGTTATTGTGTTCCAAAGTCTCGACCAATCAAATTGTGTATCGCTCTGCTTACTCTTGAGCAGAAAATGCTGATTATCGAACTTAGTCAAGGTATTACTGTAATGAAACTATACACCAAGTTTCATCAATCTCACTTAATTAGAACTAAAGTTATCGTGTCCCAAAGCATCAACCAATCAAATTGCTTATCTCTGCTTACTAGGGGTGTAACGATACATCGAAAAATCGATGCATCGCGATAGTTCGACTGTCGATAGTATGTTTCGATATTAAAAAGAAACTATCGATAAAAATTGCGATGGTCAAGCAAACTATCGATAGTTTCGATAGTTTGTAATAGCGAAAGTAAAATGGCTCAAATTCACTCGTATCTGTCGAATAATTACTCTGTTATCACGATCTCAATATCACATGGAAATCTTCGTCTACCATATTAGGCATGGCTTACTAAGAAATGTGTAAACTGTTTGATTTTGGCGCGAAAAAGCTGAAAATGGTCACGTACGCCAATAACAGACATGCTGAAAGCATGCCGCATATGACAGGAAAGTTGGCTATGCTTTTTTTACAAGTTACTAAACTACCAATGTAATATACCATTTTATATAATATAAAGAAAAAAACCCAATGTACTTTATTATTTAATTTACTATCAGAATGCGCCGTTACCGTGTACCCGAGATACCAGCTAGGAGGCTCTTCTATTCGCCCCCACCCTTTTGCCGTAACATTAGAAGACAAATGTTGTTTTTGTTTTTATCTGTACCGTCTTGTGTGGCTTCTGTCGTTTTTTTGTCGATATGATTACCGATATCCGTGTTAAAATATTACGTACTGATTTACGAAGGGAGATGTTGAACTAGTGAATTGTAATCTATTGCCAGTACTGGATTTTTAATTAGCAGTTAAAGCAGTATAGGGGTAAGTCAGAATGCGGGAATGTCTGATACAGGCCAACCGATACGATTTTTGGCGAGGCGATTACCCTATTCAAGAATTTTGTAATTGTGACAACACTAAAAATCAGTATGGTTATTTTCTGGGAAAAGCATTCCAGTCACCCATAATATAATCAGTAATATCATTATTTTGTTCTGCTTATTCGAGAGTCCGTTATAAAAATGGATTCTTACATTGATTTGTCGATTAAACGATTGTCCGTTGTAGAGTGTCTGTTATAAAAAGACTTTGAAAACAAAGAAATTTTTATTACAAAAAGCGGGACCAAACTGTTGTGTCCGTGTAAGCGATTGTCCGTTGTATGCGCATCCATTATATTATTCGGGGTCTACTTGTATTATATTATCAAACATTACCTGGAACTTTCTATTGTTTCAATTTTTTTAGTTTGATTAAATGTTATAATAAATGTATACCTGACAGTGTGGTTTAAACCTAAACTAATAAACAGATCAAACTATCGCAATAGTCCAATAGTATCGCAATATTTAATCCCCAATAGTAATAGTATTGCAATAGCTGTTTACCCAATAGCAATACTATCGCAATAGTGAAAATTACCAACAATAGTCACCCCTACTGCTTACCCTAAGCGGAAAATGCTCATCTTCGAACTCCATAAAGGCATTGATCTAATAAACACATACACCAAGTTTGAACATTCTAGCTCAATTAGGAAGAGAGTTATTGTGTCCCAAAAAGTGTGACGGACAGACAGACAGACAGACGGACAGACAGACAGACGGACGAACCCATTTTAATAGTCCCCCAACTTTCTTCGAAAGGCGGGGGACAATAATGACACTTATAAATGTATTACGGAATTATCTAAACTAGATATTTTGCATAACCAATATTCGTTTAACAGGAGTAATGATATTAGAGACAATGTGAAAATAGATGCACTACCTAATATGATGCAATGCGTATAATAAGAAATAAATATTATTATTATTATTATTATGCAGATCTTAAAAATAATTTGGATTGGTTCGTTGATAAAGCCTTTAATGGAGCTTTCGGAAAGGGCAGAAACTTGATGGCCATCTACTCACAAGATGCAAGATGGATTATAAAACGGCGCAATGCCAACACTGTAGTTTTTGATAACGAAAAATTTCAAAATATCATACATTTTCTCATTGACAATGCCATATTTGAGGTTGGGGATCAGATAATACAACAAACTATTGGTTTACCAATGGGAACTGACCCCGCCCCATTTATGGCAAATGCACATTTATATAAATACGAATTCGACTTTCAAGACCATAAAGAAAATCAGATTACAAGGGAGTTAAAAGTCTAATTTATACCTTCGTTACATTGATGACATAACATCAATCAATGATAATGGTAATTTCAATAAATATAAAGATGAAATATATCCTCCTGAACTTATATTAAATAAAGAAAATTCGGGCACTATAAATGCATCTGTTCTTGACCCGGACATCAATATAATTAACGATAAATTTAATGTCGGTATATTCGATAAAACGGACAAATTTGGTTTTGAAGTAGTAAAATACCCGTCAGCTTACAGTAACATACCAGATACTACACTGTATAATGTTTTCTATTCATTTAAAAAAAATATGCAGCAATAAAGAACTATTTCTTGCCCGAATAAAAACTCTTAATTTTAAGTGCACGTCCAAAGGCAGAACACAATTACGCATTTTTAAAGAAATTTCAAAACTTCCATTTCTTCAACATAATAAGTTTGACATTTCTTATAAATATATTACTGACTACATATTGGATAATGATTCAATATAAATTTTATTTAAATTTCTTCTATAGATGTCTAGTCCTGTCTGCATTATCGCCCTTATTATTATGCCTTTATAAATGCACTAATAGCCTACGATTTCTTCAGCATTCCCGTTCTGCATTTCTTACGTGGGGTATTATCTAATATTTATACTTTGGTTTGTACAATTACATGGTCTCAAAAACTAATAGTTTTTTAGTTTTTAACGTTATTTCATCTCGATTCATCTTTCCCATTTTCTAATTATACATTTATAAATGGCGCACCATTCTAATCTAGTTGAAATCTGATGCCATCCAGAATTGATGATAGTCTTGTTGTGTTAATGAATGTCTAAATAATAGTTTATATAACCTTTCAGGCCTTAAGCAAGACCAGCAATATTTAGCTCTTGCATAATGCATGTTTAAATAATATCAGAAAAATTCACTTTTGCACGTAAATACTTCAATTTTTATTTGAGAAAAAAAAAGCCTATTTTTTCTTTCAAAATTGTCGAGAATGACTTACTTCTGTACCAATGTCGTTTTGTTTGGTAATATAAAACAGGCTCAATTTTACATGTCCTCAATGAGCCACCATACAGTCAACAGCGCCACCTGTTACCATAATCGCATTATCCTACAGATGGTGCTGTTTATTGTATGGAGGCTCATTGGAAACATGTGAAATTGCACCCTTTTCATAACCCGTCAGACATGACGACATTTTTATGTCAAAAATAATAAGATATTTACGTACAAAAGCAGATTATTCTAGATATTTTTGAGATGAATAAATAGGCTTATTTGTCGTGAATTTGCCCTAATACGGCCATATTGATTGATTTAACCTATCATTTATTCCGATACTCTGTTTCGATATTTTTGAAAGAAGTAATGGGTTATTTTTTTGTCTATAAAGAATTATAATATATTTTATTTACAAAGGTAAATTAGTCTGATATTTTTTAAATAATATAGAAATACATCGATCAGTAGAACAAAGTTTTTTTAATTGTGTGTTTGCTTTGGTTTATTAACAATATTTTATTTTATTTGAGATTGTATTGAGAAAAAGGAAATGATAATTGAGATGTAATATTACAGTAAAGCGTCCCCCCCCCCACACACACTGTGAATTCGTTAAGCAAGCTACCTCCACGTTTGTGCAAGAATGGACGGCTATCGGTACAAAAAACCGATAGGACTCTTCCCCACATCGTCCAAAATGGCTCACATCGAAGATGCAAAATATAATATTATGTTAAAAACTGTGGCCTGTATATAGTTTACAAGTTTTTCCACAAATGGGGGGCGGGGTCACAGAACGCTGAATATCGATATGGTTTTTGGCTAAGGGAGCGTAACCAAATTCTCCAAAAATCTGTTAAAAACTGTAGCTTGTATTTTCATTCACAACATTTACGTGTACGCCACGAGAACAACTGGACAGTGTTCCTTGTCAGGAACCTCACCTTGCACCACTGGAAATGGGAAACCACGCCGGGAAATCCGAGTGACTTTTTCCTCCAACACCGGGAGCGAACTCGAGACCTCCTGGTTTCCGAGCCAGAGACTTACTCACCGACCCACTGCGACTCACCAAAACAAAACAGGCCAATTCAATCGATATAGCAGCATTAATGAAAATGCACGACAAAAAGAATCATATTTATTTCCTTTAAAAAATTCTAGAATAATTTGCTTTTGTACCAGTACGTAAAATATGTTATGATTTTTGTCGGTCGGGTTATGATAAAGGCGATCAGCCTTCTTACAATTGTAAACAGCGCCATCTGTTACCAAAATGGGCTTTAGAATTATGACGCCTTTACCGCGAAACATTTGTGTAATTGTCAAAATGTTAACCGACTACAATAAATTAAAGGTAATAACGGAAATATAACAAAATACATATTCTAACTGCAATATTTAAGAAATGTCATATAAATTAACATTTTTACATGTATAAAAAGCCATTTTAACATTTGTTAGTAAGAAGTTACATGCATAGGAGTAAGCATATTAGCATACCAATTACTAGATTAGAAGTTAGAATTATGGGGGAAATTCCCCTCCATAGAAGTATTGCACTCATATTTAAAAAATATCAAAATGCCATTGATCATGACATATTAAGATAGAAATGATATTATGGTTTCTGTGTGATAGCTTTTGTTCGTAATGTTCGTAGAATGGAGTTAATAAATATTATTCTGCGGCATTCTGCATAACCCCTTGCTCCACCATGTTCCTTAAGCAACGTCCGCGAGTTTTACAACATCTAACCGTTGCTTCAATACTTAGCAATTCCCGAACTTGTGTAGACACGTGACAAGTTAGCATTGCCCAATCCGAGGTCGTGTCACATAAACACTGTAAACAAACAAGTATACAACCGTTGAAAGTTGTTTTTTTTAAATTGAGAAACTTACGGAAAACCAGTAACCTTGGCATTGATCAGTCTTTGAACTTTACAACTCGATTGTCAGACGTAAACACTTTAGCTAGAAGCGCGAGTCTTGGTATTCACGACGACCGATGAAATCTGATAGGTCCCCAAGCTGGGCTTGTTACCCAATGGAACTCAGTGGCGAAATATGCAGGGTATTACGTGAAGGGCTTGATAAGATGTACGTAGTTAAGGCGAGATCAAGCCTTGTATTGAAGATATTGCGCCACTAGCATACGTATTTTCGTAAGGTCAATGTGTGCTGCCTGGGATCAAGGTAGCGCATGGTAGTATGGTGAGGTATTTATTTTTTAAATATTGCCCAAAATACGCAATAGACGTAAATGTTGCGTAGGTGTTACGCTGCGTCGCTGAGTAACCCTACGCACTACCTATGCCAGAGTTAGGTCCATCCGTATTCAACACGTTTTAGCCATCAAATATCAGATTGGGGGTGATGGGCGTCGCATCCTGAGGTGTACTGATACATTGAATTGGTTTATGCTTGACTTGTTTTCAATTTACCCCATTTTTTTACAGATAGACATTCCTATGTACTTTGCAGTATTGGGATTACAGCCCCCTATTCAATCTGCTTTATTAAAACAAGTTACGCCTAAAGGTACCATCAGTATAGATAACATCTTCTATAAAGTAAGTAAAACATTGTATTCCATGTTAAGCTACATATATGACATAGCTGACTAACAAATAAATTTGACTGAATGATAGCCCTTTGTGGACTTTTAAGGTAAACGTTGCTGTATTGGATAAATGCATGTTTTAAAAACGTTTAGGCTGCTATGTTTTGTTTCAGCAGTGCTCTCAAGATGCGTGCTCCTGTTTAGAACAGTCTTGTGAATGATTTTATAAATTTTTATACACACGCATTGAAATGTGGTCGTATATTTTTGTCGACTTGTATGACCAGCATGTGTCTAGCAATCTAGAGGATAAAGTTATAATCCGATTGACTTTGTATTTATACATACTGTCAATTGACTTTTTTGAAAAATCACGCGGACGTTCTAGAGACTGAAGTTATACACAGTGTTTAAGGTCATAAGACGAAGAGGCCCTTGATCTCGACCACTTTGAAATGTCTTTCAAATGATGCACAGTGTTTAAGGTTTTGGGACAACGAAGCCTAATTATTTTCACCGAATTTTGATAATTACTGCCGGAGTTATTGACCTTGATCACTTTAAATAAATTCCGTAGACGCTATGCAGTCTACAGACCAAATTTATCATCTGGTCGACTTTAAATTTACACACTGAGTTTAAAGAGGCGTATGTATGATTTTGATAAATAGCTGACAGCTCTCCCTGAAAAAGTTGAAAATAGATAATGCAATGGAAATCTGTCGTCTCGATTGTCATGGCTACCGTTTTTAAGATAAAGTATTGTTTTCTAGAGTTGTGGCCTTTGCCTTTCAATGATTTTTGAAATGACCCGTTTCCTAGCAACCTATCGTTATACACACGGGTACTGTACTGTCATCAATTTACAGAACCGTAAAACACTGGGCAGTAGGAGATTAGCACCAATGGATGTAAATCTACAGAATGTCTCCATAACACATTTGATAAAATCAGTGTTCTGAACCGAACTAAAGATATCATATATGGGGATGCCTGAGCAGTGAATTCACATAAAAACTGCTCTTTCGTCAGCCTACACTATATACCAGAAAACACCCGAAAACAACCGGAAAATTACCGGAAAACACCATGTTATACTGAATACCGGAAAACACCGGAAAACACTAAATACAGGAAAACACACTAAATACCGGAAAACACCCTAAATAGGCAACTCGGAGCCTGGTCCTCCGGAAAACACACAAAAACACCTAAACCTAACCCTAACCCTAACCCACAACGGAAAAACCTAACCCTAACCCCCACATACAGAGGATCAGGCTCCGGGTTATCTATTTAGGGTGTTTTCCGGTATTAAGTGTGTTTTCCGGTATTTATCATTTTTCAAGTATTCAGTATAACATGGTGTTTTTGGTGTTTTCTGGTGTTTTCCGGTATATAGTATTGCCGCTTTCGTCTTGTCCTTTGATATTGGCGAATCTCGAAAATCGAGCTACTCGTTTCTCGATATTCAGATTTGAATCTCAAAAATACAGATTTTAATCATGTATATTTACAGCATGTCTCCAAAGTACATTTAATTGAATCAGAGTTCTAATCCACACTAAATATATCATAAAAGACGATTTACACAAAAAATGCTTTTTCTACTTGTTTTTTTTAAATTGGCGAATCTCTAAAATCGAGCTACTCATTTATGATATTTGTAGTTTCTTTTTTCGAGATTCGCCAATATCCAAAAACAAAGAGAAAGCAGTTTTTAGGTGAATCCACTGCTCAGGCTTCCTCCTTTATGATCCTTTATGATATCATGATAATGTGTTTTGGAGACATTCTTTAGATATACATCCATCAAATCTGCTTTTTTAGATTCAAGCCTGAATATCGAGAAACAAGGAAACTCGTTTTTCGACATTTGCCAATGTCGTAAAATCCAATGCTCAGACATCTTCATTTATGATATCTTTAGTTCGGTTTAGAACAATGATTTAATAAAAAATGTGTTTTGCAGACATTTGTATTTTTGAGATTCAAGCCTGAATATCGAGCAACGAGTAGCTCTTTTTTAGAGATTCGCCAATATGAAAAAAATAATACTATATACCGGAAAACACCGGAAAATAACCGGTAAACACCATTTTATACTGAATACCAGAAAACATCGGTAAAACGCAGAATAACCAAAACTACACTTATTACCGGAAAAACACCCCTAAGGTTAGGGTTAGTTTCCGGTATATAGTATAGCCCGGCTCCGACAAGACTATATACTGGAAAACACCGGAAAACTATATACCGGAAAACAACCAGAAAGCACCGGAAAAATAACGCCATGTTATACTGAATACCGGAAAACACCGGAAAACACTAAATACCGGAAAACACAGGTAACTCAGAGCGGACTATACTACATACCGGAAAACACCGGAAAATACCGAAAAACAACATAAAAACAACCGGAAACACCATGTTATACTGAATACCGGAAAAACACTAGATACAGGAAAAAGTATTGTTTTTTATACGTCGGAGTTAGCGTTTGGAGTATCCCCTTTCTCTTTGTTTGCTAAAAACCAGTGTATATGCCGACTCAAAGTCGGGTCTTCTGAGTACATATTCTGTGGAAACGGAGAATCTGAGATTTTCTGATGCCCGAGAATGTATGTTTTGGGCGAAAGGAGCTTTTGAAAGTAATTGATGTGTATCGGTTTCTTTAAAAAAATACTCTTTTTTCCAGTTAGCCAGTCTTATTAGTGTTGCTACTTTTAAAAACGGTGGTGTCAAGAAAATCTATGCTGCTATGACTTACGTTTGCGGTTAATTTGACAGAAGGATAGGGATTGTTTAGACTATGAAAATTTCATCTAAAGTGACTTGACTTCAAGTGGCCAGTCTATCCTCTAGCATGGCTCGGTAGTGTGTTGACAGGGATGATGCGACGTCCTTGGCCCATTTCAGATTCAATGCCTCAATGGTAGTTGCTATGGTAGGTGTTTCATGGCCGGCTTGGCGAACCTGTTTAGACTATGAAAATGTCATCTAAAAAACGTCCACTTCCGCACTCCGCCTTGAAGGTGTTTGCGTAACTTGGAGCAAATGGTTTTCCCATCGCAGTTCCTGAAGACTGGAGGTATACTTTGTCGTTGAATGTGAAGTCATTCCTGCATAGACATATGTCGAGTAATTTGCAGATTTCTTCGTTCGGCCTGGATGCTTGCATGTTCCTAAGAAATGCTTTCCTAACTGCTTCAATACCTGTGTTATTATCGATGTTCGTGTACATGCCCTGTACGTCGATGGATATTAAAATGGTGTGCTCAGGGATTCTTAACTGTTTGATTTTGAGAATAAAATCGTTGGTGTCCTTAAGGTAGGAAGCTTGTTGACATGCAAGGGGCAATAAGAAATGGTCTATATATTGTGATACGTTGTATGATTCACTGCCATATTCTGATATTATTGGGCGTCCCTTGTTTAATTTATTAGGTATAAACCATTCTGTTTCTGGATTTTTATGCATTTTTGGTAGTTTATAGAGATGTCGTTGTCGACAGATAATCATATTGTTTTGCTGTGATGTATTCCTTGTCTTGCAATTCATGTAAGGTGCTGTTTATTAAAATTGCAGTATCCTTAAAGATTGGTTGGTCTAATTAAGCGTAATAGTTAGGATTACTTAATTGTTTTTCTGCCTCTGAGATATAGCCTGTGCGATTCATGATGACACAACATGAGCCTTTGTTGCTTTTCTTAATTATTATGTTTTTGTCTTTTTTGAGGGTATTTATGGTTGTTTTTTTGGCCCTGTTGAGATTTGGTATTTGTGATTGTGCTTGAAGGGATAATATTTCTGTGTTCATTTTGGCGAAAGTATTTAGAAAGGCTGGAGATAATGAATTATTCGGTGGTTTCCATGTAGATTTCTCTATGAATAATTGCTTACCTCTGCCGTGTTTGTTCCTTGAAAAGTAAGTCAATGAAAGATTTCTTTGAAATCGATCGGTTGCCTGAAAAATAGGGTCTATCGAATTTATCGTGGGGATGGAATAAACTTTTGTTAAGTCTGCTAAGATCTAGGGGGCTGAGAAGTCTGTCGCTCAAACTGACAACGGTCTGTCTCAAAGACAGCTTATCATTCCTTTTCCTTGATTCTAGTTCAAATTCCCCATCCAGCAGTTGATGATCTCTCTTGTCGTGTCTGGGCTGCAGTGGATGGCGTTGTTTCCTTTCAATTCTACTTTGCCCTTGCGTTTGGTGATGGCACAGTGGAGATCAATTTGTTGTAGCTGTTGGTGTTTTGGTAGATGATCTGATTGTCTAGTTGGAATCGGGAAGAAGTGAGGATCTGTGTGGTTAAGAGCTTGGTTGTTGGGAAAACTGCTCTAGCTACATCTGCTCGTGTATCCTTGGTCCAACTTCCTCCCTGTTGTTGAGTCCGACCTTTATAACCATTTCCTCGGGTCTTTTTGTAGGATCTGTTTGTTATGCCAGTCCCCGACAAAGGATACTATCCTTACCAGGTTAGGAGATCCAATAACCAGGGTCTTGGTCATCACAGGTGGTAGGTACCATAAACCCTTCTCATCCTTACCTTTGTAGTTGTGTGGTCTCTTCGTGGAAAGTCTGAGTGATCGTCTGCAGTTGGTAGGGGGCTTGGTAGTGGTGTCAGGGAGAGGAATTGTAGGCTATCTAGGGGACAGACAGTCGATGAGAGAGTTCAGTGGAGATACGGAACCCGAGGACGAAGGTGAGCTAGACAAAACCTGGGGCGGACTGGTTGACCTAGCTGCACGTCGTGAGGGAGTGTTATTGTTTGTGCCTTCCCCAGGAGATAATGTTACCTTGTTAATATTAGTTGTGTTTCGTTTTGGTGTTTCCTAGAGAAGGTTGTGTGTGTTCTGCATGGGGGTGGGGGAGGGTGACAGCTTTAGGGAGAGTAGATGGGAGGCGGTGGAACTCTGTCTTCATACTAACTGGAAGTCGCTTACCGTAGGACTTCTTGGCCAATGCTAGAACGTGGCTAGAGTACTCTTGTGCGGCGTCTTTGGTAAAGTGACTTGACTTCAAGTGGCCAGTTATCCGATAGCATGGCTCGGTAGTGTGTTGACAGGGGTGATGCGACGTCCTTGGCCCATTTCAGATTCAATGCCTCAATGGTAGTTGCTATGGTAGGTGTTTCGTTGCCGGCTTGGCGAACTAGTTCAGATCTTGAATCTTCCAGGCCAAACACGTCTGGGTCAAATGGTGGAGGACCTGGAAAGGGGCCTTGATGTCACCTGAATTCTCTGAGGGTGATTGGTGCTACTTTGGTAGGCGTTGGGCTCGTTGGCGTTCCTTTCGAAAGCGTTGGTTTGGTTGGCGCTCCTTCGGTAGGCGTTGGTTTGGTTGGCCCTGCTTTTGGTAGGTGCTGCTTTGGTAGGCCCTACTTTGGTTGGCGCCGGAATCCTGGTGGTTGTTGGAATCCTGGTGGAGGTTGTTGGAATCCTGGTGGTGGTTGGTGGAAACCTGCTGGTTGTTGGTGGAAACCTGGTGCTGTTTGTTGGAATCCTGGTGGAGGTTGGTGGAATCCTGGTAGTGGTTGGTAGAAGCCTGGCGGTGGTTGGTAGAAGCCTGGCTTTGATTGGTAGAAGACTGTTGGTGGTTGGAATCTGTTTTTTTTAACGGAGGCCAATCCATTGGTAGATGCGTGGATTGGAAAGAAGATGACGTCTGCTGCGGGACCTATCCATGTTCCAAAGGGTTGGGGAAGCTATTTGTATTTATGCAAATGGGGGGGGGGGGGGCGAGACAATAAAGGGGGACAGAAATGAATGTATATACGTTGTGAAAGCTGTATCATGGACAAATTTTGTGCTCTGAAATATACGTGATATAATATATGTAAGTGTAAGACCTAAGTGCAAGTTAAACTAATATATGTAGTTTAGCAGAGACGAAGGTGGATATTCGGCTATGCTAAGACAAAGAATGTGAAATTAGTGGCGGATTGTTAATTCTTGTGCTCAAGCGTATAGTGATTTCTTTGAATTGTAACGTGACTGCATGAAACAGGAAATACAGTAAGTGTGAAAGCAATAATAAATTTAAGGGTTTATTTGTCACGCTGTATAAAGTGACGTTTAATCCCGATAATTTAGTTATGCAATAAAAATTTAACAAGTATAACAATATTGTGGGGAATACATAAAATATACAATAGATATAAAAAAAAAGATATGACAATGAAGTTCGATTAATTCGCGAGATATGTACATTTCGCAGTGGTTTTCCGTTATTTAGTGTCTTTTCCGGGATCCAGTATAACATGGTGTTTCCGGTAGCTTTCCGTTGTTTTCCGGTTGTTTTCCAGTGTTTCCGGTATATATACTATTCAAAAAAAGTAGGGGATATTTGATTTTGGGGGCATAATACTAAAATATGAAAATGACTACGAAAAAAGTCACTATAGAACATAACAGAAGAATCATTTCCAGTTACATGTGACGCCCAAACGCACCAATAGCTACCGCATGGAATGCAGGTGATGCTTGGGATTATCATGGGGGTCCAACCCAAGATTTGCACGACTCTGACTTTGAATGTTGCAGTCATTGTGGCATTGAATTCCAGGGTGGAAACATCAGTTTAATTGTTTTAGTGACCAGAAAACAAATTTTGATATGCGTCGGCTTACCCAAAATGAAAGGTTACGTGCCCTTGGCATGCTACAGATCGGCACAACACAGGCGGTTGTGGCGCGGACGATGAATGTTTCTCAGTCGGTCATAAGCAGGCTATGGTCCAGATACCGTGATACACAATCTGTACAGGACAGACCACGCTCAGGTCGACCAAGGGCGACAACTCAAGCCAAGGATCGATTTATCCGTACCTTGGCCTTGAGAAATCGTGTCATCACAGCAAATCAGATCAGCGCTCGTCTTCAAACAGACACTGGTGTGAGAGTGAGTGGCCAGACGATTCGGAATCGACTGCGTAGGGGTCACCTTCGCGCCCGACGTCCTCGCGTGATCCCTTGTTTGAGAGATCATCACATTCAGGCAAGACGTCGTTGGTGTAGGGATCGTCAACACTGGGATAATCGACGCTGGAGCAATGTGATGTTTTCAGATGAGTCAAGGTTCACTGTTGATTTTTTGGACAGACGTAGGAGGGTGTGGCGTCGTCGAAACGAGCGCTTCCAAGACGTTAACGTCATCGAACATTATCGATTTGGGGGTGGTTCTGTTATTGTGTGGGGAGGCATCACTGTTGCTGGAAGAACGGCTTTACATGTTGTTGCAGGGCGTGTTACAGGCCAATACTACCGGGACAACATCTTGGCAGTCCGTGTTGTGCCGTTCGCACGACGTCATGGCCGCCGTTTCATCTTCCAGGATGACAACGCAAGATGTCATAGGGCCAGGATCGTTACAGGTTACCTCCAACAACAGAACATCACCACATTACCTTGGCCAGCACTGAGTCCCGACCTCTCCCCCATCGAGCATGTCTGAGACATGCTTGGACAGAGGTTACGTCAACGTCAACAACGTCCTGCCAATGTCCAAGAACTTGCTGCTGGGTTTCAACAGGAATGGCACAATCTGGACCAAAATGACCTTAGGCGTCTCATTAGGAGTATGCCACGTCGGATCAATGCTTGTTTGGCAAACAGAGGAGGATTTACCCGTTACTGACTTTGTTGTGATGCTGTGGTAACTTTGCTGTTTGACCCCGGGTATCATTTTACCCTTATAATGGTCAGTCTGTGCCTTACTTAGTCTAACGATCATTTGGAATAAATCGATGAATGTGAACTTCATTTCATTTTGTCATTTGTTTCTTCGTCAGTTTCATTAGGTGACTTTAATAACACTTAAAAATCAAATATCCCCTACTTTTTTTGAATAGTATAGTAAAGCCCCCCATCGACTTCGGGTTACCTTTTTAGGTTGTTTTCCGGTGCATAGTGTTCTATCCGGTATTAAATGTTTAGCGGTGGTTTTCCGATGTTTTCCGGTATATAGTATAGCTCAGTAGCTCGTTTTCCGAGATTCACTAATATGAAAACGACAATACTCTATACCGTAAAACACCGGAAAATAACCAGAAAACACGGTAAAACTACCACAAAACACCATTTTACCGTTTTTCGAGATTCACCAATATGAAAACGACAATACTATATACCGTAAAACACCGGTAAATGACCAGAAAACACGATAAAACTACCGCAAAACACCATTTTATACCTAATTCCGGAAAACACTCGAAAACGGTAAATACCGGAAACCACACTTATTACCGGAAAACGCCCCAAGGGTTAGGGTTTGTTTCCGATATATAGTATAGCCAGGCTTCGACAATACTATACACCGAAAAACCACCGGAATCATCACCATTTTATAGTGAATACCGGAAAATACCGGAAAAAAGCGCTAAATATACTGGAAAACACTGTAAAATATTTTAAAAAACAAGTAGAAAGAGCAGTTTTTATGTAAATCCACTGCTCAGCCATTCTCATTTAGATTAAATCAAATATGCTTGGAGACATTCTGTAGATTAAAAGATGTATTTTTCAGATTAAAGCCTCAATATCAAAAAAAAAAAACCAAATAGAAAGATAATTTTTATGTGAATCCACTGCTCATATGCATCCTCTTCAGTTCGTTTTAGAAAACGTAATTAATCAAATGTGTTTTGGAGACATTCTGTATATATACATCTATCAAATCTGCTTTTTTGAGATTCAAAAAACAAGGAGAAACAGGGATCCCCATTAATGATATCTTTAGTTCGTTTTAGAATACTTATTTAATCAAATATGTTTTGGAGACATTCTGTAGATATACATCCATCAAATCTGGTTTTATGAGATTAAAGTTGGAATCTTGAGAACTGTGTAGGGGTCATTCCATGTCAAGTGGGTCAATTTTCAGAAATTTGGGAAATTGACCCCCTTGAAAAAATCTGTAAAAAATATATGTTATTGTACATCTACAATCTAGAAACTGTCCAAAATATGTGGTCTGTAGCATGAAAATTGACTGAGATGCGGGCATTTAAGTTTCATGAGTTACCAATAAGTTTTCGAAACAAAATATATATCACTAATTTACTTGAGTTTCAGATATCTTGATTTTACTTTTATAGTGAAGATATACCGCTCAAATTTGGTAGTCTTGGAGAACTTTGTGTGTAGATTATGAATCTGCAATCAGATTACCGGTGAGTTGTAGGGTTCGCATGCTACTTGGCCACGAAAATGACAAAAATTTGGTGCAGTTGTATATTGTCTGGATTTTGTAGAGCTCCAGGTGCTACAAAGTAATAGATATAGATCCAAATATTGGTATATCCAGAGATTGCCAGTAGTACTACTTAAGAAACGCATTGAAACGCATCAGTCTTGAATTGATTCCCCCAAAATTGATAGCGAATATGGTTTCAGACACAAATTTTCGAAAATTGTCTCATATTTTCGAGCCGATATAACCCGGTAGATGAGCACCTAAAAATCTGATTATAGTTTGTAAATATAGTTTGTGCTTATGTTTTCAACATATGTAAAAGCCATTCGTGTCCCGGGCCATTTTGATATTTTTTCAATTTTTTGAAAATCTGTGATTTGGGTCATTCCATGTCAATTATCACCCAACGAGGTAAACAGTACCCGATTCGATTTTGCCGAATTTTATTTTATATGTCTTTTAGGACTGAAAAAGCTTATATTCCTAATTTTAACTTTGTCCGACTAACAGTTCCTAAGATACTGTCCACCAAATTTTGGAGATTTTCAGCTAAAATGGGTTTCATCGACATTATTCAAATCACCATAACCCAGTTACCAATAGGTTAAAATTGCTGGAATAAGTGTTTTTGGAATGGAAAAGATAATGACGTGCTGTTTGAATCATAGATATCTTTCTTTAGGGAAGTCTGCTGAAGGTTACTATGTATCCTCAGAGCTTATCCATGAAGACAGTCCTGCTTTAAGTGTAAAGACACTGATTTTCAGTCTCGCGTGTGAATATTTAATTTGATTTTACATGCTTATAAAAGATATTATACCTCCAGTTGTTTAACAGTGTGTAGAAAACATGTTGAGCTAAACTTTACATGCAAGTTCATCCCAAGGTCACAAATTCAAAAGGTCTTCACTCTTTTAAAACACACCCGGATGTCAAAAATAAGTGTAGATTTAGAATTCTTGTGGAATTCCCATCCCTGGAAGACATATTCCAGCAATTTTGACCAATGAGTTACTGATTTTGGTCATTTGAATAATGGCAGCCACGCCCTCTTTTGCCGAAATCCCCCAAATTTGGTGGACCGTATCTCAGGAACTGTTGGTTGGATCAAGCTAAAATTGGGAATATTAGCTTTTTCAGCCCAAATATATGTCTAAACCAAATTTCACCAAAATCGAAGGTGATTTGCTTTAAGTCATTGGGTGATAATTGACAAGGAATGGCCCATAACACAGATTTTGAAAAAATCTTAAAAATATTGAGATGACATGGGACAAGAATGGTTTTAACATATGTTAGAGACATTAGCACAAACTATAATTCCACCAAGTTTCAGATTTTTAGGTGCCCATCAAACAGGGTTCAATCGGCTCCAAAATACGATTGTTGACATAGATTAACACAAAACACAGATTTTCAAAATATTGAAAAAATATCAAAATGGCCCGGGACAAGATTGGCCTTTACATATTTTGAAAACATAAGCACAAACTATATTTACAAACTATAATCAGATTTTTAGGTGCTCATCTACCGGGTTATATCGGCTCGAAAATATGAGACAATTTTCGAAAATTTGTGTCTGAAACCATATTCGCTATCAATTTTTGGGGAATCAATTCAAGACTGATGCGTTTCAATGCGTTTCTTATGTAGTACTACTGGCAATCTCTGGATATACCAATATTTGGATCTATATCTATTACTTTGTAGCACCTGGAGCTCTACAAAATCCAGACAATATACAATTGCACTAAATTTTTGTCAGTTTTCATGGCTAAGTAGCATGCGAACCCTACAACTCACCGGTAATCTGATTGCAGATTCATAATCTACACACAAAGTCAACCAAGACTACCAAATTTGAGCGGTATATCTTCACTGTAAAGGAAAAATCAAGATATCTGAAACTCGAGTAAATTAGTGATACATATTTTGTTTCGAAAACTTATTAGTCACTCATGAAACTTAAATGCCCGTATCTCAGTCAATTTTCATGCTACACACCACATATTTTGGACAGTTTCTAGAGTTTAGATGTACAATAACATATATTTTTTCCAGATTTTTTCGAGGGGGTCAATTTCCCACCACTGGCCCACTTGACATGGAATGACCCGTAGCTCTTTTTTCGACATTCGCCAATATCGAAAACTAGCTAGTTCTTTTTCATTATTCGCCAATATCGAATAACGAAAATCGAGCTAACTTCACGCTGCCAAAGCACTGTACCCTAGTCATTCGAATGGAAGGGACAAAAACTGAGGTCCTCTTATTGCGGTATCAGATTCAAAATTCTAAAATGGTTAATGCCCTGCCATCATCTAACTTCTATTCATGTAATTTCTAATTAAAGACAGTGTATAATCCAGTTTCTTTATTTGTTTCAACACTCTTCATTTCTTTTATTGTAAAATTTCTCTTTTCATGGGCCATGTCATATGTATGGAAGCCTATAACTACCATTCATAATTTCTACTTTTCGCCACTTCAAAACATGAAAGTCGAAAAGTAGAAAAGTAGAAGTTACGACAAAATCTAAGGCGACAGCACGGTATACATGCCAAAATGAACTCGAAAATAGGAAATTAAGAAATAATACACGGCGATAATAGCGCCTCTTGTTATTTCCTAATTTCTTATTTTCGACTTGCATTTTGGCTTGTGTACCGTCTTGGCGGCTTTCGACTTAGTCATATTTTTGTATTCTTTGATGTCTGTAAGAAGGCGACAACACACATACCAAGCCATAATGCAACGCGAAAATAGGAAATTAAGAAATAATCATTATTTCCTAATTTCTTATTTTCGACTTGCATTTTGGCTTGTATACCGTCTTGGCGACTTTCGACTTAGTCATATTTTTGTATTTATTAATGTCAGACAGAAGGCGACAACACGCAAACCAAGCCATAATGCAACTCGAAAAGTAGAAATTAAGAAATAAAGACACGCGCTATTAGCGACTTCGTTATTTCTTAATTTCTTATTTTCTACTTTTCGCCTCGGAAGTTTTAGTAGTCTCTACTTTCCAGATCACACTTGAATACATACAGTCAGGGCTCAAACTGGCCTTCATTTGTTTTCGCCAAAATGGATAAAACATTTTATTCCAAAAATTATTCACATTTTTTCTCCTCCAACTGGAATATTTAATCTGCAAAAAATGTCTTAATGGACCATCATATGGTATCTAAATAATACGATTTCGATGGTAAGGAAATAAATTATTGTATGCCAAAAATCTAGTATTTTCCGATTTTTTAACATTCTGAGACGCCCTTTTCTCGAAAACGACGCCGCAGATTTTTCTTAAACTTTTCTTACTCAAAGTCCTATCGGTTGTCTATATAGTGAATCCAAAATGAAAAGCATTGAAGTAATATAGGTGGTCCAAAAATGGCCTCAAACTTTGAAAAAAATTGAAAAATCGTTAAATTTTTGGAAACGCTCTTTAATTTATCTTTTTTTCCAAAACTACTCAATGGATGTTTCTGACACTTCTGGTACGTAAAGTTAAGTATCCAAAGAACTTCGTAAAGCTATCACAACAACGATCGTAAAACCGGAAGTAGTCGAAAAAATGTCCGATATTTTGAAAAAAATTAATTCTTTTACGAAAACCTTTTTTATTTATGAATATTTTTTGATGATATTTTACACGGGAATTATTGATATAAAATTAAACCATGCTAGTCCCGAAATGACATAGTTTGTGTCTAGTCGACGTTAAACCCCATTTCTCTCATCTCGGTAGTGCCGGTTAATTTGAGATATATTTTGTCTCCCTTTAAGTTTTTTACCTTTTTAATTTCAGTTTATGGGTTCTAAGTTTATTATTTATTGTGTGATGTGTATAAAACAATTCTCAATTGCGAATTCTCAACTTATTTGTTACCGATAATGATTTCTTTTGGCACCGGAAGTGAAGTAATTTTGCCAGATTTTACAATTTTGACCGGTGTATTCGCAAGCAAATATTACTTACAAATCTGATAGAGGGTGTCACTGAATCATAACAACTACAGTATCGTTTGGTAGCTCGATGGATCGGCTATTGTATGACGCACTTCCTGTCTGATTCCTGAAAGCCGATTCAGCACTGCAGGTCTGCAGGTCTAGTTTCAATTCTTATTATATACTATATAATAAACCATTTTTAATTTTATAAACTTATGTTAACATTTTTTCCATATTTACATTTATGTATATTTATTGATTAAATGATGCCTTATGTTAATATGTTTTCCATTTTTACATGTATGTAAATGTATTGATTAAATTATGCCTTATATAAGTGTAATATTGTATAATATAGCCCCTTGATAATGGAATGAAAACAAGAACGTTTATTTTCAAATGACAGTAAATATGCAATAACTTAGTAGTTGACATGAAAAAATAAATATAAACATATGCAGTTGTTTTTTGTTTGTTTGTTAAAGGACATACCTCCTGACGATACCCATGGAGGGGTTGAAATAGTTATTTATAGACTGCTGGTCATCTTAGATAATAATATAGTAGTTAATTTCACACAATGATTAAAATATACACAACAAAATACTTGTTTTTCTTATTTTAATTTCGTCGATTTGGAAACCATCTGCAACACAAAAGAAGATGATTAATCTGCATAGCAATCTAAAATCTATTTATCGGTTGTAAAGGGAGATAACTGCATATTCATTTCCATTCACTGCGAATTATCGACTATTCGTCGCAGTAATTAAACTAATGTTTTGCTATTTGACAATATAAGGTTGTTATTTGATGATAGTGGGTAGTATGTGATAAGTATTTGATAGTATTGGGTCAGTTTTTGCTTGTTTTAGGTGATATAGGGAGACAAATGGAACAGCCAGACATCGGTAATCGCATTTGAAGTGCAATTCCCACGGTATAACTAATTATTTTAGAAAAAAATTCAATTGATATACACATTTTTCAGTATTATGTTGTAGTATTGGGTAGTATGTGGTGATATTGAGGTGGTACTGGGGTGGTATTGGGTAGTATTGGGTAGAATTGGGTAGTATTGGGTAAATCGTCCCACCCGATTAGAGCTACATTATTAGATATATATATATATATATATATATATATATATATATATATATATATCTTTATTTCCTCCAATTCCGAAGATTTAAATGATTACATGATAAATACATAATAAATAATAAATACATACATACGACTATAAATATACTCAGCCAAATTAAAGACTTGACACTGATGAATTTCAACAATTTTTTTTTTCTGGTAAGTCAAATAAATTTTAAAGTGTTTTTAACGATAGTAAGTAGTAAGAAGCCTTTAATTTCATAAAATTGTATTTGTTAATGTACAAATACTTGTGACCTTGAAACATTCAGCAATACCAGTGTGAATACATATCTTTTATGCAGTACATCCACGACAAACTATCTACGTCTAATAATGATATTGTCATACGTGACAGCGATTGGCATGCAACATTAATAGTAACCGTCTACATCTAATAATGATATTGTCATACGTGACAACACCCCCCAACTCAAGAAGAAACTTCTATGATGTTTCTGAAATAAAATATTACTCAGCCAAATTAAAAACTTGACACTGATGAATTTCAACAAAAAAATTTTTCTGGTAAGTCAAATAAATTTTAAAGTGTTTCTAACGATAGTAAGTAGTAAGAAGCCTTTAATTTCATAAAATTGTAAAGTCACGTGGATTACGTGACTTTTGAGCATATAAAGATGAAAAACACGTGCAAACACAAACTCGTGAGGTCAATCGATGCAAGTTTGCTTAAACTGAACACGCACACGTAACTTGAACTGGAAAAACAAATTAAAATTATTATTTTCGTCTTTGTTAGAAGATGCCGCGCCTTTCAAATGTAGAACGTCTACGTGCTATAGGTAGGCTCTATGCTGGTCAGTCTGTAGTCACTGTTGCAAGAGCCTTTAATTGTTCACGCCAGACAATAATTAATCTTAGAATGAGAGTGCTTCAAACTGGAACTATTGCCGAACGCCCAAGGGCGGGAGCGCCAGGTGTGACGTCAGTCCAGGAAGATCAAGCAATACGATTACGTCATCTTAGAAACAGATTTGTCACTGCAACCTCCACAAGTAGAGAGATGTTTGGTGGAAGGGTAACTGCACAAACTGTTCGAAATCTCTTGCAGTCTGCTGGTCTTCGAGCTCGGAGGCCCTATAATGGACCAATATTGACACCTCTTCATCGCCGTAACCGACTTGTGTGGGCCACAAGACACATAAGATTTACTCAAAGACAGTGGAATTCGGTTGTCTTTAGTGACGAATCTCGATTCACTTTGAGATTTGCCGATGGCAGGGTCCGAGTGTACCGCAGACGAGGTGAACGTTACGCTCAAGTATGCGTCAGAGAAGTTGACCAATTTGGTGACGGCAGCGTCATGGTTTGGGGTTCTTTTTGTGCACATGGACGTTCTCCTCTTGTTGTTGTCCAAGGGAACTTAAATGCTGTCCAGTACAGGGATCAGATTTTGCAACCTGTTCTTCTTCCGTTTATGCAGAGACATGGGCCTGGACTAACGTTTCAACAAGACAATGCTCGACCCTATACGGCAATTGCTACCCATAATTTTTTAAGAAATGCCGGTGTCCAAGTCCTGAATTGGCCGTCGCTTAGCCCCGACCTTAATCCTATTGAACACATCTGGGACGAACTGGGTCGACGTGTTCGTCAGCAAGTGAATCCACCACTGGTGTTGCAGGACCTTCAACATGCTCTTGCTGAGCAGTGGCGACGTCTTCCTCGGGTAGTGTTTTCTAATGTTCTGAGATCCATGAGAAGACGTTGTGTGGCAGAACGAGACGCTAGAGGAGGCCACAACCGTTACTAAACACTTTATTCCGATTGTTCTCCAGGTCTGTGAATTTCATTTTGGGGGGTACTGTGACATCACGAACGTTATCAATGTCAAGGACTTTCGGCGAGACGTATTCTTGCTTTCTGTTGATGTCGTCAAGGTCGTCTGTGCACAACATAACACTAAAATAGTTGCCTTAAACCAAATATTAAAAATCTAGTCCCAAAAATCCCGAGTGTCAAGTTTTTAATTTGGCTGAGTATATAAAAGATACTATAGATAAGATTGTAATTAAACAAAAATAAGCTAGACATTGTTTAATAATGTGTTAAAATCCACTAAAATGATATTTTAAGTTAAAATCTAAACTTAACTTAAAATAGTGGCGCTTCACAAATCTATTTTAAGGACAATTTTAACTAAAATCAATTTTCACTTAGGATAGCCGTCACTCTCTCCTAACTTAAAATCACGACATTAACAAACATGGATTAGAGCTACATTGTTAGATATATATCTCTATTTCCTCCAATTCTGAAGATTTAAATGATTACATGATAAATACATAATAAATAATAAAATACATACATATGACTCTAAATATAAAAGATACTATAGATAAGATTATAATTAAACAAAAATAAGCTAGACATTGTTTAACAATGTGTTAAGATCCACTCAAATAATATTTTAAGTTAAAATCTAATCTTAACTTAAAATAGTGGCGCTTCACAAACCTATTTTAAGGACAATTTTAACTAAAATCAATTTTAACTTAGGATAGCCGTCACCATCTCCTAACATCTGACCACATTTTTCACACAGTACCTGGCGATTATAACAGCTTCGTGTGCAATGGTTTAATGTGGCCAATTTCTTGGTTGTAGAAGGCCTAAAGGCCTATAAGACTAGACATACCACATGTAGTATTTACTCATGCTTTTTGGGGTTATGATGATTTGTAAAAGGATAAATCAATAATCTCAAATGTGTTTATTGAAAAAGGCCTATTTGAAATTAAATTTTAATACCATAAATGTATCATTTAATAAAGTCTTACGTTAATAAAACAACATAAATAATAAGGGAAATTTATCTTGGGGAAAATCATTAATTGAGTAAGATAGATAGGCACTTTGGCATTTTCAAAGTATCATTAAAAGCGTCTATGGGAATGACATTTCAAATGTAGGCATCGGAACATGGCTATTTTGTGTATTTATTTCAAAGTTGATAATTTTTTTTAAAATCCGACTAAAACATACAGCCTAGATTAGGCGTTTGAGTCACACATGCCATAATATGTTTGTGACAATTCTTAATCTTTCTCTTGTCCAAAAAACCATAAAACTACAATTCCAAGCGATTTAGTTTATCAATACACATTATTTCCATTGAAGCATGCGAGTAAATCAAATGCGAAGTTCAAGGCCAACACATCGATACTTTTTGAATCAGATATGAGGCAAAAAACTCATTTTATTCACCCCTCTACGGCTGTCTAACCGTGTGCAAACAATTGTTACAAAGTATGAAACTCTTCCCATTGATATTGCAACCGTTAATTCAACCTGTCAACAGTTTTCAGTTTCGCAGCGTATTTGCTTTCCCTGTAAGTACCCGCTACGGACATGTGCTCCGGTTTACCTATTTAGGGTGTTCTCAGGTATTTAGTGTGTGTTTTGGTAGTTTTCCGGTAGTGTCCCAGTGTTTTTTACGGTATATAGTCAAGAACATTTCAAAGTTATCATAACCAACAGACCGTATGAACCTCCAAACACTAACACGGAATATTAACATTAATCATAACAATATCATCCAGCTCACCCCAACAAACAGGTCAAAAATTTTAGAACAAAACAGACGATAAATAACAATCTTATACAAATTAGAAAGGCATTCGAAAATGAAGCGTCAGTTTTAACAACTTCGTTTGGATTAATTAATGCCAGATCTGTTAGAAAATAAAACAACAATTTTATCTGATTATATTGTTGAAAATTCGATCGATATTTGTGGAATAACTGAAACGTGGCTGAATAATGACTGCTCGGATTCATCCGCAGCTTTAGTACCTGATGGATATTCTATACAACATTGCCCAAGATTGAAGTGTATTGAAGATTTAAATCACATGACATTACTAAATTTAAAGCGGAAATAGTCAACTCGGATTTCAATGACATTCAACATATTCAAGATATACAAGAGAAGGCAACCCAATACCATTCTAAACTTGCTGAAATTTTGGACTCACTTGTGCCTCTTTAAACAAAAACATTTACCATTCGTCCTAATACGCAGTGGTTTAATGATTCTATAAGGCCGAACATCAATGGCGTAAAACAAATCTACAAGATTTATAAATCTTTAAAAACAATGTGAATAAATTAATTGAAGACGCTAAAATTAAATTTTACTCTGATAAAAATAGAAAATGGCGAAAACAGAAGAACAGACCTGTATAAAGTTGTGAATACTGAACTTGATGATTTAAATAAAACTATTGACTTTAACGCTCATGATTTTGCTAAGTTAGAAAACGCTGTTTATTTAGAAAATTTTAAATTGGTTAGTGAATCTTTTGTTTTAAAGTTAATTAAATTGTCTGCTCCTAAATCTTGTTCATTAGATCCTGTTCCGACTCCTGTTCTTAAGGACTGTCTAGACGAAGTTATTCCAGTTTTCACTAATATTATTATTTCTTGTATATCATCCTCTACTGCTCCCAACGTTTTCAAACAAGCTTATGTTACCCCTTTAATTAAAAAGTCTACACTGGATCCTAATGTTTTTAAAAATTACAGGTCTGTCTCAATGTATTGCTTCTCTGATAAAGGCCCATCTGCCGATGAAGGAACGTGAAGTTGGCACGTTATTCGGGATTCAAATAATGAATAACGAGACAGCACGTGATTCGGGATTCGCCACTAAAAAGAGCGGTCTACCTTCTATGCAACCATTTCCTCGATACCTCAGAACGTAGGGGTAAGTGAACGTCGGGTGGCCGACTAGCACGGAGACAGCAGATTCTCCAGTGAGTAGGGTGCTGACTGGTTAATTAGAGTGCATGGGTCAGTAAGTGAACATTGGGTGACTATTTCCTCGCTACCCCAGATCGTAGGGGTAAGTGAACGTTGGGTGACCGACTGGCAAGTAGAGTGTTGACTGTTGGCGTTTACTGGACATTCCTCTTTTGCACTCACCTGTTTTATTGTCGAATCCCGAAGTAAAACAAGACCGACCTACCTTCCATCCTACCATTTCCTCGATATCTCCGACTGTGGGGTTAAGTGAACGTTGCGCGGCTGGCTAGCACCGAGACAACCGTTCGTTATACGAATAGGGTACGGGGCAGTCCTCTCACACAACCACCTGTTTTATTGTCGAATAACGGGCTGGCTTGTTGCTCGGGATTCGCGAATAACGAATAACGAGCTAGCATGTTATTCGGGTTTCGGGATTCGCCACTAAAACAGACCGACTTACGTTGCATCTGACCATTTCCTCGCAACCCCCGACCGTATTTGGGTGACCAACTAACAACTAGACGACCATTTGTCGAGCGAATAGCGTGTTGACTGGTTTGTCGGCGTGCATTGGGCAGTCCTTTCCTGCACTCACCTATTTTATTGTCGAATCCCGGATCCCGAATAACGTGCTGGCACGTTATTCGTGATTCGCCATCAAAACAGAACCATCTATCTTGCATCCGACCATTTCCTCGTTGGGTGACCGACCAACACAGAGACGAATATTTGTCGAGCGAATAGCGTGTTGACTGGTTTGTCGGCGTGCACGGGGCGGTCAACTCCAGCAATCATCTGTTTAATGCCAAAATCCTGAATAACGTTCTGGCTCATTATTCGGGATTCGGGATTCGCCATCAAAACAGAACCATCTATCTTGCATCCGACCATTTCCTCGTTGGGTGACCGACCAACACGGAAACTTGCCAAATGTTTTTATTGTATATTTGTGAACACATCTCCAACTTTACCTGAGCAATAAGGACACTTGTCAAACACAGAATTGAACCCAGGAAATGTTCACAAAACCGCAACCTGACTTCTGAGATGTTAAAGTGTTCTCTTTGATTCTCATGTAACCAATGCTGCACGTGCTGTTCACCGGGACCAGCCCTTTAAAATGCTCACCATGCCACGACTCGCGACAGCGCAGGGGAACCAGGCGTTTGGAAGACTCGATGTGAGCCACACTGCCCAAGCCGTTGCCAATCTCTTCGAGGTCAATGCTCGGACCATCTACAGGCTTCAGCAACGGTTTCGGGCTACAAACATCACGGATGATCGCCCCTGAACTGGTAGACCAAGGGTTACCACAAGGTGACAAGACCACCATGTTGTGCAACAGCACGTACAGAATCCCTTCACACGGCACGTCAGACAGTGGGAACACACGGAAGACCAATCAGTATACAATACGATGCACTGGCGTCTCACCAGAGAAAACATCCATTGTTGTAGACTTTACCGTGTACCGATCCCCACCCCTCGCCATCGATGTGAACGTCTACAATCTGTCCAACAACACAAGAACTGGCGACACGGGCAATGGAAAACTTTTCTGTTTACAGGTGAGAGTCGGTATTGCGTATCAACTGCAGAAGGCTGGGCCAGAATGTGGCGTCGACATGACCAGCGTTATTCTAACCAATATGTCATAGAACGAGACTCATGGGAAGGTCCAATCATAATGGATTAGGGTGGAATCGGCTTGAACAGAAAGTTGGTCCTGAGGTGTGTCACGTATGACAATATCATTATTAGATGTAGATAGTTTGTTGTGGATGTACTACATAAAAGATATGTATTCACGCTGGTATTGCTGAATGTTTCAAGGTCACAAGTCTTTGTACATGAATAAATATAGTATGTGTGTTATGGTTGTTTATTACAGTTTATGACAACTGGTGAACATGGTTTCAGATTGTGGTAATAAAGTTTGATTTATAAACTTTTCATTTGATTGTGTATTTGTAAGATGTATGATTGTTAATATTTGCCAAGGTAGAGTTATTCACATGTGTGATTGCAGGTATGATTGCATTGAATGCATGTGGACTTCCTGTTTTGTTGTCGGGGTTTGATTGGTTGTGAGCCACTCGGCTAATCTCGACAGATTCCGTAAACTACATCTAGTCTCGGATGTATGACAGTAAGTGATATGTACCTACGCCCATACATTTGCGATGCGGCTACCGGTTTACTTTAACAGGAATACTTGACGCTATTACACAAATTGGGAACCTATTCGGCTAGCGACCTATTCGACCGATCGAGCTGCAACCTGTTCGTTGGAAACCTATTTAGAGTAAAGACAACAGTCTCTATTTATCAACCAATAAAATCCAACGTTATGTCTATCAAATGAAAGTGGAATATATTATTTTTTATCCATTCCTTCAGCTCAGAATAGAAGTGTAATTTCGTCATTATCTTACAGCTGGATCGGTCGAATAGGTCGCTAGCCAAATAGGTCGCCAACTTGTGTTTGGAATGGGCGCAGCCATGTTTCATCCGGGACCTTTAAAGTAGTTCCAATATGGCGGAATTCATCATACAGCCGAGTTTAGATTGTCCGAAATCTTCCGAGGTTTGCCGAGTGGTTGTGAGCGAAACTGTAGTTTACGTGGTGGGAGATATGAATTTATATTGTTACTCTAATGCTTGATTTTGGGCGAATCACACGTGTCCATTAATCATCATTCATTCATGAATCATTCCAATAGATTATATTTCTACTAAATGGGTGTTAGACTATGTGTCGTTGGTTTAGACTGTGTGTCGTTATAATGGTAATCTGTGTGATTAATGAGTAATAATTAGTACAAATGCTTGTGACCTGATTCTGATTTTGATTGTGACTTGATTATGTCCTGATTCTGTTTCTGTTTCTGATCATGTTGATGTGCTACGGTTAGTGTTCCAGTTATTTTATGGTGTTGAAAATAATGAAAAGATTTACATGAATGACTCATCAACCTTATCATCTTAATCATCTTAATTGTGCTGTGGAGAGTCAAATATTTAATTTAATGACTGCTGTGTGCACGTTTACCGTCATCTCATCAATGTAGAAATTATGTGATTCGTCGTGTGCTGTGAATCCGTGAAATGAACTATTAGAGAATAATTACATAAATATATATATATATATATATGTTATAAATGTATTGATATATTGTAGTTGTTGTGGTCGAGGGTAATTCTATATGTGTACCAAGTCCCACTTGGTAATCCAAGGCGTCCGCAAGCAATAACAAGTTACCTATTTGAAGTCTAATGCATAATCTGAACAGTAGCCACGGCAAATCGGCTATATATAGGTGAAATCCCGCTGGTAGCACGAGACTCTGTTGAAAGGCGGAAGTAGTCCCAGTTATCCTGACGGACATCTGTATTCTACACACCTCCCCGTCTTTATTTGAAAGGATTGGTTCCTGGTTCTGAAAAATAAATCCTACTCTTCACATTCACACTTTCAATCACACTAGTAACGGTATACAGGTACACCGTATCATTCACGCGTCAATCAAAATCAAATCGGTTATAACTTCACCGAAAAAATCTACATACACACAGCTATTTCACGGTTTACAGGAAAGTCACCGTAGTAGGCATATGGACAGGTAAATAATCAACATCGTAATGTTGAAAACATCTTCGCTTTAAATTTTGTTCCTTTATTTCGAATGAAAGATTGAATCTTATTTCTTAAACTCCAAAAATAGAATTTTATTCTGGCCAGATATTCTTGTATTCGTAACAAATAGTGCATGTTGACTACAGTTGATCGCGCAGATCGTTCAAACAAATTCTCTGAAATAGTTAAAGATCCAGACGTACACTCAGTTATTTGATTGTAGATATTACACCATGAGATAGTCAATGGTGAGGCTAAGTTACTATTTGTAACTTCTGATTCGTAACGCGCACTGTGTGTCGTTATAATGGTAATCTGTGTGATTAATGAGTAATAATTAGTACAAATGCTTGTGACCTGATTCTGATTTTGATTGTGACTTGATTATGTCCTGATTCTGTTTCTGTTTCTGATCATGTTGATGTGCTACGGTTAGTGTTCCAGTTATTTTATGGTGTTGAAAATAATGAAAAGATTTACATGAATGACTCATCAACCTTATCATCTTAATCATCTTAATTGTGCTGCGGAGAGTCAAATATTTAATTTAATGACTGCTGTGTGCACGTTTACCGTCATCTCATCAATGTAGAAATTATGTGATTCGTCGTGTGCTGTGAATCCGTGAAATGAACTATTAGAGAATAATTACATAAATATATATATATATATATATATATGTTATAAATGTATTGATATATTGTAGTTGTTGTGGTCGAGGGTAATTCTATATGTGTACCAAGTCCCACTTGGTAATCCAAGGCGTCCGCAAGCAATAACAAGTTACCTATTTGAAGTCTAATGCATAATCTGAACAGTAGCCACGGCAAATCGGCTATATATAGGTGAAATCCCGCTGGTAGCACGGGACTCTGTTGAAAGGCGGAAGTAGTCCCAGTTATCCTGACGGACATCTGTATTCTACACACCTCCCCGTCTTTATTTGAAAGGATTGGTTCCTGGTTCTGAAAAATAAATCCTACTCTTCACATTCACACTTTCAATCACACTAGTAACGGTATACAGGTACACCGTATCATTCACGCGTCAATCAAAATCAAATCGGTTATAACTTCACCGAAAAAATCTACATACACACAGCTATTTCACGGTTTACAGGAAAGTCACCGTAGTAGGCATATGGACAGGTAAATAATCAACATCGTAATGTTGAAAACATCTTCGCTTTAAATTTTGTTCCTTTATTTCGAATGAAAGATTGAATCTTATTTCTTAAACTCCAAAAATAGAATTTTATTCTGGCCAGATATTCTTGTATTCGTAACAAATAGTGCATGTTGACTACAGTTGATCGCGCAGATCGTTCAAACAAATTCTCTGAAATAGTTAAAGATCCAGACGTACACTCAGTTATTTGATTGTAGATATTACACCATGAGATAGTCAATGGTGAGGCTAAGTTACTATTTGTAACTTCTGATTCGTAACGCGCACCAAAAACATCGTCGATGGTGAGCAAATTATCAATACATAAATCGGCGTTCACGATATTTACAGGAACATTGTGAAGGGGCAATGACAATTTATCTTTGAGGAAACTGACACACAGCTTAATTAGTTCTGCTATGAACAAATTCATTTCTTCTTGAAATAACTGTTTCTCCAAATTTACGGGTACAGCCAAATAATGCACTGGAACTTCGGAACATATATCTATGGTAGATCTATTTAACTCTACTAATTTAAGTCTAGGAGGCTTTTCATTTTGTTGCTCAAAGAAACAATCGGATATTGAATATTCCCCAGCGGTAAATTCCGTAACAACTAGAGTTGATAGGCCGCGAAACTGAAGTCTCGTTTGACTATTTGATATCGAACGCAACCAGTTCATAACTGAATTTTCAAACGCATTAAACTCCGGAACCTCTTTAACTTTTGGTACTTTCTCCTTTAACGCTGGACTGCGATGCTCGGAAAGTTTTGTCACTTGTTGACTTTGAGCTTTTAAATTAAACTGATCGATATAATCTAAATGATTACTGTGGATACACGTCGAAGCTAATACGCACGTTTCCTCGATTTTCGCGGAATCGATTGAGTCGATTCTAGGAATGACACCAGTGGTAACGGTATCCATGAACTTTTGATCACCCCTCGGGGTGGTGATATTTGTTACACCACCGTATAAATCGGTGTTAGTGAAACCGTTCGATGCCTTAGCGGTTTCAAAACTGGCGATCGTCCCGCGTCTATCCGACCCGTTCGTAGTCGAAGTTTCAGATATTCCGAAATGCGAATCCATGGACAAGCTTTGGACACAAGGCTTGCCTTCTTGATCGAGTTCAAGTTTTAATTCTATTGCAGCCTGTTCATTGACAATGTGTGGGTCGCACGTTAAATTCTCCGGAATAAGCTTGGAGACTGCAGTTACCGACTTGGGCATTATTGCATGTGACCGATGAGTTACTTCTGAGAAATTACAAATATCAGTCAACTGACGAAACTGATCAGTTAATTTTTCAAGTTTGATAATGGCGTCATCCCACTTCTGGTCCACTCTGTCACAGCGCTGCTCTGCGTTTTCTAAACATTCTTGTTCGGACGAAGTCATGGCCTGTGATTTGGGAGTTTCGGCTTGGGTTTTGGTTGCTGCCAGTATATTATCATTAGGCCTACGATCAATTCTTTGGGTCGGTGATGATCGATTCCGAAACGTGTTTGCGGTCCTAGACATTTCTGCACGATTGAAACATTCCTAGTTCAAAGCATGTCAAATTGCCATTACGTAAAAGGACAATTCTATGAACATCGACCGCATATCCCTTTAAACAAAAGAACAACTGTTCCTTACATTCCTGATCTGACCAGGACTGAGATATTCCAAATCGGGTAAATTTATTTGCAAAGTTTTGCCAGTTTGAATAACCGTCATAAAACAATGACTCTGGGATGTTATGACACCGTTGAGATCGGTTAAACGTACTGTTGTTACCCGTATAAAACTGGCGGGGTGAGGAATTGCCACCGGTCGGCGACAGTGGAATATGTCGCCCGTCTAGCCATGACGATCTCATTATTTCAACATCAACAATTTGGTGAGGTAATCATAAACAAAGTTACAATCGTATACAAACCACGTGCAGGCACACAGTGTAAACACACAAGCACCGCACGTGCAACTCGCTCAATAAAGTTTCAGTCTATTCGATTACTAGTAATATGCAAAACAATATAATTTATATATTATATCCTTCTCCCCTTGTTAATTAAAAGTTTTTATCCGTACTACCATTTGTTGTGGTCGAGGGTAATTCTATATATGTACCAAGTCCCACTTGGTGATCCAAGGCGTCCGCAAGCAATAACAAGTTACCTATTTGAAGTCTAATGCATAATCTGAACTGTAGCCACGGCAAATCGGCTATATATAGGTGAAATCCCGCTGGTAGCACGGGACTCTATTGAAAGGCGGAAGTAGTCTCGGTTATCCTGACGGACATCTGTATTCTACAGGGCAAAATCACAACATAGTTATATAAAGATATTTAAATTATGTTGTGTATTTGTTAATGGGAACTATATAAGTACATGACCGTCAATCCGCCCCTAAAAGAACCAAAGGTCCAATTTTGTGACAAGGTGTTCCAAAATCGTACTGACGTCTTTATTTTATTTTTAGCTGTAATTAGTATAGATTAGTATAGCTCAGTCACCTATCCTATTGTTTAAAGTGAGTACTTGTTGACCTTAAGCGGATATCAATTAATTTTGTTGCTGGCTCACATTTTATTTATAATATATATATTTATATATTTATCAATAAATTCAATATCACTATATAATTAAATACCCTATTCTACTAAAATTTTATTAACACCCATTTAAGTACAACTATAGGCATTAATGTAGATAAAGCTGAATGGAATTTGTTTAGGTATATCTGATTCAATGATCTTAGACATAAGACTTTCTGTAGTAATATGGGTGGCAGGGATTTGTGCTAAAGAAACATATGCAAAATAATATTAGGATTATTTATTCACCATTGTCAAAATATGCTATGGTATGAGTTTATTTGAAACAAAAATTAGATTAGTTATGAAATTTATAGAGGAAAACAAAAGGGAAGTCTGTGATGATATGATTCATGGTTTGAACTATAGGTTAATAAACACATTTATCATATGGTCAAATATGGAATGTGTGTGGTGACCAAATTTGGTAATGAGTCCCTACTGGTATGCCAGGTATGGGGTCTAAAACACGTGATGGGCTTTTTAACCAATTATTATAATTAATTACGTAATATTTAATTAATTGAATAATTAGTAGTGGAAATCTAGGCATATACAAGTAGCTGGATTTGGGCGCTTGGTCAGACAGCTATGTAGTTCTTGAAGGGAGAAGATGTAGTAGTTCTCTATCAGCAGATTCGCAGAGTCTGGCTGGATGGGGTTTGAGAGAAAGACTTTATTATAATGCTTGTAAACATGTAACCTGTATGTAGCAGTGCTTGATATAAAATGTAGAACCGAAATGTGGTATTTGTTGTTCCTGTGGATGCTGTCATTGAAGATGAAGAATACTGAAACACAATGTGAAGTCGTCATTAATGGGAAAAGTCAGATTGACATTTAAAGATACTTTCTAAGCAGTTAAGATATTACATATGCGGCCAGAAACAGCACTAGACGATCATGGGCTGTTCCAGAATATGTAGTAAGAAACGATGCATGGGTTACACGCCGGATGTGGCGACCGGTTTTTCCGAGCGCCGCTCTCCACGTCTGACAGACACCCATGGTGCTACATTTTTTTCAATCTGATAGCTGATTATATTATAACCGCCACCTTGAAAAAGACTCCAGTTGCAAATATTAAACTTTCAATGGTTCTGGCTCTCAAAAACTGTACTTTTCCCCAAACTTCTTTACCATTTTGTTTTGAATATGATTTGCTCGGTCCGGTTGTTCTGTAACCAGTAATGAATCGTGCACATCTTCTACTGGTAGCCTCAATCTGGGTTAGAGGTCACCAATGACCGCAATTTCTTCGTCAAAGTCAAGTATGGGAAACATATTGCCAACGCAGAGTTAATAGCAGATGTGTTTGAGGATTTTTCATATTCAGAAGACACAATGTGTATAAAATCATCAACAGTTGAGGATCTTCCGGTGGACCAATCGACACAAGATAGACACTCATCTGGACAAATTGTTGAAAGATGGTGGTCTTGCCCCATCTACTTCTGATTGGACTTCTCCTCTGGTTCTGGTGGGAAAGAAAGATGGTCGTTGCCGATTTTGTGTTGATTGTGGTAGCGCTATATGATAAACCCATCAAAGATAATTTTCCACTGTCCATGATTGAAGACTGCTTGGACACCTTGCAGAGTACCTTTGCACCTTGGATATGGCCTCTGGCTTCTACCAAATAGAACGTGATGGAGGACTTCGTAAGAAAACTGTATTCATAACGCGGCGTGGACTCTTCGAACGCGTAAGAATGGGGTTTGGCAGAAAGTGCTTCGTGGACTGACGTTGATGACTGTATTGGTCTACATCGATGATATAATTGTTCTTGGTAAAAGTATATCACAAGCTATTGAAAACCTAGATAAAATGCTCTCTCTTCAAAACGAAGGTGGACTTTCTGGGCAAGGTGCTGAAATCAGAAGGTGTCTCTATATCCAAGTGTAAACATGAAGTTTTCACCAAATGGTTTGTTCCGCCAAATAGGGACTAACTGATGTCCTTTCTTGGCTTTGTCAACTACCCTTGATATCATATCTGCCGAATTTCGCAGCGCTTGCTCTTCCTTTCTATGAGTTGTATCACAGCAAGGGTTCATATGAATGCACGGGCACACATCAGGAACACTTTGATAACTCAACTTTTGCAACGTCTTTTCGTTTTCCCCACTCCCGATGGGATGTTCATACTCGACACCGGTACTTCTCGAAGTAGTCGGCACTGAGTTGTTCTCAAAATCAAAATGGAGGAGAGATGACACTATATTTCGCCAGTCATATCTTGAAGAAAGATCGTCGGTATACAGCAATCAAGAAATTACTTGCCTTTGTCAATTCTGCAGAGAGTTTCATCATTATCTGCTTGGAAGACAAGTGAGGGTTGATCACAACATTCAAACATACTGGGGTCAACTGGCGAGAGTGTTGGAGGGGCTGTCTCAATATTAATATTATTCATCGCCCAGGAAATAAACATTTGAATGCTCGGACGGCCTCTATAGAATCTCGGACTCAATGGATAGGTGCAATTATTATTAGTCAAAGTTCGAACTTGGGAGTCATTCGTCACATCAAGATGGTTTCAGTGAAAGAAAATGGTTCTGGTGGAATTCTAACGTGTCCAAAACTAATGAAAAATCAAAAGTGCCGGTAGACAACAGTGACACGGTACTAAAAAAACAACATTTATAGCTGGTGCGACAAATATAAAAATGAAATAATGTGGATGCATTATGTAAATCTAGAAATCATGCAGAAGTAGGAGGCTTCTGTGGATTGATTGGGCACAATTGGACATTGTTAGAAGTGTGCTGTAATATCGCTTGAATAGTGAGCCAGGTAGAGAATATTGTCTTGTAGTCCCTGATTTTTCGAAGTTGGAGGTTCTTCGCCTCTGTTACGACTGGAAAACAGGTGGACATCTATGTAGAGAAAAGACTCGACATACGTATTATTGGCATATTGATGCCATGGTACGTCTCTAGATGCTCTGTGTGCTACGAAAACAAAAGAAGCAAACCCTTGAGTCTTATCGTGCTGGGGTTCACATGGAAAGGGTTCACATGGATATTCGCCAGCGAAATAGAACTCATAAGCAGGCAAAAAAAAGGTAACCGCCCAGTTCATTGGCAGAAGTTTAGACAACTGAGAAATGAAACAATCACACTGATTTGGCTAGCTAACAAAAATTATGTTAGTAACCTCTCAAATCAGCTATGTAGCCATTCAGTTAAACCAGACAAATGGTGGAAAATTACGAACTCAATCATGAATTTTAATAATGTAAATACTGCGTATCTTCCTCCAAAAGTGAATAATAAAATTTAAAACCCATCCAATGGATAAGGCATATATTCTAAACTCTTATTTTATATCTATAGGTAAAAATATTAGTATATCTGAAAACTCTAAAAAGGTAAAAAAGTAGATAATTAAAATTTAATACAATTTTATCATATCTGAACAAGAGGTCCGTGATCAATTAAGTATCTTAAACCCCTCTAAACCTCCTGGTCCGGATGGAATTAGTCCACGTATCTTGAAACAAATTTTTGATGCTGTGGCTCCTCATATTACTGCGCTATTTAATCTTTCCTTGGGCACCCCAACTCTCCCGAACATTTGAAAAATTGCTTATATTACAGCAGCTTACAAAGGCTTTGTAAAATCATGGAATGAATTATTTTAAAACATCTTTTAGATTTTGTAAAAATATAATAATTTACTTTCAAAATATCAAGCTGGTTTCCAACCATACGAATCGTCAATAAATAATCAACTATTAGAAATCTATAATATTATAATTAGTAATTTAGATCCTTCAAATGATTACCTATAAAGTTATATAACTTGGGTATCAGTGAGCGGTCCGTGTTAGGTCCATTCTTATTTCTAAATTATATCAATGATATATCTAATGGTCTATATAATTCAGTACGATTATTTGCCGATGACACGTCTTTATATACTATCATCAATAACAATCCTGATGGATGTGCGAACTCACTCACACAGGGCCTGAGTCTATTATCAGACTGGGCTAATGATTGGGCTGTTACTTTTAACCCATTGAAAACTAAAAATTTGTTCTTCTCGCGGAAGAATATTATTCATCCAAACATCTATTTTAATAACCAATTAGTTGAACAGGTAAATAGCCATTGCCATCTTGGACTTAACTTTCAAAAGAATGCATCATGGTCTATACATATTTCAACTATATATCAAAAGCTACCGCACGCTTGAATATATTAAGACTAATGAAATACAAAATCGATCGCTCTTCTTTAAACAAAACATATTTGTCCTTTATTAGACCGGTTCTTGAATATGGTAATGTCGTTTGGGATAACTGTAATAAGAACGATTCGGATTTATTAGAAAGTGTCCAGATAGAAGCAGGGCGAATAATAACAGGGCTACGACGAAGTTCTCAAAGAAAATTGATTTTTTTCTGAACTTGGATGGGAGCTACTGTCTCAACGCAGAGAAAGACTAAAACTAATCATGCTTTATAAAATCTATTATGGCTGTGCGCCGACATATCTACAAGATATCTTAATTGATTCTTTTCATTTCTCGAGTCACAACCTGCGTCCTTCAAATGTCAACCTCCAAATTCCTTTATGTTCTTTCTGCTACTATACGACTATAGAAAAATCTACCTACTCGCGTCAGAAATTCGAATAATCTTAATCAGTTTAAAACTAATATCTCTAAGTTATATCCATTCCCAAAAATTAAGATCTATCATATTGTTGGTAACAGAAAAGAGAATGTCTTACACTGCCAACTAAGAAACAATAGTAATAACCCAAAATGTCACCTCAAAGAACAATTTTTGTCAGACTCTGCTGCATGTCCTAATTGCTCGAATGAAGTAGAAGATTCATATCACTATTTGTTTATCTGTCCACATTACAATCAAATCAGACTACACACGTTCGAATTTATTATCAAAATTATACATGATCAAAATATACTATTCAAAAAAAGTAGGGGATATTTGATTTTGGGGACATAATACTAAAATATGCAAATGACTACGAAAAAAAACACTATAGAACCTAACAGAAGAAACATTTCCAGTTACATGTGACGCCCAAACGCACCAATAGCTACCGCATGGAATGCAGGTGATGCTTGGGATCATCATGGGGGTCCAACCCAAGATTTGCACGACTCTGACTTTGAATGTTACAGTCATTGTGTCATTGAATTCCAGGGTGGAAACATCAGTTTAATTGTTTTAGTGACCAGAAAACAAATTTTGATATGTGTCGGCTTACCCAAAATGAAAGGTTACGTGACCTTGGCATGCTGCAGATCGGCACAACACAGGCGGTTGTGGCGCGGACGATGAATGTTTCTCAGTCTGTCATAAGCAGGCTATGGTCCAGATACCGTGATACACAATCTGTACAGGACAGACCACGCTCAGGTCGACCAAGGGCGACAACTCAAGCCCAGGATCGATTTATCCGTACCTTGGCCTTGAGAAATCGTGTCATCACAGCAAATCAGATCAGCGCTCGTCTTCATACATACACTGGTGTGAGAGTGAGTGGCCAGACGATTCGGAATCGACTGCATAGGGGTCACCTTCGCGCCCGACGTCCTCGCGTGATCCCTTGTTTGAGAGATCATCACATTCAGGCAAGACGTCGTTGGTGTAGGGATCGTCAACACTGGGATAATCGGCGCTGGAGCAATGTGATGTTTTCAGATGAGTCAAGGTTCACTGTTGATTTTTTGGACAGACGTAGGAGGGTGTGGCGTCGTCGAAACGAGCGCTTCCAAGACGTTAACGTCATCAGACATGATCGATTTGGGGGTGGTTCTGTTATGGTGTGGGGAGGCATCACTGTTGCTGGAAGAACGGCTTTACATGTTGTTGCAGGGCGTGTTACAGGCCAGTACTACCGGGACAACATCTTGGCAGTCCATGTTGTGCCGTTCGCACGACGTCATGGCCGCCGTTTCATCTTCCAGGGCCAGGATCGTTACAGGTTACCTCCAACAACAGAACATCACCAAATTACCTTGGCCAGCACTGAGTCCCGACGTCTCCCCCATCGAGCATGTCTGGGACATGCTTGGACAGAGGTTACGTCAACGTCAACAACGTCCTGCCAATGTCCAAGAACTTGCTGCTGCGTTGCAACAGGAATGGGACAATCTGGACCAAAATGACCTTAGACGTCTCATTAGGAGTATGCCACGTCGGATCAATGCTTGTTTGGCAAACAGAGGAGGATTTACCCGTTACTGACTTTGTTGTGATGCTGTGGTAACTTTGCTGTTTGACCCCGGGTATCATTTTACCCTTATAATGGTCAGTCTGTGCCTTACTTAGTCTAACGATCATTTGGAATAAATCGATGAATGTGAACTTCATTTCATTTTGTCATTTGTTTCTTCGTCAGTTTCATTAGGTGACCTTTATAACACTTAAAAATCAAATATCCCCTACTTTTTTTGAATAGTATATTACTTTAAATATTATTTTACAGGGAGACGAAAACTTATCATTGGAATATAATATACAATTAACTAAAACTGTTCATCTTTTTATCAAACAAAGTAAAATATATTAATTTCAAAATCGGTGCAAAATACACTTCCACACAACCTCTGTATATATGTCCTTTAAAAATCTAATGTCTGTACATTCTTTAAACATATTTTGTAAATAACATACTTCTCTTTATTATACCTTTGTTTCTATGGAAAGAGTTGATATATGCGTCAAGCCTGTTGCGTAATCCCATTCATTTATGAGTAAAATATTATTTAAATCAAAATGGATATTCTAGAACCTTTTCAGGAGGAAAATAACCAGTGAAACCGGTACGTGGTTTTTCCGAGATTTTCTGGCGTAGTTCCCTCTTGTCAGTGCAGGACGGAGGGCTTGACACGGACAGTCGTTAGTCGCTCGGATGGGGCAAGAAACGAGGTTTCGTGTACATATTGACGTGCACGTAAATGATCACTTGGCAATTGGAATTCGACATAAGAGTAGGTCGTAGCGCCGCTGTCCGGGAAAATTCATTAGCCCAGTTGCAGGAGAACAGTAGGAGTTCAACCACATTTTATTTCATTATACCCCAAGGATGGTCCCTGTCGTTTTGGTGCATGCCCTTCCCCGGGGACAGAGCCACACGCATTATATCTTTCTGTATATGTGTGTCTCATACAAACTGCAATTCGTAATGTGTCGTCTTGAGAATTTCCATACTTATTTTAGGGGCATGGCCGACCCACGAGGCAGATCCACAATCATTTTGTCTGTGTGTTTATGTATCACCTACCGACCGCAGTTCTTAAGGGATTGTCTTGAAACTTTGCATACGTATTAGGTATACCTTAAGAAGGATGATCCATATTGTTTTTTTTTTAAAATCAAACCAAGTGAATCGGAACCATGCCCATGTTATCTATATTGCCTTACAGACCGCAATTCTCAATGGATCTTCCTGCCAACGGCACAACATGGACTGCCAAGATGTTGTCCCGGTAGTACTGGCCTGTAACACGCCCTGCAACAACATGTAAAGCCGTTCTTCCAGCAACAGTGATGCCTCCCCACACCATAACAGAACCACCCCCAAATCGATCATGTCTGATGACGTTAACGTCTTGGAAGCGCTCGTTTCGACGACGCCACGCCCTCCTACGTCTGTCCAAAAAATCAACAGTGAACCTTGACTCATCTGAAAACATTATATTGCTCCAGCGTCGATTATCCCAGTGTTGACGATCCCTACACCAACGACGTCTTGCCTGAATGTGATGATCTCTCAAACAAGGGATCACGCGAGGACGTCGGGCGCGAAGGTGAACCCTATGCAGTCGATTCCGAATCGTCTGGCCACTCACTCTCACACCAGTGTCTGTTTGAAGACGAGCGCTGATCTGATTTGCTGTGATGACACGATTTCTCAAGGCCAAGGTACGGATAAATCGATCCTGGGCTTGAGTTGTCGCCCTTGGTCGACCTGAGCGTGGTCTGTTCTGTACAGATTGTGTATCACGGTATCTGGACCATAGCCTGCTTATGACAGACTGAGAAACATTCATCGTCCGCGCCACAACCGCCTGTGTTGTGCCGATCTGTAGCATGCCAAGGGCACGTAACCTTTCATTTTGGGTAAGCCGACGCATATCAAAATTTGTTTTCTGGTCACTAAAACAATTAAACTGATGTTTCCACCCTGGAATTCAATGCCACAATGACTGTAACATTCAAAGTCAGAGTCGTGCAAATCTTGGGTTGGACCCCCATGATGATCCCAAGCATCACCTGCATTCCATGCGGTAGCTATTGGTGCGTTTGGGCGTCACATGTAACTGGAAATGTTTCTTCTGTTAGGTTCTATAGTGACTTTTTTCGTAGTCATTTGCATATTTTAGTATTATGCCCCCAAAATCAAATATCCCCTACTTTTTTTGAATAGTATATTTAATTTAATGAATGCTGTGTGCACGTTTACCGTCATCTCATCAATGTAGAAATAATGTGATTCGTCGTGTGCTGTGAATCCGTGAAATGAACTGTTAGAGAATAATTACATAAATATATATATATATGTTATAAATGTATTGATATATTGTAGTTATATAAAGATATTTAAATTATATTGTGTTTTTGTTAAGGGCAAGGTAAAGTGACACCATTTTGTCACAACACCTGAAATGGGGGGTTCTCAAAAAGGGACCTACACTAGCTTTAATGCCAATAAGTTGGTATCTACATGTGCCTGAGATGATACAGAACAATAAAAAATGGATGAAAATCCAAAATAATGACTTTGAAATAAAATATTTACCAAATAATAAAGCAAATTCCTAAGTCAGGGCTGCGCAGCTACAAGCTTTATAAAAAAGAACACAAGAAAACTAAACCGGCCAAAAGTTGCTCAGATAATCAAACTCCAACCATCAAGACTTGAAATCTGAAAAAAAATTATCAAAACTTAGTTATAGGACCTCAAAGTTTTCAAATATTTTGTAAACAAAAGGCCATTTTGTTTCATGCACTACTTTCTCTGCAGATGTATGGTGTACCACTAGTGGCACAGTGAATAGCAATATTGGCCCTATGATATGAGTTTCACAAAGATATGAATGTGACTGCATTTACCAGCGTGCTAAATTGTACAAATAGCCTTCATATGCCTGATATAACATCTAATTGCAATAGAAGCAGCCTTTTTGGGGGTATGCGTGTGTGTGAGTGGGGCGGGGGGTTTTCATGACTTATTGATGAATGTTTTATTTGTGAGTGACAGAGAGAGAGAGGGGGAGAGAGAGAAATGGGGTTTAACGTCCACTCGACACAACTAGGTCATTTCGGGACTAACACATGGTTTTTAATTTTATTTCAATAATTCGCTGTCGCGTAGGGGTCTTTAGCAGTGGGAGGAAACCGGAGTGCCCGGAGGAAACCCACGAGGTTGAGAAGGCGCCCCTATCTCCATGCCACATACGCTCACACCAGGGCTCGAAACCACAGCCGCAAGCCAGAGGTGACCGGCCAGCTAGAGGTCGAAGCGTGGCACTCTAGACCACTAGGCCATCCCAACCCCCCAGACAGACAGAGGTTTAATGTCCTTTGGATACAAACTAGGGACTAACATATGGTTTAAATTTATTTCAATAATTTGCTAACACAGGGGTCTTTAGCAGTAGGAGGACCGGGAAAAAACCCATTAGGTTGTACAGGTGACCCTATTGCCTGTAACATGCAAGCGGAGAACTTAAACTATGCCACTTGACTCAATGACACACCTTGTGATCAAATGTGCACATGTTAATCTTTCGGATACCCAATTTACTTAAAAAGAAAAAGAAATGGGGTTTAACATCCACTCAAAACAAACTAGGTCATTTCTGGACTAACATATGGTTTAATTTTATTTCAATAATTCGCTTGCCCATAGGGGTCTTTGGCAGTGGGAGGAAACTGAAGGACCCGGAGAAAACCCACGAGGTTGGACAGGTGACCCTACTCCTTGTCATGTACAACCGTGGGGTTCAAAATCAAGCTAGTTGACTCAATGACAGGCTTTATGATACAGCACGCACATGTTAACCATTCGGCCATCCAACCCCCTTTACTCAAAAAGCATCCATCTAGTAATGTACAGGTATGTACATCAAATGGAATAATCCACATTATTTACAATTTGTTATACGCACCTGTTATTAAAGTCAACAAATCCTAAATCACATTTCAGTTCCTGGCATTCATTAGACAAGTATTCCTATATTTCTGAAAAATAAATAATGTAAAGGTGTATTTTTCCATTAATTTTCTAAATCCAACACATACACAAATTCTATAATCAAACATCAATATACATGTACAAGTGTAAAGCATTCAGCATTATTTGCAAACTTCCAATGGGAGGTGATATCAGATGTTCTAGTTAATTAGATGCTGACAGAAATGAATCACATCCATTCACAGATGTACCATGTCCATGTCTTCTAGAAGGGTTGGTATGTTGTAGATTTGTAAACTTGCCAACCGAGTTCGTGTAATTGTGATATGGCACACCCTGCCCATGCACAACACTCATCATGTTGCCAAAGTGTAACTTTACTGTCAAGATAGGGAATTGTTTTTATTGGCATGATGGTTGCTTTAGGCATGCTAGATTTAAAAAAAAGACAGCTACCATGGTACATACATTAGCCATCAGTTTGGAGGATTTTAAATCCACACATATTCACATATTTTATTTGAATAGGAATGCTTGTTTTAGAAGGGTTTTTTTGTTCATATTCTTATCTGGAGACCATATGTAGGGCCTACAATAAATACTATCATTGTAGATTGGAATAACCAGATGTTAGAGATTGCCATTCAATTGAGATATATGGCATATTTCGCAGAACAGAATTGTTTTGAAATTTTAGTAAATCAGTTTATATACATTCATATTACATAATTATATACTATACCCATTTGTGTCAAATATTTACCTCCTGTAATTAAGGCAACACGCCCGCCATAATCTGCGTAGATTATCTTGTCCATTTCTGTAAAATAAGAATAAAAATGTGCCAGTGGTTATATCAATGAAGAGTTTACATGAAACAAATCTTAAATAAACGACACATAATTATATAAGAATTTTAAACATGAAAACCCCAACAAACCATGCCTTAAAAGTATGCCTAAGCCACAGAAAATAATTTAGGCCTAATTAGTAATAATATAGGCTAAAACATGATAATTTTAACGGACACAAAACCCACAAAATGAATAGACCTAATTAGTCAAATAAACTGAAGACTATCGTCTTTGGCACGTGCTACCTATGGCGTTCCGTAGTCCCAAACTAAATACAGGACAAGCCATTAAAAACTATTATTTTCTCAAATGGATACCACCACAATATAAGTTGCAATGCAAGAATGCAGTGTGTACTTAACAATATGAAAATAAAATTTATTCAACGAATTTGAAGTCATTTGACGACGAAACCACATGTACAAACTTTTTTGACAGTTCATCCCACCCTTCGACGTCGCTTCGAAAAAGACCTATATCTCCAGAGATCGGCTATCAGATTACACGTGACACCCATGCAACATGATGCTACAGTACCTTTCAAAATTTCTCCTTACAAATCATTTCTCTCAAAATATTCACAAAATAAGGTTTTTGACAAATTTCATAATTGTTGACATTTGGGGGCCGAATGACATCTTCTGGAAGTGCTGCAGCGAATGGCAATAGTCCGATATAGCCAATGTGAATTCCATAAGTTACACTTCACCAACAAATTGTAATACATGCAACATACTCTTACTGATATGAGCCAAACATTGTAACACATAATATGACACATACTAAAGCGAATTATAAAATTAAAACAGAAACTCACTGAACGCGGAGTAATGTCTGTATAAGGTGAAGGTCACTTGAACTGTCTTCGGAACTATGTATTGTATTTAATGGGCGATCAGAAAGGAAAAGAAAAGGTTAGGGCTTTAAAAAATACATAGGTATGTAAATAATTGATCCCCCACGATGTGTATTCCGTCAGGAGGTTCGATCAACCTGGCGATTGTTCGTGCTTCAGTGACATGTCAACAGAGGGTGGGTGAAGAAGAAGGTGGGGACGAAATAACAAAATGGCTAAAGCACATGCGAGTATGTACCTAACGTAATGAAATACGTATTACATTAATAGAGAGCCTTGAATAGATTAACGGTATTCGATGCAGAACCAATGCCGAGACAAACTGATATATTTTTTAAAATTGCCTCTGGTAAATATCTGTCTAAGATAGATCTTACAAAAGGTTATTGGCAGATAGCTCTTGATGAAGATTCCAAATATAAAACTTTTCTACTCCCTTAGGTTTAATGCAGTTCAAAATGATGCCCTTTGGCTTAGTTACCGCACCTGCGTCCTTCAGTAGAAATATGCGGGATCTTTTGTATGGATTAGATGGTACAGATAATTATTTAGACGCCATTTTAGTTTTTAGTGATACTTGGGATGATCACCTGAATATTCTCGGAAAGTTATTTTCGAGGCTGCAGTCTGCTAATATAACGGCTAGACCAAGTAAATGTTATTTTGGGTTTAATAAATTAAATTATCTTTGTTATGATATAGGTAAGAAGTGTATACGTCCTATGGAAAAGAAAATAGAAAGTATCCAAAATGTTAATCCTCCAGAAACGAAGAAACAGCTTAGATCATTTTTAGGCCTGGTTGGATATTATAGACAATTTATACCTAATGTTTCTGCAGTTGCTGTCCCTTTAACAGATTTGACTAAAAAAGGAAAACCTAATATATTAGAATGGGGAATGTCTCAAAATAATGCTTTTCATGCTCTAAAACCAGCTTTGATGTCAACTCCAGTACTTCGTTTAGCTGATTTTTCTAAGACTTTTATTCTTAGGTCTGATGCCAGTAACGTAGGAATTGGTTCCGTTTTATTACAGGAGTTTGAGGATGGTAAATTTCCAATTGCTTATGTCCGTAAAAAATTACTTCCTAGAGAAACAAGCTATTCAGTTATAGAACGAGAGTGTATGGCATTAATATGGGGTATAAATACATTTCAGGAATATTTATGTGGAACAGAATTTACTGTTGAAACTGATCACGAACCTCTTGTTTATATTAATAAAGCTAAAGTAAGTAATAACAGAATTATGAGATGGGCGCTTGCTTTATAACCTTTCAGATTCAAGATACGAGCAATAAAAGGAAAAGAAAATGTTGGTGCAGATTGTTTAAGTAGAGTTTATTAATTATATACTCAGCCAAATTAAAAACTTGACACTCGGGATTTTTGGGACTAGAATTTTAATATTTGGTTTAAGGCAACTATTTTAGTGTTATGTTGTGCACAGACGACCTTGACATCAACAGAATGCAAGAATACGTCTCGCCGAAAGTCCTTGACATTGATAACATTCGTGATGTCACAGTACCCCCAAAATGAAATTCACACAACGTCTTCTCATGGATCTCAGAACATTAGTAAATACTACCCGAGGAAGACGTCGCCACTGCTCAGCAAGAGCATGTTGAAGGTCCTGCAACGTCAGTGGCGGATTTCACTTGCTGACGAACACGCCCACCCAGTTCGTCCCAGATGTGTTCAATAGGATTAAGGTCGGGGCTAAGCGACGGCCAATCCAGGACTTGGACACCGGCATTTCTTAAAAAATTCTGGGTAGCAATTACCGTATGGGGTCGAGCATTGTCTTGTTAAAACGTTAGTCCAGGCCCATGTCTCTGCATAAACGGAAGAAGAACAGGTTGCAAAATCTGATCCCTGTACTGGACAGCATTTAAGTTCCCTTGGACAACAACAAGTGGAGAACGTCCATGTGCACAAAAAGAACCCCAAACCATGACGCTGCCGCCACCAAATTGGTCAACTTCGCTGACGCATACTTGAGCGTAAAGTTCATCTGATCGTCTGCGGTACACTCGGACCCTGCCATCGCCAAATCTCAAAGTGAATCGAGATTCGTCACTAAAGACAACCGAATTCCACTGTCTTTGAGTAAATCTTATGTGTCGTGTGGCCCACACAAGTCGGTTACGGCGATGAAGAGGTGTCAATATTGGTCCATTATAGGGCCTACGAGCTCGAAAACCAGCAGCCTGCAAGCGATTTCGAACAGTTTGTGCAGTTACCCTTCCACCAAACATCTCTCTACTTGTGGAGGTTGCAGTGACAAATCTGTTTCTAAGATGACGTAATCGTATTGCTTGATCTTCCTGGAGTGACGTCACACGTGGCGCTCCCGCCCTTGGGCGGTCGGCAATAATTCCAGTTTGAAGCACTCTCATTCTAAGATTAATTATTGTCTGGCGTGAACAATTAAAGGCTCTCGCAACAGTGACCACAGACTGACCAGCATAGAGCCTACCTATAGCACGTAGACGTTCTACATTTGAAAGGCGCGGCATTTTCTAACAAAGATGAAAATAACAATTTTGATTTGTTTTTCCAGTTCAAGTTACGTGTGCGTGTTCAGTTTAAGCAAACTTGCATCGATTGACCTCACTAGTTTGTGTTTGCACGTGTTTTTCAGGTTTTTCATCTTTATATGGTCAAAAGTCACGTGATCCACGTGACTTTACAATTTTATGAAATTAAAGGCTTCTTACTAGGGCCTACATACTATCGTTAGAAACAATTTAAAATTTATTTGACTTACCAGAAGATTTTTTTTATGAAATTCATCAGTGTCAAGTTTTTAATTTGGCTGACTAATATTTTATTTCAGAAACGTCATAGAAGTTTCTTCTTGAGTTGGGGGGGGGGGGGGGTGTTGTCACGTATGACAATATCATTATTAGATGTAGACGGTTACGATTAATGTTGCATGCTTTTTTTTTTTTTTTTTAAATGCCAATCGCTGTCACGTATGACAATATCATTATTAGACGTAGATAGTTTGTCGTGGATGTACTACATAAAAGATATGTATTCACGCTGGTATTGCTGAATGTTTCAAGGTCACAAGTATTTGTATATTAATAAATATAGTATATATGTTATGGTTGTTTATGACAACTGGTGAACATGGTTTCAGATTGTGGTAATAAAGTTTGATTTATAAACCTTTGACTTTATTGTTTATTTGTAAGATGTATGATAGTTAATATTTGCCAAGGTAGAGTTATTCACATGTCTGATTGCAGGTATGATTGTATTGAATGCATGTGGACTGCCTGTTTTGTTGTCGTGGTTTGATTGGTTGTGAGCGAAACTGTAGTTTACGTGGTGGGAGATATGAATTTATATTGTTACTCTAATGCTTGATTTTGGGAGAATCATACGTGTCCGTTAATCATCATTCATTCATGAATCATTCCTATAGATTATATTTCAACTAAATGGGTGTTAGACTATGTGTCGTTGGTTTAAACTGTGTGTCGTTATAATGGTAATCTGTGTGATTAATGAGTAATAATTAGTACAAATGCTTGTGACATGATTCTGATTTTGATTGTGACATGATTATGTCCTGATTCTGTTTCTGATCATGTTAATGTGCTACGGTTAGTGTTACCGATATTGTTGCTGGGATCGTTACTGTTCCAGTTATTTTATGGTGTTGAAAATAATGAAAAGATCTACATGAATAACTCATCAACCTTATCATCTTAATCATCTTAATTGTGCTGTGGAGAGTCAAATATTTAATTTAATGACTGCTGTGTGCACGTTTACCGTCATCTCATCAATTTAGAAATTATGTGATTCGTCGTGTGCCGTGAATCCGTGAACTGAACTATTAGAGAATAATTACATAAATATATATATATATGTTATAAATGTATTGATATATTGTAGTTATATAAAGATATTTAAATTATATTGTGTTTTTGTTAATGGGAACTATATAAGTACATGACCGTCAATCCGCCCCTAAAAGAACCAAAGGTCCAATTTTGTGACAATCGCCCAGGACAGAGCCACTTTTTGTGTGTGTGTCGGAATTATTTACGGATCGTCTTTAAAATTTACATACTTACCCTATACCCCACAGATGCATACTGATATTTGTAATTGCAACTTACGGGATTCATAAAATTGCTTTCGATGATCGGTCTAGAAAATATCCTGTTAGTCTCAATCTGCGTTAAAGAGACAAAATGTTTTGAATTTCTTGGACTTGGAGAATTTAGGAGGTAGTGAACAATATGAAAGACCTATTTGAAGTAGAGCGTATTCTGAGTGAGTGATAGTCTTAGAACGGGGCCGTAAATCACATATCGGAAAACCCCCCGAAAACACTAGATACCGGGAACACATTAAATACCGGAAAACACCCCAAAATAGGCAACCCGGAGCCTGGTCCTCTGGAAAACAACGGGAAACCTAACCCTAACCCCGGGTTACCTATTTAAGGTGTTTTCTGGTAGTTAGTGTTTTGCCACTGTTTTCGGGTATTCATATGGTGTTTTCCGGTAGTTATCCGGTGTTTTCCGGTATGTAGCATTGCCGTCTTGGAACTAAGGTTATGAAAAACACAGCCAAATTAGGTTGTCACTATATTGCCAGTATTCTAGACAGTAGTTATCTATCAAAACTGTATAACCTTGTGTTTTAAACGAACACTCTGTAAATTAATTCTACACATTTTGTCTGTTGATACTCTACACGTCACAGTTTTAATGCGATTTTGAGAAGCGATAAAATATAGGTTTATATTCCTTTCGATATTGGCCAGTATATGACTATAACTTCATGGATTAATGCCCCCTGATTACACGAAAAATTGAGTTTTTAGCTTGTGGACTCTCTAAAGGTCACAATTTTTATCCGATTATAAAAACTTCAAATATATCAGTATTACCAATAATATGATGGTTGAGAATTTCATAAAAATCGGACGGAAACTTCCCGAAAAATGACCGCTCCCGGTACACAAATAGTGTAAAAGTATGTAATAGCTCGGTTGTAGACCCTCCACAAGTCACAATTTTCATCCGAGTTTGACGAAACTTGCAAAATAGGTCTATATCCGAAAGATCTTGGTTTTTATTGTCTATTTGTGAACACATCTCCAACTTTACCTGAGCAACAAGGCCCCTTCCCAAACACAGAATTGAACCCAAGAGATGGTAATGTGTTATCCGTGATTTTTGAAACAATGTTTTGCATCATGACAACGCCCTTGCCCCACGGGACTTTCTACAGCAGAATGGTGTCAACATTTTTTTGTTGTTGTTGTGTTGGGTTGATTAGGGACCAAGCTATCCAAAAATGTCGGGGTTCAAATTTTCCGAGCCCATGACCCATTGATAGGGGCATTTTTGAAATTGGGACCCCTATGAACGAGGACATGGCTATCTCCGCCAATAGTGGTTGAATATTTATGATCTGGAGTTCATGTTTGTTCATCATGCCGACCCATCTATGATAAACCTAAGGCGTTTGGAAGTAGTTTTCATTGACTTTGGGTGGGGAATACCAATTTCCGGTGTCAAACTCTGATTGATTTCAGCCAATAATCTTTGGATTTTCATGACCTGAAGTTAATTCTGGTTTTTTTTCATCATGCCGACCCCATCTATGAATCGAAGTAGTTTCCATTGACTTCCGGTTTGAAATAGAAATTTCCGGTGTCAAACTCGGATTGATATCAGCCGATCAATTTTGTATTTTCCCACCAATTTGAGGTGTCAAACTCGGATTGATTTCAGCCGATAATTTTTGGATTTTCATGATCTGAAGTTCATTCTGGGGTTTGTTCATCATGCGGACCCCATTCTAGGGTTCCAATTTTGCGACACTCAGGGAAGGGCCTTTTTAAATCCGGACCCCTCTGACCGAGTCCATGGCTATCTCTGCCAACAATGGTTGGATTTTATTAATCTGAAGTTCATTCTGGGGTTTTGTCATCATGCCGATCCCATCTATGATACACTTAAAGCAACTGGGAGTAGTTTTCATTGAATTTCGGCGGGGTTTACCAATTTCCGATGTCTCAGCCTAGCACATTTTGTGGCTTTTGAAGCAAGGTAAAATGATTAATATGGTCACCTTTGGGTGACTGGAATGTTCTGTCTTGAGATTCAAGACACAATAGAATCTTAACAAGCCAAAAGTCGCCATAATCGAAAAAAAAAGAGATCCTATCTTGGAAATAAATAAATCGGGTATTCATTATACTCAACCTCCTAATCATATTGGTACGGTCCCTGTCAAAACATGTGCAGAGAGATGTATAAGGCAGACTATTTTTGCTGCAACTGCATCGCACCGTGCAGCCTGTTTTGCGAATTCAATATATAAAAATCGGTCACAATCGAGTGAAGTAAATGTGATTTTACATTCGTAAACAGCTTTGTCGGCACGAAAAACGTCAAAATTCGAATTTTTGAAATAGTCAAATACCAAAAAATTGACCCGTATCCCGGCTATCCTGAAATGTATTAATTTCAGAAATAGTAGACGCATTGAACATACTATGCCCTATTGTGTTTGTTTAGAAGCACGTAAATGTCGATTTTTCACTATTTTTCATATTCACTTCAAAATGGCGACCACCAGTTATCCTAAATCAAATTTCTGTCTAAACGTTTTTTAGGCATTCCTTCAGGGATTCGGAAAATATAACTCCCATGTCTGTAAGTAAAATATCAAAAACGCCCTGTGGATTTTTGACATTTCAAGATGGCGGCACTTCCGGATTGAGCTACAAACTCCATTTTTTGTGTATGAATCAGTAGTCTCGTAGCTAGTATAGAAAAACAAATTCAAGGTGATCTGACCTATATTTCGTTGATTTTTTTTGAAAACTTTGACCCTTAATTTGACAGACGTAATCGAATATCTGAAGTCAGTCTAATTCAAAAATATAAATTCCATTCAAAGTTATCTTATCTAATTTTTCGATAATTTCCCGCCATAATTGAGTTCTTTTCTGAATTATGGCCCCTGATTCTACTAAAAGTCACGTTTTTAACTTGAGGACACTCTGGAGACCGCAACGTCCTGGATTATGGCTCCGAATTGTAGGAATAATCCCATTTCAGCTTGTTGGTGTATAAAAACGCGATTTTTCGTATCATATGACCCAAAACACAGATTTAAACAAAAAATCGAAAATATCCAGATGGCACGGGACAAGACTGGCTTTAACAAATATTGGAGACAATGGTACAAACTATAATTGTACCAATTTTTCGATTTTTTAAGTGCTCATTAACCGAGTTCTGTATTGAGGTTCGAAAATACGCGGAAGTTTTCAAAAATTTGTTTCTGAAACCATATTCATGTTTCTTACGTACTGTCACCGGCAATCTCTAGGCTAAACTTTGGGTGCATATCTGTTATATTATAGCCCCCAAAGCACTTCAAAATGCTGAAAATATGCACGTACACCAAACATTATCGGTTTTCATCTCCATGAAGCATGGAAACCCCACCACTCACCTGTAATCAGAAATGTTAATCTACAGAAATGTTTTTTTACTACTAAATTGGAGGCCTATTTCGTTGCTAGATATCTGAAACTCGATTAAATTATAATGTTTCAAAAACTTATCGGTAACTCATAAAACTTGAATGCACATTTTCTATTTTTTACATGTACAATAACTTTTTCCAGATTTTATCCAGGGGTCGATTTCCTAACTTTCTGAAATTTGAACCACTTGCCTATAATAACAGTCTGGCATTTAGCAGTTATGATTAGCTAAAATAATTCAAATACTGTAGATGGTTCTAAATTTGATTTCAGGGGAAAAATGTGTTATTCCATTGTATAGATGAAACTGTGAGAAGTGATGTTGTGGATCATATTTTACATCTTGGTTCTGCATATTTGGTAACACAACGTATTGAGGCAAGTAAATATCTAATGGGTTATCAGAAGGTGAATTATTATAATCCCACACGTGTTTGTATCTTGTCATTGCTCAATTCACTTGCCCATCCTACAGTACAGTCAAAACTTACTTATACTCAATGTACAGATTCGATTTTTAGGAATTTTTGATATTGATTGTGTGATCCGCCCAATGACAATTTCGCGAATGATCACAATGCCGTTGCGTGCATTTACAGTCGCTGCACGCGGCAAAATTCTTTACTCGTTCTGTGCAATGCAATTTTATACGCCCTCGTTGAATTGTGGTTGTATATTGTCGTCGCCCCGTGTACCGTATTGAAGGTCATGAGACGAAGAAGCCTATTGATTTGAAGCGATTTCCGATATTTACCGCCTGAGTTATGCCCCTTGATCACTTTCAAAAATCTTGTGGGAGTTCTAGTGGCTAAATTAATATCCGGTTGACTTTAAATTTATACTCAAATCCTGTGGGGGTTCTAGAGGCTAAAATTAATATCCAATTGGCTTTAAATTTATACACAGTGTTAAAGGTCATGAAACGCCGATTTAATCTTCGGCGATTTCCGATAATAAATTCCAGAATTATGGTCCTTGAACCAGCCTTTGAAAAATCTTGTGGACGCTCTAGGCTAAAGTTAATATCAGATTGACTTTAAATTTGGACACAGTGTTTAAATACAGGGTATTCCCGTTGGTGTCCCACAGGGAAGCGTATTGGGACCATTATTATTTTTAGTATATATAAACGACATTGTCAATAATATAAAATCGAACATCCGACTTTTTGCTAATGATACATCTCTGTACCTAAAAGTAGATGACCCAGAGGCATGCGCACTTACATTAAACAAAGATCTTGAAACAATCAATACATGGGCGGAAACATGGCTAGTGACCTTTAACCCCCTCAAGACAGAAACTTTAACCTTCTCCACTAAACGCAATGTCTTGAAACCACCCCTTTTAATGAACTCAATAGGAATAAAGGAAGTAACAGAACATAAACACCTCGGACTTATCTTTCAAAGCAACTGCAAATGGAACAGCCACATCGATAGTATAATTAGTAAAGTATCAAAATTAGTAAACAGCCTTCGCTCCTTGAAATATCGTCTAAATAGAAAATCGCTACATACCCTATATTCTTCCTTTATTCTACCGCACTTTGATTATGCCGATGTTATCTGGGACAGATGCACTGACTACTTATGTAATAACCTCGAATACTTACAGCTTGACGCACTACGCACTATTTGCGGGGCAGTTAAGGGTACTATCCATGCCTCCCTCTACACAGAAACTGGGTTTATTCCACTCAAAGAAAGACGAAACCGACATAAATTAAAACTTCTATACAAAATCATCAATAACCTAACTCCTGCTTATCTTAAGAATCTCATAAATCTAGAACCCTCAAACAAATATTCCCTTCGTAATGAAGACAATTTAAAAGAAATTCGATGTCGTACTGAAATCTTTGCTAAATCGTTCATCCCATCAAGTATAAAGAGAGTGGAATAAACTCAGTACCGATGCAAGGAATTCTAGATCTCTGAAAATTTTCTCCGACCATCTATCCAAATCTGATATCAAAGTTCCTTCGTTTTATCATAATGGCCATCGGAAATCTCAAATAATCCACTGTAAATTACGACTTCGATGCTCTGACCTGCAGGGTCATAAATTCCTTCGACACATTGCCGACAGTCCCGCATGCCTCTGCGGTCACATATTTGAAGATCCCGATCATTACCTTCTGCGATGTTTCTTACATTCAAATGCACGAACAGAAACCATTGACAAATTACAATATGATTTTAATATAAACTGTCTTTTATTCGGCTCCAAATCCTACTGTCTTGAAACTAATACTAATATTTTTAACCAGGTCCATAAGTTTATTAAAATGTCAAACAGATTCTAAACTCAATTCGATGAAGTAATATTTTCATGTATAATCTTGGCTAGTTTATCTAATGTTGCTTATTATTAAATAATCCTCATTCTACTTGCATATGTATAACTATTAATTACTATATATACTGTACATTTTCACCCATTTTATTATGTTTTATATGATATGTATGTGTTTGCCATTTTAACTATGTATATACACCCATTTTTCATTAATAATATGTATACAAATTACTTAGGGAGAGGGGTTTTACATAGGCTAAGCCTGTTCCCCAATCCTATTCAGACACCCTGAATAAAATATTGTTTAAAAAAAAAAAAAAAAAGTTTGTGCAATGTTAAGTCAAAATATAAACAATATTATTACACCACATGAACAATATTGGGAATCGGGTGAATAGGTTTAACTTCTGGTGGTTACACGTCGGCTTCATTTAGTCCAGGTTAAAATTGAGTGGGTGCCACCTGGAGTGGTAGAGTGAATAAGGGTAGAGTTTGATGTCTTCTTTCGGCTTCACTGGTTTTCGGAAAATCTTACTGGCGGTCTTAATCCGAGCCTCAGTTTGGTAGTTCCCGGGTAAATTTTTGGCGTGGTTGTCATTTCCAAGTGTGGACGGTTTCTTCGGTATTTGTTTGTGGATGTGATCCCAAACAACTTGAAAACCAGTGAATTGAGTGAGTTAAATAAATATGTTAATATGTGGTTCGATACGGATATCTAAACCCATTCGGTAAACTGTTTTTCTGATACATTTAGTATGTACATGGGTTGACTGTTTTGAATTTCACGGTGTTTCATGTATGGGATTGAGCACAAGTAGTTGCTGAGATCTACTCAAAACAAAAGAATAATAATAATAATAAGAATAACTAGATCTGCTACTGTCCCATGCAGATATGAAAGCTTTCATATTCATCGTCACGTGTCATTGATTGTATCAAGTATCCTAAATAAAAGGATAAGAAGAAAAAATTATCAAAATTGGTCAAAAACTCGCGAAGTTACAAGTCTAAATATAGTATGAAACATTGCACCCAGGCATAACAATAATCTGAAAACTAAAGGGAAATAACTGAAACTTCTATTACTGTAATGAGATGGATGAGAAAATGAAATGAAAATGACGGGAAAAAAAATAAAAATGGCAGTTTGGACAGGCGACCTTACTCCTTGTCACGTACAACCGGGCATTCGAAAACACGCTAGTTAACTCAATGACAGGCGCGCGTGCTAACCATTCAGCCACCCAATCCCCCTTTGAAATCAGACACGTGCAATATGTCATATAGGAAGAATAACAAGTCGCTCACAACAAAATGGTAAATTAATGAGTTTAGGTCAAAAGTTTGAGCTACTGTTTTAGAGTATTTAATTGTTTTAAAGAGACACGTTAAGGGTTGTTCATAGTTAAATGAAAGTTTAATTTTAAATAAGACCAATAAAATTGGGATTTAATAATGTCAGGCTAATATTAAAATAAAGTTTTAAATAAAGAATAACTGATTATTGGTCTAATGCAATGAAATGCTTTGATTTGACGGATGAAATGTACGATGGGTGTCCACACTATGTGACTAAGGCGTTGGCCTGCTAGCCAGGAGGTCGGGTGTTCGATCCCTACATCGGCCGAGAAAGTTCATCTCGATTTTCTGGCGTGCCCCCCCCCCCCGCTGTCAGTGAGGGAGAACGGAGGGCGTGGCAAGGACAGCTGTCTAGTCGTTCGGATGGTACGAAAAACCAAGGTCCCGTGTACACATTGGAGTGCACGCAAAACATCCCTTAGCAGTTGGAATTCGATACTGTTGACTTTAAGAGAAAGGACCTTTAAAAATGCTCCAAATCGTAAAAATACGACTTTTTGGATTTTCGATCTTTTTTTTCTGCTACCCTTGATATTTAAAAAAAATGATGCAATGATTTCACACAACAGGCTAGGTATCAGACTCTCGATTGACAAGAGTTTCACCAACCTCCCTTCATTATAACCGAAGTTATTGTGCCCTAAAGAATCAACAAATCAGCATGCTTATCTCTGCTTACCCTAAACAGAAAATGCTCATCTTTGCACTCAATCATGACATTGACATAGTGAACGTCTACACCAAGATTGAACATTGTAGCTCAATTAGAAGGAGAGTTATTGTGTTTCAAAATCTCGGCCCTTCAAATTGCTACTACTTTTCATATTCACTTCAAAATGGCAACCATCAGTTGACCTAAATCAAAATTCTGCTCCCTGCGATTTTTGGGCCATCCTTCAAGGATTCAGAAAATATAACCCCCGTGTCTGTAAGTAAAATAGCAAAAAAGCCTTAGGGATTTTTCATGTTTCAAGATGGTGGCACTTCCGGTTCGATCTACAAACTCCATATTTTGTGTAGGAATCAGTAATTACTGTTCGAGTATCGAAATTTTTTTTTAGGTCATTCTGACCTATATTTCGACGATTTTTTTTAAAACTTTGATCCTTAATTTCACCAAGGGGAGATAATTTAGAAAATTTCTCATTATATTTTTGAAGTCACATTGGTAAGATCTACATGAAAATCGTACAACTATTAAAGAAGTTGTCAAATTGGTCTAAACTTCCGGTTCGAAATCACAGCGACGAATTCTCGAAATTCGAAAATGTGAAACTGCAGATGAAAATGATTTTTTTCAAGGTATTCAAAGAAAAAAGAATTAGTAATATTGGTCAAAAAATAGCAAAGTTACGACTATGCATTGTCAGTTTTTTCGTTCGTAAAATTCGGTGATTTCGAATTCGCAAAACGTTTTGAAAATATATTTAATCAACAGCCACCACCCATTTTTGGGGGGGTAGGTCAAAGTTTCAAAAACATCCTATGGTTAGATTCTGAGAAATCCTATTTGCAGGAAAAACACACAAAAAAAAAATAATAATAATCTTAACAGAAACAATAAGCTTTCATTAATAATTTTAACAAAAACAATAGTGTTTCACACAAGCTTCGCAGTGTGAAACCCTAATAAGAAGAATAATAATTTTAACAAAAACAATAGTGTTTCACACAAGCTACGCAGTGTGAAACCCTAATAACTAGATCTGCTACTGTCCCATGCAGATATGAAAGCTTTCATATTCATCGTCACGTGTCATCAATTATATCAAGTATCTCAAATAAAAGGATAAGAATAACAAACTATCAAAATTGGTCAAAAACTCGCGAAGTTACAAGTCTAAATATAGTATGAAACATTGCATAATCTGAAAACTAAAGGGAAATAACTGAGACTTGTGTTGCTGTAATCGGGATGACTTCCCACATCATAACTTTCAGAAAAATGAAATGAAAATGGTAAGAAAACATCGAAAAATTAAATGAGATAACTTTGAACAAAACTAAAACTTTTTGAATCAGGTTGAACTCAACTGTATGAATATTTACGTTAAATATAATTATCAAAATCGGTCAAAAACTCACAAAGTTACAAATTTAAATGTAGTGAGAAACATTTCACCCGGGCAAAAAAATAATCTTTAAACTAAAGGGAAATAACTGAAACTTGTATAGCTGTAATCGGGCTTCCAAAATTAGAGATATGTTATATAATTATGGTTTCCAATATGTTTGGTTATAAGTAGGAAATCGTGACAACTTCTTAAGCAATATACAAGAATGGCACTCTGCATTAAAAAAAACTGGTCAAAGCAAGATTTCTATGCAGAAATTAAATAATTGCTAGAACCAGAAAAATATTTATCCACTATAATAAATAAGCAACATAGAGAAAATGAAATGAAATTGAATGGTGTTTAACGTCCTACTGTTCTGCTCCTAAAATGGGCTAATGAAGACGGGCATACGCCATCAAGTGTGCAATGAGGGAAATTTTACCCGGGCATCAGCGTTACGGCCTACGAGGTTGGACAGGCGACCATACTCCTTGTCACGTACAACCAAGAAATCGAAACAACGCCAGTTGACTCAATGCCAGACATTATGATACAGAGCGCACGTGCTAACCATTAAGCCACGCAACCTACCTAAAATCGGCAAATTGCTGACCTACAGCGAGAAACATTTCAACCGGGCCAAATTTTCTATTTTAACAGTTTAATTTGCACGGTACCTTTAGTTATCAACCGAATATTACAAAACTTTTAAAAATAAGCTCGACCTGAACAGCTTAATCGTTCGCAATAAACGTTTGCCCCTTAAAATCGGCAAATCGCTGACTTTAAAGTAAGAAACATTACAACCGGGCGAAATTTTCTGTTTTATCACTTTTACAGTACCTTTGATTACCAACCGATTATTACAAAACTTTAAAAATAAAAGAGAAAGAGAGAAATGCGGCCTAACGTCCATTCGACACAAACTAGGTCATTTCGGGACTAACATATGTTTTTTAATTTTATTTAAACACTCCCCTTGCGCGTACTGGTCTTTAGCCGTTGGGAGGAAACCGAAGGAAACGGAGAAAACCCACGAGGCTGGACATCATACTCCATGTCACGTGCAACCTTGAGATCGAAACGATGCCGGTTGACTCAATGACAGACGTTATGATACAGCACGCACATGCTAACCATTCAGCCATTCAGCTGACTTATATCAAGAAACATTTCAACCGGGCGAAATTTTCTGTTTTAACAGTTTAATTTGCACGGTACTTTAATTACGAACCGATTATTACAAAACTTTTGAAAATAAGCTCCAACTGACCAGCTTAATTGTATGCAATAAACGTTTGGCCTGAAAGTTCTGCACGGAGAAAGTTCATCTCGATTTCCCGGCGTGGTTCCCCCTTGTCAGTGAGGCAGAACGGAGGGCCAGACAAGCACAGCTGTTTAGTCGTTCGGATGGGACGAAAAACCAAGGTCCCGTGTACACATTGGAGTGCACATAAAATATCCCTAAGCAGTTGGAATTCGATACTGTTGAATAAGCTCTATACGATGACTATGCCAACCATTATTAATTGATGAATGTGTTAAAATGTACAAAATATACACAGTATTAATCTAAATCAATAACATAAATGATTACAAACTTTTTTTTTTAGATAGTTTTAAAATAGAAAACAAATAATTATATCAAATCAAACCTTTTCAATTTCAATTAATATGAGGACTGGCTGCAAAGTTCTAAGCCGATGTGTGCAAGACCTATATAATGTTGATGTTTCCTTTTATTTTTCTATATAGTTTCCATCCAAGCTCAATTTTTTCATCAGTTATTTTTGGTGATTTTGGATTCGCAAAACGTTTTGAAAATATATTGATTCCAATGCCACCACCAGAAAAGTAAAATAGATCACAAAATCACGAAGTAACACAGTTGTCAAGGTCAATTTTTTCATCAGTTGTTTTCGGTGATTTTGGATTCGCAAAACGTTTTGATTCCAAGGCCACCACCCATTTTTGAAAGGAGGCTAACCAGAAATGTATTGATTTCCCAGATTTGAGACGAAATCGCGAAACTGCGATCTATTTGATTATTTTCAAGCTGTTAATCGGAGTTATTCACGCAAAAAACAACTTTGTCGGCACGGAAAACATCAAAGGCGAAATTTGAAATTTTGAAATTTGCAAATACCAAAAATTCGACAATGAGCCAGGCTATCCCCAAATGTATTAATTTCAAAGATAGGAAACGAATTCAACAAACTACGGTCTATCCTGATAATTTACATGCCCGTTAATGTCCATTTTTCACTAATTCTGATATTCAATTCAATATGGTGACTATCCATTGACTTAAATCAAAATTCTACTGCCAACATTTTATAGCCATCCCTTCAAGGATTCTGAAAATATAACCCAAGTGTCTGTATGTAAAATAGCAAAATGGCGTTTGAGATTTTTACATTTCAAGATGGTGGCACTTCCGGATTGAGCTACAAACTCCATTTTTTGTGTAGGCCTACGAATCAGTGGTCTCGTAGCTAGTACCTAAAAAAAAATTAAGATGATCTGACCTATATTTCGTCGATTTTTTTGAAAATTTCGATCCTCAATTTCTCCAAGGGGAGTTAATTTAGAAAATTTTTAAAGTCATTTTTAAAGTCGCATCGGTAAGATCTACTTACATTCCAAATTTCATAAAAAAAAATCGTGTATCTATTAAAGAAGTTGTCAAATTGGTCATGACTTCCGGAACGAAATCACAGCGACGAATTTTCGAAATTCGAAAATTTGAAATTGCAGGTGAAATTGGTTTTCGTCAAGGTTTTCAGAATTTTTTTTTTAAAAAAATAGGTCTATCAATAACGAAGTTACGACTATGCATTGTTAATTTTTTCGTTCGTAAAATTTGGTGATTTCGAATTCGCAAAACGTTTTGAAAATATATTTAATCAACAGCCACCACCCATTTTTGGGGGGGTAGGTCAAAGTTTCAGAAACATCCTATGGTTACATTCTGTGAAATCCGATTTGCAGGAGAAACACAAAAAAAATAACTAGATCTGCTACTGTCCCATGCAGATATGAAAGCTTTCATATTCATCGTCACGTGTCATCGATTATATCAAGTATCTCAAATAAAAGGATAAGAATAACAAACTATCAAAATTGGTCAAAAACTCGCGAAGTTACAAGTCTAAATATAATATGAAACATTGCATAATCTGAAAACTAAAGGGAAATAACTGATACTTGTGTTGCTGTAATCGGGATGACTTCCCACTTCAAAAGTTTCAGAAAAATGAAATGAAAATGGTAAGAAAACATCGAAAAATTAAAATGAGATAACTTTGAACAAAACTAAAACTTTTTGAATCAGGTTGAACTCTACTGTTTGAATATTTACGTTAAATATGTAAATTTGGAAAATTATAAAGACATAATTATCAAAATCGGTCAAAAACTCACAAACTTACAAATTTAAATGTAGTAAGAAACATTGCACCCGGGCAAAAAAATAATCCTTAAACTAAAGGGAAATAACTGAAACTTGTATAGCTGTAATCGGGCTTCCAAAATTAGAGATATGATATATAATTATGGTTTCCAATATGTTTGGTTATAAGTAGGAAATCGTGACAACTTCTTAAGCATGTTTTAAACAAAGGGTCATAGACTGCAATATACAAGAATGGCACTCTGCAATAAAAAAAACTGGTCAAAGCAAGATTTCTATGCAGAAATGAAATAATTAATAGAACCAGAAAAACATTTATTCACTATAATAAATAAGCAACATAGAGAAAATGAAATTAAGTTGAATGGGGTTTAACGTCCTACTGTTCTGCTCCTAAAATGGGCTAATGAAGACGGGCATACGCCATAAAGTGTGCAATGAGGGAAATTTAACCCGGGCAGCGACGTTACGGCCTACGAGGTTGAACAGGCGACCATAGTCCTTGCCACGTGCAACCAAGAAATCGAAACAACGCCAGTTGACTCAATGACAGACGTTATGATACAGAGCGCACGTGCTAACCATTCAGCCACGCAACCTTCCTAAAATCGGCCAATTGCTGACCTACAGCGAGAAACATTTCAACCGGGCGAAATCTTCTATTTTAACAGTTTAATTTGCACGGTACCTTTAGTTATCAACCTAATATTACAAAACTTTTAAAAATAAGCTCGCCCTGACCAGCTTAATCGTTCGCAATAAACGTTTGCCCCTTAAAATCGGCAAATTTTAAAAGTAAAAGAGAAAGAGAGAAATGCGGCTTAACGTCCATTTGACAAAAACTAGGTCATTTCGGGACTAACATATGTTTTTTAATTTTAATTAAAAACTTCCCTTGCGCGTACTGGTCTTTAGCTGTTGGGAGGAAACCGAAGGACACGGAGAAAACCCACGCGGTTGGACACCATACTCCATGTCACGTGCAACCTTGAAATCGAAACGACGCCGGTTGACTCAATGACAGACGTTACGATACAAAGCGCACATGCTAACCATTCAGCCTCCCTAAAATCGGGAAATTGCTGACTTATAGCAAGAAACGTTTGAACCGGGCGAAATTTTCTGTTTTAACAGTTTGATTTGCATGGTACTTTAATTACCAACCGATTATTACAAAACTTTTGAAAATAAGCTCCAACTCACCAGCTTAATCGTATAAATATATTGATTCCAAGGCCACCACCCATTTTTGAAAGGAGGCTAACCAGAAATGTATTGATTTCCCAGATTTGAGACGAAATCGCGAAACTGCGATCTATTTGATTATTTTCAAGCTGTTAATCGGAGTTATTCACGCGAAAACAACTTTGTCGGCACAGAAAACATCAAAGGCGAAATTTGAAATTTGGAAATTTGCAAATACCGAAATTTCGACAATGAGTCAGGCTATCCCAAAATGTATTAATTTCAAAGATAGGAAACGAATTTAACAAACTACGGTCTATTCTGATAATTTACATGCCCGTTAATGTCCATTTTTCACTATTTCTGATATTCAATTCAATATGGTGACTATCCATTGACTTAAATCAAAATTCTACTGCCAACATTTTATAGCCATCCCTTCAAGGATTCTGAAAATATAACCCCCGTGTCTGTATGTAAAATAGCAAAATGGCGTTTGAGGTTTTTACATTTCAAGATGGTGGCACTTCCGGATTGAGCTACAAACTCCATTTTTTGTGTACGAATCAGTGGTCTCGTAGCTAGTACCTAAAAATAAATTCAAGATGATCTGACCTATATTTCGTCGATTTATTTGAAAATTTCGATCCTCAATTTCTCCAAGGGGAGATAATTTAGAAAATTTTTAAAGTCATTTTTAAAGTCGCATCGGTACGATCTACTTACATTCCAAATTTCATAAAAATCGTGTATCAATTAAAGAATTTGTCAAATTGGTCACAGCGACGAATTTTCGAAATTCGAAAATTTGAAATTGCAGGTGAAATTGGTTTTTGTCAAGTTTTTCAAAGAAATTTTTTTTAATAAAATAGGTCTATCAATAACAAAGTTACGACTATGCGTTGTTAATTTTTTCGTTCGTAAATTCGGTGATTTCGAATTCGCAAACGTTTTGAAAATATATTTAATCAACAGCCACCACCCATTTTTGGGGGGTAGGTCAAAATTTCAGAAACATCCTGTGGTTAGATTCTGTGAAATCCGATTTGCAGGAGAAACACACACACAAAAAAAATAATAATCTTAACAGAAACAATAAGCTTTCATATGAAATATGAAAGCTTAACTAGATCTGCTACTGTCCCATGCAGATATGAAAGCTTTCATATTCATCATCACGTGTCATCGATTGTATCAAGTGTCCTAAATAAAAGGATAAGAAGAAAAAATTATTGAAATTGGTCAAAAACTCGCGAAGTTACAAGTCTAAATATAGTATGAGAGAGAGAGAGAAATGGGGTTTTACGTCCACTCAACACAAACTAGGTCATTTTGGGACTAACATATGGTTTTTCAATTTTATTTCAATAATTCGCTTGCGCGTAGGAGACTTTAGCAGTGGGAGGAAACCGGAGTGCCCGGAGGAAACCCACGAGGTTGAGAAGGCGCCCCTATCTCCATGCCACATACGCTCACACCAGGGATCGAAACCACAGCCGCAAGCCATAGGTGACCGGCCAGCTAGAGGTCCAAGCGCGGCACTCTAGACCACTAGGCCATCCCAACCCCCCTCTAAATATAGTATGAAACATTGCACCCAGGCATAACAATAATCTGAAAACTAAAGGGAAATAACTGAAACTTGTATTACTGTAATGAGACGGATGAGAAAATGAAATGAAAATGGCGGGAAAGAACTAAAAATGGCAGGTTGGACAGGCGACCTTACTCCTTGTCACGCACAACCGGGCATTCGAAAACACGCTACTTAACTCAATGACAGGCGCGCATGCAAACCATTCAGCCCCCCCCCCCTCTTTGAAATCAGACACGTGCAATATGTCATATAGGAAGAATAACAAGTCGCTCACAACAAAATGGTAAATTAATGAGTTTAGGTCAAAAGGTTGAGCTACTGTTTTAGAGTATTTAATTGTTTTAAAGAGACACGTTAAGGGTTGTTCATAGTTAAATGAAAGTTTAATTTTAAATAAGACCAATAAAATTAGGATTTAATAATGCCAGACAAGAGAGAGAGAGAGAGAGAGAGAGAGAGAGAGAGAGAGAGAGAGAGAGAATGGGGTTTAACGTCCACTCAACACAAACTAGGTCATTTCGGGACTAACATATGGTTTTAATTTTATTTCAATTATTCGCTTGCGCGTACGGGTCTTTAGCAGTGGGAGGAAACCGGAGTGCCCGGAGGAAACCCACGAGGTTGAGAAGGCGTAATAATGCCAGACTAATATTAAAATAAAGTTTTAAATTAAGAATAATTAATTATTGGTCTAATGCAATGAAATGCTTTGATTTGACGGATGAAATGTACGATGGGTGTCCACACTATGTGGCTAAGGCGTTGGCCTGCTAGCCAGGAGGTCGGGTGTTCGATCCAAGCATTGGCCGAGAAAGTTCATCTCGATTTTCTGGCGTGTAACCCCCCCCCCCGCCGTGTACACATTGGAGTGCACGTAAAAGATCCCTTAGCAGTTGGAATTCAATACTGTTGAATAAGCTCTATACGATGACTAAATGTGCAGATTGTAGCCACCCACACTGCACGTTTTGCTTAACAATGAAAGGGTGCCGTTTTCAATTTTCGATCCTATTATTCTTCTACTCCTGATATTTTGGACTGTTGGTCGATGGTTTCATATAAAAGACTACCGATAAGACTCTTTGTAGAAGAAGTTCCCCAAAAATATTATGTTGACTTTAAGAGAAAAGGACCTTTAAACATGCTCCAAATCGTAAAAATACGACTTTTTGGATTTTCGATCTCTTTTTTTCTGCTATCCCTGATATTTAAAAAAAATGATACAATGATTTCACACAACAGACTACCTATTGACAAGAGTTTCACCACCCTCCCTCCATTATAACCGAAGTTATCGTGCCCTAAAGAATCAACAAATCAGCATGCTTATCTCTGCTTACCCTAAGCAGAAAATGCTCATCTTTGCACTCAATCAGGACATTGACCTAGTGAACGTCTACACCAAGATTGAACATTCTAGCTCAATTAGAAGAAGAGTTATTGTGTTTCAAAGTCTCGGCCCTTCAAATTTCTACTACTTTTCATATTCAGTTCAAAATGGCAACCATCAGTTGACCGAAATCAAAATTCTGCTCCCTGCGATTTTTGGGCCATCCTTCAAGGATTCAGAAATTATAACTCCCGTGTCTGTAAGTAAAATAGCAAAAAAGCCTTAGGGATTTTTCACGTTTCAAGATAGTGGCACTTCCGGATTGAGCTACAAACTTGCGCGTACGGGTCTTTAGCCGTGGGAGGAAACCGAAGGACACGGAGAAAACCCACGAGGTTGGACACCATACTCCATGTCACGTGCAACCTGGAAATCGAAACGACGCCGGTTGACTCAATGACTGACGTTACGATACAGCGCGCGTATGCTAACCATTCAGCCATTCAGCCTCCCTAAAATCGGGAAATTGCTGACTTATAGCAAGAAACATTTCAACCGGGCGAAATTTTCTGTTTTAACAGTTTAATTTGCACGGTACTTTAATTACCAACCGATTATTACAAAACTTTTGAAAATAAGCTGACCAGTTTAATCGTATGCAATAAACGTTTGGCCTGAATTGAAAGTTCTGCACCGAGAAAGTTCATCTAGATTTTCCGGCGTGGTTCCCCCTTGTCAGTGAGGCAGAACGGAGGGCCTGACAAGGACAGCTGTCTAGTCGTTCGTATGGGACGAAAAACCAAGGTCCCGTGTACACATTGGAGTGCACGTAAAATATCCCTAAGCAGTTGGAATTCGATACTGTTGAATAAGCTCTATACGATGACTATGCAAACCATTATTAATTGATGAATGTGTTAAAATGTACAAAATATACACAGTATTAATCTAAATCAATAACATAAATGAGTACAAATTTTTTTTTAGATAGTTTTAAAATAGAAAACAAATAATTATATAATATCAAACCTATTCAATTTCAATTAATATGAGGACTGGCTGCAAAGTTCTAAGCCTATATGTGCAAGACCTATATAATGTTGATGTTTCCTTTTATTTTTCTATATAGTTTCCATCCAAGCTCAATTTTTCATCAGTTATTTTCAGTGATTTTGGATTCGCAAAACGTTTTGAAAATATATTGATTCCAAGGCCACCACCCATTTTTGAAAGGAGGCTAACCAGAAAAGTAAAATAGATCACAAAATCACGAAGTAACGCAGCTGTCAAGGTCAATTTTTTCATCAGTTATTTTCGGTGATTTTGGATTCGCAAAACGTTTTGAAAATATATTGATTCCAAGGCCACCACCCATTTTTGAAAGGAGGCTAACCAGAAATGTATTGATTTCCCAGATTTGAGACGAAATCGCGAAACTGCGATCTATTTGATTATTTTCAAGCAGTTAATCGGAGTTATTCACGCGAAAATAACTTTGTCGGCACGGAAAACATCAAAGGCGAAATTTGAAATTTTGAAATTTGCAAATACCAAAAATTCGACAATGAACCAGGCTATCCCCAAATGCATTAATTTCAAAGATAGGAAACAAATTCAAAAAACTACGGTCTATTCTGGTAATTTACATACCCGTTAATGTCCATTTTTCACTATTTCTGATATTCAATTCAATATGGTGACTATCCATTGACTTAAATCAAAATTCTACTGCCAACATTTTATAGCCATCCCTTCAAGGATTCTGAAAATATAACCCAAGTGTCTGTATGTAAAATAGCAAAATGGCGTTTGAGGTTTTTACATTTCAAGATGATGGCACTTCCGGATTGAGCTACACATTTTTTGTGTACGAATCAGAGGTCTCGTAGCTAGTACCTAAAAAAAAATTCAAGATGTTCTGACCTATATTTCGTCGATTTTTTTGAAAATTTCGATCCTCAATTTCTCCAAGGGGAGATAATTTAGAAAATTTTTAAAGTCATTTTTAAAGTCGCATCGGTAAGATCTACTTACATTCCAAATTTCATAAAAATCGTGCAACTATTAAAGAAGTTGTCAAATTGGTCATGACTTCCGGAACGAAATCACAGCGACGAATTTTCGAAATTCGAAAATTTGAAATTGCAGGTGAAATTGGTTTTCGTCAAGGTTTTCAAAGAATTTTTTTTTAATAAAATAGGTCTATCAATAACAAAGTTACGACTATGCATTGTTAATTTTTTCGTTCGTAAAATTCGGTGATTTCGAATTCGCAAAACGTTTTGAAAATATATTTAATCAACAGCCACCACCCATTTTTGAGGGGGTAGGTCAAAGTTTCAGAAACATTATAAGGTTAGATTCTGTGAAATCCGATTTTCAGGAAAAAAACAAAAAAAAATAATAACTAGATCTGCAAAGCAGATATTAAAGCTTTCATATTCACAGTCACTTCCTGTCACATGTCATGGGTCATGTAAATAATCTCATCAAGAAAAAAAAATCATTAAAATCGGTCAAAATATAGCGAAGTTTTTATGATTTTTCACTCGTAAACAACTTTATCGGCACGAAAAACATCAACGACAAAATTCGAAAATGTGATATTTTCAAAAATATCCAGAAATGTATTCATTTTGGAAATAGGAGACATATTCTCCAAACTACGGCCTATTGCTTTCATTTACGTGCTCGTTAATGTCGATTTTTCACCTTTTCTAATATTCAGTTCGAAATGCTGACCATCATGTGACCGAAATCAAAATTCTGATCCGATAGATTTTTAGGCATTCCGAAAATGTAACTCCCATGTCTGTAAGTAAAATATCGCAAAAGCCTTAGTGATTTTTCACGTTTCAAGATGGCGGCACTTCCGGTTCAAGTCACAAACTCAATATTTTGTGTACGAATCAGTATTTACTTATCTAGTAACAAAAAAAAAATCAGGTCACTCTGACCTATATTTCTTCGATTTTTTTTAAAACTTTGATCCTTAATTTCACCAAGGGGAGATAATTTAGAAAATTTCTCATTATATTTTTGAAGTCACATCGGTAAGATCTACTTATACTAAATTTCATGAAAAAATCGTACAACTATTAAAGAAGTTGTCAAATTGGTCTAAACTTCCGGTTCGAAATCACAGCGACGAATTTTCGAAATTCGAAAATGTGAAACTGCAGATGAAAATGATTTTTTTCAAGGTATTCAAAGAAAAAAGAATTAGTAAAATTGGTCAAAAAATAGCAAAGTTACGACTATGCATTGTCAGTTTTTTCGTTCGTAAAATTCGGTGATTTCGAATTCGCAAAACGTTTTGAAAATATATTTAATCAACAGCCACCACCCATTTTTGGGAGGGTAAGTCAAAGTTTCAAAAACATCCTATGGTTAGATTCTGAGAAATCCGATTTGAAGGAACCCCCCCTCCCCCCCCCCCCAAAAAAAAAATAATAATAATCTTAACAGAAACAATAAGCTTTCATATGAAATATGAAAGCTTAATAATAATCTTAACAAAAACAATAAGATTATTAAGCTTTCATATGTATTACTTATGAAAGCCTAATAATAATCTTAAAAGAAATAATAAGCTTTCATAAGTCATACATATGAAAGTTTAAAAATCTTAACAGAAACAATAAGCTTTCATATGAAATATGAAAGCTTAATAATAACTTTAACAGAAACAATAAGCTTTCATATGTAATATGAAAGCTTAATAAACATCAAGAGTTTCACTGATGTACACACTGTAAATGCGTGATCCATGGATCCAAATATGGATATCAAGTTTTTCAGCAGACAAACTGCTATAGCAAAGGTAGGTATGCATATGGATGTCTACTATGGACATTGTTTACTATAACTTATTTGTGAGTTTCAATATCGGTATTTCATAATAGTCAACCATAAAGACAATGTTAGTAAGATAAGATAGGTATCCATGTGTGCATTAAGTATAATACATGATAATCATTGCTTATTAATTAGTAATCAAAGGTAGGTATCATTATCAATTATTTTATCATAGTCAACATTTTAATTTCGTAGGTAAGTATACTTTTAATAGTAGATTAATAATGGTTAATAATCATATTTATAAATTTGATATTTAATTTCACATCTAACATGTCAAAGCTGTTCAAATACGTGGAAATTAACCATGTCAGATAGAGACAGGTACGTGTTTGATATCAAATATTTCAATATTGCAGAAATAATAAAGCCAAGCCTATCAAAGGAATAAAGGTAGGTATGGGTATTGTATCAGATAATTCATTGATTCAAATAATACAGATACTACCTGCTGTATGCTAAATAAATGTAGAATTTAGATGTCGGATTTTTCATTGCTGTCTAAACATAGGTAAAAACTATGGTCGATAAGGTAGGTAATAAATACTAATAAAATTACATAACAAATGTTATAATTTGGTTTGAATGTTTCGGTGGGTATGTTATTCGGGAACTCGCGTTGTGGATTCACCTCAATACTTTATTATATCCTCCTCGCTGGGGGCGTAGCCTGGGATATCTAAGGGAGATAGAATTCTCTTGACCTTGTCAAGTTCGTCTTCGGAGACAGGATTAAGTCTTACATATACCTTACCATCTCTGGTCCAACACTGACTAATGGATTTATATTTGTAGGCCTTTCTTGTAAGACTATAGATATATGATCTATATTTTGTCAGATCGTCATTAATGTAGATATTTTCTGGTAGGTTCTTGTGTTGCTTCATGTCACTAAATATCTTTCTCTTACTTTTATAGCTGTTAAATCTGAGAATTATCTGTCTTGGTCCCCTCTCTGGTTTACCAACTCTATGGCAGTTCTCTATATCAATGGAAACAACATTAGGGCATACAATCTGCAAATCAACAAGTGACCTCTTTTCAATATTTTTTTTATTTTGTTCTTCGACTCCATTTATTCTGATACAAGTTTTTCTGCTATACTGTTCCAGTTCATCTGTTCTCGTCTGTATTTTATTGTTCAGGTAGTTTGTAACTCTAGCTAGCTCTATCTTTAAACAGTTCACTTCTTCCTTCAGTGGAGTCAAAAAATTTTCCAGGCTGTCATTTACTATCTCACTTATTATATTTCTTAACAAATTTTGAACAGAAACCTGTCTGAAATCTTCTGCTACCTTCAAAGCAATTGTATTTACAGTGTCTGCTAACAGGGTTTTGTCAATGTCTTTGATTGCCTCAGGGAAGTGTAACAGGTCCTCAAAATTGTCGTCTTGTTCTGAATCAAATAATTCTCTAACAGTGAGGGGTGATGGTTCTGTAGGGTAACTTGGTTTTGATAGCATTGATTTTATGTCCTGTTGGACCACTCTCTTGTTTCTTTAGTGTCTCATTTTTGTTTACGGCCATTAGAATGTCTTGTTGCATGTCTATTGGTGATCTTGTGGGGGAGGGGTCTTTTACTGGTAGATACTGGCGATTCCATCATAGTTTAGTTTATACAGATCACTAGATAAAATTAGTCAGATGAGAGATGTCGTTGGCTGTACCTGTAGTCGTAATAGCCAGGAAAAGCAATATGGCGCCCTTAGCGATATATAAACAAATACTTGTATTCGTCTGGAACTTGAAAAATAGCAATCCAGGTTATAATTGCGCGTCAAATGTTCATTTTCAGTGGTCCAAAGGTTATTTACTATCTATCTATACAACACATAGCCTTAAAATACCAAAGTTTGCGACTGCTTACTCGAACATACCAGACACAGATCCGTTGATATTAAATAATAAGATGGGGTGCAAGGTGATATGCGTTACCCTCTTTTGGGGTCATTATTGCGCACCAACCTGCTTAGTTGATTTTAATTTGGTTTGTGCAGGAAGGAACGTTTCCCTCGTGGGGACATTTTTGCGCACCGTCCTGCTCTGTGTTTTTGATTGATTAGTTTAGTTGCCAGATGGGTTATTTTCTCTCGAGGAGACATTTTACGTACCACCTGGCTTACGCATATCATTATATATGTTTTGTTAAACCTATTTCCTCAATGAAATCCCAGATAAGCTGATAAGCTGAGAGGTCCAGTATCAATCGTCTGGTGGTAGACAGGGAAGACGGTTGAGACAAAATGTTCTTCCCCTTCCTGTAATTTGGTCGATCAAAGATTGGCGTCCTTCCTTAAGTTGGTTGCAGTCGATTAGTAGGTGCGAAGTGGTTGCAATATGTCCACACGGGCATTTGATTGGTGTATAGGTGTAATCTTTGACTACATCTATTGTTTTAAGCCTCGTGATGAGTTTGCGTATTTTGATTGAAAGATGATTATTGTTAACCGTGTCAACAAGATTGATGATAGCAATGGGTGTTTTCTTGTTTAAGACGAGCTTTTCGTGCATTTTTGATCTTCTCTTTTGCTATGCTTGTAAATTTCTGACTGTTTTATTCTATATTGTCTATTTCATTTAGTGATAAACCCTCCTTGGCCAGTTTGTCGGCCTGTTCGTTGCCGAAGATGTTGACGTGGGAGGGGAGCCATGCTAGAAACACCTTTCTCCCACTAGTTTTAATTTTTTGAATGTGTTCCCTGACATGATGGAGTATGATGTGCATGTTTTGGTGGTGGATGATTCTATTTATTTGATACAGCTCAGGGAGTCCGGCAAGATTACGGTTTTGTGGTGTGTTTGTGTAGCTAGCCATTCCAGTGCGATTTTAATGGCCATCAGTTTTGTGATGTATACCGAACAGTGTTCCGGATAGTCTTTTCTAAGACTCTTCCTTCGAATTGATTAAGACTCTATTTCCTCACCAAATGGAGACCTTGGGGTGGGTGTTCTCACATCAATATGAAAGACAGTGTATACAGTGTTAATCATTCGTAGAAAAAGAAAGACCATGAATATAGCATTTCAGAAGTTAGGTCTGGGATTTAGGCGCGTCGAACTCAGATTCCTGTATTTCTTGGAACAATACAATGCCAAAGAGTTTTACCAATTTACAAAGTAAAGAATGGGAAGATCAGCGAGTTGCTGGCATTTTGACATTATACAAAACAATGATAGTTCTAGCCTTCCATCATAATGGTTGGTCGAATGTCATAAATGTTACGGTTAAGTCAACATAGTTACTGCCTGACCCTTCCTATTTTATAAACGAATTTCTTCGATTATGAACCAACTACTTAACTTTGGTTATTATAAACTTACCTGTGTATTTGAAATTACCTCCGGTTAAATAAAATCCATTGTACAGCTAAATACCCCTGCAAATTAAAAAGTTCCCTCTCGTTAAATTGAACTCCTCACAGACTTGGACATCGATAAATACAAACATGGCAGTTTATTACGTCACTTGCTGGGATAGATCATTGGTTCATTTCGTACAAGGGGGTCGCAGCAAGACTTGTTTATCGTAACGTTGTTTGGCTCTTTTACGACAATTGAAATTTGTGTATGAATAAGCTTTGCTCTCGGATCCAGTAATGAGTTTGGGCGTTTTCACACATAAATACGCTCGTAGTCCGTTATTTTGTTTTCTTCGTGTATAAATTATTTGGTTAGTGAATTGGATGGGATTATTTCTTTTGAACACAGGTGCAGAAAAAAAGAACCACATTCGTTTAACGGGTTTTGAAACTCAACCTTAAATATCTTTATTATTTCCTGTGTTTGAATTCTATTATCGTGGGGGGTTGGGATGGTCTAGTGGTCTAGAGTGCCGCACTTAGAAACTTCCGGTTGTTGAATCGAAGTGTCAAGACGTGTTTACATCGAGCTCTCCACACGAAGTCTTAAAAATGTTTCAACTGATTATAGTAAGTTTATTTACCTCGTACGGCTAATAATTTCAGTGCTCTACAGATCCATACTACTAACTTTATAGTGGGGCTGATATGTTACATTTTTTGGCTGAGTTGTGCACTTCTGGAAAGAAGCATGAAAATTTGGCCTAAGGGGGTTTTGGGTATGCTGATTTCAAAAATGGCGGGAGCCACGACGTCACTCCAGCCGTTCCCGCTAAAAATTGAGAAATTCAAAATGGCCACCATAAATCACGTTCTCGTCCGTAAAATTTCTGTAAGTGTCCTGATTTCAATGATCTTGCTGATTTAAAAAATGGCGGGGACCACGACGTCACTCCAGCCGTTTCCCGCAAAAAATTGAGAAATTCAAAATGGCCACCATAAAACACATTCTCGTCCATAAAGTTTCTGTAAGTGCCCCGATTTCAATGATCTTGATGTCTATACCTATGTTTTTAAGGTCAAGGAATCCAGTAAAACACATACAAAGACTCATAATGTTCTCCTTCATAGTGTTTTCTAAACATAGTCGCAATTCTAATCAAACGGGTGAATTATTTACATCTTCTCCTTTGCTAAACGGATATCAAGAATCTATTATGTTCCATTTCAGTGGAAACTAGCTATTACGCATTAAACACAATCAGTCCACGTTTGATTTCAATCACCATGTTATATATGCACACGATTGTGTTATGAAAATATTCAATAAACGTCTTAACTTTCTACACAAATCCGATATATTCGGTGAAAATACATTTAACAAGATATCAGTATCATTCAGTTTTTCAGAAACAAGTCATGTTTATCTAGTCAATCACCTACCATGTCCAAAGGATTTAAACTTTCTCCTTGGACATGTCCTACAGCTACATCTGTTCAACCGACCATTTGGGACATTTGTGCTCCGTGTCAAGGACATGGTGGAACGCTCATAAATCCATCAGCAACAGGTTACTCGTCTCTGGCCACTAATTTATCAGCCTTTCATGAATTGACCAAAGTGTCCTGACAAGATGATGGTGATAGCATGGAATAAACGATGGTAAAGCAGAAATCTAGATGGAATAAAAGTTGTTACACCCTGTGTAATGCAACAAAAGTGGATAGAGCCAGGAAGCTGCAAGAAAAAGCTTGTATGAACACAACCCAATCGCCGCATGAAAACACCTTCCTAGTTCAACCACTTCAGCATGTCCCGTGGATACAGTCGAGCCACATTAGCCAGCTTGTCGTTTCTGTGATGGAACCACGGGAGATTTTCAGAAAGCAATTGATGCTGTGTATGAATGCAAGTGCTTGACATCATTTTATAACAAACATAGATCTCAACAAAGGTATTCGACTGGGAAGTGTCACCAAATTAATGCATTAATGCAGACGCACTTGCATTTGCTGAGGTGGTTTCATATATTGGGGAATATGCCATGGGTGGGAACCAGGGTCATATTTTCAAACTCGCTGATCTCACGACATTGTATAGTGAAAGACTACAAAGATTAGGTGGTGTCACAACATGGGTATCAAAGGACATTGTTTCTGCTTTGTGAAAATCTCCCATGGTTCGATCACAGAAAGGACAAGCTGACTAATGTGGCTCGACTGTATCCACGGGACATGCTGAAGTGGTTGAACTAGGAAGGTGTTTTTATGCGGCGATTGGGTTGTGTTCATACAAGCTTTTTCTTGCAGCTTCCTGGCTCTCTCCACTTTTGTTGCATTACACAGGGTGTAACAAACTTTTATTCCATCTAGATTTCTGCTTTACCATCGTTTATTCCATGCTATCACGATCATCTAGTTGGGAGACTTTGTTCAAGTCATGAAAGGCTGATAAATTAGTGGCCAGAGACGAGTAACCTGTTGCTGATGGATTTATGAGTGTTCCACCATGTGCTTGACAAGGAGCACAAATGTCCCAGTTGGTCAGTAGAACAGATGTAGCTGTAGCACATGCCCAAGGAGCAAGTTTAAATCTTTTGGACACGGTAGGTGATTGACTAGATGACCATCACTTGTTTCTGAAAAATTGAATGATACTCATGCCTTATTAAATGTTTTTTCACCGAATATATCGGATTTATGAAGAAAGTTTAGACGTTTATTGAATATTTTTATAACACTATCGTGTGCATATTTAACATGGTGATTGAAATCAAATGTGGACTGTTTGTGTTTGATGGGTAATAGTTAGTTTCCACTGAAATGGAACATAATGCATTAATTCACCCGTTTGATTAGAATTATGACCTTGTTTAGAAAACACTATGAAGGAGAACACTGTGAGTCTTCGTATGTGCTTTACTGGATTCCTTGACCTTAAAAACATAGGTATAGACATCAAGATCATTGAAATCGGAGCACTTACAGAAACTTTATCGACGTGGACGTGTTTTATTTTGGTCATTTTGAATTTCTCAATTTTTGGCGGGAACGGCTGGAGTGACATCGTGGTTCCCGCCATTTTTAAAATCGGCAACATCATTGAAATCGGGGCATTTACAGAAATTTTATGGGCCAGAACGTGTTTTACGGTGGCCATTTTGAAATTCTCAATTTTTGGCGGGAACGGCTAGAGTGACGTCGTGGCTCCCGCCATTTTTGAAATCAGCATACCCAAAAACCCCTTAGGCCAAATTTTGATGCTTCTTTCCGGAAGTGCACGCCCATTTCACATATCAGCCCCACTATTAGGCCTCTGGGCCCGCTTGGGCGTTTTATTAAACTTAATCTTACTGGTATATTTTTTATTTCCCTGAGTATTCATAGTGTGCAGTGATCACTGAAAGATGAATACCGAGAGAAACTTTACCGCTGAATGCTCAATCAAGGTTGACGTGGAAAATGTAAAAACCGCTGATGTCAATAAATTTATTGCTTATATAGAAGAGAAAATTGGGTTAGGAAATTGTCTTGCCTGCATCCCCAGATATCCCGATACCCTGGGAATTACTTTGAGTTCGACTGAGTATGTGACCTATTTTTCCAATGAGAACATTGTGATTAATAACACTGTTTACCAGAGTGAACCGTTGTACTCACCATTCATTGTTGTTTCAATCCTTAATCTGCCAGCTTACACGACAGACGAAGAGATTTGTGAGAAGTTGTCAGAATTTAAGGTCGAAATATGCGGCCCCGTCGTTAAAAACTATCATAAAATTTTTCGCAATTGTATGGACGGGACCAGACATGTAAAATGCCGCTTTCCACCTGGTCTAAATTCTTTACCATGGGCACTAAACTTTAGGACAGTTGCAGGCCCCAAGAGCTTTAAAGTTATTCACAATAACCAACGAAAAGTTTGCTTCTATTGTTACGATGAAAATCATCTTAAACAATCCTGCCCCAAAATCCAGTGTCGAAAATGCAAAGAATATGGGCATCTGTCATATAAATGCCCTAAAATCTGGTGCAAGTCATGTAGAAAACTTGACTGTGCAATACCCGAACATATCCCGAATCCAAATGAAGACAATGAAAGAACCTCTTCTACACAAGAATCCACGTCTAACGACCTGCAAGCCAACACGACAGACGGAAATCAAGATGACACTCATACAAACACCAAAAATAATGATATAGAAAAAACTGAAAGGGCAGAGGGGAAAAACAAAAGTAATACCAAAGATTCTCCGGAATCTAAACTAAAGAGCGATACGAGACAGGGTAATTTAGAGCAGGAAGACGATCCCAAAGATCAGACCCAAGTAGATAGCGAATCCAAGAGAGCCAACCAATCCACAGAGAACGAATTTCGAGAAGAAACGACGAGCGATTATCAACAAGTAAAGAATAACGAAAATAAAATTGAAGACAGGAATGTAGAATTGACTACTAAGACAGAAGGTAATGAAGAGAGTATTGAATATACGGAAGATGAAGAAGAGGAAGTTGAGGTAGTAAAAGTGGATACCTCACCCGACTCCTTCGAACAAATTCGTGCGGCCAAAAAAGCTCGAATTGTTATATCCCCACCTAAAAACTTAGTCACTCCTAATGAATCTACCAGAATCGATTATGACGACGTTCCTGAAATAGATGTATCCGACTGTTCTATAATAAAATCGGTAGACGAAAGTATGTCTACTCCTCCACCCCTAACCAGACGAAATTTGCCGTTTAAAAACCCCAAACCAGAAAGTTTGATAAAATCGGTGAATGAAAGACTCAAACGTGTAAAAGAACTTTCCCAAGCGACCAATTAGAAATAACAAAATGGCTCTTAAGTGTGCTTCTATAAATGTTAACGGTCTAAGGACCAGCTCAAAGATTAAGAACTTATTCGCACTTTTTGTCTTTTATCATCTCGACTTTCTTTTTCTCCAAGAAACGTTCTGGGACGCGGAACTCGTAGCCTTCTGCCAAAGCCTTTGGAAAGGGAGAATACTTTACAATAACCATACAAACCAAAGGCGAGGTGTAGCCATCCTAATTAGTGAAAGATACAAAAAGTCTGTGATTAGCGTATCCCATGATGATCAAGGTCGTATTATTAAGGCCAATGTAGTGATTTGTGATAAAAGTGTTAATTTGTTTTCCATTTATGCCCCAAACGACTATAACGACAGGATACGCTTTTTCAACACCCTATCAAACTACATTGACACAAACGAAAATAATGGACTATTCGGTGACTTCAATGATGTTTTAGATACATCTAAAGACAGATGTGCCAAAATGAAAACTGTTATCAAAAGTTCTGTATGCTTTAATAACTTTGTTGATAAACATTCCCTTTCAGACATTTTCAGAATAAAGAACCCCGACAAGAAGCATTATACAAGAACCCAAATAAGGGCCGGAGAAGCCAAAATGAGCCGGTTGGACTATATATTTTTAAGTTCAAATTTGTTAATTTACTGCCAACATTGTTTTATTCAACCATCAACCTTCTCTGATCATAATTTCATTATTTGTATGCTAAATTTTGACACCAAAGAGAGAGGCCCGGGACTTTATATTCTGAACAATAACCTTTTAAAAGATGAAAAATTTAACGCCATCATCAAAGATCTCATTCAGAAACAGGTTAATTGTGATTTTTTATAAAACCCAGCCTCTTATATGGTGGGACAACCTAAAATTCCTAATTAAGAGAGAATCTATACAATTCTCTAGGGGAAAACGCAAGCGTGAGAAAAAAGAATACTGGGATTTGTCAAATAGGCTCCTTAAAGAGCACGAACACGCTTCTAGGGGTCAAACTGTCGACCTTGAACTTATCCAAGATTTAGAAAGTAGGATTGCAGAATACGAACTTGACAAATGCCAAGGCGCTATCCTTAGATCAAAATCTGCAGATGCTCTCGAGACTGACAGATGCACCTCTTACTTTTTAAACCTTGAGAAAAGGAATCAAGAAAACAATTATATCTATTCTATATATGATAAAGATAAAAACATACTTACCGATCAATGTGATGTACTCCATACTTGCACCAATTTCTGTCGAGAGCTCTATACAGCTGAACCTGAAATAGAAAATTTTAATTATGAATCAAACGTTTTCAACTGCACACAAAATATACTTACTTATGAATCTGCAACTATTTGTGAGGGTAAAATTACATCACAAGAAGTAAGCGAGGCCCTCAACGGCATGAAGAAAAGAAAGTCCCCGGGATCTGATGGACTCACCGTTGAGTTTTATGTACACTTCTGGGATGTAATTAGACCCATTTATTTGTATATATTAGAAAATGTTTTTGATAAGGGCTGTCTGAGTAGGTCTATGAAGAACGGTGTAATCAGTGTATTTTACAAAAACAAAGGTGACAAAGCAGACTTGAAAAATTATCGCCCCATCAGCCTGCTTAATGTAGATTACAAGATTTACGCTCGAGTTTTGGCTTTAAGACTTAAAAAAGTCCTACCGGAGATAATCTCCCCGGAACAAACTGGAATAATTCCTGGACGCGACATTTCCCATAATATCTCATCTATTAGGGACGTACTTGATTTACACCGATATCGAAAATATTCCATGTTATGTACTGAAATTAGACGCTCTTAAGGCTTTTGATAGAATTAAGTTCAATTATATGTTTAAAGTCATTGAAAAGCTAGGTTTTCAGAATAGCTTCCTTAGACATATCAAGATCCTTTATACTACCAGCCAAAACCAAGCGTGCTCCAGCATGGAAAAGTGTGTCACAGATGTAAAATCATGGATGGACAGAAACATGCTAAAACTGAATTCAGACAAGACCGAAATCTTATTGGTAGGCCCACCTCGAAGGTTACAAAATTGTACAGTCAACCATCTTGAAATTGAGCAGTCATCCATTGTCTTTAAAACATCTGTTAGAAATCTTGGTCTAATTATGGACAGTAATTTATCTATGGAATCCCATGTTAGTTCTCTTTGTAAAACGTGTAGTTATCATCTTCGTAATATTGGATCGATTCGTCACCTAATTACTGAAGATGCTGCTTCAACACTTGTTCGTTGTTTAATCCTTCCCGACTTGATTACTGCAACAGTGCTTTAAATGGAATAACAAAAGAACAGTCACAACGTTTACAAAGAATTCAAAATAAAGCAGCTAGAATCGTTTGTAAAACTAATCCCCGCGATCACATTTCTCCAGTATTAACATCATTGCACTGGCTCCGGATTAACGAACGAATTGAATTTAAACTGCTGTGTCTAACATACCAAGCAGTGAATGGGACAGCACCTTCATACTTAAATGAGCTTATTCATCACCATTCTTCATCTAAAAACCTTCGATCAAATGAAAAATCTCTACTAACGGTTCCAAATTACAACCTAAAGACATTTGGTGCACGAACTTTTCAATACAGCGCAGCAGTATCTTGGAACAATCTCCCTATTCACCTTAAAAAATGCCCATCTTTGTCAACATTTAAAATCTCGCTGAAGACTTATTTATTTAGACGTTATATTTAGTAGTGCCTTTATGTTGAACTTACTTTATGCAGAGCTAAATCACAAGCGCTGTGAACATACTTTGAGTGTGGAATAGCGCTATACAAATGACATTATTATTATATAAGAAGCTGTGTCAAAATTAACGGACATCTTTCTTCTTACTTCGCACTAACCAGAGGAATTCGCCAGGGGTGCCCAATTTCCTGTTCTCTATACTGTCTATCAGCTCAGATGATAAGCGATATTCTGAACTCAAAATCAGACCTGCATGGAATTCCCATACCCGGATCTCCTCGTCCTTCCTTACTTTACCAACATGCGGATGACTGCACTCTAACTTTAGCTGATTTTGATTCAGTCTCTAAAACCTTTAATCACTTACAAGGTTATTGCACGGCCTCGGGGGCCCGTTTCAACACTGAGAAATCAGAAGTTTTACCTGCAGGATCCGCCAAATATACATAGCCTTTGCTGTCTACTAATGTCCGAATTGTGTCTGATAACATTGAAATGCTTGGAATATTCATAGGACCAAATAAAATCCAATGTGCAGAATAAAACTGGGCTAAAGAGGTAAAATCCATTAAGACTTTGTTAGATATATGGTCTCAAAGAAACCTTTCTATTATTGGAAAATCAGTAATCATCAATACTTTATGTATGTCAAAATTGTGGTACACTCTGCGAGTGGTAAATATACCTGAAAATTTTGTTGAAAAGATAGATAAATCCATTAAATTGTTTATGTGGTCAAACAAACCTCCTTTAATTAAATCTACAACCATTGTCGGGCACCACTCACAAGGTGGCCTGAATATCCCCGATATTGTAAGTAGGCAAATGGCTTTTAGACTGTCGTACCTTAAGATGTTCTGCAACAACTCTGTAGCTGCAATTTGGAAGTATCTAATGGTACACTTTCTCAAAATGTACCTTAATATGAATTTGACTTTAGAAGTTTTCTCCATGATTTATGTGCCTAAAGGGTCCCCTAAAATACCAGAATTTTATAAGTCACTATTGAAATCCTGGAATACAATCAACTCAAATCGATATGTACCTAAATTATACTCTGAAATAATTAGCCAACCTTTATTCTATAACCCACTCATTGTATATAATAATAATAAGGTATTATCATATGAATTGTTTATACAACATAATATTACCAAAGTCTGTGATATCCTATACTGTGCTATTCCTGGTATACTTCCGACTAGGCATATTCTAGACCTTTTTCATTGTCAGTACGATTTCGAAGATACAAGTGAAATCGACGATGATAAAGTCAAGGAAATGTTTAAGACAATATGTGCTTCCCTGCCAAAAGAATGGCTCCATATCTTAAACAACCAATCTGGTTTTACCAACAATGAAAATGATTTATATTTAACTCATAACGGCAAACCATTGTTAATATCTAACTGTTCATCCAGATTTTTCTACAGATCTCTAATTAATATCATATTTAAAGAGCCCACTGCAGTAGAATTCTGGAGGAACCTTAATTTTCACGTTAAATGGCCAAATGTGTGGAAAAATGTCTTTAACCGTTATAAAAGTGCTGAATGTATTCTAAATGATTATAAAATATGCCATAACGTTATATTTACTAACGAAAAACTTTGTAAAATTCGTACGATTCAAGAACCTTATTGTACAATTTGTAACAAGAATATTGTAGAAACCATGCATCACTTGTTTCTTGGGTGTCCAGAACTGTCAGAACTCCACGAACAGATCCGCCTGTTCCTGATAGATTTCTACCCGTATGGATTTACACAGGAACAATTGCTTACGTGGACTGTATTCGGAATCCCAGTACTTAATGATAGTAAATCCAACAATTTTCTAAATATGTGTTTCTCTTTTATACGTTTAGCAATTATTAAAAGAAGATTTATGTATATTAACCATAATAGAAAGGTAGATATTATTAAATTATTTAAGAGAATGTTTGAAAAACATCTGAATTATATGTACTTCCAATTAAAAGATGACAGATTTAGAAACGCTATAGTCTCACCCCCTTATATTACCATTGAAGATTCAAGTGTTAAATTATATATAGATATGTAACCACTTTTCTAATTTTACATTTGCGGTATAAGGTGCCGTTGTGAAATATATTAAATATATATTAACTGTATTCCATGTTAAGTATGTATTGATATATATATACAACTGGTAGTAGTTGTTTTCTTTGATGTCCATAGCAGTTATATCTTATAACAACCTCTCGTGACGTCATCAGAGGTTGATATATTCGGTTCATATCAACCGCTGATGACGTCCTGAGAGGTTGATATTTCATATCAACCGCTGATGACGTCATTACAGGTCGATATATTCGGCTCATATCAACCGCTCTTGACGTAGATGATCGAAATAATACAAAGAACACAGAAATAAAATTTTATTCTTTTGACAATAAAAAAAAATTGTTTTGGTACAGTTTGTAGCATTCAGGACCTAAATAGACGGCGTACTTATCGGCTTATTTAAATCGGTTATCCACACTCCAGTCCATGTCTAAGATATCTTTCAGAATTTTCTTTCTGCCCAAATCATTTCTCCACACATCCCAAGACGTGAAAGTATTTATCACCCAAGAGTTCCTTTGTAAAGTATTTTTGGCTACGGCTACAATCCACTCAAAACAGTCGGTCAAATCTTTCTCTGAGCATACCGAAAAGTAACCTTCAGTCACGGTTCATTGTCAGAATTATCGGAAAAGATTGCCTTTTGATCCAAATTTTCTACAGGCTTTGTATAGATCCTCATCATAGTTGCATTCACATCTATTCTATCGTCAATATGATGACTAAAAAGGATTGATTATTCGTCTGACTTCGTTTTACTATCCATTTTGTTTTAGCTTTCTTCAGTTCAATTACTACAAAATGGCGTCGTATAAGCAAACACGTCACGTGCTGTCGAGCAATTAACCAATCACTGTTGCCTTTTTTTTAGAAGAGTCCATTAATTTAAGGGTGAACGTTGTATATGTCAGATATAAACCTACTCTCCCTCGGATTGATATGATAGAGAACACTTGGGCTGCGCTCGCGTGTTCTCTATCATATCAACCTCGGGTAGGTTAATATCCTATACATAGCCACTTAGTGGCGTAGAGATATACATCTACGAGAACCCCTACATTTCGTTTTCGCCAGTAGGGGAAATGCAGTAAACTAATAAGATCTAAAGTATATCTCCACAGGAAATAGCAACAGAAGAATCTTTCTAAACCAAGATCCTTCGAATTTGTAAGACTTTCCTGAACCCTGTAAAGCCTTCAGTTGACGAATCATAATTTACCTTTTCAAATTATTTTTCATGTACATACCAAATCTCTTAATTGTAAATTATATATTTTATAGGTTTTTAGCTTTACTTATAAACCCGACCAAAAACTTTTTTTACGGCAAACTTGAAATGTTTTATTATAACACACAAAATACTAAAAACAATTTTTTTATATTGTAAATAGCTGTCCGATTAATAATTAACTACGATTATATTCGCAATGAACATGTAATGTACTAATGTCTTTCTGTGAATAAATACTATAAAAAAAAAAAAAAAGAGTGCCGCGCTTCGACCTCTAGCTGGCCGGTCACCTCTGACTTGCGGCTGTGGTTTCGAGCCCAGGTGTGAGCGTATGTGGCATGGAGATAGGGGCGCCTTCTCAACCTCGTGGGTTTCCTCCGGGCCCTCCGGTTTCCTCCCACTGCGAAAGACCCCTACGCGCAAGCGGATTATTGAAATAAAATTAAACCATATGTTAGTCCCGAAATGACCTAGTTGTGTCGAGTGGACGTTAAACCCCAATCTCTCTCTTTCTCTATATTATCGTAAAAGGGTTCATGCCATATGTGTTATTCTATGTTACACAGATGCAGTGAAAAATTTTAAATTTAGCGCGAAACTGTCACGAAGTTTTTTCCCACGGTCTGCTTATTTACACACAAGACCCAATAATACACGCAATTTGCGACGCTTCTTTTGACGAGTGGTTTCTTTCGTTTTAAATACATTTTTGAAAAACGATATTTAGACTCCCCGAACTGTTCTTATCAAGAATGTTTCACTTTCAGTATCTGTTGGAATAAACAAAAAAGAGTAATTTAATCAGGAATATTAATGACATGACCTTTCGGAACGTGAATTAAATATGGAAATTATTGACAAGCGGTGTCCTATTTTTCATATTTTTTGGGGTTACCGGGTAATCAAAAAAAATTTGTAAATGGACAAATAACCACACATCTTTGGGATTAGACCCTGTTATGAAATATGATGAATTAAAATTATGAAATAAAGTGTGTTTATTTGTAAATGTTAGCGACGCAGTTGCCTATAATAATTGAGATTAGCTATAATTTATAAAAATGTACATAATATACAGGGTATTTACAATTATGGGTCGATGATTATGTGAAAGCAATATAATATTTATGAGTATACGTTTAATCAGTAATATATTCATCGACACCCTATATTCATTGTTAATAAAATTCAGTTACTGACAATCAGTTAATTGTTTCCAAATAAATATTGTTGTCTTCAGTTTCTAATCTTGTTGCCCAAACTCAATCGATCTAAAATGTCGTGTGCTGCTTTGATAGCAGCTCACGTGATTGTCAAAATTTGTCAATCATTACACCTCTTCAAAATATTAAGATGGTTTTGCTCATCACGTAAACAAGTGCAATGTTTTGATAGAGACTGTCGAAAATACAAGCAAAAACATTGACTTTTCAAGAGAGAACTTATTTTTTTCGTAGGGATATTTAATCGTGCATTGGATTTCATTCATCCGGGGGTGATTTCAAACACATAGGCAAGATTTTAATATATATTATTAAGTAGTGTGTTCACAATCGAAGAAATCTGTTTCTAATTTGCCACGGTTCACACATTAAGGTTGGCTGGATCCATGTCTATTATTGGAAAACCTTGTTTAGTGCCTTTTTTAGGAGATGGTCTGCAGTATACGTGTAATCAGTGATATATTCATCGACACTCTATATTCATTGTGAATAAAATTCAGTTACTGACAATCAGTTAATTGTTTCCAAATAAATATTGTTGTCTTCAGTTTCTAATCTTGTTGCCCAAACTCAATCGATTTAAAATGTCGTGTGCTGCTTTGATAGCAGCTCACGTGATTGTCAAAATTTGTCAATCATTACACCCCTCAAAATATTAAGATGGTTTTGCTCATCACGTAAACAAGTGCAATGTTTTGATAGAGACTGTCGAAAATACAAGCAAAAACATTGACTTTTCAAGAGAGAACTTATTTTTTTCGGAGGGATATTTAATCGTGCATTGGATTTTATTCATCCGGAGGTGATTTCAAACACATAGGCAAGATTTTAATATATATTATTAAGTAGTGTGTTCACAATCGAAGAAATCTGTTTCTAATTTGCCACGGTTCACACAGTAAGGTTGGCTGGATCCATGTCTATTATTGGAAAACCTTGTTTAGTGCCTTTTTTAGGAGATGGTCTGCAGTATACGTGTAATCAGTGATATATTCATCGACACCCTATATTCATTGTGAATAAAATTCAGTTACTGACAATCAGTTAATTGTTTCCAAATAAATATTGTTGTCTTCAGTTTCTAATCTTGTTGCCCAAACTCAATCGACCTTAAATGTCGTGTGCTGCTTTGATAGCAGCTCACGTGATTGTCAAAATTTGTCAATCATTACACCTCTTCAAAATATTAAGATGGTTTTGCTCATCACGTAAACAAGTGCAATGTTTTGATAGAGACTGTCGAAAATACAAGCAAAAACATTGACTTTTCAAGAGAGAACTTATTTTTTTCGTAGGGATATTTAATCGTGCATTGGATTTTATTCATCCGTGGGTGATTTCAAACACATAGGCAAGATTTTAATATATATTATTAAGTAGTATGTTCACAATCGAAGAAATCTGTTACTAATTTGCCGCGGTTCACACAGTAAGGTTGGCTGGATCCATGTCTATTATTGGACAACCTTGTTTAGTGCCTTTTTTAGGAGATGGTCTGCAGTCGCAACAGCCTGCATATCTGGATTCATGGCTACGAATACAGCCGAAAAAGTCAGTTTGTAAAGGTTTTACCGGGGTTCTGATAGACCTGGATTTCAATTATGGACTGTATAATTCTTGTGCTATCAATACTTCTTTATTGGCGGTTTAATGGACTGTAGTATCAAGTACGCAATTGGTTCAAGTTCAAGTGAATCTTTAAGTTAGCCTCGGATGAATTAATTAAAAAAATGTCCATGTGTCCTCAGAAGGCAGGTCTGTCGGTTGTTAGTTCGGCTTGCGTTGCTGCTTTCTTTTTTCAAATAAGAGGTACAAAATCCGTATACATTCAAAGTACCGATCAGAAGCCCTGGCCCATGAATATGATGTAGCTGTATCGTGAACACCAAATCGAATAGGTCTAAAATTGCTTGGGGTCTCGTCCCCTTTAACAACCATAGATAGTCCGCTGTTTATTATTCAACTCGTCGCCCACGATCAGGTCTTATAAATGAAGTGTAAACAAAATTGATGCAAAGTTTGTCATTCCACTCGAAAACGTAGTCCAGATAATACTTTTCTGAATGAGGGGTGGATTTAGTTAAATTACCCATTTCGTGAATTATCGAAGAATTGTCCCGGCTCTTCGTTTAATCATTGCGTCCTTTCACATTGCACATTGTCGGCCTAAAATACCATTGCATGCTCTAAACTCAACCATTCCTAAGATATAAGAAATTAATCACATTGGATTGGACTATGGTAGTACATTAACACTCTCTGAACACTACCAGTCTCGATATATTGCAGTTTTAAGTTCCCAATGGCAGCCATATTGAATTTATTCCAGTTGTTGGACATATGGCGTTATAACATCACAGCACGTCATGGGTTGTGCTTTTATTGATTCGATCATTGGTTCCACTTTTATAATTTCCCCTAATACATTTACATCCTATAAACTCAAATCATTCACGAAATATTGGAGTTTTAAGGTGCCGATGGCGGCGATGTTGGATTTATGCTAAAACCCATCTCTTTATTTTGGATTTATGATAATTGTTGGCCATATAACTTACGACGTCACCTGATATAGTTTTTCTAGTTCTATGGTAGCACTTTTCTATCTGTTCGTAATACATTGACATCCTCTAAAGAATTCTGGAGATATCGGAGTTTAAAGTTTCAATGGCGGCCATATTGGATTTATGCTCATTGTTAGCCGTATGACGTCACAGGGATGTCATTCAGCGATGTTTTACTGAGCCACCTGCACCACTTTCCTATCTACCCATAATACATTTCCCAAACTCAACCCTCCTTGAGATATTGTCGAGTTTTTAGGTGCAAATGACGGCCATATTTGATTTATACTAATTGCACAAAAACCTAACTTTTTATTTTGGACGATTTCTGTTTGGAAGACCTTCAGGGCCCCCTCTACAAGATTCCGTGGGAGAAAAATAAATTCATTGGTCGGTGCTTTGGGACAAGATAGTCTTGATGCTATTTGATAGAGGGTGATAAAACATAGTGAATAGTTTGATTGCTCGATACTTTAAAAAAAATAAATGCGCGATTAATTAATATGTGTCGTCTTTTTATTTGCGGGATTTCGGCGGGTGACACCAGTCTCGTGATTGGCTTGTTAAATTCGTGTCGATTTCAGAATTTGTTAGTATAATTATAACATTTACTTGACAATTATCACAGTTTTCATCTGGCCCTTAAATTGAACTATGTGAATTCCAGTTTCTCGTTTTTTATACTTCCACATTCATAATGTGAATGTATGTCGTCGCCCCTGTCTATGTGTGTGTGTGTGTGTGTGGGTGTGTGTGTGTCTGTGGGTCGCCTTCAGGGCGCAATTCTTCATGGATTTTCTTCAAACTTTGTATACTTATTCCTTATACCCCAAGGAAGATCCCTATTGTTTTTGGTGCATGCCCGACCCCCAAGGGACAGAGCCACGCCCATTTCTAGTATTTGTTTGTTTGTCGTCTACAGGCCACATTTCTTAACTTATAATCTTGAAATTTTGCATACATATTCTTTGTACCCTAAGAAACATCCCTATCGTTTGGAGTGCATGCCCAATCCCCAGGGGACAGAGCCACGCCCATTTTCTTTTTGTGTCTGTGTGTCGCCTACAGGGCCCAATTCTAACTGGATTTTCTTAAAACTTTGTATACTTACTCTTTACACCCTAAGGATGATCCGTATTGTTTTTTGGTGCATGCCCGACCCCCGGGGGCAGAGCGACGCCCATTCCTTGTATTTATTTGTTTGTCGTCTACAAGCCACATTTCTTAACGTATCATATTGAAACTTTGAATGCTCATTCTTTGTACCCTAAGGAACATTCCTATCATTTGGGGTGCATGCCCAGCCCCCAGGGGCAGTGCCACGCCCATTTTCTTATTGTGTGTCGCCTACAGGCCACAATTCTTAATAGGTTATCTTGAAACTTAAAATACTTATTCCTTATACCCTAAGGATAATCCCTTTTGTTTTAGGTGCATGCCCGACCCCCGTGGGACAGCAACGACAATTTCCTGTAGTTGTTTGGCTGCATTTCTTAATGTATCATCTTGAAACTTTTAATACTTATTCTTGGTACCTTAAGGAAGATCCCTATTGTTTTTGGTGCATGCCCGACCCCCAGGGACAGTGCCACGCCCATTTTCTTTTTGTGTGTCTGTGTGTCACCTACAGGCCACAATTCTTAATCGATCTTCTTGAAAACTTTTTTTATACTTATTCCTCATACCCTAAGGCTGACCACTATTATTTTTGGTGCATGCCTGACCCCCTGGGACAGAGCCACGCCCAATGCTTTTGTATCTTGTGTTCGCCCACAGTATGCAATTCTTAACAGATCCTTTAAAAACTTTACATACCTATTCCTTAAACCCTAAGGATGACCCCTATTGTTTTTGGTGATTTCCTAACCCCCATGGGCAGAGCCATGCCCATTTTTACTTCTTGTCTCTGTGTGTTGTCTACAGGCCACGATTCTTAATGGATCGTCTTTAAACTTGGGATATGTATTCCTTATAGCCTAAGGACGACAACTGCATGTCCCGACTCCCACAGGCAAGACACGCCCAATTTTTGTGTTTGTCGTTTACAGGCCGCAATTCTGAATGAATCAGCTTGGTACTTGACATATGTATTCGATATAGCCGGAGGGCGTCCACTATTGATTTTGGTGAATGTCCTGACCCCCAGGGGCAGAGCCACGCCCACTATTTGCCTTTAGCGTTAGGAAGGCACAATTCTGAATGGGTTATCTTGGTATACTTATTCCTTTTACTCTAAGGACGGCAACTATTGATGTTGAGGCACGACCCTCAACGCTAAACAAACCAAACGCCTAGCCTTCTTGACAAAGTACCATATCATTCAAAGCAGGAATGTGGACGTATATTGTAGCGTTAGCGTTATTTTTAATGTTTAGCTGCGTGATGCAAGATGGTAAATTGTGTTTCTAAGCACGCTAGAAATTCTTCCCGCAGGCCTGTACGTGATCATTTAAGAAGAAAAATAATGGTTAGAGCTGGCCTGTGAGGAATCCTAAGTTTTAACACGATTGCCTTCCACTCCTTGTAGGACAAAGTCCATTATTAAAAATTTAACATTTTAACGTGAATGCTATTTTAAGACGGCTGCATTTTATATTGCAGGATAATATGTGTGCAAGGGATTATGCTCAGAAATTGCAATCGGAAGAAATAACGAATGTTATAGATAAGGTAAATAACATACTGGTAGATACACCATATTAATTAATTATTGAAGTATAAATAAAATATAACCAAGTACGAACAATCCAAACCATTAGACGAAATTCGAAGTCTATGTGAAATATACAACAAGTCGGTATGCAACGAAATAAATATACTCCACCTTATCTTAAAAATCCCGAACCAACAAATACATATTACCTTCGAAACGAAGATGATAAACTGCAAGGATTTGATGTCGTACTGAACTTTTTTCAAGATCAGTTATCTCATCCAGTATGACAGAGTGCAATAAACCACTTACCCCTGCAATAAACTTAAGTACTCTTAAAGTATTATTCATAGCAAACTTAGATTATGATGATCCGATGCCCACAAATTTCTTACACATGTTGCTGTGGTCCTGCATGCCCCTGCAGTCATGTATGTGAAGATTTCGATCACTTCTTTCTGCGATGTTCTTTACATGCAAATGCAGGAAAGGAAACCCTAGATAAACAACAGTATGATTTTCAGAAAACAAACCGCCTCATGTTCGGCTCCACAACCAACAATGTATATTCGTATTGTTTGGTAATTGGCGTTATGATAACATTTAATTGACCTGATGTGAAATCTGAATATAAATTAATCGATGGATAAACCAGTGAACTCAACGAACGTATCGTTAAAGAAGGTATTCAAAAATACTGTGACAAAGTATACTCTCGCAGTGGTATTTATCAGATGTGGATATTACAAAATTCAAAAAAATTACTTGATGGTTTACAATCTAGGTCACTTGCTTCAGTTTCATCTATACAAACGTTTGACTTTTCTACTTTGTGCACGAAAATTCCCCATAATAAATTAAAAGCTCGGTTAAAAGACATTATTCACAGTGTCTTTTCATCCAAATCAGAAACTACAAGATATCGATATTTAGTTGTTAATTACAATTCCACATATTTTGTCAAGAACCATAGTGATTTCAAAAATAAATTCACCGCCAACAAGATAATTCAGATGTTGGATTTTTTAATTGACAATATCTTTGTTGAATTTGGGGAGGAAATATATCAGCAAGTGGTAGGTATCAGACATTTTAATTTCACTTATCGATATATCGATGATGTTCTATCGCTGAACAATCCCAAATTTAGTGATTACGTAGAATTCATATATCCTGATGAGCTCGAAATTAAAAACATTACTGACAGTGACAATCACGCTTCCTACTTGGATCTGCGTCTCGATTTTGACAATTGCCATAAACTTAGTGTTAAATTGAACGATAAACTTAATGACTTTGACTTTCCGACCGTTAACTTTCCATTCATTAGTAGTAGGGTGACCCATCCCCTTAAAATTTCTCTACAGAAAGTTGGTCTCGACACGGCGAATCTGCACGCTTTTCTCAACTGATGATCGCTCACTCCGCAGTAAGAAATTATCGGCCGTGGAGTTAATGATACTATAAATAGCCGTTCCACGTGCACCTCTCTGCAAATTTATCAACTATTACAGACGTAAAAAATCTATTGTTGACGATTTTGAATAGCAGTAAAATTCAGCTTCTTGGTTATTACATAACCTTTAGAAATTACGTTCGTTTTATTTTTTAAATTGCTTTATAATTAACTGTACCGTTAGAAGCTGCATATTTTGGTTTAGTACAAATAATATCTCTGAATCACGTTCGTAAATCAAGAACATGATACTAGCAGTAGTTTCATTTTACTTTTACAAGGTTCTTAAAAATATTGTTGAGTTGTCTAATGTGTGTGTTTCTAAAATCAATTTCTTGTTCCAGCTTTCTGTTATGTTTCGTAAAAAAGTAGTCTTGATTATCCCGACCTGTCAATTAGACGTAGAATGATCGGTAGACTGGTTAAGCGAGACTAATTTCAAAACAAGGGCAGTTAACCTATCGTTTACTCAAAAGTGTCTGGATGTTATGGACGACACACGGAACCATGTTTCAGTATATTATTTTTAGACGGTTAAAGGGTCATAGCTTTTTAAGTTCAACATGACCGTTTATTTAGTGACTATAAATGTGCGAAACTGATTTAAGGCTTGGTAAATATATTAGTATTGTGGTGTAATTGTCAAGATATTTGGAGATATTCATTTGGGGTAAATCACCAGTAGTAACATTCCAATATCACCAGCTTATGGAATGTTGTGTCTCAACTAATTCGTTACGTGAGAGCTTGTTCCTTTTATTCTGATTTTTTAAGTAGATCGAGGCATTTGTTATCTAGGCTTCACCTACAAGGATACTTGCGCACAAAACTCATTAAAACCTTGATAGGTAAATATATCATGTCTCTCTCGGCTATTATACAAGATATATTTAATTGACTCATATATTAGCTCCCTAATTATGTCTGTCTGCTACATCGTTAACACTGTTCATCATGTGCATTTTGCATACCGATAGTCCATTGGCCAATCACGCTATTTTACCGACATTTTGCCTAATAGTTTGGATGCAGCTATGGCGGGTGTGGCGCACCAGGCAGGGTAAGCTTACTCTTCCGGACACCTGTTACCACTGTTTGTCGTGTATTTTGTACACGGCGAACAGTCCATTTGCTGATTACACTATTTTGCCTGACCGTTTTTTTAGGACTTCGAATTTTGACTAATGGTTTGGATTGTTCTTACTTGGTTTTATTTTATTTATATCACCGGATCAAAAAATGTATGTATCGTAGGATTGCTTGATGCATGTGCTATCGTTTGACACTCGTCCTGTCAGCTTCCTTAAGACCGGTTCAGTTTTTCTTATTATTACTTTTTCCACTTGAGCATTTCTCAGAAAAGTGGGTGTGATACGGAAAGTAATTGTTTCTAACTCTCTGTGACAATACAAAATATGTGAACTCATCGAAGTTGTCGCTTTTTGAAATATTGCTATAATGTTAACAACAATCGCATTTGTTACATTTTGACATAGCCCGAGACAAGGCAAATAGCTACAATTCTTTAGATTTTTCATTTTTGATGATTTTTTGGGGAAATCAGTCAGGTGCCAAATTTTGAAAATCTAAATTTGAACAAAAAACTGTCTTATTTATGAATATTTTTTATATGAAATTTGACCCAGGGTTAAAGGGTCATGTGATTTCAGCAAAAATGTGAACAATTTTTACCGCGATAATCTTTCTTGATCGCTAATTAAGTTTGTGGGTTCTACGTTAATAATTTATTGCTCGATTTGTAAAAAAAACAAAGTTCATTGGTCAATGGTTCAAATTCTCCACTTATTTATTACCTATAAAGTTTCTGTCGGCACCGGAAATGACGTAATTTTGCAAAAGAATACTATCTTGGCGGTTAGGGATTTCTTTTTCGGAAGCAAATATTAACAATAACAAATTTGATTGATCGATATGAATGCCCCCACTATAGTGCAAAAAAGACGAGAGTATCTTTTCGAAACGCCGCTTAGTATTAATCTCAGTAATTGTGAATCCATAAAATTGTACCTTGTGTTAATTGTGTATCCATAAAATTGTACCTTGTGTTATTTACAGTCCATTCAGGCTTTTCATATTTTAGAATATTTCTTCATAACGTTCATAATCTTATAGCATTAATACATATGAAGAAAATGTGAGTGAAAATTAGTTTGTAATATGAGCAGTTGCCGAAAATAGTCAATTTTTTAAGATTATTTTTCCTGTAAATGGCTCAATTATTATTCGATGTTCATAAAAGTGACACTATTTGATGCCTAATGCCACTGTTGACTGGGTCAGACTAATTTAACATTTTCACTGTAACCGGAAACAGGGTCAATGAGGTAAAAACTGTCTTTTTGAGTCACCAAAACAAACTGAGTCGTATCTGTTATTTGTTAATAATTATTTGATTCATTCAACAAATGGGGGGTTGGGATGGCCTAGTGGTCTAGAGTGCCGCGCTTCGACCTCTAGCTGGCCGGTCACCTCTGGCTTGCGGCTGTGGTTTCGAGCCCTGGTGTGAGCGTATGTGGCATGGAGATAGTGGCGCCTTCTCAACCTCGTGGGTTTCCTCCGGGCACTCCGATTTCCTCCCACGGCTAAAGACCCCTACGCGCAAGCGAATTATTGAAATAAAATTGAAACCGTATGTTAGTCCCGAAATGACCTGGTTGTGTTGAGTGGACTTTAAACCCCATTTCTCTCTCTCTCTCTCATTCAACAAATATAATGAATATCACAAATTGGTCCAATTAGGTAAAAACTGTTTTTTGAGCCTTCAAAACAAACTGAGTCGTATCTGTTATTTGTTAATAATTATTTGATTCCATTCAACAAATATAATGATTATCACAAATTGATTTCTAACTTGTATAGTTGCGGATAAATAGCTATTATCTACAAGTCACTTTTCAAGGTTTTTGGTCCATAAAAGAGTCAATTATTATTCGATTTGCATAAACGTTTCACCATTTGATACCTTATGCCATTTCTGATTTCATAAATTTTACTGAACATTTTCATTATCACCGAAAGTAATGTAATTTTGTTACTTTTCTACTGAAGATATACAGCTCAAATTAGGTAGTCTTATATCTTCACTCGAAAGGTAAAATCAAGATATCTGAAACTCGAGTAAATTATTGATTCATATTTTGTTTCGAAAACTTATCGATAACTCATGAAACTCAAATGCCCGTATCTCAGCCAATTTTCAAGCTACAGACCAAAAATTTTGCACCGTTTTTACAAGTTTCTAGTTCTTTTACATGTACAATAACATATATTTTTTCCAGATTTTTTCGAGGGGATCGATTTTCCAAATTTCTGAAAACGACCAAAAAAGGAATGACCCCCATGGTTGTGGACGCCCTAGAAGTCACACTTTTTATCAGATTTTGATGAAATGTAAATTTAGAACCAAGACGTCATGGTTCCTTTTGATATTCGTGCAAATCCGACTGTATTTTAGCCGATTTTAAAAAACGTTTAAATATATCACGATTCCACCTGAATGACGGTTAAATACGAATTTCGGGAAAATCGAAACGAAACTGCCCGACAAAATGAACGCTCTTTGTGCAGAAATTGTGTGTAGTCTAGAGGTCACAATTTTTCTCCGATTAAGATATATCTTTAAATCTAAAAGATCTCGGACCCTTTCGATATTTACGCATTTCAGAGTTGTGATGTAGAACATAATTACAATGTTTCAAATGTTGCTGCGCAGGAATCGTTGGTTATAGGAGAAGTGAAATGATATAAAATGCGGTTTAACGTCTTACTTTTCTGCTCCGAATGGGTTCTGAGGTACATTTTGACCGTATTTCGAATTCGACGAGGTTATGCCATGTGTACACGGCATGTCAATAATTTCTTCCATCCGAACAACTAGACAATGTCCCTGTCGGGACCTTTTTTCCTGTACCACTGGCAAGAGCGATGAGAAACCGCTCTAGATAATTTAGTCGAACTATCTATTCAAACACCGGGAGCGAACTAGAGACATTCTGGTTGTTGAGTCGGCATCTTATCCTATACTATAGTGTATACATATACTATATTTATTTCAGAATGTTAGAAGATGGATTATAGAAGGTGGAGATAACAGGAATATATTATTTTTACACAGCTACCCACATATTCCTCAAGTCATATTGGTAACTACCATATCTATATAATTACATTATTTTATGTTAATCAATAAAGAGGGTGGTGTTTAACGTCCATTTTAACAGGATTCAATTTCGAATTTAACTTCCGGTTCCACATTGAAATTATTCAACTTTTAGAGTCCGCTATAACGGGAGCTTGTGCTTTCATGACCTTCGACATGTAAGATGACCCTGACTGGACCGACGTCTACTAACAAATATTAAAGAAAAGTTTGATATGGGAGTATCATTTCTGTTTTTTAAGAATTACAAATGGCAGGGTTTTTTTTCATTTCAATTGGTATTACTATACTCAACAGTGTACCTTGACTGTGGCTAGGCTATCAAGGGACGCTACGAAGTAAAGTATTTTCAAACAAAATTTACAAAATCAAATAAGGGGGGGGGGGCAGATTATCTGCTGTGAAGCATCGTGTGTAGAACCCACAAATTGTAGTTCGTCTATTTCTAGCAAATCTCTCTGTCTCTTTTCTCCCCTTTTGCATGCCCATTTTTGTTGATTTTGTGGTGTAGAATGAACGAAGAGGGTTTGAATTAATATTTCCTGACAGATTTTGGTAAGTATTCATGATTTTGATTTTGGTGGTCAACCTCATACAAATTTTAATGCAAAGACATAGCCATATGTTCCTCCGTCTGTAGTGAAAAGCATCCAGCCCAACGAAAATTTTGGGAAAAGTTGGAGGTGGGCAAAGAGTCGAGAATTACCATTGAAGTCAATGGTGAAATTAATGGTGGTCTGCCTCCATAGGACAATCTGTTCTTAAGCACCATGCGAGAGTGACCTCCCCTTACATATAGGTGTCTTTATTCTGACCATGCCGGTTGAATAATCAGATCATGATACATATGTTTGTCTGATATCATCTCTTCGTGTGAAGCCGACACAAAAGGTAAAAATTTTGATGTTTGGGTAAAAAAATGGAAAGCCTACAGTCTCATTACCGGTCTAAATGATCAGGATCTTGATACACGAATGGCTGCTCTGACTCTAGCATTATCAGACGAGGCATGTAAAATAGTTGATCATCTACCAGACAAAAACTCCACACACAAGGTCAAATTAATGTCGTCATAGAACGAAGAAATTTCTACCTCCGCGACCAGCGAGAAGGATAATAATTCGATGATTGGCTGACTGACTGATTTAAAACAGACATGTGGCTTTTATGAACAATGTAGTGACAAAATGCTGATGGATAGAATTATTGATGGTGACATTAACCCCACAACAGTGCAGATTTTATTGGCAACCAAGCAGTTGACACTACCTTCTACAATTAAAATCTGTCAGGCCCAAGAATCTGCTAATAGACTTAGAGATGAGCTTAAAGGCAAACTCGCCTGTAAAATTTATCAGTACAGGAAATTTAAATCTACAACAAAATGAAAACCGATCCCCAAGTATGCAGTCGATGTGGGAAAGATCATTCTGGAGAAAAATGCCTGGTGAAAGATTATGTTTGTGGTAAATGTTCTAAAAAAGGCCGTTGCGTAACAGTTTGTCGCTCCACACAGTCAAAGTAAAAATAAGAAGCCTCGTCAAACTTCAAAGATGGCAAGCATCACAACAATCATAGCAACCGTTCAGGGTTCACAATCACCTAAAATTAAAGTGAAGATGTTGACGGTGTGATTAAGCCAATGCCTGGTGAGCAATTCACCATTTGTTTTGAAGATAATGCAAAACCTTTCTGGGTTTCTACACCTCGAAGAATTCAATATGCAAAAAGACAAGCTCAAACTGGAAATGGACAGGTTAATAGAAAACCAGATTATAGCACCTGTTACCTACCCGACGGCATGGTTTGCTCCCAAAAGGGAACTGATCACATTCGCCTGTGCGTTGAACTTTCTCCATTAAACAAGTTTGTTAAAAGAGAGCCAGTGCCAGTCGCCAACGTCTGCAGAAGCTGTCGCTGATATAGCCGCCACTAAATCCAAATGGTTCACATTTGATGCCTTGAAAGGTTATCATCAATGTCCCTTGAGTGAGGAAAGCCAGGATTTCACGAATTTCATAAAACCATTCGGCAGGCATAAATACCTCCGGGCTCCGTTTGGGGTATGTTCCATTTCCGAACATTACAACCGACACGTGGATGAAGCATTTATTGGACTCTCAGGCTATCGCCGAATTGTCAATGAAATGGCCGTACATGATACTGATTCTGAAAATCATGTCACACACGTCAGACAATTCCTTCAACTTTTTAAAGATCGGGGAAGTACTTTTAAAAAAAGGACATATTCCAATTTGCCCAAGAACAAGTCGAATTTGCAGGATTTTTCTTATATGTTGATGGCTATAAACTAGATCCCAAGACAGCTCAAGCTATTTCTGATTATCCAGTCCCTACGAATATTACGGACGTTTGTTCATTCATGGGTATAGTCAATCAACGGGGCTCCTGCTCACCAAATATATCTCCCGCTACAGAAATCCTCAGATCACTACTTCGACCCATGAATGAGTTCCAGTGGAATGAAATTCATCTGAAGTCATTATTTGAGGAAACTAAGAAGATATTATCTAATCCACCAACATTAGCATACTTTGATCCCTCCAAACCAACGTCACTTCAGACGAGAGAGAGAGAGAAATGGAGTTTAACGTGCATCGACACAAATTAGGTCATTTCGGGACTAACATGGTTTAATTTTATTTTAATAATTCGCTTGCGCGTAGAGGTCTTTAGCAATGGGAGGAAACCGGAGTACCCTACTCCTTGCCACGTACAACCCGGGATTCGAATCCACGCTACGCACCACTCGACCATCCAACCCCACACGTCACTTCAGACAGATGCTAGTCGCCTAAATGGTTTGGGATTCGTTCTACTTCAACATGTTTAGTCCCGAAATGACCTAGTTTGTGTCGAGTGGACGTTAAACCCCATTTCTCTCTCTCTCTCTCAACTCCATGTAAATGTAAACTTGTACAAGCCGGTTCTCGGTACATTATGGAAACTGAATCCCGGTATGCAATGATTGAAATAGAAATGTTAGGTGTGGCTTGGACACACTTTTCTTGCTGGACTTACACAATTTGAAATTGTTACCGACCACAAACCTTTAGTCCCTCTACTTTAAAATCATCGCTTGGATGAAATGGAAAATCCACGGTTGCAACATCTCCATATGAAATTTCTACCCTACCAGTTTCTCCCGACGTGGCGTAAATGTACCGATCATGTCCCACATGATGCACTATTAAGAGCCCCGCTATCAACACCAGAGATTGATGTTCTTAACCTGATTGATGAGCGTTGTGAACATCTGGACTTTGATGCCACTCACGTTGCTGTCATGCGTCAAGCTGTCAATGACACGGCCATGGACCCTCGTCTTGCAGATATTCGTAACGCCAGTCTCCAAGATTCTGACCATCAGAAACTTATATCTGTCGTGAAGAAAGGATTACCCGAATCAAAGCATTAACTCTCTCAGGAACTCCAACTTTACTGGTGCATGAGAGACCAGATTTCCATCGATGATGGATTATTAGTTGTAGGACCAAGACTGGTTATTCCTAAATCACTGCGTCCACAGATCCTTAATGCCCTACACTCTTCTCATCAAGTTATTTATCGGACAGGGGAACGAGCCAGGCTTACCGTCTATTGGCCTGGTATCGATACTGGTACCGCAAACATTGTCCGGTCCTGCAAATCATGTGCTGAAGAGCTACCTTCGCAAGTTAAAGAACCACTGTCAGCCCGTGACCCAGTTGCAGACCGTGTGTTTCAACACTTATGTGCAGACTTTTGGAGGTCAAGAGTGGCTCATAATGGCAGATGTTTTGTCTGGATGGCCTTTAGTTTACCAGCTTGGTACGATGTCAACCTCGTCACAAGTTGTAAAATGTCTACAAGAATGCTTCACAGAATCGTCAATCCCAGAGGTTTTTTTGTACAGATGGTGGGTCACAGTTTATGCCAAAGACATCACAAGACTTCTTTCAGGTTTGGGGTATACAATATAAGAGTCTCTTCTCCACATTATTCCATGTCAAATGTAAAAGCAGAGTCCACATTTAAGTCTATGAAAAACCTCATACGCCGATGCTGGAATGGTAGGACATTGGATCCCAATAAATGGATGTCAGCCTTGCTTCAATTGAAGAACACTCCAAAATCAGATAGTACATCTTCGGCTGTTAAAGTGTTTGGGCATCCGTTACGAAATAATCTCAGAGCTCATCGTCGATCATTCGTACTAGAGTGGCAAAAGATCATTACTGCTGTAGAGACGAAAGCTGCTACCAATCAAGAGAAAGTTGAACGTCATTATAACGCCAACTGTCATATGCAAATGTAGGATATCACGTCGACAAGGTTTCCGTATATGTTAATGATTCACGTGATATCCTACATTTGCATATAAAACTAGATGCTGTGCGAAATATGCTATGTAGAAAGAGCCGTGGACGACAAATGAGATGTGGCAGAGCGCAAATGTAAAATGTAATGAGAGAAATGTAAAATATAGAAACGTCAATAAGTGTATTTTCTAACAAAACATTTGTCATTTGTCACTTAACATTTGACGTTTTGCATTTAACTCTTGCCTTAGAGGTATTTTGACTTGATCATTATCTGTATTAAGCCTTTGTACATTGTACTTTTTACATATAATCAATGGAAACGACATTGTCGCAGAACATTTAATTTTGGCAGTGATATCCTTCCATAAAAGTCTTCCTCTCTTAGGTGTTGGAAGCAAATTCGTCATACAGCATATGACAGCTATCGTTCGTATTGGTGATCATCGTGACTACTACTAGTTACTTTCTTAAATTCTAGATACCCGTAGAAATAATCCCTTCGAAGGGAATGTATGTGAAAATTAATTTGTTATATGCTGAGAATAGGTAGATTTGCATGCGTCACTTTTTGCGTTATTTTTCCGGTAAATAGGTCAATTATCATTCGATTTTCAATTTTTTTATGCCTAATGCCAATTTAGACTGGGACAAACGAAAAAGGGTGTAAAGTTATTCACAACCCATTCAGTTTCTTAGTTACTTTCTTAAATTCTAGTTACTTTCTTAAACTCGTAGAAATCATCCATTCGAAGAGAATGTATGTGAAAATTAATTTGTCAAATGCGCATTATCTGAGAAATAGGCATTTTTCGCGTTATTTTGCCGGTAAAAAGGCCAATTATCATTCGATTTTCAATTTTTGTTATGCCTAATGCCAATTAAAACAAATCAAAACAAATAAGATAAAGTGTTGAAAATTGTAAAAAAAAATAGTGAAAAAAAAAAATCAATTATTGAAACAAAAATGATTATTGAAAAAAGAATTAACAAATAAAGAAAATTTGATTAATATCTTTAAAAAAGAAAATTTGATTAATATCATTAAAAAAGAAAAAATGATAATTGAATTACGAATAATTCATGAATAAGAATTCATGAAAACAAGTAATCAGATTATGAATAAATACATGTAGATTATATTTAACTTAATTATAAATAATCAATTAAAATTATAAATAATCTACTTAATTATAAATAATCAACTTAATTATAAACTAGACCTGCGTAGCAGTTATGACGGGTTTCACTGGTGCCACGTTATCTTTGAACTTATATCACTTTCGGTGCCACGTTACCCTTGAACTCACGTCACTTCCAGTACCAATGGAACCGATAAACAGATTTCCACGTAAACACTGAACACATCAAGTAAAATGGAAGCAGAATCAACCAAATCCAACAATATCAATTCATTTTATACATTTCCTGACAAAGTTACATTACTTCCTGGGTTTTTGAAAATGTTCAATTAGTTTAACATAATCAGGAATGTCATAATGCATTACATGGTGAAAATTTTACGTAAATCAAATAATAATTGCCACTTATGTAGACCAAAAATCTGTTTCTCGGCAACCGTACAAGTTAGAAACCATTTTGTGGTATTTCTATGATCGTATTGGTTTAATCTATTTGTTGATTGGAATCAAATAACATAATTTTAAAAACTTTACAAATCAGACTTATTTGAATAATATATCTGTCTTGAAGGCTAAAAATACAGTTTTTAGAGAAATGACTGTACCTCCGGTGATAATGAAAATCTTAAATTACTTGTGAGAAATCGTAAATGGCATTTGGTATCACACAGTGAAAATTCTATGAAAATCGAATAATAACTGACACTTTTATGGACCAAAAACCTCGAAAAGTGACCTGTTGAAAATCGCCTATTTCTCCGCAACTGAACAAGTTAGAATCCATTTTTATACGCCCACATTTTAATCGTAACTTCCTCCGATTGTCCGAATAAGCCCTTTTTAGCTTGTGGTCCCTCTGGAGGTCAAAATTATTATCCGATTTAAAAAAACGTTTGATTATATCACCGTTACATGGTAATGAAAGTTGTGTTCGAATTTGGTGAAAATCGGACCAAAATTGACGGACAAAATGGCCGCCGTTTGTACGCGAATAGTGTAAAAATATGTTATATCAAGGTTGTGGACCCTATAGAGGTCCAATTTTAATTTGATTTGGATGAAACTTGAAATACATGTTTATAACCTAAAGATCTTGGTTCCTTTCCATATTTGCGCATATCGGATTATAACTTCCTGAATTATGGCCCCTGATTGTCCGAAGAATCGCCTTTTATGGTTTGTGGTCCCTCTGGAGGTCAAAATTTATACACAGTGTTAAAGGTCATGAGAAGAAGACGCCTAAGGATTTTTAGTGTTTTCCGATAAATACTGTCATTGATGACTTTGAAAAATCTTGTGGACAGAGTTTAAGGTCTTGAGCCAAACAAGTATATTGATTTTCAATGAATTTTGATAATTGTACAGCTAAATGCATAATATACTATTCAAAAAAAGTAGAGGATATTTGATTTTGGGGGCATAATACTAAAATATGCAAATGACTACGAAAAAAGTCACTATAGAACCTAACAGAAGAAACATTTCCAGTTACATGTGACGCCCAAACGCACCAATAGCTACCGCATGGAATGCAGGTGATGCTTGGGATCATCATGGGGGTCCAACCCAAGATTTGCACGACCCTGACTTTGAATGTTACAGTCATTGTGGCATTGAATTCCAGGGTGGAAACATCAGTTTAATTGTTTTAGTGACCAGAAAACAAATTTTGATATGCGTCGGCTTACCCAAAATGAAAGGTTACGTGCCCTTGGCATGCTACAGATCGGCACAACACAGGCGGTTGTGGCGCGGACGATGAATGTTTCTCAGTCTGTCATAAGCAGGCTATGGTCCAGATACCGTGATACACAATCTGTACAGGACAGACCACGCGACAACTCAAGCCCAGGATCGATTTATCCGTACCTTGGCCTTTAGAAATCGTGTCATCACAGCAAATCAGATCAGCGCTCGTCTTCAAACAGACACTGGTGTGAGAGTGAGTGGCCAGACGATTCGGAATCGACTGCATAGGGGTCACCTTCGCGCCCGACGTCCTCGCGTGATCCCTTGTTTGAGAGATCATCACATTCAGACAAGACGTCGTTGGTGTAAGGATCGTCAACACTGGGATAATCGACGCTGGAGCAATGTGATGTTTTCAGATGAGTCAAGGTTCACTGTTGAGTTTTTGGACAGACGTAGGAGGGTGTGGCGTAGTCGAAACGAGCGCTTCCAAGACATTAACGTCATCAGACATGATCGATTTGGGGGTGGTTCTGTTATGGTGTGGGGAGGCATCACTGTTGCTGGAAGAACGACTTTACATGTTGTTGCAGGGCGTGTTACAGGCCAGTACTACCGGGACAACATCTTGGCAGTCCATGTTGTGCCGTTCGCACGACGTCATGGCCGCCGTTTCATCTTCCAGGATGACAACGCAAGATGTCACAAGGCCAGGATCGTTACAGGTTACCTCCAACAACAGAACATCACCACATTACCTTGGCCAGCACTGAGTCCCGACCTCTCCCCCATCGAGCATGCCTGGGACATGCTTGGACAGAGGTTACGTCAACGTCAACAACGTCCTGCCAATGTCCAAGAACTTGCTGCTGCGTTGCAACAGGAATGGGACAATCTGGACCAAAATGACCTTAGACGTCTCATTATGAGTATGCTACGTCGGATCAATGCTTGTTTGGCAAACAGGGGAGGATTTACCCGTTACTGACTTTGTTGTGATGCTGTGGTAACTTTGCTGTTTGACCCGGGGTATCATTTTACCCTTATAATGGTCAGTCTGTGCCTTACTTAGTCTAACGATCATTTGGAATAAATCGATGAATGTGAACTTCATTTCATTTTGTCATTTGTTTCTTCGTCAGTTTCATTAGGTGACTTTAATAACACTTAAAAATCAAATATCCCCTACTTTTTTTGAATAGTATATTAAATGTTTCGGATACGCATGGGACAGAACTTTATAAAAATCAATCGAATTCTAATGATTTTCTGATAATTACTTAATATGCGACAACTCTTGTTGACTGCCCGGACGATTTAGCTGCCGTGGGCGTATGTTTCGTTGCCTGGCAACCTATTTTGTGATACCTATATGATCGTATGGGCTCATCCAATTAGTTGATTAGAATCTAGTATCAAATTTTTTAAAAAACTAACAAATACGACTCATTTGAATAAATTATTTGTTTCGAAGGCTATAAATACAGTTTTTGCCCAAATTACGTCATTTCCGGTGATATGGAAAATGTTAAATTGGTTTGACCTCGTTAAAATTGAAATTACGTATCAAATGGTGTAACTATTATGAAAATCCAATAATAATTGACCCGTTTACAGGCAAAAAAGCATAAAAAGTGACTCATGCAAAATTGCCTATTTCTCGGTAACTGCTCATATTACAAACTAATTTTCCCATACATTCTCTTCGTATGGCTTATTGCTACACGTTTATAAAAGTTGCGAAGAAATATTTTAAAACATCAAAAAGCCTGAATGGGTTGTGAGTAGCTCATTTTTTCACCTTTTTTCGCCTTTAAATTGAAATGACCAGAAAATGAAATCGAAATTTAAAAGAATGAGCCCGATGTTTTGTGCGCTTTTATAAGGCACACTATTACAGTCATACCAAATTTGAAAGTTGTACCGAACTGTCAAAATTGTAGTTTTTGCTAAATTTACGTCACTTCCGGTGCCGACAGGAAACTTCACCGGTAACAAAAAAAATGACATTTTGAACCACGAAGCATGTGAACTTTGTTTTATACAAATGGAACAATAAATAATTATTCCAGGACTTAAAAACTGGAATAGCAAATGGCGGCCAAGGAAATATACGGTGATAAAAAATGTTGCCATTTTTGGTCAAATCATGACTCTTTAACCCTGGGTAAAATACCACATAAAAATATTCATTAATAAAATGTTCGTTAAAATTTAAATTTTCAAAATTTTGCGCTTAATATCTCCGAAGAGACGCCGAAAATAAAAAATCTAAAGAACTGTAGCTATGTGCCTTTTCTCCGGCCATGTCAAAATGTATCAAATATTACAATCCGACAATTATTGTTAATATTACGGCAAAATTTCGAAAAACGACATAATCGGTGATTTCGGGCATTTCGCATTGTCGCAGAACGTTCAAAAAAGCTTTAAAATTTAAGTCAAACCCACTTTCCCAGTAAAACAGAAGACACCGAATCGATCCGACAAGTAGTTTCTGAGATATGCTCAAGTGGAAAAATAATAAGAAGAAGAAGAACTAGACTTGCTTGCAAGACTGAAGGCTTTCACCTTAGCCTCAAGATAGACGGGTTGACAGATGCAAGACAAAGACTATTCCCTCCATACACTTCAAATGACACATTAATTACCCGGCATTAATGTTCTTTTTCTCTGTATTTCGGTTATAAACAACTGCCGCGCAGCGCTTTTTATTCATTGGTGTAAAGTGATGACGTCATGTAGAGAAAAAACCTGCGACATTAATTTCAGGGGAAATTATTACTAAGTAAAATTACATATTTTGACTCTAGAATCATAACTCCATATTTTGGTTAACAGTAAAACACTTATACATTAGCTGTTGCCACTGTAAAAAAAAAGCTCTGTCGATTATATAAATATGTTTTATAAGTTGATAATACGGACCGTTTTATCAACTCCTTCGGCACGTTTCGCTTAATAAAAGATACATTATGGGAGATTTTGACAAGGAGTTAGCCATTCTTGCTATAACAGTTCAAAAATAGATGCTCAAACAAGAATATATTGAAAATTTCAGTCAAATTACTTTATCCTGAACAAAGTTGTTACCACTATAATTTTTTACTAGAAATTGTAGTTAAATTTCATCGACACCGTTTTCCCATTATGGCCGATTGTTGATTGACAGGCGTTAACTCCACCTATATAGTCTCGATTATCAAGTAATGTTTACACTGACTAGTACCGATAGCGTATTCGGTTTGAGACAGGACTGCAATTCAATTCGTATACATTTATTTTTTACTATAAATTAGAATTAAGACTTTTAATATATAGATAAGAAGAGAAAGTCTGCGATAGGATATTAAAGTTTGAAAGGAATGGGCCAAATCAACGAGGCAGTATTGTAAATAAATTATAATAAATAGCCGACTTCTTGCGTTGCCTGCGTGTACTCTTTTGTACTTCAGGTAGGCCTAAGCGACTCCCTAAGCAGACGAATAGAAAACAGTCCGGAAGTATGATGACGTCAACGTCACGGAGAAGCCCCTCCCACGACGCCATAGTGATTAAATCAGTCGACGAAATCCTGTTTTAATCCGAGCCCAATCCAAGCCATCCGTAGGTCTACAGAGTTAATTTTGGGCTTGTTATTTAAATAAAGATCTAATTTATAATTTCTATGACTTCTGAGGCCCAAAGGAAGACCGACAAAAGTCAGTTTTTGCTCTCCCATAATGTATGTTTAATAAACAGATACGCATTTTTTTTCAATCCTCGATCCCCTTTTCTCTAACACTGATACTTCTGATCGTTGTTCAAAGATTTCATAGACAAGAATACCGATTAATGTCTCTACAGAGGCTTCGTGCACGTTAAAGATTTACATCATTTCCGATCTGCTCACAATTGTTGCAAGTGTTAACTGTTTACAACTTACATGGGACAACATCAGTACTCAGAACTCTATCACTTCATACAGTTTCTGAGATCTACGTGAAATATAAAAAGAACAGTTTTGCGAAATGGACGAAAAGCAATGTCGGGTCCACACCGAAGTTATGATAAAAACTGGAATCGCAATAGATATTATTAATATCAAATATCAAAGTAAAATGAAATGGGGTTTAACGTTTAAATGTTCTGCTCGGAATTGGTCACGAGGAAGGTTTTGCCCGTACAGCGGCGGTAGTCTACACTTTTATAGAATTCCAACTGCCAAGGGATCTTTTACGGTCACACCAATGTGTACACCGGACTTTAGAATGACGTTCACGTCAGCCACTCAAATATGTAACTGGTCCCAAAATTAGTTGAATATTCTTTGAAATATCGCCAATTTTCAGGTTTCGTGCACGTTAAAGATTTGACGTCACTAACATGTAAAATTTAGTATTATTTACAGATAGAGTCCATGTTAGACATTCTGTCACAAGTGCAGTATTCGATACTACTGCTACCAACTACCAAATTGCACTTGCTTATAAACAGTGTGAGATGTCGATTCGGCCGAGATGATTACGTTTATGAGATAATTTTGAAAAAGAAGCAACAATGTTAATTCAAAGACTAATTATTACACACAGACAACAACTATTACTGTTATAGGGTCACTAAACTATGGTGGCCCATGGTCGCAATAGCGGTTTTTTTTGCATTTCATTTAAAAAAATTAAAAATATTAGTAAAAAAAAAGACATTTTTTTTTAAAATTTAAAATAATAAAAACTTTTTAAAATAAAAAAAAAACTTTTAAAATTTAAAATAAAAAAAATTTTTTAAAATTTAAAAAAAAAACCCAAAAAACTTCAATTTAAAAAAAAAATCTTTTTGAAAATTAAAATAAAAAAAAATCTTTTTGAAAATTTAAAATAAAAAAAAAAATCTTTTTAAAAATTTTAAATAAAATAAATTTATACATTAAAAAAAAGAAAGAAAAAAAACGATAATAAAAAAAAAATTTAAATGACAAAGAAAAGATAAAAATATTTCCCGTCGTGGCCCATCGTCGCAATAGTGTCTTGAGTATCCAGACACAGTATATAACTATCATTAGACAAGAGAGACTAGAAACATTGTGGCCCATTGTTGCAGTAGTATCTCGATTATCATGTGTGGGATCTATGAAGAAGGTATAGACTCGATCGACAAGAAACGAGCCTGTAGTTATCTTACATCAACATGTGATTGACGGAACTTTGGCAAGTTTATGTTCACCTGACGATGTCCACGAAGGCTATTATGCTCTATTTTGTCTTTGAAATTGATATTGTGTGCCATTGCACTTTCGCACCTCTCAGGATGACCTCAGGGAGAGCAGGGATTTCACAAAACTAAAGCTAAAATCACTACTAAACATTGACTTTTACTAAAATCAAAGTGAAATTTTTTTAATTTTACAAGTTTCACGAAGATCGATTTTAACTAAAATTTGAATTTAATTTTAATCGATAATCTGAAAAAGAGACACATCTTACATGCAGAGCCTTATATATAGTTATGTGGGCCTGCCTACATGTACCTGTGGAGAAGTTACACAGGTCATGAGGTCAACCCACTACATTTTGTACGGTACTGGAAACAGCTTGTAAACAAACAAACGAACGTAAAATATGGCTTCAACGAACAGAAAACCTGCGTCGTATCAAGGCTGTCACTGTCAGTGGAATAACACTCATTGTGTAATATATCCCCCGATATATAATATATCCCCCGATGAAAATGTGATTTTAACAGAATTAGCAAGTTGTATAGGACATTTGGCACGTGAAGAACGCTAGGCCTATCTCATATCTGTCGATCACAATTATGACGTGTAGAAGAAAAACCTGCGTTTACACCAATAATCTCTTGGTTTATATATAATATTTAAATAGAGAAATTCCTCGTGTTGTTGTTATTCGACAAGAATATTGGTGAAACGCTGTTTTTTTCTTCGATGGCATAATTGCGACAGATAGGCCTAGCGTTCCTCGCCAATTCTTTTAAAATCCCATTTTCTTCGGGGGATTTATTACTCACTGAGTGTTATCCCACTGACGGCGACAGCCTTGATACGACGCCGATTTTCTTTTCGTTGAAGCAATATTTTACGTTCGTTTGTTTGTTTACAAGCTGTTCCAGTACAAAATGTAGTTTGTTGACCTCGTGACCTGTGTCACTTCTCCGCAGGCAGAGCCTTATATCTACAATCTACATAAGGCTCTGCATATTGGGCGGGCCTGTCGTTCAGGTTGTCGATTATCCTGTGTGGGATCTATGATGGACATAGATTCGAGCGACTGTTACCTCACACCAAAGTGAAATTTCAAATTTTATTAATTTTATAAGTTTCGATCACGAAGGTCGATTCTAACTTAAAATTCAGTTTTCATAGATTTTATTCAAAATTACTTGAGCCTTGATGCAAGGTAACTATAGACTTCCAACCACCCAATCAGACTGTTGCAGCTGCATTCACAAATAATAATCGATGTCAGAAGAAGTGTCGCACAAAGTAGTGTGGATCCAGTCAAAATGTTTTAATTCATAGTCAACTCAGTACAAATTCGTGGTATTCAATTAAAAGAAAAGTAAAAGTAGTGTTTTATTAGGGCTCGGTGACAGTTAAGGAAGCAAAACTAGAAATACCTGAAAATACCTGGTTTACAGACAGCGGCGCCGATTCTCTTCGAGAGGCGAAGAAGTGGGGCTAAATTTGTATGGAACCCAACAAACATTTGCAATATTTGACGACCGCAAACGCGTCTTACTGCCTATCCAGTCGGTAAAATTAGTGTTGTATTAGATTTAGGGCACTTTAATTTGCCAAGTTTATGAAATAATTTTTTTTTTACTTTACCCGTCTGCCCGAAAAGTCAGCTTGCCCGAAAGTTAGGGGGCAGCTGCCCCTCCCCTGCCCTTACGCCTATGGGCTTCATGTCTATATATAAGGTACTGCATGAAGGATGGGTCTGTTGTTCAGATTATCGATTAAAATTAAATTTAAATCTTAGTTAAAATCGATCTTCGTGAAACTTATGAAATTTAAAATTTCACATTGCGACCATGGGCCACCATACTAAACCCATATTTTGAGTAGAGGTAAACACGCATAGTTGAAATAATTTTTGTTCAAATATCGTCACTGTGAAAGAAAAAAGGCACTTTTTAATATGCTCTATACGTTTTAACAACGTACAGATTGTATCAACTCTTACTGCATGTATCGCTTAACAATGAAAGGTGACGTTTTCAATTTTCGACCCCTTTGTCTTCCTACTCCTAATATTTCGGACTGTTGTACAATGGTTTCATATAAAAGACTACCGATACGACTCTATGTAGAAGAAGTTCGAAAAAAGTATTATGTAAACTTTTCGAGAAAAATAACTCTAAAAATGCCCCGATTCGTAAAAATAGAACGTTTTCAATTTTCGATCTCTTTTTCGGTTACCCACGACACTTAGAAAAATTGAACAATGGTTTCACACAAAAGACTACCCAATATACTCACGATTGAGAAAGTTTTAAAAAAAATGGTTTGCGGCGTTTCCGAGAAACATGCGTTTAAACTTGGTCGAAATAGTAAATAACCTTACTTTTCAAAGTCCCATAACTTTTTTAGTTTGCAATAGAATCTTTTTGGTATTGTACCATCTTGTAGATAAGTCGGGTGGCTATCAAACGACATAATACTTTAACTACCCTATAAACAACCAATTGATACATCGCACAGGCACCCATTTTTCAGAATTTTGTCAAACTTTAGACACCTTTCTTGACCTCTTCCAGTAATTAGACGATTTTAACTTATAGTTTAAGGAACAATTCAGACATCTCTGTTCATCTTCCCAAAGTTTCAGTAAAATCGTTTGAGTGGTTTTAAAAAAATAAGGCTTGTCGTTTTTGACCAAAATGCGAAAAAAGTGAAAAATCAAAAACAATATTTCTGAAAAATATTTATATCGCTGGAATCGGATTGATGCCAGCAATCCAAAATATAATTTGAATTTTTAAATTCCAAGAAATAAAAATTTTAGAAAAATTTTGAAAATTTTCCAATATTCACCAAAACAATGAGAGTGTCAAAGTTTATAAATTCAAACTTTTTCAACTGCTATCTGCTCGGAAATGTCTCCCGCTATCCAAAAATATAAATATCTGAAAAACCGATTGAGAATTAATAGAATTATGGCCTAGAGAAAACCAAACTTCAGACCTCTATCTCTTATCCTTGATGAGAAATAGGCTCTCCCAAGTAATCGGTAACAACCGCACAAACCCCCATTTTTCAGAATTTTGTCAAAGTACGGATACTTTTCTTGACCACTTCCGGTGATAAGAGGGTTTAGACCTTCGACTTCATAGTCCTGAAGTTTCAGAAAAATCGTTGAAGCCGTTTCAGAGTTATTAAATTTTGACTAAAAATCTCAAAAAATCGACCAAAATCAAAATCAGAATTTCACAGCAAAACGTATATCGTTGAAATCGGATAGACGACAGCTATCCAAAAATGTGATCAGAATATTGAAATTCCAAGAAATAAAATTTTTAGAAAATTTTGAAAATTTTCCAATTTTCACCCAAGAAATGAAAGCGACAAAATGTAAATATCAGATAAATCGGTTGATAATTAACAGAATTATGGCCGATTTCAATTTTCGTGCACGTTAAAGATTTGAGGCATTTCCGCTATGCGCACAAATTTCGATTTACATTTAAGCACTAACCACCACCCAGTTCCCCTAGAGAAAATCAAACTTCAGACCTGTGTGTCTTATAGTTGCTGAGAAATAGGCTCCCCAATAAAAAAATATATACTAGACTTGCTTGCAAGACTGAAGGCTTTCACCTTAGCCTCAAGACGGATGCAAGACAAAGACTATTCCCTCCATACACTCCAAATGACACAAAAATGTAAATATCAGAAAAATCGGTTGACAATGAACAGAATTATGTCCGATTTCAATTTTCGTGCACGTTAAAGATTTGACGCATTTCCGCTATGCCCACAAATTTCGATAGACATTTAAGCACTAACCACCACCCAGTTTCCCGAGAGAAAACCAAACTTCAGACCTGTACCTCTTATAGTTGCTGAGAAATAGGCTCCCCCAATAACAAAATATATAATAAAAATAATAATATTAATATTCGTAATAACAATAGCCTTTCACCATTTTCAGTGGTGAAATCCTAATAATAATCCGAACAAAAACAATAGTGTTTCACACAAGCTACGCAGTGTGAAACCCTAATAATCAACTAAATGAGGAAATGACAAAACTAAATGAACAACTATACAATTGACTGGAAGGGATTTTAGGACATGTGTTGGTCTTTGTGGCAGGGCGACGACGAAAAAAAAAAGCGGGGGCGTGGCGACGCAGGCCCACGCGCGGTACAAATAAAACATTTCGCGAACCCCCTTCACAATTAAAACCCATCTTATGATCAAGTACAACCGATGACGGCTATCAATCATTCAAAATAGGACGCGGGACGAAACTGTCGCAGGACGAAACTGAAGAAACTGCCCCAGGACGAAACTGCCCCCAGGACGATCTGACGACATTGGCCCACGATAGAACTGACGAAACTGTCCCAGGACGAAACAGACGACAGAACTGAGAAAACTGCCCGACTACCTTGAAAGTACCCCCCCCCCCCCCCCACACACACACACACACACACTACTGAGGCTATAGATTCTTTTCAAATTTGGTTTGAAGCATTGTGGTTATGAGAGGACGACCCCTATTGATTTTCTGTTCCGGAGGTATCCACCCCCCCCCCTTTGCCGAAAACCTTGTGAATTCGATATAAGCAGCAATTTTCATTTGATTCGTTTCAAAGTTGGTGCTAAGTCTAACCATTGTGATCATGAAAGGACGAACCCTATCGATATTTAGCGTTCTACGATTTTCCCTTATAGTGTTACAGCCCCCATTTGCCTAAAACATTGTGAACGCAATAGAGGCTACATTTTTAATGAAATTATTTATATGCCCACATTTTCATGTGAATGTTACCCCCGCCCCCATTTGCCTAAAACATTGTCAACGCAATAGAGGCTACATTTTTAATGAAATTATTTATATGCCCACATTTTCATGTGAATGTGTATAATCGTCGCCCCTGTCCGGACGGACACCCATCTACAATTTATTTGTAGACACACTACGGGTCTATTTTTTATACGCCCACATTTTCATGTGGACGTATTATGCCGTCGCCCCTGCCCGTCCGTCCACAATTTGTTTGTGGACTCTCTACAGGTCACAATTCTTATCAGATTTCGACGAAAATTGAAATATAGGTTTATCCCCATAAGATCTCGGCTGCTTTCGATATTGGCATGTATTGGATCGAAACGTCATGCATTATGGCCCCTGATTGTACGAAAAATCATGTTTTTAGCTTGTGCACCCTATAGAGGTCACAATTTTGAACCGATTTTGATGAAACTTGACATGCATAATTATAACCCAAAGATCTTGGCTCCTTTCGGCATTTGCGACCATCGGATCGCAACTTTCTGAATTATGGCCCCTGATTGTCCGAAAAATTGCCTATGTATTGGATCGAAACGTCATGGATTATGGACCCTGATTGTACGAAAAAACATGTTTTTAGCTTGTGGACCCTACGGAGTTCACAATTTTAAACCGATTTTGATGGATCTTGACATGCATGTTTATAACCCAAAGATCTTGGTTCCTTTCGACATTTGTGATTATATCACCGTTACACGATAATGAAGGATGAGTTCGAATTTCGTGAAAATCGGACCAAAATTGTCTGACAAAATGGACAGCGCTTGTACGCGAATAGTGTAAAAATATGGTATATCAAGGTTGTGGACCCTGTCGAGGTCACAATTTTAATTCGATTTTGATGAAATACATGTTTATAACCCAAAGTTCTTGGTTCCTGTTTATATCTGCGCCCATCGGATCGTAACTACCTGAATTATGGCCCCTGATTGTCCGAAAAATCGCCTTTGTAAGCTTGTGGTCCCTCTGGAGGTCACAATTATTATCCGATTTAAAAACCCGTTTTTTATATCAACGTTACACGATACTCAAGGTTGAGTTTTACAAAATGGCCGCCACTTGTACTGTACGCGAATAGTGTAAAAATATGGTATATCAATGTTGTGGACCCTGTAGAGGTCACATTTTTAATTAGATTTGTATGAAACTTGAAATACATGTTTATAACCTAAGATCTTGTTTCCTTTGAATATTTGCCCATATCGAATTGTAACTTCATGAATTATGGCCCTAGATTGTAGGAAAAATTACTTTCTTTTAAACTTGTTCTCTATCCATCTCTTGAAAATGTTGGCGTATCCTGTCTGGCAGCCGCTGGTTTCGATTTTGAATGAAACTTGAAAGATAGGTTTATCTCCCTAAAATTTAGATTTCTTTCTGAATGTAACTTCATGAATCATGTCCCCTGATTGTATGTAAAGTCAAATTTTACCATATGGACAGTCTACAGGTCACGTATATGTTTACAACCTAACAATATCCCGCATATTGGATTTTGTCTCCTGATTATACAAAAAGTAACCCTTTACAGGTCATAATTGTTATCCTATTGAAAATGTTGGCGTATCCTGTGTGGCAGCCACTGGTTTCGATTTTGAATGAAACTTGAAAGATAGGTTTATGTAGATGTTTATTAACTCAATCAATGCCTTGGTGGAGTCCGAAGATGAGAATTTTTTCCACTTGGGTTAAGCAGTGATAAGCAATTTGATTAGTTGATTTTTTGGGACAAGATAACTTAAGTGCTAATTAAGTGAGAGTGAGGACACTTGTTGTACAGTATTATCACATCAATACCTCGAGTGCCTTGACTAAGTTAAATAATGAGCATTTTGTGCTTAGGGTAAGCAGAGCGATAAGGAATTTGACTGATCAAGACTTAAGAACACACTAACTCCCATTCTTATTGAGCTACAATGTTGGTTTAAACAGTATTTATTTGGAGAATATTATACAATGTAAAAAGCATAAATAATAGGATACAAAAACAAGCCAAGTAGGCTTATATTAATTTGCTTCCTTCTGGTTTGGGTGTATAATTTATGTACAAAAAAGAGTTTTTATAAATATTAGTTTTACATTTAATTTGTGTAATGTGGTCGGAGTTACGCATGTTGTAAGGGTTGTTGGGAGAGGTAATTGGCGGGATAAGGCAACAAAGATAATTTGGAGCTATATTATTTACCATTTTATAAAACATTGTTAATTTATGAGCTTGACGTCGCACTTATAAAGATGAGAATCCAGATTCAGCATAGAGTGTATTATGGGAGGTTCCACGAGGCAAGCCGGTTATCGTTCGTAACGCGTCTAAGTGGAGATTTTCTAATTTTTGTGAATTTATTTCAGTAGTGTTATCCCAGACTATATCAGCATAATCAAAAATAGAAAGAATAAAAGAATTATACAAAATACTCAATTATTTACGCGATAGTCTATATTTCAAACTTCTTAGACAGTCGACCATGATTGAGGTTTTACTAATTAAAAAATCCACGTGATTGTCCCATTTACAATGTTTGTTAAAAACAATACCTAAATGTTTATGGGTATTTGTGTCGTATAATGGTTATCATTAAAAGAAGCGACAAGCAAAGTTGGGTTGTTTCTTCTACTAAATGTAAGACTGATAGTTTTGTCTGGGTTGAATTCGACCTTCCACTTTCTTGACCAATCACGAAGTTTCTTTAGATCATTATTCAAATTATTAAGGGTGTCGGGGGGATTATCTATAACCAAAAAAAACGAAGTATCATCTGCGAATAATCTTTACCGGGAGAAAATTTCATTTGTAATATCGTTAATAAAAATTAGAAAAAGAAGCGGTCCCAGTACGGATCCCTGGGGTACGCCGGAATATATATTTTTAAAAGCTGAGGAATCATTATTATTGATAACTGATTGCTTTCTGTTGGATAGATAATTTTTGAGGAGATCTAAAACCCCATTTCTAATTCCAATTGAGTTTAGTTTGTGAATCAACCCACGATGCCATACTCTATCAAATGCGCTTTTTATATAAAAAAATATAGCTTTTACCTCACGTCCTTTGTCTAAACAGAAAGAAACATGGTTGTACATATCGGTGAGTTGGTAAACAGCACAATCATTTTGTCCAAATCCAGACTGGTGCATATATATAATTTTATTGGTATGAACGAAATTATAAATATGCTTATATATTATTTTTTCAAAAACTTTACCCAAGAGCTACAATGTTCACACTTGGTGTAGGTGTTTAGTGTGGCAATGATTTGATGGAGGTCGAGGATGAGCATTTTCTGCTTAGGGAAAGCAGAGATGAGCAATTTGATTTGTTGATGCTTTGGGACACGATAACTTTATTTAAAATGAAGTGAGATGCATTATATCATTACCTAGACTAGTTTTGTTGGTGAGAATTTTCAACCTAGATTAAGGAACGATAAGCAATTTGATTGGTAAAGACTTTGGCACATAACAACTCTGCTTTTAATTGAGGTAGAATGTTTCAACTTGATGTAGATCTTCATTAGGTGCGTGTCTTCACTGGGTTTAATGATTAACATTTCGAGCGAAAGCTAAACAGAGCTAAGCAATTTCATTGGTCAATGCTTTGGGAAGAGATTATTATTATCATTATTATTGTTCGATTTATATTGCGCTTTATTACACATGAGTGTTTCTAAGCCCATCGCAACACAAAAGTTCAAAAAAATTTTGAAATAAATATGTTTTTAAGTTAGTCTTAAAGCTTTGGATTGAAGAGGACTCTCGGAGAGTTTTTGGAAGATCATTCCACAGTTTAGCTGCTCCGGCGGAGAAAGCATATTCACCAGAACGTTTATTATATTTAGGAATCCTCAATATGCTACCATCATTTGAAGGACGAAGGATGGATCGTCGGGAAGTACAGAAATAAAAGAGTTCTTTTCAATAACTGGGTGCAGTGTCAGAATAAATTGATTTAAACACATTCACAAGAGCTTTAAATTGAACCCTCGTTCGAACTGGAAGCCAATGAAGTTTCTGTAACTTAGCTGAGATATGATCAAATTTTCGTGTTCTAGTTATGAGACGTGCAGCATTGTTTTGCGCTATCTGTAGCCTATTTAAAGCTATGGTGCTCCTAATAGCAGAGAATTCGCCTTGTCCATATGCGATGTTGCTAATGCTCTAACAACACTTTGACAAGCATCAGTATTAAGATTAGAGCGTATCGAAATAGCTCTCATTTCAAGATGCATTTTCCGGATGATACTGTTGATTTGGGGAACTGGGGACATAAATTCATCGGTCACATAGCCAAGATTTTTATCCTGCTTCTTGGGAGATATAGAGCAATCACCGATCTGAATGGAGTCCGCTTTCAATAATTTACTGGATTGTCATCGTTAAGTTTTAGCTTATTTCTCGTCATCCATCCTCGAATGTCATCAAGACAAGACTCTAATCTACTGATAGAATCCTTGGAAGCGTGATAGTTGTTGTGTTGAAAGTAGTCATATATTTGGGTGTCATCAGCAAAGTCGTGGTTTTGTACCCTATGTCTCCTTATGATTTGACCAATTGGAAGAATGTATAGAAGAAAAAGTAGGGGTCCCAATACAGAATCCTGTGGAACACCTATCCTAACAATGCAGGGTCCAGACACAGTCCTGTTTATTTGCACCTGCTGTGTTCTGTCTTGAAGGTATGACTTTATCCATGAAAGTGCACCACCACAGATCCCAACCGAACATTCCAGCCTTTGGAATAAAATACTATGATCTATAGTATCGAAAGCAGTGCTGAGATCCAATAATACTAGGTAAACGGCTAGATTCTTATCTTAGAGAGTGATGAAACTTAATGTATATTTGATAATCAGTTTGATTGCTCGATACTTTTGAAAAAAAATAAATGTGCGATTAATTAATATGTGTCATCTATTAATTTTGGGATTTTGGCGGGGGACATCAGCCTCACTGTTGGCTTGTTATTTATTGCAGTGTCTATGTACTTGTCTTGTCCGCAGGTTTGTTCGTCTTGTCGGAATTTTGCGCGTAATGTGGCTTTCCTGTGCTTATTAGTACAACATTATATGCCATTGATTAGGTCATGGAATCGGAATGTGAGTTACATCATGCAACGTAAAGTGTTGGCTTTTTATTTACTCTGTGTCGATTGCTGAGGTGACTTTGTTGCTGTGGGACTGTTGAGATGACTGTGTTGCTGTTGGCATGTGAGACATTGCCAGGTGTACTATCATTTCATTTTAAAAAAAAACAAAACAACGATTAATGCTAATTCATTTTTGTTAAAGAATGCTGAAGAGAAAAAGGCACTTACTTGTTTGCCTAATTATCATAAACAGATCACAAGGTTTCATGAAGCTGTAGAGAACAGTGATTATGAAACTACCAGATGTTTATTAGACTTTATAGATTGTCGTGTAATTGGTATATTTGGAACATGTTTAGCAGACTCCAAAAAATTAGTAAGTAATAACTGTCATCTTATGAATTGATTATTCACCATTGAATGCAAAGCTCCGACACCAAATACTTCACACATGCCACATGCCCTCTGAATTAAATGTGCGACAGTTTATGAAAATAAAGTAACAACTAGACGTGTCAAAGTGTATAAAAGTGTTTTGACTATCGTAGAAAATATACAATTATGGCTCTAATGTATTGTATAAAATTGACATACATGGCAACTACAGGAAATCAAGAACAATGGAACAATAATTATGAACAGGCTCTCACTTTTCACACACAATCATGCAACGCAGATACATACCATTGAACTCGCCTCACAACCCGTGATATGAATGACGAGTTCTTTTACCTACATGCCAATGTGTACACCGGACCTCTTTTTTCGGGTTGGGGTGGATGGGCTATACTGTATACCGAGAAATACAAACAAAACATCGCAAAACTACCAGAAAACGCCATGTTATACTGAATACCGGAAACACCAGAAAAACACTAAATGCCAGAAAACACACTAAATACCGGAAAATACCCTACATAGACACCCCTGAGCCAAAACGCGCCAGACAAGGAAAAATGAATAATATAAAGAGAATATTTGACTATCTCTGAATGGTATGTGAAAACTTAATTGATAAACAGTGGATGAAGTTTTCACATTAAATTTGGCTCTCACCTCGTTCATCTTCCAAAAAATCAAATTCGACTGAGGCCTTTTTCACACCATGAAAATTTTCTAGGTGTTGTCTAACGTTTGTATCATGACAATACATATCAAACAGTTCAGAAGATCCAGTTTTAAATCCCCGCCCCCTGAGGGTGTAGGGGGTGATAAGAATATACCCTCCGTATGTCCTGCGTATCGTAAAAGGCGACTAAAAGGATCCCTGTAATGGGGCAACGTGTTTGCCGTGCGTTGCGACCCGTGTCGGTCGAGAGTGGAATCTTGGTAATTCAGTGAGGATTTGGCTTGTTTTTCAACTAAGCTGTTTAACCTTTGTGTCCTATATTTTTTTTTACATCATGCTTGAGTATACCCTTCGCCAAGCCCCGAGGCAATGCGTTGGTCAGCCTAGTAGGCAGGGAAGTAGCCTGGGGGATGGCGAAGGGTGAATATCCAAGATACTTTTTCATGGATCCCCAATCCCCAACTCGACATTAAAAAGAAGGAAGACAGACGAAGATTCTAGTATTCCCATAAAGGTATCTAGATCTTGGCCGAGGTTTCTCCTTATCGAGAGCACCTCCAATGTAGATTTTTCAAAAGTATCACCTTTCTTGATATCGAAAGGTATTTCTGGCTTGGCTGGAGAACCTAAAACTATCAAGAAACTGAAAAGTGGAGTACTATTGGTAGTGCATAAAAGAGCAAAATGCAACTATGTCACTTAAATCTGACATGCTTGCTAATTACCCTATCCAAGTGACTCCACATAGGTCACTAAATTCATCTGGAGGTGTTATTCGAAGCCGGGACCTTGAAAGCAGCAGTGAGGAAGAAATGGTTGAACATTTGTCATCACAAAATGTCACACATATTAAAAGAATCAGTGTTCGACGTGGTGATAATATAGTTCCCACTAGTACATACATCCTCACTTTAAACCGTCCCGACAGACTGAAATCGATAAAGGCAGGTTATCTTAACATACCTGTTGATGCCTACATTTCTAATCCTTTGAGATGTTTTAAATGCCAAAAGTACGGTCACAGCAAAACTGTATGCAGAGGTAAAGAGACGTGTGCGCGGTGTGGCCTTGACGGTCTCGAGAGCTCTTCATGTGCTGCTGATTTTTGCTGTGTTAACTGTAAGGGCAAGCATTCTGCATATTCTAGAGAATGCCCCATTTGGCAAAAGAAAATTCAACAGGTGATGTCTGAAAAGAAGATCCCTTATTATGATGCTAAAAATCAGGTGGAAATAACACGTATTCCGCCTACTGGATCTTTCGCTACTAAAGCAAAGGTCCAGACCAGATCTATTAGCGTTCAGACATCAGAATCCTGCCTTAAAGGAGAAACACAGGTTTTACGGGATAATACTAAAAATATAACTACTCCTACGGGTAATACGAGCTTAACACAAACGTCTGTCATCTCGAATAAAAATAATAGTAATAATGATAAAAATAAAAATAATAAACAGACTGGCATCAAGGGAGGAGGTAATAACCAAAAACCTTCCATTCCTGAGAAACCAAATAAAAAAATAGACACATCTTTAGATAAATGCATACAAGGAAACCGGAAAGGATCTGGTCCCATTAATTGTATAATCGTTTTGGAGTCGAGTCGATGGAGGAGGAAGGTATTATTATTGCTGAAATACACAACCCCCCTCCCCATAACAAACCACACAGAAGTCCTGTTAAACCTCCCCGAATATGGCCAATTCCATTATACAGTGGAATTGTCGTGGTCTTAAGCCAAATTTTTGATGAAGTCCAACTTTTAATTCAAAATAAAAATCCATTAGCCATTTGTCTACAAGATAAATTCTGATAGTTTATTCTTCGGGCATTTTGTTTCATACCATCATTTTGCAAATAATGGTGGTAGAGCACATGGTAGTGCTTTATTGTCAATGGAGACATTCCACAGAGCCAAGTCACCGTTAATAGTCCCTTGCAGGCAGTAGCCGCTCGAGTAACATTACACATTTCTTTTACGCTCTGTTCACTATATTTACCACCAAGCCTTAATTTAAACCCCAGAGATCTTGATGACCTTATTTCCCAGCTTCCTCTTCCATATGTTCTTATGGGAGATTTTAATGGCCATCATCCACTCTGGGGTAGATAACTTCAGAGGTAGACAAATAATAGACTCCATTAATAATAATAATTTGTGCATATTAAATGATGAATCGCCAACCTATCTTCATCCTGCCACTGCTTCGTTTTCCTCTCTTGATCTTACCATTTGCTCCCCGGTCCTGTTTCAGGATTTCACGTGGAGGGTGAATGAAGATCTCTGCGACAGTGATCATTTCCCCATCATAGTGGAAAATGTTGGTCCTTCCCCGGTTGGAAGACCTCAGAGATGGAAGCTGCACAAGGCTGATTGGGCTCTTTTGAATCTTTGTGTTTATCCTCCTTTGATGCAAAGGAGTTGGAGGACGCAGACGAGCCCATGGCCTTGTTCACTTCACTTCTCCAAGATGTAGCTGAGGAGGCGATTCCCAAGACCACGACTGAACCAAAACATTTCAATAAACCATGGTATAATGATGAGTGCAAATCAGCTTTAAAAGAACGTGATCGTTAACCATCTAAATATTGATAATACCACCTTAACAACATTTCCTGATATTGCTAATTGTCTGGCCACTTCATTTTCATTCAATTCATCATCCAATTTCTCCTCTGATGCCTTTAGAGGCATTAAACAACAACAGGAGAAAGGGCGACTTAATTTCAAGTCCCGCAATGATGAATATTATAATGATCGATTTTCCATTGCAGAGCTCCGTGATTCGTTAAAGCGAGCTCGCGACACTGCAACTGGTCCAGATGAAATACACTACCAAATTTTGAAACATTTACCCTTTCCAACACACTTAATCTTACTGGATCTTTTTAACCGGATTTGGGTTGATGGGAATTTCCGTCCTTCGTGGCATGAAGCCACAATAATTCCCATCCCTAAACCGGGAAAAGATCATGCGAATCCTACCAACTATCGTCCGATCGCTTTAACTAGCTGTATTTGCAAAACCATGGAGAGATTGATCTAGAGTCCAACAACCTCATTACTGACCTCCCATGTGAATTTCGGTCCCAAAGGAGCACTCTTGATCATCTCGTTAGATTTGAAACGTTCGTCAGGGACGCTTTCATCCAGAAGCAACATTTAGTTGCAATATTTTTTGATCTGGAGAAAGCTTATGATACTACACGAAACATGGTATCATGCGCGACCTCCATAACCTCGGCCTACGAGGTCGCGTACCTATCTTCGTTAAAAATTTCCTGAAAGATAGGTCATTTAAGGTGCGACTGGGATCAATATTCTTTGACTCATTTCCGCAGGAAATGGGAGTTCCACAGAGAAGTATTTTATCTCCAACACTCTTTGCGATAAAAATTAATACAATCCCAGGGTGCCTTAAACCAGGTACAAACGGCGCTCTTTATGTTGATGACTTTCAGATATGCTATGGTTCTACAGACATGCGGATAGTCGAACGTAAGTTGCAACTTTTTTTGAAGTCACTTTAACAATGGGCACTGAAAATGGATTTTGTTTTTCGAAATCCAAGACTGTCTGCATGCATTTCTGTCAGAAACGAGGTTTACACCCAGATCCAGAACTTTTCTTGGATGGCAACTGCCTTCCAGTTGTGGATGAAACCAAATTTCTGGGGCTGATATTTGATAAGAAATTATCATTTATCCCCCACATTAAAAACCTAAAAAAAATGTCTGAAAGCCCTCAACATATTGAGAGTCTTCTCAAATACTGACAGGGGAGCAGACCGTAAGGTCTTGCTCAGATTTTATCGAGCACTCATAAGATGAAAACTCGGTTATGGGTGTATTGTGTATGGGTCAGCCCGCGAGTCTTTATCTCAAAGAGCTCGACACCATACACAACCAGGGACTTAGAATCAGTTTAGGAGCATTCCGTACATCTCCAGTGGACAGTTTATACGTCGAGGCGCGTGAGCCCTCACTGCACAACAGACGTGATAAACTGGCCCTGCAGTATGCTACGAAAATTGATCACTCCCGAATCATATTTCAATTAACACCATGTTTAGACCTCTTCATGAGCATTTATATTTTGCGGAAGACTAACGTCGTTCTATCATTTGGTATTTGCATACAACCCCTTTTGTCTGAGGCTGGTATCAGCATTGACAGTATTGCGAATACCCTCTCTTTGAGACTTCACCGTGGGATGTATCTCCCCAAAGATCGATTTTGATCTTACACAACATAAAAAGAGAGATATAAGCTCCATGGTTTTTGGGTCTCTCTTTCGAGAGCTAAGGTCTAAATATGGTGATTATTATGCTCCAATATACACAGATGGTTCGAAGGATGATGATCGGGTAGTCTCGGCTACTATGACACCATCCGAGACCATATCTGTCCGCCTTCCACCTGCTGCTTCAATCTTTACATCTGAACTCCAGGCCATGCTAGAGGCTTTGGAGTTCATTTAATCGTCATCTAATTTGAAATATATAATCTTTACTGATTCTTTGTCCTCATTACAAGCATTTAACAATAAACATCTTGATCACCCATTAGTAGCAGATATATATCGTTTTCTACTATCGTTCGAGTGTATCAGCAAGGACATTGTTCTTTGCTGGCTCCCCAGTCATATGGATATTAAAGGGAATGATCAAGCAGGCTCGGCTGCCAAGTCTGCTTTAGATCTCCCCATTTCAGAATTTTACATTCATGATAAGGATTTTAAATTTACTATAAATTCATACATTAATGACCGCTGGCAACAAACAAACTTCATCACATTAAGCCTCTCTTAGGAGACTGGCCAAGCTCCTATAGAACTAACAGGAGGGGTGAAGTTGTTTTGTGTCGCTCTCGTATTGGTCATATTTTTTAACTCATATTTTCATTTTGAAGCGAGAGCCTCAACCAGAATGTGAACACTGTCATGTTCCTTTGACAGTGAAGCACATTTTGATTGAGTTCAATCATCTCAAGAATATAAGATCACACTATTACCGTTGCCAGTCATTTCGTCAATTGTTTGCACAACCGGAGCTATATGGAAAATTGTGAAACCTTTTAAAAAAGACAAACTTTTATTATAAATTTTAATTGTATATATAAATATATATATCCCGTATTTTTGTTTTTAACTATTTATATACGTAAAGGACTTCTATTTAGTTGTATTTATTTTTAATAACATTATTGTCTGTGATACTTGTTTTTATTTATGTACATAAATATATTTATGTGATATTTATTTAATTTGTCTCGCCAAAATCACCATATGTTTGGCACCATATAGCCCGGTTGGAGTTAATGTGCCATAAAACTCCATTTCATTTCATTTCATTTCCAGTTTTAAATATTTTAACATTTTCTTGATATTTTTTCACTTTTCCTTGTCTTGCCCGTTTTGGATGAGATTTTACAGTCTTTTGCAGAGAGTTAGTATATTCTTTTTGATATGTTTGGTGGTAATAGTACATGTATATACTTTCCAAAATATCCAGTGCTCCGCAAGCACATATGCTATAACTAGGGCTGCATCATTGTAGGAACGCCCACTTTGACCAGCCCTAGTTGGTCTCATTAGATACATCATATTAGTTATGATTATCCAGCTGTTTCTATATATAATGTCTCCCCTTATAATTTTCGCACCACAGAGTGCGTGTCTTTAAGTTTTGGCGAGGTCAGTACGGTATTACTTTAGCTTGCAACCACACACAATAAGCACAAATATGTGAGAATATAGACAAACATAGGTGAGTTTTTAGATACATATAGGTGAGTATGCATGTTTATAGACAAGAAAATGTAACGGTAAACGGCGGACAGGTCTTTAAACACTGGGAAAATATCAACGTGTATGATATTCGTGGAAATATTACCACCATCTTGGATTTTCGCCATTTTCGAGTTTCAGATCTTCAATTTAACATCACCAGTGAACTCGGCGACCCCGGAAACTGCTTTATAGAGTCACGATGGGGTTTATACCAGGAGAGATAATGAAGATATTTAGCGAAATCTGAATTTTAACCCTTATTTATTTTAACCCCACCTAACTTCAGGGGGTGTGTACAGGGGTGTGTACAGGGGTGTTAGAGGGTTCAGAAAGTAATTAGAAAAAAAAAGATATGTTCGTAAATGGGTATGGTAACTGCAACTTTTGATGTGGGCCCCGAATTTACACATCAACATTTGTAAAATAACACCACCCCCTACTCGTGTCAGGTAAAAACTAGACGGACAACACTTCATCTGTGTGATCTGTTCAACATTTGATTGTGAGTATAGTCCACTAAACACGTAGTTTAACCAACCTCCGAAATACCAGGTTGCGTTTACTGGAAAGATGAAAAGTGGTAGACAACAGACAAATAAAAGAACAAAGGGTGATCTTTCATTTAGTACGTCTGATAGTATTAACGACTTCCTCGAATCTGTGCTTCAGGGTGAGTATTCTGTAAAATCTCTTGTAGTCGAACTACTGAAATTCTCCGGAACCCCCGAAACTCCCAATGAAATCACCGACGAGATTGTTCTAACACTACTTACTAAAGAAAACTTTGGTAGAACCCATAGAGTTTTTTTTCTGGTTTTTTTTTATTATTATTGAAATTCACTTTCCAGTAGCAGTTATATCTACATTATTACGGTATAAACAATCTTACATATTGCACAACAAAAAACACACTTTACTACAGTCTACACAATATTATCCAGTAAAAAACACACTATGCACAGTAATCTCCACGCCACAGTAACACCCCCTTCCCACACACACATACACCCACCCAACCCCCACCCCCTACCAACCTCAGAGAATAGCATTACATAATAATGCACAACAAAAAACACACTTTACTACAGTCTACACAATATTATCCAGTAAAAAACACACCATGCACAGTAATCTCCACGCCACAATAACACCCCCTTCCCACACACACATACACCCACCCAACCCCCAACCCCTACCAACCTCAGAGAATAGCGCGAAAGAAAAACAAAAAACAAATTAAAACAATACCCCCCCCCCCCAAAAAAAAAACCTGCCTCGTCATACCCCACAGGAAGAATAACGCCATGATGTATTTTGTATTTAAGATTTCTTCGACCTATAGTTTTTCTTTTGTTTCAGCACGCTTTATCAAAATATCTGATTTGCCTATATTTTATTTTGGTGTCTGCTATACGAAAGTGGCCGAAATTATAGAGTCGAATCACAAAAACGTGCGGTTTAAACATTTCCGAGTTATATATTGTCGTCAACATTGTTTAACTACAGCTATTAAGCTATGGTGCGTAGAACAGACCACTTCGATGTGTGTACAGATAGTGTATTATTATTCAAAGCTATTATACGTTCAATAGATTCTCGGTATCTTAATTTTGCATAAAAAGTGAGAGGCTTGTAGAGATATCTTGGCATTTACAGCACATGATAACATACCTGGTAAATATAATTAAAAAATCAACGGAGTTCGTATGTCCTTTAATATTGCTATCCTGTAATATTACATTTTTAAAATATAGCTTAAAGTCGACACTAATTGTTTTTATTATATTTGATATCTCTTCCCATATAGAGTTAACTTTTCTACACTTATATAGATAGTGTTCAGTAGTATCTAATTCATTACAGAGTACACAATCGGGTGACTTAGAAAGTCCTATTGTGTATAAGTACGAGTTTGTAGTAATTTATGTAGTAACTTAAACTGGAAGTTTCGAATTTTTGGATCTATACATATTTTACGTAAGTGTATAAAGGGGTTGAAATTATCTTGTATTTTGAATTCTCTCCATTTTGTCCTTGAGAGGTCAATGTTTTTATATTCTCTCAACTGATCATATGCATATTTATTAACTTTATTTATTGACATTATTTTATCGAATGTTGTTTTTTTACTCGGAGTAAAATATCGTGTTTTGATACTACATATTACACCGTGATATGTAAGAACATTAACGTTAATATTATACCGTTTTCGAAATAAATCGAACGTTAAAAAATTTTTATTTTCATCCAATAGATCTGCTACTCTGTGTATTCTTACTGCATACCATTTGTTATATAAGATAGTTTTGTTATTTATCTTTATGTTAGAGTTATATCATATAACAGAGTTTTTGTGGCATAAGGGAGTGAAATTAATATATGCCCAGGATGTAAAAATATGGCGTATGAACATATTGTTAATCTTAATACAGACTACATCTTTCCGGTTTAAATTAAATTCAAAGGGATTGATTAATTTTGATTGTTGAAATGTATCCAGGATTGAATTCTTCAAGATTTGCATAGTATTATTTTGTATGGCTCTTTTCACCCAATTAATCTTTTTTGGTTTAGCGAAAGTAAAAATATCTGGAGCATTTAAACCACTCTGGTCGAAAGGGCTACACATTTGTTCTTTTTTAATGTTGGATGGCTTTCCCTCCCATTTAAAGTTAAAAAATAATTGGTCTATTTCCTTAAGAATTTCCTCACTTTGTGTCGATAACATAGACATTTGGTAAATATTCCCGGTAGGATTATTGATTTTTAGATTACAATTCGGCCACTCAGTGCTTTGAATTTACCCTTAAACACCTCCAGGGTATTTTTCATGCTATCTATCTTACTTTCATAGTTTTACTTATATATATCTTCTATTTTGTTATTTAAAGGAAGGGTAATCTCCAGGATGCATATGTTAGTTTTTATAATTCTGATATTGTTTGGAATTGTGTAGTTTAAACCCGAACGCCTAAGCGCGCCGAGAGGGGCAATTTCACATTTATCATAATTTCCTTTTAATCCACTCTTCCATAAATTCTTCCATATACTTTAATACTTTTTCTAATTTACGCCTCTAGATATTTTAAAACTCTATGTGGCCCATCCATTGTTTATAACACTACTTGAAATATCTTTATAAAATATATTAATCCATCTCTTAAATAATTTACCAAAATGAAAAAAATCCAGCGCTTTATCTATTAGTAAGTGCAGGAGGACCGCATTACACGAAAAACAAAAACCTATAAGATTAACCTGCGGAAAATATCAAATCAAGTGAATGGATCCGGGTGCCAGCCGTAAGCGTCCTCTGCGCTGTACAGTCCCGGGCCTGTTATAGTACAGGCTTCATAAAAAAGAGGTAACAGAAATAATGCGACCGATCTTGACAATGGTCGTCTCTTCAATGGCGATAGTCTGCCAGTTGACGTCAGATGTTAGAACGTCAAACAATTTCAACAAAAAGGGCGATAATCCGGATAGAATCTCGGAAAACGCTAAAATAATAAGTGTAGTGAGCAAACAGGAGCAAAACCCGACAACGAGAACATTCTGCAGTACGAAGGGCTAAAACTCTACTCTAATAGTAAGTGCAGGAGGACCGCACTACACGAAAAACAAAAACCTATAAGATTAACCTGCGGAAAATATCAAATCAAGTGAATGGATCCGGGGGCCAGCCGTAAGCGTCCACTGCGCTGTACAGTCCCGGGCCTGTTATAGTACAGGCTTCGCTAAAAATGATTTGAAAAAAAAGAGGTAACAGAAATAATGCGACCGATCTTGACAATGGTCGTCTCTTCAATGGCGATAGTCTGCCAGTTGATGTCAGATGTTAGAACGTCAAACAATTTCAACTCCACTCTAATCTATCATAGGCTTTTTCATAATCAATCTGAAATAGCATGCATTTTTCGTCGTTTTCTTCCATATATATATTATATTCTATTACGTCAAATATATTTCTAATATTTTTTCCAATATAGCGACCGGATCTGTACTTGTTATATTAGTTAGTATCTTTGTAAGTCTGCTTCCTATTACTTTAGTCATTATTTTATAGTCACAGTTAAGTAGTGTTATAGGCCTCCAGTTTTTGAGGGGCTTACAATCTTTATGTTTCTTTGGTAATAGTGTTATAATATCGTGTTTTTGAGAGATACTCATTTCATTATGAGAGAAAGAGGAATTAGATAGTTAACATGTCTCCACATTATTTTATACAGCTCGATTGGGATGCCATCGCTACCTTGAATGTTTTATGACATTTCTACATTCGTCATCAGTAATAAGACCATCACAAATATGTTTTTCAAATTTGTTTAAAATACAGGTATGTCCTTTCCACGGTGTTTAAAGAGGTTGTCAACGTTCTTAAAATACTCATTATTTTTACACGCCTACATTGAAATGTGGTCGTATATTGTCGTCGCCCCCGTCCGTCCGTCCGGCGTCCACAAGCAAGTTACGGCCCTTGATGACTTCGAAAAATCTTGTAGACAATCTAGAGGCCAAAATTAATATCCGATTGACTTTAGATTCATACACAGTGGTTAAGGTCATGAGACAAAGAAGTCTATTGATTTTCAGAGTTACTGCCAGAGTTATGGCCCTTGATCACTTTGAAAAATCTTGTGGACGCTCTAGAGGCCAAAGTTAATATTCGATTGACTTTAAATTTACACACAGTGTTTAAGGTCATGAGACGAAGAATCCTATTGATTTTCAGCGATTTCCAATAATTACTACCAGAGTTATCTCCCTTGATTACTTTGAAAAATCTTGTGACGCATAAGAGGCCAAACTTATCACCCGATTGACTTCAGATTGATACATAGAGTTCAAGGTCTTGAAACGAACAAGTCTTTTGATTTTCAATGAGTTTTGATAATTGAACACTAAATCAATGATATTAAATGTTTCGTATAGTAAACGTTAGCATGGGGCAGAACTTTATAAAAAAGCAAACAAATTCTAATGATTTTCTGATTATTACTCAATGAGTTGTTACTCTTAGTCGGATTTTAGTGTATTACAAATGTTTGATTACTGAAAAAAGTAAATATATGCGACAACCTTTGTTGACTGTCCGGACAATTTAGCTGCTGTGGGTGTATGTTTTGTTGCCTGGCAACCTATCTTTAATCACTTCTGAAGTATAGAGATTTTGATAAAATTGATGTATTTCATTTAAAATATTTTGTGGGTTTATTATGTTTCCTGCAGTTTCATTGTAAAGGGTAGAAATTACTTTTTTAGCTGAGTTAATTTTTTCTAAATTAAGAAAGTATTTACTGTTTTGTTCGCGTTGACTTATTGCACGCATCATAACCCCTTTAAGCTTTTTCTCGTTAATGGCATAAATTTCCGATTTTATTTTTTCACACTCGTTTTCATTAGCTAGGTGGTGTTTATTTTGTAACATGTCCATTTTTTCTTATAACTCCTTCAGTTGTTTTAAATCGTTTTTTTCACTCTCCTAGAATATTGAATTGGGTTTATTATGTTTCCTGCAGTTTCATTGTAAAGGGTAGAAATTACTTTTTTAGCTGAGTTATTTTTTTCTAAATTAAGAAAGTATTTACTGTTTTGTTCGCGTTGACTTATTGCACGCATCATAACCCCTTTAAGCTTTTTCTCGTTAATGGCATAAATTTCCGATTTTATTTTTTCACACTCGTTTTCATTAGCTAGGTGGTGTTTATTTTGTAACATGTCCAGTTTTTCTTATAACTCCTTCAGTTGTTTTAAATCGTTTTTTTCACTCTCCTAGAATATTGAATTGAAGCTGCTCCTATTTCCATTTTTATCAAGTCCCATAGCAGGGGCGCATTGCAATTACGATATGTCATTCTCCCTTCGGCTATTATTTCTTGAATAATTCTTATATTATTTTCGTCTATTAAAAGAGATGTATTAAGTTAAAAGAAACCTGGTCCGCGTTTATTTTCATTGCGTATTAGCGATAAGTGAATAATAGAATGGTCTGTTTTATATCCATAACTTATATTTGTTGATTTAATTTGTGTAGAAAGTTGGAATGATGTTATAAATAAATCAACCATAGAGTTGGTTCCAAAGTGCATGGACGAAATCGGATAGTGGGCTTTATCAGTTATAGCGATAGGGCCAGTGTGTGCGCCAACAAAAGAAATCTGAAAGCCTACAACAGTGAAAGACCTCACAAAACCTACATTAATTGGGCTCTGGCAAGAAAACTATACTCAAAAACAAGAGAACTCTTCAAAACAAATAAGATCAAAAACTGTTGTACTTGCGATGACAGAATTTATGTCAGATCCCTCTCGGACAAGAAGAACGTCTTAATCAACAAAGAAAGTGATCTTGGTCTGTTTATTACTCCAACGATACCACAAGAGTTAACGGTAAATCAAACGACAGCTTCTGGTCAGCGTCAACAAACATTATTTAGTACTTCAAGGATACAAGATGGAAACCAATCGGCGTTGATAGAATTAACTTTAAATCAAGCGACAGCTGCAGGACAGCGTCAGCAATCACTCTTCGACATGGGTGTAGTAATTGGGCCATCTTCTTTTCCTGCACCAAGTAGTCAAAACTTGAATAATTTGACACTGAATTGATGTGTGTGATGTTCTCATTCTATATATATCATCAAAAGTTTCCGTATCTCCTGTTTAAACGACAGTAAGCCTTTAGCAGTAACTTTTATTTAAGTTTAGCCCTAATGTATTGCAATCATTAAATTAAAGCGAAGTCATGGCGCAGCTTATAAGAAATCAACCTGGGTATAATACAAGATGCTTTTCTGCCTGACTTTTATACTATTTTGGATAATATTAAACGAAATGAAATGAAATGAAATGGGGTTTAATGTCCTACTCTTCTGCACCTAACCTGGGCTAATGGAAGACGGGCATACGCCATACAGTGTGCTATGGGGAAATTTTTGCGCGCGCAGCGGTGCTACGGTGTAATCTTATATCGAATTCCAACTGCCAAGGGATCTTTTACGTACACGCCAATGTGTACACGGGACCTCGGATTTTCGTCCCATCCAAACGACTAAACAGCTGTCCTTGTCAGGCCCTCCGTTCTGCATCACAGATGGGGAAACCACGCCGGAAAATCGAGATGAATTTTGCCGGCTAATGCAGGGATCGAACACCCGACCACCAGGCTAATCCCCCGATAATATTAAACATACATTATGCAAGCGCTAAATCTACCTATCCTATTTCAGGCCTTTCAACTCTCGATGTTATAATGCTTTATTCAATATTATGTTATGAATGATAACATATACAGCTAAGTCGTACTGACCACATATACCTTTTACCTCTTCCGAAGAACTAGTTTATGTATTTGGATGATAAATTTGCAAAATTGAGAATGGATAGTATAATTGAATCTGGATTTTCGAAGGAAGGCTTTGTATTAGAATATTAGTATATTAGAAATGTTCATTTTTTCAATAAGATACGAGACCTATTATTTAAAAATACCCAATTCGCTAAATGCATAAAAGCTGAGAAGTCTTGGCGCAATCTCCACTTTGATAGTACAAGTACGTGTAGAGAGAGAGAGTGAAATGGGTTTTTTTAGCAGTGGGAGGAAACCGGAGTGCCCGGAGGAAACCCACAAGGTTGAGAAGGCGCTCCTATCTCCATGCCACATACGCTCACACCAGGGATCGAAACCACAGCCGCAAGCCAGAGGTGACCGGCCAGCTAGAGGTCGAAGCGCGGCACTCTAGACCACTATACCATCCCAACCCCCTGTACAAGTACATAGGCTAGCACTAACGCATTATTACCAATTGTCAAAAAATTTCTTTTACATGTATTTAAACTGTTGCTGTATAGTGATAAGTCTAGTTACATAAGTAGTTAATTGTGGTCTGAATCTTAGCTTGGAAGAGTTACTTCCCTTTAACTGTCTTTGCCTTTCATTTTATAAATAAGACTTACTGAATTCCACTATGTATGAGTGTGAGTGATCTACCCTTGAAAAGGCTAATAAACATGTGGATCTTTTAATGGTGGTTTTCTTTATTAAGTGTTAAAGATTGAGAAATAGTGCACCCTAGTGGGATTAAACCCACATAACATGGTTGAAATGCCAGATCCTTCCCTGAATTAACTTTATAGCCAGTGAATTTTGTGGATTTCATGACTTTTCTTAGATTGAATTTGATTTGTTTTTCGTTTTGATCTGGCCACACTCGCCTGGTTTGAGCTAGTCAAGACCAGCTTTAATTCTTTAAGCTGCTCGTGAGTGATCAATTGCATTGTCGTTGTTGAAAAGACAATAGTGCCTATATGTGGTTGCAGTTGCAGTTTGACTTGTACCAGAACAGTTTTATCAGTTTCATTGTGAAGTTTTTGTGATGTATCCAGCAATTCATCCTAGGCATAGTCTGTGACTTGGCTGTTGTCTCTCACTTCATTCAATTAGCCTAGATCTAGACAAAACCACTGTCAAGAATCGGTTAGACCTCATGACTTTTATAAACATTAAAGCAAACATGAAGTATGGTGAAGAATAACAATGCTTACAACCCTTTGTGTATATGAGCCCAAGTCTGATCTTATTAGAAGCTGAATAATTCCAACTTCGAGTTTTAGAATCATTGAATTTTTGCTGAATCATTTTCAACTCCCTAAAGATTCCTTCTAGCAGTTTTCTGTTTGTGCAGTGACGTGTGCTGTGTTTTTTTTAGAGTAGAGAGGAGTGCAGTGACATTTAGCATTTATAACAGCAATTTGATATTCAGTGTTTTATAAACTACTATAAATTATGAATTTAATTACAGAACTGTTCAGCAATATTTTGTCAATAAAATTTATATAAAATTACAAGTCAACGCCTTGAACTGTAATACTTGTTTTTTGTAGGAATCAATTGCATGCTTCTAGTACTAATCAAAATTTCTTTTCAGGTTTAAGTTTTATCGCTATGTCATGTGTATTCTTGTTTAAGCAATCGCTCAAGGATAAGGCTCGTCTGTGGATAGAGGACATTGAATTTGCTTCTTATACTAGTTGAAAAACAAGTTCATTGACAAGTATTTCTCAACTAAAACTAAACTTGGATTGTATAGCCAACATTCCAATATTTAATATGATTGTTCATTGTCTCCTAGTGACAATTTAGATAAAATCAAGAAATTAGCCAATCATTTAGGTTATAATTTGTCACAAGTTAGAGATAAATTTATACCAATTTTGCCAACCAACTGTAAACAGCCTGTTATTATGGCAAGTTCAGATGAAACAAACGCACTTGCGGCTCAAGTTCAACGTTATTTTGATGTAGGTAATAATTCATCACCAACTACTACTGTTAAAGAGGTTTCCTTTATTTTGTCTGAGAATTATGGAAGACCAAACAGATCTTTATTCAGTGTTCTTAGTTCTTAGTTCTTAATTCATAGTCCTTAATTCTTACTTCTTCATTTGTTGTCGTATTTCGACATTTGTACACTAAAATCACAGGCACTTGAAGGGATTAAAATAAAACTTCTTACTACTGCTTGACTATATAGTATAGTATATATAGAACGTATTTCAGAGGCCATCTTTGTTATGACTCTTGGCTAAATTACGTTTGCTAACATCTCACAATACTCACTAGTTCTAAGACTTTCCATCGTTTAAATTGTCAACGAGACTTTATTTGATCATTATACACCCTCCAATGTAGTTGAATTGGTCATTTTACAGCGTTATTAATTACAAATCAAACTTAAAGTGTGTTCATTTGGCTATTCATATCTTCAACCATCTTCAACGGACCGGAATTACGACGAAATCAGGTCAAAAGAAGTCTGTATCACCCAGTCCCTTTATAAACCTATCATTACTCGATATGTGCCTAGGAACTGGGTGATCAAGCCTCGCTCAGCAACGGCCTCGCTTCGTAGGCTCTATCATTTACCGTGATAGAGGCTACGAAGCGAGGCCGCTGTGGAGCGAGGCTTGATCACCAAGTATTTCGTCGTAATTCCGGTCCGTTGAAGATGGTTGAAGATATGAATAGCCAAGTGAACACGATTTAGAACATAAGGACACAGAAATCATATGGGTAGAAATCAAATTTAAACATAGGATCATCTTAATAGCAACAGCATGCAAACCACCGAATGCTTACTATGAATTTTGGTCTTGTTTAGATACATCAATTGATACAGCGTACCAAACTACTGACATTATTATAATTTTATGTTATTTAAACATCGATCGATCTTATCACTGCAAAAAACAGTAAGTTACACGATTTATTGTTATCAAACTCGTTAAGAAATGTTGTTTTAACGCCAACAAGAGTTACGTCCTCAACATCTACTTTATTAGACGTCATTTTAACTCCACTAGACCTAATCGTTTGATTTTATGTGAAACTATAGATTTTGATAAACATATTTCGGATCATAAAGGTGTTAGTTGTGTTTTAGATATTAATGTTAATACTATAGTAAGTTTTACAAAAGAAATAACTATTTATAAGCAAGCGAATTACGATAAACTCAACTATCTTATATATGATTTTGACTGGATAAATCGATTTAATTCTCTCACTTTAGATGGAGCCTGTGAATTATTTAACGATGAATGCATCCCCCAAAACGCGTGACAATTCGACCTTCTGACAAACAGTGGTTTAATTTCGAAATACGAAAAGCGATTAGAAAACGTGATAGGTTACGAAGAATTTCTATTCAAACAAAAAAACGGAAGGATTTGAATCGGTACAAAAAAACAAAGAAATAATGTTAACAATTTAAAAAAAACAATTAAAATCTAAATATTATGATAAACTTGTTTCAACTATCACCGAACGAAATAATACGTCTTGTGATTTTTGGTACTCAATGAAAAACTTATTAGGGCAAAATGTTAAAAATGTTATACCGACTTTAATATCAAATACAGATGGTAAAGTTACATACACTGGCTGCTAAAAGGCCGAATTACAAAATTGTTTTTTATATCCGTATCCAATAATAAATCACTGAGCGACTGATTAGAATTTCGTTCTAAAATAAACTATTTTATTTAAAATGCCCGAGATACAAAAGTCTGAAATAACTGACTTAATTTTAGATCTTGATACCAGAAAAGCAAACGACTCTGATAGAATAAGTATCTAACAATTAGTATCTCCATCCCCTTATCTGCACTATTTAATAAGTCTTTACAAGAGGGGATATTCCCAAAGATATGGAAACAAGCTATTATGCCACTATTCAAAAAAGGTGACAAATCCGATGTTACCAATTATCGCCCTTTATCGTTATAAAGGGTTATTTGTAAATTACTTGAAAAACTAGTTGTTAAACACATCTACAATTATTTTCATTTGAATAATTTACTAAATTCCTATCAGTCTGGCTTTAGACCTAAATTTTCGACTGTACACCAACTTATTGAATTATACGATAGCATATTGCAGTCATTAGACGGCGTACTAAAAAAACTTTCTAGTTACGGCTTAGATGGTACATTTCGCCATTGCTTAGCAGTTATAAAAGCGATAGAAATCTAACTGTTTTTGTAAATAACGCTTACTCATCGACCCTAACGCTTAATTCTGGAGTTCCCCAGGGCTATGTATTGGGTCCATTTTTATTTCTTGTATACATACACGATATTCAAGATTCTTTAGAAAATACAGCCAGATTATTTGCCGATGACACCGCCATTGGTTGCGCTTAATCTCGTGTATATGAAATATAAGTTCATTAAACGTTGACTTATTCAAACTAAAGTCGTTGTCCAAAGGTTGGCTGATAAAATTTAACCCTTCTAAACGAAAGTATTGCATTTCAGCAAAACCGCTGAGAATGCCCCAACTTTATATTTTGGTAATGAATCATTAGATGTTGTAGTTAACCACACCACACCTTGGCGTTACTCTACCAAATGACCATAAATGGTCCGAACACACTATTAACCTCAGAATGCCACGTTTGGCATTTTTGTCAAAACGTAGCTAAAACGGGTTAATAATTTTGCCACGAATTTGCAAAGGAGCTTTTTAGATTGCCATGTTTTTGAAACGAGGTATTTTGTCCAGAACGAGGCTGGGTAAAACATCCACGTTTTCAAAACGTGGTTTTCTTCAAGATAATTATTACCGGTACTTGCTATCAACAAATAGAGCCACAAAAATTAATGTTGCGACCTTCGCGTGAATAATTGCAGCTCTGCAAATTAGATTATTTATCGGAATATCACGACGTTTGGTGGTTCTTCTCGAATTAGATTAAATAAACACAAATTTCTTCTCTGCGATATCAGTTAGGAGGAAGCAGACGCCAAGTAAAACCATTTCACACTCAGCGTTGTTAATTACTATATGGGTTCAATCAGGTATCACCGAACCGCAGTTGTTACTTAGCTGGCCGGTCACCTCTGGCTTGCGGCTGCAGTTTCGATCCCTGGTGTGAGCGTATGTGGCATGGAGATAGGGGCGCCTTCTCAACCTAGTGGGTTTCCTCCGGACACTCCGGTTTCCTCCCACTGCTAAAGACCCCTACGTGCATGCGAATTATTTATATAAAATTGAAACCGTATGTTAGTCGCAAAATGACCTACTTTGTGTCGAGTATATGTTAAACCCTATTCCTCTCTCTGTCTCTCGCAGTTGTTACTTAAAGCCTATATAGGTCAACGTTTTCAAGGATTCTGATCAATTAACCTCGACAATATGTTCACCTATTTTGACTGTATATACATGATTCGACACAACATTCGGTAAATAAGAGTGATTTGAATTGCTAAATAAAAGATAAAATATTTAGAATATGGATCATGTTGTCTATACAAAATGTAATGTTAAATCTAACTTTTAATACGAAAAATAATTACCGAGGTGGTCATTGGTGCAGGACGGAAGGTCTAACAAGGACAGCTGTCTAGTCATTCAGATGGGACGAAAAAAATACATTGGCATGCTCATAAAAGATTCCTTGGCTGTTGGAATTCGATATAAGAGTAGGCCATAGTGCCGCTGCCCGGAAAAAATTCCCTCATAGCACACTGTGGCGTATGCCTATCTTAATTAGTTCCTCTCATTTCATTTCACACAGAGCCGTTCCTTGTTGTTAGGCCGATGGGACGAAAATACATTGGCATGCTCATAAAAGATTCCTTGGCTGTTGGAATTCGATATAAGAGTAGGCCATAGTGCCGCTGCCCGGAAAAAATTCCCTCATAGCACACTATGGCGTATGCCTATCTTCATTAGTTCCTCTCATTTCATTTCACACAGAGCCGTTCCTTGCTTGTTGTTAGGCCGAGGCTATACAGTTAAAAAGACTGAAATTTACTTGGCTGAAATTTGACCAGTTTTACACATGACAGTTTATTCCAGTATGACCAAGTACAACAAAAACGATGGTTTTGTATTGGATGTGTATATTGTGACCTGTCCAATGTTGGTCTTATTGCAATGGCATAAATGTGATTTAAATAAAGCTTGTTATATATTAAAATTTATTATTTTTTTCGTTCTCATAGGAAATTTCTGCAATGAAAATAAAACTAGTCCAAACTATAATATTATAATCAGAGAAATGTTCAAAGAAAGAAATAGACAAGACAAGAATACAAGCCATACCGTGAATTATTATCACATTATTGATATCCATATGTCTTTATAATTAAACGTTTTAATAAAATTTGGATGTATGAATAGTGTGCTTTATTTTCCATTTAATTGAAAATTGGTAAGAGCTGAAACATTCATCGCTGCATGTATTATAGCTTTCCTCCAATAATAACATTTTGTGCAATGTTATAGGGTTTTAAGTAAGAACTGCGGTCATAGGCGTATGAGCTGGATTTGGGAGGGCCGTCCCCCCATTTTGGGCACCAAATGCTGGGAAAATTTGGGCACACAATTGTAAAAGTTGTGTAAAAAAATATAGTGTTCTTCAATTTGTCCAATTTAACAGCGAATTTAAATTCAGAGTGTCTATAGTTAGGCAATTAAATATAAATCTTAAGACTCGAACCCTCTATTGTTTTGAGTACAGTGTAAGCCAGCCACGACTAACATACTAAAAACCTAACTTCATTTTTTGGGCACCAACCAACACCCCGTACGCCTATGACTGCGGTTCTGTGATACCTGATTGAACCCATAAAGTAATTAACAACGCTGTGTGAAATAGCTTTATCTAACGTCTTCTTCCACCTAACTGATATCGCAGAGAAGAAATTAGTGGGTTTCTTAAGCTAATGCGAGAAGAACCACCAAACATTAATTTTTGTGGCTCTATTTGTTCATAGCAAGTACCGGTAATAATTATCTTGAAGAAAACCACATTTTTAAAACGTGGCATTTTTTACCCAGCCTCGTTCTGGGTAAAAAAACATGGCAATCTTAAAAACATGGCAATCTTAAAAGCTACGTTTCGGCACTCTAGACAAACGCGGCATTTTTTTAACAAGTTACAACGTGGCAAATTCGTGACAAAATTATAAACACGTTTTAGCTACGTTTGGACTAAAATGCTAAACGTGGCATTCTGAAGTTTATAGTGACATGTCAATAATATCTGTAAAGCTGCCTCTAAACGTTTAAATATATTAAGAAAATTTAAATATACTTTTAAGCTAAAAACATTAGAAATTATTTACAAATCTTCCATAAGATCCGTACTGGAATACGCTTGTGAATTGTGGGATTGTTGTAATGTATCTGATTGCGATAAACTTGAAAAAATTCAACTCGAGGCAGCTAGAATTATTACAGGACTCCCGAAATACTCAAGTAAAGAATCTTAATATTATAAAACTTGCTTAGTTAATTTGTCAGAACGTCGCAAGATAAGAAGACTGGCTCTCTTTCACAAAATTATTTATAACAATTCTCCTCACTATCTTACAGATAAATTAACAGAGCTATACACGTCAAAGCATAGTTATAACCTACGTAACAATGCTGATATCTACATTTATAATGCACCCTTTCTGATAACATGTTAAGGGGCACTTTACAAAGTGACAATGGAATCATACATAAACAACAGGATTATGGACATGTTAACGATTGCATACAGAGTCAGTTAAAAGCCGGATTAAATAAATGTGTTTTTTAAAAAGTTGTTTTTTTCAAAGAATATAGAGTGTACAACATCTTAAACTAAATGGTAGATTATTCCATAAAACAGTGCTTGATAACTAAAAGAGGGCTGACCATAAGAGACTAGTTGAATAGTTTTGGGCTTTAAAAGTAGTTTATCTGATGTACGTAATGTTCGGCCGGGTGTATAAAGTTCTAAAAGATCCGAGAGGTAAACTGGAGCTTGATCATTTAAGCAATAAAATCTTAAAATCATTTCGATATATAACAGGTAACCAGCGTAAATTATATAAAACAGGAGTTATGTGGTCACATTTCTTAGTTAACAAGACTAGGTGCAGTATTCTATACTTTTTGTAATTTATCTATAAGCTTTAACGTTAAACCAACTAAAGGTGAATTAAAGTTATCTAATCGAGAAGTGACAAGAGAATTAACAAGTGACTTAGTGGCCTCTTCAGTTACAAATTTAAGTATTTTACCTATATTTCTAATAATAAAATAGCACAATTTACAAATATTATTTACTTGAACTCCCATAAGCATAAAACTATCAAAGATTGCGCCAATATTAAGAGCAGAATCAGATGAAAATATATCAAAATTACCAATTACAACAGGTTGGGTTATCATGTGCAAATTTTCTTAAGTGATGCCTTGGGCCTAATAACAAATATTCGGTTTTATCATCATTTAATTTTAGAAAGTTCTTCGAAATCCATTTTCTAATTTCACTAATACAGTTCTCAAGTTGTAATTTTGATAAATTGAAAGAGGATGGACAATTAGGTGTAAATGAAATATAATTGAGTATCATCGGCATACAAATTAAAGCTGAGACCATATTTTCTAACAATATCACCTAATTGACTTATAGAGGGTAAATAAAATCGAGCCAGAACAGAACCCTAGATGACAAAACAGATTCAGACGACGATTTACAATTAACTAAAATACACTGCTTTCTACCCACAAGATAGCTTTCTAAAAGATTTAAGGCAGAGCCATAAATACCGAACTTAAACTTTAGTCCGGCAACACTATATGCCGGAAAACACCAAAAAACACCGGAAAACACCATGTTATACTAAACACCGGAAAAACACTAAATATTGGAAACACACTTAATACCGAAATACACCCTAAATAGGTAGCCCGGAGCCTGATCCTCTGTGTGCTTGGGTTAGGGTTAGGTTTTTCCGTTTAGTTTTTTGTGTGTTTCCGGAGGACCAGGCTCCGAGTTGCCTATTTAGGGTGTTTTCCTGTATTTGGTGGGTTTTCCTGTATTTAATGTTTTTCCGGTGTTTTCCGGTATTTAGTATAAAGTGTTGTTTTCCGGTTATTTTCCGGTGTTTTTTTGGTGTTTTCCGGTATGTAATAGCCCGTGAACGCCTACACCACGATTGAACATTGTACCCCAATTAGAAGGAGAGTTATTGCCTTCCAAAATCTCGGCCAATCTAATTGCTACTATTTTTCATTTTCAATTCAAAATGACATCCATCATTTGTCAGAAATCAAAATTCTGAGCCCTATATTTTATGGGCTTTCCTTTGAGGATTCGGAAAAAATAATTCCCTTGTCTGTAAGTAAAATATCAAAAAAAAACTTATGGATATTTCATATTTCAAGATTGCGGCACTTCCGGATTGACTTACAAACTTCATTTTTTGTGTACGAATCACTAGTGTCGTAGCTAGTACCGAAATATTAATTGAAGGTAATCTGACCTATATTTCGTCGATTTTTTTGAAAAATTGGATCCTTAATAAGTCATTTTTCAAGTTGCATCAGGTCTACTTACTAAATTTTATGAAAATCGTGCAACTGTTAAACAAGTTGGTCTCAACTTCCGGTACGAATTTTCGAAATTCGAAAATCTGAAATTGCAGATGAAAATGATTTTTTTCAAGGTATTAAAGAAAAAAGAATAAGTAAAATCGATCAAAAAACCACAAAGTTACGACTATGCATTGTCAGTTTTGTTGTTAGTAAAATTCGGTGATTTCGGATTCGTAAAACGTTTTGAAAATATATAAATATATCTAGTCAACGTTCGACCCCCATTTATTTCGGGGGGTAGGGGGTGGAGGGGGTCAAAGTTTCATAAATATCCTATGGTTAGATTCTGAAAAATCCGATTTGCTGGAAATACACATGTTGTATTTTGTATGAGTAACTTTAACTTGTTAATGAAGTACGACACAGAGCTTGCATTCACTAATCAAGTGCAGCCACTTCCTTTCATGTGTTATTACTATGATGTCACAATAAAGTTGTCTACACATAATATGAATGAGCGTTAGTCCTTTTCTTCATCCATTGGAAACGCCAATGTAGCAGGATCATGGACGACAGACTATATCCACTTTTCCAGGTCGTGAGTTAACCATAAAGAGACAAGACAGGAACACAGCTATACAGTTTATTTACAAAACACGGAACACACAAGAACAAAACAGGCAATTATTTACAGAAAGAAGAAGAAGTAGCGGAGCACTGAAATAATAATAAAACTAAATTAGCAAATATATATACAAAAGGGTATAGCTTAGAATTAGATATAGAGCTTCTTATAACTAGATAACTAATAAGAAATATATTGCCTTTTACAGGTAATAATAAAAGAATCAGAACAATTATACACGTAATACATATGATAAGGAAATATATAAAAACGTACCCTGAGAAAGGTGCTCTTAATATATAAGGAAAAGGAAGAACTAGAAGAGCAGGAAAACCTTATACAAATTACGAAAATAGCGAAACACTAAAAGATAAAACAAACACCAAATTAGACATACAGTTTGGAATCTAATTTAAATTATTACTTATGTATTTTTATTGTATTTACTTATTTATAATTTATGCCAGAATAAAACAGTATTTAAATTAAATAGGAATTGTCATATTTACTAATGTCAAGTCAAGTTAAACAAATATAAACCTACCTGAGTTAGTGAAATCGGTGCATCCAAGATGGAGACAGAAGAAAAAGTGACTAAAGGTGAAACAGGATGTTAGGACAGTAGCTAAGTAACGGAACACTACTCACCATCTTTAAATAGCAACTTTAAACTATACACCTAAGCAATTATAACAGCTGGAAATGCAAGACTACATGTACCTGGATATACAGGACAATAGAAACTGACTAAAAGATTTAAAGGGATTATAACACCTAATAAAATAATTAAAGAGACTATAACACCCTACTACACCAACAATGTTTGCCATCCATGCAAAAGTATAACATGGTGTCAGAAGAAACTGATTAAGGGGGGAGATAAGATACATATTTAAAAATTTGGAGGACAATAAATTGATTAAATAGATCATTGATTATTGGGTGTTGTCAACCTGTATGAAGGTGAATCAAGATGGCCACCATAGCTCCAATTAATACTCCTAAATTTAATTGGGAAAGCAGTGATAGGATTTAAGTTGATGTGTAATGTTTTATTTAATGGACCTCTCAAAGATGGGGATGTGGGTATTTGATAAATTGGATGGGTCCAGATAGAGCTGAGGTATACAGCACATGGCAGCTGACGAATGAAGAGAAATCAGATGTAACAAGCCAACAGTGAGGCTGATGTCCCCCGCCGAAATCCCAAAATAAATAGATGACACATATTAATTAATCGCACATTTATTTTTTTCAAACGTATCGAGCAATCAAACTGTACACAAAGTGTCATGCAAAAGTGTTTTATAAAGAAAAATGCTAAAACCGACGAGAAAAATGAAAATGTACCCTAGTTAGGGGGACCCTAAAGGCAGACAAAAGGGCCCCCACGCTTGACAAAAGGGCCCCTCAGGCCAAGGGAAAGGGCCCTCGTGTCCGAGTCAATCGTTTCTATACACTGTTACTGTCGAATCCATTACTGAATGAGAATGCAGTCATTGTATTGGCATAAAAATCACCAATCAAGATGAACCTAAGTTATCTTGTCCCAAAGTATCAACCAATCAAATTGCTTATCTCTGCCTACCCTAAGCAGAAAATGCTCATCTTCGAACTCCATCATTGACCTAATAAGCATACACACCAATTTTGAACATTTTAACTCAATTAGAGGGAGAGAAATCAGACGTAATGAAGAGAAATCAGACGTAACAAGCCAACAGTGAGGCTGATGTCCCCCGCCGAAATCCCCAAATAAATAGATGACACATATTAATTAATCGCACATTTATTTTTTTCAAACGTATCGAGCAATCAAACTGTACACAAGGTGTCATGCAAAAGTGTTTTATAAAGAAAAATGCTAAAACCGACGAGAAAAATGAAAATGTACTCTAGTTAGGGGGACCCTAAAGGCAGACAAAAGGGCCCCCACGCTTGACAAAAGGGCCCCTCGGGCCAAGGGAAAGGGCCCTCGTGTCCGAGTCAATCGTTTCTATATACTGTTACTGTCGAATCCATTACTGAATGAGAATGCAGTCATTGTATTGGCATAAAAATCACCAATCAAGATGAACCTAAGTTATCTTGTCCCAAAGTATCAACCAATCACATTGCTTATCTCTGCCTACCCTAAGCAGTAAATGCTCATCTTCGAACTCCATCATTGACCTAATAAGCATACACACCAATTTTGAACATTTTAACTCAATTAGAGGGAGAGTTATTGTGTTCCAAAGTCTCGGCAAATCAAATTGCTTATCGCCTTGCTTACCCTGAGCAGAAAATGCTCATTATCGATCTTAGTCAAGGCATTACTGTAATAAAACTATACACCAAGTTTCATCACTCTCACTTAATTAGAACTAAAGTTATGTGTCCCAAAAGCATCAGCCAATCAAATTGCTTATCTCTGCTTACCCTAAGCGGAAAATGCTCATCTTCGAACTCCATCAAGGCATTGACCTAATAAGCATATACACCAAGTTTGAACATTTTAACTCAATTAGGAGGAGAGTTATTATGTTCCAAAGTCTCGACCAATCAAATTGCGTATCGCTCTGCTTACCCTGAGCAGAAAATGCTCATTATTGAACTTAGTCAAGGTATTACTGTAATGAAACTATACACCAAGTTTCATCACTCTCACTTAATTAGAACTAAAGTCATCGTGTCCCAAAGCATCAACCAATCAAATTGCTTATCTCTGCTTACCCTAAGTGGAAAATGCTCATTTTCGAACTCCATCAAGGCATTGACCTAATAAACACATACACCAAGTTTGAACATTTTAACTCAATTAGGAGGAGAGTTATTATGTTCCAAAGTCTCGACCAATCAAATTGCGTATCGCTCTGCTTAGTCAAGGTATTACTGTAATGAAACTATACACCAAGTTTCATCACTCTCACTTAATTAGAACTAAAGTCATCGTGTCCCAAAGCATCAACCAATCAAATTGCTTATCTCTGCTTACCCTAAGTGGAAAATGCTCATTTTCGAACTCCATCAAGGCATTGACCTAATAAACACATACACCAAGTTTGAACATTTTAGCTCAATTAGGAAGAGAGTTATTGTGTCCCGAAAAGTGTGACGGACAGACAGACAGACGGACAGACAGACGGACGAACCCATTTTAATAGTCCCCCAACTTTCTTCGAAAGGCGGGGGACAAATATACATTTTGAAAAATTTGAAGCCCATCTTAAACCACAGACTAATTTTAGACTTGCACGATTAAGATTTCGTCATATGAAGCAAGGCAAAGATCAAAGCATAGAAGCCTTTGTAGCCGAGTTCAAATTGATTATTAAAGAATGCCGATACAGAGAAGGGGATCAACATATAATAGATGCGCTGATATTTGGCAGTAATAATACTCGTGTTCAGGCAAAATTATTGGAAGATACAGATCCCAATTTAACATTGCAAAAAGCTATTGAGAAAGCCAAATCGTTAGAAGCTACACAAAAACAACTCTCTGGAATCACTGGTATAATCAGAACTGATGAAGAACGAGTTAATAGTATCAAGCATCAAGGCCAGAGATGTTCATATTGCGGTACATTCCACAAACGAGGAGAGTGTCCAGCATATGGTAGCATTTGTAAAAACTGTCATAAGAAAAATCACTGGGCTAATGTGATCACAAGTAAAGAGACAGAAGACAGGGACAAAAAGAAGAGAAATAGAAGTACAATGTAGATATATAAAGAAGAAAATTAATTGTGTGAAGGAGAAAACAAGTACAGATGAAGACACAGAGACACTGTATTATTATTCTGTAGATAATCAGTTAAATTCTACTGAAAGTACTTGTAATATAAAAGAAAGTAGTAGAAAGCAGTTGTTGATAAAACTGCCTATTTTCTCTAAGCATGTCAGAAGGGATATTCAATTTAAAATAGATTCTGGAGCTTTTGATAATTTATTGCCAGTTGGTGTTTATAAAAAATTATATCCTAAAGAAAAACTTGATAAATTTGGGCATCCTTGTGTTAAATTGGTTGCCTATAATGGAAGTCAGATTGAACAGTATGGGAAATGTTCGTTAACTGTCAAGAATCGTAATAAAAATTTAGAAACATTTTTCCATATTGTGCCGTCTGGAGTTCCAATATTGGATTTACCTACTAGTGAAGCTTTAGTTTTAATTTCTGTAAATTGTAGCATTGATACTATTCCTTCTTTGGGAACTGAGACTAAGATAAGAAATAAAAATGATTTCTTTAATACTGAAAAAGAAAGTAAGAATAGTGTTCTTGAAAAACAGAAAATTTTAAGAGAATATTCAGATGTTTTTGAAGGTGTCGGATGTTTTCAGGGTGAATGTTCGATTAATGTAGATGAATCTATACCCCCTGCTGTCATGTTGTCTAGACATGTTCCGCATGCACTTAAAGAGAAATTTAAGGAGGAGTTACATAACTTGGTTGAGCAGGATGTCATAGCCCCTTTAGCAGCTGGTGAACATGCAGACTGGTTAAATTCTTTTGTTTGTGCAGCTAAAAAGAAAGGGATTAGATTATGCTTAGACCCTGCCAAATTAAATGAAGCAATAATTAGACCCTATCATTATACCCCTACATTAGTGGGGCTGATATGTTACATTTTTTGGCCGAGTTGTGCACTTCCGGAAAGAAGCATGAAAATTTGGCCTAAGGGGGTTTTGGGTATGCTGATTTCAAAAATGGCGGGAGCCACGACGTCACTCCAGCCGTTCCCGCTAAAAATTGAGAAATTAAAAATGGCCACCATAAATCACATTCTCGTCCATAAAATTTCTGTAAGTGCCCTGATTTCAATGATCTTGCTGATTTAAAAAATGGCGGGAACCACGACGTCACTCCAGCCGTTCCCCGCCAAAAATTGAGAAATTCAAAATGGCCACCATAAAACACATTCTCGTCCATAAAGTTTCTGTAAGTGCCCCGATTTCAATGATCTTGATGTCTATACCTATGTTTTTAAGGTCAAGGAATCCAGTAAAACACATACGAAGACTCATAATGTTCTCCTTCATAGTGTTTTCTAAACATGGTCATAATTCTAATCAAACGGGTGAATTATTTACATCTTCTCCTTTGCTAAACGGATATTAAGAATCTATTATGTTCCATTTCAGTGGAAACTAGCTATTACGCATAAAACACAATCGGTCCACGTTTGTTTTCAATCACCATGTTATATATGCACACGATTGTGTTATGAAAATATTCAATAAACGTATTAACTTTCTACACAAATCCGATATATTCGGTGAAAATACATTTAACAAGATATCAGTATCATTTAATTTTTCAGAAACACGTCATGCTCATCTAGTCAATCACCTACCATGTCCAAAGGATTTAAACTTGCTCCTTGGGCATGTCCTACAGGTACATCTGTTCAACCGACCAACTGGTACATTTGAGCTTCATGTTAAGCACATGGTGGAACATTCATCAATCCATCAGCAACAGGTTACTCGTCTCTGGCCACTAATTTATCAGCCTTTCATGAATTGATCAAAGTGTCCTGGCTAGATGATGGTGATAGCATGGAATAAACGATGGTAAAGCAGAAATCTAGATGGAATAAAAGTTGTAACACCCTGTGTAATGCAACGAAAGTGGAGAAAGCCAGGAAGCTGCAAGAAAAAGCTTGTATGAACATCACCCAATCGCCGCATGAAAACCCCTTCGTAGTTCAACCACTTCAGCATGTCCCGTGGATACAGTCGAGCCACATTAGCCAGCTTGTCCTTTCTGTGATGGAACCAAGGGAGATTTTCACAAAGCAGAAACAATGTCCTTTGATACCCATGTTGTGACACCACCTAATCTTTGTAGTCTTTCACTATACAATATCGTGAGATCAGCGAGTTTGAAAATATGACCCTGGTTCCCACCTATGGCATATTCCTCAATTTATGAAACAACCTCAGCAAATGCAAGTGCGTCTGCATTAATGCATTAATTTTGTGACACTTCCCAGTCGAATACCTTTGTTGAGATCTATGTTTCATAAATTGAGGAATATGCCATAGGTGGGAACCAGGGTCATATTTTCAAACTCGCTGATCTCACGATATTGTATAGTGAAAGACTACAAAGATTAGGTGGTGTCACAACATGGGTATCAAAGGACATTGTTTCTGCTTTGTGAAAATCTCCCGTGGTTCCATCACAGGAAGGACAAGCTGACCAATGTGGCTCGACTGTATCCACGGGACATGCTGAAGTGGTTGAACTACGAAGGCGTTTTTATGCGGCGATTGGGTTGTGTTCATACAAGCTTTTTCTTGCAGCTTCCTGGCTCTCTCCACTTTTGTTGCATTACACAGGATGTAACAACTTTTATTCCATCTAGATTTCTGCTTTACCATCGTTTATTCCATGCTATCACCATCATCTAGTCAGGACACTTTGTTCAATTCATGAAAGACTGATAAATTAGTGGCCAGAGACGAGTAACCTGTTGCTGATGGATTGATGAATGTTCCACCATGTGCTTGACAAGGAGCACAAATGTCCCAGTTGGTCAGTTGGTCGGTTGAACAGATGTAGCTGTAGCACATACCCAAGGAGCAAGTTTAAATCTTTTGGATACGGTAGGTGATTGACTAGATGACCATCACTTGTGTTTGAAAAATTGAATGATACTGATGCCTTACTAAATGTATTTTCACCGAATATATCGGATTTATGAAGAAAGTTTAGACGTTTATTGAATATTTTTATAACACTCTCGTTTGCATATATAACATGGTGATTGAAATCAAATGTGGACTGTTTGTGTTTGATGAGCAATAGCTAGTTTCCACTGAAATGGAACATAATGCATTAATTCAACCCTTTGATTAGAATTATGACCATGTTTAGAAAACACTATGAAGGAGAAGACTATGAGTCTTCGTATGTGCTTTACTGGAGACCTTGACCTTAAAAACATAGATATAGACATCAAGATCGTTGAAATCGGGGCACTTACAGAAACTTTATCGACGAGGACGTGTTTTATGGTGGCCATTTTGAATTTCTCAATTTTTGGCGGGAACGGCTGGAGTGACATTGTGGTTCCCGCCATTTTTGAAATCAGCAACATCATTGAAATCGGGGCATTTACAGAAATTTTATGGGCCAGAACGTGTTTTACGGCGGCCATTTTGAAATTCTCAATTTTTGGCGGGAACGGCTGGAGTGACGTCGTGGCTCCCGCCATTTTTGAAATCAGCATACCCAAAAACCCCTTACGCCAAATTTTGATGCTTCTTTCCAGAAGTGCACGCCCATTTCACATATCAGCCCCACTACATTGGATGATATATTACCTAAGTTAAATGGTGCCAAATACCTATCAATATTAGATGCACGTAGTGGATATTGGAACATAAAATTAGATAAGAAATCTTCACATTATACTACATTTGGCACAGAGCATGGTCGATTTAGATTTTTAAGTCTTCCATTTGGGGTAAGCTGTGCAAGTGATATGTTTCAAAAGAAAATAGATGAATCATATAGTTATTTAAGAGGCGTTTGTGGAAATTGTTGTAGGTTATCAAGATGATGGTAGTGATCATGATGTAAATCTAAGAAAGATGTTAGATAGAACTAGAGAAATTGGAATACGGTTAAATGCAGATAAATGTATTATTAAATGTACTAAAATTCCATTCTTTGGTATGATAGTAGGTAACGACGGATTACAACCCGATCCAAAGAAAGTGAGTGCAGTTGCAGATATGCATAGTCCGAACACCAAAGCAGATTTACAATCCTTTTTAGGCATGATTAATTATTTAAGTCGTTTTTCACCGAAGATAAGTGAATTGACCGAACCATTACGAGCATTACTTAAAAAAGATGTCCATTTTGTATGGTTAGAAAATCATCAAACTGCATTTGAATTACTTAAAAAAGAGGAATAAGCTCTGATAAGGTATTAGGATATTATGATCCTAAACTACCCTTAACTTTGGAAGTTGACTCTTCGAAGAAAGGGATAGGTGTAGGATTACTTCAAAACGGTCAACCGATTAGTTACGCATCCAAAAGCCTAACAGAGTGTGAAAAAGGTTACGAAAATATTGAAAGAGAAATGTTAGCTATTGTATATGGATTAGAAAGATTTCATTATTGATCACAAGCCTTTAGTAGCTGTGGTTAAGAAAAGCTTACGAAATGTAACCCCAAGATTGGTGAAATTATTATTAAGAACCAAAAAATATGACTTTAAGTTAAGCTATAGTCCTGGTAGTAGTTTAAAACTAGCTGATCCTTTATCTAGAATTGATCCGAAAGAGGATAATACCATTGAAGATTTTGATTTCACGATACATGAACTAAAGTTAGAAATCAATGCTAGTAGTAAAACTAAGTCTCATAAAAAATGAAACTGAAAAAGATTATCAATTAAATGGTCTTAAAAAGGTCATAACTGAGGGATGGCCTGAGTTAAGAAGTAATTGTCCTATTCATTTTTTAGATTTCTGGAATTATAGAGATGAGTTAAGCATTATTGATGGGGTAATTATTGAGGGTACCAGAATTGTTATTCCTGAGACACTGCGAGCTAATGCGCTCAAACAAATACATTATGCACATCTAGGTATTGAAAAATGTAAATTGAGAGCTAAAAGTAGTGTATTTTGGCCAAAATTACGAAAGATATAGAAGAATTGGTACAAAATTGTAGTGCTTGCCAAAAATATTCAGATAGCAATAAGAAGGAACCGCTAATCCCATATGATGTACCTCCATGCTCGTGGCATACCTTAGGTTCAGACATATTCCATTCAGATGGAGAGAATTATTTACTGGTTGTTGATTACTATAGTAGGATTCCTGTAGTAAAAAGACTTAATAATCTTACTTCTAGTCATGTCATTAGTCAGTTGAAATTAATCTTTGAAGATCATGGTATTCCGCATAGATTAATATCAGATTGTGGTACACAATATACATCTGAAAAATTTTGTAAGTTTACTCAGAAATATTCTTTGAACATTTAAGAAGTTCTCCACATTTTCATTCTAGTAATGACATGGCAGTCAACAGTAAAAACTGTTAAGAAAATTTTGAGCTGATCCACATCTTGCTATGTTATGTTATAATACACCACCTATAGATTCACATTTACCATCACCATGTACATTGTTAAATAAAAGAGAGTATAAGAGTAATATGCCTTGTATATGTGGACTGAGGAATAAGTCAAATGATAACTTTAGAGAAAGGTTAATTCAGAAGCAAGATATACAAAAATATTATCGTGATAGAGGTTCAAAGTCTTTAAAACATTTTATTGAAAATCAAGATATTAATGTTTATAATCAAAATACTAAGACATGGATAAGTCAAAAGTAGTGGATATCAATGTTGATAAATATAGAACTTACAAAGTCGAAACAGATCATGGTACACTTGTAAGAAACAGAATTCATTTGAAACCATCAAAACAATCATCATTAGGGAGTCCGGATCATTTTCAAACAACTGATAGACATATTATTATTAATGATGATGATTTTAATAAATATCCCGAACCTGAACCTTCTGCTGATGGTTACGTTACTAAATCTGGAAGGTTAAGCAAACCTCCAGAGAGACTAGTAATATCTTAGAAAGATATAACTTAAAACTATTGTAAGGTTTAAATAACTTTAATAAGTCATATGCATGTAATCGAATGTTATTATTGCTACTTTAAAATGGGAGATGTTGTATTTTGTATGAGCAACTTTAACTTGTTAAAGAAGTACGTCACAGAGCTTGCATTCACTAATCAAGTGCAGCCACTTCCTGTCATGTGTTATTACTATAATGTCACAATAAAGTTGTCTACACACATAATATGAATGAGAGTTAGTCCTTTTCTTCATCCATTGGAAACGCCAACAACGTTTGCCATCCATGCAAAAGTATAACAACACAAAAAATAAAATAATAATAATCTTAACAGAAACAATACGCTTTCACATGAAATACCAGTTTCCATATAGGGTGAACGGTGGCTAGTTCCCTTTACAGCCACACAAATAGTGCGTAAAGTATTGAGTTGAAGGTGTTCTAGTTGGTTCGCTAGGTGGTCAGTGCAACTGCCCCAATTAATGTCGGCGTTGTCTTAATGCGGTAGTATATAGTTGTGGCGCCCCCATGGTGGTTGTACATGAAAATGAGCTCTGTGATATTTTGTGAAATTTCTAATGTCAGGAAAGTATTTCAATTATGGATTTAATGTATTATTTAGTTAACATTGTACAGAATTGAATGGACCATAAGATCAGGTTTTAAAATACAGGAAGAGTCTTTATTTTTGAAGTGAAACTTTTCATAAGGCGTTATATAGTAATTTAAATGGTGGACATTTTTGTGTTTATTGTGAGCAGTTTTTACTGAACAGTGTTTTCACAATGTGTAATGATCTGATAAGTTACTTAGGTTGAGAAACAACTCAAGACATTATCCTCTCTCTGAACAAAAGTTTACAAATTTAAAGGGACTAGAAATCTTAAAACGTTTTCGAGGGAAACGAGGTGGTAGAAAGCAGAAAACAAAACAAGCCAAATTGCTAGTCTGTCTACTTAATGCACAATCCTGTAGAAATAAGACTTAATGCACAATCCTGTAGAAATAAGACTTTGGAAATTCTTGATTTAATAGTTGAAGAGAAAATAGATGATTTATTCCTGACCGAAACTTGGTTTAAGCCCAGTGGCGATGAATCATTTATAGCAGAAATAGTTCCAAGGGGCTACTCCATCCTTCATGCTCCAAACAAGTAATGCAACACATGGTGCTCTCTCAACTGGACTATTGTAACTCTGTCCTTTATGACCGACCTAGGTGCCAGATTAACAGACTTCAGAAAATACAAAACACCGCTGCCCGGATAATTACAAATACTCCGAAGTCTGCTCACATCAAACCTGTTCTAAAGTCACTACACTGGCTCCCGGTTGAATTCCGCATAACTTCAAAATTCTTTGCATGGTCTATAAATGCATGAATAATGCTGCCCCAGTCTACCTCGCTGATCTCATAAAACAGCAAGATTCCGAACGCCGTACACGATCATCAATCAAAGATCTCCTAAAATTGCTAACATCAAACCTAGTTACCTATGGTGATCAAATGTTTTGCATTGCTGCTCCAACTTTGTGGAATGACAAACACTTGAACACTTCCATCAAAAGTGCCAAAACATTACTTGACTTTAGAAAAAAGTTAAAAGCCCACATTTTTCGACAAGCGTATCCAGAGTTACATTAGAAGCGCTTAGAGCACGTCTCGGCATGGAATAGGCGCTATATAAACGACTTTATTATTATTATTATATAAGAATTGTAAATTATAAAAAGATATATTATTTTTAGTATTCTGATGTCATGGGTTATTCAAAGAATTTCAACAAGGAAAAAGAATTATTACATTGTATTGCTGTAATCGAATTCACTTTCGGCTCCAGAAGCTTACAATACGGATCTGGATGCTGAAAAACGGGAAGATAAGAAAATGAAATCAAAATGGACGGAAATAACTCAAAAATGGCAGGAAAATGTCAAACAAGTAAATTGTGTCGTCGGATGGTCATTTGGAAAATTATACAAACCAAAATTGCACGGTTATTAATATGAAATGTAATGGGCTTTAACGTCCTGCTGTTCTGCTTCTACTGGGCCAATTAAGGGAAATTTTGCCCGAGCAGTGGCACTATATACTATTCGAATTCCATCGAATTCCAACTGCTAAGGGATCTTTAACGTGGACCCCAATTTAGAGATGGGTCCTTAGTTGATCGGCCCATCCCAACAATAAGACATCTGTTCTTGTCAGGGCATCCGTTCTGTACCACTGACAAGGGGAACAGACGCCAGGCACCGAAACATACGCCCATAGCAGCTAATTCGTCCGCGAAGTCGACAAGGTTTGTTGCATATTTATTCTTTTGTATGGAATTGGCTGCGTTTGCAAAACAGTTTCATACAGACCAGATCATAATTTTTGTCGTCTGCATGTGGGTTCCCAAGGTTTTAGAAACCGAAACAATGAGCTTCGTGGTTTTACTAATCCAAATGATGCATATCCATTTTATACAGATAAGATGATAACCTTTGGCGTTGAGCGTTTACAATGTTCAATAAAGTGAAACACGGGCCATAACTCCAGATGTAATAGACTGGAATTGCTGAAATTCAATAAAATTCTTCCTTTTAATAGTTTAATTGATGCATATAAATTTTATACAGATCAGCAGATAACTTTAGATGTTATAGCATTCACAAGGTGCAAAGTGAAACAAGGGCCATAACTCTAGACGTAATGAACGGAAATTGCAGAAATTCAATAGGATTCTTCGTTTCTCTAATTCAAATAATGCATATAAGCATTTAAATTTCACAAACTTATAACTCCAGGGCTATAACTCTAGAAGTAATTATGGAAACTACTGAAATCCAAAAGGCGTCTTCGTTTCAGTAATTTATACAAGCCAACAGTGAGGCCGATATCCCACACTGAAATCCCAAAATAAACACAAATTATTTAATCACACATTTTTTTTTCAAAAGTATCGAGCGATTATACATTAAGTTTCATCACTCACTATCATATAGAATCAAGGTTATCTTGTCCCTAACCATCGATCAATGAAATTGCTTAGCTCTGCTTAGCTTTAACTCGAAATGTTAATCATTGAACTCGGTCAAATCATTCACCTAATGAATATATACATCAAGTTTATTCCAAAGTCTTGGCCAATCAAATTGTTTGTTGCTCCGTAGCCTAAGCAGAAAAATTCTCACTATTAAATTAAGTCAAGGTAATGATATAATGAATCCATATCAAGAGTTTCATCGCCCTCTCCTCATTATAAGAAAAGATTTATCTGCCCCAAAGAATCAACAAATCAGATTGCTTATCCTAGGCAGGAAATGCTCATCTTCGCACTCCATCAAGACATTAGCACAGTGAACGCCTACACCACGGTTGAACATTGTACCCCAATTAGAAAGAAAGTTATTGCGTTCCAAAATATCGGCCAATCTAACTTACAAACTTCATTTTTTGTGTACGAATCACTAGTGTCGTAGCTACTGCCGAAAAATTATTTGAAGGTAATCTGACCTATATTTCGTCGATTTTTTTTCAAAATTCGATCCTTAATAAGTTAGAAAATTTCTAAAGTCATTTTTCAAGTTGCATCAGTTAGGTCTACTTTCATACTAAATTTCATGAAAATCGTGCAACTATTAAAGAAGTTGTAAAGTTGGTCTCAACTACCGGTACGAATTTTCGAAATTCGAAAATCTGAAATTGCAGATGAAGATGATTTTTTCAAGGTATTAAAGAAAAAAGAATAAGTAAAATCGGTCAAAAAAACACAAAGTTACGACTATGCATTGTCAGTTTTGTTGTTAGTAAAACGTTTTGAAAATATATTTAGCCAACGTTCGACCCCATTTTTTTTTTGGGGGGGGGGGAGGCTGTAGGTCAAAGTTTCATAAATATCCTATGGTTAGATTCTGAAATCTTAACAGAAACAATACGCTTACATATGAAATACCAGTTTCCAGAACGGTGGCTATTTCCCTTTACAGACACGCGAATAGTGCGTAAGGTGTCGAGTTGAAGGTGTTCTAGTTGGTTCGCTAGGTGGTCAGTGCAACTGCTCCAAATAATGTCGGCGTTCTCTAAATGCGGTAGTATATAAGAATTGTAAATTATGAAAAGATATTTTCTATTGAGCATGTACTTTAGGGATCTTAAACAATTGGTTAGTTTAGATACTATATTACAAATATTATTTATGTGGATATCCCATTTAAGTTTGTGTTGGAAGAAAAGACAAAAGTGCTTGTGGTTTTGTACATCATTTATTGTACTGTGTCCATAAAAAGTGGTGGTATATTATTGTGCGGTTTGATGGATATCCGATATTTTTTTGGGCCAGACCTTGATTTTCTCGATATCCGAATTCATTATTTTAGCACTTTCCGACGGATCTTTTATCATTAAGTAGAGAGACGTGTCATCAGCAAACAATTTGATATTTGATTGAAAATTTTCAATATCATTAATGTAGGTTAAAAATAGAAGCGGTCCGAGAACAGAGTCCTGTGGAACACCGGAAGTGACGAATGATGACTCCGAGGCGACATTGCCCAGAATATTCTCGTATAATAACCCTTATCGATTGCATTACAATAAAATCATTTGAAATTTTGTAAGTCTGTTGTTGCTTAGAAGGAAGTTACAGACATAAATACAACGTTCAAGGATTCTACTTATTATCAAGAGTAATGATATCGGGCGAAAGTTGGAACATATATCCTTATTTCCTTTTTATACAGGGCTAAGACATTAGCATGTTTCCAAATCAAAGGGGGGCCAGCACACCTAGGGGATTGATTAAACAGAGTACATAATGGGTTAGAAATTTCTTTAGTCTTTAGACAACATAATAAAGTAAACAAAAGAGGCAAACCAAAGAGGACAAAGTCTACTCCCAATACACCACAAGAAACAGATGACTGGCTCTGCCAAGTGTGTGACACTACCTTCAAGAAAAAGACGGATAAATTGTTGGAATTTGAATATTGCAGAAACCACTTTGGTATTCAATGCCTAAACACCAATGTGCCACGATATAACCAATTATCTAACAGACAAGATATAAAATGGTTTTGTCCGCAATGCAATTAAACAGTTGAGAAAAATCTCTCCGACAAGGAAATAGAGGAAAAGTGCAGATTGTTCACGCAAAATTTCGATGAAAGAATACTCAAACTGGAGGAGAAGACTGACCATATGATAACAGTAAACACAGTCGGCACAACTGAAAACATAGATATCTTAGTCTCAGAGACAGTAAAATATGAATGACAGAGAGAAACGTTAATACAATGCTATATTATACAATGTCCCAAGACCAAAAAACAAATCTAAAGGATGTAAGGATCAGCAAGGACTTGACTAAGCTAAAGGAAGTAGGCAGAGCAATCGACGTTACTCTAGATGAGGAGAACATAAAAAAATAACCAGAATAGGCAAAACATCAGAGGATAACAGCAAGACCCGCCCACTTTTGGTTTCATTCAAAAACGAGAAAGTAAAAAAAAACAATGTTTAATAACTTCATTAAACTGAGAGCAGAAATAGAAGGAAAAGAAAGTGAGTCAGAATCAGACATACATAATATCAGTATAGGCCACGATATGACTCCAAGGGAGAGGCAAAAATTGAAATCGATGATATTGGAAGCGAAAACTAAAGAAAAGAAATCGGAGGGGAAATTCAAGTACAGAGTTCGAGGCCCACCACGGGGAAGATACATAAAGAAAATACCTACAGTTTAGATGACAGTAAGAGTTCTGTAAATACTTTTAACAGTTTAAAGCACCACTTTAAATCAAAAAAGGCACATGTTCGTTCGTTAAACAAATCAGAATCTGTAGAGTGTATACATACAAACTCAGACTACTTAACAAACAAGATGTCAGAATTCAGACTCCATTGGAGTAACAGAGGTCAAACCAAAGAATTCTAGATATATCCCACAGAGTAGTGAAATTGCTATTGAGAACTACGAGATGTTCGCCACGAACATAAGCAATGATACAGGCAGAAGAGTATGCCTATATATTCATGTTTCAATTCTAGCCATACAAGTGGAGTTCAAAACCCAAACTCAAGAGGCGGTGTGGGTGAGCATTAAATTATTAAGCGGTGACAAACTACTAGTTGGATGTTCATACAGGAGTAGTAGTGGGTCGGAAAAAACGATGGGAATCTACGTCAACTGTTAAGAGAAGTAACAACAAAAGATACCAGGCACTTATTAAGTAATGGATAATAACCGAATGCCCCTCAGTTCTTCTTTCTATTTACATAATGGACAGTCTGAGATTATTATCTAACTTAAACTTGTATTATGCAAGAGCAAAATCTGCCTATTACGTGTCTTGCTTTAGGCCTGAAATGTTATCTAAATTATTAATTAGACATTAATTAACTTATCCAGACCATAATAAACACTCGATGTCAAAACTAGCCTTCGATGTAAGCTGGATTAGATTCAAATATGCCGCTGAACGACCATTGTAATTAAATCACAACATTGGATAATCGAGAGTACTATGTTTTTATTAATGATTTTAGTAATGATGACCGAGGCTATTCAGGAATTTCACGCACTCTGTTCTCGGACTATAGTGGATCAATTTGACTGAAATTTTCAGCAAATTACATTTACACTATATAGTTTTTAACCATTATAGTGAAAACTGCCAACTCTTTATCTTATCTCCCATGATATATCTTTAAACCATAGTCACTCTTTGTCTAAAATAATCTTAAAACAATAGTGTCTTTTAACACCCCCAAAATATTGGACAGTTACTTAAACCAACACCGCAGGTCACGTGACCTTTTTGTTAACAATTAATTAATACAAACAAGGATATCAATACAGTCATGTCTTCCAGCGGAGAGGACATATTTATTACCCAGTCAAAAATTATTCCTAGTTATGACAAGAATAATGACACTTGACAATGTATGGAGTGACATGTTGGGTATGGATGACAATGCAAATCCAAGGATTGACCATCCAAATATTAATATAGGGTAAAATATTTATTCTGATATATCGGATGTGGATACAAACTCTGACTCTAAAGTGGAATATAAAGGGGAGGAAATACATACAATATTGTGAAGATGTGTCAAAAACCGATCGGGGTGGCTTGAACCAACGCAGAATACAACCTAGGGTCACTAGAGCGTACCAAAACCTACAAAACCCATACCTAGGAAGCTACCAGATTCTAATGTGTATGGTATGGTGACTCGTCTATTGGAATTCGTTTATTAAAGCAGACAATAAAACGCTCCGCAGCTACACATTTGTTTGCTGCAGGAGTACATGAACAGTTCAATGTGGAAAAAACTGGACCGTGTTAAAGTACATATAAAAGGACACGTGACAATGAAATATCGGACTTATGTAACATTTTAGTAGCTGAAAAGTGTCCAAAATTGTGTCAACTACCAAATCCTAAATAAAATAATTCAAAAGTGTCCAGTGATTCCAGGGGAAATATCAATTTTTGTAAATGTTGAAAGGGAAATTAGTAATAAATAGGTAAGTTGTTTTGATTTATTTTCAGTTGCTTAATATATAATGACTACACTTAATTATTAATGTATTTTTCATTAAAAATGGACAATGTCTAAAAATAACGGACTTTTTTCACTAATAATGGATTGTTTTCATTAATAATGGATTGTTTTCATTAATAATGGACTGTTGGTTTTAAACAACAATCCACTCCTCATTAAATGGATTAAAAGAACAAAGGATGACATCATAGCTATGGCTTAATAATGGGAGAATAGGTGTGAAAACTGGAGAACAACAAGTAACGAATCATAGATTGGCTATAAATTCATAGAATGTTTTCGAGATTGCTACCTATACCAGCATGTTACAAAACCAACACAAGGACGTATCAACCAGAACCCTCATGTCCTAGACCTAATCGTCACAAAAGAAAAAAAATGGTATCAGATCTAGAACACCTTTGCCCAATAGGAAAATGTGACCACTCATTATTAAGCTTCATCTGCAACTGCTACGTGCAACAAATTAACACAGAGAGGGTAAAGTTTCACTACGACAAAGCAAGTTTCAAAGAAATGGAAAACGAGTTGAATCAAACAAAGTGGGAATATGAATTCAGAGGTAAAAACTTAAATGAACAATGGAATATATTTAAGAAATACATTATAGAACTTCAAGATAAACACATGCCTCACAAAAAACTCAAAACAGATGGAAAGAAAAGAGGGATTATCGGATTAGACATGACCACCATAAAGGCTATAAAATAACATAGATACTGGTCAAGATAAATTAAAATTGGGAAAACTTACCAGAAATATTGCAGACAAAGGAATAAAGTAAGAAGCCTTATTAGAAAAGCACTTAAAGTGAAAGAAAAGACATTGCAAGACATATCAAAGATAATCCCAAAAAGTTCTGACAATACACCCAATCCAAGATGGAAACCAAAACAGGCATATCAGATCTTGTGATGGATGAACGGGACGGAAAACTGACTAACACACATACAGAAAAGGCTGACACCCTCTCAAAACTTTTCTCAAGTGTATTCACTGCAGAGGATGGGAAAGAGATACCTAAACTAGAAAATCAGAAACTTACTTATGAAATGGAAGAAATGATAATCATAGAAGATATGGTAAAGGGTGGATCACTAGATACGATATACCTGAAAGCCTTTGGAACAGTCCCGAGTAAGAGTGAATAGTAGCTATACTCCGACTTCAAACCTGTAACAAGCGGTATACCACAAGGTGCTACTGCTAAATGTTTGCAGACGACACGAAGATCTTCCGGGAAATTTGAACCCCAGTCGACAATGAGATATTACAAAGAGAACTGCGAGAGCTTGAAATTTGGTCCAAGACTTGGCTACTACGATTCCATCCAGACAAATCCAAAGTACTCACTGCAGGAAAATCATCCCAAGAAAACGCCTACAAATATGAATTAAGCAATACAGAATTGGAGCACATCGAGAAGGACATTAGGGTTACCATAGATCAAAACCTGGGTTTTCAGGACCATATCAACGAAAAAATAAACAAAGCTAACAGTATTAAGGGCCTCATAAAGAGAACTTTTTCGAGCCTAGATGAGGAAACTTTCCCACTACTCTACAAGGCTCTGGTAAGACCTGACCTAGAATATGCAAATGCTATATGGAGTCCGTGTAAAATCAAGGATATAACTAATAGCTATAGAAAATGTCCAGCGAAGAGCCACAAAACTAATACCAACCCTAAGAAATGGGGATTACGAAGATCGGATAAAAAAGAGCTCGGGGAGATATGATCGAGGCATACAAGTTATTGTCGGGCATTTATGATAAAACCTTACCGGAACTTCTAAACTACAACACTGACATCCGTATAAGAGGTCACAACAAAAAACTTGCTGTCCAAAGATCCAACAAAAAAATCAGATCTAACTTCTTCACCCAGCGAATATTACCGATATGGAATGACCTACCAGAATTAGTAGTAAACGCACCAACACTAAAATTGTTTGAAAGCAGACTAGATCAATACTGGAAGGACCAAGAGATAAAAAGGTGATATACGCACCGGAAGTAGCAGAAAAAATCAGCATATTGATTACGGAGACCTGAAAATAGTGGTCTAAGGCCAGCATTAAGAGAACCTGTAAGTTAATTTACAAAATTTACAAATTTGACCTTAATATTCGAAGAGCTGAAGTGAATCTGAAATCCAAAAATATAAGTTTCATTCATCAAAATTATATCATTTTATTTTTTAATATTTTCTCGCCATTTTGGGTTTTTTTTCCCGCCATTACCATTTATTTTCTGATCCGCCTCGATTGTAAACGGCTTTATCGATTTTTCCGGAACTGGAAGTTATCTGATCACAGCAATAGTAGTCTCAGTTATTTTTCAGATTCTTTTTTCGATCGTGTAAAGTGTTTCTCACTATATTTGAGATCATAACTTTGCGAGTTTTTGAGCAATTTTAAAAATTGAAAATGGTTTCTTGTTAAGATTATTTATATAACCCCATGACATGTAACATTGAATATGAAAGCTTTCATATCTTGCTGGCAGATCTAGTTGTTATTGTTTTTTAATTCTTTTTTGAGGGGTGGGGGTACATATTCTACAGAATTGTACTCTATGTTGGGAATAAATGATGTATAAATAAAACTTTACAAATGTTAGCAGCTAGTGACGTCATCGATGAAAATGGACAGACGTGAGACATCAAACGAAACTTTTTTTTGTTTTTCAACCAATTTGAATCCGCGTCGCACTGATTTGTAGGTGTTTGTATTTCTCAACTTTTATGTTCCGAAATTATGGCTTCTACGTGGCATGCTAGGGCCCAATTTTAAGCTCAGAATACATTGCTAATGGGTGGATTAAGCCAAAAATGTCAACATTTTTTCCGATTATCTCCCCCTTGAAGATGAAGTCAGATTTTCATATTCTTCAATTTCGACTTATTTAAGTATTTCTCAATAGGAGTTTTCTATCAACATTTTGGAGTAGTTTCCGGGGGCGTCACCATTTTGAAAATAAAATCAATCTTCAAACTCCAATCCGTCCTACAATTGTTATCCAATTTTCAATCTCGTCATATATTTGGAAAGCATTCACAATTTGCGTGTTTAGAATTTTGATATTTGACCTAGATTTTTTTTTTTAAAAAAATGATGTCATATTATTGAATTTTTTATTATTTTTTTTTTTTTTTTTTGAAAAGTGTAAAACTTCGAAATCAGGTAAATGTCAATGGCAAACGATAAATTGAGTCATTTGGTGTATATGCTAAAAGTTGTACCAAAATCATTTTATAAACAAAGTTTCTGTGCAGCTTTATAAATAACGACTAAAATGATAGATTACGACACAGCACCTTTAATATTGCTTATGCGTAATTTAAATGTTTACCAAAATATGTATGTTGGGCTATTACAACGAAACTAAGTGATTCGAGTACGTAATTGTTTTCCACCAAATTCATATAACACATCTTTTGTCTACATGACGTCTTTATTTAATACCATTTAAACTAAAGTTCTCCTGTGGTGCTGTTATGTAGTAAAATGATTTAAACAGTTTGAAGATTTTCAGGTTTTATTCAGTCCTCGGTCTAGGTGGAAATTAACCAGTTTTCTTCAAATTTAGGAATGTGACCCGCAAAGACAATGCAGTTTTGATAAAGAGAATCCTGTCATCCACTTGTCAAAGACAATACCTTGTAGTCTAATTATCTAATAAAGACGATGTGGTGTATAGGGCATGTTAAGTATCATATTACACTGCTCTATATTTAGATTGTTGAAGTTATAAGGCTTTGGGGTCAGATTCTATAAAACTAAATGTAGAAAAAAACAAAATTAAAATAAAAATTTAATAAATGAAAATTATATTTGATTCAAATCTTACACCATTTTATACCAAGTAGTGTGGTATGACATGTCTTCCGTAGGATTTGTATGCTAAAATTGATTATTTTGGGTTGATTAAGGACCAAGCTATCCAAAAAAAGCCGGGGTTCGAATTTTCGACCCCTTGACCCCCCTTGGGGGGACATTTTTTTAAATCAAGGCCCCTTTGAACGAGGACATGTTCAAAGGGGCCAATAATGGTTGAATTTTCAAGATCTGAAGTTCATTCACATGTTTGTTCATCATGCCGACCCCATCTATGATACTCTTAAGGCGATTAGAAGTAGTTTTCATTGACTTCCGGTGGGGAATACCGATTTCCGGTGTCAAACTCGGATTGATTTCAGCCAATAATCTTTGGATTTTTATGATCTGAAGTTAATTCTGTTTATTTCCATCATGCCGACCCTATCTACGACACTGTTACGGTCCAGGCGATTCCAGTCCTTCCAGTTTCCGACTGAGAGTGTCAAACAATGAGACCAGCTCCCTTGTAGAGTTCACGCCTGAACGCTCAAATAACAAAATTTAGTACTAATGTTGATAATCAATGTTCATTCTTGCTCTTTAAGATAGTCGTCGGTCACCAATAAAACAGTAAAAGAAAAATCGCGTGGAAAATACAGATTTTTTCCACATTTTCAGAATATTGTAGTACGGGTTTAGTGCCGGTCAATTTGTTTCTTCTGACACATACTTGGTCAAATGCTTGTCATAACCACACCTAGCAGTTGTAGGTCAGACCCGCCAAGAAGCAGCTACGTGCATTTTAGGATGACACAGTTTTCAACATACGTAAAATGACCATTTTAAAGATACATTATGGGAGATTTCTGTAAGGAGTTAGTCGTTCTTGCTATAACAGTTCAAATATAGATGATGAAAGAAGAATCAATTGAAAATTTCAGTTAAATTACTTTATTCTGAACATTGTAATCACCACTGTAATTTTTGAATAGAAATAGTAGGTAATTCCATCTACACCTTTTCCGAATATGGCAGATGGTTTGATTGACGGGCGTTAACTCCACCTAAATCTATTCGGTTTGCTCAGGGAAATAAAAATATTTTTATTGATATTATTAAGACAGAAGACCTGTCACACGGTCTCCAGGAATTGTATAATTTGTCATTATCTGTGTTTAATTTATTGCACTTTAGTTTAGATGTCATTTGTTATGGCCTCGTCTAACAGCGGCCTCGCTTCGTACACTCTATCATTTAGCCTCGATCTGGGAGGATGACGTCAACGTAACGCCATTTAAAATTTAATCAATCAATGAAATCCTGTTTAAATCCAAGCCCAATCTAAGCCATCCGTGAGTTGATTTTGTGCTTGTGTAAATAAAGATCTAATTTATAATTTCTATGACATAGAAGATTTAGCTCTTGCATAATGTATGTTTAAGATAACTCACAGAAAATTACACACGATCTATATATTCCAAAACGACTGTAGGATTTTAAGTCGACCACTTGGCCTATCATACCTGACTAATATCAAAATTTTTCAGTCACAACATTTCGAGTAGGAGCGTTTTGAAATTTGGACCAAAAAATGGTCGAAATATGGCAAATTTCGACCGAAAACAACAATTTCCAGCTATACTGGAAGCTATACTGGAAGTTGTCATTTAAATTTTTTTTCACTGCATCGCGTGATTTCTGTTGCCTAGGGGGCCCCCTATGATTGAAAATTACTGACCCCCGGGATTATCGGGTTTTTTTTCAATTTTTGCATGGTCCTCTCGCGGAAATAACATTCAGGCCTAAAGAAAGAGCCACAATAAGCAGATTTTGCTCTTGCGTAATGTATGTGTATGTCTATTCCGACAATGATCTGTTAACCGGAAGTACGCTAGAAAAAAATATCTGATATTTTGAAAAAAATAGTGAAAAAAGGTACTTTTGCGAAAATTGCGATTTCTCCGTTGGGTGTCACTGGATCAAAACAACTAAAGTATCATTTGGTAGCTCGATTGATGTACTATTGTAAGACACTTATCCAGAAACTGGTTCAATGCTGTTTGGAGGCCTACTTATTTTTGATTTCTATCCATTTTTATACGCCCACTTAGAAATGTGGCCGTCGCCCCCGTCCGTAGGTCCACCGTCCACAATTTCTTGTGAACGCTCTAACGCCAAAAGTTATCATCCGATCTTTGGGGAATTTATACGCATGATTTGAATTAATGACTTTTAGAGTTATGACCCTTGTTTCGCTTTTTTGCACCGTATGAAGGCTCTAACATCTAAAGTTATTTGCCGATCTGTATGAAATTTATATGTTTCATTGAATTTCAGCAATATCCGTTTATTACTTCTAGAGTTATGGCCCTAAGTGTTTCACTTTGATGCACCTTGTGAACGCTCTAACATCTAAGGTTATCAGCGGATATGTATGAAATTTATATGTGTCATTTAAATTAATAAAAAGAGGAATCCTATCGAATTTCAGCAATTTCCGCTTATTATGTCTAACGTTGTGGTCCTTGTTTCACTTTGTTGAACCTTCTTAACACTCTAACGCCAAAATTTATCATCTGATCTGTATGAAATTTATTTAATTTATTTGCATTATTTAGATTAGTGAAACCACAAAGCCTATTGAATTTCAGAAATTTACAATAAGTTTTTCTAGAGCTATGGCCCTTGTTTCACTTTGTTCAACTTTGTTAATGCTCCCGTCTTCCATTAGCCCAGGTTAGGTGCATAAGAGTAGGACGTTAAACCCCATTTCATTTCATTTCATTTTGTTAATGCTTGATTGATGAAAGTTATCATCTGATATGTATGGCCCTTGTTTTACTTTGTTAACCTTGCGAACGTTGGAAAGACAATAGGAATCATCCAATCTGTATGAAATTTATATGCATTATTTAAATTAGCAAAACGATAAAGCCTCTAAAATTTCTAAATTTTCTATTAATTACTTCCAGAGTAGAACCTTGTGAATCCTCAAACGACAAATATTATATTTTGATATGTATGAAATTGTAATGTCATCTGTATGAAATTGTCTATTAAATGCCCCAAGTTACCTACAAAGAAATAAATATGCGTCAACCCTTGTCGACGGCTTGGGCGCTTTAGCTGCTGTGGGCGTATGTTTCGTTGGCTGGCAACCAATCTTTTATTGTTCAATATCATCTCAAGCACATTTAGATACCAAAATTTTTCGACCCCCCCCTCCCCATTTCAGATTTCAGATGTGACTTTACCTCGCCCTTAAGTGGGGATATAATAACAGTTTGATCCGAAGTTCTGCCCTCGTCGTTTAGTTACCTTTATTTGATCTTTTATATCAGCAAGAATAATACGTTAACATATTGTTCGATGTTTTTGCATATTTGAGGCAAATCTACGGTGTTGTATCAATGTCAAGCACTCTGGGGCCTCTAGGGCTTGGCCTAACTCTTAGATCGAGAGTAGTCACTGGTAAGATTAAGTCGATGCAGGGGATCATTTGGAATAAGATATTAAATTAGGCCTAAGTTGCTTACATAGAATGGTTAATATCTCTAGATTATTTGCCGAATGAAAATACTTCTTCTATAATAATGATTAAATTATGCCAAAATATTAACATTTTTGAAATGGTTGGAACAAATCCGATGCCAATCTTTATACTCAAAATCGTCCCGTCTTATGGCAGCAAGCCACAGATTGAACTGCTTACTACTCTGTTGAGGAAACCTTTAGTATCTCCTTGGAATTGATCACTGTCACTCCGATTACTGCAAAAGGGTACGCAGAAAAAACGATGACCTCCACTCTTTTCGCTGCGATTTATTTACGTTATCAACGTACATTGTTAAGATTAAATGCATACTTTTATTAAGGTTAAAATTAATGCTGCACGCTTGTGTATTTATTTTATTTTAAAACATAAACAACATTTCGAACAGAACTTACTATTGAATGTCAAGTTGTTTAACGTGTATTGGTACTGACAGTACAAGACTAAAATTACCTCACTATTTTGAATAATTCCCTCAGCTTTGTGTCACTTTTGTCCAGTTTTCTCAGAATTCATTTTCAGAATTAGATAATTTGAAGGTGATAAGAGCTGTGTGCGCATATCTATCTAGCCTACCTAGTTGGTGTTCCGAGCAGAACATTAGGTATTAAACTACATTTTTATTTCATCTCTTTTCACCTTGTTGGTGTATAGAGTAAACAAGATAGCACCCAACGTTGATCTCTGCGGAACCCTAAACAAGATATCACTTTATTTTCAAACAAACCATTTACTAGATAGTAATAGTTTCTAGAGGGGAATTAAATTCTAATATCAATTTTTTCTCTCTGAATACTGTATTTAATCATATTTTTGTAAGATTTATTTAAAAATGTATTGTATTTCCTTATCCGCACAGGGAGATGGACAACCAGCTCTCCATAAAGCAGTTTTAAGAAGAAATGTTCAAATAGTTCAGTTATTAGCTGAGACATTGGTATACCAACAAAACCAGAGACTAGATTCAATACGAGATCAGGTACATTATATAGATTTTAGCAATACACATTACGTTGACATATATTGTTATGAATTGGCTTCGTACGATCTTTCCGTCGTTTCGTTTCTTTTGAATGCTGTGCTCACACAGTACACTACAACACAGATAAAATATTTTAAACCACAATAGGATTGTTCATTTGGATGGTAATTGGCTGATTGGGATCATGGCTGATTGGGACCTGGCTGATTGGGACCAGATTTGTGGCTGACTGGGACCAGATTTGTGGCTGATTGGGACCAGATTCTTGGCTGACTGGGACCAGATTTATGGCTGATTGGGACCATGACAAGGCTTATTCGGACCGTTACTTAAATGCCGCGAGTATTTAAAATATGTTTGCATATTTTTGATAATAAGACAACTATGGCAATAAATAGTGTAATTAGTCACAAATAATAGTGTAATTAGTGATTGATGGCTTCAATACAAATGAGCTAAATCACAGAGAATATGCTTCACATTCTTGGCTGATTGGGACCACGATCAGACCAATGATAAGAGTGTTTTAAATATGTTTGCATGACAATACATACCACCCAGTATTATCAAATTGTAACCCAATGTCAAATAGCCTCAGTATAATTACTGAAATGAATGCGATATTTTGTAATGAATGAAGCATTTTGATACAAGTTTCAAGGAGCAATGCTGTGAGCATATTTACCATCATATCTATATAATCTAACCAAGTAGTAGCCGAGACAGAGACCTTCCTGATCTAGACAAGTGTTGAATGCAATACACTAAATTGGTTGACAAATGTGTAACATTTTCTTAGCAATATACACAAATACACATTAAACAAAGTTAATTAAATCACATTTTATTTATAGTATAAAACTCAGGTAGCAATATACAAGACCTTAATCACACCTTTTATTGTTAATTAATGACAAGCCTAAAAATCCAATAAACGATCAGATCCAATCACACAAATTCCCTGTTGTGGCTGTCAGTAAGAGAAATTTTCATGTAGTAATATAGTACACTTTCCTAGATATCACCTACCTGTTTACTTGTGTTAAAATTGAGTCTATAAATCTATTATGTTTATTTTCTGTACAAGGTAGGATATACATTTTGACTGCCTTTATGTACATCATATTTGAAATAACCGATTTCCGTTGCTACTGTATTGCTGGTATTAGTTTTCAAATTTGTATGGTTTAAACATTATTTCTATAACATTATTACACACAATATATGTACATGTATAATGGTTTTGGATTTCCGTTATGCTTCTGTATTGCTAGGGGCTAGTACCGGTATTAGTTGTCAAATTTGTATGACTTAATTGCAATTAGCATAAATTGGTTTAAACAGTATTTCTAACATATAATTACACACAATGTATAGGCTATAATGGATTCCAAAACAAGCTATGAAGTTTATAAAATAAAATAAAAAATGGTCTGTTTAAATTGCATAAAACGTATAATAATTTACATAAGATTAATAAGATAATCTCTGTTAATATAATATAGTGTAACTGTGACATAAAAAAATGGAATATAAACATAAATAACGCAGGCCTACATAAAAAAGCACATAATTATAGTCACGCTATAGATATAAAACTCATTTAATTTATATTAAACTTAATTCAATATCAAAACCTAAGTTTCTAGTATTTTTAATCGTGTGGTCCGAATCAGCCTAGTGGTGGTCCCAATCAGCCTGGAATGTGGTCCCAATCAGCCAAGAATGTGGTCCCAATCAGCTTTGACTTTTGTCCCAATCAGCCATGGTCCCAATCAGCCATGGTCCCAATCAGCTTGGTTTCATTTGGATATATCCGTCTTTTTTTCAATCACAACTGGTTCAAAAAGGTTACCCTAAAAAAAATTCGAATTGAAAATTTTGACCGCGGTTGCAAAGTTATCTTTATCGTTACATTTTAACTTATTAAATCTTGTGTAACCTTTATAATCTGGTAGGAATATTCTTTATGTTGAAGAAACATATATCTAATTTCAAAATTTTCCAACCGCAATGCTTAACTTACCGCTAACATTTTAACGTTTTTAATAAACTATGAAAAGGACAGTCAAATTTAGAATAGATTAAAGCTAATCAAAGAGATTGTATTACACAATATTCTGAATATTGAAACAGGATGTCAGACGTAATCTCCGATTTTCATCGATGCCACCTCTGGGGCTGGATGTTCAACTTGTAGTTAAAATATACAACTGGCGGTAGTTTTTTTCCTATGATGTGCATAGAGGTCATATCTAATGATATACAACTGGTAGTAGTTTTTTTCTTTGATGTCCATAGCAGTTATATCTTATAACAACCTCTCGTGACGTCATCAGAGGTTGATATATTCGGTTCATATCAACCGCTGATGACGTCCTGAGAGGTTGATATTTCATATCAACCGCTGATGACGTTATTACAGGTCGATATATTCGGCTCATATCAACCGCTCTTGACGTAGATGATCGAAATAATACAAAGAACACAGAAATAAAATTTTATTCTTTTGACAATAAAAAAAAAAATTGTTTTGGTACAGTTTATAGCATTCAGGACCTAAATAGACGGCGTACTTATCGGCTTATTTAAATCGGTTATCCACACTCCAGTCCATGTCTAAGATATCTTTCAGAATTTTCTTTCTGCCCAAATCATTTCTCCACACATCCCAAGACGTGAAAGTATTTATCACCCAAGAGTTCCTTTGTAAAGTATTTTTGGCTACGGCTACAATCCACTCAAAACAGTCGGTCAAATCTTTCTCTGAACATACCGAAAAGTAACCTTCAGTCACGGTTCATTGTCAGAATTATCGGAAAAGATTGCCTTTTGATCCAAATTTTCTTCAGGCTTTGTATAGATCCTCATCATAGTTGCATTCACATCTATTCTATCGTCAATATGATGACTAAAAAGGATTGATTATTCGTCTGACTTCGTTTTACTATCCATTTTGTTTTAGCTTTCTTCAGTTCAATTACTACAAAATGGCCACGTATAAACGAACACGTCACGTGCTGTCGAGCAATTAACCAATCACTGTTGCCTTTTTTTAGAAGAGTCCATTAAATTTAAGGGTGAACGTTGTATAGGTCAGATATAAACCTACTCTCCCTCGGATTGATATGATAGAGAATACTTGGGCTGCGCCCGCGTGTTCTCTATCATATCAACCTCGGGTAATATCCTATACTTATCGAGTCATGATGTCATCATGGGTTGGTGTATTTGGTTCATATTAACCTGTCATGACCTCACCTCAGGTTGATATATTCGGTTCATATCAACCGCTGATGACGTTGATGATCCAAATAATACAAAGAACATATAAATAATTTTTTATCCTTTTGACAGTTCTAATTTTTTATAGCACAGTTTGTAGCATTCAGCACCGAATTAGTCGGCATATTTAAAACGGTTGTCTTTGTCTAAGTTATCTTTCTCAATTTTCGTTTTTGTTGGGGAAGTCTTCAATCACATAGTTGCGGCCTGCTAATCGAGACTGGAGAGGGGTCACTCTTGACAACAAAAATCTGTAGGCCTAGACAATGTGGCCACAGATCACTAAAGATTTCCCCATTGGCTTTATAGTCCGGCAATTGGTCGACAAACCTGGAAATATAGTCCACCTAATGTTTTTTTTAAAGGCGGCCATCTTCAGTATGTGAGATTAAGAATTCGGATGATGCCACCCTGGCACCCTTGGGGAAATTTAAATATTCAAGATGGCCGCCATGAGGCATATTCTGGTTATTTAGTGGGATAAAATATGTGACAGATTCTCTCGGACCTCGGTTTGAAGATGGGTTTTATAAGAATTCGACCCACTGAATTCAATGAGCATGGGTATTCCTCCTTAAAGTGTCTACTAGTTCCGCCAGGGGGCCAAATTCAAAATGGTGACTTATTTTGGCTGGAAACTTACAAAGTTCCCTAAAACGGTGTGTAATATATTGAAATATAGGTTTTTGGTGTATTATATATCTTCAATATGTGTAGTTTCAGAATCTGGATGATGCCACCTTGGCATCCTTGGGGTTGTTAAAAAATTAAAAATGGCCGTCATGTATGGAAGAACAAACAGCTCTTTATTCAGTGTTCTTAGTTCTTAGCTCTAAATTCATAGTCCTTAATTCTTACTTCTTCATTTGTTGTCGTATTTCGACATTTGTACACTAAAATTAACATTTGTATCTTAAAAACCACATATTGAAGATCTAAAATAAAACAAAAACCTATATTTCAATATATTACACACAGGTTTAGGGAACTTTATACATTTATTGCTAAAATAAACAACCATTATGAATTTACCCCCCAAGCGGAATTAGACGTTACTTTTCGGAAGAATACCCATGCTCATTGGATTCAGTGGGTCAAATTCTTATAAAATCCATCTTCAACCCGTGGTCCGAGAGAATCTGTCCCATATTTTACCCTACTAAATACCCAGAAAATGTCTCATGGCGGCCATCTTGAATATTTAAATTTCCCCAAGGGTGCCAGGCATCATCCGGATTCTTAATCTACACATACTGAAGATATATAATCCATCAAAAAACATTAGGTGGACTATTTTTCCAGGTAAAGGCTTAAAATGGGGTTTGGCAACTGGACTATTAATGACAATTCTCTTCTCTTAGACCGGCTCTAACCTTTTCCAAAATTTTCTTTGGGTAGATCGCTTTCTGCCACGGATGGAGCAACATGTGTCAACCTTTTGCTCCAAAGCACCTATGAGGTTCTTAATAAAAAAAGAACCCCTTAAGAATCAAGGTTCAGAGTATCGGGCAACGCTGTCCACTCATCTAGTATAGTAGATTTTTTTTACGCGATGTTGATGATAAATTTATGGGGTCTGCCATTGATAATTTTTGACTTCTGATGTTTTCTGATTGGTCGACCTTGACATTGACCCCGCCCCCCAGAATTTCCTCAAGCGATCATGATGGAGTCATTTTTGTCTGGAGTACCTACGGACACCATCTTACGAGGGTCTAGAGCACAAGTGATCTAACTACCAATTGTCAGATTTTGAACTATGCAGTTGGCCATATTCTTTGACTCGTAATGTATTTTGTGTCAAGGGATCTAATGTGTAGCTTAATTATGAATGCCAGGGCAAGTGATTAAAAATTCCATCGTCTAAATGTTTCGAAGTTGATGGTGGTATAGTGATCTATCTGTAGCTGGATCAGTTGTCTCCTCAATGTTGATTATGACCAACTGATCCACCTGTGTACATAGATCACTTTGCCACTAAGAAATATGTTCCGCATTCTTTGTGCCTGAAGGTCTAACAACAAGTAGATGATGAGCCTTGAATTTGTGAGAGTGGCCTGATCCTTTGCAATACATCCCAAACAGTAGATAATTTTTGTACATGTACATGTATACTCAAATCTGGGAGCATGGCATTAAGTTTATAAAAATTTACATCTCTCCCATTACAGTTTACATTTGCACTCGGCCACATCTCATTTGTCCTCCACGCTCTCTACCAAGCATCTTTCGCACATCAAGTTTCGTATGCAAATGTAGGATATCATGTGACTCATTAACATATACGGAAAACTCGCACACTATAAAGTTGTTCACCCCATGATAACAGGAAAGCAAGCTGGCGCACTTTAAGAAACTATCTGGTTTTATCTTGCATGGCAACAGCTTGTATATTAATGTCATTCAAAAGGAAGTGCATGAATGAACTAGAGTATACCGTTTTCTCTACCTACCATGTTAATGAAACGGGAATGCGCCATAAGATGGAAGGGACTGTATGGTGAATCAGTGCCTTAAAATTGTATTACTGATAGTGCAGGACTTCATGCAGACTTTCATGCAGTTTATTCTTGGTACTGGTGAAGCTATGGGACCCGAGTCTGTTTTATATTAATTTCGCTCAAAGGAAAAAAGTCCTTTTGAATTCTTAACTTTTTTGTTACTAAAAATTGCATAATATAAATATAGTTTATTTCTTTAAAATTTCAGTTCTTTCGAACACCATTGCATTATGCATATGGTATGGAGAATGAAACTCGTATTGTCAATATTTTGTTAGATAATGGTGCATCAGAATTTACAATGGATAAGGTATGGTTTATCAAAATTTATATTCCTTTCAAGTCTTGTGGAAAGCATGGTGGTCATAAGAGGACAAACCTTATTATTACATATCAGCATTGACATAATTATAGGCCCTTTTGCAAAAAACCTTGTGAACACAATACATGCTACAGATTCCAGAAGAGATTTTAGACTTCTTATCTGGACCTCAGTGGCGTCGTATAATCTGCGGATATATTTAACTTCACAACCACTCGTAACAGATTGTAAATTTAGTAAAACGTCCATATGCCCAGAAATAATAACTTGCTTATTTGCAAGCCTATCTTTTAAAAGCTGAATTGCTGCATCATAGTTTTCGCCTATCAAAGACAAACCTGCTATACAAGAAGATGCCGGTCCGTCCAACAGGCTCTTTAAATAATTAAATTTCTCAACACTTGAAATGTCACTGTTATTATCTACTGCAGTCTGGAAGCTATCCCAAAAAGGCTGCCACAGCTTTGAATCGCCAGAAAATCTAGGCAAACACAATTTTGGCAATTTAGTCTTCCTGACAAAAGTTTCTTTCGATGGATTTCTAGGGCTACTCAAATCAGAACTATCAGCTATACTGGTACTCGATTTTTCACTGGCCTTCTCATTACTATGTAAACAAAATTTAATTTTAAATAAAGTTCTATTAATAGTGCCAACAAACTCACTTGATTCAAATATATCATTACCCACTGCATCTTCGTCTTCAATATCTTCCAATACGTTTTCATCATAAGATGCTAAAATGACTTTCTGTTGAAGAACTTCTGTGTCCTTCTAAACTTTCAACTGAAGAAGGAGATCCATCAAATTGGGCTAATAATTCTTGTACACTCTGAATAATTCTGGTAACAAAGGCCCTATGTCCCCTTGTGATGTGTGTGTTTTTCTTGGCCACATCACCACGTCTGTCTGTGTCGTTACTGGTCGTAGATATGATAACAATTGTCAATATATTAACCAGTCGACCTAATATAGTATTAAAATACTCTATTAGGTCGACTGGCACATGAACTATACTAAAAAGATTGACTGAAATAACTGTATCCGTCCCGTCGGACCATGATTAGATTATAGAAACGACAATCGGTTAAATAGGAAACATGTTTATTAAAGGCTGTTGTCTTTCTATACTCAATACTGACATCTTGACTACAAGATTTTTACAAAGAAAAACACATGGTTTCAAAATATGGCTGCCAACTCAACTTACTACAACATAGTTTGTATCTCCAATAAGGAGAGTCATAAGAAAAAAGGAGTTGTTTCCCTTTAATCATTAATCATTTCAGAACATAGACCTTGATGAAAGTTATCTTCCTTCAATAATAACTTTGGGAATTTTATGGATCCCAGATGAATATACTTTCAGCTTTAAATCCTGTCCTCCTGATGATTTTGAAATTACAAAAAGAAACTTTCTTAGTAAAATAGCGACTCTTTTTGATCAAACAGGATTCCTGACACCCTTTGTTATTCGTGCGAAAATCATGCTTTAAGGAACATGGACAGCAGGATTATATTGGGATGATCAACTTCCGAGCATTAAAGCCAAAAGGTGTTTTTTGGAATGAAAGGACATCTCTATCATCAAATAAAATAAAACCAAGTACGAACAATCCAAACCATTAGTCAAAATTCGAAGTCCAATAAAAACGGTCGAGGCAAAATAGTGTAATCAGCAAATGGACTGTTCGCCGTGTACAAAATACACGACAAACAGTGGTAACAGGTGTCCGGAAGAGTAAGCTTACCATGCCTGGCGCGCCACACCCGCCATCGCTGCATCCAAACTATTAGAAGAAATCTCAATGAAATAGCATGATTGGCCAATGGACTATCGGTATATAAAATGCACGTGATAAACAGTGTTAACGATGTAATAGACAGACATAATTAGGAAGATAATACTTTACGAGTCAATAAAATATATCTTGAATAATAGCCGAAAGAGACATGTTATATTTATCAATCAAGTCAATATGACGTCCATAAAACTTTTTAAAGGTTTTAACGAGTTTAGTGCGCAAGTATCCCTGTAGTTGAAGCCTAGATGACAAATGCCTCGATCTATTTAAAAAATCAGAATAAAAGGAACAAGCTCTCGTGTAACGGATTAGCTGAGACACAAACACTCCATAAGCTGGTGATATTGGAATGTTACTACTAATAAATGGAAAGTTAACGATCGGAAAGTCAAAGTCATCACGTTTATTGTACAATTTAACACTAAGTTTTTGGCAATTGTCAAAATCGAGACGCAGATCTAAGTAGGAAGCGTGATTGTCACTGTCAGTAGTGTTTTTATACGCCCACATTTTCATGTGGACGTATATTGTCGTCGCCCCTGTCCGTCCGTCCGTCCGTCCGTCCGTCCACAATTGTTTGTGAACAGTCTACAGGTCACAATTTTTATCCGATTTCAATGAAACTTAAAATATAGGTTTATCACCCTAAGATCTCGGTTCCTTTCGATATTGGCATGTATCGGACCGTAACTTCATGGGTTATGGCCCCTGATTGTACGAAAAAATCACGTTTTTTAGCTTGTGAACAGTGTAGAGGTCACAATTTTGAACTGATTTGGATGAAACTTGAAATGCATGTTTATAACCCAAAGATCTTGGTTCCTTTCGATATTTGCGCCAATCGGATCGTAACTTCCTTAATTATGGCCCCTGATTGTCCGAAAAATCGCCCTTTTTAGCTTGTGGTTCCTCTGGAGGTCAAAATTGTTATCCGATTTATAAAAACGTTTGATTATATCACCATTCCATGGTTATGAAGGTTGAGTTTGAAGTTCGTGAAAATCGGACCAAAATTGACAGACAAAATGGCCGCCGTTTGTACGCGAATGGTGTGAAAATATGTTATATCAAGGTTGTGTACCTTATAGAGGTCACAATTTTGAACCGATTTTGATGAAACGTGACATGCATGTTTATAACCCAAAGATCTTGGTTCCTTTCGACATTTGCGCCCATCAACTCATAACTTCCTGAATTATGTCCCCTGATTGTCCGAAAAATCGCTTTTGTTAGCTTGTGGCCCCTCTGGAGGTCAAAATTATTATCCGATTTAAAAAACCGTTTGATTATATCACGGTTTCATGGTAATGAAGAGAGAATTTTAATTTTGTGAAAATCGGACCAGAGTTGACGGATAAAATGGCCGCCGTCTGTACGCGAATTGTGTAAGAATATGTTATATCAAGGTTGTGGACCCTATAGAGGTCACAATTTTGAACTGATTTTGATGAAACTTGAAATACATGTTTATAACCTAATGATCTTGGTTCCATTGCATATTTGCCCATATCGGATCGTAACTTCCTGAATCATGGCCCCTGATTGTACGAAAAATCACCCTTTTTAGCTTGTGGTCCCTCTGGAGATCACAATTATTATCTGATTTAAAAAAACGTTTGATTATATCACAGTTACTCCGTAGTTATGGGTGAGTTTGAATTATGATTTTCTGATGATTACTTAAAATGCAACAACTCTTGTTGACTGCCCGGACGATTTGGCTACTGTGTGGGCGTATGTTTCGTTGCCTAGCAACCTATTTTTAATTTAGAGCTCATCAGGATATATGAATTCTATGTAATCACTAAATTTTGGATTGTTCAGTGATAGAACATCATCGATATATCGGTAAGTGAAATTAAAATGTCTGACCAATCGTTTATTAGTTTTTACGAGTGCCTGTATGTAATCGGCTTCGTACGAATAGAGAAATAAATCAGCAAGCAAAGGTGCACAGTTGGTACCCATGGGGATACCTACCACTTGCTGATATATTTCCCCTCCAAATTCAACAAAGATATTATCAATTAAAAAATCCAACATCTGAATTATCTTGTTGGCAGAGAATTTATTTTTTGAATCACTATGGTTCTTGATAAAATATGTGGAATTGTAATTAACAACTAGATATTGAATAATCCTTATAAGACATATAGAAATAGATCTCACTAAAAATAAACACACTTGTATGGATATACTACTTCTGAATTTTATTGACATGCTACATTTCAATGTTCGTACAGGTATCGTTATCAAGCAAATAATGATTAGTTAACAAAAATGTGGTGCAATATATAGATGGACACTTTAGAAGCCATTTAGCAGATAAAACAATAACAACTTAATTAACCAAGATGGAAGATGTAATATATGGACAACCAGTAGAAACCATTAAAGCAGAAAAGACAATGACATTAAAGCATATAACACAATAACAACAATTAATTAACCAGATCAAAGATAACAAGTAGAAACCGTTTATAGACGATAAACCACAATTAACAAGATTAAATATAAAAATAACAAGGAGAAACCAAATAGCAGGGAAAAAAACAAAAAAAAAACAACACAAGTTATGGGGGGGGGGATACATGAACCACACAGTTGTTAAGGATAAGTAAATCTACCCATAGATTGGGGAGGAAATGTCCTGTGCAAACCACCCGAAGCAGTAAAAAATAATCACCCGATACTCATCACAATTCCATTCATAGGACCAGTCAGCTACCAAATCAAAAGAATTTTAAAAGAGCAAATAGGTGCAGATGTAGTGTTTAGCAGTGGAACTACACTGAAAACCATGTTAAACGCAAATGGCAGAATAAAACAACTAAGAAACGACCCAAAGGGTGTCATATATAAAATAAAATGTGAGTGTGATGACGTTTAGCAGTGGAACTACACTGAAAACCATGTTAAACGCAAATGGCAGAATAAAACCACTAAGAAACGACCCAAAGGGTGTCATATATAAAATAAAATGTGAGTGTGATGACGTATACATCGGGGAAACATCCAGACCGATTTCAGTACGAATTAAAGAACACCACACAGCAGTAAGAAAGCAAGAATACAATAAATCAGCACTTACAGAACATATTCACAACAACCCGCGGCATGAAATTAAATGGGAAAACACGGAAATTCTAGCCAGGAACTTGACAGTGTGGAAAAACAGAGTTCTCAGAGAAGCCCTAGAAATCCAAAAACATAAGCCCAAATTAAACTGAGACACAGGACATTTCATCCCCAATCTATGGGTAGATTTACTTAATCCTTAACAACTGTGTAGTTCATGTATTCCCCCCCCCACCATAACTTGTGGTTTTTTTTTTTGTTTTTTGGGGGGGTTTTTTCCTGCTATTTGGTTTCTCCTTGTTATTTTTATATTTAATCTTGTTAATTGTGGTTTATCATCTATAAACGGTTTCTACTTGTTATCTTTGATCTGGTTAATTAATTGTTGTTATTGTGTTATATGCTTTAATGTCATTGTCTTTTCTGCTTTAATGGTTTCTACTGGTTGTCTATATATTACATCTTTCATCTTGGTTAATTAAGTTGTTATTGTTTTATCTGCTAAATGGCTTCTAAAGTGTCCATCTATATATTGCACCACATTTTTGTTAACTAATCATTATTTGCTTGATAACGATACCTGTATGTGTATTGAAACGTAGCATGTCAATAAAATTCAGAAGTAGTATATCCATACAAGTGTGTTTATTTTTAACTAGATATTGATATCTAGTAGTTCCTGATTTTGATGAAAAGACACTGTGAATAATGTCTTTTAATCGAGCTATTAATTTACTATGGGGAATTTTCGTGTACAGTGTAGAAAAGTCAAACGTTTGAATAGAGGAGACTGAAGCAAGTGATCTCGATTGTAAACCATCAAGTAATTCTTTGGAATTTTTTAATATCCACATCTGATTAATACCACTACGAGAGTATATTTTGTCACAGTATTTTTGGATACCTTCTTTAACTGTCGTTAATATAGATGTCAATACTTTTGAAATTGGTTTTGTGGAACAACGGGATGAACCTGCTATAAAACGTTACTTGTAGGGATTTTTATGTAGTTTAGGTATCCAATATAACAAGGGCTAGATGTCTACGTTTGGGTCAAGAAGAATCAGTGGTTTCTATTACCTTGCACATGTTTGCGGATGCCTCACAAGAGGCATATGGTGCTGTGATCTACATCAGATATCTTTATGGCAGCAGACTTGTTTCTTGTCGGATAACTGCTGCTACATCAAGAGTCGCCCCTTTAACTACGATCAGTATACCTAGATTAGAACTAATGGCAGCTCTATTAGGATTAAGATTCGCCATATCAGTAGCTTCAGTATGAGACATATCAGTTCATCCTATTGTAATTTGGTCAGATAGCCTTAACGTCTTATGGACTGGTGGATAAGAGGACGCGGGAGAATATTTAAGCCATTCATTGGTAATAGAATAGCAGAAATTCAGACATATACGAATCCAGACCAAAGGCGTTATGTTCCCACCAAAGACAATCCTGCCGATTTAGTATCTAGAGGACAATCCGTCACAGACCTGAGAAATAGTCATCGTTGTGACATGGCCCTACTTACTTGGATAAGTCAGAATCAGAGTGGCCAGAAAACAGCGTCGAAAGAAGTTTGTCTACTGAATTCGAAGTACGTAAATCTGCTCCTGGAACATTATCCGAGACTATAGTTACAAACTCAATGTTTGCAGAAAATACCGACCCAAGTTTTAGACTTAAACCAGACCGGTTTTCCAGTTGGACCAGTTTGAAGCGTATTTACGCTTGGCTATGCAGATTCATAGGTAACTGTCGGTTACCTTCAACTGAAAGGAATTCTGGATAGTTATTGCCTGAAGAGATTAGCGATGTAGAAGTTAGATTGATTCGGAAAGCCCAGGAAACTCAGATGTCACAGATGAAGAACTATTATCAGCCATGACGGGGACCGAGTCTCTCATTAATTCTAGACCCCTTACTTATCAGTCTTCAAATCCACAAGATGATGTTCCATTAACGCCAAATCACTTCCTCGCAGGTCAGCTAGGAGGAGAATTCGCCCCAGAATCTGTTGACAGTACAGATTTTAATCCGCGTAAAGGATGGTGAGGGCTTCAAAAATTGGTACGTCATTCTTGGCATCGTTGGTTCAAGGAATGGTTGCTTCAACTTAATCCAAGGAAAACGTGGTTCAGTACTCAAAGAGATTTTGCTATAATTGAGATTTTGCTGTCAGTGCTTTCAGCAGACACTCCTCGTGCACAGTGGCCGCTAGGAAGAATTGTTGAAGTTTTTCCTGGACCAGACGGTCATATGAGAGTTGCCACAGTTCAAGTTGGACAAAATGTATTCACACGGTCAATTTCGAAATTGTGTCCTTTAGAGTATAACGAAAAGGCATTCACAGATTAATGAACAGTAACCAGTGAATTAGTCATTACTCATTACAGTGATCGGCCTAATTTTTAATGTTTAATTGTGTTACTCCGTTTAATTCTCTATATTTCATAAATATACAAAAAGTGATATGACAGTTATTCATATCAGGAAGGGAAGAATGTTGTGAAGGGTAAATAGTTTACTTCAGTAGTCTTACTCCTGGGCTATAATATATACCGGAAAACACCAAATAACACCGGAAAACAACCGGAATACAACCGGAAAACAATATGTTTTACTAAATACCGGAAAAACACCAGAAAAACACTAAATACAGGAAAACAACGGAAAAACACTAAATACAGGAAAACACACACTTAATACCGGAAAACACCCTAAATAGGCAATTCGGAGCCTGGTCCTCTGGAAAACACACTAAACTAAACCAAAAACAAAACTAAACCTAATCCTAAAACTAACCCACAACGGAAAACCTAACCCTAACCCACGCACACAGAGGATCAGGCTCCGGGATACCTATTTAGGGTGTTTTCCGGTATTACGTGTGTTTTCCGGTATTTAGTGTTTTTCCGATGTTTTCCGGTATTCAGTATAACATGGCGTTTTCCGGTCGTTTTTGCGGTGTTTTTTGGTGTTTTCCGGTATATAGTATTGCCGTTACTCCTTATTAAGAGGTCAGAGTTACTTGCTCCTGCATTATCAAGTCAGTCATGACGAACGAGCTTTTAATTTACAATGGGGAATTTTAGTGTACAACGTGGAAAAGTTAAACGTTTGTATTGATGAGCCTGAAGCAAGTGATCTTTGGAATTTCTAATACCCACATGTGATTAATACCACTACCATGGGGCAGTGGTAAAAAACAGGGAGACGTCAAGTCGAAAAATATGCACTGGACCTGCAGTAGACTTAAATGTGTTCTTCACGGTTGCTTAATTGACCACCCAAAAATCATGCGCAAGAAAAAGTGTACCTCACAGTTGCTTATTAAAACACCCTAAACCCTTTACAAGAAAATGTGTTTCTTGAAATATCTCATTTTAGACCACCCAAAAATATGTGCAAATAAATACCTAACTACTAAAAGGCTGAACAATAGGACAATTGATAAGACGATATGTTATAAATACAATATTTATATTGAGTTGATGTTCGACAAAATTCTGACGGCAATACTATATACCGGAAAACACCAAAAACACCGGAAAACAACCGGAAAACACCATGTTATACTGAATACCGGAAAAAACCGGAAAAAACACTAAATACTGGAAAAAACACTTAATACCGCAAAACACGCTAAATAGGTAGCCCGGAGCCTGATCCTCCGTGTGCGTGGGTTAGGGTTAGTATTAGGTTTTTCCGTTGTGGGTTAGGGTTAGGATTAGGTTTTTTTGTGTGTTTTCCGGAGGACCAGACTCTGAGTGGCCTATTTAGGGTGTTTTCCGGTATTTAGTGTGCTTTCCTGTATTTGGTGTTTCTCCGGTGTTTTCCGGTATTTAGTATAACATGTTGTTTTCCGATTGTTTTCAGGTGTTTTGTGGTGTTTTCCGGAGTCTGAATTGTTTGCAAATATAGTCTTGGACTGCCCATATTGCAGAGACAGGCTAAAATATATGAACTCAGTCTTGTACATGTTCATTTATTGTGCTTTCCCTGATCCACTCAAATCTACTGATCACAGGTTGAACTTCATGTGTTGACCAATTTTGACCAGAGTGTGAAGAAGTAAAAGATTACCAAATCTCACCTCGGCATGCTGCGGTGTTGTGAGTAAGAGAAGATGTTGACCCTCTCCACACGATCAAATCACGGGATAACACTTGAAATGATAATGCTTTGAAATGTTAATAAATATTTATGTAAATAAACATATACATGTACAAGAAACAGGAGTTACATTACAAACATAAACAAGTTGACAGTTTTCTTTGTTGACAGTTCTAATTTAATAATTAGAGTTCAAGAGTCAAGGAATTCACAGTTCACAGGTCACACAGTTCATGGTTCAAAGAGTTCACGGTTTACAGAGTTCACGATGTCTATGGAGAGCCTCCATGTTAAAAATAATGGGGTTTCACAAAATGAAAGTTCACTTTCCCGGAGGAATTATAAAGTTAATCACAGTCGTCACACAATCTAATTAAAATATAGATCTATATTTCGTTTCGTGTTTTATACTTTCGATGGCCTACACTCATGTAGATCTAACAAGTTATAGTGGGAGCTCACGTTCTATGACGTCGGGTATCAAGCACGGGACATTTGACCCGATAACGTCAGTCATTCGATTAACCAATTAGCGACTGCCATGCTTTTTAAAATCTACGTTTGTTTGGTTTTGATTTCTATCCGCTGGTGTTAGTATAGACGTCATTGGCTGGTTATATCCAAAGCCGTATATGTATATTGATAAAGTTGCGACAACTGTGAAGCCAGAAATTTCATATGACGTCATGAAAATATGACGTCAAGTGTAAAAAGACGCCATGTTGGGTCCCAAGTCATTGCTTAGTCACTATCTATTTTATGCCCAATTATATTGCTGTGTCGAAGTTGCCTGCCCCGACAGGGATATGAAATGTTGATAGATATGCTATAGAATTCCGCGAAAAAGAGTCTATAGGCGATAAATCATACATGTTTAAAACGAAAAGTATAGATGAACATACTATCATTATTAATTATTATACACAAAGAGTACATTATTGTTATATAGCCGAATTCATAAAAAAATGAAGTAAAAGATTTCCCAGATAAAAGCGCTATCAAATATATTTAACTTGCAATATGCTTTTACAAATCAGATTTTTTTGTGCAGATGGTTAAATTGAAAAACCAAAATATGGGAGATAAACCATTTTTCCTTCTAGCCGGCAAAATAAGCGCCTGAAATTGCGCGATTTTTTGGTCTGGAGCCATTCCTGTGTGTCAGTTTTCGGTCATCGATCATTGATTGTATCATCAATATTTCAAAAATCGAAATTTCTTTATGTCTATGCGCGACATGTGTTTGTCTAATATATAAACGACACAAATTTAACAGATACAAATACATGTTATTCCACAGGTCGGCCTAGAGAATGAAGGGGACGCAGTTAGTTTTGAGTTTGTCCGACTCCTTTGGGTATTTGCCCCCCGCCCCCATTTCCAATGAAAAGAATGATGTTGTTCTGGTTCTCAACCAGTAGGCCCTATCAAAGACATATCAGATTTGTTACAAATTGTCTCGAGTTTGTTCCACATATCCCAACATTTATCGGCTTTTTGTTCCATCTATAAAATCATACATCCCTACTAAATGTGAAACAAGAAAATTCAAAGGCTAAATGGAACAATAGAACAAGTAGGCCTAAACCTTAATGTCGACAAATACGTAAGACTTTATGAAGTAAGATATTTTTATGATATGATTCAACCGAAAGGTACATACATTATGTATATGCAACGTAGATTATTTATATCTACATTCAAGTTTAACCAACTGTGTATAATTTTTTTAATTTTCGTCGAGCTGAATAAAGTATGAATTATTGACATAAGACGTCTATGTGTGGTTAACAGTGTGTAACTAGAACTTTCTAGAACAAATCTATTCAGGCCCGTAGCTAGCGGGGGGCAAGGGGGGCAGCTGCCCCCCTCCCCTGGAAAATTTCGGCGCCCCCTATGGGGCCCTTTGGCCGTTGTGGAAAAATCGGCTCCGTCAATGGGCGCCAAAGCGCGCAACACGAGGTCAACGACCAAAGTCTCCATATTTGTATGGGCGACACATAAAGCCGAGTGACATTGGTTGGGCGACCACGACGAGATTGGTGCCCAACCAATGTCACTTGGTTTTATGGGCGCCTCGCCAATCATGTCGCTATATATGAGCCATCTCATAAGAACCCACACGATTAACACGACAACTGATGTGGTGTCCAAAACGGCCTGATTTGTGTGGTGCTTTATCTCGGAGAGGCGCTCATAATAACATGATTGGTGTGGTACCTCATAATAATGGGCTGCACATAGTGTATAATGCCGAATTGAACTGGTTGGGCGCCAACGACTTGATCATGGGCGCCCATAATATAATGCTAGTGAGATTAGTTAGGTGCCCACGAATGAATTGGGCGCCCAAAACGGCTTGATCTGTGGATTGCCTTATCCCGGAGAGGCGGCCATAATGGTTGGTGAGGCGCCGTATAATGTCGGGTCGCACATAGTGCATAATGTGGAATCAGATTGGTTGGGCGCCCACAACTTGATCAACGGGGCGCCCAAAACGGCATGATTTGTGGGGGCCTCTTCCCGGAGGGGCGCCCATAATACCGAGATCGTGGACACCAATAATATGATAATCTTAAAAATTCAAACGGCATGATTTGTGGGGTGCCTCATCCCGTAAGGGCGCCCATAATGACGAGATCACTGGTGCCCACAATATAATGCTAATGAGATAAGTTAGGCGCCTACGAATGAATTGGGCACCCGAAATGGCTTGATAATCTTCAAAATTCAAACAGGTCGCTCTCATGTGGGTGGCAAAAAAAAGTACCTGAAATGTAATAAAACACTAATTCTAAATTTACTTTTCTTATAATAGAATATTGCGAATTAGTACTAAATTGACAATGGATTAAAACATTTTGTCTGAAGCCACACTACTTTGTGCCACATATTTCGGGCATCGGTTATTATTTGTGGATGCAGCTGCCACACTCCGATCGGATGGTTGGAATTCAGGTCGGAATAGAGTGGGATTTCGGTTACAAAAAGATTGGAAAATTGGAAGTTGCTTTACTCTTTGGTTAGAATAGCCAAAAAAAAACAAACCCCAAAAACGCATAATAATGCGGCGGTTGTATTGGGTTCAGGTAAGCCACCATATTCCTGAACAATAACCCATGAAATCCATCCTCGGCCATTGCTGGCCAGCAACATGACAGCCTTTCGTTTAATCTGGGGTCTTCCCTAAAGCTTTGGACAGTGATTTAAGGTATTGTACCCGTTTAGATAGCCTTGTTTGTCACGCAATTATTTTTTCTGTAACATTCTGCTATGCACTGGTTAATGATAAAATCGCCCAATTTAGAGCTCTGTTGAACGCGTAATGACATTGTTACGTAGTTAGCTATTGGTTGTTAATCGAACTATTGACCAGTTATTTTTTGGAGCAGAAATTTTCTTCCAATACAGCAGTGTTAAGTGGGATTAACTCTAATCAAACGAAACACTGCAAGGAGTATGGTACGCCACCCAAGGTAGACTATATTGGACCACATTTCAGTTGCTGTATTCATAGGCTGAAATAGCAGGAAAACACGTTTGCGGCAGTCAAAATTTGCTCACGACCTCCCCATCTCCGTGGAATATAAACATTTGATTGGAATTCGACCCAGCCACCATAGTAAGGTTATATCAGACGACCCACTGAATTCTAGGACTGGAATAGCAAGAAAACGCGTTTGAGGTCGTCAAATTTTCTCAATTTTCCTGGGGGAGGTGAGCGTAGGGTCCCTAGACGTCTGTAGGCCTAACCCAAAATTGGTGCGGGCATTCCAAATTCTGCCCCCTAACATACGCCTATGGAGAGCACCCTATAGATCCTTCCACGATAGGTACATCGGCGCCCACAGAAGCTCCATCGGCGCCCCCAGAAGTCTTTGCCCCTCTAACAATTTTGGGCTACCTACGGGCCTACTATTGCATCCATATATTTTAAGCGAGTTAACAATATATTCATTAAGAGAAACTATGTCATTTCAGGATTAACATATCGTAAAATTCATATTCATTTGACGACCGACCTCCTATTTACAAAACTATGGTTTATCCCGTAAACATGGTTTAGACTCTATCTGAACTACAGGGTACATCATGTTTTAGAGACTACAGTGTAGATTATGGATTGGAGGCTATCTGAACTACAGGATAATACTAACTAAGAGGGGTACACCATGGTTTGGAGACTATCCGAACTATTCTTTTGCAATTTGTGTAGGATAAATTGTATTCCGTAAAACGATATACCAAGAAAAAAAAAACCCGTTTTGTTGAGTAAAGCTATATGACGCCATGACGTCATAGTTTTTATGGCGTCATAGTTGGGACCCAAAATGGCGCCTGTAAATGAGTTGTCGTAACTTTCCCTATACAGGGCTTTGGTTATATCTACCCACAGTTCCACGCATGAAAAGGTCAAACGGTCGATTCGACAGACCATTTGATTGGCTGACCCCTCATTTCAGGCATAACACCAGTTAAATAACAAGTTCTCCAGATCCAAGAGTAGTAAAGACAAGAAAAAACGAAATTTTGAACTATAAAAAACGAAACGAAATTGGATCTGTGTTTTAATCAGATTGAGTCGTCACATTACGACACACACATATAAAGTTTATGTAGTCATTCATATACAGTTCACCATTCACTTGTAGATCACAATTGTCCTAAAAACATAGTTACCAAACGCCGCCACAGGTGAAAAAACGGTATCAACAAGGTTACAGGAAGTTCTGTAGTCAAGATCACAAAGTCTCTTTCACAGTCACTAAAAAGTAAGTGATTGTACACACATAACATACAACAGTGTAAACTATAATTTTGGATACGGTCTAAGATACGATTCTAATTTGATAATATCTTCTTTCAAACAAACTTGTAGCTTTACTGTTCATGTTTGTGTGTATGTTAACATAGACTCGGAGTTCTTATTGATATGAACTGAAACGCCTCGTATCCCGTTTCATGCAATTTTCTTGCACGGACCCATAAGACCACCCATTTTTCTTACCCAGAAATGCTTTTTTTTCTTTCAGAACTCTGTTAGACCACCCAATTTTCTTCCCTGGAAATGCTTTTTTTCTTTCAGAACTCGGTTAGACCACCTAATTTTCTTACCCGAAAATGCTTTTTTACTTGTAAAATTCAGTTAGACCACCCAATTTTCTTACCCGAAAATGCACTTTTTGTTCATCCTTACCAATGTAGTACGTTTATACGTAGCACTGTCGATTGATTTCCCCAAACTAAGTTCTTTAAACAGGCAGTCATAATAGTATCGTTTACATATAAACGCTATGTTATTGGACGCTTTGTCAGTCGGAACAACGACATATTTGTCATGTAAGGCGTTGAGATTTTCAACAATGCTACATCATTGAAAATATATTTAGGCCTAGTGTCAACTAACAAACGTTGCATGTAAGTTCTTCGTTTTAGTAAACGGCTGACAGACTCAGTCCAATCTGAGAAGGTATCGATGATAAAATCTTCCCTCTTGGCCCATGATCTAGCGTAGACCTGTACGCCATCCATAATAAGTTTGAAATTCTGATCCGATGAAAATGGTTGCGGCTCCCGGTATTTGGGTCCTTTAAACAAAACCTCACGTTACTTATTATTCTGGACTATGTTCAAATCACCAGTGTCCAACTGGCTGATAAAGAAAGGACGACGTAGATCAAGAACAGGGCGGAGGGTTATCATACAAGTCATAAAAAGAATTGACTGCCACTAGATAAGAGAACACGAAAGAAAAATCGAAAAAGTCCGTGCATTACCGTGTTTTTAAAGGTATAGACGGCATAAAAACAAGGGCATGTACGGTGTTCTCTTATCTGATGACACTCAATTAATTTATTAAATCTTCAGATATCCTCTTGCAGTCCCATATAACAACTTTTGCTAGTCGAAGGAATTATTAGTGAGCAGAAATTCGGCCGTGTATCCGTTATCACTTGTCACTTCAGTCAGTTATGTAATAGTTATTAGCACACTTTCCGAGGTGTATCGGTGAATATCAGGACAGTTTTGGTCGGGGGCTCAGCCGAGGCGGAGCCGAGGCGGCCCACGACCAAAACTGTCCTGATATTCACCGATACACCGAGGAAAGGTGCTAATAAGTTACTTACATCACATTTCTATCGAGTATTGTGAACCAAAATGTGAAAAATAGTATTTATTATCGATTCGTTTCAAACGAAAAGTGACAAATAATTTCAGCTCTTTTATTTATCCCTTTCTGTGCCTCACGTTACATTTCATGGTAGTATTTACACGTGCGTCTTGTTGTGAAACCCCGAGCGTGAAACAGCCACGTGTTTGTTTAGACCACATCGTCAAAACAATTTGTCTATGGCGTAGAGGACTGCGATGATATTAAATGTAGTGTAAAGGAAATTCGAAACGTGGGTCGTTCCTGGTGACAGTATGCATCGGCGCATAGTTCGTCCGTTGAAATTTAATTGTAATGAAATTTATAACTTTCTAGGCGTTTTTTTTTATATCCTGCTTATTTTCAAGACTTGTGAAGTGTCTAGCAAGAGAATCACAATTAGTTGAAATAATTATTCAATATTCTCATTTATATGTTTTGCATAATAAATCAAACCAAATTATGGAATAGAGGCCAATTGATATGTGTAATAATTGTTTTTTGTAATATGTTGTTATGTTGATTTTATGTCATTGCGTATATTTTTGCACTGCCAGGAAGTTCCTACCGGTTTGTTTTGTTACTATGATTTTGATAAGTCTCATGTAGCTTAGCCTAGTGCAGTATGAAACAAGTAGTTATCATTGCGATCTGGGTCGGACTAAACGTCCGCTTCTTATTGCTTGATAAGTTTCTTAAACGGTGTGAAAGTATCCGTGTATCAGAAATGAACAGTACTCTTTTTAAAAAGTGTACTGTTCATTTCTGATACACGGCTACTTTTACGCATGTATTGGAATTGAACAGGACAGTTTCATCAAAGGTTGCCATTGGCAACGAGTAGAAGTGGGATGTAAATAAGGGATAACACGTGTTTTCCATTTGCGTTCGTCACTTCCGATTCATAAAACCTTTATTACGCATCTATCGTAGCAATGATCTCTGTGTTAAAAACTATATTTGGAATGTGCTTAACCAGTTCTATCAGATGTGTGATAATGGCTGATATTAATATTGTTCTTTAATAAACTATCGATTTAGAAACTGATCGGAATTATTCAGCTATGTGATTGCACAAAATATAATAAGTAATACTCCTACAAGAAATGCAAAGGTATGCTAAAGAAGTCGTTCTATGAAAGTGTATTTATATAGGCAAAGGTATAAAATAAGGGCGATAATCCACACAGTTGGTAATATACTTGTCAGAAATATCAAACTTGGTATGTCAAAAAAATGAAAGTTTCGAAATTTATTTTAAAATACGTTATTGTGGCGGTGCACTTCATAATAATGAGATTTTATTCTACAAAGAAATAGTTCTTTATCGTTACATATTGTCAAAAATCGTAATGCCTGTGAATAGAAAACACTATGTAACTGGTTTTTACTATAAATTCACGCGTATTTTACCACTTCAAAGCTAAATTTGTCGAAAATACCAACATTAAATTTATTGTTAAATATATTAAAATCCAGGTCAAGCACAGGTGCATTATAGTGCCATAATTTTCTGTGTTTAATATTAGTTCTGGGGTATATATTTCACCTTTATATTTGTTGAAAGTTTCGTTTTCATTGATATGAGTTATGTCATCAATGTATCGGATTGTATATTTTAGACTTTTAGCTACTTTGTAATCAGGGGGTTGGGTGGCCAAATCGTTAGCACGTTCATGGCGTATTATAGGGTCTGGCATTGAGTCAGCTGGTGGGGGTTCCGATTCATCGGTTGAACGTGACAAGGGGTAAGTGGATTATTGAAATAAAATTGACCAATTGTTAGTCCGAAATGACCTATTTTGTGCTTGCCAAGTGGACGTTAAACATCATTCTCTCTCTCTCTCTCTCTCTCTCTCTCTCTCTCTCTCTCTCTCTCTCATTGGTTAACCATGTGGTTTGCTGTATTTTCTGATCACCAACCTCAAATAAGGCTTATACCGACAATAATTCAATTCTTTTACAATAATTAAAGATTGCCACGCAAAACGTGGAAATAAGCCCACATAGCAGCGTTGTCTCAACTCCAGCTTATCTGGAAGAAAAACTGTGATGTTGAGCAAATTTGATAGGAAATTAGAAACCCGAAGAAATGTAATCTCATTCTCGTATGGCCCTATAGCTTCCAACCAAATTTGAAACAAACCAGAGGCTGCCAGACAAGATACGCCCACATTTTGCAAGAAATGGGTAAAAACAAACGCGATTTTTTTATACAATCAGGGGCTATAATCTATAAAGTTATGGCCTAAAATGCGCAAATATCAAAAGGGGCTGAGATCTTGAAATAGAAAGATATGTTTTAAGTTTCATAAAAATCGGATAAAAATTCCTAGAAAGTCCACAACCTTCGTATTACACACTTCCACACAATTTACGTACAAAGAGCCTGCGTGAGCATATTTGAAGGCACAGAACCTTCCCTAGAACTTGTTAATATAATTTTGATGTAACAAATAATTAAAGATTCGGGGGATGACGCAAATAAACGACAGCAATTGATGTTACCGACTGGAGTACAACGCATTAACAGCTACACAGACGATTTTCACCTCTCAGACAATAGCTCTAATGCCGAATAGTTTTTAATACACCCACATGGAAATGTGGTCGTAGATGGTCGTCATCCCCGTCCGTCCGTGCACAATTCTTTTGAACACTTTACAGACAATATATATCATCTGATTGTTTTAAAATTTACATTAGTGGGATAAAGAATCCTATTTAATTTTTGTAATTTTTTTCATCACCTTCTTACACCTCTTGAACGCCCTAACGTCAAAAGTCATCATCCGATCTGTGTGTGATTTATATGCATTCCTAAGTTTAGTGAAAGGAAGGGGTCTATTGAATTTCAGCAATTTCCGTCAATTAGGTCAAGAGTATGGTCATACTTTCACTTTGTTGAAGCTTGTGAATGCTCTTACGTTATAATGCAATCTGTAAGAAATTTATATTCACCGTTTAAATCAGAAAAACGAAAAGCCTATTGAATTTCGGCAATTTCTGTTTATTACCTCTAGAGTTATGGACCTTGTTTCACTCTGTTAGACCTTGTGAACTCTCCAACGGCAAAAGTTATCATGCAATTTGTATGAAATTGATATGCATCATTTAAATTAGTGAAACAAAGAATTTTATTGAATTTCAGAAATTGCTGTTCATTAGTTCTTGAGTTATGGCCCTTGTTTCATTTTGTTGAACCTTGTGAATGCTCAAACGACTAAATTTATCATCCGAAATGTATGAAATTGATATGCGTCATTTAGATTAATAAAACGAAGAATCCTATACTTGTGGTCCTCGTTCCCTTTGTTTAACTTTACAATGTTTCTACATGTTCCCTATGTTTAACTTTTAAATGTTTGCACATGTACACGAGTTAAGATTCATTCTAATTGACAATAACTATTTTTTTAAAACTATATTTTATTCAATAAGAATAGGATTGGGGAACAGGTTAGGCCTATATCACCCCTCTCCCTTCAACAAAACAATATAATTGCAATTAGTTTACTTAAATATATGTATATAGTCAAAAATATTCATATTGTGTTATTAATTGATAAAATTCTGAAAGTATACTAAAAAGGTTATTTGTTATACATAATAACTAATTTTGGTTTAAGGCATGGAAGTGTAAAAATATATAAACAGGATCTAGTGATGGTAATGGTAAATGACGATTACAGTACTTAAAATCTATTACTTAATTCTAAAAAGTTTTGCACCTCAGAAAATATTAATTTATTTTGTTCAAATGTAATATCCGTAGAGCCATACAATAAAAATTTTGTGTTCATATATTCAGTTGGTAATGTCTTTATAGTTGTATTTCGTGCATCTGAATATAAGGGACATATCAGCAGTGATAAGGATCTTCGAAATTATGTCCACATCGGCAGGTTGGAGAGTCGGTTATGTGTCTTACAAATTCATGTCCATTCAGATCACTGTTTGATAAACGAAGTCTTGAATGGATGATTTGAACTTTTCTTTTTCCAATATTGTAATATGAGGGTACCAAGTGATCATGTATTGAGAGTTTATGTTTAAAAGAGAATAACGTATCTGAATTACGTATAGAAAGATCTAGATTGTTCTAAAGTCGTGTAGTTGAAGGAAAGAAAGAATTATAAAATAGATTAGTTTTACAAGAAAAGTATGGTAGGTTTTTATCATTTCGTAAGGAGTATTTACTTTGTTTTTTGTTTAGATTATCATAAAGGTAATCAGGAGTTAAGTGGTTTATTATTTAAAATTTGGGTACCTTCTGTAGGATCTTTAATCAGCATATATAAAGATGTATAATCCGCGAATAATTTTATATTTGACTGTAATTTTTCGACAATATCATTTATGTAGATTTAAAAAAGTAAGGGACCGAGAACCGAGCCCTGCGGAACGCCAGCCGTGACAACTGAGGTACCAGAGGATGCATTTTCGACGACACACAGTTAAATAGTTTTGAAGCCACTCCAATAAGCCTCCTCTAATACCAACAGCGTCCAGTTTTCGACAGAGACGGCATGCCAGACCCTGTTGAAAGCCTTGCTGACGTCGCAGAACACAATTCTCACATAATGGCCGTTATCAATCGCTTTGGAAAAGAAATGGCTTATGTCTATAGGAAGTATATATTGTTTTGAGTGATTTCCTTCCTAATCGGTACTTGAGTGATCTTAAGCAGTTGATAAATGTATGTCCCATTTAAGATTGTTTTGAAAAAAATAAGCCCCAAATGTTTGTGGTGAGATACTTCATTTATTTTAACCGTATTCATGCAAAGAGGAATCGAATCGTGCTTAGGTGTGGTTGAGATTGTTAATGTTTCAGTTTTATCAGGATTAAAGGAAACTATCCATGTTTTACCCCATGTGTATATTCTCTCAATATCTGAATTTAAAATTTGGGTACCTTCTGTAGGATCTTTAATCAGCATATATAAAGATGTATCATCCGCGAATAATTTTATATTTGACTGTAATTTTTCGACAATATCATTTATGTAGATTTAAAAAAGTAAGGGTCCGAGAACCGAGCCCTGCGGAACGCCAGCCGTGACAACTGAGGTACCAGAGGAGGCATTTTCGACGACACACAGTTAAATAGTTTTGAAGCCACTCCAATAAGCCTCCTCTAATACCAACAGCGTCCAGTTTTCGACAGTGACGGCATGCCAGACCCTGTTGAAAGCCTTGCTGATGTCGCAGAACACAATTCTCACATAATGGCCGTTATCAATCGCTTTGGAAAAGAAATGGCTTATGTCTGTAAGTTGGTTAATAGTAGAGTCTCCTTTCATGAAACCATTTTGGAACTTTGTTACTAGTGAGTTGTCGCGCAGGAAGTTAAATATATTCTTGTGTATGCATTTTTCATAAACTTTAGATACTAAACTTAACAATGAGACAGGTCGATAGTTAGAACAATGTGATTTGTTACCTTTCTTGTGTAGAGCCAAAACGTTTGCATGTTTCCAAGTTTGGGGGAAAGATCGGGTATTGAGTGAAAGATTAAAAAGAGAACATAGTGGAATAGAAATTTCTTCAGCAACTGACTTAATTAATTTACCACTAATATTATCGGGACCAGGGGACTTTTATATATGAATACAACTAAGCATATCTTTAACTTCCTGTGAGTGTAATGTTAGTTCATTAATTAAGTTCCCATAGTGACTAGGACAAGGCAGAGGGTGATTAGTATCGTTCAATTTAGTCTGGTTAGCAAAAAATGTGTTCAACGCCTCTGCTTTATCGCGTGGTGTAAATGCGGTGTTGTTGTTGTTAGTGTTGAGTAGTGGGATAGTGTGATGTGATGACCCATTTTCTTTTACAAACAAGTTGACTAGTTTCCACCAGGATTTAGAGCCAAAATTTAAATCGTTGTTTATGTTTTGATCTATTTTTTTCGTAATAGTTATGTTTACAATTTCTTATTAAACAAATGTAATCATTTCTTATTTTCCGAAATGCATTCCAAAGCTCTGTTGAATCCGATTTTTTTTTTTTTTTTTTTTTTTTTTTGGCGGGGGGTTGGGATGGCCTAGTGATCTAGAGTGCCGCGCTTCGACCTCAAGCTGGCCGGTCACCTCTGGCTTGCCGCTGTGGTTTCGATCCGTGGTGTGAGCTTATGTGGCATGGATATCGGGGCGCCTTCTCAACCTCTTGGGTTTCCTCCGGGCACTCCGGTTTCTTCCCACTGCTAAAGACCCCTACGCGCAAGTAAAATATTGAAATAAAATTAAAACCACATGTTAGTCCCAAAATGACCTAGTTTGTGTTGAGTGGACGTTAAACCCCATTTCTCTCTCTCTCTCCGAATTTTTTGCTTTTCTGTGAATTTTGTTCTTCAGTTTACTCATTTTTCTAATTTCATTATTCACCCATGGTTTATCTCGAGGTCTAATAGTCACATTCTTATTAGGGATATTATTTTTTGCAATATTAATCAACTTGTTTGTAAATCTGAAGCACGCTTCGTCAATAGTGTCGCTTGCAATTATGACGTTCCAGTCGGTATTTGTTACATCATGTCTCAGTCCTTCTATGTCCATTTTTGCATAGTCCCATATTAGTCGGTTATAGCTGTGTTTAGGCTGAGAGTGAAATGGAAGTTGACAGTACACAGGGCAGTGATCGCTACAAAAATAATCCAAACAACCGGTTGTCTTGACAAAATTCGGGCACTTAAATCAAGTAATGAATTTCTACCGCGTTCGTTATATCTGGTTGGCGAGTAAATTAATTGAAAATGTTGATAACTTCGTGAATAAAAGAATTTTTTACCTGGCAAATATCAATATTAAAATCTCCCATGATAAATCATTTCGTTATATCATCTAATAAAACCAAACTAATAGAATTTAAAATAGAATAATTTACCGGAGAAGAACTACTGGGAGACCTATAAATGTACTTAAAAATGTATTTTAGTATGAATTTCGATCCAAATACACTCTGCATTGTCAACTTCCAAGTCACAGCGTCTCTTATATTTCAAAGTATTTCTAACATAAACTGCTACACCACTACCCTTGTTAGTTGTTGGTGCTTGGTAAGATTTTAATGGAGACTAAACTATCAGATATATCTGGTTTTAACCAAGTTTCAGATATTGAGAGAATATCATAACTATCTAACTCTGAAACGATCAAATCAATTTTACCCCGGATAACCCTTAGATTCAGATTCACAATCGATAAACAATTATTTTTTATGATAAGGACCCGGATTCTGTTCAATATCACCACAGAGTAAAAGGATAGCGAGTACGCATGTACATATATATTTATACATCTTTTATTTATGTCTTTAATAATACCTATTTTACTACCTGGAGAACCACAATTATAAACATTGCATACGAAAACAGTCATATAAAAATTATCAGTAACCATACAATGTCCAAATAATCTAATATCATAAAACATTTTAATAACACAATGAAGTAAATAAAGGAAATAGTTGAACACAGAAACATATATACACAATGAAGTAAATAAAGGAAATAGTTGAACACAGAAACATATATACAATCTATAATACAAGTGCAGTATGATGTTGTTACTCTACTATTTGCCTGACACACTGTCAGCGTTTGGTGTGGATCAGTCACGTGAGAACTTACCGTTACCGATGCTATGTGTAACGAGCACGTGTTTATGGCCAGATGATTTTGTGTTTTTGTAAGTGCATGCTCCTCGCAGTGTTCGCTTGATTTGGTATAATCGGGTCATTATTTCAGGAATGTGACAAATAAAATCAAATAAAATGGGGTTTAACGGCCTATACTGCTTGGGTTTATCAAGAGTGCGCGAGATGTATGAATTGACTATTAATTAGGATATGGGGGGTCGTCGCAATAAAGTTCCGGTATGTAATAAGTAGATCGACAAAAAAAATATTTAATCATAAAATTCTGACATAAAGTAAAACAATCTATATTCTAAAAGAGACTGTCCATCTGAACAGTAAAATGTGGAAATATCAAAATATAAATATGCAATAATCTCACATACAATTTCATAATGGCTGCAATATTTGTTAATAAAAGCAAAAACAACTAATATAATTATGGTCACAATCACAATGATTTGGTGAGCTTGATATTCTTTTGATAATCAACTTTTCGCAAATTACACTTCTGGATTAGTGTCAATTGCATAACTGATGTTAGATGCTGTGATGGGGTTGATTACGTTTTGGGGTGTAGAAGTCAATATTCCAACATCAAATAGTGATTGTTGACGGGGTGCGGTATTAACTAACGATCCGAGATTACTAGTTGCATTCCGTGGTGTTGCATTTGGTCTGGTCTGTTCGATCTGTGCTTTATTCATTATTTGATGTCCATCAGGCTGAATAAACTGACTCAAATCTTCTTCTAGACTTTTGTCACCTGTCATATGTCCAGCAATTTTTAATTTTCTTCAACTTGAAAAATTCCCTTGCTCTTTTGAGGAGTAGCGACCGTGTTTTTGTCAGAGCTTCATTCACATATACTTTTGAATTATTGGTTAAGTTTTAGGATTTGAGATTACGTTTGTTGCCATATACTGATGCGCGATCTCTATAGCTTATAAAACGTACAATAATATCACGTACGTTACCAGGGTGTGTTCCCACTTAGCCGGCAGACTGTTAATCCTTTGATTGATCTTAAAACTATAGTCTGTTTAAAAGTAGTCACTCAGGAACTGTTCACTAGTGTTCAGCGTTAATGAGCTTTTAATCCCTCTTAATAAAATGGACTATAGTTTATAACACCATTGTTCTAGGATTAACTCTGGATTAAATAAGTATTCTAAAACGAACTAAAGATAGCATAGCTCGTTTTCGACATTCGCCAATATATAAAAAACAAGGAGAAAGTGCAGTTTTTATGTGAATCCAATGCTCAGGTAACCTCATTTATGATATCTTTAGATCGTTTTAGAATACTTGTTTTATCAAATGTGTCTTGGAATTATTCTGTAGATATAAATCCATTACATATGCTTTTTCGAAATTCAAGATTGAATATCGAAAAACGAGCATAAATGAGTTTTTCGACAGCATGATGCGGGATGAGGATTCTTTAAAAGGTTTGATGATTTAGAACAATATTCGAGAAGAACATGTTTAAAGGGTGTGTTCCCACTTAGCCGGCAGACTGTTAATCCTTTGATTGATCTTAAAACTATAGTCTGTTTAAAAGTAGTCACTCAAGAACTGTTCACTAGTGTTCAGCGTTAATGGGCTTTTAATCCCTCTTAATAAAATGGACTATAGTTTATAACACCAATGTTCTAGGATTAACTCTGGATTAGCGGCAAAATTTGACATCAAAGCCTGCCGGCTAAGTGGGAACACCCCGTTTAAAGATCACAGGTATTAAAGAAAATCCCCATGAAAATACAGACGATATTGTATTAAAATTAATAAACAGTTACATCTTGGTAGACAAGAACAGCCAGCCAATATCAAAAGATCAAATAGGACCCACTCATAGGGTAGGACCCAAAGGCACTGGTAACGGGGTGTTCCCAGTTAGCCGGCAGGCTTTGATGTCAAATCTTCCCGCTAATCCAGAGTTAATCCTAGAACAATGGTGTTATAAACTATAGTCCATATCTTTTTTAAGACTAAAACTGTATTGATTTTAACAAATTTAACTTTTATTAAATAACATTAAATAGCTTACACATATAAAAATATATTGATTTTAACAAATTTAATATTTATTAAATAACATTAAATGATTTACACATATAAAAATGCATTACAATGTACACATTTAACTTTTATTAAATAGCATTATATAATTTATAAATAAATGCCTTACAACATAACAATCATTTTACAGCCCCACTAAATAGGAAATATTTGTTCCATACCCATTTACACTTAAAGAGCCATTTAATAACTGTGTTTTCAAATGTTCAATTCTTGTATCAAGTTGTCGATATTTCTTAACTCGAGGCCATTTGGTACCACCAAATAATATCTGTGAAATGGTGATTTCGACATAGGATTGTTCTTGTTTTATTAAGTTAATGAACTTGCAGAAAATTAGGATGGCATGCTGTCATTTTATTCAACTTAGAATGCCAACCTTCTACGTGGTTGGTAGTACGGGGCCCTGTTGTATCAAAATGGTTCCACACATTACGGCCATTGTTATCAACCCACTGCTCCGTCATATAATCAGCGAACCGCCCTACTTGTGGAATGTTTAAATCTACAGCTTCCAAAGCAAAGAACCAAAAATCCTCGATATCACACATTCTTATCAGTGGCAAAGCTGATGCGTGGCGTACAAATTGTCTTATAAGAGGGTTGTCCCGGAATAATGTCTGGAGTCCACAACGTTGAACAGCTTTCCAAATCGCCTGGCGAAAATGAAACATGCACCCTTTAACATCAGAATTATAAACAATCCTTGCGGCATTTTGTGCTGCGGTCTCAAAATCGGTAAATATTGTTGATGGGTTCTATCTAATATTATCTGAAACATTTGTTCGTAGGTATCCTGTCGCTTATTTGCTAGCAAAGCATACACGAGTGGATACATTTTTCCATCTATCATTGAATGAACTGAATATATCTGGTAAAAAAGCTGTGGGCACATACTAAATGTTCCGTCATAAAAATACGAATCACTGCCAGCGAGAAATCGTAGATTTTCATCTGTTGCAAATATGCACATATTTCTGTCTGAAAAAAGCAGGAACCGGTCACCATTAGCTGTAGTTTGGTATGATTCTGTAAGTTCTATGTCCTGGCGTTCTTTAGGTAATGTTGGTAAAATTTTTGATCGTGAGCGGTATATGGCGGAATGGATGGAATAAAAAGTTGGCACAGACTGTATAACTTCAGTAACTTCCTCAGTTCGTAGACCGGAAACAATATAAACAAATAGACATATAGAACTTACTCAATAGAAATAATATTTTATTTTCAGTTTGGAAATAACGTTCAAGATTAAATGGCACAATTTACTTACTAGTTATTTGTTCTTGATAAATACTTGGCATTGGTCTGTGGTCAGTTTTTACCAAATCCATCATGGATGACAAAAACGTATCAACTTTAATCTTTACATTATCTGGTTGATGATTGTGTTCGGATCCAACAGTGGTAAGAACATCATTCTTGGTGTTTACAGTAGCTGGACAAGTTTTTGTTGAACATTTCCAATGGACGGCATTTGGTCTGCTTGACGTTATACTGAACTTGTAACCATTGTGTATTAAATATCGGCCACCTCGATTATTGGAGATAAAGCGAATATTAACCTGAACGTTTGCCATTTTAAAATAAATATAATTTCGACACAGATCGACCATCTATTTACATTAATATAGTGAATTGAATTCATGTTTGAAATCATAACGCCGGCATGAACTGTGTTCAAAATGTCATTAATTAGTTGGTGTAGAAGTCAATATTCCAACATCAAATAGTGATTGTTGACGGGGTGCGGTATTAACTAACGATCCGAGATTACTAGTTGCATTCCGTGGTGTAGCATTTGGTCTGGTCTGTTCGATCTGTGCTTTATTCATTATTTGATGTCCATCAGGCTGAATAAACTGACTCAAATCTTCTTCTAGACTTTTGTCACCTGTAAGTGGCTTAACATAAATTCGGCCATCATATGTCCAGCAATTTTTAATTTTCTTCAACTTGAAAAATCCCCTTGCTCTTTTGAGGAGTAGCGACCGTGTTTTTGTTAGAGCTTCATTCACATATACTTTTGAATTATTGGTTAAGTTGTAGGATTTGAGATTACGTTTGTTGCTATATACTGATGCGCGATCTCTATAGCTTATAAAACGTACAATAATATCACGTACATTACCAAATATTTCCTATTTAGTGGGGCTGTAAAATGATTGTTATGTTGTAAGGCATTTATTTATAAATTATATAATGCTATTTAATAAAAGTTAAATGTGTACATTGTAATGCATTTTTATATGTGTAAATCATTTAATGTTATTTAATAAATATTAAATTTGTTAAAATCAATATATTTTTATATGTGTAAGCTATTTAATGTTATTTAATAAAAGTTAAATTTGTTAAAATCAATACAGTTTTAGTCTTAAAAAAGATATGGACTATAGTTTATAACACCATTGTTCTAGGATTAACTCTGGATTAGCGGCAAAATTTGACATCAAAGCCTACCGGCTAACTGGGAACACCCCGTTACCAGTGCCTTTGGGTCCTACCCTATGAGTGGGTCCTATTTGATCTTTTGATATTGGCTGGCTGTTCTTGTCTACCAAGATGTAACTGTTTATTAATTTTAATACAATATCGTCTGTGTTTTCATGGGGATTTTCTTTAATACCTGTGATCTTTAAACGGGGTGTTCCCACTTAGCCTGCAGACTTTGATGTCAAATTTTGCCGCTAATCCAGAGTTAATCCTAGAACATTGGTGTTATAAACTATAGTCCATTTTATTAAGAGGGATTAAAAGCTCATTAACGCTGAACACTAGTGAACAGTTCTTGAGTGACTACTTTTAAACAGACTATAGTTTTAAGATCAATCAAAGGATTAACAGTCTGCCGGGTAAGTGGGAACACACCCTTTAAACATGTTCCTCTCGAATATTGTTCTAAATCATCAAACCTTTTAAAGAATCCTCATCCCGCATCATGCTGTCGAAAAACTCATTTATGCTCGTTTTTCGATATTCAATCTTGAATTTCGAAAAAGCATATGTAATGGATTTATATCTACAGAATAATTCCAAGACACATTTGATAAAACAAGTATTCTAAAACGATCTAAAGATATCATAAATGAGGTTCCCTGAGCATTGGATTCACATAAAAATTGCACTTTCTCCTTGTTTTTTTATATTGGCGAATGTCGAAAACGAGCTATGCTATCTTTAGTTCGTTTTAGAATACTTATTTAATCAAATGTGTTTAGGAGAAATTCTGAAGATATACATGACTAAAATCTGTATTTGTGAGTTTCATCAATATCAAAAAACAAGGAGAACGAGCATTTTTTATGTGAATCCACTGCTCAGACTTCCTCTTTTGCGACATATTTAGTTTGGTTTAGCACATTGATTTTATCAAATGTGTTTTGGAGACATTCTGTAGATATACATCCATCAAATCTGCTTTTTTGAGATTTAAGTTTGAATATCGAAACACAAGTAGCTCGTTTTTCGACATTTAATTTGCCAATATCGAAAAACGAGCTAGTTCTTTTTCGTTATTCGCCAATATCAAAAAACGAGTAGCTCGTTTTTCGATATTCACCAATATCGAAAAACTAAACTCAGCTAACTTCACACCGCCGTTTTGTATGGCTGTCGGTAAACAACGAGTACCCGGCCACTTTAATCATTTATCGTGAAGATACAATCTAACAGTTCAGAATGGCTGCATGTACTTTATGTGCTGCGTCAATTGTAACTGAATAGAAAATGCCGTCGTTTGAAGAAGAATTGTTTACAAAGTGTGGTGTTAGCAGACAAGTTGGACTTTCTTTGCAAAATAAACAAGTACAATATTTGTTTTTCTTTCCAGAATGGACGTTCGCCATTAGCATTTAAAGATAGACGGGGTCAACAGTTAATGAACCATTTGCTTGAGTATCAAAGAGAACAGGTTGGCAATTGTGTATATAAATGTACTTGAAAGTTTTCTGTATATTTTTAAGTGGTCTATCATCCTACCTGTGTTGATATATTGAGCAGACAAATTTTGTAATTGGCGAGGTGGGGGTCAGACATAAACCAAAAGAAAAAATGTTAGATTTTGGGACAATAAGGCAATGGGTGAGGTAAAAAAAAAACAGTGTTAGAGTTTGTGCCATTGAACGAGCTAAACTGAGCCCCTTGGTCTGCAGTTTATATTAGCAATTCGATTACACCTTTCTAATTCGTGTTTCGGATGACATGCATCGGCTTATCTTTTCCCGGTAAGATCACAACATCAATGTTGATTTAGATTGACAAATAATTCGTGTTTTCAATGTCGGAAGACTGTGGATGATATTGACTTCAAGACATAGCTACTTTGATATGCAGTGTGAATATGAAATACATTTGATAACAAGCGGTTGCCATGCAATAGACGCCCACATTTTTTTTGAAAGAGATGGGCAGTGAACAAGCTCAAAAACTGTGTTTTTCGTACAATCACGGGTCATAATCCACATAGACACGGACTGGCGTATCGACAGGAACTCAGAACTTTGGGATATAATCGGACAAGCGATTTCTCGTACACTAGGGGTCACAATACAAGAAGTTAGTGTACATAAACAGATATATTGATTAGGCTTTCATATTTCATATGAAAGTTTGGGGTTTTTTTGTGAAAATTTCAATTTTTGAAAGATAAACAATGCTACCACTACCAGTAGTAAAGTATTATTCAACATTCTGCTGGTCATTATGCTCAATAGAATCATTTTCAATTTGAAAGCCCTGTCTCAATCTTCTCTGTCAAATGTTGGGCAAATATATCAGGGATATAGCATGATGGCATAGCGTCTGAAAACGAACTTTTGGTGAGATTTTTGCATATGTTACAAATGCAAAAGTCTCACTAAAAATTCGTTAAGCTAGTACAAGTGGGCAAAAACATGATTACAGTGCCCACCAATTCCTCTTTTACATAAGCAGTGGGCGGTACAGATCTCAGTAAATTTACCATTATCAGATTCCAAACCACTAGGCTCTTTTAAAGTTTTTCTTCATTGAACGGTGATACCTAGTTTTAACATGATTAGGCTACTAATATCTTTCACAGAACCGATGCATACATCGTAGACTTAGTTTTCACGGAAAAATTTGTAACTCTTTTCTCCGACGTAAGCGAACTAATTTTAGGGGAGTTTCTTGGGGATTTGGTCATTCTTTGGAATACATTGGCAAATGATTGTTTTGTTGTTATTTTAATAAGAAATACTTTTTCATTTACAAAGCACTAACTAACTTGGTCAGGCCATGCTTTTTATTCGCCTAGATTAACCAGTACAGTTATTGCATCAGAATGTATGTGACAACTGTGACAGGATGATGTCACTTGACCTAAATAGAGTGTACCGTAGAAGTTAAAGGGATACACACACTCAGTTGCTTTTATGCAAATGTTATACCATTACATCTCCCTTCCTTTAAAGATGGGGGGTTGGGATGGCCTAGCGGTCTAGAGTGCCGCGCTTCGACCTCTAGCTGACCGGTTGTGGTTTCGATCCCTGGTGTGAGCCATGTGGCATGGAGATAGGGGCGCCTTCTCAACCTCGTGGGTTTTCTCCGAGCAGTCCGGTTTCCTCCCACTGCTAAAGACCCCTACGCGCAAGCGAATTATTGAAATAAAATTAAGCCATATGTTAGTCTCGAAATGACCTGGTTTGTGTCGAGTGGACGTTAAACTCCATACCAGAAAACAACCGGAAAACATCATGTTATACTGAATACCGGAAAACACTAAATACCGGAAAACACTAAATACCGGAAAACACACTTAATACCGGAAAACACCATAAATAGGTAACCTGGAGCCTGATCCTCTGTGTACGTGGGTTAGGGTTGGGATTAGGGTTAGGTTTTTCCGTTGTGAGCTAGGTTTAAGAATTTGGGGGAGAGGTTAAATCTCCACATAAGCACTGACCTAGGATGATGCTTTTCTATTTCTACGATATTCTACACGATCACTTGACCTCGGAGCTACTTCGCGTTGCACTATAGCTCGCATTGACCACACGCTGACTTACCCTGTATGAAAGTAGTTGGCCATTTCATAGAGAATCAGAGATTTACAATATGGAAAATTCACCAACTTTGACTTATGATTTTGCATTGAATGAAAAGAGGTGAAAGAGATTTATTTCTTATATCGATAGAGGGTGGCAAGCTGTGCATAAAACCATTTCGATATTTTGAATTTGACCTACCCCGCATCATAGAAAATACGGCTAATCTTCGAAGGTGTATATTTTCTACTTTATTCGCCATATGTTAAATTTTGCTGACCATTACTCCCAGAGAATAGAGGTGACCTTAAGGTCTTTAGATTGGGGCACAGGAAGACCCCCACTAACTGTATCTCAATAACGGTTCTTCTGGCTGTGAAGCAGTCTTGGGGCGTCCATAAAATCCCCCCGAGATGAATTCGATCTGCCGACCGCCCATCCTCCCGATTCTGCATGATTTTGTATGGTTTTCTCATAGAATGACACTTAATACACAGGAATCTGACCTTCTATCCGTATATATATGCATAAACCATGTCGTATCAGACAATATATAATAAAAAAAAGAACAGGAATGCAATGCCTTTTGAAGGCTCGATTTTACCTGCTCTCGCTTCGACTCGGTTTTTTTCAACAATTCGTAATGCCAGTCTTCAAAAGGCATTGCATTCCTGTTCTTTTTTTATTATATATTGTCTTGTACGACATGGTATATGCATATATATACGGATAAGCAGGTTTTTATGGGTCATCCTCAAGAGGCTGGTCATACATGACATCATTACTTTTTCTCTCATCAAAACTTTCACATCTTATCATCTTATTATCATGTAACTCCATATTATCACCTCTATTGTCATGTTTGATATGCCTCTTGGAAAAATAAATAAATAAATAAATAAATAAATAAATAGAAGGCCAGATTCCTGTGCTGAATACGAACCTCCAGCTGTCAAATAATGCTTCACTATAAAGTATTTGCCTATCGCTCTTTGAATATACGAATACTAGCTATTTTACTGGCAGATATATGATTTAGAAGAGATAAAACCCTCTACGTTTGTTCAAAGAAATATGTCGCTATCAGACAAAACCTAATTTCTGAAAATAGACTACTTTCAATTTATTTATTTAATACTAGATCAAATTAACCAATTATATATTATATAAAGAGACACATAACGCGCACGCGAATTCAGTCATCGAGCGGTTTTTATACGCCCACATTTTCATGTGGACGTATATTGTCGTCGCCCCGGTCCGTCCGGACGTCCGTCCGTCCGTCCGTCCACAATTTGTTTGTGGACTCTCTACAGGTCACAATTCTTATCTGATTTTGACGAAACTTGAAATATAGGTTTATCCCCAAAAGATCTCGGCTGCTTTCGATATTGGCATGTATCGGACCAAAACTTCATGGATTATGGCTCCTGATTGTACGGAAAATCACGTTTCTAGCTTGTGGACCCTATAGAGGTCACAATTTTGAACCGATTTTGATGAAACTTGACATGCATGTTTATAACCCAAAGATCTTGGTTCCTTTCGATATTTGCGCCTATCGGAACGTAATTTCCTGAATTATGGCCCCTGATTGCCCGAAAAATCACCCTTTTTTAGCTTGTGGTACCTCTGGGGGTCACAATTATTATCCGATTTAAAAAAAACGTTTGATTATATTACCGTTACACCGTAACGAAGGTTGAGTTCGAATTTCGGGAAAATCGGACCAAAATTGCCATACAAAATGGCCGCCGTTTGTACGCGAATACTGTTAAAAAATGGTATATCATGGTTGTGGACCCTGTATAGGTCACAATTTTAATTCGATTTTGATGAAACTTGAAATGCATGGTTATAACCCAAAGGTCTTGGTTCCTTTCGATATTTGCGCATATCGGGTCGAAACTTCCTGAATTATGGCCCCTGATTGTCCGAAAAATCGCCTATGGTCCCTCTGGAGGTCACAATTATTATCCGATTTAACAAAACGTTTGACTCTATCACCGTTACACCCTACGGAAGGTTGAGTTTGAATTTTGAGAAAATCGGACCATAATTGCCAGACAAAATGGCCGCCGTTTGTACACATTTCTAGGTTGTGTACCGTCACACCATAATCATTGTCAGCTTCGAATTTCATGAATATCAGACTGGAACTGACCAACAAAATGGCTGCTCCCAATACAGTATGAAATACAGGACTTAATGATGTAGGAAAAATCACTTTCAGTATTGCTTGTTCTCTATCCATCTCTCGAAAATGTGGGCGTATCCTGCCTGGCAGTGCCAGCCCATCTTTCTTATTGTATACATGTTTCCTCAATTCTCCGTTGTGTTATGGTGTTACGACAGAATGCCGTTTTCCCGTCTTATTTAGTCCAAGTCTGTAATTTGAACGTAACGTAATCCAAATCTGAGTTTTATACTCAACCATTGTTATGCAGAAAAAACGCCATGTTGTTTGAAGACCATGCATTTCTAACGCCTGTTACCCCCTCACAAGTTGCAAGTTTACTTGAGAATCATGTAAAAGTGTAAATAGATATCGCAGATCCTTTCCATATTATTTTTATTCACTGTCAAGTCATAATTATGTCAAATTTTAACGATTTATTTTCGTATGTTCTGTGTTTTTCCCCCACGCAAAATCGTTAATGCCGTTATTGTTTGTGTCACGTCTGCTAGTGCTACACGTAACTTTGGATGTCTTGAAACTTTGCAAACAGTTTGAAAAATAACTGAGAATCATTAATCTGTTTAAATTTTAAAAATCGGTTCAAAACTTTTATTTTTATAGATGGTTTTATATACGGCGTTTTGCAAAATTCCGTCAAAAACGGGCAAAACTGGTAAAATGATAATTTGACTCACTAAATTACTTTGGAGCACGCTCAGATTTTACTCACATGTTCTAGGTATACACATTAACTAAAATCAACCACAAAAATATTGTTTATAACATTTATTTGGACATAACTGAAAGGAAATTGGACATATTTCGTACAGAAAAGTAATAAAAATAACTATGAATAATACAAAATCATAAAGAAAATCATTAGATCTCAAAAATTGGTTTTCTGATTATAGAACAATAAAATCAAACTATATATAATAGGAAATATGTTTTCTTAGACCAGATATTAAATAAAATATATGAAATTTAATAAAAGGAAATGAAACAAACAAAAACCTATTACATTTGGGTAGACCTACGTGTATGTCTAACTATACATATTTACTAAGTTTGAATGAACAATAAAACTATTTCAATAATTTTTAATGGGGACAAAAGTATTGGAAATCTTTCTTATTTCTGACTGGAATTGAAAAAAAATAACAATAAGCTTATATATAATAACAATAACTGAAAAATACATTGGGAAACTGGTTTGCTTTCGGATGTTGAAATAATAAAATCAAACAAGAACTTTAAGTTTTCTCTCAATAATTTTAAAATAACGTTTCTTTTTATAGGCTATACTTTATAATGATTTCAAGTTTTCTCTAAATAATTATAAAGTATCAAAAAATTAAACTTGATAAATAAATCATATACCAACAAAACCGATATAGCCTATACAATAAAAACAACAAAGCTGCCCAATTTCAATCAAATCTTTACCAAGTTCTAGGAACCTGAAAAATTATAGTAAATTATATTAGATATGATTAAACAATATTGATAAACAATGGTATGATAATTAATGCATATGAAAAGACTGGCATACGGCCATTCGCCGTGCGATGAAGAATATTTTTATTTACCACGAAACTAAAACATACAAATCAAACTAATTTTATTTCTTTCGTAAATAACAAATTGAATCTCAAAGAATTAAAATTGTTAATATTTCAAGTATTTTCTCGCATTTGCACGTGTGTAACGGTCGTCTAACTGTAATTTTATATAGTCTCGATCAGCGGTACTTCTCAGTGTAAAGCGTAGAGCGAATAGTTGTCTGAATGATAGACACTACATTTGACGGTATGGCCGATAAAATTTCGGTCATCTCAGAACAATTGAATTTTTATAACTTTCACGTCCACTTATGGAAATAAATGAAGGTGGATCTTATCAAGGCATATTTTGTCTATAATTTAGAAAGGTTTTTTCCCCTCCGCATCTTCCACGAAAAAAGTTACAAAATTCTAAACTTTTCAACCGGAGAAAAAAAATATTCTTACCTTGTTATATGTGACAAACTTTCCATGGGGAGCAACCTTGACATCTTATCTAACTGTTTTCGGTTGAATGGAACCGGTATCAATTGCAGGAAATCGACACGAGGCCATAATGCAAGACCTACTTTTCGCGAAAAAAATGCGCCATATTTGTGACCGCCAATTAAGAAAAACGAGTTACGTCCCCTTTTTGGTTGGCACACGCTAGATGATGCATTGCATATATTATGGGTCGTTTTAGTGCCAGCAGCACTTTCCAATACTTCTCACTTATTAGTTGTGTAGAACGCAAATAATTTGTTACAATGTTTATTGTAAATACATGCATGTGTATTTTTATCTTTTCAGTGAAACCGTTCTGAATCTATCGTTCGTTCGTTCATCGATCATGTATTAATCGTTCATTGGGGTTTCACACTGCGTAGCTTGTGTGAAACACTATTGTTTTTGTTCGGATTATTCTCATTATTAGGCCTTCACCATTTTTATGGTGAAAGGCTATTGTTATTACGTACTAAGATTATTAGGCTTTCACCATTTTTAATGGTGGAACGCTATTGTTATTACTAAGATTATTAAGCTTTCATATTTCATATGAAAGCTTATTGTTTCTGTTAAGATTATTAAGCTTTCATATTTCATATGAAAGCTTATTGTTTCTGTTAAAATTGAATATATTTTCAAAACGTTTTACGAATTCGAAATCACCGAATTTTACGAAAAAAAAAAGATTACAACTTTCTGGTTTTTTGACCGATTTTATTAAAAAAAAATTCTTTAGGTACCTTGAAAAAAATCATTTTCGTCTGCAGTTTCAGATTTTCGAATTTCGAAAGTTCGTCGCTGTGATTTCGAACCGGAAGTTATGACCAATTTTACAACTTCTTTAATAGTTGTACGATTTTCATGAAATTTAGTATGTAAGTAGATCTTACTGATGCGACTTCAAAAACATATTTAGAAATTTTCTAAGTTATCTCCCCTTGATGAAATTAAGGATCCTTTTTTTTTCAAAAAAATCAACGAAATATAGGTCAGAATGCCTTGAAATTTGTTTTGTATACTAGTTTAGTAATTACGGAATAGTGCACAAAATATAAAGTTTGTCGATCAACCGGAAGTGCCACCATCTTGAAATGTGAAAAATCTACAGGGCTTTTTTGATATTTTACTTACAGACACAGGAGTTATATTTTCTGAATCCTTGAAAGAATGCCTAAAAAACGTTCAGAGTAGAATTTTGATTTAGCTCAACTGATGGTCACCATTTTGAATTGAATATGAAAAACGTTGAAAAGTCTACGTTAACGAGCTTGTAAATAAACACAATAGGCCGTAGTTTTGTCAATTCGTCTAGTATTTCTTAAATTAATGCATTTCGAGATAGCCTGGCTCATTGTCGAATTATTGGTATTTGAATATTTCAAAATTTCAAATTTCGCCTTTGACGTTTTCAGTGCCGACAAAGTTGTTTACGAATGAAAAAATCCCCAGAAACGGCTTGGAAATACTCGGAATAGGCCGTCATTACCCGTGAATACATCCCCTATTTCCGAAATTAATGCATTTCTGGATAGCCTTATTCCGTGCGTGAGTGGTGACTTTGGAATGAATATATTTTAAAAATGGTTTATGAATCCAAAATCACGGAATATTACTGACAAATACCGTTTACCTATCCTATACTGGTAATACACTAATATAGAGATAGACTACATTAGATGTAGACCGCAGTTGAACATTGTGACAATTAAAGTGCCTCATAAATAAGTTGTGAAGGATATGTCTCTATTTGATAATAAATTAAACCTGATAATGTATGAGCCTAAAAATCAAATGTATTTCCGAAAAACAATGGTTTACTAATTAGTGATTAGCATTTAAAATTACATTGTTTGTTTAAGGTAGCAATAGTCAGTTTTAACTGTTTAGCCAATCATATGACGTCGACGTTTTGGACTCGGTTAGGTGACATTTCGGACTTGTGTAACTGACGCTTCGGACTCGGGAATAACTTGAACACAACTGTCAAATCAATTTATAATCAGCCAAACAACATAGAGCACACGGAGTCGTTTATAACGCACTTACGAAAAGAATGATTTATTTGTTTATATCTGTACTATCTATAGTATATAAAAAGTTGCTGATGAATTTATTGGAAATAGGCCAATTCAAAACACGAAAGAAAATATTTATTAACATAAAACACATGGTTATTAAGAGGTCCCACGATACTATATATCTTATAAATTTTAAACAGTCTTTTAATTATTCATCGGAGCATGAAACGTCGCTAAGTAAGTCCGAACCGTCGTTATACTGATTCCGAAAGGTCGTTTGTGTTGGGTCCATAATGACGCGAGACCGAAATGTTGTACTATCTTTATGGTGGGCAGCCTATGGCCGTCGCATTTGTACCATGGACCTTAGTACATGCAAAGGCCAATAGTTAAAGACAAAAGAGGGATGGTATAGGCCTATCCTGAAGTGAAGACCTTCTTGTCTTTTCCTAACAAAATACTACGATCACCGATCAACTAAATGACTGAAAGTTAGTGACAGAGTCAAAGAGGGTTAAAACATGTCCTGCCAAATGAGTGTGTTTGTTCTAATCGAACTAATGACTAAAAAGGACAAAAACAAAAACATTGCGGAACTAGTAGTAGAGGTGCGAAAGTACAATAGTGCCAACACACTGTTGGTATATTTAGGGCCTACTGTAAAAAGAATTGTAGAAAACTGGTGGTACCGGTACCGGTAACCTGTGAAACAGGTTCTGATAAATTATTACAAGGAGCAAAAAAGGAATGGAGAATACTAGTTAAAGGTAATTATTCTGTTATTATATATTTACGCCCACATTTTCATGTGGACATATAATGTCATTGCTCGTTCGCAAATCATGTAAAAATATAGTATATCAAGGTTGTGGATCCTCAAGTCTTAGTCTAGAGGCAACAGTTTTGATTTGATTTTGATGGAACTTGAAACGTGTCTCTTTATGTCCCAAAGGCGAGGGGGGTGGATGGCCGTATGGTTAACGAGCGTGCGCACGCTGTATCATATGGTCTGCCATTGAGTCAACTGGAATGGTTTCGAATCCCTGGTTGTACGTGGCAAGGAGTAGGGTCGCCTGTCCTACTTTGTGGGTTTTCTCCGGGTACTCCGGTTTCCTCCCACTGCTAAAGACCCCTACGCGCAAGTGAATTATTGAAATAAAATTAAACAATATGTTAGTCCCAAAATGACCTAGTTTGTGTCGAGTGGACGTTAAACCCCATTTCTCTCTCTCTCTCTTTATGTCCCAAAGATTTTAGTTCTGTTCGCTAAAACTTGAAATGTGTGTTTTTTATAACCCAAAGATCTCTGTGCCTTTCGATATTCGCGCATATCAGGGTGCAATGTGATTAAACACAGATCATATTTTGTTTCGTTTTTTCATAATCATAGTTCAAAATTTCATTTTACTTGTCTTTCGATATTCGCGCATGTCAGGGTGCATTCTGATTAAACACAGATCATATTTCGTTTCGTTTTTTCATAATCATAGTTCAAAATATCATTTTACTTGTCTTTACTACGTTAGGATCTGGAAGAGTTATCATTGACGTGTCTTGGACGGTGTGAGGGATAAGCCAACGTTATGGTGAACTTTAGGCATGTTTTGAACTGAACTGTGGGTAATCCATAGTAGAAACATCAAGGCTGATTGGTTAATCAAATGTCTAACATCATAGGATAGAGTCAAAAACCACACGTATGACCTCTGACACAAGAGTTCGCTACAACCGGTCAGATCTTCAAATAGTGCAGGCCATCGAAAGTATAAAAGAACGAAACGAAATATAGATCTGTATATCTAATCAGATTGATCGGGGTGTAACTTCCTTGATTATGGCCCCTGAATGCGAAAAATTGCTTTTTATACACCCACATTTTTATGTGGACGAAAGTAATCGTCGCCCCTGTCTGTCAGTCTGGACGTCCGGCCACAAATGTTTGTGGACACTCTACAGGCCACAATTTTAATCCAGTTTCAATGAAATTTGAAATATAGGTTTCTCTTTGCCGGGGGTGCAGGGGGTTCATTGCACCCCCAGAAAAATATGGTGACACCCCCCCCCCCCAAAAAAAAATGACATCCTTTCAATTATAAAATAATACACTTAATTATGATCACACAATGATGCTCTTAAGGCACTGATCAGTCTGTTGATTTGAAGGGTGCCTGGTTCGTTTGCTTTGATCCAAACTTTCTTATATCACTTATGTGAAGGCTATGGCGTGCCACAACATGCGCTGATCCAAAAGGTCGGGGCACCAGGAGCACATGCCCATCCTTAAAAAATCTGCTGCCCCCGAATAAAATTGACCATATAAAATAGAAAATCAACTCTTCCAATTCATCAGAGTAGCCGAAAAATGTGTTTCCAGCAGCGTTATTTTTCAAACTTTTCTGAAATTGACCAAGAGGTCAATGTTTTCATTTAATTACTGTTGAATTTCGGATTTTTGAAGATTTCAAGAATGAATGAATAAAATTCTGCATTAAGCAGAATGAAGTGTTTTATGAGTGAAATTTTGCACGGACAAAGGCGCTACAACATACTCATATTTACGTTCTGATCGTCTACACACTGTTCCTAACAGCCAACCCCACCCTCCACTGGCACCAAAAAAATCACACTAAATATTTAAAAAATATCTAGTTCTAATAATTACAAGCTGAGAGTACAACCAATCAACTTGTTACTCTATCCATATATTCATTTTTTCAGGTACACGATTTTGATCCTGTGTCTATTAAAGTCTTGTACCATGCCTCGTGTTATAAGAAGACATGTAAACAAGATGTCTCTATGAAGGAGAAACCGACAAACAACGACACCCTCTCATAGAATTGTTTTCTTTATTTTGCAATGGAATATGAATGGACGTGTCCAATTCCTGGCACTTCTAAACTGGACACCTTTGCACAGCTATACAAGTTGGCTATCATAATTCAGACTGCTATTTCATTTGTCAGAGGAGTTGAAACTTGGCCATCACTTTTAAATTTTATTATATGGTGCTGCAGTATGTCTGATGTATTTTCAACAGAAAAATTGAAGCTACAGAGACTTGAAATAGAATGAAAGTGTTATAGCCCTTTAATAAAAAAATTAAATCGATATTTCACCTTTTTTGTCTTTTAACCAAATCAAAGTGGTCGTCATTTTACGATAAATAAAACCTATTTAAGTACATTTAAACAGAATGAAATCTGCATTTTAGGTTTATTTGTATAACTTTGCAAATGTTGTTGTTGTTCTTAGTGCTTAACGTCCACTTTTGTTGCTCTTAGTGCTTATTTCAGCGAATGCACACGGGTCTTTCCTTTGAGGAAACCGACGTATCTGGAATTAACCCACTAGGTTGAGAAGGCGCCACTGTCTCCAAGCCACATAAGCTCACATCAGGGATCAAGCCAGAGGTGATTGGTCAGCTACAGGTCGAAGCGGGGCACTCTATACCACTACGCTATCCCAACCCCCATGTAATTTAAATTGATAAATTGATGGGGTTGACTTGGTGAACAAGGTTAATCCCGACGTGCTATTGTAAGAATATATTGAATGGGGCTTAAAGTCCCACTTTTCACTTTTTTGCAGCAGTTTGAGTATATATGGGTATCGAATATTGGCTTATAGTGAAATGAAATGGGGTTTAATGACCTACTCTTCTACACCCAACCTGAGCTAATACAGTGTGTTATGAGGGAAATTTGGCCCGGGCAGCGGCGCTAAAGCCTACTTTTATATCGAGTTCCAACTGCCAAGGGATCTTTTACGTGCACGCAAATGTATACACAGGACCTCATTTTTTGTCCCATCCGTACGACTAGACTATACACCGCTACGCTATCTCAACCCCCACGTAATTTAAGTTGATAAATAAATTGATGGGGTTGACTTGGTGAACAGGATTAATCCCGATGTGCTATTGTAAGAATATATAGAATGAGGCTTAAGGTCCCACTTTCCACTTTTCTCCTGCAGTTTGAGTAAAAATGGGTATCGTATATTGGTTTATAGAGAAATGAAATGAAATGAAATGGGGTTTAACGTCCTACTCTTCTACACCTAACCTGGGCTAATGGAAGACGGGCATACGCCATACAGTGTGCTATGAGGGAAATTTTGCCCGGGCAGCGGCGCTGAACCCTACTTTTATATCGAGTTCCAACTGCCAAGGGATCTTTACATTCACACAAATGTATACACAGGACCTCATTTTTTTTCACGTCCGTACAACTAGACTCTATACCACTACGCTATCCAAACCCCCACGTAATTTGAATTGATAAATAAATTGATGGGGTTGACTTGGTGAACAGGGTTAATCCCGATGTGCTATTGTAAGAATATATAGAATAAAGCTTAAGGTCCCACTTTCCACTTTTCTCCTGCAGTTTGAGTATAAATGGGTAGCGTATATTGGTTTATAGAGAAAAGAAATGAAATGGGGTTTAACGTCCTACTCTTCTACACCTAACCTGGGCTAATGGAAGACGGGCATACGCCATACAGTGTGCTATGAGGGAAATTTTGCACGGGCAGTGGCGCTACGGCCTACTTTAATATCAATTTCCAACTGCCAAGGGATCTTTTACTTGCGTGCAAATACACGGGACCTTTTTTCCCCATCCGTACGACTAGACAGTTGTCCTTGTCAGGACCTCAGTTCTGCATCAATGACGAGGGGAAACCATGCCGGAAAATTGAGATGAACTTTCTCGACCAATGCAGGAATCGAACACCCGACCTCCAGACTAACGAGCCAGCGTCTACCCACTTAGCCATGTGATCCCCCTGGTTTATAGAGAAATAATTAGTATAGATAAGGTATCTTCGAACAACAAAAATGTATTACAGGTATCTGCATTTTAGCACAATTTTCAATAAAATCGAAACCACGCCAGCTGCCTCAATGACAGACCTTATGATACACGGCGCATGGCTAACCATTCGACCAACCCTGGTAGTAAAGGAACATTACCGTTTCTAATTAATTGGACTGTTAAAATGGGTTCGTCCGTCTGTCATTCTGTCCATCAGTCTGTCCGTCACACTCTTTGGGACACAATAACTCTCCTCTGAAATGAAATGAAATGAGGTTTAACGTCTTACTATCTGCACCTAACCTGGGCAAATTGAAGACGGGCGTCGGGCATACGCCATACAGTGTGCTATGAGGGAAATTTTGCCCGGGCAGCGGCGCTACGGCCTACTCTTATATAGAATTCCAACTGCCTCGGTTTTTCGTCCCATCCGAACGACTAGACAGCTGTCCTTGCCAGGCCCTCCGTTCTGCTTCACTGACAAGAGGAAACCACGCCGGAGGAGATCGAGATGAACTTTCTCGGCCCATGCAGGGGTAGAACACCCGACCTCCAGGCTAGCGAGCCAGCGCCTTACCCACAAAGCCACGCGATCCCCTCCTCCTTATTGAGCTAGAATGTTGCAAACTTGGTGTAAGTGTTTATGAGGTCAATACCTTGATGGACTTCGAAGATGAGCATTTTCTGCTTAGGGTAATCAGAGATAAGCAATTTGATTGGTTGATGCATTGGGACACAATAACTTTAAGTCTAATTAAGTGAGAGTGATGAAACTGGTGTATAGTTTCATTACATCGATAATGAGCGTTTTCTGCTCAGGGTAAGCAGAGCGTTAAGCAATTTGATTGGCCGAAACTTTGGAACACAATGACTCTCTTTCTAATTGAGTTAAATATCAAAACTTGGTCGAAGATGAGCATTTTCTGCTTAGGGTAAGCAGAGATAAGCAATCTGATTGGTTGATGCTTTGGGGCACGGTAACTTTGGTTATAATGAAGTGAGAGCGATGAGCAATTTGATTGTTCAAGACTTTGAAACATAACAACTCTGCTTTTAATTGAGGTAGATGTTCACTAGGTCTTGACTGAGTTCAATAATTAATATTTCGAGCTGAAGCTAAGCAGAGCTAATCAATTTCATTGGTCGATGCTTTGGGACAATATAATCTTGATTCTATCTGATAGAGAGTGATGAAACTTAGTGTATAGTTTGATTTCTCCATACTTTTGAAAAAAAATAAATGTGCGATTAATTAATATGTGTCATCTATTTATTTTGGGATTTCGGCGGGCGACATCAGCCTCACTGTTGGCTTGCTTTTTTTATCACAGGGCTGTCCACTACACCTCATTATATAGCACACGTATGAATGAAAAAAAATATGACAAAAAAACAATGTTAAGTGAATCACTGCCAACATAAATGCCACAGCACCCCCCCCCCCCCATCACCACCATGTTACATTAGTTGTAACTGCCATTTGTCTAGAATCCAGTAAAATGGGTGATTTAAAATTGTCAGAAGTGTATCGAAAATGAAATGAAAAGGGGTTTAACGTCCTACTCTTTTGCTCGAACTGGACTAATGTATCGAAATCCATCGGCAAAGGGATCTTTTACATGCGCGCCAATGTATATACAGGGGCACATTTTTGCCCCATCCAAGGGACTAGTCATATTGTCCTTGTCAGGATCTCTTTTCTGCATTTAGGAATTAAGGAAACTGCTGAAAGTTATGGCCCTTGATCTCTTTGAAATATCTTTTGGACGCCCTGGAGACTACAGTTAATAACCAATTGACTTTAACTTGATACACAGTGTTTAAAGTCACAAGAGGAAGGAGGCTAGATATTTTCAATAATTTCCGATAATAACTGTCAGAGTTATGACCCTTGACCACTTTCAAAATTCAGTTTGACTTTAGATTTATACACGGTGTTTAAGGTCATGAGACGAAGAAGCTTATTGATTTTCAGCGATTTCCGATTAAATTCTTTGAAAATCACACATAACTCTAAAACTAAATGCAAGGAACAGGCCTATTTATATTGAAGCACAACTACTTCCTGTCCTGCGTACGAGAAACTAATAAAAGAGTTAACATACTCTGTATATAATATACTGTTTTGTATTTTTCCCATCTTGTTCTTAAGGTAGATGTAATTTTTCGGATACCTGATAAAATTTTACTTATTGTTTCAATAGATTCAAATACCCCTTTTGCAGTTTATATGAAAGCTTTGATATCTGCTATGCAGATCTAGTTATTGTTTTGTTTTTTTTTTGTGTTTTTCCTGCAAATCGGATTTCACAGAATCTACCCATAGGATGTTTATGAAATTTTTACCTACCCCCCCCCCCCAAATGGGTGGTGGCTGTTGATTAAATATATTTTCAAAACGTTTTACGAATTCGAAATCACCGAATTTTTATTATTATTTTTTTTGTGTATTTTCTGCAAATCGGATTTCTCAGAATCTAACCATAGGATCTTTCTGAAACTTTGACCTACCTCCCCAAAAATGGGGTGCGAACCTTAATTAAATATATTTTCAAAACGTTTTACGAATCCGAAATCACTGAATTTTACGAACGAATGCATTTGACCTACAATGCTGTAACTTTGTGACTATTTGACCTATTTAATTAATTCTTTTTTCTATGAGTACCTTGAGACATTTGATTCAAATCTGCAATTTCGGATTTTCGAATTTCGAAAATTCGTCGCTGTGATTTCGAACCGGAAGTTTAGACCAACTCGACAACTTCTTTAGTAGTTGTACGATTACCATGAAATTTAATATGTAAGTAGACCTTAATGGTGCGACGTGAAAAATGACTTTAGAAATTTTCTAACTTATCCCCCCCTTGGAGAAATTAAGGATCAAATTTTTCAAAAAAAATGAGGAAATATAGGTCAGAATGACCTGATTTTTTTTTCTATACTAGATAGGTAATTACTGATTCGTACACAAAATATGAAGTTTGTAGATCGAACCGGAAGTACCACCATCATGAAATGTGAAAAGTCTCAAATGCTTTTTTTGCTATTTTACTTACAGACTCGGGAGTTATATTTTCTGAATCCTTGGAGAAAGGCTTAAAAAACGTTGGGAGTAGAATTTTGATTTAGGTCAACTGGTAGTCACCATTTTGAATTGAAAATGAAAAATAGAAGCAATTTGAAGGGCCGAGAATTTGGAACACAATAACTTTCCTTCTAATTAAGCTAGAATGTTCAAATATGGTGTAGACGTTTACTAGAGCCCCGTTTACACTTGGCCGTGATAAGCGTGCCGTACTAGGTACGGTACCAGGCCGCGATAAATTTCAAGAAATTGACCCGTTTACATTACTCTAAAATAACCAGTCTCAGAACCGTGCCAAGCACGCCAAATGTGGAACTCTTCACAGAAAAGTTAATTTCAGCCCCTGTACAAATTACCCAGATGAAATTAATTATGATGGCTGATTTGGTTTGAGCAGCCATTTTGACAGAACTGATGACAGAACTGTCAAAGTTTGCAGGAAAAAAGGTCAAGGTTCATTTGGCGCATGCGCAGTAATCCGTACTCAGACTGGTTAGCGTTTACTCTACAAAAATTTAAAGCGAACCGTTCTTAGTACGGTTCCGAGACCACCTCACTTCAGTGGGCCAGATTGGCACGGTACTCAGTACGGCACGCTTGTGTTTTACCCGTTTACACTACAAAAAAATTAACCGCGCCGTACCAGGCACGGTACCTGGCACGCTTAAAATTTGTAATGTAAACGGGGTTTATGTCAATGTCTTGATTGGGTTCAAAGACGAGCATTTTCTGCCTAGGGTAAGCAGAGATAATCAAGCTGATTTGTTGATTCTTTAGGGCACGATAACTTTGGTTATAAAATTATGAAAGCATACATTAATATTTTTCAGCTAATAAGGTTATTTGTTATACATAATAACTAATTTTGGTTTAAGGCCTGGGATTGTATAAATATATAAACATGATCTAGTGACGGTAATGGTAAATGACGATTACAGTACTTAAAATCTATTACTTAATTCTAAAAAGTTTTGCACCTCAGAAAATATTAATTTATTTTGTTCAATTGTAATATCCGTTGAGCCATACAATAGAAATTTTGTGTTGACATATTCAGTTGGTAATGTCTTTATAGTTGTATTTCGTGCATCTGAATATAAGGGACATATCAACAGAAAATGATAAGGATCTTCGAAATTATGTCCACATCGGCAGGTTGGAGAGTCGGTTATGTGCCTTAAAAATGCATGTTCATTAAGTTCACTGTTTGATAAACGAAGTCTTGAATGGATGATTTGAACTTTTCTTTTTCCAATATTGTAATATGAAGGTACCAAGTGATCATCTTTTGAGAGTTTTTGTTTAAAAGAGAATAACGTATCTGAATTGCGAATAGAAGGATCTAGATTGTTCCATAGTCGTGTAGTTGAAGGAAAGAAAGAATTATAAAATAGATTAGTTTTACAAGAATAATATGGTAGGTTTTTATCATTTCGTAATGAGTAATTACTTTGTTTTTTGTTTAGATTATCATAAAGATAATCAGGAGTTAAGTGGTTTATTATTTTATATAAAAATATCAACTTGTGTCTTTCGCGACGTTGCTTTAGAGGCAAAATACCAACTTCTTTATATAGTAAATCATGACTAGTTCCCTTGTGCGTAAGGCATCTAATTGTAATTGTTCTAACTGGTTAGCTAAATAATCCGTGCACCCATCCCAAATAATGTCAGCATAGTCAAAGTGTGGTAAAATATAGGAAGTATATATTGTTTTGAGTGAATTCCTTCCTAGTCGGTACTTGAGTGATCTTAAGCAGTTGATAAATTTTGACACTTTATTGCAAAGACTTTCTATATATATGTTCCATTTAAGATTGTTTTGAAAAATAAGCCCCAAATGTTTGTGTTGAGATACTTCATTTATTTTAACCGTATTCATGCAAAGAGGAATCGAGTCGTGCTTAGGTTTGGTTGAGATTGTTAATGTTTCAGTTTTATCAGGATTAAAGGAAACTAGCCATGTTTTAGCCCATGTGTATATCCTCTCAATATCTGAATTTAAAATTTGGGCACCTTCTGTAGGATCTTTAATCAGCATATATAAAGATGTATCATCCGCGAATAATTTTATATTTGACTGTAATTTTTCAACAATATCATTTATGTAGATTAAAAAAAGTAAGGGACCGAGAACCGAGCACAGAGGTACCAGAGGAGGCATTATCGACGACAACACAATGTGTTCTATCAGTTAAATAGTTTTGGACCCACTCCAATAAGCCACCTCTAATACCAACAGCGTCCAGCTTTCGACAGAGACCGGCATGCCAGACCCTGTCGAAAGCCTTGCTGATGTCGCAGAACACAATTCTCACATAATGGCCGTCATCAATCGTTCATGACTTTATTGAAAAATCGAAGCGTTTCAGCCTTTGAGTAACTATACTTTTCATCTTAAATTTTTTTCTTAAAAAATGTTAATATATTGCCAAAAAAATTTATTTTATATGAAATGTATGTAATTGTATATTTGTATATATGTTATAGTTTAACTATTATTACTCATAATTCTTAATGTATATACTTTTCTTTGTATCGGAGAGGGGTGATATAGGCTCTGTCCTGTTCCCCAATCCTATTCACTAGTTTGAATAAAATATTGTTTAAACAAAAAAAATCAATCGCTTTGGAAAAGAAATGGTTTATGTCTGTAAGTTGGTTTATAGTAGAGTCTCCTTTCATGAAACCACTTTGGAACTTTGTTAGTAGTGAGTTGTCTCGCAGGAAGTTAAATATATGCTTGTGTATGCATTTTTCAAAAATTTTAGATACCAAACTTAACAATGAGGCCGGTCGATAGTTAGAACAATCTGATTTACTGCCTTTCTTGTGGAGAGCCAAAACATTTGCATGTTTCCAAGTTTGGGGAAAAGATCGGGTATTGAGTGAAAGATTAAAAAGAGAACATAGTGGAACAGAAATTACTGCCAGCATTATGGCCCTTGATCACCTTTGAAAATCTTGTGGATGCTCTAGAGTCTACAGTTGGTATCCGATTGATTTTAGAGGTATACACAATGTTTAAGGTCAAGAGATGAGGAAGCCTGTTGCTTTCCAACGATTTACGATAATTACTGTCAGAGTTATGGCCCTTGATCACTTTGAATTTTTTTTTTGTGGACGCTCTAGAGGCTAAAGTTAATATCTGATTGACTTTAATTTTAATACAAAGTGTGTAAAGTTATGAGAGGAAGATTCCTATTGATTTCAAGCGATATCCGATAATTACTGCCAATGTTAGTGCCCTTGATTACTTTGAAAAATCTTGTGGACGCTTTAAGGGCTAAAGTTGGTATCTGATTGACTTTGGATTTATATACAGTGTTTAGGGTCATGAGATGAAGACGCCTATTGATAATTACTGTCAGCGTTATGGTCCTTGATCACTTTGAAAAATCTTGTGGGCCCTCTTGTGGTATCCAATTGACTTCAGGTGTGTGCACAATACCTAAGGTCTTGAGACGAGGAAGCCTATTAATTTCAAACAATTTCCGATAATTACTGCCAGAGTTATGGCCCTTGATCACTTTGAAAAACCTTGAAGATGCTCTAAAGTTAATATCCGATTGACTTGAAATTTATACACATAGTTTAACTTCATATGAGGAGGATGCCTATTATGTTTTGTAGAGTAAATATTCGCTGAGGGTATAACTAGAAACCAAACAAATTCTACTGATTTCTGATCATTACTAATGGGTTGTTACTTGCACTCAGATTTTAGATTCGTAAATGTTTTCAATACTGACCCCCTCCCTCCCAAAAAGTGTGATAACCCTTGTCGACTGCCCGGACGACTTAGCTGCTGTGGGTTCCCTTTTGTGCCAAGACGTTGATTTGCTCCGTTCTTTGTAATTCCTTTTCTTATAAGGTCTTATAATTTTTTATATGTTTTATATTGATACAGAACTTGCGAATTTATTCTCTGATTTCTTTCAAATAAAAATACAGAAAATACGAACTGAACTTGATGATTTAAATAAAACTATTGACTTTAACGCTCATGATTTCGATAAGTTAGAAAACTCTGTTTATTTAGAAAAATTTGACTTGGTTAGTGAATCTTTTGTTTTAAAGTTAATTAAATCGTCTGCTCCTAAATCTTGTTCATTAGATCATATTCCGACTCCTGTTCTTAAGGACTGTCTAGATGAAGTTATTCCAGTTTTCACTAATATTATTAATTCTTGTATATCATCCTCTACTGCTCCCAACATTTTCAAACAAGCTTTTGTTACCCCTTTAATTAAAAAGTCTACACTGGATCCTAATATTTTTAAAAATTACAGACCTGTCTCTAACTTAAGTTTTATTTCTAAAATATTAGAGAAATGTATTGCTTCTCAGATAAAGGCCCATCTAGATGATAACTGTTTGTATGAACCATTTCAAAGTGCTTATAAACAATTTCACAGCACCGAAACAGCCTTAACCCGGGTTTCAAATGATATTTTGATGGAAATTGATAATAGAAAATGTACATTTTTAATTTTATTGGATTTATCTGCTGCTTTCGACACAGTGGACCATCCCATTCTTCTACGTAGACTACAGTTTAAATTCGGTATTTGTGGCTCTGCATTAAATCTTTTAGAAAGCTATCTTGTGGGTAGAAAACAGTGTATTTTAGTTAATTGTAAATCGTCGTCTGAATCTGTTTTGTCATCTGGGGTTCCCCAGGGTTCTGTTCTTGGACCGATTTTATTTACCCTCTATACGTCACCATTAGGTGATATTGTTAGAAAATATGGTCTCAGCTTTCACTTGTATGCCGATGATACTCAATGATATATTTCATTTAAACCTAATTGTCCATCCTCTTTCAATTTATCAAAACTTCAACTTGAGAACTGTATTAGTGAAATTAGAAAATGGATGTCAAAGAACTTTCTAAAATTAAATGATGATAAAACCGAATATTTGTTATTAGGCTCAAGGCATCACTTAAGGAAATTTGCACATGATAATCCCCCTGTTGTAATAGGTAATTGTGATATATTTTCATCTGATTCTGCTCGTAATATTGGCGCAATCTTTGATAGTTTTATGCTTATGGGAGCTCAAGTAAATAATATTTGTAAATTGTGCTATTTTAATATTAGAAATATAGGTAAAATACGTAAATTTGTAACTGAAGAGGCCACTAAGTCACTTGTTAATTCTCTTGTCACTTCTCGATTAGATAACTTTAATTCACTTTTAGTTGGTTTACCGTTAAAGCTTATAGATAAATTACAAAAAGTACAGAATACTAACTAAAAAATGTGACCACATAACTCCTGTTTATACAATTTACACTGGTTACCTGTTAAATATCGAATTGATTTTAAGTTTTTGTTACTTACTTTTAAATGCTTAAATAATCTAGCTCCTGTTTACCTCTCAGATCTTTTAGAACTTTATACACCCGGCCGAACATTACGTACATCAGATAAACTACTTTTAAAGCCCAAAACTATTCAACTAGTCTCTTATGGTCAGCGCTCTTTTAGTTATCAAGCACCTGTTTTATGGGATAATCTACCATTTAGTTTAAGGTGTTGTACATCTCTATATTCTTTTAAAAAAACAACTTAAAACACATTTATTTAATCAGGCTTTTAACCAATCTAATTAAAATATAGATCTATATTTCATTTCGTTTTTTATACTTTCGATGGCCTACACTCATGTAGATCAAACAAGTTATAGTGGGAGCTCACGTTCTATGACGTCAGGTATCAAGCACGGGAGATTTGACCCGATAACGTCAGTCATTCGATTAACCAATTAGCGACCGCCATGCTTTTTAAAATCTAATTTTGTTTTGTTTTGATTTCTATCCGCTGGTGTTAGTATAGACGTCATTGGCTGGTAATATCTACCCACAGTTCCACGCATGAAAAGGCAAACGGTCGATTCGACAGACCATTTGATTGGCTGACCCCTCATTTCAAGCAGAACACGATTTAAATAACAAGTCCTCCAGATCCAAGAGTAGTGAAGACAAGTAAAAACGAAATTTTGAACTATAAAAAACGAAACGAAATTGGATCTGTGTTTTAATCAGATTGGCTTTTAACTGACTCTGTATGCAATCGTTAACATCTTGTTGTTTATTTATGATTACATTGTCACTTTGTAAAGTGCCCCTGAACATGTTATATGAAAGGGTGCACTATAAATATGCTGTAATAATAATAATAATAATAATATTGTAGAGAATGTTGAATATTTATTTAAAAAAAAAACAAAAAAAAAACCCAAACTTTTCAACAGAATTAAATTACTGTGAATGTGAATTTGTTACTTTCGCGGCAAAATATAAGTGCAATATGTATGAATTCAATGAAAAACAATCATTTCTATAATATTCAATACATTGTAATTGCATATCCATGCACTTAATCCTTCCTTAAACTACCCCCCTGAGATGACTAAATATTTGGGTGATTTAGTCGATGATTAAGTACAAGTCAACGTTCGAGAATACCACATTTTATGGTATTCTGGAACAATGATTAACTCAATGATTAGGCTAATCAAAGTTTATAAAAATCTTAGCTTAAAATTTAATCGACGTTTCAGAATATGGCTGGACGAAAAATAAGAGATTAAATCTATGATTAGCACTAATCCACTTTCGAAAATACGGGCCTAAATGTTCAACTGTTCTTCTCGAGGTAGAACAAGTTCGAAGGGACAAAACCCCCCGGATAGAACGTATATACAAACTGTGTAATACTAATCAAGTGGGCGATGAAATCCATTTCATGATATACTGTCTGTCCAATCTTGCGAGATCTAAGACATCATTTCTTACCGTCATGGTTTATTAGATCCCAAACAGTAAGCAAACTAGCGTCACTATTTTATTCGACTGATCACGTTGTATTAAGGAATTTATCTTTGTTTATATCAAAAGATATAGAATCAAATATCGTCTTGTAAATATATATATTTAAAATCGTTAAACATATGTATCATCAATTTAGAACGTAACTTGTAATTAAATTTGAATATTTGAAATTACTTATAGCATTGTCTTACAGATTTATTGTATGTGTACTGTAGGCTGTTGCCTTATAGTTATAAATAAACTGGGTTTTTTTAAATAAAGAATTGAAAATATGCCTAAAGTACACATGTATTACAATTGATTTACAATTTGATGTTTCAGGTTATAAATGAACCCGAACCCGACCCATGGTCAGTACCAATGCCTATGCCCATTATTGGTTATCTGCTAAGTTGTAGTCATCCTAATCATCTTCCATCTTTGATATCAGACAAACAGCCAACGCTTACAACTAATCAACGTAGACGGTCAGTACCAGAGACAAAGATACGTAAAATAGGTTCGAGGTCTGCAAGCATTGCTTCTCATCTAACCAATTTTACAGAATCTTTGCGATCACGATTAGTACAGAGAACTTATCGTCGGCATGTTAGTGCTGATAATGATTACCATCGTATACCTACTGATGACCCAAGACTAGATGATCACCCAGACCATTTTATTTTTAGTGCTGAAGCTGCAGATTTGCTATGTGAAAGGGAGATAAAAAATTCATCCACATGTATAATACAATAAGAATACATGTTTCTGTGTATACCTTGCAGTATGTATTATTAAAGGTTAATGTTAATATTCCAAATATAATTTTGACAGGAGATGTGTAACGATGATTTGAAGAAACGGGAAGTGACGCAAATACTGTAAAAACAAAAGCATCGCAAACGCTGCAATGTACGTCCACATTCCAGTCCAGCTTTGATTGATATGGTACTTTTTAATACCAAGAAAACAAAATATGAAATGGCTGTAATGTGACAAGAGACAAAGAAGGCTAGGTGTTTGTTTTGCCACATTTACAGACAAAATATTAACAAAAAAGTGCGTGTGACACTGTCCCTGGGTTTTGGGCAATTACTAAAAACAATAGGGGTCATTCTTGAGGTATAAGGAACAGATATGCAAAGTTTCAAAAGTATCTGTTAAGAATTACGGCCGGTAGGCGAAACACACGACACACAAACATTGGACGTGGCTCTGTCCCACTGTGTGTAAGAAATGCGGTATGTGTACTTCAAATAAACAAATACAAGAAATGAGCGTGGCTCTGTCGCTGGGGGGTCGGCCATGCGCCAAAAACAAGAGTGATCATCCTTAGGGTATAAGGAATAAGTAGGTAAAGTTTCAAGATGATCACTTAAGAGGTGTGGCATGTACGCGAAACACACACACACACACACATATCCACACACACCAAGTCGTGTTTTTCAACACAAGTTTAGTGTTTCTATTTAACAAAACAGAATTGTGTTGAATCAACATAAACTTGTGTTAAATGTTGAAAACAACACAAACTTGTGTTAAATGTTTATCAAAAAACATAAGCTGGTGTTGAAATTTAAGAACCCTGTGTTGTTTCCATGGGCGTCACACATGGGGGGGGTCCGGGGGGGTCGGACCCCCCCCCCCCCCAATTGTTTTCCTGGGGGGTCTGAATATACTTGGACTCCCCCAAAATTTGGCAAAATAAAGTGCCCGAAATCTAATAAAACACTAATATTAGGACTGGAATAGCAGTAAAACGCGTTTGTGGCAGTTAAATTCTCAAAATTTTCTCCCAAAGGTCCCGTCTTCATGGGTGTAATCGATTGATTGGAATTCGAGTCAGCAAGCCACCTTAATTAGGTAATATTAGACCACTTTGAAATTGCTTTGTTCGTGGGCTGAAATAGCAGGAAAAGGTGTTTGCAGCCGTCAAATATTCCAAAATTTTCTTAGATGGGGGTAAGCCACACTTCTTCGTCTCTCGGGGAAGATCAGTGCCGCTGTTAACATGATAAACGTTGTATTGGTGTGACGTTTTAGTTTAACCCCGTAAAATATGCCAAACAATGTTTACAGAAGACTGTGACTTTAAACAAAATTTATGGGGGTACCCCCCACCACCATTGCGGACCCCCCCCCCCCAATACATATTTCACGGCTACGCCCCTGGTTGTTTCATACAAACCTGTGTATAACCACTAACAAAACCTAGTGTTGTACTTTACAGTGGGCCACTGTACTTCGCGCATGACTCTCCCAAGATAAATGTTACCTGAAAATAGAAAGAAGAGCCACCAGAACAAAACATTTAAAACATATTAAACCTTTTATAGAAGACAAAATAAGTAGCATTCAATATTTAGACATAAATTAAATTGATTGATATGCAATGTTATTGTTAGCACTGTCATTATTTTCCCCTAAAATATTATTATATTAAATCGTGTAGCACTTGATCCCCCATACTGTCTTACAACAATAGTTCCTTCATTTGTAACTAGATATGAAGTTCCCTATCTTAAACATACATTATGCAAGAGCTAAATCTGATTATTGCAAGTCTTTATTTAGGCTTCAGATGTCATAGAAATTATAAATTAGATCTTTATTTAAACAACAAGCATAAAATCAACTCTGTAGACCCACGTATGGCTTGGATTTAAACAGGATTTCATTGATTGATTTAATTTTAAATGGCGTCGTGAGCGGAGTTTAACCGTTACGTTGACGTCATACTCCTAGATCGAGGCTAAATTATAGAGTGTACGAAGCGAGGCCGCTGTTGAGCGAGGTAATTAGGTCAACACGCTGTCTTCTCAGCGTGACCTAAATGCTTATCAAAAATATATACAGTTTATCTACGTTTTATCTACGTATTTTTTTGGTGGCCATGTTTACAGCGCCCTCATTTTTATCACTTTCAAGAGTCTGGAATACAATCGTAGCTTGTTTTGGAATAACTCTAATTAAAACTAATGCAAAACATGGTCAAACAGGCATCATTGTTACTTACTTAACCCACATTGGATGAAAGCCAGAATTGGTCACTTCAACTTACCCTTTCAGATTCAGATTCAGATATAGTCACTATATATATGATATTTTGGCGGCCATTTTGAAAAAGCGCCCTCACGGAAAGAGGTTCAGGATATGGTCTGTTTACCCATATATTCTTGTTCAGAATAAAAATCTAGTCTAGAAAAACCACATGAGAATTTTTACTTCTCCAGGTGGCACCTCCCTCAATTTTAACCCGGACTAAATCACTTATACAATAAACTTGATCCTTTTATAACATATAAGTCTGACACGTGTGAGAATCTACGCCACTCCGAGGACAATTTTGTTTATAAAAACGGACAATTAATCAGTCTTTGTAAGGCCAGTGGATATCGTATTCTAAATGGAATATGTCAAGGTGGCCCAATAGGCAAATTAACATTTCAAAGTACCTCAGTATCCAGTGTTATTGACTATGTGTTATGCAATAAGAATACCCGTCCTGTTATTAACGTTTTTCGAGTAGGAAATTTTAATGAGTATTCTGAACATGCTCCGATTTATTTAGATCTCCAGTGCATTGCTGGACCCGAAAGGTGTCAGTGTTGTTTACAAAAGGACACATTCTTTAAGAAAGAAAACTGACTATAGGTGGCCAGAGGATAGGGGGAATCTTACTTCAGCTGACATTTCATCTACGTTAGAAATTTTAAACGAGTCTTTGTATCAAATTGACCATTCAAAATCTTCAATTGATAACCATTTCCAAATTCTTACTGACTCCTTAAATAGATTTTTGACAGTCATTATACTGTAACACGAAGGTACCGTCTATGTCAATGTGACTGTCATGTACAACTTAGATCAACTAATCAACCAAATCAACCGTGGTTTGACAACCGCTGCCTCGAACTATATACAAAATATGAAAAGGCTCTTACATGACAAAGCTGCAACGACTATATATACTATTCAAAAAAAGTAGGGGATATTTGATTTTTAAGTGTTATTAAAGTCACCTAATGAAACTGACGAAGAAACAAATGACAAAATGTAATGAAGTTCACATTCATCGATTTATACCAAATGATCGTTAGACTAAGTAAGGCACAGACTGACCATTATAAGGGTAAAATGATACCCGGGGTCAAACAGCAAAGTTACCACAGCATCACAACAGAGTCAGTAACGGGTAAATCCTCCTCTGTTTGCCAAACAAGCATTGATCCGACGTGGCATACTCCTAATGAGACGTCTAAGGTCATTTTGGTCCAGCTTGTCCCATTCCTGTTGCAACGCAGCAGCAAGTTCTTGGACATTGGCAGGACGTTGTTGACGTTGACGTAACCTCTGTCCAAGCATGTCCCAGACATGCTCGATGGGGGAGAGGTCGGGACTCAGTGCTGGCCAAGGTTATGTGGTGATGTTCTGTTGTTGGAGGTAACCTGTAACGATCCTGGCCCTGTGACATCTTGCGTTGTCATCCTGGAAGATCAAACGGCGGCCATGACGTCGTGCGAACGGCACAACATGGACTGCCAAGATGTTGTCCCGATAGTACTGGCCTGTAACACGCCCTGCAACAACATGTAAAGCCGTTCTTCCAGCAACAGTGATGCCTCCTCACACCATAACAGAACCACCCCAAATCGATCATGTCTGATGACGTTAACGTCTTGGAAGCGCTCGTTTCGACGACGCCACACCCTCCTACGTCTGTCCAAAACATCAACAGTGAACCTTGACTCATCTGAAAACATCACATTGCTCCAGCGTCGATTATCCCAGTGTTGACGATCCCTACACCAACGACGTCTTGCCTGAATGTGATGATCTCTCAAACAAGGGATCACGCGAGGACGTCGGGCGCGAAGGTGACCCCTATGCAGTCGATTCCGAATCGTCTGACCACTCACTCTCACACCAGTGTCTGTTTGAAGACGAACGCTGATCTGATTTGCTGTGATGACACGATTTCTCAAGGCCAAGGTACGGATAAATCGATCCTGGGCTTGAGTTGTCGCCCTTGGTTGACCTGAGCGTGGTCTGTCCTGTACAGATTGTGTATCACGGTATCTGGACCATAGCCTGCTTATGACAGACTGAGAAACATTCATCGTCCGCGCCACAACCGCCTGTGTTGTGCCGATTTGTAACATGCCAAGGGCACGTAACCTTTCATTTTGGGTAAGCCGACGCATATCAAAATTTGTTTTCTGGTCACTAAAACAATTAAACTGATGTATCCACCCTGGAATTCAATGCCACAATGACTGTAACATTCAAAGTCAGAGTCGTGCAAATCTTGGGTTGGACCCCCATGATGATCCCAGGCATCACCTGCATTCCATGCGGTAGCTATTGGTGCGTTTGGGCGTCACATGTAACTGGAAATGTTTCTTCTGTTAGGTTCTATAGTGACTTTTTTCGTATTCATTTGCATATTTTAGTATTATGCCCCCAAAATCAAATATCCCCTACTTTTTTTGAATAGTATATGTGAGCTAAGAAAATCTAACCCAAAAGAATTCTATACAAAATTGAGGAGGCCAAAATAAAGGATTGTCGGACTTCTGAATGTCGATTATTTCTATAATCATTTCAGCAAATTAGCAAACAACCCAGGACAGTTGCCAGATGACAATAACATACACATAGAAAACGTGTCCCCGGAACTCGATGACGAATTCACTCTGCAGGAAATCACGGACACAGTTAAGTGCTTAAAGACCGACAATGGAGAGGATACCCTACTGAATGAATATTTCCTGAACTTAAAGGATGCCATCGCACCTATCTTACAGAAGTTGTGTTACTGTATTCTAGACTCTGGTTATTTCCCTTCATCCTGGTCAAAGGGAATAATAATCCCCCTTTTCAAGAAAAATGATCGCAACGACATCACTAATTATCGAGGGATAACCCTTCTCAGTCATCTGTCAAAATTATTTACGTCAATCGTCAATAACCGCTTGCTAACCTGGAGTAGAGAAAATAATGTAACATATGCTCAGTTTGGTTTTAAACCTGGATATGGAACCAGAGATGCCATCTTCGCCCTTAACACACTTATCTATAAATCCTTTAAGTCGCGAGAGCGGCTCTACAGTGGATTTGTTGACTACCGCCGAGCTTTCGATAGCATAACCTATCACAATCTCTGGAATAAATTAGTCAATCATGTCTTCGAGGAAAATTATTGGAAGTACATCAAATCTATGCACAGTGAAATTTCGTCATGTGTCAGGTTGCATAACTGTGCAAGTGAATCATTTCCAGTTAAAGTAGGTTTAATGCAGGGCGAAGCAAGGTCTCCGGTGTTATTCGCACTGTTTGTCAATGATTTGGAAAACTATTTAATTAATTCAATTTCCCAGAGCGTTGATTTAAATATACTATTCAAAAAAAGTAGGGGATATTTGATTTTGGGGGCATAATACTAAAATATGCAAATGACTACGAAAAAAGTCACTATAGAACCTAACAGAAGAAACATTTCCAGTTACATGTGACGCCCAAACGCACCAATAGCTACCGCATGGAATGCAGGTGATGCTTGGGATCATCATGGGGGTCCAACCCAAGATTTGTACGACTCTGACTTTGAATGTTACAGTCATTGTGGCATTGAATTCCAGGGTGGAAACATCAGTTTAATTGTTTTAGTGACCAGAAAACAAATTTTGATATGCGTCGGCTTACCCAAAATGAAAGGTTACGTGCCCTTGGCATGCTACAGATCGGCACAACACAGGCGGTTGTGGCGCGGACGATGAATGTTTCTCAGTCTGTCATAAGCAGGCTATGGTCCAGATACCGTGATACACAATCTGTACATGACAGACCACGCTCAGGTCGACCAAGGGCGACAACTCAAGCCCAGGATCGATTTATCCGTACCTTGGCCTTGAGAAATCGTGTCGTCACAGCAAATCAGATCAGCGCTCGTCTTCAAACAGACACTGGTGTGAGAGTGAGTGGCCAGACGATTCGGAATCGACTGCATATGGGTCACCTTCGCGCCCGACGTCCACGCGTGGTCCCTTGTTTGAGAGATCATCACATTCAGGCAAGACGTCGTTGGTGTAGGGATCGTCAACACTGGGGTAATCGACGCTGGAGCAATGTGATGTTTTCAGATGAGTCAAGGTTCACTGTTGATTTTTTGGACAGACGTAGGAGGGTGTGGCGTCGTCGAAACGAGCGCTTCCAAGACGTTAACGTCATCAGACATGATCGATTTGGGGGTGGTTCTGTTATGGTGCGAGGAGGCATCACTGTTGTTGGAAGAACGGCTTTACATGTTGTTGCAGGGCGTGTTACAGGCCAGTACTACCGGGACAACATCTTGGCAGTCCATGTTGTGCCGTTCGCACGACGTCATGGCCGCCGTTTCATCTTCCAGGATGACAACGCAAGATGTCACAGGGCCAGGATCGTTACAGGTTACCTCCAACAACAGAACATCACCACATTACCTTGGCCAGCACTGAGTCCCGACCTCTCCCCCATCGAAGATGTCTGGGACATGCTTGGACAGAGGTTACGTCAACGTCAACAACGTCCTGCCAATGTCCAAGAACTTGCTGCTGCGTTGCAACAGGAATGGGACAATCTGGACCAAAATGACCTTAGACGTCTCATTAGGAGTATGCCACGTCGGATCAATGCTTGTTTGGCAAACAGAGGAGGATTTACCCGTTACTGACTTTGTTGTGATGCTGTGGTAACTTTGCTGTTTGACCCCGGGTATCATTTTACCCTTATAATGGTCAGTCTGTGCCTTACTTAGTCTAACGATCATTTGGAATAAATCGATGAATGTGAACTTCATTTCATTTTGTCATTTGTTTCTTCGTCAGTTTCATTAGGTGACTTTAATAACACTTAAAAATCAAATATCCCCTACTTTTTTTGAAAAGTATATGTTAAATTTATTTCTAATACTTTATGCAGATGACACGGTTCTTATATATGAACCCGCTGAGGATTTAAAATGTATGTTGGACACCCTGTATAATTATTGTTCAGACTGTGATCTCATGGTAAATACAGATAAAAGCAAAGTATTACTTTTCAGGAACTGTCAACATTTGAACATTTGTTTGAATATGAATCCTGAACTTATGGTGGTCAGGATAATTTGACTGTTGATTCGTTCACCTATCTAGGCCCATGTTTTAAGTATAACGGGAAATTTACAGAGACCAAAAATACTCTAGCAAATCAAGGTCGTAAGGCGTATTTTGCTCTCTGTAAGAATCCATGCTATAAGTTATAGAATATCCAAAATCACAGATGCTTTTTTTTCTAAGGGCCGGTAGCTGATCTGGAAGCTGGGAATAGGGGGTGGGTGGTTCCAAATCTAGGGCGCCGCCCACAATCACACTCCACAATGAAAGTCAACAAAATGGCTATAACACTGGGCGTCACGGTAGAACATAGATCGTATCGCCTATATAGTTGTTCGCCGATCCTTATTTCGTCGGAAAGCAGTTTTATTCGAATTGACATAAAGTTTATGTCATATAATATGGTGATTGTTATTGATTTTGTCATTAAATTTATGTGAACCTTAGGGGCAGTGGCTATAACACTGAGCAACCTAAGAAAATTTTGAAAAATTGAATCATTTAAGTGAAAGCTAGTAGGTTAAGTGACTATCTTAGACTTGGGATATCCTTTGAATAGGGATCCTGTTATATTATCACTTTAGGGATTTGTATTTGACACTGGAGATCTGTCGAGGCTTCCTCGACCATAATTAGAGATTAAATTTTGCTTTGTGGCGTATCCAACATGTGGCATAGCTTCAAAATCTCCAGTTACCTTGACATCCAAATCACAATCAACACTTTGTACACTTTCATGGGGTTTACCAACTTACTGTTCTGATCCGACCGGGCTATTGAAAATATGTATATGCCATGGCTGCTGTGTTATATGAGAAACATTTTGTCTCCAGACAGTGCAACTATAGCCTAGTCTTATTTCAAATTCCGAACATCAAGGGTTATTTTACGATGTACATGGGACCTTTTTTTGCGACCCATCCGAACAACTAGATTCTGTACTTTGACAGACTCTCGGTCTTGCACCGCTGACAGGGGGAAACCACATATTTTTGCGGTCAATATCAGAAGTGAACCCGAGACCTCCTGGTTAGAGAGTCTGAGCCAGCACATTATCATCTTTGTCACGCCCTCCCCCCCCCCCCAACCTGATCAAGCTTTTTTTGCTATATTATGTTTATCAACTTTCAACTTTTCAATTTTTTTATTTGTATATTGCGTCCATTAAGAACAGTATACAAAACATACACATACATCAACATACATACATGTATACCAATCAGAATAAGAAAGATTAATATACAGTAATACTTTATTGGTGAATATAATATAGACTACAGCATATTGTATTAAAGAGCAGCTGTGTTTGTTTAAGATAGGTTAAATATGTGAAGTCACTGTAAAGTAAATGGTGGATAATCAAATTTTATGTCATTATGTCATTTAGTTCAGTAATTAGATTTTAAGTCAATTAGATTTTAATTCAATTCGACTGGGTACTTATGTGTTGTAGCTGTAATAAACTTGATACTATTAATTAAGTGTGTTATTGGGTGATAAAATATTTTAAGTGCTCTCAGAAATACCCGTGTATTCAGCTCCTGTTTCTATTTTAAATGTAATATTTTGATCATTTATAAGATGTAGGTCAACTCTCCATTTCTTAGAATTTACAGTAGTATCAACATTTTAGTTACAAAATTATTTGAGTGAATAGTCAATGATTCAAGATCAATATTCAAACTATCACTCTGCTTGAGGTAAGAAGTATCATCATACACATTCATATCATCACCATAATCTATACGATATTGTCTATGATTAAATCTAGACTGGCTAACACATGACTGGTTTTGAAATGATCTATTTCGTACTAGAAAAAGACCTCTTGACATTGATCATACATAATTAACTGACGAATCTGTCTTGACAATCTGTCTTCTTGGTTGCACCTAGTCATGGAAATTATATTTCTTAATCATTCCATCCAAATTGATGTCATCTTCCCAGAATTTCTCTTTTAAATTTAATACACAATTTGATGTTTGGATGCAAATTTGTCGCTTATCTTGGTCATCAAATTGACACTGTGATGTCATTTCACGAACAGCTGGGGGGGTTGGGATGGCCTAGTGGTATAGAGTCCCGCACTTCGACCTGTGGCTGGCCGGTCACCTCTGGCTTGCGGCTCTGGTTTCGATCCCTGGTGTGAGCGTATGTGGCATGGAGATAGGGGCGCCTTCTCAACCTCGTGGGTTTCCCCCGGGCACTCCGGTTTCCTCCCACTGCTAAAGACCCCTACGCGCATGCGAATTATTGAAATAAAATTGAAATCATATGTAAGTCCCAAAATGACCTAGTTTGTGTCGAGTGGACCTTAAATCCCATTTCTCTCTCTCTTCTCTCTCTCTCTCTCTCTCTCTCTCTCTCTCTCTCTCTCTCTCTCACGAACAGCTGATATGTAATCAATTGTTTACCGAAGATATTAAACAAAGTCAACTTCTTTCATCAAAAATATCACATTTTTCTTGCTCAGATCTTGTCAGATTGTATAACTCTGAAATCAGAAATATAATTGATAAACATGCACCCGAAATCACTCAAAAAATGGTTGTAAAACCCGAATGCCCCTGGTTTAATGAAGCTATTCGCGATGCGAGAAGAATAAGACGGAGAGCAGAGAGAAAGTGGAAAAGATCTCGCCTCACAGCCCATAAGCAAATATACAAAGCTGAAGTGAAAAAAGTAGCTGAACTAATACAAACTACTAAAACAGAATTCTATAGAGAAAAAATCGTGAACTGCGGCAATGACCAAAAGAAAATTTTCCAAATAACCAACAGTTTGCTGAACAGACAAAAATTTGATTCTTCGTTACCAACTCATATCTCTACTAGTCAATTAGCCGACCGATTTATCAACTACTTTACTGATAAAATAATAAAGATAAGAACAGATATTATAATGGTGTGATAATCTGCCAATGGCTAATATATTTAATGTTTCTTAAATTAACCACTTTAAAGTCAACTGGCTAGTAAATCGTTAACCTGTCATCACCTGTCAAGCCGTCATTGGTAACGACGTTAATCCAGTCTATTGTTTTTGTTGATTTATATTATTGTTTAATCTTTTATGCATTGTTCATATATCGACATGTCAGTTTTAATTACAACATTTATCAATTTTACTTTCATCCTTTTGTCTGATTTGCCTTAAATATCACAAAAATTGTACATTGAAGGCAGTCACTAGTTAGGATCCCTTACTAAGTGCAGTAACTGGCCTGTCAGTACTGTATGACGATATCTGTATATTTATGTTCCGGTATATTAAAGAATTCAACAATCATTCGAAGTCTGTTATATCCGAAGAGAGAATTTACACCTCTAAAGTTGGCGGAGAAGTTTTGTGCGGCAAGACCCCAACCTCTCTACAAGTCATAGCGAGTATACCACGCCACCCCCAAACGACAACTTCACAATGGAACAGGTTTTAATCCCTGAAAAATTGGCTGAGATTTTTAAAATCATGGACATTGAAACAGAGGCCAACCAATGGAGAATAGAAAGCAGAGGAAATAATTTTAGCGTTGTGCTAACATGGAGTGGCTTCTATTCTTCAGTGCCACAAAAGAGAAAATCAGCCAGTAAACTCAAGCGAGATTGGTACAGAAGTCAGAGTTACAAAGAAAAACAGCAGACTCAACAACCAAACGTAAGTACCATGACACTTACAGAGGAAAAACTGCCTAAAGAGCACCCTCTTCCTGATATCCCCACAAAGAAATCATCGAAGTCAAAGTTATGCCAGACAACAGCAGTGCGTGTTTTTAACAAGACAACCCAAACAGTAGCTGTTACCAAAGAACCGATTTCACAAACAGAATCTTCAATGAACGATGACAGGTACTGCGAAGATATGGACATTTTAGGGTTGCCACATTTGAAACGCGACAACCCTTTCGTTGCGGTAATAGAGGAGTACAAGAGAACTATACCCAACCGTAACTGTCCAGTGGAACCTACACCCTTTGCTCGAATTGAAAACATTCTACGACAGCGATATGTGGGCAATGATAACCATGAATACCTAATACAAACTGACCGAGGGACATTCTGGGAATGTGCAAAAATTGTAAGAAAACACTGTAGAGATTTTAATCTGAGAACTGTGCCCGTGGAAAGCTCTAATACTTATCAATGGGAATCTTCCTGGAAATGGAGATCTAAGTATAATGCATGTAGACAGTACTATTAGTTTTTGCTTTTTGCATTACAATTCCTTCCCGTTTGTCTGTTTTTTTAATCCTTGAATAGGACTTCCATTGCAACGAACTCAATATTTAAAGATACATTATGGGAGATTTTGACAAGGAGTTAGCCATTCTTGCTATAAAAGTTCAAAAATAGATGTTGAAACAAGAATATATTGAAAATTTCAGTCAAATAACTTTATCCTGAACAAAGTTGTTACCACTATAATTTTTTACTAGATATGGGGGTTAAAATCATCGACACCCTTTTCCCACTATGGCCGATTGTTGATTGACAGGCGTTAACTCCACCTACATAGTCTCGATCATCAAGTAATGTTTAAACGGTATCTACTGAAGCTTGTGTATAGCCTGGGTCATCACTGTCTTTTATGAATAATTTCCGGAAGTATGATGACGTCAACGTCACGCAGAAACCCCACCCACAACGCCATAGTGATTAAATCAGTCGACGAAATCCTGTTTTAAATCGAGCCCAATCCAAGCCATCCGTGAGTCTACAGTGTTCATTTTGGGCTTGTTGTTTAAATAAAGATCTAATTTATAATTTCTATGACATCTGAAGCTCAAAGGAAGACCGACAAAAGTCAGTTTTTGCTCTCCCATAATGTATGTTTAATGTCATCTTTTTATTTACATGATTCCAAGATTCAACAAAGTAAGGTATCATTTCGTTCGTATCATTTATTAAGACGCAGGGACTCGTCTTTCCTAAAACAGAGGAAATTATAATAGTGTGATAATCTTAGCTACAGTCAGTATTTGTGTTCAGCTCAAATTTTTTCTCTCTTGCTCGATTGTTTAACTTTACGAATTCAATATTTAATATTATTGTGTTTTTCATCATACAACAAATAATTTATCATTTCTTTCGTATCGTTGATTAAGACGCAGGGACGCGTCTTTTCTAAAACAGAGGAAATTATAATGGTGTGATAATCTGCCAATGGCTAATATATTTAATGTTTCTTAAATTAACCACTTTAAAGTCAACTGGCTAGTAAATCGTTAACCTGTCATCACCTGTCAAGCCGTCATTGGTAACGACGTTAATCCAGTCTATTGTTTTTGTTGATTTATATTATTGTTTAATCTTTTATGCATTGTTCATATATCGACATGTCAGTTTTAATTACAACATTTATCAATTTTACTTTCATCCTTTTGTCTGATTTGCCTTAAATATCACAAAAATTGTACATTGAAGGCAGTCACTAGTTAGGATCCCTTACTAAGTGCAGTAACTGGCCTGTCAGTACTGTATGACGATATCTGTATATTTATGTTCCGGTATATTAAAGAATTCAACAATCATTCGAAGTCTGTTATATCCGAAGAGAGAATTTACACCTCTAAAATATCTTGGAGGTTCAAGCTTCCTTGACTTCACAAGTGCCAACATATCGCGTTACCACGGAAGATTCACTACAGAAAATTAGTCATAAGACAACTAGCAAATTCTGTGAACTCGACCCCCTTCCGACATGGCTGTTAAAAACTCACATTGATTCATTTTTACCTATCATCTGTTTGATTGTAAACAGCTCTTTGAAAAGTGGTATTTTCCCAGAGGAATTAGGCGAGGCTCTATTAAAACCACTACTAAAGAAACCCGGTCTTGATCCAGATCTCCTGAAAAACTACAGACCAGTTAGCAATCTGAGCTATATCTCAAAACTGATTGAAAAATGTGTACTAATCCAGCTACTCGACCACATTGAGAGTAATTCTCTCAACAACGTATTTCAATCTGCATATAAACCTTACCACAGCACAGAAACAGCAATGATTAAAATAACAAGTGATATTTTCCAATCTATAGACCGACAACAATGCGTTTTTCTAATTCTTCTCAACTTATCAGCCGCCTTTGACACTCTCGATACGAACGACTTACTCGTAACTCTTAAAGAAGAAATATGTGTACGCGGAGTGGCTCTTGAATGGTTTCGATCACATCTGTCCAAGCGAAAGCAAACTGTTAACATCCACGGTTCCAAATCAGAACCCCGTCCTATGCTCTGTGGCGTACCACAGGGTTCAGTGTTAGGACCTGTGCTATTTATAATCTTCACGAAACCGCTGAAAGATATTGCTGAGCGCTTTGGACTAAAAATCCATTTGTATGCCGACGATACCCAGATCTATATAAGTTTTGAAACTAAAAACCAGCTCAGTTCAAAACATTCCATAGAAGCCTGTTTAGATGAAATCCATAGATGGATGTCGACCCACTTTTTAAAATTAAATCCTGAAAAAACAGAATTTTTGATTATAGGCACAAAACAGCAACTAAAGAAGATTGAATCAACAACCCTAACTTTTCAACAAGAAAATGTCACATCTACTCCTACAGCAAAAAACATTGGCGCCATCTTGGACTCAAATATGTCTCTCTCTGCCCACATTAAATCCGTCTGTTCCACATCTTTTTTTCATCTACATAGAATAAGTAAAATTAAAAAATACCTGACCCCAGAAAGTGCCGAAGTTCTCGTTCATTCATTTATATCTTCTAAGATAGATTATCATAACGCAATACTGTTTGGGCTACCAAAGTATCTGATTCAAAACCTTCAACACGTCCAGAATTCTGCTGCTCGCCTCTTAACAAACACCAGAAAACACCAGCATATATCTCCGATATTAAAGCGTCTTCATTGGCTACCAGTTAGTGAACGAATAAAATTCAAAATCCTTCTCATAACCTTCAAAGCCTTACATGACAAAGCTCCTGAATACATAAAAGAACTTCTCATTACGCATGGTCCTACTAGAAACTTACGATCAACGAATAAAAATCTATTGACGGTCCCTGCTGTCAATCTTGAGATAGGCCGTCGTTCATTCGCATACTCTGCCCCATTTCTATGGAATTCACTACCCTTGTCAGTTAGGCTGGCCAAATCTGTAGAAAGCTTTAAATCTCAGCTTAAAACTCACCTTTTCAACCAAGCTTATTCTTCTCAGTAGTGAATGACTTTGTTCAAACTTGACAAAAGCGCAATAGAAACTGCCATAAAGTATTTTTGCGCTATACAAATTGAGACTTATTATTATTATTATTATTAATAATGTTAACTGAACTCTCTTTTGAAATCTGGTTATGTAACTCTTTAATAATTTCTCTAGCTTTATGAGTAAATCATATTTCTCTAAAACTTTTTCTAATTGATCTTTATCTCGGTTTCTTCGAAGGTAAATTCACTAAATTCTTTAGTTTAAACAATATATTATGCAAAGGCCTATATAAGTTCTCTCCAAACATATAAAATAGTTAAATCTTATGTTTACAATAAACAATGGTGGACATGTGTATAGTAGGTGAGTTACAAACACATATACATTTCTTGGAGTGTAATGTTTAGATATATATTATATTTACATTTAAGGTTATGAAAATAGAATATTATATCATGTAAAACATAGTTTTAATAATTAAAGTTTTAAAACCGCTTGCTATCATTAATAAATGTTTGCACTATTTCAAATATGTTAGAATTAGTTAAATCTGAAAGGTCAGGATTGCCATATAATATCAGGGGCCGGTTGCTCAAAGCTCTGTTAACTCCGTGTTAACGGGTCGTTTACTTTAACGGAGAGAAAGGTTGTTGTTGGATGCCTTGATAACTTTAATGTATCGTTAACTTGCCGTTATAGTTAACGGAAGTGTTGGGCTCCGTTATCTGCTTAACGGTGGCATTAGTGGGCTGTAGCATGTAGTGTAATTTTCTATAGAACATTGTAGAGGGTTGGGCGATGGGGGCTATTCCTTTTTCTATAGGATGAAATTCTATAGTATTCTCCAGAATATTGGGGGTCTGTAGAAAATAATGACCCCAAATATTCTGTAGTAAAAATCCCAAAATTTTTCATACAGATAATATGCTAAAATTTCTAAAGGAAAAAATAAAGTATTCTATAGTTTTTTCTGTAATAACTTCTCTTTTTGCCTTTAATCAAGTTTTGTGAACAGACTGCCCAGTTAGGTGTTCCACTGTCTTCAGTTTCTTGTTAATACTAACTTCTACGAAGTTGTTATATACATATATACAACTGGTAGTGTTTTTTTCTTATCATATCAACCTCGGGTAGGTTAATATCCTATACCAGGCAATGAACAAACAGTCTTCCCTTGGATTAACTTTAATGAATCCGTTAACTATCGGATAATGAAATTGACTTTCCAGCAACAGAAATTTAATGGACCGTTCACAAACGACAGGTTAGCAAGTTAACGATCCGTTAGAGTTTAACGGATCGTTAAAATAACTTAGTTTTGTGCAACCGGCCCCAGATCAATTGTTACATTTTGTTTAAGCTGGTGTATATCATTTTTGAGAAATGTTCTTGGGACAGAGTAGGCTGGGCATATGAAACAATAATGATTATCATCTTCGTCTGTATAATTACAATTAGGACACACTTTTGTTTCACTCAGAAAATGGTGGAATAGGTGATTATTTAAGTTACTAGCTTTATTTCCTTATTGGCAATGGATAATATTTTCTTTTCTATTTCCAGTATTATAATATAAAGGTGATCTAATTAAAGGATATAAAAGTGAAAGGTCTGATTTAAATGTACTTGCCGTTTGTATGTTTTTAATAAGTTCTGGTAGATTGTTCCAAATTTTAATTGTACAAGGAAAGAAGCTATTAGAATACGAATTCGTTTTACAGAATGGGGGATTGAGGTTCTGATTTTCATTACGAAGTTTATAATTGGACATGAATGGTTTAAATTTGTTTAAGACTTCAGACAGGAGGCTAGGGCATAGATTATATTTTTTTTATTTTATATAGATATATTAACTTGTGCTTTTTTCTGCGATTAGACAGTGACTCCCATCCCCGTTCTTTATATAAATTATTTTTGATGAATTTTTTCTGAGGCCAGTTATTATTCTACCTGCTTCAATTTGAAGACTTTCTAGGCCAGAATCTTTCATTAAGCAGCATATATCAGCATATTCTAAGATAGGGCGAATAAAAGCAAAATATATTTTATTAAGTGAAATTCTATTTATTTTATTTTATATATATTTAGACGACCGCAAGCTTTCTGATATATATTTGAAATATGATTTGACCATAATACATCAGACTGAAATGTTAATCCTAAATGACAAAAGAGTATTTACGTTTTCAATTTTTGTATTTTCGAAGAGAACGTCTGGATGAATTCTATTTTTCCAAGTAAAAATTATATTTTTAGTTTTATTGGATAATTGGGGTTAAAAGTTACTCACCACTGTTTAGCCCACGATCTTTAGTTAAATTGTTCGCGCTGCTTAAAGGGTCATTATGAATAATGGTAAAAAGTGAAATATCACAGGCGAATAGCCTTGTGTTGTTAGTAATATTTTCAGAGATATCATTTAAATAAATTAAATAATAAAACGGACCAAGTACACATCTTTCGGGAATTCCAGAATCGGTATGCAAATAATTTGATTTGAAACCTTCTAAAACTACACATTGTTTTCTTAAATAGTGTTAAATCCATTTACATAGTATTTGATTAATTCCATATTGTTTTAATTTAGACAATAAATCCATTTGCCAAACTTTATCAAACGCTTTTGATACATCACAAAATATAAATCAAATTTGCTTTCCTATATCAAGATTACTTATAACATCATAAATTTCTAAAATTAAGTTGATTTATTGTGGAATCGTTTGGTTGAAAGCAAGATTGGTACTTATATAGCCGGTTATTTTCTTTTATAAAATTATGAAGATTTTCGAATAAGATTTTTTCTAGTATTTTACACAATGAGCATGTTAATAAAATTGGTCTATAGTTGTCAGGGAAATATGGATCACCCTTTCCTTCATACGCTGCAATGATATGAGAAGCCTTCCAAACATCAGGTATTAATTGGAGTTCAAATGAAAGGTTAAAATGTTTAGTGAGAGATCTTGTGATTGACAGAGAGGTATCGGCACAAGAAACAGCATATCGTGTGTGTAATCGACGTCTTAAAGAAACATCACGAAAAGTAGTATTTATTTCTGACAGGTGAGAATAATATCCGACTAACTCTACCTTTGTCTACTCTTAAATCTCGAGCGAATGACAATATGTATCAAACTAGCATTGTTGATAGATATAGGGAACAACCAGATGGCATCCAATTCGATGTGTATAGCTCATTTCTGTTCTGAATATAGAGTCATGGCTAAGAGCGACAAAATTGATGTTGATCGTGGAAACAACCCTGCATATAAACTTAAAAGTGGCCTTGGTTATATCATAAAACGTACAAGAACTAGTCCTGCCGTAATACGTTATGCTAGATTTTCAATCACAAAAAATCCAGAACTTTTCTATCTCAGTAGTTTACAACTTTTTCTGCCTTATCGACAAACTGAACAGCTTAAGTCCCCTCCTTTTTAAAAGGTTCGAAGATTTCTATAATTTTGATCTGTGAGATATTATAATGATGTTGAATTAGTAAGAGAAATTCTTAATAACAACCGTGAACAGTATGAAAAAGATAAGTTAATATTGAAATGGCACAAGAAATCCTTGAAAATTGTGGACCTTTAGACAATGCATGGGCAAATATTTGTGTCGAAACAGACGTTGATCGTGTAGAGTGTATAGAATTACAAGGTAATGATACAATTAATGAGAATGGCGACGACCCTGTTGAGATACCTGATTTGTCAGGAAACAGAAAGGCAGGCAACAAAGATAGGCATAAAGAAAAAGAAGGAATAACTAATGACATCAGTGGTTCCTTGCATGGGCGTCACGCATGGGGGGGAAGGGGGGTTTTCGGAATATACTTGGACAAAGGTAATCCCACTACTCACTGCTGTAATGAGTGGATATTGTTGTTTTAAATTTTGATTGGTCAGTAGTCCGACTAACAACCAATGACTAACTGCTTTAAAAAAGCTTTACATTTAAAACGAGTGCCAATATTGGACCAGATATGTTTCCATAACGTTACGTCATGGCTCACGATTTTCGTATGCCCAATTAACCAGTGCATAGCAGAATACTGCAGTAAAATTAATTGTGTGACTATCAAGTCGAATGAAATGTAAACAATGCTGTTTGGTGGAAAAGAAATACTTTCACCGTTTTTAATTCCTTAAATCACTGTCCAAAGTTTTAGGGAAGACCTAGATTAAACGTAGGACTGTCATGTTGATTGAACGGGAAGAATAGAAACACTCCCTCAAAAGTTCAAGAACCTGGCCATTGCTTCAGGAATATGATATATGTCTTACAAGGTTTATGTTAAACAATGTACAAATTAAAACAGAAACACTTATGTTTACTTATTGAAATCCATTTATAATACACAAAATGTACAAAATACTTTAAATATCTATACAACTTTCTTGTAAATGTCAATGTGTATATAAATATAGTTTTGTAGTTAACAAGGTGATTGTCAAATATGCATCCTCATAAACTAAAGTTATGTGATCAAGTTTTGTTTCATTTGGATCCTCCTCATAAAAATTCCCCTACTAAACTCTCTTTGTGGTATTGTTCATAACTTGGGCGTAACATCCAATATATTTCTTACACACAAAATGTACAAAATACTCTAAATGTCTATACAACTTTCTTGTAAATGTCAATGTGTATATGTACATAGTATTTTAGTTAACAAGGTGATTGTGAAATATGCATCCTCATAAACTAAAGTTATGTGATCAAGTTTTGTTTCATTTGGATCCTCCTCATAAAAATTCCCCTACTAAACTCTCTTTGTGGTATTGTTCATAACTTGAGCGTAACATCCAATATATTTCTTACACACAAAATGTACAAAATACTCTAAATGTCTATACAACTTTCTTGTAAATGTCAATGTGTATATGTACATAGTATTTTAGTTAACAAGGTGATTGTGAAATATGCATCCTCATAAACTAAAGTTATGTGATCAAGTTTTGTTTCATTTGGATCCTCCTCATAAAAATTCCCCTACTAAACTCTCTTTGTGGTATTGTTCATAACTTGAGCGTAACATCCAATATATTTCTTACACACAAAATGTACAAAATACTCTAAATGTCTATACAACTTTCTTGTAAATGTCAATGTGTATATGTACATAGTATTTTAGTTAACAAGGTGATTGTGAAATATGCATCCTCATAAACTAAAGTTATGTGATCAAGTTTTGTTTCATTTGGATACTCCTCATAAAAATTCCCCTACTAAACTCACTTTGTGGTATTGTTCATAACTCAAGCGTAACAGTCATGAAAAATTATGAATACGGCCCGGCAGCCCCTGGCTTTAACATGATAAATATAGTATTGGTGTGATGTTTTAGTTTAACCCCGTAAAATATGCCAAAACAGTGTTTACAGAAGACGCTCCCACACTCTCCCTATCGACCTACATCGGCTGCTGCGCAGCCTCGTGTCTCCGACTGTCAACATTTTATATAATATCATTTGCGGACCCCCCAATATATATTTCACGGCTACACCTCTGGTTCCTTGATATTAGATCTAGCATTTTCTTCACAGACTGTGCACTTGCGGATGAAAGTGTCAATGTCTTTGCTGATTCCAATCTTCTCTACTCCCATGTGTCCTTCATGTAATTTCGCAAATAGTTCAGTTTTCATTGTTGTAGGTATCACTATCTGCTCGCCTTTTAAGATTAACCAGTTATGGGCAGTCAACAGATCTCTCATAGAATAATAACACAATCAGACCAGCCAGCCACAATAATTTCCTTAGGGTGTGAAAGAACTGTGTCATTATTAGTCTCTTGTACTAGACACGATTGTGTGTCTTCTGTACAGACCAAGTGTACACGCATATCATTTGAGGATCAGAGCAGAAAGGATCTATGAGTCTGGATAGTCCATCTGACAGAAACATATCTTTCCCAGGTTTGTATTTAAGGGTAGCTTGATAGCCTTGAATTCGCAGCAAAAGTCTTTGCATCCTATGATGTGCCTTGGCCAAATTCTTTTCTGCAATCATTAGCAACAGTTTGTGATCTGTCTCTATGGTGAAGGGTTTGCCATAGACAAAAGTATGAAACCTTTCAATGCCAAATATTACTGCCAACATTTCACGTTCGATATTGGCGTACCTTTGTTCAGTCTCTCTCTCTCTCCCTCTCTCTTAATACGATTGGCGAAGCCACGGACCGAGCACCATAAATGGGTTTTTTTCTAGGGGCCAGTAGCTGATCTGGAAGCTAGGAATAGGGTGTGGCCGATTCCAAATCTAGGGTGCCGTCCACAATCACACTCCACACTGAATGTCAACAAAATACTGGCTATTACACTGGGCGTCGGGTAGAACTTAGATCGTATCGCCTATATAGTTGTTCGCCGATCCTTGTTTCGTCGGAAAGCAATTTTATTCGAAATGACATAAAATTTATGTCATGTAATATGATGATTGTTATTGATTTTGTTATTAAATTTATGTGAACCCTAGGGGCAGTAGCTATAACACTGAGCAACCTAAGAAAATTTTGAAAAACTGAATCAATATCCTTGCATTTGAGGTCATTGCTGTGAGCAAATTCTAGTGAACAAGACTCGTAGGATGACCCACCACAAATGAATATCTCCAAATATCTCGTCAATTACATCACAATACTTATATATTTACCAAGCCTTAAATCAGTTTATAGTCATTAAATAAACGGTCATGTTGTACTTAATAAGCTATGACCATTTAACCGTCTGAAAATAATAGACTGAAAAATGGTTCCGTGTTCCAGACACTTTGGTGGGTTGGGATGGCCTAGTGGTCTAGAGTGCCGCGCTTCGACCTCTAGCTGGCCGGTCACCTATGGCTTGCGGCTGTGGTTTCGAGCCCTGGTGTGAGCGTATGTGGCATGGAAATAGGGGCGCCTTCTCAACCTCGTGGGTTTCCTCCGGACACTCCGGTTTCCTCCCACGGCTACAGACCCCTACGCGCAAGCGAATTATTGAAATAAAATTGAAACCATATGTTAGTCCCGAAATGACCGGGTTGTGTTGAGTGGACGTTAAACCTCATTTTTTTTTCTCTCTCTCTCTCCAGACACTTTTGAGTAAAAGAAAGGTTACGTGCCCTTGTTTTGAAATTAGTCTCGCTTAACCAGTCTACCAACCATTCTACGTCTAATTGACAGGTCGGGATAATCAAAACTATTTTTTTACGAAACATCACAGAAAGCTGGAACAAGAAATTGAGTTTAGAAACACGCACATTAGACAGCTCAACAATTGTTTTAAGAACCTTGTAAAAGTAAAATGAAACTACTACTAGTATCATGTTCTTGCTTATGAACGTTATTCAGAAATATTATTTGTACTAAACCAAAATATGCAGGGAATCACGGTGGCTAAGTGGGCAAGGCACTGGCTCGCTAGCCTGGAGGTCGGGTGTTCGATCCCTGCATTGGCCGAGAAAGTTCATCTCGATTTTCCGGCGTGGTTTCCCCTTGTCAGTGATGCAGAAGGAGGGCCTGACAAGGACAGCTGCCTAGTCGTTCGGATGGGACGAAAAACCGAGGTCCCGTGTACACATTGGAGTGCACGTAAAAGATCCCTTGGCAGTTGGAATTCGATATAAGAGTAGGCCGTAGCGCCGCTGCCCGGGCAAAATTTCCCTCATAGCACACTGTATGGCGTATGCCCGTCTTCCATTAGCCCAGGTCAGGTGCAGAAGAGTAGGACGTTAAACCCCATTTCATTTCATTTCATTTCCAAAATATGCAGCTCCTAATGATAAAGTTAATGATAAAGCAATTTAAAAAATAAATCGAACGTAATTTCTAAAGGTGATGTAATAACCAAGAAGCTAAATTTTACTGCTATTCAAAATCGTCAACAATAGATTTTTTACGTCTGTAATAGTTGATAAATTTGTAGAGAAGTGCACGTGCATTGGCTATTTATAGTCTCATAGACTCCACGGCCGATAATTAACATACTGCGGAGTGAGCGATCATCAGTTGAGAAAAGCGTGCAGATTCGAGAAATTTTAAGTGAATGGGTCACCCTAACAAGAGACCCCAAAACAGGAATCAGTGGGACAGAATCTCGGAATCTGCACTGTCAATTCCACCTGCTTTGCAAGAATTGTTAGAACATTTGTAAAGTCTGACGCCGCACGCCCAACGCACCAGCGGTACGACTAACTTCACTGACGAGTGGAAGAATGATGTCATAATGGAATCTAGCGGCTCAGGCGCAAAAAATATCAGACAAGTAATTGGCCCTTTAATTTTTCGGAACTGGCCTTGAAAAATTGTAGTCAATGTCATGACAAATGGGATCAAATTCTTCTTAACAATAGGATAAGATATTGGACAGAATCTTGAGGCCCATCCGTCAATTTTGCCTGTTTTGTGAGAGTAGAAATAACAATTCTGCAGTCTGTCTACCCACTCACTAGTGGTACTAATAATTGGCCGATTTACTGTAATTGTGAATATAAAATTTATAAGATTGTATACGACAGAGGATTGAAGAATAGTGACAAAATATAATTGACTAACTAGCCAGTTCACTTTAACCGTGAATATGATAAGAGCACAGACGAGTGGAAGAATGATATCATGGTGGAATCTAACTTGACTTTGGGGGCAGAAAATACACTTACAACATGATAAAAAAATATGTTTTAATTTCTACTGGGATTAAATATAAGTCAAATTTCTTAAGTTCAGGGGGTTGGGATGGCCTAGTGGTCTAGAGTGCCGCGCTTCGACCTCTGGCTGGCCGGTCACCTCTGGCTTGCGGCTCTGGTTTCGATCCCTGGTGTGAGCGTATGTGGCATGGATATAGGGGCGCTTTCTCAACTTCGTGGGTTTCCTCTGGGCACTCCGGTTCCCTCCCACTGCTAAAGACCCCTACGCGCATGCGAATTATTGAAATAAAATTGAAACCATATGTCAGTCCCAAAATGATCTAGTTTGTGTCGAGTGGACGTTAAATCCCATTTCTCTCTCTCTCTCTCTCTCTCTCTCTCTCTCTCTCATACCCTTATAGTGACGAGAGAATCTCCATCGACACTTTGCCAGAAATAGGCATCTTAGTAACCTGTGATTTTTACGATTGTGTCATGATTCAATAGTCAGTGAGCAGCTAAAATGACTAGTATACGCCCTCGTCTTGTTCAGAGTTGGATTCGTGCGTCAAGTGTTCGTGACTAGAATAGTTTAAGTCATCAAGAGATGATTTCGTTCTCGCGATAAAGAGTTATAGTGAACGGTCCGATTTACAGTTTGTACGTTCTACGTGGCAGGGATACTTCATCGCTGAAAATGCCTGGGAGTGGCCATTTATGAATTGTTGGAATATGTTGATGGTTTTTAGATACATTCTATACGTTTGTTATATAGTAAAGTAGAATAGCTTTTAGGGTGGAGCAATTAGACTTCTGTTTGGGATATCTGAAACAATCTGGCTGTTGCCATTCTTATGCTGAGCATTTTGCAACAAGGTTCGTGCGATAAGTAAATATGCTTATTTGGGTTATAGCCTTTTGTGTGGGGACATAGTAACGTATGGGTGGGACGGCAACGGCAGTAGTTTGCCCAACATAATTGAAGTATTATGGTAGTTTCCCACAATAACGAGGTAGTGTTTTCGTAAATTGCCCAGCCCGGTGAAGATACCCCACCACTGAAAATGTCTGGAGGTGGTCTTTGTTAATACATGTGAATTTACTGGATATTTTTCAACATGTTTCGTATGGTTAGTTACAGACACGGATCAAATAACGATGCAAATAAGGACTTCTGCCGTAACATACCGGCCCCTAAACAATTTATTGTTTACTATAAAAGATTACGGTAGAAGTAAAAAACCCATAAGGCATAACATATCATTTTGTCATACAAATTAAATGGACAAACTAAATTTAAGGCATTAAACATATCAATTTGGTAACCGGTCTGCGAATAACTGATGTCTGTGTTTTAACAACACCACTACGTACTAATCCGTTTGCGTCACTAAATGTTATAATTATTAGTCCCATACACCATTGATTTCTGGGAGCATTGTCATCAACTACCAAAACTATATCGTTCACTGATAAATTACGTTTTGGCTTTAGCCACTTAACACGTTCTTGTAGCGTAGAGAGATACTCTTTTTGCCAGCGTCTCCAAAAGGTATCCGTAAGATTCTGTACTTGCTTCCAATGTTTACGAGCAAACACGTCTTCGCGTTGAAAATCACCAGGAGGTAAAATCCATTTAGTACGCATCGTAAGTAAGCGGTTCGGTGTTAACGGATCTAAACCGTTCGGATCACCCGACACAAAAGTTAGAGGACGGCTGTTGATAATAGCTTCTATCTCACACATGAACATATGAAAAGATTCATCATTAAACACAGGATTTTTATTAGATAACAGTAATGCGTTGAGAACTTTACGTATAGTCCTAATTTGCCGTTCCCATATGCCACCCTGGTGGCTTGCTGTTGGAGGATTGAAAGTCCACTTAATATTACGTTGCAATAACTCGCTATTGATTTGACGTCGATTCCAGTTTTCAATTTCTAAACGTAGTTCACGCTCACCACCACAGAAATTTGACCCATTATCGCTACGTATTTCCTCACATTGCCACCTTCTGGCGATGAATCTACGGAGAGCTTGTATGAACGAACTGGTATCTAGGGAGGATGCAACTTCTATGTGAATACCACGAACAGATAGGCAAGTAAAAACTACTCCGTAGCGTTTAAGTGATTTGCGACCCTCTCTAATTATAAACGGTCCAAAATAATCTACTCCTACCCTAGTAAAAGGAAGGGAAACTGTTACTCTGTCCTTAGGCAGATCCGACATTTTTTGAGTCATCACAGGTGCACGTAACTTACGACAAAAAACGCATTTAGACAACACGTTACGAACAACAGAATTACAGTTAATCACCCAATACCTTTCCCTCAGCATAGCAATAGTATGTCCTCTATCGGAATGTCCTAGAGCTTGATGAGTATTCCTTATAATAAGATTAGTAACATGTGCATTACGTGGTGAAATAATAGGATGCTTCACCTTCTCAGGTAAATTAGAATTTCGTAGACGTCCACCAACACAAACCAGTTCACCTGCAACAATTGGATCTGAGCGATACAAATTTCTACTCTTTGACACAGTTTTGACTCGTTCATTTCTCGGTAATCCACTGTTATTAGATAATGCACGCAATTCTTGAGGAAAATACTGTTGTTGAACAAATGTGAGTATAACATTTTCGGAACTTTGAAGCTCTTCCGCGTTAAAGCCTTTAAACACATGCTTACTGTTTCTTAGATTCTTTATCTTATTGGCTAGATAACGTTCACGTTCTGCACCAACCAATACCACTGGAACATCTTGTTGAAGTATTTTAATATCTCGAACACGTTTTAAGAGAAGAGTTCGTAAACGAAGAATATGAGCAATAGCACGTTTGAGTTTGAACCAATCGGAATAATATTCAATTAATCTTTGCAGGGGATCATTTTCGACGGCCATCGTTGCTAACGACGTAAGTTTTGACCTCAGGATCACTTGAATCAACATCAACAAGCACTGGTTGTTGTGGCCAATTTTCTGTTGAAGTCCATAAAAACTCCGGCCCCGTGAGCCAACGTGGGTTCTCTATGAAATCGTTTGTGGACCTTGAAGAATCATCGGCTGGATTAAGCGCTGAGCTAACATACTTCCACTGGTTTGGTTCTGATGAGCTTCTTATTTCACTAACACGATTTGCGACGAAAACATGAAACCGTTTAGATTCGTTCCCTATTACTGCAGAACAGTTGTACTGTCTGTCCAAAATGTGACAGTTTCCGGAACCAAATTAAGTTCATTCTTTAACAGGTGGCTTAAACGTACTGATATTGTGGCGGCTGATAGTTCAAGTCTCGGAATTGTCTTCGACTTCAATGGAGCTAATCTTGATTTGCCGATAAGGAAAGCACAGTGAATCTGATTGCGATCATTTAAAACACGTTGATAAGATACTGAACCATAATAACCTATCGATGAGGCATCTGAAAAAATATGAATCTGTCTTTTCACGATTTGACCGAAATTTGAAGGAATAAAACATCTGTAAATTTTCAATTCATCCAATTTTAGAATCTGATCTCTCCACGAAATCCATTTTTGCTTATATTCATCTGAGATTGGATCGTTCCAACCTAGCTTAGCTGCACACAATTCCCGTAGAATTCGTTTGGCTTGTAAAGTTATAGGGCACAAGAAACCCAAAGGATCGAACACGGTACCAATTACAGAAACAATGCCCCTTCTTGTGAAAGGCCTGTCTTTAAGAACAATACTAAAGTTAAAAGTGTCACTCTCGATACACCATGTCACACCAAGAGCGTGTTCAGTGGGCAGATCATCATAATCAATGTTTATGTATTTAATATCTTTGGCGCGTTTATTCAAATCAATGCTGTTAATAACAGCTGTGTTATTGCTGGTAAATTAGGTAAGATTAAATCCACCAGTTTCACATAAAACCATTAGGTCATTCGCGGCTTCTTGCTCCGTTTCGCAAGATTTCAATAAGTCATCGACGTAAAAGTTACGTTTCATTGTATTCCTTACAGCAAATCCAAAATTAATGTTATCATCTGCAGTTTTCTTAAGAGCGAAATTTGCCTCACATGGGAAAGAAACAGCCCCAAAAATATGGAGAGTCATCTGATATTCCTCTGGTGGTTTGTCCGTATTTCCGGTGGGCCACCAAAGAAAGCGCAAGTAATCCCAGTTATCAGGTGAGACGTTTACCTGGTAGAACATTTTCTCAACATCCGCCATAAACGCAATAGGATGTTTGCGGAATCGAATAAGAACACCAATCAATGAATTTGTAAGGTCCGGTCCCTGAAGGAGACAATCGTTTAATGATACACCGTTCCATTTTGCACTGCAGACATAAACAACTCTTAGTTTATCCGGTTTCCTGGGGTGATAAATATATATCTGAAGAAGAAAAATGTAATGATATCAACATTCTTTAATCAAGATTGTTGAAAGTTAATAAAGAGTAGTGAGTATCCTTTTGACATACAACATCTCTTTTTAAGTAATGAAAAGATGAAAAACTTTAATGATAAAGTTTTTGATAACATGGTTGGTGAAAAAATTGTAATTTTAGCAAAAGATAGTATAGTTGGGTCTGCTTCGCAAGCTGTGGGCAAAACTATACTAGAGAAAATTCCAGAAGATCCGAGAAAAACCATGCAATTACATTCCACTTTAGGATTGGTAATTGGCTTGAAGTGTGAAATAGCTTTAAATGCTAGATTGGACGATGGGTTGACAAAAGGGGCGTCTTGCGTGGTAAAAAAAAAATCCAATCAGGCGCATCCAGATCAGCAAGAAGCACCATAGTCTGGGTCCAGTTTGAAAATCCAGATGTTGGGAAGTTAACCAGAAAAGATTATAAAAGTCATTTCAGTGCAGAAATTGATCCCCTGTGGACACCCATTCTGGCTGTTTCACGACAGTTTAGAGTTGGGAAATCCAAGAATGCGGAAGTAATGAGAATGCAGATACCCTTGAGACCAGCTGCTGCTAAAACTGTTTATCGATCACAAGGGGATACTTTAGAAAGCGTGGTCGTTGATTTCGAAGGTAGGAAAACTCCACATATTCATTATGTTGGATTAAGCAGAGTGAAAACTATTGAAGGTTTACACATCATAAACCTGAACGAAAACAAAATATTAGTCAGTAATGATGACAAAGTAGAAATGAATGAATTACGTACAACACGTAAAGTCATGTGCAGAACGCGAGATTTGAGTTCTGTGAGCTCAGATAAAATAATTGTTGTTTATCACAATGTTAGATCACTGCAGAAATATTTTGAAGATGTAAAAGCAAGTCTTTATAAAGTAAATGCTACTATCGTCATACTGGCAGAGACAAGAGTAAAAGCAAGTGTAAAGTCAGATATGTATAACATACCTGGTTATACCTTGTATAGAAAAGATGCTTGTACAGAAAAAATGAAAGATAGGTTGCCAGGCAACGAAACATACGCCCACAGCAGCTAAATCGTCCGGGCAGTCAACAAGGGTTGTCGCATATTTTTACTTTTTTGGGTAATGAAACATTTGTAATACACTAAAATCTGATTAAGAGTAACAACTCATTATGTAATTATCAGAACATCATTAGAATTTGTTTGCTTTTTATAAAGTTTTGCCCCATGCTAACAATTAGTATACGAAACATTAAATATCGTGGATTTTGCTGTTCAGTTATCAAAATTCATTGAAAATCAAAATACTTATTCGTTTCAACACCTTAAACTCTGTGTATCAATCTGAAGTCAACCGGATGATAAGTTTGGCCTCTATAGTGTCACAAGGTTTTTTTGAAGTGATCAAGGGAGATAACTCTGGAAATAATTATTTGAAATCGCTGAAAATTAATAGGCTTCTTCGTCTCATGACCTTAAACATTGTGTGTAAATTTAAAGTCAATCGGATATTAACTTTGGCCTCTAGAGCGTCCACAGGATTTTTTGACGTGGTCAAGGGCCATAACTCTGGCAGTAATTATTGGAAATCGCTGAAAATGAATCTACCTCTTCGTCTCATGACTGTAAACACTGTGTATAAATTTAAAGTCAATCAGATATTAACTTTGGCCTCTAGAGCGTCCACAAGATATTTTGAAGTGAATAAGGGCCACAACTCTGGCACTAATTATCAGAAATCGCTGAAAATCAATAGGCGTCTTTGTTTCATTACCTTAAACACTGTGTATAAATTTAAAGTCAATCGGATATTAACTTTGGCCTCTAGAGCGACCACAAGATTTTTTGAAGTGATCAAGGGCCATAACTCTGGCAGTAATTATCGGAAATCGCTGCAAATCAATAGGCGTCTTCGTCTTATGACCTTAAACACTGTGTATAAATCTAAAGTCAATCGGATATTAACGTTGGGCTCTAGAGCGTCCACAAGATTTTTTGAAGTGATCAAGGGCCATAACTCTGGCACTAATTATCGGATATCGCTGAAAATCTACAGGCTTCTTCGTCTTATGACCCTAAACACTGTGTATAAATTTAAAATCAATCGGATATTAACTTTGGCCTCTAGAGCGTCTACAAGATTTTTTGAAGTGATCAAGGGCCATAACTCTGGTAGTTATTATTGGAAATTGCTGAAAAACAATAGGATTCTTCGTCTCATGACATTAAACACTGTGTATAAATTTAAAGTCAATCGGATATTAACTTTAGCCTCTAGAGCGTCCACAAGCAATTGTGGACGCCGGACGGACGGACCGACGGACGGACGGACGGACGGGGGCGACGACAATATACGACCACATTTCAATGTGGGCGTATAAAAACCATCATGGCATGGCTGTATATGTCAGTGATCAAATAAAACTGGAAGAAGTGATTGTTGAACCATTCAATATGAATGGTATTGAGACGAATACTATAACGTTAAATATTGAAATAAGCAATATAAAGAAATCCTGCAAGATACTTGGGATATATAAACCCCCTAAAGTGTCTGAAAGTCAGTTTTGTTCAACTGTTACAGATGTGAACAAAACGTCAGATAAAACTGATTTCACTACAGTTCTTGGTGACTTCAATATTCAATTTGAAAAGTTTAAGACCTCTAGTGTCATTGAAGTGTTCAAGTACATGAACCAGTTGATTGATGAACCTACAACTGATTCAGATACATTGATAGATTTGATATACACTGATCTACCAAAAGATCACACAAGGTCTGGAGTTCAGGAAAATTACTTCTCAGACCACAAAGTGATCTATCTGATGATAAGTAACGAAAAATTTAGTAATGATGAGAATAATGTCGACAACAACATTCCTGTTGTCTGTAATGTTCGAAATGAAAATATGTGGAAACCCCACGGTGTTAAGGAAATAAAAAATGATTCTTTCGTGGACAAAAATATTCCCTCAAAAAGAATTTCTAAAGAAATGAGAAAGACTGGCATTCAAAATGAAATGCAGATTGATGATGTAATAGTCAGAAAGTATAGCTATCAGATAACTAGAAGAGGTCTAGCAACTCTTGCTCCAAGACAGTGGCTAAATGATCAAGTAATAAATGTGTATATGAAATACCTGCAAGAAAGAGAAAGAAATGAAGGCAACCAAATATTTGCTGAAGAGATTTTTTGTTACACCAGAATACAAGGAAATTTAAGAAATGCAGTAGAATTCTATCGTAGTCTAAATATTCTACAAAATGATATGATACTACTTCCAGAGTACACTGCAAGTCACTGGAGCTTACTGGTAGTATTATGTGAAATCAAAGACTATCAAGTACTTTGATCACTTGGAAGTTATAGTACAGGTGCTGTATGTTTGAACACACTGCTCAGTTTCATTAATGAGATTGAGACAGTACGATCAAACACATGGAAAACGATAATGGAAAGAAACATAACTATACAAGATAATGGTTATGACTGTGGTGTTTACGTATGCATGTTTGCAGATTATATTCTTCAGGGTTTATCTTTGAAGAACAGAAAGAGAATCGCTGTTGGATATCGCCAGCACATGAAGGAAATAATAATGATGTGAAATACTATGTAAATCCTCCACTAGACATATCACTGTGGCCTTGGTGTGTAATAGTATAGAAAAAAGCAAATTTGAAATACAAAGCTCTAATGCACTGATTAAAGTGTATAAAGCAGAAGGTATCAGCTTTTAATATGCTCTTGTATTATTGGCAATGATGTAAGATTGCTAAAACAGGATATGTATTAGCATGAGAGGTGTGGGGGAGTCAGGGCAACGCCGGATTAACCATGGGGCACAGACCCCAGGGCCCACCACATTAGGTGGGCCCCCACAAAAATCTCAGTTGCGCGCCTCGAGCATGGTCGGACCGAGGACTCCAATGGCCGGTGACCTAGTGACGGGGCCCCTCCGATGCTCCGAGGGCCCTCCATCGGAAGTCCCTGGGGCCCCCTCAATCCATCGTGTGTTGCGATCGACATCCGAGAATTCGGTGTAATCCGGTGATGGGTGCAACACATGTTTTTTTATTGTCGTGAGATCTTCTATCGGACTGACCATCGTCTAACTCGAATTATCGTATAACTCGAACAAATTACACGTCCCCATCATTTCGAGTAGCGGGAATTTTGCCTCAGATTGACGTAAGATTGTATATAAGCTGTAGTTGTTGTTGATATTTGTTGTGGGTATAAGCTGAATTTGATGAGATGCACATCATGATCACACGAAATATTCATATTTCTTGATGAAATCTCGTATTACCATTTTGTTTGTCAAACATCGAGTCCGGCTTGGTCGTAACGTTACGGCCTCCATTCATCAAATCATCGTGGGGGTATAATACGATTCCGAATCAAGTAACCCCGTTATTTATCACTGAGCGACTTCAAAATTAGGTTTGATGTCGCTCTGCCCACTTACAGTCCCCTCATCTAGAAATGTCATCATTTCATAGTACTCGCATGGATTGATCCACTGAAATAACGCCAGAATGCGCTAATTTGGTGGCAGAATTTTATTTTTTTCTGGGGGAGGTACTTCTAAATGGCTCCAACACAAGTGCCTGAAATGCCAGGCAATCACGTTTCTGGCCTCCAATTTCTGAAAATTTCTTTGGGGGGGGGGGGGAGAAAACACCCAGACCCCCCTGTGAGGGGCTTCGCGCCTTCGGCGTTCGCGGTCAGTGATCAGGGGCCCCCCACATGTTCCAGGCCCCAGGGTCCCCACCATGGTTAATCCGGCGTTGAGTCAGGGGAGCCTGTCCATTGTATACAAGAAAAGATAATGTTAATCCTCCATTGGCCATATCACTATGGACTTGGTGTGTTATAGAAAAAAGCAATTTGGAAAGATAAAGCTCTATTTATACACTGCTTACAGTGTATCAAGCTGGAGATATTGGCTATTAATACTATTGTATTATTGTCAAAGATATTGTAAGATTGCTAATGTATTAGCATGACAGGTGTAGGGGAGTTCAGATAAGTATTTATTTGAAAATTATGTTTGATGATCTAATTCTTCAGATTTTTTCTTTGGAGAATAGAAAGAATAAAAACTGTTGGTTTTTTACCAGCACACGAAAGAAGTGTTAGATAGCTAACACTGTGTACATGTATTAGTGTAAACAAAATGAAATTTGGAAAGTTGGGGCTCTAATGCACTGTTTACAGTGTATAAAGCAGAAGATGTCAGATTTTAATACTACTGTATTATTGGCAAAGATATTGTTAATAAACTAATACCATGTATTAGTGTAGAAAAATGAAATTTGGAAAGATGAAGGCTAATACACTGGTTATAGTGTATAAAGCAGAATATATTATCTTTGAATACTCTTATGTATTTGACAAAGATATTGAAAGATTACTAATACCAGGTATTAATGTAGCAAAATTCCACAAATGGGTAAGCTAATTACTTTATAAATATTTCATGTGAGAGAGAGAGAGAGAGAGAGAGAGAGAAATGGGGTTTAACGTCCACTCAACACAACCAGGTCATTTCGGGACTAACATATGGTTTCAATTTTATTTCAATAATTCGCTTGCGCGTAGGGGTCTTTAGCCGTGGGAAGAAACCTGAGTGCCCGGAGGAAACCCACGAGATTGAGAAGTCGCCCCTATCTCCATGCCACATACGCTCACACCAGGGCTCGAAACCACAGCCGCAAGCAAGAGGTGACCGGTCAACTAGAGGTCAAAGCGCGGCACTCTAAATATTTCATGTAATTTTTTGATTTATGTAACTTTGAAAGTGGAGTATGAGATTAGTTTGTTTGAAATATAATTATGAACATAAATATGTAATGATGTAAGGTAATATTGTCAGAAGTAGTGGTAAAAGTATATACACAAATATAATGGCAACTATTGTATGTATTTTCAGGGCAAGCATAAAATATGTTTGTGTGTCTGTAGTTATCACGAATGTCATCATAATTGGTATTTAATGGTTTTATCGTTTATGATAAAGAAGATTGAGATAGATTAATCAGCATCTGTTTACACGTTTTTCTCTTATTGTAAAATATATATACATATACTGTAATGTGTTTGTGGATTATATAAACTTATTTTAAACATCTTTCTTTTTTTATACGCCCACATTTTCATGTGGGCGAATTATGCCGTTGCCCCTGTCCATCCGTCCACTATTTGTTTGTGGTCTCTCCATGTCACAATTCTTATCCGATTTCAAATAGTTACTGCCAGAGTTATGGTCCATGATTTTAGTGTATTATAAATGTTTCTTTTCCGAAAAAACTAAAAATAGGCGACAGCTCTTCTTGACTGCCCGGACGATTTAGCTGCTGCGGGCGTATGTTTCATTGCCTGGCAACATATTTTTTGAATGTAAGGTTAATCTTACTTACAGTTTCGTAACGATGCATAGTAATAATGTCCGTGGGTTGTGGAACTAGTGGTACAGACACGGTTTTCCCATCTGATCGTTTTCTCTCACAATATTGTCCCGCTTTTTAAAAAATACAACCAAAATTATCAGCCATATAGTCTTGTGAATGACACCTCCCCTTTCGCGAATCCCAAACACCACAGTCATCGCAATAAGTCATTCGTCGTCCCTTCCCTTTTCTTTCTAAATTATCTTTATTATTTACTAAAAACCGGTGGTACATTTTACCGCCGACCGATACTTTTCACCGCCGACCGTCGTGTAATTACCGCCGGACGACCGCATTGTTATGACTTTCAAATACTTGTTACCGCCGACCAAATGCTTAATGATTCCTTGTACCGCCAACTATTTTACGGTTATGATCTTTAAATGGCATTTAGTAACTGGATAGAGTAACAACAAAACACATACTTATGGAAAACAGTTACTAGTGTATTTTAGGCGACGTTTCGTAGAGTATTCTCTCAACGTTATCAAGCTAATACAGTAAAACAGGTATAAGGCAAACATATATAGACAAAATACAACAACATAACTGAAACCATACTTAACAACAACATGATCAAAGGCCTACCCCAACACTTATTTAAATATACAAAAGCAAGTTAATTAACTTGATAGTCCATAGTCGGTAAGGGTGTTTTAACAAGAAGAGAAACCATACCTAACAACTAGTAGATCAATGATAATAATATACAATGGTAATATTATACAGGTAATAATATACTTAGTAAGAAAAAAAAGCCGGTATGTTAAACGATATATGAGGCCACTAAGTGTTGCGATGATAGCTGAATATAAGTATGTGTTTTGTTGTTATTTTACGGTTGTTTTTTTTATATAAAAAAGAATAATACAAGAATGTTATTTTTTATTTGAGGTGTAATCACGTATAATCCTTGGAAGAATGTCTAAAAAGGGTTAAGAGTAGAATTCAACATCAATCATGTTTTGCATACGAACTATAAATACAGATGTAAGAGAGATAAAAATGGAAGAAAGTTAAATATTTCTAATATTAAACATTGTTTTTTGTCATATTTTTTTTCATTCGTATGTGTGCTATATAATGATATGCCGTGTACAGCCCTGTGATAAAAAAAATTATTAGTAGAAATGTGTACTGTCCCTTTTTAACGTCCTACTCTTCTGTACCTAACCTGGGCTATTGGAAGTATTCTGAAATAGCTTTGCTTTATCATCGTTTCTCCACGCTAGACCGGGCCCGTTCATCAATAAACATCAAAGTATAGCTATAATAGTAAATTGTTTATTGCATTTTATAGGCCTACCAATATGTTTCATGCATATAATTACTGTTTTAATAAACTATTAATCAATCTCTAATTACAATACATTACATTATCAACGAATTGCAACGAAAGTCACATGTACATTAGTTTCTTGTTAACAAAAATCACATACACAATTGTTATTGTGTTTTTTCACAGTCAACATTTTTGGTGTTATTGGCTGTTATTTTGGAGTTATTGGGTAATTTGACGCATATTGTTATTTTAGGTAATAAGACCCGCGCCCTACGTTATCATAATTATGATGCATATATTGGAAATGAATTCTGATAGTCTTTAATTTAAAATACACCTACAGCGCCTTCATTTGGCCTGTGGAGGGATCAAAATAGTTATTCTTTATGTTATAAAGTATTATGTATTTGAAATAAATGACGTGTGTGGGTGTGTGTGTGTGGGGGGGGGATAGGTGGTTTTCGAAGTGAATTCCGGTGATTATATGTTAATTCCGGTGATTATATGTTAATTCCGGTGATTGTTAATGAATTCCGGCGAATTCCGGGGATTAGTCTACCCGGTACTAGTTACTTTTGCAACTGTGTGTGTGTGTGTGGGGGGGGGGGGTCGAAGTGAATTCCGGTGATTATATGTTAATTCCGGTGACAGTTAATGAATTCCGGCGAATTCCGGGGATTAGTCTACCCGGTACTAGTTACTTTTGCAACTGTCCTTTAGCGAACGATATTCGCTGACAGTTGCTATCCGGCCTTCTATAGCTGCAGTAGGAAAATACCGTTCTTCCCCAAGCTGACTGGGACCATGGCTGATTGGGACAAAAGTCAAAGCTGATTGGGACCACATTCTTGGCTGATTGGGACCACATTCCAGGCTGATTGGGACCACTAGGCTGATTCGGACCACACGATTAAAAAATACTAGAAACTTAGGTTTTGATATTGAATTAAGTTTAATATAAATTAAAGGAGTTTTATATCTATAGCGTGACTATAATTATGTACTTTTTTTTATGTAGGTCTGCGTTATTTATGTTTATATTCCTTTTTTTTATGTCACAGTTACACTATATTATATTAACAGAGATTATCTTATTAATTTTATTTTATTTTATAAACTTCATAGCTTGTTTTGGAATCCATTATAGCCTATACATTGTGTGTAATTATATGTTAGAAATACTGTTTAAACCAATTTATGCTAATTGCAATTAAGTCATACAAATTTGACAACTAATACCGGTACTAGCCCCTAGCAATACAGTAGCATAACGGAAATCTGAAACCATTATACATGTACATATATTGTGTGTAATTATGTTATAGAAATAATGTTTAAACCATTACCAGCAATACAGTAGCAACGGAAATCGGTTATTTCAAATATGATGTACATAAAGGCAGTCAAAATGTATATCCTACCTTGTACAGAAAATAAACATAATAGATTTATAGACTCAATTTTAAAACAGGTAGGTGATATCTACTACTACTACTACCTGGTGTTTTAACGTCCGCTTCCACAGAAGTGATATCGCAGACAAGACATAGGAGAGCCGAGGCTTCTTCCTGTTTTTAGAATATGATTTTGCAATCTTTCCATGTGCGGCCTCTAGCCATGGAGTAGGTTTAGTGAGAATGTCTTCCGTTTATTTAATAAAAATAAAACACATATTGTTTGGTAGTTGATCTGTAGAGACAGCATTTATGCAGACATATATGCGTCTCGTCTCTGGATTGGTGGAAGTCATCTGGGGTTTAGTGTTTAGGTGCCAGGCCCGTCTTATCGTGGCCTCCCCTTACTCCACTTATCCCACTTTGCAGGTTTGGTGTCTTTGTAGTGGATTAGTGTTTAGATGCCGAGCCCGTCTAACCGTGACCCTCCCTTACTCCACTAGCCCGCTACTTTGGTGTATATCCCCTATGTAGTTTAGTGTTTAGATGCCGAGCTCGTCTTATCGTAGCCCCCTCTTACTTCACTATTCTACTTAATCCAACGGTGTTCATTAAATCGTGAATTAGTTCGAAGATTTGCAGCTTCAGATCCGGTCTTGGAAAGAGTAGGTTCTTAGTGTTGAACGGTATGTTGTTGGTCTCCATCATCTCCACTAGTTCCGTTCTCTCTTCCTTGAATACCTCGCAGTCTACCAGGACATGGTTGGTGGTACATTCTTCTCCGCACTCACAGACGATGACTTGGTGTTTGTAGTCTCGCAGCCGCTCTTTCACCCTTAGTTTCGATATAAGTTTGCATATATTTCTTCTCGGGTGATTGATAGCTGTCTTCGTGTAGATCTTGTCATCCAGCCGGAATCTGTATGTGTCAAGTTCAACGAGCTTTAATTCCCAGAGTGAATTGACCTGTCTTTTTACCATACTGTAGATTTCCGTGGTGCTGTATTCTATGGTGCGGAGTGGTGCTGTGTCCCCGAGACCTTCATTTGCGAGTCGATCTGCTTCCTCGTTTCCTCTAATGTTCACATGTGATGGAATCCACACGAGCTCTAATTTGCTTCCCTTCTCTAGGACCCTCTGGTACAGCTGCCTGATTTCCAAAATGACTTCTGGTCTTGATTCCGAGTTGTCATTTTGGATTGAAATCAGACTGCTCAGAGAGTCGCTTGGGATGACGAACTTACTAGTCTTTTGATAAGAGATCCATGATATAGCATCACGGATGGCCACAATCTCTGCAGTGTACACCGAACAGTTATTGGGCAGTTTCCTGCTTATTCCCTGTTCCCCGTTTGGCAGGTATATACCAAACGAGCTGGTGCCCCTTTCAGGATTGCGTGAGCCATCCGTATAAACATGTTCCCAGTCATCCGACGGCCAGTTGTCTTCCAGGTGTTCCAGAGAGAGAGCCCGTGCTGCAGTGGGGTTGTTTTTCTTGTCGGTTTTCTGTAGCAGATCTAGATTGACCGGTGGTATTGGGAGTGTCCAAGGAGCGATCGATGGTGGGTCGTGTTCGTTTATCACGAGCTCCTCCAGTCGTAGTTCCTTGACTGTTTCCCTGATACCCTGGCCGAAGCTTTTCTTTCTAGGATCTCTTACATATCTTGTCTTCTTTAGGCTGACAAAGGCCGGGGATCTCTCGCCCAATTGCGAGATCTTAGCTCAATACCTTGTTGCTAGTTCTTTTCTTCTTAGGGATAGGGGCAACTCTCCGGCTTCCTGTATTGATGCCTCTCTCCTGGTCCCAAGCCCTACGCCAGTCGCAATACACAGAGCTTTGTATTGGATGGTGTCAAGCTTACTTAAGAGTGTTGGCGCGCAGTTCATGAAGACCAAAGATCCGTAGTCTAATACAGAGCGTATTAGAGCACGATACACCATTATAAGTGTAACTCTATTGGCTCCCCAGGTGCTACCCGTTATTTTTCTCATTAAGTTTAGGACTTTGGAGCATCTATCTACAGTCCAGTCGATGTGCGGTTTCCAGGTCAGCCTTCGATCAAAGATTACGCCAAGGAACTTGGTTTGGTCTTTAAACTCGATGGTTTTCCCGTTCATACACAGAGTCATTCTGCTTATCCCTCTATCCCTGCACACAAGCATGCCGACTGTTTTCTTCTCTGAGACCTTAAATCCCCAGTCGTTTGCCCATGTCATGAATTTGTCTAAGGCCTTTTGCATATTCTTTTGAAGTTCACAGAACCTCGTCCCTTTCCTCCATATTGTGCTGTCGTCAGCAAATTTTGCTAGCTCAGTTCTGGCGTCGAGATATGAAGATTTCTGTATGTCGTTGATCATGATATTGAAGAGAGTGGGACTGATGACAGACCCCTGAGGCGTGCCATTTTCTAATGTTTGCTCGGCACTCAGGAATCTGCCAACATTCACCTGCATCCTTCTATCGCTTAGAAAGCTTTTGATCTACCGAAACATTGTGCCCGTTATTCCGATACGTCCCAGCTTGAAAAGCAGCCCGTCCAACCAAACTAAATCGAAAGCCTTGGTTAAATCTACAAACACGGCACATAGCAGGTGCCCCGAGAGGAGTGCCTGAGACATGACTTGCTGTAGTCGCACCAAGTGGTCCATTGTTGATCGTCCCTTCCTGAACCCGCTTTGATTTTCGTCGATCAGTCGGTTACTCTCCAGGTAGAACTGAAGTCGGATGTTAACCATTGTCTCCAAGGTTTTGCACAGTGTGGATGTCAAGCTTACTGGTCGATAGGACTCTGCCTTTGTTCTCTCTTTCCCCGGTTTCGGAAGAGGGATGACGTTGGCTTTCCGCCATTCTTTAGGTACCTCCCCTGTCAACCAAGATGTGTTGAAGAAGTTCAGTAGTATCTTTTTGGCATTTCTGGGCAGATGTTTGAGCATTGGGTACTTTACTTTGTCCTCACCAGCCGCACTATCCTTCTTGAGGGAAAGAGCCTTATTTAACTCTTCCTCGGAGAAGGGCAGATTGATTGGTTCAGCCTCTACATTAGATTCAATTACTAATGAAGGGTGCTGTGAGTAAAAGATTTCCTTCCTCTTCATGAATTCTGGTGGTTGGTTTTCATCTTTACTTGCATCTGCAAATGTCTTAGCAAGTAAATCTGCCTTTTCATTGCCGTTGGTAACGTACTTGTCTCCATCTTCAAGGTTTGGTATGTTGAACGATCTGCGTTTTCCGTGCATGGCGTTCAGTTTCTTCCAGACGACACCTGTTTGCGTGTTTTGGTTCAACGCATTACAGAATGTCCTCCGGTGCCCACTTTGTGCCTTCTGGATGGTGTCTCTTGCAGCGTATTTCAACTTCAAGTAATTTTGGTGGTTGACTTCATTGTAGTGGCGTTTTTGTAGACGAAGTGCCTTCTTTCTTTCGTAAACTGCCTCTTGACATTCTGAAGACCACCAGGGTTTTGTATTCCTTGGTTTTCTGCCAGAAGTCTTTGGAATGGAGTTGTCTGCTGCACCTATAATTGCATTCGTGATATTGGCGGAGTACACGTCGATGTCGGTGTCGATGTCGGTGTCGATGATATCTTCTTCCTTCCAATCGAGGCAGCCTACACGGAAGTTAGCCCAATCAGCTTCTTTCATTTTCCAATTGGGTCTTCCGTTATAGACTTCTCTGTTGGTTTCAGCTTGGATGTTAAATTCTATCACCAAATGGTCACTGCCAAGTGTCTCATCTTCATGTACTAGCCAATCGCAGCGGTTTGCCATACCAAGCGTGCAGAATGTGAGATCTAGGTGTGAAGGTGGGGCATTTCCTCCAACAAATGTAGGGCTCTCATCATTCAGTACGCATAGGTCGTTCCCTTCTATTATTGAGCATAGGCTAGTCCCCCTGCAGTCATTCCTCGGTGACCCCCACAGAGCGTGCATAGCGTTGAAATCACCGCAAAGCACCGATTCGCCCCGTGGAAGTTGATCGAGAAGTGACTGGAAGTCATCTGGTTCTATTGTGACCTCTGGGGGTGCATAGACATTCACTATTGTCAACTTTGTTTTATTGCTCAATGTGATGGCTATGCCCATTGCTTCTAGGGGATTGGTTACATTCAGTGGAACAGAAATGTAATTTATGTTGTCACTGACGTAAATGGCAAGGCCGCCGCCACGTGTCATGCTGCCCGGTCTGTCCCTTCTCTGACAAGTATATCCGGGTAGGTAGATGTCGCTCTTCGTTGGTAGTAGCTTGGTTTCTTGGAGGCATATTACATCTTTGGGGTTGCGGTTGATGTATTTTCTCAGCTCAGCACACCTGGGAGCCAGTCCATTGATATTAAGTTGTAGGACTTTTACCTGGCCCGCCATGGTGACTGCCTGGATGGATGCCTCTCAGTCTTGTGGGTTTACTGATCTATCGGCGTCTCACATTCCGTAGTAGGTACCTCATTAGTGTTCGCCTTTGGTGTTAACACCGGCAGGCAACTGGGCATATCGCCAGTGCTGTAGTGACGAACATGCGATATCCTTCTACGGAGCGCGAGATTTACTGATTGATCGGCTTTTATAGATTCTTCGTCGTCTTCTTCTCTTGATCTTTTTTTGACTGTATTGATGGAGTTAATCATTACAATCAGTACATCGGCGTTGACCAAGTACGTACGTAGCTTACCGAGGAGACTGGCCATTTTTGTTGTTTGGTCGTCATTGGACACAGCCACCCTCAGGAACTCGATCATGAAGCTCATGAACCCACTCTCCGATTTAAATTTCGGGACGAAGTGGCCTTCATCAGCTTTCGTTTTCGGTTCCTCCTCTTTCATCTTGGTTTTTGTCTTTTTCTTGGGTGTGGTTGGTTGTTGTTCTGGACGGGGTGCCGCGATTGGTTCCTTTGGCTGTACTTGCGGTGTCGAAGGAATCGGCTCCGGGATTGGTTTTGCGACCGGAGCCTTATTCCTGACCTCTTTGGACTGCCCCTCCTTCTGTTTCAGGATTAATGAGGCTTCATTAAAACTTACTTTTTCTTTCACCTGTATTTTTAAGGCTGCCTTGGTGTTTTGAATCTTTGGGCATTCGGGTGAGTTCGCTGCGTGACCGCCTTTGCAGTTCGAACATTTATTTGGTATGCCCGCCCTGCAGTCGGTCGCCGCATGACTCCCCCCACACTGGGCGCACACAGTCTTTCCCTTGCAGTACTTGACTGTGTGTCCCAGTTTCTGGCAGTTGGCACACTGCCTCACCCCCTGAACATACGGGTGGGTACGTCTATTCAGGTACACGATTTTTAGGGCCTCGGGCGCTGTTCCTTTCTTGAAGGACAGGGCGACGCTTCCCTGGTCCTTCCCCTCGGCCACTTTAAACCGGTACACCTCGGTTGTCTGGTACCCCCTCTCTGTCAAGTCTTCCAGAATTTCTTCCCCGGTATATTCGGCTGGTATCCCATGGACAACCACCTTGTCTATTGACAAGGTGATCGGTTCGGACACCATCACGGACATACCAAGAAGTGCCTTCTGTCCCAACGCCATATCCATGTCAGACCTGCTTTTTAGGGCTAGTCTGAGATGGCCTGGCACTGCAATCTTGATATCGGGTATGCTGGCGATACCCCACTTACTTTTTGTCTCCTTCCCCACAGCCGTAAGTTTGGCCCCCTGGAAGGACTTGCCTTCAAGTGGCTTCACTAGAACGACGTGAGTCTGTTCCTCTCTCCTTTTTGTCACAGGAAAGAACTTTGGTGCAGGGCTGCTTTTAAAAGCGTCAGCCATGGACATGGTTGAGCTAGCCTCTGACGCCATCGTTCTTATGCTGCCGAAATAATCAAAAAACAAAAGGAGGGACCGAACAGTGTTGATTGGAGTTTAAAGCTGTTGTTAATTAAGCTCGTAAGCTGATTTAACTGTTGTTAACCCTTTCCACAGAGAGCCTCTAGTCAATCAATGTTATTTAAAACTAATTAACTATGGGCTCTTATTGCTTGTGTGAGTTTACTTAACAGTTGTCAGGCTTGTTAACTGTAAAAATAGTTTAGCTTGTTCTTGTTTGAGTACAATCAGTTGATTGGTTTGTTCACTGAGCTTTTCGATTAGTGAGTGATGGGTGGAAAGACAAAAAAAAAAGAATAAATAAAAAGAAAAAGTAACTAAATAGCGTAGATTATAAATGAGAGATGGGTAAAAATAAAAATTAAAAAAAAAGGGATATTATCATAATAATAAAGCACGGGAGGAAGAAGGGAAATTTGAAAAAAGAAAAATGAAATTAAGAAAAAAAGGTAAATAGTAATGAACAAAAAACAAAAAGAAAGTAGAGAAAAATAAAAGAGAATAAAGGCTTATACCTTGTGAAGGTATAAAAATAAAAATAAAAACAACCTTAAATTACTTAGGACGAGAAGATCTTTGCAGTATCTAGTAGTCTTTCTGGATTTGAGGAGTCTTTGGATTCTTGAGTCTTGGCTAGGCTTCTTTATCTATGATAAACTCAGCAATAGCTTTGGAGCTCTGGAGCACTTAGGTGTTGTCAGTACGAGTACTAATTAACCTCTCAGGTGATATCTAGGAAAGTGTACTATATTACTACATGAAAATTACTCAGATCTTACTGACAGCCACAACAGGGAATTTGTGTGATTGGATCTGATTGTTTATTGGATTATTAGGCTTGTCATTAATTAACAATAAAAGGTGTTATTAGGGTCTTGTATATTGCTACCTGAGTTTTATACTATAAATAAAGTGTGGTTTAATTAAATTTGTTTAATGTGTATTTGTGTATATTGCTAAGAAAATGTTACACATTTGTCAACCAATTTAGTGTATTGCATTCAATACTTGTCTAGATCAGGAAGGTCTCTGTCTCGGCTACTACTTGGTTAGATTATATAAATATGATGGAAAATATGCTCACATCATTGCTCCTTGAAACTTGTATCAAGATTCTTCATTCATTACAAAATATCGTATTCATTGCAGTAATTATACTGATGTGAGGCTATTTGATATTGGGTTACAATTTGATAATACTAAGTGGTATTTATTGTCATGCAAACATATTTAAAACACTCTTATCATTGGTCTGATCGTGGTCCCAATCAGCCAAGAATCTGGTCCCAATCAGCCAAGAATGTGAAGCATATTCTCTTTGATTTAGCTCATTTGTATTGAAGCCATCAATCACTAATTACACTATTATTTGTGACTAATTACACTATTTATTGCCATAGTTGTCTTAATATCAAATATTCAAACATATTTTAAATACTCGCGGCATTTAAGTAATGGTCCGAAAAAGCCTTGTCATGGTCCCAATCAGCCATAAGTCTGGTCCCAGTCAGCCAAGAATCTGGTCCCAATCAGCCACAAATCTGGTCCCAGTCAGTCACAAATCTGGTCCCAATCAGCCAGGTCCCAATCAGCCATGGTCCCAATCAGCCAATTACCGGAATCCTTACCTACTATTTTCCACCTTGATTCTACTTTATTCGCCAAAGGAGTCATTTCATGCCACAGCTGACAGATATTTATAAAGATTCAACACTATTTTCAAGTAGAATTCTGCGATTAAAAACATACACCAAATATACGTTTAAACTGAAGAGCGATAACGAGACCCGGACATGCGCAAACCGCATGTTTATTTCATCGCTAAATTCTACTTGAAAATCGAGTTTAATTATTATAAATTTGTGTCAAATATAGCGAGAAAAGGGATTCCTTTTGGTGGAAAATAAAGAATTGTTGTGAAAAATAGACGACAAAGGTTGTAAAACAGTCTGAGAATAGAGGTGGGGAATAGCGGTATTTTACCGTATTTTCATACTACAGCTATAGAAGGCCGGATAGCCACTGTCGTTCGCTAAAGGACAGTTGCAAAAGTAACTAACCCGGTACGTGGCAGTACTTTGACCTACTGGATGTCTTTTTGAGGGATAACACAATGCCATGAAAATCAAACAACAAATTAGGCCTAGTAGTGGTAAGTGATATAGAATCTCTTGTATAAATGTTTTAACTTATACTCCCACATTTTCACGTGGACGTGCATGTATATTGCCGTCACCCCTGGACGTCAGTCTGGACGACCGAACACAACTTGGCGACCTATCCGACTAGCGAGCTATTCGACCGATCCAGCTGGCAACCTGTTCGTTGGCAACCTATTCAGAATTAGACAACAGTCGCCCAAACTCATCTATTTTTAACAACCAGTCATATTCCAACGTTACGTCTAGCAAATGAAAGTAGAATAATATATTATTTTTATCAATTCCTTTAGCTCAGAATAGAGATGTAATTTCGCATTATCTTACAAAATTCTAGACACCCAACTAAATATATTCCGAAAGGTAATTAAATAGGCTTTCCAAATATTATCAGTAAAAGTTGGCACAGTCATATCCCATGTCAAAATTCGGACCATTATTAGTAAAAGTTGGCACAATCATATTAAAGGGGAGCACTCTCAACCTGAACATCGCCAATTTTTTAATATCTTAAAGTGAAAGAACGGTAATATTCCGAGTCAAAATTCGGACCATCGTACAAAATTCTGAGCATCCAGCTATATATATATTCTGAAAGGTAATTGAATAAGCTTTCCAAATATTATTAGTAAAAGTTGGCACAATCATATTAAAGGGGCGCGCTCTCAATCTGAACATCGCCAATTTTATAATATTCTATAAGTGAAGATAGACCGGTACAAATTCGGACCATCGTACAAAATTCTGAGCATCCAGCTATATATATTCTTAAAGGTAATTGGATAAGCTTTCCAAATATTATTAGTAAAAGTTGGCACAATCATATTACAGGGGCGCGCTCTCAACCTGAACATAACCAATTTTTCAATATTTTAAAGTAAAAGAACGGTAATATTCCGAGTCGAAATTCGGACCATCGTACAAAATTCTAAGCATCCAGCTATATATATTCTGAAAGGTAATTGAATAAGCTTTCTAAATATTATTAGTAAAAGTTGGCACAATCATATTAAAGGGGTGCGCTCTCAACCTGAACATCGCCATTTTTTTAATATTTTAAAGTGAAAGAACGGTAACATTTCGAGTCAAAATTCGGACCATCGTACAAAATTTGGAGCATCCAGCTATATAAATTCGGAAAGGTAATTGAATAAGCTTTCCAAATATTATTAGTAAAAGTTGGCACAATCATATTAAAGGGGCGCGCCATCAACCTGAACATATCAAATTTTTCAATTTTCTATAAGTGAAGATAGACCGGTATTTTTTTCGAAGTACAAATTCGGACCACCGTACAAAATTCTGAGCATCCAGCTATATATATTCTTAAAGGTAATTGGATAAGCATTCCAAATATTATTAGTAAATGTTGGCATCCAGCTATATAAATTCGGAAAGGTATTTGTAATTTATGTTGTCACTGACGTAAATGGCAAGGCCGCCGCCACGTGTCATGCTGCCCGGTCTGTCCCTTCTCTGACAAGTATATCCGGGTAGGTAGATGTCGCTCTTCGTTGGTAGTAGCTTGGTTTCTTGGAGGCATATTACATCTTTGGGGTTGCGGTTGATGTATTTTCTCAGCTCAGCACACCTGGGAGCCAGTCCATTGATATTAAGTTGTAGGACTTTTACCTGGCCCGCCATGATGACTGCCTGGATGGATGCCTCTCAGTCTTGTGGGTTTACTGATCTATCGGCGTCTCACATTCCGTAGTAGGTACCTCATTAGTGTTCGCCTTTGGTGTTAACACCGGCAAGCAACTGGGCATATCGCCAGTGCTGTAGTGACGAACATGCGATATCCTTCTACGGAGCGCGAGATTTACTGATTGATCGGCTTTTATAGATTCTTCGTCGTCTTCTTCTCTTGATCTTCTTTTGACTGTATTGATGGAGTTAATCATTACAATCAGTACATCGGCGTTGACCAAGTACGTGCGTAGCTTACCGAGGAGACTGGCCATTTTTGTTGTTTGGTCGTCATTGGACACAGCCACCCTCAGGAACTCGATCATGAAGCTCATGAACCCACTCTCCGATTTAAATTTCGGGACGAAGTGGCCTTCATCAGCTTTCGTTTTCGGTTCCTCCTCTTTCATCTTGGGTTTTGTCTTTTTCTTGGGTGTGGTTGGTTGTTGTTCTGGACGGGGTGCCGCGATTGGTTCCTTCGGCTGTACTTGCGGTGTCGAAGGAATCGGCTCCGGGATTGGTTTTGCGACCGGAGCCTTATTCCTGACCTCTTTGGACTTCCCCTCCTTCTGTTTCAGGATTAATGAGGCTTCATTAAAACTTACTTTTTCTTTCACCTGTATTTTTAAGGCTGCCTTGGTGTTTTGAATCTTTGGGCATTCGGGTGAGTTCGCTGCGTGACCGCCTTTGCAGTTCGAACATTTATTTGGTATGCCCGCCCTGCAGTCGGTCGCCGCATGACTCCCCCCACACTGGGCGCACACAGTCTTTCCCTTGCAGTACTTGACTGTGTGTCCCAGTTTCTGGCAGTTGGCACACTGCCTCACCCTCTGAACATACGGGTGGGTACGTCTATTCAGGTACACGATTTTTAGGGCCTCGGGCGCTGTTCCTTTCTTGAAGGACAGGGCGACGCTCCCCTGGTCCTTCCCCTCGGCCACTTTAAACCGGTACACCTCGGTTGTCTGGTACCCCCTCTCTGTCAAGTCTTCCAGAATTTCTTCCCCGGTATATTCGGCTGGTATCCCATGGACAACCACCTTGTCTATTGACAAGGTGATCGGTTCGGACACCATCACGACATACCAAGAAGTGCCTTCTGTCCCAACGCCATATCCATGTCAGACCTGCTTTTTAGGGCTAGTCTGAGATGGCCTGGCACTGCAATCTTGATATCGGGTATGCTGGCGATACCCCACTTACTTTTTATCTCCTTCCACACAGCCGTAAGTTTGGCCCCCTGGAAGGACTTGCCTTCAAGTGGCTTCACTAGAACGACGTGAGTCTGTTCCTCTCTCCTTTTTGTCACAGGAAAGAACTTTGGTGCAGGGCTGCTTTTAAAAGCGTCAGCCATGGACATGGTTGAGCTAGCCTCTGACGCCATCGTTCTTATGCTGCCGAAATAATCAAAAAACAAAAGGAGGGACCGAACAGTGTTGATTGGAGTTTAAAGCTGTTGTTAATTAAGCTCGTAAGCTGATTTAACTGTTGTTAACCCTTTCCACAGAGAGCCTCTAGTCAATCAATGTTATTTAAAACTAATTAACTATGGGCTCTTATTGCTTGTGTGAGTTTACTTAACAGTTGTCAGGCTTGTTAACTGTAAAAATAGTTTAGCTTGTTCTTGTTTGAGTACAATCAGTTGATTGGTTTGTTCACTGAGCTTTTCGATTAGTGAGTGATGGGTGGAAAGACAAAAAAAAAAGAATAAATAAAAAGAAAAAGTAACTAAATAGCGTAGATTATAAATGAGAGATGGGTAAAAATAAAAATTAAAAAAAAAGGGATATTATCCTAATAATAAAGCACGGGAGGAAGAAGGGAAATTTGACAAAAGAAAAATGAAATTAAGAAAAAAAGGTAAATAGTAATGAACAAAAAACAAAAAGAAAGTAGAGAAAAATAAAAGAGAATAAAGGCTTATACCTTGTGAAGGTATAAAAATAAAAACAACCTTAAATTACTTAGGACGGGAAGATCTTTGCAGTATCTAGTAGTCTTTCTGGATTTGAGGAGTCTTTGGATTCTTGAGTCTTGGCTAGGCTTCTTTATCTATGATAAACTCAGCAATAGCTTTGGAGCTCTGGAGCACTTAGGTGTTGTCAGTACGAGTACTAATTAACCTCTCAGGTGATATCTAGGAAAGTGTACTATATTACTACATGAAAATTACTCAGATCTTACTGACAGCCACAACAGGGAATTTGTGTGATTGGATCTGATTGTTTATTGGATTATTAGGCTTGTCATTAATTAACAATAAAAGGTGTTATTAGGGTCTTGTATATTGCTACCTGAGTTTTATACTATAAATAAAGCAGGCGCGGATCCAGAGGGGGGCGCAACCGGCGCACGCCCCCTCTATTTTTTGAGGTGGCGAACAATTTTTAGCTCCATATATTCTCGAGAGAAAGGAGAACAAAAATAGTTTAGGTTGGAAATCCTAATTTACAGTATTAGTCCTTGTGGGCATTTTTTCCACTCAAAAATTTTGAAAGGTAATTGAGAGCGCGCCCCTTTAATATGATTGTGCCAACTTTTACTAATAATATTTAGAAAGCTTTTTCAATTACCTTTCAGAATATATATAGCTGGATTCTCAGAATTTTGTACGATGGTCCGAATTTGGACTCGGAATATTATCGTTCTTTCAATTTAAAATATTAAAAAAATGGCGACGTTTAGGTTGAGAGCTCACCCCTTTAATTTGATTGTGCCAACATTTACTAATAATATTTGGAATGCTTATCCAATTACCTTTAAGAATATATATAGCTGGATGCTCAGAATTTTGTACGGTGGTCCGAATTTGTACTTCGAAAAAAATACCGGTCTATCTTCACTGATAGAAAATTGAAAAATTTGATATGTTCAGGTTGATGGCGCGCCCCTTTAATATGATTGTGCTAACTTTTACTAATAATATTTGGAAAGCTTATTCAATTACCTTTCCGAATTTATATAGCTGGATGCTCCAAATTTTGTACGATGGTCCGAATTTTGACTCGAAATGTTACCGTTCTTTCACTTTAAAATATTAAAAAAATGGCGATGTTCAGGTTGAGAGCGCGCCCCTTTAATATGATTGTGCCAACTTTTACTAATAATATTTGGAAAGCTTATCCAATTACCTTTCAGAATATATATAGCTGGATGCTCAGAATTTTGTACGATGGTCCGAATTCGGACTTCGAAAAAAAATCCGGTCTATCTTTACATATAGAATATTGAAAAATTGGCTATGTTCAGGTTCAGAGCGCGCCCCTTTAATATGATTGTGCCAACTTTTACTAATAATATTTGGAAAGCTTATTCAATTACCTTTCCGAATTTATATAGCTGGATGCTCAGAATTTTGTACGATGGTTCTAATTTGAACTCGGAATATTACCGTTCTTTCACTTTGAAATATTAAAAAATTGGCGATGTTCAGGTTGAGAGCGCGCCCCTTTAATATGATTGTGCCAACTTTTATTAATAATATTTGGAAAGCTTATTCAAATACCTTTCCGAATTTATATAGCTGGATGCTCAGAATTTTGTACGATGGTTCGAATTTTGACTTCGAAAAAAATACCGGTCTATCTTCAGATATAGAATATTGAAAAATTGGATATGTTCAGGTTGAGGGCGCGCCCCTTTAATATGATTGTGCCAACTTTTACTAATAATATTTGGAAAGCTTATTCAATTACCGTTCCGAATTTATATAGCTGGATGCTCAGAATTTTGTACGATGGTCCGAATTTTGACTCGGAATATTACCGTTCTTTCACTTTAAAATATTAAAAAATTGGCCATGTTCAGGTTGAGAGCGCGCCCCTTTAATATGATTGTCCCAACTTTTTTCGAAGTCCAAATTCGAACCATCGTACAAGAGCTTATTCAATTACCTTTCCGAATTTATATAGCTGGATTCTCAGAATTTTGTACGATGATTCGAATTTGGACTTCGAAAAAAATACCGGTCTATCTTCACATATAGAATATTGAAAAATTGGATATGTTCAGGTTGAGGGCGCGCCCCTTTAATATGATTGTGCCAACTTTTACTAATAATATTTGGAAAGCTTATTCAATTACCTTTCCGAATTTATATAGCTGAATGCTCAGAATTTTGCACGATGGTCCGAATTTTGACTCAGAATATTACCGTTCTTTCACTTTAAAATATTAAAAAATTGGCCATGTTCAGGTTGAGAGCGCGCCCCTTTAATATGATTGTGCCAACTTTTACTAATAATATTTGGAAAGCTTATTCAAATACCTTTCCGAATTTATATAACTGGATGCTCAGAATTTTGTACGATGGTCCGAATTTGTACTTCGAACAAAATACCGGTCTAGCTTCTTTTATAGAATATTGAAAAATTTGATATGTTCAGGTTGAGGGCGCGCCCCTTTAATATGATTGTGCCAACTTTTACTAATAATATTTGGAAAACTTATTCAAATACCTTTCCGAATTTATATAGCTGGATGCTCAGAATTTTGTACGATGGTCCGAATTTGTACTTCGAAAAAAATACCGGTCTAGCTTCTTTTATAGAATATTGAAAAATTTGATATGTTCAGGTTGAGGGCGCGCCCCTTTAATATGATTGTGCCAACTTTTACTAATAATATTTAGAAAGCTTATTCAATTACCTTTCCGAATTTATATAGCTGGATGCTCAGATTTTTGTACGATGGTCCGAATTTTGACTCGGAATATTACCGTTCTTTTACTTTAGAATATTAAAAAATTGGCCATGTTCAGATTGAGAGCGCGCCCCTTTAATATGATTGTGCCAACTTTTACTAATAATATTTGGAAAGCTTATCCAATTACCTTTCAGAATATATATAGCTGGATGCTCAGAATTTTGTACGATGGTCCGAATTCGGACTTCGAAAAAAATTCCGGTCTATCTTTACATATAGAATATTGAAAAATTGGCTATGTTCAGGTTGAGAGCGCGCCCCTTTAATATGATTGTGCCAACTTTTACTAATAATATTTGGAAAGCCTATTCAAATACCTTTCCGAATTTATATAGCTGGATGCTCAGAATTTTGTACGATGGTCCGAATTTCGACTCGGAATATTACCGGTCTTTCACTTCAAAATGCTCCAAATTTTGTACGATGGTCCGAATTTTGACTCAGAATATTACCGTTCTTTCACTTTAAAATATTAAAAAATTGGCCATGTTCAGGTTGAGAGCGCGCCCCTTTAATATGATTGTGCCAACTTTTACTAATAATATTTAGAAAGCTTATTCAATTACCTTTCCGAATTTATATAGCTGGATGCTCAGAATTTTGTACGATGGTCCGAATTTTGACTCGGAATATTACCGTTCTTTTACTTTAGAATATTAAAAAATTGGCCATGTTCAGGTTGAGAGCGCGCCCCTTTAATATGATTGTGCCAACTTTTTTCGAAGTCCAAATTCGAACCATCGTACAAGAGCTTATTCAATTACCTTTCCGAATTTATATAGCTGGATGCTCAGAATGTTGTACGATGATTCGAATTTGGACTTCGAAAAAAAATACCGGTCTATCTTCACATATAGAATATTGAAAAATTGGATATGTTCAGGTTGAGGGCGCGCCCCTTTATTATGATTGTGCCAACTTTTACTAATAATATTTGGAAAGCTTATTCAATTACCTTTCCGAATTTATATAGCTGGATGCTCAGAATTTTGTACGATGGTCCGAATTTTGACTCGGAATATTACCGTTCTTTCACTTTAAAATATTAAAAAATTGGCCATGTTCAGGTTGAGAGCGCGCCCCTTTAATATGATTGTGCCAACTTTTACTAATAATATTTGGAAAGCTTATTCAAATACCTTTCCGAATTTATATAGCTGGATGCTCAGAATTTTGTACGATGGTCCGAATTTGTACTTCGAACAAAATACCGGTCTAGCTTCTTTTATAGAATATTGAAAAATTTGATATGTTCAGGTTGAGGGCGCGCCCCTTTAATATGATTGTGCCAACTTTTACTAATAATATTTGGAAAACTTATTCAAATACCTTTCCGAATTTATATAGCTGGATGCTCAGAATTTTGTACGATGGTCCGAATTTGTACTTCGAAAAAAATACCGGTCTAGCTTCTTTTATAGAATATTGAAAAATTTGATATGTTCAGGTTGAGGGCGCGCCCCTTTAATATGATTGTGCCAACTTTTACTAATAATATTTGGAAAGCTTATTCAATTACCTTTCCGAATTTATGTAGCTGGATGCTCAGAATTTTGTACGATGGTCCGAATTTTGACTCAGAATATTACCGTTCTTTTACTTTAGAATATTAAAAAATTCGCCATGTTCAGGTTGAGAGCGCGCCCCTTTAATATGAATGTGCTAACTTTTACTAATAATATTTGGAAAGCTTATTCAATTACCTTTCCGAATTTATATAGCTGGATGCTCAGAATTTTGTACGATGGTTCGAATTTTGACTTGGAATATTACCGTTCTTTCACTTTAAAATATTAAAAAATTGGCGATGTTCAGGTTGAGAGCGCGCCCCTTTAATATGATTGTGCCAACTTTTACTAATAATATTTGGAAAGTTTATTCAAATACCTTTCTGAATTTATATAGCTGGATGCTCAAAATATTGTACGATGGTCCGAATTTTGACTCGGAATATTACCGTTCTTTCACTTTAAAAGATTGAAAAATTGGCGATGTTCAGGTTGAGAGCGCGCCCCTTTCATATGATTGTGCCAACTTTTACTAATAATATTTGGAAAGTTTATTCAAATACCTTTCCGAATTTATATAGCTGGATGCTCAAAATATTGTACGATGGTCCGAATTTTGACTCGGAATATTACCGTTCTTTCACTTTAAAAGATTGAAAAATTGGCTATGTTCAGGTTGAGAGCGCGCCCCTTTTATATGATTGTGCCAACTTTTACTAATAATATTTGGAAAGCTTATCCAATTACCTTTCAAAATATATATAGCTGGATGCTCAGAATTTTGTACGATGGTCCGAATTCGGACTTCGAAAAAAATTCCGGTCTATCTTTACATATAGAATATTGAAAAATTGGCTATGTTCAGGTTGAGAGCGCGCCCCTTTAATATGATTGTGCCAACTTTTACTAATAATATTTGGAAAGCCTATTCAAATACCTTTCCGAATTTATATAGCTGGATGCTCAGAATTTTGTAGGATGGTCCGAATTTCGACTCGGAATATTACCGGTCTTTCACTTCAAAATATTGAAAAATTGGCTATGTTCAGGTTGAGAGCGCGCCCCTTTAATATGATTGTGCCAACTTTTACTAATAATATTTGGAAAGCTTATCCAATTACCTTTCAGAATATATATAGCTGGATGCTCAGAATTTTGTACGATGGTTCGAATTTGGACTTCGAAAAAAATACCGGTCTATCTTCACATATAGAATATTGAAAAATTGGATATGTTCAGGTTGAGGGCGCGCCCCTTTAATATGATTGTGCCGACTTTTACTAATAATATTTGGAAAGCTTATTCAATTACCTTTCGGAATTTATATAGCTGGATGCTCAGAATTTTGTACGATGGTCCGAATTTTGACTCGGAATATTACCGTTCTTTCACTTTAAAATATTAAAAAATTGGCCATGTTCAGGTTGAGGGCGCGCCCCTTTAATATGATTGTGCCAACTTTTACTAATAATATTTGGAAAGCTTATTCAATTACCTTTCCGAATTTATATAGCTGGATGCTCAGAATTTTGTACGATGGTCCGAATTTTGACTCGGAATATTACCGTTCTTTCACTTTAAAATATTAAAAAATTGGCGACGTTTAGGTTGAGAGCGCACCACTTTAATATGATTGTGCCAACTTTTACTAATAATATTTGGAAAGCTTATTCAATTACCTTTAAGAATATATATAGCTGGATGCTCAGAATTTTGCACGGTGGTCCGAATTTGTACTTCGAATAAAATACCGGTCTATCTTCACTTATAGAATATTATAAAATTGGCGATGTTGAGGTTGAGAGCGCGCCCCTTTAATATGATTGTGCCAACTTTTACTAATAATATTTGAAAAGCTTATTCAATTACCTTTCAGAATATATATAGCTGGATGCTCAGAATTTTGTACGATGGTCCGAATTTTGACTCGGAATATTACCGTTCTTTCACTTTAAAATATTAAAAAATTGGCGATGTTCAGGTTGAGAGCGCGCCCCTTTAATATGATTGTGCCAACTTTTATTAATAATATGTGGAAAGCCTATTTAATTACCTTTCAAAATATATATAGGTGGATGCTTAGAATTTTGTACGATGGTCCGAATTTCGACTCGGAATATTACCGTTCTTTCACTTTAAAATATTGAAAAATTGGCTATGTTCAGGTTGAGAGCGCGCCCCTTGAATATGATTGTGCCAACTTTTACTAATAATATTTGGAAAGCTTATCCAATTACCTTTCAGAATATATATAGCTGGATGCTCGGAATTTTGTACGATGGTCCGAATTCGGACTTCGAAAACAATTCCTGTCCATCTTTACATATAGAATATTGAATAATTGGCTATGTTCAGGTTGAGAATGCACCCCTTTAATATGATTGTGCCAACTTTTACTAATAATATTTGGAAAGCTTATTCAATTACCTTTCAGAATATATATAGCTGGATGCTCAGAATTTTGTACGATGGTCCGAATTTTGACTCGGAATATTACCGTTCTTTCACTTTAAGATATTAAAAAATTGGCGATGTTCAGGTTGAGAGCGCGCCCCTTTAATATGATTGTGCCAACTTTTACTAATAATATTTGGAAAGCTTATTCCATTACCTTTCAAAATATATATAGGTGGATACTCAGAATTTTGTACGATGGTCCGAATTTCGACTCGGAATATTACCGTTCTTTCACTTTAAAATATTGAAAAATTGGCGATGTTCAGGTTGAGAGCGCGCCCCTTTAATATGATTGTGCCAACTTTTACTAATAATATTTAGAAAGCTTATTCAAATACCTTTAAGAATATATATAGCTGGTTGCTCAGAATTTTGTACGATGGTCCGAATTTTGACACGGGATATTAACAGTTTTTCCCTTTAAAATTTTTAAAAAAATGGTCATGTTTAGAAGAGAGCGCACCCCTTTAATATGACTGTGCCAACTTTTACTGATAATATTTGGAAAGCCTATTTAATTACCTTTCGGAATATATTTAGTTGGGTGTCTAGAATTTTGTAAGATAATGCGAAATTACATCTCTATTCTGAGCTAAAGGAATTGATAAAAATAATATATTATTCTACTTTCATTTGATAGACGTAACGTTTGGATTTGATTGGTTGTTAAAAATAGATGAGTTTGGGCGACTGTTGTCTAAATTCTGAATAGGTTGCCAACGAACAGGTTGCCAGCTGGATCGGTCGAATAGCTCGCTAGCCGAATAGGTCGCCAAGTTGTGTTCGGTGTCTGGACGTCTGTCGACAATTGTTTGTAGACACTCTACAGGTCACAATTTTAATCTGATTTCAATGAAACTTGAAATGTAGGTTTCTCTCCCTAAGATCTTGGTTCCTTTCGATATTGGCATTTATCGTACCGTAAAACCACGATTATGAACCCTGCAGGGGCACTTTGCACCCCCAGAAAAAAAAGGCGCCCCGCCCCCCAAACCAAATGACAACCTAATACACTCGATTATGATCACACAGTGATGCTTTTCAGGCACTGGTCAGTCGGTTGATTTGAAGGGCGCCTAGTTCGTTTGCTTTGATCAAAGCTTTCCTACTTATCTAAAGGCTATGGGGTGCCACAACAGCCGCGGATCCAAGGGGGCAGGGCACCACGTGGTCGCCCTATCCACATTTGATAGGACCTTATCGGTCTTTGGGCGCGCCGATACCAAATGACATTATTAGAGATTCTCGTTGTGGTCGGCCTATCTACATGACCTAATGGGTGTTTCGAACTGTTTGTTTGGGGTACCGTCAACAATAATACCGGTATGCAAATTACAAATTTTTTATTACTTTGTAGTTAAAATTGTAATCAGGTATTGCTTCGCAAATCTAAAGTACCTGTTGTACTTTCCCTATACACCATGCATTTAGATTTTGGATCCTATAGAGGTCACAATTTTTATAGAATTTTAACTAGAGCGTTCACAAGAAATTGTGGACGATAGGCCGACAGACAGAGGGGCGGACGGGGGCGACGGCAATATACGACCACATTTAGGTTTATTTGTGTAACTTTGCAAATGTTGTTGTTCTTAGTGCTTAACGTCCACTTCCAGCGAAGGTGATATCGCAGACAACTTCTCTTATTTTCATTTTTATTATCTCAGTGCATGTTCAGGGGTCTTTCTTTTGGGAGGAAACCGGAGTATCTGGAGTAAACCCACAAGGTTGAGAAGGCACCTCTGTCTCCAAGCCACATTCGTTCACACCAGGGATCGCAAGACAGAGATTATCTGCCAGCTAGAGGTCGAAGCGTGGCACTCTAAACCACAAGGCCATCCCAACCCCCACGTAATTTAAACTGATAAATAAATTGACTTGGTGAACAGGGCTAATCCAGACGTGCGTTGCTTTGTAAGAATATGTAAAATGGGGTTTAAGGTCCCACTTTTTTGATGCAGTTTGAATTATGTGTTCGAGCATAATATTTTGTAGTCAAGGCATATTGTAGTCAATACCAAAAAAAAATCATTGCCAACAGAAGACCTCATCCCCCCCACCACCACCACCATGTAATACACTAGCTTGAATATTTCCATATTCTCTCTTAAGCATCTAATACTACTTCTTATTGAGTTGTTCACACATTAAACACATTTTAATAAGTTTGTGTAATCTTTATTCAGTATAGACCAACTAATAGCTCTCAACTTCAAAAATGTACATAATGTGTTTTTGAAATATCAAATAAAACAACCATGATTTCTTCACAAGATAAACAGTACAACAATTGTATTCACAATAGTTTCCTTTGTTCTTGTACGCAGTTGATCAAGAACTTGACTATATTTACAATATATTCCAGGTATTTTCTCTCTAATCGTTTTGTTCAAAACATAATAAAAGAGGCTTTTCTCAGAGATTATACCTTGTAACTTCGAACAAACCACGCCAGTTGACTCAATGACAGACCTTATAATGATACACCGTGCATGGCTAACCACGGACTCCAGCAAAATGGGTCCTTTAAAATGGTCATAAGTGTATCGAAAATGAAATGAAAAGGGGTTTAACGTCCTACTGTTATGCTCCAACTGGACTAATGTACCGATATCCATCTGTCAAGGGATCTTTTACATGCACGCCAATGTATACACAGGGCCACATATTTGTCCCATCCAAGGGACAAGACAGTTGTCCTTGTCAGACCCTCCTTTCATCATTACGAACAAGGACAAACCGTGCCGGAACATACTGATGAACTTTCTCTGCCAACTCTGGGAATACCAGAGTTATGGCCCTTGATCTCTTTGAAATATCCTTTGGACGCTCTAGAGGCTAAAGTTAATAACCGATTGACTTTAAATTGATACACAGTGTTTAAAGTCACAAGAGGAAGAAGCCTAGTTATTTCCGATAATTACTGTCAGAGTTATGACCCTTGACCACTTTCAAAATTCTTGTGGGTGCTCTACAGGCTAAAGCTAATGTTTGATTGGCTTTAGATTTACATGTATACACAGTGCTTAAGATGTAGAAGCTTATTGATTTTCAGCGATTTCCGATCAAATCCTTTACATTGAAGCACAACTACTTCCTGTTCTGCGTATGCGAAACTACTAAAAGGTCTATTGAAGAGTTAACATACTCTGTATATAATATACTGTCCTAAATTTTTGTTTTGTATTTTTTCTTGTTCCTAAGGTAAATGTAATTTCTAAGATACCTGATGACATTAAACGTATTGTTTTAATAGATTCAAATACCCCTTTTCCACTTTGCAGTTTATATGAAAGCTTTGATATCTGCTATGCAGATCTGGTTTTTGTTTCTGGCAAAGTTATTATTATTATTTTTTTTGTTGTGTGTGCTTTGTCCACCAATTGGATTTCTCAGAATCTAACCACAGTATCTTTATGAAACTTTTACTTATCCCCCGAAAAATGGGTGGTGCCTGTTGATTAAATATATTTACGAAACGTTTTTCAAATTCGAAATCACCGAATTTTAAGAACAAATGTATTTGACCTACATTGCTGTAACTTTGAGATTATTTGACCTATTTTACTAATTCTTTTTGGTTTGAGTACCTTGAGACAATTACTTCAAATCTACAATTTCGGATTTTCGAATTTCGAAAATTCGTCGCTGAAAGTTTAGACCAACTTGACAACTTCTTTAATAGTTGTACGATTTTAATGAAACATTTATAATACACTAAAAGCTGATTAAGAGTAACAACTGATTAAGTAATAAACAGAAAATCATTAGAATTTGTTTGATTTTTATAAAGTTCTGCCCCAATGCTAAAGTATACGAAACATTTGATATCATGGATTTAGCTGTTTAGTTATCAAAATTCGTCGAAAATCACTATACATGTACTTGTTCGTCTGGAGACCTTAAACCATGTGTATCAACATGAAGTCAATCGGATGATAAGTTTGGCCTCCAGAGCGTCACAAGATTTTTCAAAGTGATCAAGGGGGTTGACTTTGGCAGTAATTATCGGAAATCGCTGAAAATCAATAGGCTTCTTCGTCTCATGACCTTAACACTGTGTATAAATTAAAAGTCAATTAGATATTAACTTTAGCCGCTAGAGCGTTCACAAGATTTTTCAAAGTGATCAAGGGTCACAACTCTAGCAGTAATTATCGGATATCGCTGAAAATCAATAGGCTTCTTCGTCTCATGACCTTAAACACTGTACAAATTTAAAGTCAATCTGGTATTAACTTTAGCCTCTAGCGTTCACAAGAAATTGTGGACGACGGAAGGACGGACGGACGGGGGGCGACGGCAATATACGACCACATTTCCATATGGGCGTATAAAAAAGGAGTTTGTAGCTCAATCCAGAAGTGCCACCATCTTGAAATGCGGAAAAATTCACAGGGCCTTTTTGATATTTTACTTAAAGACATGGGAGTTATATTTTCTGAATCCTTGAAGGAAGGCCTAAAAAACGTTCAGAGCAGAATGTTGATTTAGGTCAACTGATGGTCGCCATTTTGAAGTGAATATGAAAAATAGTGAAAAATCGACATTTACGGGCTTCTAAACAAACACAATAGGGCATAGTATGGTCAATGCGTCTACTATTTCTGAAATTACTACATTTCAGGATAGCCTGGATACGGGTCGAATTTTGGGTATTTGACTATTTCAAAAATTCGAATTTTACCTTTGACGCTTTTCGTGCCGAAAAAGTTATTTATGAGTGAAAAATCACATTAACTTCACTAGATTGTGACCGATTTTAATGACTTTTCTTGTTCGGATTACTTTTATGACCCATGACATGAGACAGGAAGTGACTGTGAATATTAAAGCTTTAATATCTGCTTAGCAGATAAAGTTATTATTCTTTTTGTGTTTTTTTTTCTTCAAATCGGATTTCACAGAATCTAACCATAGGATGTTTCTGAAACTTTGACCTACCCCCCAAACAATGGGTGGTGGCTGTTGATTAAATATATTTTCAAAACGTTTTTCGAATCCGAAATCACTGAATTTTAGGAACGACAAAACTGACAATGAATAGTCGTAACTTTGTTATTTATTGACCTATTTTACTAATTCTTTTTTCTTTGAATACCTTGTAAAAAATCATTTTCATCTGCCGTTTCAGATTTTCGAATTTCGAAAATTCGTCGCTGTGATTTTGAACCGCAAGTTTAGACCAACTTGACAACTTCTTTAATAGTTGCACGATATTTTCATGAAATTTAGTATGTAAGTATATCTTAATCCTTGATGAAATTAAGGGTCAAAGTTTTCAAAAAAATAGTCGAAATATAGGTCAAATCACTTTGAATTTTGTTTCTCTGTACTAGCTACAAGACTACTAATTCGTACACAAACATTGGAGTTTGTAGCTCAATCCGGAAGTGCCACCATCTTGAAATGTGAAAAATCCACAGGGCTTTTTTGATATTTTACTTACAGACACAGGAGTTATATTATCTGAATCCTTGAAGGAGTGTCTAAAAAACGTTCAGAGTAGAATTTTGATTTAGGTCAACTGAAAGTCACCATTTTGAAGTGAATATGAAAAATAGTGAAAAATCTTCTTTAACGGACGAGAAAATAAATACAATAGGTCCTAGTGCGTTCAATGCGTCTCCTATTTCTGAAATTAATACATTTCAGGATAGTAGGGATACGAGTCGAATTTTTTGTATTTGAAAATTACAAAATTTCGAATTCGCCTTTGGCCTTTTACGTGCCGACAAAGTTGTTTACATGACAATTTATGACTTTAATTTTCCAAATTTACAAATTTAATCTAAATATTCGAGCAGGGGAGGACACTCTGATTAAAAAAAATATTAGTTCCGTTCAAAGTTGTCTCATTTTATTCTTTTTAAATAATCCTGCCATTTTTAGTTCTTTCCCGCCATTTTCATTTCATTTTCTCATCCGTCCCGTTTTTAAACGGTTTGATCCATTTTTCTGAAACTTCTTGAAAGGGAAGTCATTCCGATTACAGCAATACAAGTTATTTTCCTTTAGTTTTCAGACTATTGTTTTGCCCGGGTGCAATGTTTCATACTATATTTAGACTTGTAACTTCGCGAGTTTTTGACCAATTTTGATAAATTTTTTCTTTGTATCCTTTTATTTAGGATACTTTATATAATCAATGACACGTGATGATGAATATGAAACCTTTCATATCTGCATGGGACAGTAGCAGATCTAGTTATTATTTTTTTATGTGTATTTTCTGCAAATCGGATTTCTCAAAATCTAACCATAGGATCTTTCTGAAATATGGGGTGCGAACCTTGATTAAAAATATTTTCAAAACGTTTTACGAATCCGAAATCACCGAATTTTACGAACGATTGCATTTGACCAACAATGCTGTATTTTTGCGACTATTTGACCTATTTTACTAATTCTTTTTTCTTTGAGTACCTTGAGACATTTACTTCAAATCTGCAATTTCAACTTGACAACTTCTTTAATAGTTGTACGATTTTCATGAAATGTAGTATGTAAGTAGACCTTACAGATGCGACTTGAAAAATGACTTTATTTTAAAGAACAATAGTCGTAAATTAAAATACATCCTAAATAATTCCAAAATTGTAAATAGTCTAAAACAACCTCAAAATCTTAGAAGAATATTAACATCATCAAAGTTCGATTCTGATATTTCGTTACCCCGTGTATCCAAGTGTGGGGACCTGCGATGTATGACATGTTCCCATATATTAGAAGGAACATATGTCCAAATTATTAAAGATGTTAAATTCTATGTAAAACAAAATATGAATTGCAAATCTAAATATGTAATTTACTTATTAATATGTAATGGTTGTAATGGCAAGTACATTGGGAAAACTACTGATCAGTTGAATTTACGAGTCAACCAACATCATTCTAATATAAAACTCGCAAGAAATAGAGTCTTAATTGCCGGTGAGCGAACATTTGGATATTTGTGGTAAAGGTCAATTTAAGATTTTCCCAATGTACAAGCTCAATATTAACGATAATGATCTCTTGGAAACAAAAGAAAGCAATTTTATCGCTAAATATAATCCAATTTTGAATGCTAAGTGGTGATTATTTTAATTACGTTTGAGGTTTAATTAATGTTATTTCATTTTAGTTTGTATATTGTACATAGTCATTTTCCTCTGTTATGACGTAACGTTATTGTAATGTAACAGCATAGTAACGCATTAAATGGCCTGACGATTCGTTTGATAACGATGAAAGTACTAGCCAAAAATTTAATTTTTAGTGTTTTTTCTCTAATATTTGAATTTTATTTATATATATATATATATATATATATATGAATATGATGTTTCTAGAAAGAAAAAACTAATAATTTCATCTTAGCTAGCGCTTTCACCCACTACGGGGATCGTCAGGTTTTTAATAATGAGATAGTATACAATTACATGACGTCATGGCGTTATAAATACATAATGTACATGACAATAATAATATAATTTATAAATTATGAATATTTTACAATATCAAGATATCATATAAAATTATGAAGCATTTAATTTACGGTGATACTTGTTAATAAAATGCCGTTCTTTATTTTCTAGCAAATTATTATCCGACCAGTTGAGTCTATATAAGGGGAATACCCTAAATTTTCCCTTCCACATGTATCTAAGTGTTCACTTAAAGGGATCATTCTATTTTTGGGATTAGCAATGTGGGATCTGTGTAGGTTCATCCTTATGTTTAGTTGTGATTCAGTTTTGCCGATAATTATCAATTCTTACAAACAACCCCCAAATTTACGACGAATACTTACGTCTTCAAAATTTGATTCTAAAGTCACAGAATCGAGTGTCACAAAGTGTGGTGACAATAGATGTAAAACATGTGACAACATTATTAAAGGTAATTATAAAGCAGTAAAAATTAATGGAAATGTACATTTTAAAGTAAAACAATCAATGAACTGTAAAAGTAATAATGTTATATATTTGATAATATGTCCAGGTTGTAATGAAGAATATATCGGCAAAACTGAATCATTTGTGGCTTTCTGGCCTGGTTAGCTAGTTTTTAGGCTTTGCTTCAGCTATAGACTCAATCCCCATTACGAGACGAAAAAATAGGTTGCCAGGCAACGAAACACACGCCCACACAGCAGCCAAATCGTCCGGGCAGTCAACAAGAGTTGTCGCATATTAAGGAATTATCAGAAAATCATTAGAATTTGTTTGGTTTTTATAATCAAACGTTTTTTTTTAAATCAGATAATAATTGTGACCTCCAGAGGCACCACAAGCTAAAAAGGGTGATTTTTCGTACAATCAGGGGACATAATTCAGGAAGTAATGACCCGATGGGCGCAAATATCGAAAGGAACCAAGATCTTTGGGTTATAAACATACCTGTCAAGTTTCATCAAAATCGATTCAAAATTGTGACCTCTATAGGGTCCACAACCTTGATATAACATATTTTCACACTATTCGTGTACAAACGGCGGCCATTTTGTCCGTCAATTCTAGTCCGGTTTTCACGTAATTCAAACTCTCTCTTCATTACCATATAACGGTGATATAGTCAAACGTTTTTTTAAATCGGACCTCCAGAGGGACCAAAAGCGAACAAAAGCGATTTTTCGGACAATCCGGGGACATAATTCAGGAAGTTATGATCCAATGGGCGCAAATATCGAAAGGAACCAAGATCTTTGGGTTATAAACATACATGTCAAGTTTCATCAAAATCGGTTCAAAATTGTGACCTCTATAAGGTCCACAACCTTTATATAACATATTTTCACAATATTCACGTACAAACGACGGCCATTTTGTCCGTCAATTTTGGTCCGATTTTCACAAAATTCATACTCAACCTTCATAACCATGGAACGGTGATATAATCAAACGGTTTTTTAAATCGGATAACAATTTTGACCTCCAGAGGGACCACACGCTAAAAAGGGCAATTTTTCGGACAATCAGGGGCCATAATTCAGGAAGTTACAATCCGATTGGCGCAAATATCGAAAGGAACCAAGATCTTTGGGTTATAAACATGCATTTCAAGTTTCATCCAAATCGGTTCAAAATTGTGTCCTCTACACTGTTCACAACCTTGATATAACATATTTTCACACTATTCGCGTACAAATGGCGGCCATTTTGTCCGTCAATTTTGGTCCGATTTTCACGAAATTCGAACTCGACCTTCATAACCATGGAACAATGATATAATCAAACGGTTTTTTAAATCGGATAACAATTTTGACCTCCAGAGGGACCACAAGCTAAAAAGGGCGATTTTTCGGACAATCAGGGGCCACAATTCAGGAAGTTACGATCCGATTGACGCATATATCGAAAGGAACCAAGATCTTTGGGTTATAAACATGCATTTCAAGTTTCATCCAAATCGGTTCAAAATTGTGTCCTCTACACTGTTCACAACCTTGATATAACATATTTTCACACTATTCGCGTACAAATGGCGGCCATTTTGTCCGTCAATTTTGGTCCGATTTTCACGAAATTCGAACTCGACCTTCATAACCATGGAACGGTGATATAATCAAACGGTTTTTTAAATCGGATAACAATTTTGACCTCCAGAGGGACCACAAGCTAAAAAGGGCGATTTTTCGGACAATCAGGGGCCATAATTCAGGAAGTTACGATCCGATTGACGCAAGTATCGAAAGGAACCAAGATCTTTGGGTTATAAACATGCATTTCAAGTTTCATCCAAATCAGTTCAAAATTGTGACCTCTACACTGTTCACAAGCTAAAAAACGTGATTTTTCGTACAATCAGGGGCCATAACCCATGAAGTTACAGTCCGATACATGCCAATATCGAAAGGAACTGAGATCTTAGGGTGATAAACCTATGTTTTAAGTTTCATTGAAATCGGATAAAAATTGTGACCTGTAGACTGTTCACAAACAATTGTGGACGGACGGACGGACGGACGGACGGACGAACAGGGGCGACGACAATATACGTCCACATGAAAATGTGGGCGTATAAAAATTGACCTTTGTCAATTTTGAAACAGTCTTAAGCAAGGTTTGTTCAACTTTTGTCGCTCTTAAGTTATATCTTTGGTTTCCTGACTAGGTAAGCTAGTTTTTAGGATTTGTTTCAGCTATAGACTCTAAATTCTAATTACAGTCAAAAATTAGTGTTAATTAATTAGCTCTTAAATAACAATAGTACAACATTTTATGCTCTTAAGTCGTGAATTTTGTGCAGTAAAACTCATAGAAATGTTTTCCAAACAAAAATAATCTTGGACAAGACAATTTAATCAAATCCACTCAAAGCCTATTACGAGATCCAAAAATTGACCTTTATCACCTTTGAAGCATTCTTAAGCAAGGTTTGTTCAACTTTTGTCACTCTTAAGTTATATTTTGGGTTTCCTGACTTGGTAAGCTAGTTTTTAGGCTTTGTTTCAGTTATGGACTCTAAGTTTTGATTACAGTCACTAATTAGTGACCTTTGACCTTTGTCACATTTGAACCAGTCTTAAGCAAGGTTTGTTCAACTTTTGTCGCTCTTAAGTGATATTTTGGGTTTCATGACTTGGTTAGCTAGCTTTTAAGCTTTGTTTCAGTCATGGACTCTAAATTTTAATTACGGCCACTAATTAATGCTAATTAATTAAGCTCTTAAGTAGCATTAGCACAACATTTTATGATCTTAAATCATACATTCTGTTTCAAAGTGCTAAGTATGAAATCCTTGCAAGAAAATTGTGGATGGACATTGAATTTTAACTCCCATTAAATTTAAGGGGATCCGGGGAACGCTCCCAGGTATATGCACAGGTTACAAAACTTAAGACTTGCCTTTCCATAATGATCTAGGGGTCAAATATGTGTTGCAAACCTCAAACCCTTTGGACTCAATATTTTGATTAAACCTCACTGGGCTCCCGGACTAATACATACAAATTGAGCATTTTAAAGAGAGAAATCATTTTATAATGATGTAGGATCACATTGTGATTTAATTTCATTGATGTAAGGCATTAATTTTGTTTATGTAGCTGAGCAGGGTGGGGTTTCCATTTCCAGTGACATCAAAAATGTTAAATTGTTTTGACCTAGTTAAAATTGACATTACGCATCAAATGGCGTCACTTTTATGAACATGCAATAATAATTGATTCTTTTACAGGCAAACTAGCGTAAAAAGTGACTCATGCAAAATTCCCCATTTCTCGGCAACTGTTCATTTTACAAACTAAAGAAATATTTTAAAATGAAAAAAGCCTGAATGGGTTGTGAATAGACCATTTTTACACGTTTTCTCACTTTAAAATCGAAATGACGCAAAAATGAAATTGAAATTAAAGAAACTGAGCGCGATGTTTTCTCTTCCTTTACAGGGCACATCTTTTTACTTTTTACTTATTTTAAAAAAAATAATATTTGCTTCCGAAAAGACGTTCCTAACCGCCAAAATTGTAGTTTTTCTCAAAATTACGTCATTTCCGGTGACGACACATAACTTTATTGGCAATAAAAAAGTTGCGACTTTGCACCGTTGAGCATATGAACTTTGTTTTATACAAATCAAGCAATATTATTAGCCTGCAACACACAAACTGAATTAGTAAATTATCGAGACAAAATTTGTTCATATTTTTGCTCAAATCACGACCCTTTAATTATGGGTAAAACGCCATAAAAAAATATTCGTAAATAAAAAAGTTTAAATTTTCAAAATTTGGCGCCTAATATCTGCAAAGATCCGTCGAAAATCAAAAATCTAACGAACCATTGCTATGTGCCCTGACTTAGGCTATGTCAAAATGTATCAAATGTAGTTTCTGAGATATGCTCAAGTGTAAAAAAAAAAATAAGAAGAAGAAGAACAATACCTGCGAAGCAGGAATGACGGGTTTCACTGGTGCCACATTACCTTTGAACTTATGTCACTTTCGGTGCCACGTTACCCTTGAACTGATATCACTTCCAGTACCAATGGAACCGATAAACAGATTTTCACATAAACATTGCACACATCAAATAAAATGGAAACAGAATCAACCAAATCCAGCAATATCAATTCATTTTATACATTTGTTACATGTAATTAATCCTGGCAAAATTACAGTACTTCCGGTGATAATGAAAATGTTCAATTAGTTTTATGAAATCAGAAATGGCATAAGGCATCACATGGTGAAAATTTTATGTAAAGCAAATAATAATTGCCACTTTTATAGACCAAAAGCCTTGAAAAGTGACTTGTAGAAAATTGTTTATTTCTCGGCAACCGTACAAGTTAGGAACCATTTTTTGGTAACCAAATGATAGTATGGATTCAATCTATTTGTTGATTGGAATCAAATATCATAATTTTAAAAAACATTACAAATCAGACTCATTTGAATCAAATATCTGTTTCGAAGACAAAAAATAGAGTTTTTGAAAAATGATGTTACTTTCGGTGATAATGAAAATCTTAAATTAGTCCTAATTGTATGAAATCGTAAATGGCATTAGGTATCACAAACTGAAAATTTTATGAAAATTGATTAACAATTGACCCTTTTACGGACCAAAAACCTTGAAAAATGACCTATTGAAAATCGCCTATTTCTGCGCAACTGAACAAGTTGGAAACCATTTTGTGAAATTTATATGATCGTATGGGTTCAGTCTATTAGTTGATTGGATTCAAATATTAAAATTTTAAATAAATAACAAATACGACTCATTTGAATAAATTATTTGTTTCAAAGGCTATCAATAGAGTTTTTGCCCAAATGGCGTAATTTCCAGTGACTCTTTTAAAGGCAAACTAGTGTAAAAAATGACTTATGCAAAACTGACCATTACTCATATTAGAAACTAATTTTGAGATAGATTCTCTTCGTATGGATTAATGCTACAAGTTTTATGAAAGTTACAAAGAAATATTTCAAAATATGAAGACGCTGGATGGGTTTTAAATAGTCTATTTTTACACCATTGTACCTTTTAATCGAAAAGGCTCGAAAACGAAATCGAAGGTTGCACGGCAACGAAACATACGCCCACAGCAGCTAAATCGTCCAGGCAGTCAACAAGAGTTGTTGCATATTCTTACTTTTTACGGCAATAAAACATTTATAATACACGTGACCCCAGCGAACCAATGAAACGACAAAAAAGATTATACCATTTGTCTACGTGCAAGTAGGACGAAAAATACTTTGAACGGGTTTCGTCTTTTGTGGTAGTCATTTTCTTAAATTTATATTGAAAAATATTGTCGTATTGAAAGCGTGTTTTTATTAAAATACTACGAACACTATACAATTCTTATATTTACCACACATGACCCCAGCGAGCCAATGAAACGACAAAAAAAGATTCTACCATCTGTCCACGTGCATGAGGGACGAAAGATACTTTGTTCACGGCATAATTTTCCTACTGCGTTTTCGAGCAGTGAATACAACCATTTTATAAGGGGTAAAATTTTGTATCAACGTGTAATATGAACACGCGAACGTGGGTTAATGCTAGTGTACTACTAGTGGATACACACTGAAATTTTATATAGAACGATTAACGGTCACGGGAATATCGAACCAGTCAGCTTGTAAAACCGAACCGTAACCGGTTGACCGTTTACATCCTTAGGATAAACCTATATTTCAAGTTTCGTCATTATTTTTCGTACAATCATGGGCCATAATCCATGAAGTTTCAATCCGATACATGCGGATATCGAAAGCAGTCGAGATCTTATGGGGATAAACCTATATTTCAAGTTTCGTCAAAATCGGGTATGGGAAGTATTGTGATCTGCAGAAAAGTCCACAAACGATTGTGGAGGACAGACAGGGGCGATGGCATAATACGTCCACATGAAAATGTGGGTGTATAAAAAGGCGATTTTTCGTACAAATCAGGGTCCATAATTCAGGAAGTTACAATCCAATAACGCCCAAATATCGAAAGGAACCAAAATCTTTGGGTTATAAACTTGCATTTCCAGTTTCATTAAAATCGGTTTAAATTGTGACCTCTACAGGGACCACAATCTTGTAATTCAACATTCATTACGGTGTAACGGTGATATAATCAAACATGTTTTTTTTTTCAAATCTGATAATAATTAAGACCTCCAGAGGGAACAAAAGCTAAAAAAGTAATTTTTTGTACAATCAGGGGCCATAATTCAGGAAGATACGATCCAACATGCACAAATATCAAAATGAATCAAAATCTTTGGGTTATAAACATGCATTTCAAGTTTAACCAAAATCAGTTCAAAATTGTGACCTCTGTAGTGAGTATAGGGTCCGCAAGCTAAAAACGTGATTTTGCGTATAATCAGGGGCATACCCCATGAAGTTTCGATCTGATATATGCCAATATCGAAAGCAACCAAGATCTTTTGGATATAAACCTACATTTTAAGTTTCGTCAAAATCAGATTAGAATTGTGACCTGTAGAGTGTGTACAAACAATTTTAACCATATGTTAGTCCCAAAATGACCTACTTTGTGTAGGAAGGAGACCATTTTGTTCTGTAGTTTACCCAGCCATTATGGTGTAACGGTAATGGTGATATATCGTAACGTTTTTTAAAATCAAATAAATGTCGATACTTGCAGAGGCAGTACTGGATAAAACTATTGTGGGGGCTTTAGACCATAAGCATGTGACCCCCCCACCCCCTCCGACCTAACACAGATAAAAATTGTGACCTCTAGAGGATCAATAAGTTAAAAGATAGGTTGCCAGGCAACGAAAATTACGCCCACAGCAGCTAAATCGTCCGGGCAGTCAATAAGGGTTGTCACATATTTTTACTTTTTTCGGTAATGAAACATTTGTAATACACTAAAATCTAATTAAGAGTAACAACTCATTATTTAATTATAAGAAAATCACTAGAATTTGTTTGCTTTTTATAAATTTTTGCCCAACGCTAACAATTAGTATACGAAACATTTAATATCATGGATTTAGGTGTTCAGTTATCAAAATTTATTGAAAATCAAAATACTTGTTCGTTTCAACACCTTAAACTCTGTGTATCAATCTGAAGTCAATCGGATGATAAGTTTGGCCTCTATAGCCTCACAAGATTTTTTGAAGTTATCAAGGGAGATAACTCTGGCAGTAATTATTTGAAATCGCTGAAAATCAATAGACTTCTTCGTCTCATGACCTTAAACACAGTGTGTAAATTCAAAGTCAATCCGATATATACTTTGGCCTCTAGAGCGTCAACAGGATTTTTTGAAGTGATCAAGGGTCATAACTCTGGCAGTAATTATCAGAAATCCCTCAAAATCAATTGGCGTCTTCGTTTCATGACCTTAAACACTGTGTATAAATTTGAAGTCAATCAGATATTAACTTTGGCCTCTAGAGCATCCACAAGATTTTTTGAAGTGATCAAGGGCCATAACTCTGGTAGTTATAATCGGAAATCGTTGAAAAACAATAGGCTTCTTCGTCTCATGCCCTTAAACACTCTGTATAAATTTAAAGTCAATCGGATATTAACTTTAGCCTCTAGAGCGTCCACAAGCAATTGTGGACGCCGGACCGACAGACGGACGTGACGACGACAATATATGACCACACTTCAATGTGGGCGTATAAAAATGTGATTTTTATGTAAAATCAGTGAGATAAAATTACATTTCAAGGTGCATCAAAATTTGATAACCAGCGTCTGCTAGGCAGAATACACCCGCATTTTGCAAGAGAAGGATAGAGAACTAGGGGAAAAAAGGTGATTTTTCGTACAATCAAAGGGCTCAAAACAAAAACGTTAAGTATATGAAACATTTAATATTGTGGATTTAGCTGTTCAATTATCGATTTTCAAGAAATTCACACTCAACCATCATTAATGTGTAACGGGGATATAGTCAAACGTTTTTTTAATTCGGGAATAAAATTGTGACCTCCATAAGGTCCACAAGCTAAAAACATGATTTTTCGTACAATCAGGGCCATAATTCAGGTAGTCATGGTCCAATGTGCGCGATCTTTGGGTTATAAACTTACATTTCAAATTTCATCAAAATGGATTAAAATTGTGACCTCTACAGGGTCCACAACCTTGATATATCATATTTTTACACTATTCGCCTATTAGCGGCAGCCATTTTGTCTGTTAGTTTTGGTCCCATTTTTATGAAATTCGACCCCAACCTTCATTACAGTGAAACAGTGATATAATCAAACGTTTTTTAAATCCGATAATGGTTGTGACCTCCAGAGGGACCACAAGCTAAAAAGGCGATTTTTAGTACAATCAGGGGCCATAATTCAGGAAGTTATGATTCGATATGCGCAAATATCGAAAGGAACCAAGATCTTTGGATTATAAACACACATTTAAAGTTTCATCAAAATCAGATAAAAATTGTGACCCCTACAGGGTCTACAACCTTGATATACCACATTCTTATAGTATTCGCGTACAAGCCGCGGCCTAGACTGGTGGCCAGTCTTCTCCACACACCAAAAATTGGCCAGTCCTCTCAAAAAAAAAAACGAAAAAAAAACGTAATCTCTAGAGACTGGGCAAATAGAGCTTCATTCTCATCTAGTAGGTCAATCTGCATTATGTAGGTCGTGTGACGTCGTGCACGTGATTACGACATATCTAACATCACGTGATAATAAACATGGCTGTCGACTAACTGGCAAACTGGTGTAGGTGCGAGATGTTTGTTGTGGATAACAGTTATTGTTATTTAGTGATACTTTAACGATCTAAGAATTTTGTTGACGGACAATATCTGTCGAATGAATGGATACAAATTCGTGTCACGTGACTCGGGGCTTGCTTGACAACTGTCAATCATTCCAAATAAGGAACAACGTAAAACAGGACAGGAACGCCCATTTTATTGTGAAGCTCGCAAATTGTCCAGTCTCTGGTGCTGGTTACAGGTTTACTCAAATTTTTTTTTTATACAAATGGAAACGAAAGTGTTGGTTTACTAAAAATTAATACTTTTATATAAATCGAAATGTAAAATAAATAGAAGAGACTGGGCCAGTCTAGCCACGGCCATTTTGTCCATCAGTTTTGGTTCGATTTCCACGAAATTCATTCTCACCCTTCATTACGGTGAAACAGTTATATAATCAAACGTTATTTTAAATCCGTTAATAATTGTGACCTCCAAAGGAACCACAAGCTAAAAAATGGCGATTTTCGTACAATCAGGGGCCATAATTCAGGAAGTTACGATCAGATATGTGCCAATTTGCAATGGGACCAAGATCTTTAGGTTATAAACATGTATTTCAAGTTTCAACAAAATCGGTTCAAAATTGTTACCTCTATCGGCTCCACAACCTTGATACAACATATTTTCACACTATTCGCGTTCAAACGGTGACCATTTTGTCCGTCAATTTTGGTCCAATTTTCCCAAAATTCTAACACATTCTTCATAACCATGTAACGGTGATATAATCAAACGTTTTTTTTATATCGGATAATGATTTTGACCTCCAGAGGGACCACAAGCTAAAAAAAGCGATTTTTCGGACAATCAGGGGACATAATTCAGGAAGTTATGATTCGATGGGCGCAAATATCGAAAGGAACTAAGATCTTTGCGTTATAAACATACATTTCAAGTTTCATCCAAATCGGTTCAAAATTGTGACCTCTATAGTGTCCACAAACTTGATATAACATTTTCACACTTTTCGCGTACAAACGACGGCCATTTTGTCTGTCAATTTTTGTCCGATTTTCACGAAATTCGAACTCAACCTCCATAACCATGTAACGGTGATATAAGAAACGTTTTTTTAAAATCGGATAACAATTTTGACCTACAGAGGGACCACAAGCTAAAAAGGGTGATTTTTCGGACAATCAGGGGACATAATTCAGGAAGTTACGATCTGATGGGCGCAAATATCGAACGGAACCAAGATCTTTGGGTTATAAACATACATGTCAAGTTTCATCAAAAACGGTTCAAAATTGTGACCTCTATAGGGTCCACAACCTTGATATAACATATTTTCACACTATTCGCGTACAAAAGACGGCCATTTTGTCTGTCAATTTTGGTCCGATTTTCACGAAATTTGAAATCAACCTCCATAACCATGTAACGGTGATATAATCAAACGGTTTTTTAAATCGGATAAAAAATTTTACCTCCAGAGGGACCACAAGTTAAAAAGGGCGATTTTTCGGACAATCAGGCGCCATAATTCAGGAAGGTATGATCCGATGGGCGCAAATATCGAAGATCTTTGGGTTATAAACATGCATTTCAATCAGGGGCCATAACCCATGAAGTTACAGTCCGATACACGAGATCTTAGGGTGATAAACCTATATTTTAAGTTTCATTGAAATCAGATAAAAATTGTGACCTATAGACTGTTCACAAACAATTATGGACAGACGGACGGACGGACGAACAGGGGCGACAACAATATACGTCCACATGAAAATGTGGGCGTACAAAAACAGTTAAGGCAACCATTACAAGCTGTGGCTCTGGTATAAGCTAAAGTGGGCTAAAATCTGTCTTAGAACAACTCTCTTGGTCAATTTAAAGAATACTACTATACAGACAGATGAAACAAATATATCACAATCTAGATTTTGATGTAATAACAGATTTCTTTTTGCTCTTAGATGGATCATATAAATATGTTTTTTGAAGTGGGCCTTGACCAGCCTCCTTGAATCTGACGTCATCAAGTCTCTGTCTTTGCTCAATCGCTTGTGCTATTTTTGCATTGTTCCACGCTGCAAAAAAAGAAAAGAGGTTACCAATTACCACGAGGCAAGTTAATATATCACTATAAACCTCAGAATACCCCGTTCAGCATTTCCGTCCAAACGCGGTAAAATAATTGCCTCGTTGTCTGCAGTTTCAAAACAAGGCTTTTTAAATTGCCCTGTTTTTGGAACGAGGTATTTTGTTCGGAACGAGGCTGGGTAAAATGCCGCGTTTACTAAACGTGGTTTTTTTCAAGATATTTATTAGAGGTCTTTGCTATCAGTGAATTTGTAAAAATTTATATTTATGTTATTTAATACGAAAACAGATACATAAGTGTTTGTTGGGTGAAAAAGGTCAGGCTTTTGAAGTTATAGAGTAGAACTAGGCACTGTTATTAGTCACGTGATCCCCACTGACGAAATGTTAACGCAATGGGCCATCACTGGAGACCGGCCGCCATGTTTCAACCAGGAAAGAATGACGAAGTGCCTGCTTGAAAGCTATGTAAAAAAAGAGAAATAGACTGACGAAGGGCGGACAAGTCCATTAAAAAGCAGTTCTAATTCAACAGTATCAACCGAAAAAATGATGATTGAAAGGTCTTACCTTACAGTTCTAAAAACAAAATCGTTTTGGTCAACTGGCATATTAATTGAGCAGAGTGAACATACTCGAATGTCCAGATCTATAGAGTGTTTGGCTAAATTTAGAACATTGCTCCTCGTAGTTCACATAAAACTTTATTTTGGATAGATCTAAATAATTTATTGGACGATTTGAAATGCAAGTTCTGCTCGATTGACAGATACTATAGCATCATCCAGGTGATAAATAAAGAAATAAAATAGATTTTAAAGATAGGCTGGCACTGCCAGGCAGGATACGCCCACATTTTCGAGAGATGGATAGAGAACAAGCAATACCGAAAGTGATTTTTCCTATGTGCAAATATCGAAATGAATTAAGATCTTTGGGTTATAAAGGTTCATTTCAGTAGGCTTCAAATTCGACTGGGGATCATGTTGCTAAGTGGGTAAGATGCTGGCTCTGTAGCCTTGAGGTTAGGTGTTTGATCCCTGCATTGGGTGAGAAAGTTCATCTAGATTTTCTGCCGTGGTTTCCCCTTGTTAGTGATGAAGGATGGATGGCCTGACAAGAACAGCTGTCAATTTTGGTCCGATTTTCACGAAATTCGACCTCAACCTTCATTACGATGTAACGGTGATATAATCAAACGTTTTTTTAAATGGGATAATAATTCTGACCCCAGAGGGGCCAAAAGCTAAAAAAAAGAGGTCATTTTTCGTACAATCAGGGGCCATAATTCAGGAAGTTACAATCCGATATGCACAAATATCGAAAGGAACCAAGATCTTTGGGTTATAAACATGCATGTCAAGTTTCATCAAAATCGGTTCAAAATTGTGACCTCTATAGGGTCCACAACCTTAATATAACGTATTTTCACACTAATCGCGTACAAACGGCGGCCATTTTGTCTGTCAATTTTGGTCCGATTTTCACAAAATTTTACCTCAATCTTCATTACCATGTAACGGTGATATAATCAAACGTTTTTTTAAATCGGATAATAATTTTGACCTCCAGTGGGACCACAAGCTAAAAAGGGTGATTTTTCGTACAATCAGGGGCCATAATTCAGGAAGTTACGAATCAATGAGCGCAAATATCGAAAGGAACCAAGATCTTCGGGTTATAAACATGCATGTCAAGTTTCATCAAAATCGGTTCAAAATTGTGACCTCTATAGGGTCCACAACCTTGATATAACATATTTTCACACTATTCGCGTACAAACGGCGGCCATTTTGTCCGTCAATTTCGGTTTGATTTTCACGAAATTCGAACAGAGCCTTCATTACCATGTAACGGTGATATAATCAAACGGTTTTTTAAATCGGATAATAATTTTGACCTCCAGAGGGACCACAAGCTAAAAAGGGCAATTTTTCGGACAGTCAGGGGCCATAATTCAAGAAGTTACGATCCGATGGGTGCAAATATCGAAAGGAACCAAGATCTTTGGGTTATAAACATACATGTCAAGTTTCATCAAAATCGGTTCAAAATTGTGACCTCTATAGGGTCCACAACCTTGATATAACATATTTTCACACCATTCGCGTACAAACGGCGGCCATTTTGTTTGTCAATTTTGGTCCGATTTTCACGAAATTTGAACTCAACCTTCATTACCATGTAACGGTGATATATTCGAACGGTTTTTTAAATCGGATAATAATTTTTACCTCCAGAGGGACCACAAGCTAAAAAGGGCGATTTTTCGGACAATCAGGGGCCATAATTCAGGAAGTTACGATCCGATGGCCGCAAATATCGAAAGGAACCAAGATTTTGGGGTTATAAACATGCATGTCAAGTTTCATCACAATCGGTTCAAAATTGTGACCTCTATAGGGTCCACAAGCTAAAAACATGATATTTCGTACAATCAGGGGCCATAATCCATGAAGTTCCGATCCGATACATGCCAATATCGAAAGGAACCGAGATCTTATGGGGATAAACCTATATTTCAAGTTTCGTCAAAATCAGATAAGAATTGTGACCTGTAGAGAGTCCACAAACAAATTGTGGACGGACGGACGTCCGGACGGACGGACGGACAGACGGACGGACGGACGGACGGACGGACAGGGGCGACGACATAATACGTCCACATGAAAATGTGGGCGTATAAAAATAATCTAGAACTTCTATCATTTACTGGTAGAATATCTGATGTCGATGGGGAATATTTTATTTTTTTCTTAAAAAAAGGAAAATATAAACAGGGCTAGCAAGGCCATAGTCATATTCCTGAAGCAATGGCCCGAGAAATCTCTCTCTGGCCATTGCTGGATTGACTTCTGATTCTTGAACTTTTGCGGGAGTGTGTCTATTCTCCCCGTTCAATGAAAGCTATCACTTAAGTACAGCAACATGACAGTCCTTCGTTTAATCTGAGTCTTCCCTAAAACTTTGGACAGTGATTTAAGGTATTAAAACGGTGAAAGTATGTTCGTTTCCAAACAGTATTGTTTACATTTCATTTGACTTGATAGCCTCATTTGTCACACAATTAGTTTTACTGCAGTATTCTCCTATGCACGGGTTAATTAGGCATAATAAAAGCGTGAGCCATGACGTAATGTTATGTAAACATATTTGGTCCAATACTGGCACTCGTTTTAAATGTAAAGCGTTTGTATGGTAGGTAGTGATTGGTTGGTAGTCGGACTACTGACCAATCAAAATTTAACACAACAATATCCACTCATAATAGCAGTGTGTAGTGAGAATACCTATAATCAAACGAAACGCTGCGCGGAGTATGGGCCATAGTAGGCCTATATGGTTTTCAATTTCCATAATATGGTGTCTGATTTTTCTTTGGTTGAAAAATATGGCGGTATATTAAATTTTACAAAAAAATAAGACCAACTACATGATGGGATTTTCGTAGTACCAGTGATTAAAAAATTATCAGGCCTAGATCTAATTTATTTTTTTTAAAAAATTTGATTGGGGAATGAAGATATCAAGACCTTCACTCACTTTGTCCTTATTATTAATAACCTTTTTTTTTTTCTTTTTTTTTTTTTTTTAAACTATTTCTGGCGTTTTAAGCGGGTTTTCACTTTATTCTCTGTACATATGTGTACACAAATTCACAATGTCGGCCTAATTAAATCCGAGGAAGTAAAACTAACCGATAACAAAGTAACTACTGGGAGTGAGTGCTTGTCTGTGACTAAACACTCCACTCCAAAAGCAGACTTACTCAACTAGATTTTTTTCGTACAAAGCCAGATGTGTGTATAATATATAATATGCACAATTTCCATAATAATTAAATATACATTATTTTGGAAGTTCGCAAAACAGATGGACCTTGTAATTATTAAATAATAAAAGAATCAGTACTAATAAATTAAGTGAATGGACCTGCCTGGTTTTCGGGCCCTCAAACTTCGAGTGATCAACGTCTTCTCGTCCTGTTTATTAAATTATTTTACACAATTATCATGATTATACTATATCTATTAAATCACTATTTCACTTATAGCATATCATACCTACTTATGAAATGATAATCCACACCCTTTTCGCCTGACATTGCATAATCAAAACAATAACAACTCGATGACATGTTGGTGTATGCCAACATAGGCTAAATCTTCCCGGTTGTAAAATAGCTGCCATAGTCGGCACTCGATCACGTGACCACCATACACTCTAGTCAATATATACACCTGCATGGTTTCCTAGGTAATATTTGATTCGATAAGTATCGGTGAGTTGGCCTTGAACTTGGCATTTGATTCGTGACTTTGGCATTTGATTTACTCGGAGGCTCCAATGGAAATAATGTTAGGGTGACCCACCATAAATAAATATCTGCAAATATCTCGACAATTACGCCACAAAATTTATATATATACTAAGCCTAAACTCAGTTTCACACATTTATAGTCACTAAAAAACGATCATGTTGTACTAAATAAGATATGACCATTTAATCTATAAATAATAATAAGACTGAAAATGTGAAAACTGGCTCCGAGAGTCATCCATAACATACAGACTCTTTTGAGTAAAAGATAGGTAACGTGCTCGTTTTGAAATTAGTCTCGCTTAACCAGTCTACTGATCGTTGACAGGTCGGGATAATCAAGCCTACTTGTTTACGAAACATAACAGAAAGCTGGAACAAGAAATTGAATTTAGAAATACGCACGTTAGGCAACTCAACTAATGTTTAAAGAACCTTGTAAAAGTAAAATGAAACTGCTGCTAGTATCATGTTCTTGCTGACGAACGTTTTTCAGAGATATTATTTGTACTACACCAAAAGATTCCGCTTCTAACGGTACAGTTAATGATAAAGCAATTTAAAAATAAAACGAACGTAATTTCTAACGCATCTGTAATAACCAAGAATCTAAATTTTACTGCTATTCAAAATCGTCAACAACAGATTTTTTACAGGTGTTATTGTTGATAGATTTGTAGAGAATTCCATGTGCATGGCTATTTATAGTCTCATATACTCCACCGCTGGCTATTCATAGTCTCGAGACCCAGCCCCTCAAGCGTGCACATAAGTTGTGTCGAGACCAACTTTCTGTAGAGTACATAGGTCAGAAGGTCACCCTAATAATGTGTATCGATAAACTAAATCACACGGATTTGTAGTTTTATGGAATTTTGGACAAGAGAAACTACTGAGAATTTTCACAAACATATTATATTTGTGACTCAATTGACTAATCTAGGCTTTAATTTTTTTTGTCGTATTTTAAAAGTATTTATCAACTATGAAATAAATACACCAAATAGCCAATGTTCCGATGCCTAGAATTTAATGCCATTCCCAAATACCCTTTTAATGATACTTTGAATATGCCAAAGATTCTATCTTACTCAATTAAATGATATTTCCCCAAGATAAAATACAGTGTAGCTATGGCAATTTCCCTTATTTATGTTGTTTTATTAACGTAAGACTTCATTAGGAAATAATAATAAATTCATATCAAAATCTAATTTCAAATAAGCCTATAAGAGTCATTCCATGAGAAAACCATGCAATATCATGCAGATGTTCGAAGGTGGGGGTCGGCCGTTTTAGTTCATATTCACAGGGTTTGGTCGACCCTACTCCCCAGCCAAAATCTCTGTTTTTTGCCATTTTCAGGCCAAATTTTAGGTATTTTCGTCGCACTACTACCGCTGTTACATGACCCTGGAGAACTAGGTTTGGGTTGTTCATAACAGTCAGGGTCTTGCACTACCACATTATCATGGTCATCCGGTTCAAGTTCATTTTCCAAAGGTGTTCGGATACTTCACAAGATATGTGTCTAGAGATGCCTGAAATGTACCCCATCTTCAGGTCGTGATAACTCCACTGGAGCAGGGTTTGCGATAAAAATTAAAATCATTTTTTTTGCAGCTTGACCTGTTCTAACAACATAAGAAATAAATTCGTTGTCAGCTAGCCTGCAACAGTATGAAAATGCGTGTCGAAAGTTAGCAAAAACTTCAGTTTTGATTGGGATACATTGGCGGATTATTCAGGTACCCTATCGCCGATATTGTTATTCAGAGGGTCAATATATCAACTCCGCCTCCCCTCCAACCGGCTTTGCCAAAATATTCACTCCCCGTATGATTTTGGTATTAAGTCTGCAAATCCAAGATGGCGTCTCCCCGAGAATATGGATTTTCGTTAATTTTCGATCTAAAGCGTCAAAATTATGAAAGATAGGTTGCCAGGCAACGAAACATACGCCCACAGCAGCTAAATCGTCCGGGCAGTCAACAAGGGTTGTCGCATATTTTTACTTTTTTTTGGTAATGAAAAATTTGTAATACACTAAAATCTGAGTAACAACTCATTATGTAATTATCTGAAAATCATTAGAATTTGTTTGCTTTTTATAAAGTTTTGCCCCAAGCTAACAATTAGTATAGGAAACATTTAACATCATGGATTTATCTGTTCAGTTATCAAAATTCATTGAAAATCAAAATACTTGTTCGTTTCAACACCTGTATCAATCTGAAGTCAATCGGATGATAAGTTTGCCATCTACAGCGTCACAAGGTTTTTTGAAGTGATCAAGGGAGATAACTCTGGAAGTTATTATTTGAAATCGATGAAAATCAGTAGGCTTCTTAGTCTCAGGACCTTAAACAGTGTGTGTAAATTTAAAGTCAATCGGATATAAACTTTGGCCTCTAGAGCATCCACATGATTTTTTGATGAGATCAAGGGCCATAATACTGGCACTAATTATCGTAAATTGATGCAAATCAATAGGCGTCTTCGTCTTATGACCTTAAACACTGTGTATAAATTTAAAGTCAATCGGATATTAACTTTGGCTTTTAGAGCCTCCACAAGATTTTTTGAAGTGATCAAGGGCGATAACCCTGGCACTAATTATCGGAAATCGCTGAAAATCAATAGGCTTCTTCGTCTTATGACCTTAAACACTGTGTATAAATTTAAAGTCAATCGGATATTAACTTTGGCTTTTAGAGCGTCCACAAGATTTTTTGAAGTCGTCAAGGGCCATAACTCTGGTAGTTATTATCGGAAATCGCTGAAAAACAATAGGCTTCTTCGTCTTATGACCTTAAACACTGTGTATAAATTTAAAGTCAATCGGAGATTAACTTTGGCTTTTAGGGCGTTCACAAGATTTTTTGAAGTGATCAAGGGCCATAACTCTGGCACTAATTTTCGGAAATCGCTGAAAATATATAGGCTTCTTCGTCTTATGACCTTAAACACTGTGTATAAATTTAAAGTCAATCGGATATTAACTTTGGCTTTTAGAGCGTCCACAAGATTTTTTGAAGTGATCAAGGGCCATAACTCTGGCACTAATTATCGGAAATTGTTGAAAATCAATAAGCTTCTTCGTCTTATGACCTTAAACACTGTGTATAAATTTAAAGTCAATCGGATATTAACTTTGGCTTTTAGGGCGTTCACAAGATTTTTTGAAGTGATCAAGGGCCATAACTCTGGCACTAATTATCGGAAGTCGCTGAAAATCAATAGGCTTCTTCGTCTTATGACCTTAAACACTGTGTATAAATTTAAAGGCAATCGGATATTAACTTTGGCCTCTACAGCGTCCACAAGATTTTTTGAAGTGATCAAGGGCCATAACTCAGGCACTAATTATCGGAAATCGCTGAAAATCAAAAGGCTTCTTCGTCTCATGACCTTAAACACTGTGTATAAATTTAAAGTCAATCAGATATTAACTTTGGCCTCTAGAGCGTCCACAAGATTTTTTGAAGTGATCAAGGGCCATAACTCTGGCACTAATCATCAGAAATCGCTGAAAATCAATAGGCTTCTTCGTCTTATGACCTTAAACACTGTGTATAAATTTAAAGCCAATCGGATATTAACTTTGGCCTCTAGAGCGTCCAAAAGATTTTTTGAATTCGTCAAGGGCCATAACTCTGGTAGTTATTATCGGAAATCGCTGAAAAACAATAGGCTTCTTCGTCTCATGACCTTAAACACTGTGTATAAATTTAAAGTCAATCGGACATTAACTTTAGCCTCTAGAGCGTCCACAAGCAATTGTGGACGCCGGACCGACGGACCGACGGACGGACGGACGGACGGACGGACGGACGGACGGACGGACGGGGGCGACGACAATATACGACCACATTTCAATGTGGGCGTATAAAAACGGTCGAGTTAGAGCAGATAAAAATAGGTGCACCTCGTATTTTTCATATTTAATTCCTGTATGGTACAAAATAACGTGTCTTCGTTTATTCGACAGCAAATGAATGCAGAATTTTTCAAATAAGAATAGTTTTGCGATGTCAAAACATTGTTTTCTTTGTTATAAAATAGGTTGCCAGGAAACGAAACATACGCCCACACAGCAGCTAAATCGTCCGGGCAGTCAACAAGAGTTGTCGCATATTAAGTAATCATCAGAAATCATTAGAATTTGTTTGGTTTTTTATAAAGTTAATGTGTAACGGGGACATAGTCAAACGTTTTTTTAATTCGGAATAATATTGTGATCTCCATAGGAGAGAGAGAGAGAAATGGGGTTTAACGTCCACTCAACACAACCAGGTCATTTCGGGACCAACATACGTTTTTTTAATTTTATTTCAATAGTTCGCTTGCGCGTAGGGGTCTTTAGCCGTGGGAGGAAACCGGAGTGCCCGGAGGAAACCCACGAGGTTGAGAAGACACCCCTATCTCCATGCCACATACGCTCACACCAGGGCTCGAAACCACAGCCGCAAGCCAGAGGTGACCGGCCAGCTAGAGGTCGAAGCGCAGCACTCTAGACCACTAGGCCATCCCAACCCCCCGGTCTCCATAGGGTCCACAAGGTAAAAAACATGATTTTCGTACAATCAGGGCCATAATTCAGGTAGTTATATATGGTCCAGTGTGCGCGATCTTTGGGTTATAAACTCACATTTTAAATTTCATCAAAATCGGATTAAAATTGAGACCTCTACAGGGTCCACAACCCTGCGTATTAGTGGCAGCCATTCTGTCTGGAAGTTTTGGTCCGATTTTTACGAAATTCGACCTCAACCTTCATTACAGTGAAACGGTGATATAATCAAACGTTTTTTTAAAATCGGATAATGGTTGTGACCTCCAGAGGGACCACAAGCTAAAAAGGCGATTTTTAGTACAATCATGGGCCATAATTCAGGAAGTTACAATTCGATATGCGCAAATATCGAAAGGAACCAAGATCTTTGGATTATAAACATGCATTTAAAGTTTCATCAAAATCAGATAAAAACTGTGACCTCTGCAGGGTCTACAACCTTGATATACCATATTCTTATAGTATTCGCGTACAAGCTGCAGCCATTTTGTCCATCAGTTTTGGTCCGATTTCCACGAAATTCAAACTCACCCTTCATTACGGTGAAACAGTGATATAATCAAACGTTATTTTATATCCGTTAATAATTGTAACCTTCAAAGGAACCACAAGCTAAAACATAACGCTAACGCTACAATATACGTCCACATTCCCCGCTTTGATTGATATGGTACTTTGTCAAGAAGGCTAGGTGTTTGGTTTGTTTAGCGTTGAGGTTCGTGCATCAACACCAATAGTTGCCGTCCTTTGAGTATAAGGAATAAGTATACCAAGATAATCCATTCAGAATTTTGCCTTTCTGACGCTGGGGGTCGGCACATTCACCAAAATCAATAGTGGACGCCAAGTACCAAGTTGAATCATTCAGAATTGTGGCCTGTAACCGTTAACCGACAAACACAAAAATTGGGCGTGGCTTGTCTCTCGGGGTGGGACATGCAGTTGTCGTCCTTAGGCCATAAGGAATATATATCCCATGTTTAAAGACGATCCATTAAGAATCGTGACCTGTAGGCAAAACACACAGACACAAAGTAAAAATGGGCATGGCTCTGTCTCTGGGGGTTCGGCAATCACCAAAAAACAATAGGGGTCATCCTTAGGGTATAAGGAATAGGTATGCAAAGGATCTGTTAAGAATTGCATCCTGTAGGCGAACACAAGACACACAAACATTGGGCGGGGCTCTGTCCCAGGGGGTCGGGCATGCACCAAAAATAATAGTGGTCAGTCTTAGAGTATAAGGAATAAGTATATAAAAGTTTTCAAGACGATCGATTAGGAATTGTGGCCTGTAGGTGACACACAAAAAGAAAATGGGTGTGGCACTGTCCCAGGGGGTTGGGCATGCACCCCAAACGATAGGGATCTTCCTTAATGTACAAAGAATAAGTAGGCAAAGTTTCAAGATGATATGTTAAGAAATGCAGCCTGTAGACGACAAACAAATACAAGAAATGGGCGTGGCTCTGTCCCAGGGGGTCAGGCATGCAACCAAAACAATAGGGGTCATCCTTAGGGTATAAAAAATAAGTATGTAAAGTTTCAAGATGATCAATTAAGAATTGTGGCCTGTAGGCGACACACAGACACACTAAAAGAAAATGGGCGTGGCTCTGCCCCTGGGGGTTGGGAATGCACCCCAAACAATAGGGATATGTGCCTAAGGGTACAAAGAATAAGTAAACCAGTTTCAAAATGATACATTAAGAAATGTGGCCTGTAGACGACAAACAAACAAATACAAGAAATGGGCATGGCTCAGCCCCTGGGGGTCGGGCATGCACCAAAAACAATAGGGATCGTCCTTAGGGTATAAAGAATAAGTATACAAGGTTTGAAGAGAATCCATTAAAAATTGCGCCCTGTAGGTGAACCACAGACACACACACAGACAGGGGTGACGGCATAATGTGGACGTATAGAAATGGCGATTTTCGTACAATCAGCGGCCATAATTCAGGAAGTTACGATCAGATATATGCAAATATGCAACGGAACCAAGATCTTTAGGTTATTAACACGTATTTCAAGTTTCATCAAAATCGGTTCAAAATTGTGACCTCTATAGGGTCCACAACCTTGATATAACATATTTTCACATTATTCGCGTACAAACGGCGACCATTTTGTCCGTCAATTTTGGTTTGATTTTCACGAAATTCAAACTCATTCTTCATCACCATGTAACGGTGATATAATCAAACGTTTTTTTTAAATCGGATAATAATTTTGACCTCCAGGGGGACTACAAGCTAATAAGATAGGTTGCCAGGCAACGAAACATACGCCCACAGCAGCTAAATCGTCCGGGCAGTCAACAAGGGTTGTCGCATATTTTTACTTTTTTTGGTAATGAAACATTTGTAATACACTAAAATCTGATTAAGAGTAACAACTCATTATGTAATTATCTGAAAATCATTAGAATTTGTTTGCTTTTTATAAAGTTTTGCCCCACGCTAACAATTAGTATAGGAAACATTTAACATCATGGATTTAGCTGTTCAGTTATCAAAATTCATTGAAAATCAAAATACTTGTTCGTTTCAACACCTTAAACTCTGTGTATCAATCTGAAGTCAATCGGATGATAAGTTTGGCATCTATAGTGTCACAAGGGTTTTTGAAGTGATCAAGGGAGATAGCTCTGGAAGTAATTATTTGAAATCGCTGAAAATCAGTAGGCTTCTTCGTCTCATGACCTTAAACAGTGTGTGTAAATTTAAAGTCTACCGGATATTAACTTTGGCCTCTAGAGCGTCCACAGGATTTTTTTATGTGATCAAGGGCCACAACTCAGGCAATAATCATCAGAGATCGCTGAAAATCAATAGGCTTCTTCGTCTCATGACCTTAAACACTGTGTATAAGTCAATCGGATATTAACTTTGGCCTCTAGAGCATCCACAAGATATTTTGAAGTGATCAAGGGCCACAACTCTGGCACTAATTATCAGAAATCGCTGAAAATCGATAGGCTTCTTCGTCTCATGACCTTAAACACTGTGTATAAATTTGAAGTCAATCGGATATCAACTTTGGCCTCTAGAGCATCCATAAGATATTTTGAAGTGATCAAGGGCCACAACTCTGGCACTAATTATCATAAATCGCTGAAAATCGATAGGCTTCTTCGTCTCATGGCCTTAAACACTGTGTCTAAATTTGAAATCAATCAGATATCAACTTTGGCCTCTAGAGCATCCATAAGATTTTTTGAAGTGATCAAGGGCCATAATAGTTGGGTACGAGACCTAAAATCCGTGACCAATTTGCGGGGAAGTTGTTTTGAAGGTGGTTTCTGTATGAAAAAAACCTGCTGAAGCGATTAAGCTTGGGTGCCTCTCTCTAAAATGCTGGCGGAAGCCGCTAGAGGGCCAAATTCAAAATGGTGGTCAGATGTGGCGGGAAAATGTAAAATTATTTAATATACGCTTCTAATGTGTCTATTCGTATGTTTTAAGGGTCTCTGAATCGAAATATTGTAATCAAAAATCAATCCAGCCACTAGTTTTGCCAATATGGCCGAAAAATCCAAGATGGCCACCATTGTTGCCCTGGAAAATAGTTTCGGGGTCGATGTCTTCAATTTTGATGAATTTGTGTCGATAGATGGCAACCAACAATAATACTCACCGATATTTATCATCTGATATAGTCTATATAGTCAACTGATTTCGATTTCAATTTAATCAACGCTTAATAATGGACCCATGTAAGGCCCTGTATCCATAGGCTGTTCACTTGTGGTATGTTCCTTTGTGGCGTGTTCCCTTGTAACCTTGTGACGCGCCACAAGGACAGTGAACGTTTGTTTTTTTTAATGTGCCTGTTCCCATAGGTTGTACCCAGGGGGGAACATGTGGCCTCGTGCACGGAACATGTGGTCTTGTGACCGGGAACACAGACAATGAACATGTCAATTCTTTTGCAGCTGCACAAGAGGTAACACGCAATTACCAGTACGATATTGTATGGAGATGCATCTCCCGGCCTGTTTCAAAGCCCGGAAACTTGTGTGAAATTCACCCAGTTCATTTCGAGTTCTAAAATTGGCCGGACCCAGCACCGTGGGCGTTGTCTGAAGACATGTTTGTCACAGGATGGGCGAGGCGTGACCGTTTTGGGGAATAAAGAAAACTAAGATAAAAAAAGAATTCAGTTTATATAGTACAACATAAATATACAACATAATTCTTTCACGAGTGCGCGCACTAAATGAATTATGACGTTACAAAATGTTCACCCATCGGCAAGACCATACTTCGACGATACCATTTATCGGCGACCAGTTATCGACGATGCCATTCCAGGAACAAACTGTTGACGATACCATTTATCGGCGACTATTCTTAGACGATACCATTCCAAGAAGAAACTGTCCACCCATCGGCAAGACCATACTACGACGATACAATTTGTCGGCTACTATTCAACGACGATACCATTTATCGGCTACTATTCAACGACAATACCATGTATCGGCTACTATTCAACGACGATACCATGTATCGGCTACTATTCAACGACGATACCATGTATCGGCTACTATTCAACGACGATGCCATGTACCGGCTACTATTCAACGACGATACCATTTATCGGCGACCAGCAGTCATCGACAATACCATTCCAGGAACAAACTGTCGACGATACCATTTATCGGCGACTATTCTTAGACGATACCATTTATCGGCGACTATTCTTAGACGATTCCATTCCAAGAAGAAACTGTCCACCCATCGGCAAGACCATACTACGACGATACCTTTTATCGGCTACTATTCAACGACGATACCATTTATCGGCGACCAGTCATCGACGATACCATTCCAAGAACAAACTGTCGACGATACCATTTATCGGCGACTATTCTTAGACGATACCATTTATCGGCGACTATTCTTAGACGATTCCATTCAAAGAAGAAACTGTCCACCCATCGGCAAGACCATACCATTTATCGGCTACTATTCAACGACGATACCATTTATCGGCTACTATTCAACGACGATACCATGTATCGGCTACTATTCAACGACGATACCATGTAACGGCTACTATTCAATGACGATACCATATATCGGCTACTATTCAACGACGATACCACGAATCGGCTAATATTCAACGACGATACCATGTATCGGCTACTATTCAACGACGATACCATTTATCGACAACTATTCTTAGACGATACCATTCCAGGAACAATCAGTAGGTACCCAAAGGGGACCTGTAAAATTAGTTAACATTTGAACATAAATTTACTCATACTAGCTTATTTACTCATACTAAAATATACAACGATTAGTAAAACATACGAATCCTGCACAGAGGAACCCAAGACAACAAAGTTAAAACTATACTTTCACTCTCCCAAGTACCTGGTGGCAGTATCGAGTCCTCTTTGCCACAGTCATAATACATCTACCAAACAAGCCCGATGGGCAGGCTTATATGCTACCTGTATGCACGTGCATTGCGGGTAGAGAGTTTGGGCGAGCCTTAATATATTACAGGTAAATAGTTTAGGCGAGCCACGTAGCAGAGTTTGGGCGACCGATAGTGATACTAATGAAATACGACCGTGACAATGTTGTCTTCTGAGATGAGCACCAGCAAGGAAAATAAATGCAATAACGGCATCCTCCTCATCCTTCCGATTTTCAGTAGTTAAGTTCGTCGTCGAGCTATCAATAAAACAACTGTTCGCATAACGATAGTTGTGTGTGTTTATTTTATTTTCAGGCTTATTTAATGCTTAATTACTGAAAGTCTGAGATCACACACTCTTCCGTTGGTAATGGTTGGAAACTGCTCCATAATGGACATTGCGGCTCAATTAGATATGTGAACCCAGCATTACCAGGACGTTTAAGTGACTTACTTGTTCACTGCAGTGATAGTGCAAGTGATGAAGATTCCGATGAAACTACAACTTCTGAATCTGAACTATGAAAACTGGACCTATCTTTTGAATCGGATGACTGTGATTCTGAGAAGTAAAACTTTGACTGGATAAGTTGGTGATGTTGATTATCATGCGTGATTAAATATTACATGGGTCCATTATTAAGCGTCGATTAAATTAAAATCAAAATCAGTTGACTATAGAGTATATCAGATGATAAATATCGGTGAGTATTATTGCTGGTTGCCATCTATCGACACAAATTCATCAAAATTGAAGACATCGACCCCGAAACTATTTACCAGGCCAAAAATGGTGGCCATCTTGGATTTTTCGGCCATATTGGCAACACTAGTGGCTGGATGGATTTTTGATTACAATATTTCGATTCTGAGACCCTTAAAACATACTAATAGACACATCAGAAGCCTATATTACATAATTTTATATTTTCCCCGACACATCTGACCACCATTTTGAATTTGACCCTCTAGCGGCTTCCGCCAGCATTTTAGAGAGAGGCACCCAAGCTTAATCGCTTCAGCAGGTTTTTTTCATATAGAAACCACCTTCAAAACAACTTCCCCGCAAATTGGTCACGGATTTTAGGTCTCGTACCCAACTATAACTCTGGCACTAATTATCGGAAATTGCTGAAAATAAATAGGCTTCTTCGTCTCATGACTTCAAACACTGTGTATAAATTTAAAGTCAATCGGATATTAACTTTGGCTTATATTAACTTTGGCTTATAGAGCGTCCATAAGATTTTTTGAAGTGATCAAGGGCCATAACTCTGGCACTAATTATCGGAAATCGCTGAAAATCAATAGGCTTCTTCGTCTTATGACCTTAAACACTGTGTATAAATTTAAAGTCAATCGGATATTAACTTTGGCTTTTAGAGCGTCCACAAGATTTTTTGAAGTGATCAAGGGCCATAACTCTGGCACTAATCGGAAATCGCTGAAAATCAATAGGCTTCTTCGTCTCATGACCTTAAACACTGTGTATAAATTTAAAGTCAATCGGATATTAACTTTGGCTTATAGAGCGTCCACAAGATTTTTTGAAGTGATCAAGGGCCATAACTCTGGCACTAATTATCGGAAATCGCTGAAAATCAATAGGCTTCTTCGTCTTATGAGCTTAAACACTGTGTATAAATTTAAAGCCAATCAGATATTAACTTTGGCCTCCAGAGCGTCCACAAGATTTTTTGAAGTGATCAAGGGCCATAACTCTGGTAGTTATTATCGGAAATCGCTGAAAAACAATAGGCTTCTTCGTCTCATGACCTTAAACACTGTGTATAAATTTAAAGTCAATCGGATATTAACTTTAGCCTCTAGAGCGTCCACAAGCAATTGTGGACGCCCGACGGACCGACCGACGGACCGACCGACGGACGGACGGGGGCGACGACAATATACGACCACATTTCAATGTGGGCGTATAAAAAAGCGATTTTTCGGACAATCAGGAGACATTATTCAGGAAGTTACGATCCGATGGGTGCAAACAGTGCTCATTCTGGGTTCAATTTTTTTTCCGCCAAATTTTCATTTTAATTTATTAGCCATATATTTTTTCCGCCAAAAAAAAGAACGAATATCTATTCTATTATATTTTTTCAGTAATTTTTATTTACATATAATATTACAATTTACAAAATTCTTCACTGCTTTGCAGAAGCCCATTTTTTAGAACTTTTTCAACACTTGGGTTACCACACAGTGTATTTGTTTTTAATGAATATTTTTCTTTATAACAGAAATTGTGACCAAGCACTTACTGATATATCAAGGATTTGAAAATGTTCATTCATTCTTAAGAGATCTACATTTTTCAAATGCACAAACATACATTATGTAAGGACTAAGAGCTGAATCTTTCTTTAGTGATGATGAAGGCTGGGCCTTATATCAAACGCTAATAATCTCGGTTCAAAGGAAACAAATCGACTCAAATTTTCAGCATATTCCATTTACGTTATCTATTTCTTAACTATTATATAGTCAGTTATGGAGTATTTTGGTGGTGAAATACAAAAAAAAATAAGTTTGAAATTCTTCTATCGGACGTTGACGAACGCTGTTCAAGTTTTCGCTTACGGCCCATTATTATTAATGGCATGTGATTAATAAATAGCTGACTTTCGTTCGTTCGTTTCTGGCGTTTAATATCGACTTCCATATAAACTTTACCAATAAACCTGGCTTCATTTATTAACGATACGTGCAACAGGAGTAGGAAAAGGATAGAACAGACGTCATAGTCCAATAATCTCACACAAATGGAATGAGTATTATTCACGGTGTCCGCCATTTTGAATATATAGAAACCGTCAAAAAAAGCCACCGATTCGTATTTGGAGACAAACAATTAAATCGTCTGTCTCTTGATTAGTTTATTACTACTCTTACTGTATATACTAATCAACGCTAATCTGAGATTGATCAAGAGACAAAGGATTAGTACGGTACTTGATTGATTGATAAATGACTCAACGTGTGTGCACGGCGTGGAAATCAAAACTTTGTGGCAAGAATTTTTTTTAGCCATGGTTAAAAAAGAATCGCCAAAAATTTCGCCAGATTGAATATTTTAAGGCCAAAATTATATTTTTATCGCAATTGGCGGAAATGGCGATCGACAGCGTGAGCGCTGGGTGCAAATATCGAAAGGAACCAAGATCTTTGGGTTATAAACATACATGTCAAGTTTCATCAAAATCGGTTCAAAATTGTGACCTCTATAGGGTCCACAAACTTGATATAACATATTTTCACACTATACACGTACAAACGACGGCCATTTTGTCTGTCAATTTTGGTCCCATTTTCACATAATTCGAACTCAAACTCCATAACCATGTAACGGTGATACAATCAAACGGTTTTTAAATCGGATAACAATTTTGACCTACAGAGGAACCACAAGCTAAAAACTGCGATTTTTCGGACAATCAGGGGACATAATTCAGGAAGTTACGATCTGATGGGCGCAAATATCGAAAGGAACCAAGATCTTTGGGTTATAAACATACATGTCAAGTTTCATCAAAAATGCTTCAAAATTGTGACCTCTATATATAGGGTCCACAACCTTGATATATACAACTGGTAGTAGTTTTTTTCTTTGATGTCCATAGCAGTTGTATCTCATAACAACCTCTCATGACGTCATCAGAGGTTGATATTCGGTTCATATCAACCGCTGATGACGTCATGGCAGGTTGATATTTCATATTTCATATCAACCGCTGATGACGTCATCCAAGGTCGATATATTCGGCTCATATCAACCGCTGATAATGTAGATGATCGAAATAATACAAAGAACACAGAAATAAAATTTTATTCTTTTGACAATAAAAAAAAGTTATGGTACAGTTTGTAGCATTCAGTAACGAAATAGACGGTGTATTTATCGGCATATTTAAATCGGTTATCCATACTCCATGTCTAAGATATCTTTCAGAATTTTCTTTCCGCCCACATTATTTCTCCTCACACTCCAGGACTTGTAAGTATTTATCGCTCAAAAGTTCCTTTGTAAAGTATTTTTGGATACAGTCCACTTAAACCAGTCGGTCAAATCCTTCTCTGAACATACCTAAATTTCAACACGGTTCATTGTCAGAAATATCGGAAAAGATTGCCTTTTGATCCAAATTTTCTTCAGGCTTTGGATAGATTCTCATCATATTTGCATCCACATCTATTCCATCGTCAATATGATGACTAAAAAGGATTGATTATTCGTCTGACTTCGTTTAATTATCCATTTTGTTCTTGCTTTCAATTCAATTTCCCCAAAATGGCGACGTGTAAACAAAAACATGCGCGAGATTACACCGGTAATTCTCGCTATTTGGCGGAAACTACCGAGCAATTATCCAATCACTGTTGCCTTTTTTAGAAGAGTCCATTAAATTTAAAGGTGAACGTTGCATATGTCAGATATAAACCTACTCTCCCTCGGATTGATATGATAGAGAACCCTTGAGCTTCGCCTGCGTGTTCTCTTATCATATCAACCTTGGGTAGGTTAAAGGACAATATTGGTGCCAGTCATTATCACATATGTGATAGAACTGATTAAACACTTTCCAAATATACCATTAACACAGAGATCATCGCTACCATAGAGGAGTAATAAAGGATTCATGATTCGGAAGTGACGAACGCCAAAGGAAAACACGAGTTATCTCTCTATATGAATGACTGAAGTGACGAGTGATGACAGATAAACGGCCGAATTTCTGCTCACTAATAATTCCTTCGAAGACAAAAAGTTGTTATATGGGACCGCAAGAGCATATCTGACGATTCAATAAAGTAATTAAGTGTCATAAGATAAGAGAACACGGGAAAAATAGAAATACTCCGTACAGCCCCTTGTTTTATATTCATTCTGTAGGGGAGACCGGGGCACATTGAACACTGCATAGCGTTGGGTTGTATAGTATTATTTATAAAGGATATATCCATGGTGGTTCAATGTGCCCCGGTCTCCCCTACCTTATAAAAACATGGTAATGCACGAACTTTTTTCTGTTTTTCTTTCGTGTTCTCTTATGTAGTGGCAGTCAATTCTTTTTATGAATTGTAAGATATTCTCTCTCAGTGTCACACAGCAACTTTAGAGAGAGAGAGAAATGGGGTTTAACGTCCACTCAACACAACCAGGTCATTTCGGGACTAACATACGGTTTTTCAACTTTAATTCAATAATTCGCCTGCGCGTAGGGGTCTTTAGCCGTGGGAGGAAACCGGAGTGCCCGGAGGAAACCCACGAGGTTGAGAAGGCGCCCCTATCTCCATGCCACATACGCTCACACCAGGGCTCGAAACCACAGCCGCAAGCCAGAGGTGACCGGCCAGCTAGAGGTCGAAGCGCGGCACTCTAGACCACTAGGCCATCCCAACCCCCCCAGCAACTTTAGGTCTTCGAGGGAATTATTAGTGAGCAGATATTCGCCCATGTATCTGTTATCACTAGTCACTTCAGTTAGTTATATAGAGGAATAACTTGTGTTTTCCTTTGGCGTTCGTCACTTCCGATTCATGAATACTGTATTACTCCTCTATGGTAGCGATGATCTCTGTGGTAATATTATATTTGGAAAGTGTTTAATCAGTTCTATTACATATGTGGATAATGATTGGCACCAATATTGTCCTTTGATATCCTATACATAACATATTTCCACACTATTCGCGGACAAACGGCGGCCATTTTGTCTGTCAATTTTGGTCCGATTTTCACGAAATTTGAACTCAACCTCCATTACCATGTAACGGTGATATAATCAAACGGTTTTTTAAATCGGATAACAATTTTGACCTCCAGAGGCACCACAAGCTAAAACGGGCGATTTTTCGGATAATAAGGAGCCATAATTCAGGAAGTTACGATCCGATGGGCGCAAATATCGAAAGGAACCAAGATCTTTGGGTCATAAACATGCATTTCAAGTTTGATCCAAATCGGTTCAAAATTGTGACCTCTACACTGTTCACAAGATAAAAACGTGATTTTTCGGACAATCAGGGGCCATAACCCACGAAGTTACAGTCCGATACATGCCAATATCGAAAGGAACCGAGATCTTAGGGTGATAAACCTATGTTTTAAGTTGTGACCTGTAGACTCTTCACAAACAATTGTGGACGGACGGACGAACAGGGGCGACGACAATATACGTCCACATGAAAATGTGGGCTTATAAAAATATTCAAAATCCGCCCGTAATAAAAATAGGAGTACCTCGCTATTTTTGTACATCTACATTCTCGTGTGGACGCCCCTGTCCGCCTATCCGTCCACATTTTCGTGTGGACGTGTATTGTCGTCACACATGTCCGTCCGTCCGTCCACATTTTGTTTACGGACACGCTACTGGTCACATTTTTATCCACTTTCTGTAATATTTGAAATGATCTCGGTTCTTTTCAATATTGGCATGTATCGAATCGTAACTTCATGGACTATGGCCCCTGATTTAACGAAAAATCATGTTTTTAGATTGTGGACTATGGAGTTCACAATTTTTGATGAAACTTAAAAGGAGCGTTTATAACTCAAAGAGCTCGGCTCCATACGATATTCCCGGATATTAACTTCCTGGATTATGACCCATGATTGTACAAAAAATGGTGTTTTTAGCTTGTAGTCCGCCTAGAGATCACAATTTTCATTCGATTTTTAAAAACGTTTTGATATATCCCATTTACACGCTAATGATTGCGGAGTTCGAATTTCGTGAAAATCGAACCAAAACTGCCAGACAAAATGGCCGCTTCTCGTACGCAAATAGTGTAAAAGTATGCAATTCCAAGATTTTATCAGATTTTGATGAATCTTCAAAAGTATGTTTGTATCCCAAATGTTACAGAATGAGAGAGTTCAAGCTAGTCAACACGCTGACCTATCACTGACCGTGCTTATAGTATAAAATCTACCAATGACAGCTGATTCATTGTGTAGTTCTTTATATGATATATTTAATATCAATAATATATGTATATGCATGCTTTAATTAACTTTATAGGACATCTAAGTTTAGTATAAATAGCTGTGGTTGTTGAGACAAATGAGTGGAGCTTGGAAGCTCACCATAGAAGGGTCTCTCTGTCTCAAGAAGACGGGGAGCAAAGACGGAAGAGGCAGAGAGGCGGAATGGTGGACTTAATATAATTATGTACCGTTCTGATGCGTTCCTGTATATAGTTTAAGTACCTGTATTACTGCTGTAGTTATGTAGATGTGTTGTATTCTGTTCCGATGTAAATAAACCATATATTTATGAAACTGGTTTCTGTAATCAATCAGATAGTGTTACACAAAGATCTCGGTTTCTTTCGATATTTGCGCATATCACAATGTAACTTCCTGGATTATGACATTGAATGTGCGTAAAATCACGTTTTTTGCTTGTAGCTCCTTTCTATTCGACTTTGATGGAACTTTTATATATTCTTTTATACATGTATCACAAAGTTGATTCCTTTTGATATTGTCGCATGTCGGATTGTAACAAACTGGATGATGGCCCCTAATGGTACAAAAATCGCTTTTTATATAGCTAGTTCTCTGTCCATCTCTTGCAAAATGTGGGCGTATCTTGTATGGCAACTGCTTATTCATATTTAATTCCGGTATGTATTCAAATTTATGTCAGTAATATTCCTACAAGGACAGCTGTCTAGTTGTTCGGGTGGGACGACAAACTGAGTCCCGTGTACACATTGGCGTGGACGTAGCAATCCCTTGACAGTTGGAATTCGATATAAGATTAGGCCGTAGTGTCGCTGTCCGGGCAAATTTTCCTCATAGCTCACTGTATGGCGTGTATGATCATTTTTATTAGCCCAGTTCGAAACAGAACAGTAGGACGTTAATTCCATTTCATTTCATTTTTGTTTTGTAACATTCCTACAAAATTACGTGTTTTCATAATACGATAGAAAGAAAGCTTGTCATTCCGTGTCTGCTTCAATCACATTCAGGCTAGTAATATTTCTCAAAAATTTATTCGTTTATACGGTAGCAAATGAAAAAAAGCTTCCGAAATAAGAATTGATTGTGGTGATGTCAAATCATTTGATATTTTAAAATTACATTGATAGTTAAATTACTTGCATGGTAGATTAAGCAGGTAAACAAGGTAGGTGTATAAACTCTATTACACGATATATACGCTGATCAACTAATTATCTAATCAATCCAGCCTAATATCAGGTTGTGTGGTAGTTATACATGCAATACACACATTAATTTTGAAATTCTGAATATTATTCACTATATCTTGATGTCCAATTGGTGAATATTGATGTTCAATTGGTTATATTCCTGGCCTGACATTTCGAAAATATCGTAGGACATGTCCAGAAAGTACTGGCGAAATCCAAACACTTAAGAAACCGAAATATGACGCGAAAAATGACGAATTTCGTAACTTTCGACACAAATTTTCATACTGTTGTAGGTGATTTGACAACGATTTTATTTTTTACGTTGTTAGAACAGGTCAAGCTGCATATAAAATGATTTACATTTTGATCACAAACTCTGCTCCAGTGGAGTTATCGCAATTTGAAAAAAGGGTATAATTCAGGTATCTCTAGACACGTATCTTGTGTAGCCTCCTGTTACCTATTGAAAATGAACTTTAAACCGGATGACCATGATAATGTGGTAGTGCAAGACCCCGACTATCACGAACAACCCAAACCTAGTTCTCCAGGGTCATGTAACAGCGGTAGTAGTGCGACGAAAATACCTCAAATTTGGCTTGAAAATGACAAAAAACAGCCGAAAAACGTAAAAGGCCTGTATCTCAAAAACGGTTGATTTCTGCATGAAATCAGTGATTTTGGCTGGGGAGTAGGCTCGAAGGCTCGACCAAACCCTGTAAATATGAACGCAATCGGCCGACCCCCACCTTCGAACCTTCTGCATGGTTTTCTCGTGGACTGGCTCTTAACATTTTTCAATAAACACATTTGAGATTATTGATTTATCTTTTTACAAATGATCATAACCCCCAAAAGCATGAGAAATGAAATCAAATGAAATGGGATTTAACGTCCTACTCTTCTGCACCTAACCTGGGCTAATGAAAGATGGGCATACGCCATACAGTGTGCTATAAGGGAAATTTTGCCCGGGCAGCGGCGCTATGGCCTATTCTTATATCAAATTCCAACTGCCAAGAGATCTTTTCCGTGCATGCCAATGTGTACACGGGATAGTGCTGGCACGATAAATCGGTGAATCGATGTATCGCGATTCACCGTCTCACGATACCTGTATTGAATCGCGGGATGCCGAATCGATTTTTCACGATTCTTTTTTGCTTTTTATCAACTATATTATGAACTTTAAAAACTTTAAATTGTATCCTCAACCCTAAACTTTATTTGAAACAATGACACTTCGCAAACGATGTCCAGTAGTCTTGACACGTGTGTTACTATAAATAGCACACGACCGTAATTACCGTTAGTTTCGTAGGTTAAGATTAACAACATTTTAACATCTTTTCTTTTTGTTTCCGAAATTTAAAGTTTGTTATAAGGCTTAGTTAATAAAACATACATATTTGAATACATAAAACAACACTTTACTCTCGAATCTTATAAATTTAGAACGTAAATATAATAGATAGTAGCTCTTGTAAAAATCAAAATGGCGGTAAACACAGTCGCAATAACAAATCCTCCAGCAAAATATAAATCTAAAGTTTGGAAACATTTTGGGTTTTTAAAGGGTGACACAACAAAAATTGTTTGTAGAATATGCAAAACTAGTCTAAAATATTATGGTAATACAACCAATCTCATCACTTACTTGACAAGACACCATAGTGTCCATAGTGGCGACTGTCTTCTTGTCTAGTTCGTCTGCTAGGATTAGAGTTACTACTAAATAAGTAGGCCTAATCAAGTTTATTTATTTCCTGGTTTTAGTGACTTCATTAAAAACACAATCACATATTTAATTTGTTGTTTTATTGATAAATCTATGACCTAGTTATGAATCGCGATACGTATCGTATCGTAGTACATGAATCGCAATACGTATCGTATCGTGACTGCAGTCGCAATACCCAGCACTAACACGGGACCTTGGTTTTTCGTCCTATCCAAACACCTAGACAGTTGTCCTTGTCATGCCCTCTGTTCTGCATCACTGACAAGGGGAAACCACACCGGAATAACTTTCTCGGTCAATGCAGGGGTTGGACACCCGAACTCCAGGCTAGCCAGCCAGCGCCTTACCTACTTAGCCACGTGATCCCCCAAAAGCATGAGTAAATACTACATATGGTATGTCTAGTATTATAGGCCCTTATGCCCTCTAAAACCAAGAAATTGACCATATTAAACCATTGTCCACAAAGATATTTTCTTTATAGATAAGAGTGCTTTTCTTTCCACGACATTGAAAATACACAAATGATTTTCTTTTAGTGTTTAGTTTACTGGGATTTTGAGTAATTGTTTTCTCTCTGTGTTCTAATATGTAGCGCCATCCAAATGCTTAAATTGCCTTACAATAAAATAAACGGGTGGACCGTAGCTGTATTTCCCATGATGTAAAAAGAAATTGAATGGCAATTGTTTTTGTCAATGATTGTATGTTACAATTATGAGACCCGGGCCGTTCACAATATTATCATTATTCCAATTATATCTATATGTCGCAATAGATCTAACAATGTAGCTCTAATCAATTTTGTTAATGTCTTGATTTTAAGTTAGGAGAGGGTGATGGCTATCCTAAGTTAAAATTGTTTTTAGTTAAAATTGTCCTTAAAATAGGTTTGTGAAACACCACTAGTTTAAAACGGCAATTTCATATTTTTCAGTTATATTTTTAAAATATATTAAAATGAAGCCCTAAAATAGATTGTATCTATAAACAGTCCTACCTTGTTAAAGAATAATCCTATTAATCCTATAATTCACAATTGCCAGTTGAGAAATTGGCAAAAATATCATTTTCACCTTCAAATTCAAACGTTTGAAGATCGCCATTGCAGGGAGGTAATTCAAGTAAGTGTGTTATTATTTTTGGTGTCAGGGATTTTTATGCCTGTGAAATATTGCCCATGATCGTATAATAGTGAGTTGACAACCTTTTGAGCAAAAGACATAGAAATAATTATGTTTTGACTTTCTTAGAAAATATGAAATTCCGGCTTTAAGTTAAATTATTTTTTTTAGTGGATTTTAACTAAAATGCTTAAAATCGTTTTGTGCAACTCATCTATCTTAAATATAAAGAAAGTGGGGACCCTTCGGGACTAAATCTTATGAAACTGCATAGCCGTCCGATGCAAACATTCTGAAGTGTGAATCCATTTCGATTTAAAAAGATTCAAAAATTACCCAACGTGACATATCATTTATGTCTCAGTCGGGCTCAGTCATTGCAATCCCAATTATCGTAACATTCCTACATACATATCAGCCTTCTAAATGATTTGATTGGCTTTTTTGGAGGACACACGACATGGGCTATTTTTGAGTAGGATAATACATGCCATTTCTCTTGGGAGGGCTTACTAAATTGAACAACGGTATGGTCATAAACTATTGTATAAACGATTCAATTTCGTTTCGGTAAGGTAAACATAATTTTCACTCTGCTTTGGGTGTTTATATTTTTATAAGGCGTCTAAAGACCAGAATAAATTTACGGTCTATACGATTATAGTGATCTACATTTAATCAAAATTGACTTAATTTGTTATTAAAATTCCGGAGAATTTTGACTCCCAGAATCTGAAAAAAATCTGAAGTATACTACTCAAAAGAAGTTCAGGGTCCAACCTTTTTTTCTATCAGGTAACTGTCTATGCACATATCATATATATATAAAAAATTATTGGCGGAAATCGTGTCAAAATTGGTTCATGATATCCTGACAACAAAACCTGTGTACAAGGCATATGTCATTTTCAATCTAAACGATTTTGACAGTTCATTTCTAAAAACATCCTGAGAAACTGAACGGTCGTAAAGTAGACGATCTAGGTCAAAACTAAACGGCGTTTCTAAATCTACACGGTAGCACAAACTGGGCGTTTTTTGATGAATCTTGACGGCATTTAACACATTCTAGACGGCAATCTATTGACTGGATACGTGTATTAGATTCTAGACGGTAAGGGTAGTTTCTTTCCTTTTTTCGTAAAAAGCGTGCATGGGATGAGTTGGGCAGACGTGTGAGAGACATCATAGGCAACATGATAATCTTCAAGAATTGGTGCAATTCCTTCAGGCAGAGTGGCAGGCCATTCCCCAGATGTTTTTTCGACGTCTGACCGAGAGCATGCCTCGTCGTTGTGTCGACTGCTTACGAGCACGTGGTGGTTTCATTTGTTATTAACAAAGTTATCGAATTTGAGACAGTTTTGTTGGACCTCATTATTCTCAAAATGGCGAATTTTCATCATATCCACAGAATAGTTGTGTATAAAGATAGGTTGTCAGGCAACGTAAACATACGCCCTCAGCAGCTAAATCGTCCGGGCAGTCAACAAGAGTTGTCGCATATTTTTACTTTTTTTCGATAATGAAACATTTATATTACACTAAAATCTGATTAAGAGTAACAACTCATAAAGTAATTATCAGAAAATCATTAGAATTTGTTTGGTTTTTATAAAGTTCTGACCCATGCTAACAGTATACAAAACATTTAATATCATGGATTTAGCTGTTCAGTTATCAAAATTCATTGAAAATTAATCGGATAATAAGTTTGGTCTCTAGAGCGTCACAAGATTTTTCAAAGTGATCAAGGGAGATAACTTTGGCAGTTATTATGGGAAATCGCTGAAAATCAATAAGCTTCTTCGTCTCATGACCTTAAATACTGTGTATCAATTTAAAGTCAATCGGATATTAACCTCTAGCGCGTCCACAAGATTTTTTTGAAGTGATCAAGGGCCATAACTCTGGCAGTAATTATCAGAAATCTCTGAAAATCAATAGGATTCTTCTCTTCATGACCTTAAACGCTGTGTATAAATTTGAAGTCAATCAGATAATAACTCTGGCCTCTAGAGCATCCACAAGATTTTTCAAAGTGATCAAGGGCCATAACTCTGTGAGTAATTATCGGAAATCTCTGAAAATCAAATAGATTCTACGTCTCATGACCTTAAACACTGTGTATAAATTTAAAGTCAATCGGATATTAACTTTGATCTCTAGACCCTCCACAAGATTTTTCAAAGTGATCAAGGGCCATAACTCTGGCAGTAATTATCGCAAATCGCTTCTTTGTCTCATGGCTTTAAATACTGTGTATAAATTTAAAGTCAATCGGATATTAACTTTAGCCTCTACAGCGTTCACAAGATTTTTCAAAAGTGATCAAGGGTCATTACTCCGGCAGTAATAATCGGAAATTGCTGAAAATCAATAGGCCTCTTCGTCACATGACTTTAAACACTTGTTATCATTGATAATAGGCGGAGTTGATTAGGTAATTAAGTGATCAACGTATTTATCGTGTAATACCGTCTATACACCTACCTTGATTAACTACTTAATCTGCCTTGATTGGCTGACTTAAGTCTTCATCGAACAATTCATCAAATCAATCCTGAACAGAAGTCATGGGCTCATGGCTTCTTCTTTGTCAGACTATATATCAGTCCAATAAGAGTGATTATAAACTTAATCTGATTAACCCGTGATTTCTCCATTGTCTCACATTTTAATCTCCTTGGCGTCGGTCAATAACACATAGAAATTAGTCATATATGTCGCATATCCTGATAGTATATAACACCTCAAATGAACATACATTGTATCTGATAACTTGTCTGTGATAATTTTTTGATTGAAGCCGAAGTTAAATAAAGATATTTCACACACACGCATAGCACTTATAGTTCAGTAATTAAAATGAAAGTAGAAATCTCGCGAGACACGTGAAAGAGATGTGTACGTGCCGAAAGTAATAGCCTGATGTCGGAGAAATGATTTTATTTTGATGGCATATTGTCGGATTTATGATCATAGTTTGTATTGGATTTATGTCTTTAAATAACGAAACACGGCAGGAATTTGTTGACGAATATTTCGATTGGAATGACATAAGTAGTTAATTGTTTTAGACGATAGCGCATGCTACAGCTGAAAGCAATTATTTGGCAGTTGATGTCACTCACTCGCTGTATTAGAGCGACGTCTACTATGGTTTACTGCCAAATAAATTTCGGGATGTCACTTTTTTACCTTCCGTTTATAAAACGAAGTATAAGACGAATGCCAGACTTTGCTAAAAAAATTGTATAGACTTATGATTCGAAATATACGGTAATTTTAGTGGAGTTTGAAACACATACGGATCGGCAGCAGTCGGCAAGCTTTCATTCTATGGTATTACGATGTCAAGTAATTTTGTAGGAATATTATTGGAATACCGTACGGTAATTAAACATGAAAAATAACGAGGTGCACCTTTTTTTTTACGTATGAATTTGAGTATATTTTGTTGACACATACGTGATTCTTAATTGTGTTTTGAAAATGCTTAAATTACGATAAGAGTTAATGCCCTTATATTTTCAGGAAAATATGTCCGACAAGTAAATTTTTGAAATCCCATCACTGGTTTGGCCACTAGAATATCACAAGATTTTTCAAAGTGATCAAAGGAGATAACTTTGTCAGTAATTAACGAAAATTGCTGAAAATCAATTGGCCTCATCGTCTCATGACCTTAACCACTGTTTATCACTTTAAAGTCATTCGGATATTAACTTTGGCCTCTACATCATCCACAAGATTTTTCAAAATGATCAAGGAACATAACTCTGGGAAATCGAAAATTATCGGAAATCGCTGAAAATCTATAGGCTTTTTTGTCACATGACCTTAAACACTGTGTATAAATTTAAAGTGATAAAGGGGTAATAACTTTGGCAGTAATTATCGGAAATTGCTGAAAATCAACAGGCTTCTTCATCTCATGACCTTAAACACTGTATCAACTTAAAGTCAATTGGATATTAACATTAGCCTCTAGAGCGTCCACAAGATTTTTCAAAGTGATCAACGGCTATAACTCTGGCATTAATCAGAATTCACCGAAAATCAACATGCGTCTTCGTCTCATGACCCTAAACACTGTGTATAAATTTAAAGTCAATCGTATAATTACTTTAGCCTCTATTGCGTCCACAAGCAATAGTGGACGCCGGGGTGACGGACTGACCGACGGACGGACGGGGGTGCCAACAATATACAACCACATTTCAATGTGGGAGTATAAAAATAACAACAAAAGACTGTTGTAGGTCCAAAATACATAGTTAAAACTTACATTCTTTAAATCCTTCAACAAATGCTTTCTTAGGGATTACACTTTGTGGATGTTGAACCATCGTCCCCAACTTAAAATAAGTTTGAACAGCAGGTATTTTTAAAAAAGCAACTTGTACAAGTGAAAAGGTATTTGACGTGAACCAGTAGCACAACATTGCCTGAAAATAAAATAAAATTTTAAATTGTTGCCATTTGCTTAATATGGGGGCAGGTTCATGTAACTAAGCCTGATTTAATCAATGAATATTTACTTCGGAAATATTGTTTTTTTGAATTTGATTCGGCAAATACTTCAATTCATAATAGATGGTATTTGTGATTGGGAAGGATGCATGACCCAATTTTAATACTTCAAAAACACAGCGTTTGTGTTTGATTCCCGAGGTAAAATAGTCCCTTGCCTTTCTCGATTAACAATGACATATATCTACATAGATTATCATGCCATTCAAGGCATTTTAATGTCTAATAATTTTATATCCAACACTATCGGTAATTGTATCGATTTATTGTGCTGTCATATCTGTTATCCGTAAAACCTACAGGTGCCATATTGTGAATGGGTAGGATGCATGACCCAATTTTAAAACTTAAATAACACAGCGTTTGTGTTTGATTCTCGAGGTAAAAGTAGTACCAATCCTTTCTCGATTAACAATGACATATATCTACATAGATTATCATGCCATTCAAGGGGGGTTGGGATGGCCTGGTGGTCTAGAGTGCCGCACTTCGACCTCTGGCTGGCCGGTCACCTCTGGCTTGCGGCTGTGGTTTCGATCCCTGGTGTGGCATGGAGATAGGGGCGCCTTCTCAACCTCGTGGGTTTCCTCCGGGAACTGCGGATTCCTCCCACTGCTAAAGACCCCTACGCGCATGCGAATTATTGAAATAAAATTGAAACCATATGTTAGTCCCAAAATGACCTAGTTTGTGTCGAGTGGACGTTAAATCCCATTTCTCTCTCTCTCTCTCTCATGCCATTCAAGGCATTTTAATGTCTAATAATTTATATCCACCAATGACGGTAATTATATCTGTATCAGCCGATATATTGTGCTGTCATATCATACCATCACTAAGTCAGACATTAACTTTAACCTCTAGAGTGTCCACAAAATTTTTAAAAAGTGATCAAGAGCCATTACTCTGGCACTAATTATTGGATATGATTGAAAAGAATAGGATTCTTTTCGTCCCATCATGACTGTAAACACTGTGTATATATTTAAGTCAGATATTAGCTTTAGACTGGAGATGCATATTAAGTTAACAGAAAAGATAGGTTGCCAGGCAACAAAACATACGTCCACAGCAGCTAAATCGTCCAGGCAATCAACAAGAGTTGTCGCACATTTTTACTTTTTTCAGTAATGAAACATTTATAATACACAATTCATTAAGTTTTGCCCCATGTTAAAGTTTAGTATACGAAACATTTAATATCATGGATTTAGCTGTTCAGTTATCAAAATTCATTGAAAATCAATATACTTGTTCTACTCTGCGTCTCAATCTGAAGTCAATCGGATAATAAGTTTGGCCACCAGAGCGACACAAGATTTTTCAAAGTGATTAAGTTTAAGGGAGATAACTTTGGCAGTAATTATTGGAAATCGCTGAAAACCAATAGGCTTCTTAGTCTCATAACCTTAAACACTGTGTGTAAATTCAGAGTCAATCGGATATTAACTTTGGCCTTCAGAGCGTCCGCAAGATTTTTTTGAAGTGATCAAGGGCCATAACTCTGGTAGTAATTATCAGAAATCGCTAAAAAACCACTAGGCTTCTTCGTCGCATGACCTTAAACACCATGTATAAATAAATGTAAAGGCAATCGGATATTAACTTTGGCCTCTGGAGCTTACTCAAGATTTTTTGAAGTGATCAAAGGCCATAACTACAGGCTTTTTCGTCTAATGGCCTTAAACACTGTGTACAAATTTAAAATCTATCGGATATTAACTTTGGCCTCTTGAGCGTCCACAACATTTTAAAAGAGATCAAGGGCTATACTTACAGCAGGGAAATTAAATATGATTGGAAACATAACGATTGGTAATGCTCTCATAAACCATTTAATATTATGACCCATTGAATTGGCTTTTATACCATCAGCTCCCATCTGAAGTAAAAATATTTATTGATCAAATACAACATAAAACAAGCAGTTGCCAGGCAAAATACAGCCACATTTCACAAGAGGTATACAGAGAACCAGGGGTCATAATCCAGGATGTTATAAAGATATACTTCAAGTTTCATCAAAATCAGATCAAAATTGTGCCTTCTTCTACAGGGTCCACAACCTTGATACACCAGATGTTTACATTATTTGCATACGAGGGGCGGCCATTTTGTCCGTCAGTTTAACAAAGTGAAACCAAGTCCATAACTCTAAATGTAATTCAACAAAGTGAAACCAAGTCCATAACACTAAATATAATTAACGGAAATTGTTAAATTCAATAGGATTCTTTGTTTAACTAATTTGGGATCACATGGCTAAGTGGGTAAGGCGCTGGCTAGCTATCCTGGAGGTCGGGTGTTCGACTCCTGCATTGGGGAGAAAATTCATCTCGATTTTCCCCTTGTCAGGGATGCAGAACGGAGGGCCATACAAGGACAGCCGTCTAGTCATTTGGATGGGACAAAAAACTGAGGTCCCGTGTACACATTGGCGCGCACGTAAAAGATCCCTTGGGCAGTTGGAATTCGATATAAGAGTAGGCCGTAGAGCCGCTGGCCGGGCAAAATTTCCCACATAGCACACTGTACAACGTATGCCCATCTTCCATTAGCCCAGGTAAGGTGCAGAAGAGAGAGAGAGAAATGGGGTTTAACGTCCACTCGACACAAACTAAGTCATTTCGGGACTAACTTGGTTTAATCTTATTTTAATAATTCGCTTGCGCGTACCCGGAGAAAACCCACAGGCGACCCTAATCCTTGCCACGTACACCCGGGGATTTGAAACCACACCAGTTGACTCAATGGCAGGCCATATGATACAGCGTGCACACGCTAATCATTCGGCCATGGGTCATTCCATGCCAAGTGGGCCAAGGGTGGGAAATCGACCCTCTCGAAAAAATCTGGAAAAAATATATGTTATTGTACATGTAAAAACTAGAAACTGTGCGAAATTTGTGGTTTGTAGCTTAAAAATTGACTGACATATGGGCATTTGAGTTTCATGAGTTACCAAGAAGTATCAATAATTTACTAGAGTTTAAGATATCTCGATTTAATCTTTCTACTGAAGATATACAGCTCAAATTTGGTACTCTTGAAGAACTTTTAGTGTAGATTATGAATCTGCAATCATATTACAGATGAGTGGTAGGGTTCGCACGCTACTTTGCCATAAAATCCCCCCAATATTGGTGTAATTGTATATTTTCCGAATTTCGTAGTGCTCCAGGAGCTACAAAGTAATAAATATAAATCTAAATGGTTTATCCAGAGATTGCCGGTAGTATCAGAAACATATGAAAATGCATCAGTCTTCAATAGATTCCCAGAAATTTGGCCTCGAATATGGTTTCAGACACAAATATTCGAAAATTGCCTCGTATTTTCGATATGAGCTAAAAATCTGAAACTTGGGTGTAATTATTGTTTGTACTAGTGTCTCAAACACAATGTTAAAGCCATTCTTGTCCCGGGCCATTTTGATATTTTTTTAATTTTTTCAAAATCTGTATTTTGGGTCAATCTATGTCAATTATCATATTTTCGAGTAGATAGAACCCGGTAGATGAACACCTAAAAACTGAAACTTGGTGGAATTATAGTTTGTACTAATGTCTCTAACATATGTTAAAGCCATTCTTGTCCCAATTCATCTCAATATTTTTTCGATTTTTTTTTAATCTGTGTTTTGGAGCATTCCATGTCAATCATACGTCCGACGTGTTAAACCGTAACCCCTTTGATTTTGCTGAAATTTGGTTTATATGTGTATTTGGACTGAAAAAGCTGATATTCCCAATTTTAGCTTGACCGACTAACAGTTCTTGAGATACAGTCCACAAAATGTTGGGGATTTCGGCCGAAATGGGCGTGCACGCCATTATTCAAATGGCCAAACACAGTAATTAATTGGTCTTTTTGGAATGGGAATTCCACAAGAATTCTAAATCTACACTTATTTTTGACATCTAGTTGTGTTTTAAAAGAGCGAAGACCTTTTGACTTTGAATTTGACCTTGTAGACTATGTGACCTTGAAATGAATTATCGTGAAAAATTTAGCTCATGTTTTCTTCAGGCATAAAATCTTTTAAAAGCATGTAAACTCATGTTAAATATTCACACTTGCGACTGAAAATCAGTGTCTTTATACTTAAAGCAGGATTATGTTCACAGATAGGCTCTGAGGATACATATAGTTACCTTCAGCAGACTTTCCTAAAGATAGATATCTATGATTCAAACAGCAAGTCATCATCTTTCCCATTCCAGAAATACATATTCCAGCAATTTTGACCAACTGGTTACTGGGTTTGAATATTGAATATTGGCTGCCAAACCCATTTTAGCCGAAATCCCCCAAATTGGGTGGACCGTATCTCAGGAACTGTTAATCCGACCAACTTAAAATTTGGACTATCAGCTTTTTCAGTCCCAATACACATATAAACCAAATTTCAGCAAAATCGTATGGGGTTCAGTTTAACTCGTTGGGTGATAATTGACACGGAATGAACAAAACACAGATTTTCAAAAAATCGGGGAAAAAAGGTTGCCAGGCAACGAAACATACGCCCACAGCAGCTAAATCGTCCGGACAGTCAACAAGAGTAATTATCTTAAGTAATTATCAGAAAATCATTAGAATTTGTTTGGTTTTTATAAAGTTCTGCCCCATGCTAACATTTAGTACATGAAACATTTAATATTATGGATTTAGCTGTTCAATTATCAAAATTCATTGAAAATCAATACACTTGTTTGTCTCAAGATCTTAAACTCTGTCTACAAGATTTTTCAAAGTCATCAAGGGCCATAACTCTGGCAGTAATTATCCAAAAACACTGAAAATCCATAGTCGTCTTCATCTCATGACCTTTAACACTGTGTATAAATTTAAAGTCAATCTGATATTAACTTTGTCCTATAGAACGTCCATTAAATTTTTGAAGTGATAAAGGGCCATAACTTTGGAAGTAATTATCAGAAATAGCTAAAAAAAAACCACCATAGGCTTCTTCATCTCATGACCTTTAACACTGTGTATAAATTTAAAGTCAATCGGATATTAACTTTGGCCTCTAGAGCATCCACAAGATTTTTAGAAGTGATCAAGGGTCATAACTCTGTAAGTAATTATTAGAAATTGCTGAAAATCAATATACTTCTTTGCCCCATGACCATAAACACTGTGTATAAATTTAAAGTCAATTGGATGTTAACTTTGGCCTCTAGAGCAATCACAAGATTTTTTTAAGTTAAGAACGTTTTTTTCAATCAGGTAATAATTTTGACCTCCATAGGGACCACAAGCTAATAAAGGCAATTTTGCATACAATCAGGGGCCATACATAATTCAGTAAATTATGATCCGATATGCTATTTCAAGTTTCATCAAAATTGATTTAAAAGTGTGACCTCAACAGGGTCCACAACCTTGATATAACATATTTTTACACTATTCGCGTGCACACGGCGACCATTTTGTCTGAAATTCTAACTCAACCTTCATTACGGTGTTACGGTGATATAATCAAACGTTTATAAATCAGATAATAATTGTGACCTCCAGGGGGACCACAAGCCATAAAAAGCAATTTTTTGGACAATCAGGGGCCATAATTCAAGAAGTTACAATCCACTATGCGCAAATATAGCAGGGAACCAAGATCTTTAGGTTATAAACATGAATTTCAATTTTCATCAAAATCGAATTAAAACTAGACCTGCATGCAGGAATGACGGGTTTCACTTTTGCCATGTTACCTTTGAACTTGAACTTGTGTCACTTTTGGTGCTACGTTACCCTTGAACATATGTCCTTTCTGGTACCAATGAAACCAATATACAGGTTTCCACATAAGCATTGCACACATCAAATAAAATGGAAACAGAATCAAACAAATCCAGCAATTTTATTTTATACATTTGTTACATGTAATTGATCCTGACAAAATAACAGTACTTCCGGTGATAATGTAAATGTTCCCTTAGTCTTATGAAATCAGAAATGGCATAAGGCATCACATGGTGAAAATTTTATGTAAATCGAATAATAATTTCCACTTTTATAGACCAAAAAACTTGAAAAGTGACGTGTAGAAAATCGTCTATTTCTCGGCAACCGTACAAGTTAGAAACCATTTTTTGGTATTTATATGACCGTATGGGTTTAATCTGTTTGTTGATTGGAATCAAATATCATAATTGTATAAACATTACAAATCAGACTCATTTGAATAAAATATCGGTTTTGAAGGCTTAAAATACAGTTTTTGCCAAAATGACGCTACTTCCGGTGATAATGAAAACGTTAAATTAGTTTTATAACATCGTCTATGACATTAGGCTTCAAAGGGTGAAAATTTTATGAAAATCAAATAATAATTGACACTTTTATGGGCCAAAAACCTTCAAAAGTGACTTTCAGAAAATCGCCTATATCTCGACAACCGAACAAGTTAGAAACAATTTTATGATATCTATTTGACCGTATGAGTTTTGTTAATATGTGAATTTAAACCAAAAGTTAATTTAATTATTACATGTGACATAATTCTTGGTTGAAAAAAAGATCGATTTTAAAAGTTAAAAATTGAGTTTTTGACTAAATGACGTCACTTCCGGTGTCAATTTTAAATAGTAATCAACATGATATGACGCACACTTGCTTTTTGAATCAAATGATGTCACTTTTGTGAATATCCATTAATAATTGACTATTTTACAGGCAACATTACGAAAACAGTGACTTATGCAAAACTGCCCATTTCTCGGCAACTGCTTATATTAGAAACTAATTTTAACATACATTCTCTTCGTATGGATTATAGTGACAGGTTTATAAAAGTTAAGTAAAAATATTTTAAAATCTGAAAAGCCTGAATGGGTTGTAAATAGGTCAATTTTACGCCTTTTTTCACCCCTTAATCCAATATGGTAGAAAATGAATTAGAAATTAAAAAAACTGCTTCCGACATTTTTTGCGCCTTTAAAGGACACACTCTTTTAGTCATATAATTTTTCAAAAAAATAATATTTGTTTTCGAAAAATGGTACCTAACTGTCAAAATTGTAGTTTTTGGTAAAATTATGCCACTTCCGGCGCCGACAGATAACACTTTTGGTAATAAAAAAAATAACAATTGGGACAACGAAGCATATGAACTTTGTTTTATACAAATCGAACAATAAAAAATTAATCTAGGACTGAAAAACTGAATTAGCTAATGGCGGCCAAGGAAAATTAATGAGACAAATTTTTTTAACATTTTTGCGCTAGTCAGATGACTCTTTAATTCTGTGCACAACACGACTAAATAATATTTATAAATAAAAAAGTTAAATCGAATAATAATTGCCACTTTTAAAGACCAAAAAACTTGAAAAGTGACTTGTAGAAAATCGGCTCTTTCTCGGCAACCGTACAAGTTAGAAACCATTTTGTGGTATCTGTATGATCGTATGGGTTCATTCTATTTGTTGATTGGCATCAAATACAATAATTTGAAAAAGATTTCAAAACACACTCATTTGAATAAAATATCTGTTTTGGAGGCTAAAAATACAGTTTTTGCCAAAATGACGTTACTTCCGGTGATAATGAAAATCTTAAATTACTTGTATGAAATCCCAAATGGCATTAGGTATAACATGGTGTGACGTTTATGAAAATCGAATAATAATTGACCCTTTTATGGCCCCGAAACCTTCAAAAGTGACCTGTAGAAAACCGTCTATTTCTCGGCAACCGAACAAGTTAGAAACCATTTTATGATATCTATATGACCATATGAGTTTTGTTTATATGTGAATTTAAACCAAAAGTTAAAATTATTAATACATATTAAGTTATTCTTGGTTGAATAAAACATTGATTTAAAAAAGTTTAAAATGCATTTTTTGACCAAATGATGTCACTTCCGGTGTCAATTTTAAATTGTAATCAACTTGATATGACGCTACGTGCTTTTTGAATCAAATGATGTCACTTTTATAAAAATCCAATCATAATTGACTATTTTACAGGCAAAATAACGAAAACAGTGACTTGTACAGAACTGCCCATTTCTTGGTAACTGCTTATATTACAAACGAATTTTAACATACATTTTCTTCGTATGGATTATAGCTACAAGTTTATAAAAGTTACGAAGAAATATTTTAAAATCTGAAAAGCCTGAATAGGTTGTAAATAGGCCAATTTTACACCATTTTTAGCCTCTTAATCGAATTTGCTCGAAAATGAAATCGAAATTAAAAAAACTGCTTCCTACATTTTTTGCGCCTTGAAAGGGCACACTCTTTGAGTCAAATAATTTTTCCAAAAAATAATATTTGTTTTCGAAGAAGGAAAATAACTGTCAAAATTGTAGTTTTTGGTAAAATTATGCCACTTCCGGTGCCGACAGATAACACTTTCGGTAATAAAAAAAACGACAATTAATACAACGAAGCATATGAACTTTGTTTTATACAAATCGAACAATAAAAAATTAATCTAGGACTGAAAAACTGAATTAGCCAATGGCGGCCAAGGTAAATTACTGAGACAAAATTTTTTAACATTTTTGCACTAGTCAGATGACCCTTTAATTCTGTGCACAATACGACTAAAAAATATTCATAAATAAAAAAGTTTTTTGTAAAATTTTAAATTTTCGAAATTTGGCGCCTAATATCTTCGAAGATTTGCCGAAAATCAAAAATCGAAAGTAGCGTAGCTATGTGCCCTGTCTCAGGCTATGCCAAAATGTATCGAAAGTTATAATCCAATGATTATTGTTAAAATTACTGCAATATTTTCAAAAACGATAACTTCGGTGATTTCGGACATTTCGCATTGTCGCAGAACGTTCAAAATAGCTTTATCCTCTAAGTCACACCCACTTTCCCAGTAAAACCGAAGAAATCGTAACGATGCGACACGTAGTTGCTGAGATCTATTCAAATTGGAATCTGAATAATAATAATAATAACTAGATCTGCTACTGTCCCATGCAGATATGAAAGCTTTCATATTCATCGTCACGTGTCATCGATTATATCAAGTATCTCAAATAAAAGGATAAGAATAACAAACTATCAAAATTGGTCAAAAACTCGCGAAGTTACAAGTCTAAATATAGTATGAAACATTGAGTAATCTGAAAACTAAAGGGAAATAACTGATACTTGTGTTGCTGTAATCGGGATGACTTCAGATTTCAAAAATTTCAGAAAAATGAAATGAAAATGGTAAGAAAACATTGAAAAATTAAATGAAATAACTTTGAACAAAACTAAAACTTTTTGAATCAGGTTGAACTCAACTGTTTGAATATGTACGTTAAATATGTAGATTTGGAAAATTATAAAGACATAATATCAAAATCGGTCAAAAACTCACAAAGTTACAAATTTAAATGTAGTGAGAAACATTGCACCCGGGCAAAAAAATAATCTTTAAACTAAAGGGAAATAACTGAAACTTGTATAGCTGTAATCGGGCTTCCAAGATATGTTATATAATTATGGTTTCCAATATGTTTGGTTATAAGTAGGAAATCGTGACGACTTCTTAAGCATGTTTTAAACAAAGGGTCATAGACTGCAATATACAAGAATGGCACTCTGCAATAAAAAAAACTGGCCAGAGATTTCTATGCAGAAATTAAATAATTGCTAGAACCAGAAAAATATTTATCCACTATAATAAATAAGCAACATAGAGAAAATGAAATGAAATTGAATGGGGTTTAACGTCCTACTGTTCTGCTCCTACAATGGGCTAATGAAGACGGGCATACGCCATAAAGTGTGCAATGAGGGAAATTTTACCCGGGCAGCGGCGTTACGGCCTACGAGGTTGGTAAGGCGACCATACTCCTTGTCACGTACAACCAAAAAATCGAAACAAGGCCAGTTGACTCAATGACAGACGTTATGATACAGAGCGCACGTGCTAACCATTCAGCCATGCAACCTCCCTAAAATCGGCAAATTGCTGACCTACAGCGAGAAACATTTCAACCGGGCCAAATTTTCTATTTTAACAGTTTAATTTGCACGGTACCTTTAGTTATCAACCGAATATTACAAAACTTTTAAAAATAAGCTCCCCCTGACCAGCTTAATCGTTCGCAATCAACGTTTGCCCTTTAAAATCGACAAATTGCTGACTTTATAGTGAGAAACATTACAACCGGGCCAAATTTTCTCTTTTATCACTTTAACAGTACCTTTGATTACCAACCGATTATTACAAAACTTTAAAAAGAGAAAGAGAGAAATGCGGCCTAACGTCCATTCGACACAAACTAGGTCATTTTGGGACTAACATATGTTTTTTAATTTTATTTAAAAACTCCCCTTGCACGTACTGGTCTTAAGCCGTTGGGAGGAAACCGAAGAACACGGAGAAAACCCACGAGGTTGGACATCATACACCATGTCACGTGCAACCTGGAGATCGAAACGACGCCCGTTGACTCAATGACAAACGTTACGATACAGCGAGCACATGCTAACCATTCAGCCATCCAGCCTCCCTGAATTCGGAAAATTGCTGACTTATAGCAAGAAACATTTCAACCGGGCGAAATTTTCTGTTTTAACAGTTTAATGTGCACGGTACTTTAATTACCACCCGATTAATCCAACTGACCAGCTTAATCGTATGCAATAAACGTTTTGCCTGAAATGAAAGTTCTGCACGGAAAAAGTTCATCTCGATTTCCCGGCGTGGTTCCCCTTGTCAGTGAGGCAGAACGGAGGGCCTGACAAGCACAGCTGTCTAGTCCTTCGGATGGGACGAAAAACCAAGGTCCCGTGTACATATTGGAGTGCACGTAAAATATCCCTAAGCAGCTGGAATTCGATACTGTTGAATAAACTCTATACGATGACTAAATGCGTAGATTGTAGTCACCCACACTGCATGTTTCGCTTCACAATGAAAGGGTGCCGTTTTCAATGTTCGATCCTTTTGTTCTTCTACTCCTGATATGTTGGACTGTTGATCGATGGTTTCATATAAAAGACTACCAATAAGACTCTTTGTAGAAGAAGTTCCCAAAAAATATTATGTTGACTTTACGAGAAAGACCTCTAAACATGCTCCAAATTGTAAAAATACGACTTTTTGGATTTTCAATCTCTTTTTTTCGGCTATCCCTGATATTTAGAAAAAATGATACAATGATTTCACACAACAGGCTAGCTATTAGACTCTCTATTGACAAAAGTTTCACCGCCCTCCCTTCATTATAACCGAAGTTATCGTGCCCTAAAGAATCAACAAATCAGCATGCTTATCTCTGCTTACCCTAAGCAGAAAATAATCATCTTTGAACTCAATCATAACATTGACCTAGTGAACGTCTACACCAAGTTTGAACATTCTAGCTTAATTAGAAGGAGAGTAATTGTGTTCCAAAGTCCCGACCCTTCAAATTGCTTCTATTTTTCATTTTCAATTCAAAATGGTGACCATCACGTGACCGAAATCAAAATTCTATTCGCGACATTTTTTAGGCCTTCCTACAAGGATTCAGAAAATATAACTCCCGAGTCTGTAAGTAAAATAGCAAAAAAGCCTTATTGATTTTTCACTTTTAAATATGGCGGCACTTCCGGTTCGATCGACAAACTCCATATTTTGTGTACAAATCAGTAATTACTTATCTAGTATCCAAACAAAAAAATCAGGTCATTCTGACCTATATTTCGATAATTTTTTTGAAAATTTTGATCCTTAATTTCGTCAAGGGGAGATAATTTAGAAAATTTCTAATTATATTTTTGAAGTCACATCGGTAAGATCTACTTATATTCTAAATTTCATGAAAATCGTACAACTATTAAAGAAGTTGTCAAATTGGTCTAAACTTCCGGTTCGAAATCACAGCGACGAATTTTCGAAATTCGAAAATGTGAAACGGCAGATGAAAATGAGTTTTTCAAAGGTATTCAAAGAAAAAAGAATTAGTAAAATCGGTCAAAAAATAACAAAGTTACGACTATGCATTGTCATTTTTTTCGTTCGTAAAATTCGGTGATTTCGGATTCGTAAAACGTTTTGAAAATACATTTAATCAAGGTTCGCACCCCATTTTTGGGGGGGTAGGTCAAAATTTCAGAAAGATCCTATGGATAGATTCTGAGAAATCCGATTTGCAGAAAACACACAAAAAAAAAAAATAATAACTAGATCTGCTACTGTCCCATGCAGATATGAAAGCTTTCATATTCAGTCACTTTCTGTCACATGTCATGGGTCATAAAAATAATCCGAACAAAACCCCCATTAAAATCGGTCACAATCTAGTGAAGTTAATGTGATTTTTCACTCGTAAAGAACTTTGTCGGCACGAAAAACATCAAAGGCAAAAATCGAATTTTGAAATATTCAAATACCAAAAATTTGACCCGTATCCCGGCTATCCTGAAATGTATTAATTTCTTCAAACATAGGAGACGCATTGAACATACTATGCCCTATTGTGTTTGTTTACAAGTTCGTTAATGTCGTTTTTTCACTATGTTTCATATTCACTTCAAAATGGTGACTACCAGTTGACCTAAATCAAAATTCTACTCTAAACGTTTTTTAGGCCTTCCTTCAAGGATTCAGAAAATATAACTCCCAAGTCTGTAAGTAAAATAGCAAAAAAGCCTTATGGACTTTTCACGTTTCAAGATGGTGGCACATCCGGTACGATAGACAAACTTCATATTTTGTGTACAAATCAGTAATTACTTATCTAGTATTGAACAAAAATAACTTAGGTCATTCTGACGTATATTTCGTTGATATTTTTGAAAATTTTGATCCTTAATTTGGTCAAGGGGAGATAATTTAGAAAATTTCTAATCATATTTTTGAAGTCGCATCGGTAAGATCTACTTACTGCTAAATGTCATGAAAATCGTACAACTATTAAAGAAGTTGTCAAGTTGGTCTCAACTTCCGGTTCGAAATCACAGCGACGCATTTTCGAATATTACAAAACTTTTAAAAATAAGCTCTCCCTGACCAGCTTAATCGTTCGCAATAAACGTTTGCCCCTTAAAATCGACAAATTGCTGAATTTAAAGTGAGAAACATTACAACCGGGCCAAATTTTCTGTTTTATCACTTTTACAGTACCATTGATTACCAACCGATTATTACAAAACTTTAAAAATAAAAGAGAAAGAGAGAAATGCGGCCTAACGTCCATTCGACACAAACTAGGTCATTTCGGGACTAACATATGTTTTTTAATTTTATTTAAAAACCCCCCTTGCACGGACTGGTCTTTAGCTGTTGGGAGGAAACCGAAGGACACGGAGAAAACCCACGAGGTTAGACACCATACACCATGTCACGTGCAACCTGGAGATCGAAACGACGCCCGTTGACTCAATGACAAAGGTTACGATACAGCGAGCACATGCTAACCATTCAGCCATCCAGCCTCCCTGAATTCGGAAAATTGCTGACTTATAGCAAGAAACATTTCAACCGGGCGAAATTTTCTGTTTTAACAGTTTAATGTGCACGGTACTTTAATTACCAACCGATTATTACAAAACTTTTGAAAATAAGCTCCAACTGACCAGCTTAATCGTATGCAATAAACGTTTTGCCTGAATTGAAAGTTCTGCACAGAGAAAGTTCATCTCGATTTCCCGGCGTGGTTCCCCCTTGTCAGTGAGGCAGAACGGAGGGCCTGACAAGGACAGCTGTCTAGTCGTTCGGATGGGACGAAAAACCAAGGTCCCGTGTACACATTGGAGTGCACGTAAAATATCCCTAAGCAGTTGGAATTCGATACTGTTGAATAAGCTCTATACGATGACTAAATGCGTAGATTGTAGTCACCCACACTGCATGTTTCGCTCAACAATGAAAGGGTGCCGTATTCAATGTTCGATCCTTTTGTTCTTCTACTCCTGATATGTTGGACTGTTGATCGATGGTTTCATATAAAAGACTACCAATAAGACTCCTTGTAGAAGAAGTTCCCAAAAAATAGTATGTTGACTTTACGAGAAAGACCTCTAAACATGCTCCAAATTGTAAAAATACGACTTTTTGGATTTTCAATCTCTTTTTTTCGACTATCCCTGATATTTAAAAAAAATGATACAATGATTTCAAACAACAGGCTAGCTATTACACTCTCTATTGACAAAAGTTTCACCGCCCTCCCTTCATTATAACCGAAGTTATCGTGCCCTAAAGAATCAACAAATCAGCATGCTTATCTCTGCTTACCCTAAGCAGAAAATGCTCATATTTGAACTCAATCATGACATTGACCTAGTGAACGTCTACACCAAGTTTGAACATTCTAGCTTAATTAGAAGGAGAGTTATTGTATTCCAAAGTCCCGGTCCTTCAAATTGCTTCTATTTTTCATTTTCAATTCAAAATGGTGACCATCACGTGACCGAAATCAAAATTCGGATCCGACAGATATTTAGGCATTCCTTCAAGGATTCCGAAAATATAACTCCCGAGTCTGTAAGTAAAATAGCAAAAAAGCCTTTTTGATTTTTCACGTTTAAAGATGGTGGCACTTCCGGTTCGATCGACAAACTCCATATTTTGTGTACGAATTAGTAATTACTTCTCTAGTATTCGAAAAAAAAAATTAGGTCATTCTGACCTATATTTCGACGATTTTTTTGAAAACTTTGATCCTTAATTTCACAAAGGGGAGATAATTTAGAAAATTTCCAAGGACATCATTGAAGTCGCATTGGCAAGATCTACTAACATTCTAAATTTCACGAAAATCGCACAACTATTAAAGAAGTTGTCAAATTGGTAATAACTTCCGGTTCGAAATGACAGCGACGAATTTTCGAAATTCGAAAATCCGAAATTGCAGATTTGAAGTAAATGTTTCAAGATACTCAAAGAAAAAAGAATTAGTAAAATCGGTCAAAAAATAACAAAGTTACGACTATGCATTGTCAGTTTTTTCGTTCGTAAAATTCGGTGATTTCGGATTCGTAAAACGTTTTGAAAATATATTTAATCAAGGTTCGCACCCCATTTTTGGGGGGGTAGGTCAAAATTTCGGAAAGATCCTATGGATAGATTCTGAGAAATCCGATTTGCAGAAAACACACAAAAAAAAAAAATAACTAGATCTGCTACTGTCCCATGCAGATATGAAAGCTTTCATATTCATCGTCACGTGTCATCGATTATATCAAGTATCTCAAATAAAAGGATATGAATAACAAACTATCAAAATTGGTCAAAAACTCGCGAAGTTACAAGTCTAAATATAGTATGAAACATTGAGTAATCTGAAAACTAAAGGGAAATAACTGATACTTGTGTTGCTGTAATCGGGATGACTTCCGATTTCAAAACTTTCAGAAAAATGAAATGAAAATGGTAAGAAAACATCGAAAAATTAAATGAGATAACTTTGAACAAAACTAAAACTTTTTGAATCAGGTTGAACTCAACTGTTTGAATATGTACGTTAAATATGTAGATTTGGAAAATTATAAAGACATAATATCAAAATCGGTCAAAAACTCACAAAGTTACAAATTTAAATGTAGTGAGAAACATTGCACCCGGGCAAAAAAATTATCTTTAAACTAAAGGGAAATAACTGAAACTTGTATAGCTGTAATCGGGCTTCCAAGGTATGTTATATAATTATGGTTTCCAATATGTTTGGTTATAAGTAGGAAATGGTGACGACTTCTTAAGCATGTTTTAAACAAAGGGTCATAGACTGCAATATACAAGAATGGCACTCTGCAATAAAAAAAAACTGGCCAGAGATTTCTATGCAGAAATTAAATAATTGCTAGAACCAGAAAAATATTTATCCACTATAATAAATAAGCAACATAGAGAAAATGAAATGAAATTGAATGGGGTTTAACGTCCTACTGTTCTGCTCCTACAATGGGCTAATGAAGACGGGCATACGCCATAAAGTGTGCAATGAGGGAAATTTTACCCGGGCAGCGGCGTTACGGCCTACGAGGTTGGTAAGGCGACCATACTCCTTGTCACGTACAACATAGAAATCGAAACAAGGCCAGTTGACTCAATGACAGACGTTATAATACAGAGCGCACGTGCTAACCATTCAGCCACGCAACCTCCCTAAAATCGGCAAATTGCTGACCTACAGCGAGAAACATTTCAACCGGGCCAAATTTTCTATTTTAACAGTTTAATTTGCACGGTACCTTTAGTTATCAACCGAATATTACAAAACTTTTAAAAATAAGCTCCCCCTGACCAGCTTAATCGTTCACAATAAACGTTTTCCCCTTAAAATCGACAAATTGCTGAATTTAAAGTGAGAAACATTACAACCGGGTCAAATTTTCTGTTTTATCACTTTAACAGTACCTTTGATTACCAACCGATTATTACAAAACTTTAAAAAGAGAAAGAGAGAAATGCGGCCTAACGTCCATTCGACACAAACTAGGTCATTTCGGGACTAACATATGTTTTTTAATTTTATTTAAAAACTCCCCTTGCACGTACTGGTCTTTAGCCGTTGGGAGGAAACCGAAGAACACGGAGAAAACCCACGAGGTTGGACATCATACACCATGTCACGTGCAACCTGGAGATCGAAACGACGCCCGTTGACTCAATGACAAACGTTACGATACAGCGCGCACATGCTAACCATTCAGCCATCCAGCCTCCCTGAATTCGGAAAATTGCTGACTTATAGCAAGAAACATTTCAACCGGGCGAAATTTTCTGTTTTAACAGTTTAATGTGCACGGTACTTTAATTACCAACCGATTATTACAAAACTTTTGAAAATAAGCTCCAACTGACCAGCTTAATCGTATGCAATAAACGTTTTGCCTGAATTGAAAGTTCTGCACGGAAAAAGTTCATCTCGATTTCCCGGCGTGGTTCCCCTTGTCAGTGAGGCAGAACGGAGGGCCTGACAAGCACAGCTGTCTAGTCCTTCGGATGGGACGAAAAACCAAGGTCCCGTGTACACATTGGAGTGCACGTAAAATATCCCTAAGCAGTTGGAATTCGATACTGTTGAATAAACTCTATACGATGACTAAATGCGTAGATTGTAGTCACCCACACTGCATGTTTCGCTTAACAATGAAAGGGTGCCGTTTTCAATGTTCGATCCTTTTGTTCTTCTACTCCTGATATGTTGGACTGTTGATCGATGGTTTCATATAAAAGACTACCAATAAGACTATTTGTAGAAGAAGTTCCCCCAAAATAGTATGTTGACTTTACGAGAAAGACCTCTAAACATGCTCCAAATTGTAAAAATACGACTTTTTGGATTTTCAATCTCTTTTTTTCGGCGATCCCTGATATTTAAAAAAAATGATACAATGATTTCACACAACAGGCTAGCTATTAGACTCTCTATTGACAAAAGTTTCACCGCCCTCCCTTCATTATAACCGAAGTTATCGTGCCCTAAAGAATCAACAAATCAGCATGCTTATCTCTGCTTACCCTAAGCAGAAAATGCTCATCTTTGAACTCAATCATGACATTGACCTAGTGAACGTCTACACCAAGTTTGAACATTGTAGCTTAATTAGAAGGAGAGTTATTGTGTTCCAAAGTCCCGGCCCTTCAAATTGCTTCTATTTTTCATTTTCAATTCAAAATGGTGACCATCACGTGACCGAAATCAAAATTCGGATCCGACAGATTTTTGGGCATTCCTTCAAGGATTCTGAAAATATAACTCCCGAGTCTGTAAGTAAAATAGCAAAAAAGCCTTTTTGATTTTTCACGTTTAAAGATGGTGGCACTTCCGGTTCGATCGACAAACTCCATATTTTGTGTACGAATCAGTAATTACTTGTCTAGTATCAAAAAAAAAAATTAGGTCATTCTGACCTATATTTCGACGATTTTTTTGAAAACTTTGATCCTTAATTTCGTCAAGGGGAGATAATTTAGAAAATTTTTAATTATATTTTTGAAGTCACATCGGTAGCATCTACTTATACACTAAATTTCATGAAAATCGTACAACTATTAAAGAAGTTCTCAAATTGGTCTAAACTTCCGGTTCGAAATCACAGCGACGAATTTTCGAAATTGGAAAATGCGAAACTGCAGATGAAAATGATTTTTTTCAAGGTATTCAAAGAAAAAAGAATTAGTAAAATCGGTCAAAAAATAACAAAGTTACGAGTATGCATTGTCAGTTTTTTCGTTCGTAAAATTCGGTGATTTCGGATTCGTAAAACGTTTTGAAAATATATTTAATCAACAGCCACCACCCATTTTTGGGGGGATAGGTAAAAGTTTCAGAACGATCCTATCGTTAGATTCTGAGAAATCCGATTTGTGGACAAAACACAAAAAAAAAATAACAATAATAATCTTAACAGAAACAATAAGCTTTCATATGTAATATGAAAGCTTAATAATAATAACTTTAACAGAAACAATAAGCTTTCATATGTAATACATATGAAAGCTTAATAATAATAATAATAACTAGACCTGCAAGCAGCACTGAACCGGCTTTCAGGAATCATACAGAAAGTTCATTATACCATAGCCGATCCATTGAGCTACCAAACTATACTTTAGTTGTTTTGCTTCAGTGACACCTTCTATCATATGTAAAAGTAATATTTGCTGGCGAAAAGACCGGTCAGAATTGTAAATTATGGCAAAATTACGTCACTTCCGGTGCCGAAAGAAATTTTTATAGGTGAAAAATAAGTCGAAAATTCGCAACATACAAAATACAAACTTTGTTTTATACATATCGGGCAATAAATAATCAACCTATAACCCATAAACTGAAATTAAGAAGGTATAAAACTTAAAAGTGACCCTGGGAAAATTGGTTATTATTCGACAAGGGAACATGCTAGAAGCCTTTTCTTGATATCAATATGATGGTATTGATTCAATCTTACTGCCCATTAGAGTCATACGTTATAAAGTTAAACGAATAATAAATATAAATCCCTTCAAAAAAATGTTTGTTTTGAAGGCTAAAAATACGTTTTTTGCAAAAATTACATTACTTCCGGTGATATTGAAAATGTTAACTTGGTTCATAGAAGTCATAAATGGCATAAGGCAACAAATGGTAAAAAAATTATAAAAATCGAATAATAATTGACACTTTTATAGACCAAAAACCTTGAAAAGTGACTTATAGAAGATCGCCTATTTCTCTGTAACCGTACAAGTTAGAAACCATTTTGTGGTATCTGTATGGTCGTATGGCTTCATTCTATTCGTTGATGGGAATTAAATATCATAATTTTAAAGATATTATAAGGCAGACTCATTTGAATAAAATATTAGTTTTTTAGGTTAAAAATACAGTTTTTGCCCAAATGACGTCATTTCCGGTCACAGTGAAAATGTAAAATTGGCTTGACCTAGTCCAAATTGGCATTAAGCATCAAATGGAAAAAAAATATTGCAAATCGAATAATAATTCACTCTTTTATAGGCAAAATAACGTGAAAAGTGATGCATGCAAAATTACATATTTCTCGGCAACTGCTCATATTACAAACTAATTTGCGCATACATTCTCTTCGTCTGGATTATTGCTACGAGTTTATGAAAATTACAAATAAATATTTCAAAATATGAAGACGCTGAATGAATTGTAAATAACTGAATTTTACACTTTATTTTACATTTTATTCGAAATTGCCCGAAAATGAAATTGAAATTAAAAAATATGAGCTAAGGATTTTGTGCACCTTTGCAGGGTGCATTCTTTTAGTTATATCAGTTTTGAAAAAAAATAATATTTGCTTTCAAAAAGTGGTACAGAACTGTCAAAATTGTAGTTTTTGTTAATATTACGTCACTTCCGTTGCCGACAGAAAAATTTCACCGTAACAAAAAAAATTACAACTGGGACCACGGAGCATATGAACTTTGTTTTATACAAATCGAACAATAAATAATTTTTCTGGGTACGAAAAACTAAATTAGCCGATGGCGGCTAACGCAAATTACCGAGACAATTTTTTTTCTCATTTCTGCTCAAGTACGATGATATTTTTAACCCTGTGTAAAATATCATCAAAAAATATTCATAAATAAAAAAGGTTTTCGTAAAAAAAATATTTTTTTTCAAAATATCGGACATTTTTTCAACTACTTCCGGTTTTACGATCGTTGTCGTGATAGCTTTTCAAAGTTCTTTGGATAATTAACTTTCTGTACCAGAAGTGTCAGAAACATGCATTGAGCAGTTTTGGAAAAAAAGATAAATTAAAGAGCGTTTCCAAAAAATTAACGATTTTTCAATTTTTTTCAAAGTTTGAGGCCATTTTTGGACCATTTATATTATTTCAATGCTTTTCTTTTTGGATTCACTATATAGACAACCGATAGGACTTTGAGTAAGAAAAGTTTAAGAAAAATCTGCGGTGTCGTTTTCGAGAAAAGGGCGTCTCAGAATGTTAAAAAATCGGAAAATACTAGATTTTTGGCATACAATAATTTATTTCCTTACCATCAAAATCGTATTATTTAGATACCATATGATGGTCCATTAATAGGGCTATCCAGCGACACTTTAGTTCTTTTGGTCCGCTATTACCTAAGGGAGAAATCAAGTTTCTCGCAAGTGCGACAATGTTTTTAACCTTTTTTTTTCAGTTTTTGAATACTTCCGGTATGGTTATTATTGTCGGAATAGTTTTAATAGCCGGTTTGGGCACTAAAATAGCCACGGGGTTCTGTAATGATATATTACATTATCTGATCAGATAAAATGCCTCTGAGAAATCCTATGTTCAAAAGTGCCAAAAATGCAAAAAATTTAAAATATCGAAAATTAAATTTCAATAACTACATACATATTATACATCGTTAGAATCGTAATTAGGTCAGCTATCTGAATATACAACCTTTTTTTGAAAATCTCTTTAAATAAAATAATAGTAGAGCATTTTCCAAAATTTCACGATTTTTCGACTTTTTTTGATTTTCAGTCCCTTTTTTATCGTATTCCAGACATTTCAAAGTCTTATTGGATGGCATAATTCACAAGACTAGCGAATGGAGTCTCGATAGAGAAAGTTAAAAAAAAAGTTGCGGTTAAGTTTTCGAGATACAGGCGTCCAAAAACGCTCCAAATCAGAAAATACTTAATTTTCAGCGTGCCATATTTTGCTTCCTGCTCGTCGTATCCGTACGAATTGGGTATCATACGATAGCACAATACTAGTGCATTCCAATGGTACCCTAATTCGTTTAATCCATTGATATCGGACGGAGAAATCGCGTTTTCCCCAAAATACCCATTTTTGCATTTTTTTCAAAATATTGGACATTATTTCGACCACTTCCGGTGTACAGATTATTGTTGAAATTGCTTTATTCCTTGCAATGGTCATTTGGCTTCATGCCTCAGAAGTTTCAGAAACGTCAATTCGGCCATAAAACGAAACCCGAGCTCACAAAATGGGTAGAAAATTCGAAAAAAATCGAAAAATAAAGGGCGATAACTCCGAATGAAACTTATATTACTGGAATCGGATGGACTTCAGGTATCCAAAAATGTAGGTCAAATTTCAAAATTTTGAAAAATAACAAAAATTGTCTCTCAAACAACATTTTTCATTTTTCGATCGCAAGAAGTCAGCGATGAAGTTTCGAAATATCGAAATTTTCAACTGCTATCGTCCGAGAAAAGACTCAGGGTTTCCGAAAATGTCATTTGTATGAAAATAGGTACAGAATTGACGAATCTACGGCCGTTTTTTAATTTTTTGACACCGCACGAAATTCGACCACTTCCGGTCTGCACAGAAGTTTCAAATATAGTTTATCAAGTAGCCAACACATGGTTTCCCGATAGAGAATTAGGTCCCAGATCGGTATCTGTTACAGGCACTGAGAAATAGGCTCCGGCGAAAAAAAAAATAATAATAATAAATAATAATTTTAGTAATCACAATAGGCTTTCAGACGAAAGTCTGAAAGCCTAATAACTAGACCTGCATGCAGGAATGACGGGTTTCACTGGTGCCAAGTTACTCTTAAACATGTCACTTCCGGTGCCAAGTTACCCTTGAACATATGTCACTTCCGGTACCAGCGTAACCACTACACAGGTTTCCAAATTAACATTGCACACAAATAAAATGGACGCAGAATCAACCAATCAATCCAGCAATATCAAGTCATTTTATACATTTGCTACTTGTAAATGATCTTGACAAAATTAAATTACTTCCTGTGTTAATGAAAATGTTCAATTAGTCTTATGAAATCAGAAATGGCATACGATATCATATAGTGAAAATTTTATGTAAATCGAATAATAATTGCCACTTTTAAAGACCAAAAAACTTGAAAAGTGACTTGTAGAAAATCTGCTATTTCTCTGCAACCGTACAAGTTACAAACCATTTTGTGGTATCTGTATGATCGCATGGGTTCATTCCATGGGTTCCACGTCGACCGTATATGCCGGTCGGGACCGGGGGCTATATAAAATGACCGTAACTAGATCTGACCCAACGGTCATTTTGCACGCCGGAAAAATAGCCTTTTTTTTCCAAACCCAAATTTTCAAACATGTCTACGATCGACATCGGCAATAAAATTGTACGGCCAGCGCACGTAAAGATAAGAGAAGCCACATAATCTCATGATTGGTGTTATAAGAGTTGTATACATAGTCGTCAATAGATTATACTGGGCTTTGTGTTGATAATTAATGATGATTGTCTTGTAGTAGAACCATAAAAGTTAATTGATATTTGGGAATTTTATCAAAGGCGTGAAGCGGTCCACTCTTTGTCGATCACCTATTGTCCACGTGTCATAAGAATTTTCTAGAACAAAGCCGTTTACCGCTATTACAGTTACGTACGATATAAACGAGATTATTATGATCTTCGAAAAAGGGCCGTTTATATGAAGTACTGCTCTTCGAATCCAACCAACTGTCATATTAAATAAAACAGCACAGAAATTACGTAAATCCTCAACAACGTACGTGTTTGGAGAAAACTGCATTATAATTTTTTATAGTGATATTACGGCTTTGCGGGAATTGTGGAAATAAAATCCAGAGATTAGTTAACTTGCTTACCAAAAAATTTAGAAGATTACGTATTCCAGTGCTATCGTGTAGCAATATTGATGATTCCACATGTTATAAAAATGCCGTGTATATACGGAAGGGGAGCTCTTACACACGACGATATTATAGGGGGCGCTAGTGTCGCTAGCTTGGAAGTTAGCAGTCCGAGATTAGTTATTCATTATTAACATTTGCGTCACAATTTTGCGGCCCGTAACGCCGTAAGAGATGTTCTAAAACAAATTAATGTGAGATATATGCCATGAATACTTATATAATTATCAGCATATCGTATTTTTTGTATTACAACTCATAAATTATCCAGGTCAGTGTGTTTTCTATAGAGCACGTGGTAATTGCGTGTTACCCACTGGAATGGTTTTTCTACGGCCAATTCAGCTATTTCGATTAATTAAGTAGCCCAAAGGGAATATTTAATTACTAAATACTTATCATAAGTCTTACTAATATTTCATTTTTAAGTCCAATATATATTTTTTTGTGTACCCCATGCTGACAAAGTGGTGTAGACAGACACGTGAATTCACAATACTCCACGATGAATAAAAAATATGAAATATGAATTTACTTTGCAAAGTTTTCGTGCGTTCTCAAAAATGACCGGTAGTGAAAATTTTGAAGTGGAAGCCCTGGTTCATTCTATTTGTTGATTAGCATCAAATACCATAATTTGAAAAAGATTTCAAAACAGACTCATTTGAATAAAATATCTGTTTTGAAGGCTAAAAATACAGTTTTTGCCAAAATGACGTTACTTCCGGTGATAATGAAAATCTTAAATTACTTGTATGAAATCCCAAATGGCATTAGGTATAACACGGTGTAACGTTTATGAAAATCGAATAATAATTGACACTTTTATGGCCCCGAAACCTTCAAAAGTGACCTGTAGAAAACCGTCTATTTCTCGACAACCGAACAAGTTAGAAACAATTTTATGATATCTATATGACCATATGAGTTTTGTTTATATGTGAATTTAAACCAAAAGTTTAAATTATTAATACATATTAAGTTATTCTTGGTTGAATAAAACATTGATTTAAAAAGTTTAAAATGCAGTTTTTGACCAAATGATGTCACTTCCGGCGTCAATTTTAAATTGTAATCAACTTGATATGACGCTACATGCTTTTTGAATCAAATGATGTCACTTTTATAAAAATCCAATAATAATTGACTATTTTACAGGCAAAATAACGAAAACAGTGACTTGTACAGAACTGCCCATTTCTTGGTAACTGCTTATATTACAAACGAATTTTAACATACATTTTCTTCGTATGGATTATAGCTACAAGTTTATAAAAGTTACGAAGAAATATTTTAAAATCTGAAAAGCCTGAATAGGTTGTAAATAGGTCAATTTTACACCATTTTTAGCCTCTTAATCGAATTTGCTCGAAAATGAAATCGAAATTAAAAAAACTGCTTCCTACATTTTTTGCGCCTTGAAAGGGCACACTCTTTGAGTCATATAATTTTTCAAAAAAATAATATTTGTTTTCGAAATAGGAAAATAACTGTCAAAATTGTAGTTTTTGGTAAAATTATGCCCCTTCCGGTGCCGACAGATAACATTATCGGTAATAAAAAAAATGACAATTGATACAACGAAGCATATGAACTTTGTTTTATACAAATCGAACAATAAAAAATTAATCTAGGACTGAAAAACTGAATTAGCCAATGGCGGCCATGGAAAATTACTGAGACAAAATTTTTTAACATTTTTGCACTAGTCAGATGACTCTTTAATTCTGTGCACAATACGACTAAAAAATATTCATAAGTAAAAAAGTTTTTTGTAAAATTTTAAATTTTCGAAATTTGGCGCCTAATATCTTCGAAGATTTGCCGAAAATCAAAAATCGAAAGTAGCGTAGCTATGTGCCCTGTCTCAGGCTATGCCAAAATGTATCGAAAGTTAAAATCCAATGATTATTGTTAAGATTACTGCAATATTTTAAAAAACGATAACTTCGGTGATTTCGGACATTTCGCATTGTCGCAGAACGTCCAAAATAGCTTTATCCTCTAAGTCACACCCACTTTCCCAGTAAAACCGAAGAAATCGTAACGATGCGACACGAAGTTGCTGAGATCTATTCAAATTGGAATCTGAATAATAATAATAATAAGAAGAATAATAATTTTAACAAAAACAATAGTGTTTCACACAAGCTACGCAGTGTGAAACCCTAATAATAAGAATAATAATTTTAACAAAAACAATAGTGTTTCACACAAGCTACGCAGTGTGAAACCCTAATTAACAGAACACAGTTTTTATGGGATACAATCACTAGTTTTATTCTATAAGCACGACGTTTCGACAAGTATCCTCTTATCATTTGTGCTTGATAACGATAAGAGGATACTTGTCGAAACGTCGTGCTTATAGAATAAAACTAGTGATTGTATCCCATAAAAACTGTGTTCTGTTAATGTGTTTTCTCGATCGCTAAATGCCTCTAAAAGATTACGAATTAAAATTGTGACCTCTTTTGGGTCCACAACCTTGATATATCATATTTTTACACCATTCGTGTACAAACGGCGGCAATTTTGTCTGTCAAATTTGGTCCGATTTTCACAAAACTCCACCTTCGTATATAACAGTGATATAATCAAACGTATTTTTAAATCGGATAATAATTTTGACCTCCAAAGGAACCACAAGCTAAAAAGGTCCTTTTCTCTTAAAGTCAACATAATATTTTTTGGGAACTTCTTCTACAAAGAGTCTTATCGATAGTCTTTTATATGAAACCATCGATCAACAGTCCAAAATATCAGGAGTAGAAGAATAAAAGGATCGAAAATTGAAAACGGCACCCTTTCATTGTTAAGCAAAACATGCAGTGTGGGTGGCTACAATCTGCACATTTAGTCATCGTATAGAGCTTATTCAACAGTATCGAATTCCAACTGCTAAGGGATCTTTTACGTGCACTCCAATGTGTACACGGCGGGTGGGGGGACACGCCAGAAAATCGAGATGAACTTTCTCGGCCAATGCAGGGATCGAACACCCGACCTCCTGGCTAGCAGGCCAACGCCTTAGCCACATAGTGTGGACACCCATCGTACATTTCATCCGTCAAATCAAAGCATTTCATTGCATTAGACCAATAATTAATTATTCTTAATTTAAAACTTTATTTTAATATTAGTCTGGCATTATTAAATCCTAATTTTATTGGTCTTATTTAAAATTAAACTTTCATTTAACTATGAACAACCCTTAACGTGTCTCTTTAAAACAATTAAATACTCTAAAACAGTAGCTCAACCTTTTGACCTAAACTCATTAATTTACCATTTTGTTGTGAGCGACTTGTTATTCTTCCTATATGACATATTGCACGTGTCTGATTTCAAAGGGGGGTTGGGTGGCTGAATGGTTAGCACGCGCGCCTGTCATTGAGTTAACTAGCGTGTTTTCGAATGTCCGGTTGTACGTGACAAGGAGTAAGGTCGCCTGTCCAACCTGCCATTTTTAATTTTTTTTCTCGCAATTTTCATTTCATTTTCTCATCCGTCTCATTACAGTAATACAAGTTTCAGTTATTTCCCTTTAGTTTTCAGATTGTTATGCCTGGGTGCAATGTTTCATACTATATTTAGACTTGTAACTTCGCAAGTTTTTGACCAATTTTGATAATTTTTTCTTCTTATCCTTTTATTTAGGATACTTGATACAATCAATGACACGTGACGATGAATATGAAAGCTTTCATATCTGCATGGGACAGTAGCAGATCTAGTTATTATTATTTTTTTTTTGTGTGTACTTTCTGCAAATCGGATTTTTCAGAATCTAACCATGGGATCTTTCTGAAACTTTGACCTACCCCCCCAAAACTGGGTGGCAGTTTTTGATTAAATATATTTTCAAAACGTTTTACGAATTCGAAATCACAGAATTTTACGAACGAGTGAATTTGACCTGCATTACTGTAACTCTGTGACTATTTGACCTATTTTACTAATTCTCTTTTCTTTGAGTACCTTGACAAAAATCATTTTCAACTGCAGTTTCAGATTTTCGAATTTCGAAAATTCGTCGCTGTGATTTCGAACCGGAAGTTGAGACCAACTTGACAACTTCTTTAATAGTTGTACGATTTTCATGAAATTAATATGTAAGTAGATCTTACCCATGTGACTTCAAAAATATAAATAGAAATTTTCTAAAATTATCTCCCCTTGGTGAAATTAAAGTCAACATTATATTTTTGGGCAACTTCTTCTACAAAGAGTCTTATCGGTAGTCTTTTATATGAAACCATCGATCAACAGTCCAAAATATCAGGAGTAGAAGAATAAAAGGATCGAAAATTGAAAACGGCACCCTTTCATTGTTAAGCAAAACTTGCAGTGCGGGTGGCTACAATCTGCACATTTAGTCATCGTATAGAGCTTATTCAACAGTATTGAATTCCAACTGCTAAGGGATCTTTTACATGCACTCCAATGTGTACACGGCGGGTGGGGGGACACGCCAGAAAATCGAGATGAACTTTCTCGGCCAATGCAGGGATCGAACACCCGACCTCCTGGCTAGCAAGCCAACGCCTTAGCCACATAGTGTGGACACCCATCGTACATTTCATCCGTCAAATCAAAGCATTTCATTGCATTAGACCAATAATTAATTATTCTTAATTTAAAACTTTATTTTAATATTAGTCTGGCATTATTAAATCCTAATTTTATTGGTCTTATTTAAAATTAAACTTTCATTTAACTATGAACAACCCTTAACGTGTCTCTTTAAAACAATTAAATACTCTAAAACAGTAGCTCAACCTTTTGACCTCAACTCATTTATTTACCATTTTGTTGTGAGCGACTTGTTATTCTTCCTATATGACATATTGCACGTGTCTGATTTCAAAGGGGGGTTGGGAGGCTGAATGGTTAGCACGCGCGCCTGTCATTGAGTTAACTAGCGTGTTTTCGAATGCCCGGTTGTACGTGACAAGGAGTAAGGTCGCCTGTCCAACCTGCCATTTTTAATTTTTTTTCTCGCAATTTTCATTTCATTTTCTCATCCGTTTCATTACAGTAATACAAGTTTCAGTTATTTAGGGTTTCACACTGCGTAGCTTGTGTGAAACACTATTGTTTTTGTTAAAATTATTATTAAGCTTTCATATTACATATGAAAGCTTATTGTTTCTGTTAAGATTATTATTATTTTTTTTTTTTGTGTATTTTCTGCAAATCGGATTTCTCAGAATCTAACCATGGGATCTTTCTGAAATTTTGACCTACCCCCCCAAAAATGGGGTGCGAACGTTGTTTAAATATATTTTCAAAACGTTTTACGAATCCGAAATCACCGAATTTTACGAACGAAAAAACTGACAATGCATAGTCGTAACTTTGTTATTTTTTGACCGATTTTACTAATTCTTTTTTCTTTGAATATCTTGAAACAAATCATTTTCATCTGCAGTTTCACATTTTCGAATTTCGAAAATTCGTCGCTGTGATTTCGAACCGGAAGTTTAGACCAATTTGACAACTTCTTTAAAAGTTGTACGATTTTCATGAAATTTAGTATATAAGTAGATCTTACCGATGTGACTTCAAAAATATAATTAGAAATTTTCTAAATTATCTCCCCTTGACGAAATTAAGGATCAAATTTTTCAAAAAATCAAAGAAATATAGATCAGAATGACCTAATTATTTTTTTTGATACTAGACAAGTAATTACTGATTCGTACACAAAATATGAAGTTTGTCGATCGAACCGGAAGTGCCACCATCTTTAAACGTGAAAAATCACTAAGGCTTTTTTGCTATTTTACTTACAGACTCGGGAGTTATATTTTCCGAATGCTTGAAGGAATGCCTAAAAATCTATCTGGTCAGAATTTTGATTTCGGTCACGTGATGGTCACCATTTTGAATTGAAAATGAAAAATAGAAGCAATTTGAAGGGCCTGGAATTTGGAACACAATAACTCTCCTTCTAATTAAGCTAGAATGTTCAAACTTGGTGTAGATGTTCACTAGGTCAATGTCATGATTGAGTTCAAAGATGAGCATTTTCTGCCAAGAGTAAGCAGAGATAAGCATGCTGATTTGTTGATTCTTTAGGGCACGATAACTTCGGTTATAATGAAGGGAGGGTGCTGAAACTCTTGTCAATAGAGAGTCTAATAGCTAGCCTGTTGTGTGAAATCATTGTATCATTTTTTTTAAATATCGGGGATAGCAGAAAAAAGAGATCGAAAATCCAAAAAGTCGTATTATTACGATTTGGAGCTTTTTTAAAGGTCCTTTGCTCTTAAAGTCAACATAATATTTTTGGGGAACTTCTTCTACAAAGAGTCTTATCGGTAGTTTTTTTTATATGAAACCATCGACCAACTGTCCAATATATCAGGAGTAGAAGAATAAAAGGATCGAAAATTGAAAACGGCACTCTTTCATTGTTAAGCAAAACATGCAGTCTGGGTGGCTACAATCTGCACATTTAGTCATCGTATAGAGCTTATTCAACAGTATCGAATTACAACTGCTAAGGGATCTTTTACGTGCACTCCAATGTGTAGACGGCCGGGGGGGGGGACACCCGACCTCCTGGCTAGCAGGCCAACGCCTTAGTCACATAGTGTGGACATCCATCGTACATTTCATCCGTCAAATCAAAGCATTCATTGCATTAGACCAATAATGTCCCCCGCCTTGGTGTATATGCTTATTAGGCCAATGCCTTGATGGAGTTCGAAGATGAGCATTTTCTGCTTAGGGTAAGCAGAGATGAGCAATTTGATTGGTTGATGCTTTGGGACACGATAACTTTAGTTCTAATGAAGTGAGATTGATGAAACTTGGTGTATAGTTTCATTAGAGTAATACCTTGACTAAGTTCGATAATGAGCATTTTCTGCCCGGGCTAAGCAGAGCGATACGCAATTTGATTGGTCGAGACTTTCGAACACAATAACTCACCTTCTAATGGAGTTAAAATGTTCAAAGTTGGTGTATATGCTTATTAGGCCAATGCCTTGATGGGGTTCGAAGATGAGCATTTTCTGCTTAGGGTAAGCAGAGATGAGCAATTTGATTGGTTGATGCTTTGGGACACGATAACTTTAGTTCTAATTAAGTGAGGGTGATGAAACTTGTTGCATAGTTTCATTACAGTAATACCTTGACTAAGATCGACAATGAGCATTTTCTGCTCAGGGTAAGCAGAGCGATAAGCAATTTGATTTGCCGAGACTTTGGAACAAAATAACTCTCCTTCGAATTGGGTTAAAATGTTCAAAATTATTGTGTATGCTTATTAGGTCAATGCCTTGATGGAGTTCGAAGATGAGCATTTTCTTCTTAGGGTAGGCAGAGATAAGCAATTTGATTTGTTGATACTTTGGGACAAGATAACTTTATGCCAATACAATGACTGCATTCTCATTCAGTAATGGATTCGACAGTAACAGTGTATAGAAACGAGGACCCTTTCCATTGGACGGAGGGGCCCTTTTGTCAAGCGTGGGGGCCCTTTTGTCTGCCTTTAGGGTCCCCCTAACTAGGGTACATTTTCATTTTTCTCGTCGGTTTTAGCATTTTTCTTTATAAAACACTTTTGGATGACACTTCGTGTACAGTTTGATTGCTCCATACGTTTGAAAAAAATAAATGTGCGATTAATTAATAGGTGTCATCTATTTATTTTGGGATTTCGGCGGGGGACATCAGCCTCACTGTTGGCTTGTTTTAATATTAGTCTGGCATTATTACATCCTAATTTTATTGGTCTTATTTATATTAAACTTTGGGACACGATAACTTTAGTTCTAATTAAGTGAGGGTGATGAAACTTGTTGCATAGTTTCATTACAGTAATACCTTGACTAAGATCGATAATGAGCATTTTCTGCTCAGGGTAAGCAGAGCGATAAGCAATTTGATTTGCCGAGACTTTGGAACAAAATAACTCTCCTTCGAATTGGGTTAAAATGTTCAAAATTAATGTGTATGCTTATTAGGTCAATGCCTTGATGGAGTTCGAAGATGAGCATTTTCTTCTTAGGGTAGGCAGAGATAAGCAATTTGATTTGTTGATACTTTGGGACAAGATAACTTAGGTTCATCTTGATTGATGATTTTTATGCCAATACAATGACTGCATTCTCATTCAGTAATGGATTCGACAGTAACAGTGTATAGAAACGAGGACCCTTTCCATTGGACGGAGTGGCCCTTTTGTCAAGCGTGGGGGCCCTTTTGTCTGCCTTTAGGGTCCCCCTAACTAGGGTACATTTTCATTTTTCTCGTCGGTTTTAGCATTTTTCTTTATAAAACACTTTTGGATGACACTTCGTGTACAGTTTGATTGCTCGATACGTTTGAAAAAAATAAATGTGCGATTAATTAATAGGTGTCATCTATTTATTTTGAGATTTCAGCGGGGGACAACAGCCTCACTGTTGGCTTGTTTTAATATTAGTCTGGCATTATTACATCCTAATTTTATTGGTCTTATTTATATTAAACTTTCATTTAACTATGAACAACCCATTACGTGTCTCTTTAAAAAAATTAAATACTCTAAAACAGTAGCTCAACCTTTTGACCTAAACTCATTAATTTACGATTTTGGTTGTGAGCGACTTGTTATTCTTCCTATATGATATATTGCACGTTTCTGATTTCAAAGGGGGTGGGGGCTGAATGGTTAGCATGCGCGCCTGTCATTGAGTTAACTAGCGTGTTTTCGAATGCTCGGTTATACGTGACAAGGAGTAAGTTTGTCTGTCCAACCTGCCATTTTTAGTTCTTTCTCGCCATTTTTATTTCATTTTCTCACCCGTCTCATTACAGTAATATAAGTTTCAGTTATTTCCCTTTAGTTTTCAGATTATTGTTATGCGTGGGTGCAATGTTTCATACTATATTTAGACTTGTAACTTCGCTAGTTTTTGACCTATTTTGATAATTTTTTCTTCTTATCCTTTTATTTAGGATACTTGATACAATCGATGACACGTGACGACGAATATGAAAGCTTTCATATCTGCATGGGACAGTAGCAGATCTAGTTCTTATTATTATTATTCAGATTCCAATTTGAACAGATCTCAGCAACTACGTGTCGCATCGTTACGATTTCTTCGGTTTTACTGGCAAAGTGGGTGTGACTTAGAGGATAAAGCTATTTTGAACGTTCTGTGACAATGCGAAATGTCCGAAATCACCAAATTATGTTTTTTTTAAAATATTGCAGTAATTTTAACAATAATCATTGAATTTTAACTTTCGATACATTTTGGCATAGCCGGAGACAGGGCACATAGATACGCTACTTTCGATTTTTGATTTTCGGTAAATCTTCGAAGATATTAGGCGCCAAATTTTGAAAATTAAAAATTTTACAAAAAACTTTTTTATTTATGAATATTTTTTAGTCGTATTGTACACAGAATTAAAGAGTCATCTGTCTTGCGCAAAAATGCTAAAAATTTTTGTCTTAGTAATTTTCCTTGGCTGCCATTGGCTAATTCAGTTTTTCAGTCCTAGATTATTTTTTTATTGTTCGATTTGTATAAAACAAAGTTCATATGCTTCGTTGTCTCAATTGTCATTTTTTTTCATTTTTTTTGTTACCGATAGTGTTATCTGTCGGCACCGGAAGTGGCATAATTTTACCAAAAACTACAATTTTGACAGTTATTTTCCTTCTTCGAAAACAAATATTATTTTTTTGAAAAATTATATGACTCAAAGAGTGTGTCCTTTCAAGGCGCAAAAAATGGCGGAAGCAGTTTTTTTAATTTCTATTTCATTTTCTAGCAAATTGGATTAAGAGGTGAAAAAAGGCGTAAAATTGACCTATTTACAACCCATTCAGGCTTTTCAGATTTTAAAATATTTTTACATAACTCTTATAGACTGGTAGCTATAATCAATACGAAGAGAATGTATGTGAAAATTAGTTTGTAATATAAGCAGTTGCCAAGAAATGGACAGTGACATGTTTAAGGGTAACGTGGCACCAGTGAAACCCGTCATTCCTGCATGCAGGTCTAGTTCCCTTTAGTTTTCAGATTGTTATGCCTGGGTGCAATGTTTCATACTATATTTAGACTTGTAACTTCGCGAGTTTTTGACCAATTTTGATAATTTTTTCTTCTTATCCTTTTATTTAGGATACTTGATACAATCAATGACTCGTGACGATGAATATGAAAGCTTTCATATCTGCATGGGACAGTAGCAGATCTAGTTATTATTATTTTTTTTTTTTGTGTACTTTCTGCAAATCGGATTTCTCAGAATCTAACCATGGGATCTTTCTGAAACTTTGACCTACCCCCCCAAAACTGGGTGGCAGTTTTTGATTAAATATATTTTCAAAACGTTTTACGAATTCGAAATCACCGAATTTTACGAACGAGTGAATTTGACCTGCATTACTGTAACTCTGTGACTATTTGACCTATTTTACTAATTCTTTTTTCTTTGAGTACCTTGACAAAAATCATTTTCAACTGCAGTTTCAGATTTTCTAATTTCGAAAATTCGTCGCTGTGATTTCGAACCGGAAGTTGAGACCAACTTGACAACTTCTTTAATAGTTGTACGATTTTCATGAAATTTAGTATGTAAGTAGATCTTACCCATGTGACTTCAAAAATATAAATAGAAATCTTCTAAATTATCTCCCCTTGGTAAAATTAAGGATCAAAATTTTCAAAAAAATCGAAGAAATATAGGTCAGAATGACCTGATGTTTTTTTTTTTGGATACTAGATAAGTAAATACTGATTCGTACACAAAATATTGAGTTTGTGGATTGAACCGGAAGTGCCGCCATCTTGAAACGTGAAAAATCGCAAAGGCTTTTTTGCTATTTTACCTACAGACAGGGGAGTTATATTTTCTGAATCATTCAAGGTAGGCCTAAAAAACGTTCGGACTAGAATTTTGATTTAGGCCAATTGATGGTTGCCATTTTGAAGTGAAAGTGAAAAATAGAAGCAATTTGAAGGGCCGACAATTTGAAACACATTAACCCTCCTTCTAATAGAGCTAGAATGTTCAAACTTGGTGTAGACGTTCACTAGGTCACTGTCTTCATTGAGTTCAAAGATGAGCATTTTCTGCCTAGGGTAAGCAGAGATAAGCAAGCTGATTTGTTGATTCTTTAGGGCACGATAACTTTGGTTATAATGAAGGGAGGGCGATGAAACTCTTGTCAATCGAGAGTCTAATAGCTAACCTGTTGTGTGAAATCATTGTATCATTTTTTCTTAAATGTCCGGGGTAGCCAAGAAAAAAAGATTGAAAATCCAAAAAGTCGTATTTTTACAATTTGGAGCATGTTTAAAGATCTTTCTCGTAAAGTCAACATGTGTTTCCTGCAAATCGGATTCCTCAGAATCTAACCATAGGATGTTTCTGAAACTTTGACCTACCCCCCCCCCCCCAAAAAAATGGGTGGTGAGTATTGATTAAATATATTTTCAAAACGTTATAAGCATTCGAAATCACCGAATTTTACGAACGAGTGAATTTGACCTGCATTACTGTAACTCTGTGACTATTTGACCTATTTTACTAATTCTTTTTTCTTTGAGTACCCTGACAAAAATCATTTTCAACTGCAGTTTCAGATTTTCGAATTTCGAAAATTCGTCGCTGTGATTTCGAACCGGAAGTTGAGACCAACTTGACAACTTCTTTAATAGTTGTACGTTTTTCATGAAATTTAGTATGTAAGTAGATCTTACCGATGCAACTTTAAAGATGTCCTTAGTAATTTTCTAAATTATCTCCCCTTGGTGAAATTAGGGATCAAAGTTTTCAAAAAAATCGAAGAAATATAGGTCAGAATGACCTGATTTTTTTGGGGGGTACTAGATAAGTAAATACTGATTCGTACACAAAATGTTGAGTTTGTGGATCGAACCGGAAGTGCTGCCATCTTGAAACGTGAAAAATCACAAAGGCTTTTGCGATATTTTACTTACAGACCTGGGAATTACATTTTCGGAATCCTTGAAAGAATGCCCAAAAATCTCAGATCAAAATTTTGATTTCGGTCATGTGATGCTCACCATTTCGAACTGAATATGAGAAAAGGTGAAAAATCGACATTAACGAGCACGTGAATGAAAGCAATAGGCCGTAGTTTGGAGAATATGTCTCCTATTTCCAAAATGAATACATTTCTGGATAGCTGGGATCAGGGTCGAAATATTGTTATTTGAAAATGTTACATTTTCGAATTTTGTCTTTGATGTTTTTCGTGCCGATAAAGTTGTTTACGATTGAAAAAATCATAAAAACTTCGCTATATTTTGACCGATTTTAATGATTTTTTTGTTGTTGATGAGATTATTTACATGACCCATGACATGTGACAGGAAGTGACTGTTAATATGAAAGCTTTTAATATCTGCTTTGCAGATCTAGTTAATATTTTTTTGTGTTTTTCCTGCAAATCGGATTTCTCAGAATCTAACCATAGGATGTTTTTCAAACTTTGACCTACCCCCCCCCCCCAAAAATGGGTGGTGGCTGTTGATTAAATATATTTTCAAAACGTTTTGCGAATTCGAAATCACCGAATTTTACGAACGAAAAAACTGACAATGCATAGTCGTAACTTTGCTATTTTTTGACCAATTTTACTAATTCTTTTTTCTTTGAATACCTTGAAAAAAATCATTTTCATCTGCAGTTTCACATTTTCGAATTTCGAAAATTCGTCGCTGTGATTTCGAAAAGGAAGTTTAGACCAATTTGACAACTTCTTTAATAGTTGTACGATTTTCATGAAATTTAGTATGTAAGTAGATCTTCCCGATGTGACTTCAAAAATATAATGAGAAATTTTCTAAATTATCTCCCCTTGGTGAAATTAAGGATCAAAGTTTTAAAAAAAAATCGTCGAAATATAGGTCAGAATGACCTAAAAAAACATTTCGATACTCGACAAGTAATTACTGATTCTGCACAAAATATGGAGTTTGTCGATCGAACCGGAAGTGCCACCATCTTGAAACATGAAAAATCCCTAAGGCTTTTTTGCTATTTTACTTACAGACACGGTAGTTATATTTTCTGAATCCTTGAAGGATGGCCCAAAAATAGCAGGGAGCAGAATTTTGATTTAGGTCAGCTGATGGTTGCCATTTTGAAGTGAATATGAAAAGTAGTAGCAATTTGAAGGGCCGAGATTTTGAAACACAATAACTCTCCTTCTAATTGAGATAGAATGTTCAATCTTGGTGTAGACGTTCACGATGTCAATGTCATGATTGAGTGCAAAGATGAACATTTTCTGCCTAGGGTAAGCAGAGATAAGCATGCTGATTTGTTGATTCTTTAGGGCACAATAACTTCGGTTATAATGAAGGGAGGGTGGTGAAACTCTTGTCAATCGAGAGTCTAATACCTAGCCTGTTGTGCGAAATCATTTTATCATTTTTTTTTAAATATCAGGGGTAGCAGGAAAAAGAGATCCAAAATACCAGAAGTTGTATTTTTACGATTTGGAGCATTTTTAAAGGTCCTTTTCTCTTAAAGTCAACATAATATCTTTGGGGAACTTCTTCTACAAAGAGTCTTATCGGTAGTCTTTTATATGAAACCATCGCTCAACAGTCCAAAATATCAGGAGTAGAAGAATAAAAGGATCGAAAATTGAAAACGGCACCCCCACATTGTTAAGCAAAACATGCAATGTGGGTGGCTACAATCTGCACATTTAGTCATCGTATAGAGCTTATTCAACAGTATCGAATTCCAACTGCTAAGGGAACTTTTACGTGCACTCCAATGTGTACACGGCGGGTGGGGGGACACGCCAGAAAATCGAGATGAACTTTCTCGGCCAATGCAGGGATCGAACACCCGACCTCCTGGCTAGCAGGCCAACGCCTTAGCATCATAGTGTGGACACCCATCGTACATTTCATCCGTCAAATCAAAGCATTTCATTGCATTAGACCAATAATTAATTATTCTTAATTTAAAACTTTATTTTAATATTAGTCTGGCATTATTAAATCCTAATTTTATTGGTCTTATTTAAAATCAAACTTTTATTTAACTATGAACAACCCTTAACGTGTCTCTTTAAAACAATTAAATACTCTAAAACAGTAGCTCAACCTTTTGACCTAAACTCATTAATTTACCATTTTGTTGTGAGCGACTTGTTATTCTTCCTATATGACATATTGCACGTGTCTGATTTCAAAGGGAGGGTGGGTGGCTGAATGGTTAGCACGCGTGCCTGTCATTGAGTTAACTAGCGTGTTTTCGAACGCCCGGTTATACGTGACAAGGAGTAAGGTCGCCTGTCCAACCTGCCATTTTTAATTTTTTTTCCTGCCATTTTCATTTCATTTTCTCATCCGTCTCATTACAGTAATACAAGTTTCAGTTATTTCAGTTATATTACCAAAGAGCAGCTTTAATTAACTATTCTACTATATATATATAGACTATTCTACTATATATAAACTCAGCGTTTTCTCACTCGAGAATTTTACTTAGTTTATGTAATGTTGTTATTGCTAACTTTTTTTTATATTTACCCCTTATGCCCCTTCTTCCAGCATTACAACTCGAGTGGGTCGTAATCATTCCTTCTTGGAAAATCTACTGAAACAGCTGAGAATCAAATTTATGAGTATCTTGCTACCCGAGATTGTCTCTAGAGTCGGTGATGACACTGAAATGCACGTAAAGTACCGTATATTGCTCCTGCAAATGATAGCATGTGATTCCATCAGTTGCAAGACTGACTGGTATCATTATGCATGTATGAATATAACGCATGCACCGAAACATTCATGGTTTTGTTCAAACTGCAGATCTGAATGAAATGAAATAGGGTTTAACGTCCTACTCTGCTGCACCTAAGACTAGGGACCGGGTATCGTCCAGATTTTACGAAAAAAGGAAAGAAACTACCCTTACCGTTTAGAATCTAATACACGTATCCAGTTAATAGATTGCCATGTTGAATCTTTTTTGACTTCCCACTTCAAAAGTTTCAGAAAAATGAAATGAAAATGGTAAGAAAACATCGAAAAATTAAATGAGATAACTTTGAACGGAACTAATACTTTTTGAATCAGGTTGAACTCAACTGTTTGAATATTTACGTTAAATATGTAAATTTGGAAAATTATGAAGACATAATTATCAAAATCGGTCAAAAACTCACAAAGTTACTAATTTAAATGTAGTGAGAAACATTGCACCCGGGCAAAAAAATAATCTTTAAACTAAAGGGAAATAACTGAAACTTGTATAGCTGTAATCGGGCTTCCAAAATTAGGGATATGTTGTATAATTATGGTTTCCAATATGTTTGATTATAAGTAGGAAATCGTGACAACTTCTTAAGCATGTTTAAACAAAGGGTCATAGACTGCAATATACAAGAATGGCACTCTGCAATAAAAAAAGAACTGTTCAAAGCAAGATTTCTATGCAGAAATTAAATAATTGCTAGAACCAGAAAAATATTTATCCACTATAATAAATAAGCAACATAGAGAAAATGAAAAGAAATTGAATAGGGTTTAACGTCCTACTGTTCTGCTCCTAAAATGGGCTAATGAAGACGGGCATACGCCATAAAGTGTGCAATGAGGGAAATTTTACCCGGGCAGCGGTGTTATGGCCTACGAGGTTGGACGGGCAACCATACTCCTTGTCACGTACAACCAAGAAATCGAAAAAACGCCAGTTGACTCAATGACAGACGTTACGATACAGAGCGCACATGCTAACCATTCAGCCACGCAACCTCCCTAAATTTTGCCAATTGCTGACCTACAGCGAGAAACATTTCAACCGGGTGAAATTTTCTATTTTAACAGTTTAATTTGCACGGTACCTTTAATTATCAACTGAATATTACAAAACTTTTAAAAATAAGCTCCCCCTGACCAGCTTAATCGTTCGCAATAAATGTTTGCCCCATAAAATCGGCAAATTGCTGACTTTAAAGTGAGAAACATTACAACCGGGCGAAATTTTCTGTTTTATCACTTTTACAGTACCTTTGATTACCAACCGATTATAACAAAACTTTAAAAATAAAAGAGAAAGAGAGAAATGCGGCCTAACGTCCATTCGACACAAACTAGGTCATTTCGGGACTAACATATGTTTTTTAAATTTTATTAAAGATAGGCTGGCACTGCCAGGCAGGATACGCCCACATTTTCGAGAGATGGATAGAGAACAAGCAATACCGAAAGTGATTTTTCCTATGTGCAAATATCGAAATGAATTAAGATCTTTGGGTTATAAAGGTTCATTTCAGTAGGCTTCAAATTCGACTGGGGATCATGTTGTTAAGTCGGTAAGATGCTGGCTCGGTAGCCTTGAGGTTAGGTGTTTGATCCCTGCATTGGGTGACAAAGTTCATCTAGATTTTCTGGCGTGATTTCCCCTTGTTAGTGATGAAGGATGGATGGCCTGACAAGAACAGCTGTCAATTTTGGTCCGATTTTCACGAAATTCGACCTCAACCTTCATTACGATGTAACGGTGATATAATCAAACGTTTTTTTAAATGGGATAATAATTCTGACCCCAGAGGGGCCAAAAGCTAAAAAAAGGGTCATTTTTCGTACAATCAGGGGCCATAATTCAGGAAGTTACAATCCGATATGCACAAATATTGAAAGGAACCAAGATCTTTGGATTATAAACATACATGTCAAGTTTCATTAAAATCGGTTCAAAATTGTGACCTCTATAGGGTCCACAACCTTGATATAAAATATTTTCACACTATTCGCGTACAAACGGCTGCCATTTTGTTTGTCAATTTTGGTCCGATTTTCACGAAATTTGAACTCAACCTTCATTACCATGTAACGGTGATATAATCAAACGTTTTTTTAAATCGGATAATAATTTTGACCTCCAGTGGGACCACAAGCTAAAAAGGGTGATTTTTCGTACAATCAGGGGCCATAATTCAGGAAGTTACGAATCAATGAGCGCAAATATCGAAAGGAACCAAGATCTTCGGGTTATAAACATGCATGTCAAGTTTCATCAAAATCGGTTCAAAATTGTGACCTCTATAGGGTCCACAACCTTGATATAACATATTTTCACACTATTCGCGTACAAACGGCGGCCATTTTGTCCGTCAATTTTGGTTTGATTTTCACGAAATTCGAACAGAGCCTTCATTACCATGTGACGGTGATATAATCAAACGTTTTTTTAAATCGGATAATAATTTTGACCTCCAGAGGGACCACAAGCTAAAAAGGGCAATTTTTCGGACAATCAGGGGCCATAATTCAGGAAGTTACGATCCGATGGGTGCAAATAGCGAAAGAAACCAAGATCTTTGGATTATAAACATACATGTCAAGTTTCATCAAAATCGGTTCAAAATTGTGACCTCTATAGGGTCCACAACCTTGATATAACATATTTTCACACTATTCGCGTACAAACGGCTGCCATTTTGTTTGTCAATTTTGGTCCGATTTTCACGAAATTTGAACTCAACCTTCATTACCATGTAACGGTGATATAATCGAACGGTTTTTTAAATCGGATAATAATTTTGACCTCCAGAGGGACCACAAGCTAAAAAGGGCGATTTTTCGGACAATCAGGGGCCATAATTCAGGAAGTTACGATCCGATGGCCGCAAATATCGAAAGGAACCAAGATTTTGGGGTTATAAAAATGCATGTCAAGTTTCATCACAATCGGTTCAAAATTGTGACCTCTATAGGGTCCACAAGCTAAAAACATGACATTTCGTACAATCAGGGGCCATAATCCATGAAGTTCCGATCCGATACATGCCAATATCGAAAGGAACCGAGATCTTATGGGGATAAACCTATATTTCAAGTTTCGTCAAAATCAGATAAGAATTGTGACCTGTAGAGAGTCCACAAACAAATTGTGGACGGACGGACGGACGGACGTCCGGACGGACAGGGGCGACGACATAATACGTCCACATGAAAATGTGGGCGTATAAAAACATCCCTTGTACGTACGGGTCTTTAGTCGTGGGAGGAAACCGAAGGACATGGAGAAAACCCGCGAGGTTGCACACCATACTCCATGTCACGTGCAACCTGGAAATCGAAACGACGCCGGTTGACTCAATGACAGACGTTACGATACAGTGCGCACATGCTAGCCATTCAGCCTACCTAAAATCGGGAAATTGCTGACTTATAGTAAGAAACATTTCAACCGGGCGAAATTTTCTGTTTTAACAGTTTAATTTGCACGGTACTTTAATTACCAACCGATTATTACAAAACTTTTGAAAATAAGCTCCAACTGACCAGCTTAATCGTATGCAATAAACGTTTGGCCTGAATTGAAAGTTCTGCACCGAGAAAGTTCATCTCGATTTTCCGGTGTGGTTCCCCCTTGTCAGTGAGGCAGAACGGAGGGCCTGACAAGGAAAGCTGTCTAGTCGTTCGGATGGGACGAAAGGTAAGGTCCCGTGTACACATTGGAGTGTACGTAAAATATCCCTAAGCAGTTGGAATTCGATACTGTTGAATAAGCTCTATACGATGACTAATTGTGCAGATTGTAGGCACCCACACTGCATGTTTCGCTTAACAATGAAAGGGTGCCGTTTTCAATGCTCGATCCTATTGTTTTTCTACTCTTGAGATGTTGGACTGTTGATCGATGGTTTCATATAAAAGACTACTGATCAGACTCTTTGTAGAAGAAGTTCCAAAAAAATATCATGTTTACTTTACGAGAAAAAGACCTGTAAAAAAGGGCCAAATCGTAAAAATATGACATTTTGGATTTTCGATCTCTTTCTTTCGGCTACCCCGGACATTTAAAAAAAATAATACAATTATTTCACACAACAGGCTATCTATTAGACTCTCGATTGACAAGAGTTTCATCGCCCTCCCTTCATTATAACCAAAGTTAACGTGCCCTAAAGAATCAACAAATCAGCTTGCTTATCTCTGTTTACCCTAGACAGAAAATGCTCATCTTTTAAAAACTCAATCATGACATTGACCTAGTGAACGTCTACACCAAGACTTAACATTCTAGCTCAATTAGCAGGGGAGTTATTGTGTTCCAAAGTCTCGGCCCTTCAAATTGCTATTACTTTTCATATTCACTTCAAAATGGCGACCATCAGTTGACCTAAATAAAAATTCTATTCTGAACGTTTTTTAGCCATTCCTTCAAGGATTCAAAAATATAACTCCCGTGTCTGTAAGTACAATATCGCAAAAGTTTTATTGCACTTTATGTTTCAAGATGGTGGCACTTCCGGTTCGATCGACAAACTTCATATTTTGTGTACAAATCAGTAATTACTGATCTAGTATCAAAAAAAAAATCAGGTCATTCTGACCTATATTTCGACGATTTTTTTTTTAAAAATTTGACCTTTAATTTCACCAAGGGGAGATAATTTAGTAAATTTCTGAGGACATCATTGAAGTCGCATTGGCAAGTTCTACTTGCATTCTAAATTTCATGAAAATCGCAAAACTGTTAAAGAAATTGTCAAGTTGGTCTCAACTTCCGGTTCGAAATCACAGCGACGAAGTTTCGAAATTCGAAAATCCGAAATTTCAGATTTGAAGTAAATGTCTTAGGATACTCAAAGAAAAAAGAATTAGTAAAATAGGTCAAATAGCATTGTAGGTCAAATGCCTTCGTTCGTAAAATTCGGTGATCTCGGATTCGTGAAACGTTTTGAAAATACATTTAATCAAGGTTCGCACCCCATTTTTGTGGGGGTAAGTCAAAATTTCAGAAAGATCCTATGGATAGATTCTGAGAAATCCGATTTGCAGAAAACACACACACACAAAAAAAATAATAACTAGATCTGCTACTGTCCCATGCAGATATGAAAGCTTTCATATTCACAGTCACTTCCTGTCACACGTCATGGGTCATATAAATAATCCGAACAAGAAAAAATAAATCATTAAGATCGGTCACAATCTAGTGAAATTAATGTGATTTTTCACTCGTAAACAACTTTGTCGGCACGAAAATCATCAAAGGCAAAATTCGAATTTTTTAAATATTCAAATACCAAAAATTCGACCCGTATCCCGGCTATCCTGAAATGTATTAATTTCAGACATAGGAGACGCATTGAATATACTATGCCCTATTGTGTTTGTTTACAAGTCAGCAAATGTCGATTTTTCACTATGTTTCATATTCACTTCAAAATGGCGACCATCAGTTGACCTAAATCAAAATTCTGCTCCAAACCTTTTTTAGACATTCTTTCAAGGTTTCAGAAAATATAACTCCCATGTCTGTAAGTAAAATATAAAAAAAGCCTTCTTTACTTTTACGTTTCAAGATGGCGGCACTTGCGGTTCGATCGACAAACTTCATATTTTGTGTACAAATCAGTAATTACTTATCTAGTATCGAAAAAAAAATTAGGTCATTCTGACCTATATTTCGTCATTTTTTTGAAAACTTTGATCCTTAATTTCTCCAAGGGGAGATAAGTTAGAAAATTTCTAAAGTCGTTTTTCAAGTCACATCATTAAGGTCTACTTACATATTAAATTTCATGAAAATCGTACAACTACTAAAGAAGTTGTCAAGTTGGCGTAAACTTCCGGTTCGAAATTACAGCGACGAATTTTCGAAATTCGAAAATCCGAAATTGCAGATTGGAAGTAAATGTCTTAGGATACTCAAAGAAAAAAGAATTAGTAAAATAGATCAAATAGTAACAAAGTTACAGCATTGTAGGTCAAATGCATTCGTTCGTAAAATTCGGTGATTTCGGATTCGTAAAACGTTTTGAAAATATATTTAATCAAGGTTCGCACCCTATTTTTTTTTTGGGGGGGGGGGGGTAGGTCAAGATTTCAGAAAGATCCTATGGATAGATTCTGAGAAATCCGATTTGCAGAAAACACACACAAAAAGAAAATAATAATAACTAGATCTGCTAAGCAGATATTAAAGCTTTCATATTCAAGGTCAGTTTCTGTCGCATCTCATGAGTTATATATAAAGAATCTTAAAAAGGAAAAAGAATTAATGAAATTGGCCAAAAACTTACTGAGTTATAATGAGAAACAATTCTACCTTAATTAAAAACAGAGTTATGTTCCAATGTGATCAGTCAAATTACTTATTGCTCCTAAGTCTACGCAATTCTCAACATCAAACTTAGTCAAGGTTATGACATAATGAATCTATATTTTTGAAGTCACATCGGTAAGATCTACTTATATACTAAATTTCATGAAAATCGTAAAACTATTAAAGAAGTTGTCAAATTGGTCTAAACTTCCGGTTCGAAATCACAGCAACGAATTTTCAAAATTCGAAAATGTGAAACTGCAGATGAAAATGATTTTTTTCAAGGTATTCAAAGAAAAAAGAATTAGTAAAATTGGTCAAAAAATAGCAAAGTTACGACTATGCATTGTCAGTTTTTTCGTTCGTAAAATTCGGTGATTTCGAATTCGCAAAACGTTTTGAAAATATATTTAATCAACAGCCACCACCCATTTTTGGGGGGGTAGGTCAAAGTTTCAAAAACATCCTATGGTTAGATTCTGAGAAATCCGATTTGCAGGAAAAACACACAAAAAAAAAATAATAATAATCTTAACAGAAACAATAAGCAGATATTAAAGCTTTCATATTAACAGTCACTTCCTGTCACATGTCATGGGTCACGTAAATAATCTCATCAACAAAAAAAAAATCATTAAAATCGGTCAAAATATAGCGAAGTTTTTATGATTTTTTCAATCGTAAACAACTTTATCGGCACGAAAAACATCAAAGACAAAATTCGAAAATGTAACATTTTCAAATAACAATATTTCGACCCTGATCCCAGCTATCCAGAAATGTATTCATTTTGGAAATAGGAGACATATTCTCCAAACTACGGCCTATTGCTTTCATTCACGTGCTCGTTAATGTCGATTTTTCACCTTTTCTCATATTCAGTTCGAAATGGTGACCATCACGTGACCGAAATCAAAATTCTGATCTGATAGATTTTTAGGCATTCCTTCAAGGATTCCGAAAATGTAACTCCCAGGTCTGTAAGTAAAATATCGCAAAAGCCTTTGTGATTTTTGACGTTTCAAGATGGCGGCACTTCCGGTTCGATCCACAAACTCAATATTTTGTGTACGAATCAGTATTTACTTATCTAGTATCCCAAAAAAAAAAATCAGGTCATTCTGACCTATATTTCTTCGATTTTTTTGAAAACTTTGATCCCTAATTTCACCAAGCGGAGATAATTTAGAAAATTTCTAAGGACATCTTTAAAGTTGCATCGGTAAGATCTACTTACATACTAAATTTCATGAAAATCGTACAACTATTAAAGAAGTTGTCAAGTTGGTCTCAACTTCCGGTTCGAAATCACAGCTACGAATTTTCGAAATTCGAAAATCTGAAACTGCAGTTGAAAATGATTTTTGTCAGGGTACTCAAAGAAAAAAGAATTAGTAAAATAGGTCAAATAGTCACAGAGTTACAGTAATGCAGGTCAAATTCACTCGTTCGTAAAATTCGGTGATTTCGAATGCTTTAAACGTTTTGAAAATATATTTAATCAATACTCACCACCCATTTTTTGGGGGGGTAGGTCAAAGTTTCAGAAACATCCTATGGTTAGATTCTGAGAAATCCGATTTGCAGGAAACACATGTTGACTTTACGAGAAAGACCTTTAAACATGCTCTAAATTGTAAAAATACGACTCTTTGGATTTTCAATCTCTTTTTTTCGGCTACCCCGGACATTTAAGAAAAAATGATACAATGATTTCACACAACAGGTTAGCTATTAGACTCTCGATTGACAAGAGTTTCATCGCCCTCCCTTCATTATAACCAAAGTTATCGTGTCCTAAAGAATCAACAAATCAGCTTGCTTATCTCTGCTTACCCTAGACAGAAAATGCTCATCTTTGAACTCAATCAAGACAGTGACCTAGTGAACGTCTACACCAAGTTTGAACATTCTAGCTCAATTAGAAGGAGAGTTATTGAGTTCCAAATTCTCGGCCCTTCAAATTGCTTCTATTTTTCACTTTCACTTCAAAATGGCGACCATCAATTGACCTAAATCAAAATTCTACTCCGAACGTTTTTTAGGCCATCCTTGAAGGATTCAGAAAATATAACTCCCGTGTCTGTAAGTAAAATAGCAAAAAAGTCTTTGTGATTTTTCACATTTCAAGATGGCGGCACTTCCGGTTCAATCCACAAACTCAATATTTTGTGTACGAATCAGTATTTACTTATCTAGTATCCAAAAAAAACATCAGGTCATTCTGACCTATATTTCTTCGATTTTTTTGAAAACTTTGATCCTTAATTTCACCAAGGGGAGATAATTTAGAAAATTTCTATTTATATTTTTGAAGTCACATGAGTAAGATCTACTTACATACTAAATTTCATGAAAATCGTAGAACTATTAAAGAAGTTGTCAAGTTGGTCTCAACTTCCGGTTCGAAATCACAGTGACGAATTTTCGAAATTCGAAAATCTGAAACTGCAGTTGAAAATGATTTTTGTCAAGGTACTCAAACAAAAAAAAATTAGTAAAATAGGTCAAATAGTCACAGAGTTACAGTAATGCAGGTCAAATTCACTCGTTCGTAAAATTCTGTGATTTCGAATTCGTAAAACGTTTTGAAAATATATTTAATCAAAAACTGCTACCCAGTTTTGGGGGGGTAGGTCAAAGTTTCAGAAAGATCCCATGGTTAGATTCTGAGAAATCCGATTTGCAGAAAGTACACAAAAAAAAAAAAATAATAATAACTAGATCTGCAAAGCAGATATTAAAGCTTTCATATTAACAGTTACTTCCTGTCACATGTCATGGGTCATGTAAATAATCTCATCAACAAAAAAAAAATCATTAAAATCGGTCAAAATATAGCGAAGTGATTTTTCAATCGTAAACAACTTTATCGGCACGGAAAACATCAAAGACAAAATTCGAAAATGTGACATTTTCAAATAACAATATTTCGACCCTGATCCCGGCTATGCAGAAATGTATTCATTTTGGAAATAGGAGACATATTCTCCAAACTACGGATAATTGCTTTCATTCACGTGCTCGTTAATGTCGATTTTTCAACTTTTTTATATTCAGTTCGAAATGGTGACCATCACGTGACCGAAATCAAAATTCTGATCCGATAGATTTTTAGGCATTCCTTCAAGGATTCCGAAAATGTAACTCCCATGTCTGTAAGTAAAATATCGCAAAAGCCTTTGTGATTTTTCACATTTCAAGATGGCGGCACTTCCGGTTCGATCCACAAACTCAATATTTTGTGTACGAATCAGTATTTACTTACCTAGTATCCAAAAAAAAAAATCAGGTCATTCTGACCTATATTTCTTCGATTTTTTTGAAAACTTTGATCCCTAATTTCACTAAGGGGAGATAATTTAGAAAATTTCTAAGGACATCTTTAAAGTTGCATCGGTAAGATCTACTTACATACTAAATTTCATGAAAATCGTACAACTATTAAAGAAGTTGTCAAGTTGGTCTCAACTTCCGGTTCGAAATCACAGCGACGAATTTTCGAAATTCGAAAATCTGAAACTGCAGTTGAAAATGATTTTTGTCAGGGTACTCAAAGAAAAAAGAATTAGTAAAATAGGTCAAATAGTCACAGAGTTACAGAAATGCAGGTCAAATTCACTCGTTCGTAAAATTCGGTGATTTCGAATGCTTTAAACGTTTTGAAAATATATTTAATCAATACTCACCACCCATTTTTGGGGGGGGGGGGGGTAGGTCAAAGTTTCAGAAACATCCTATGGTTAGATTCTGAGAAAAACGATTTGCAGGAAACACATGTTGACTTTACGAGAAAGACCTTTAAACATGCTCTAAATTGTAAAAATACGACTGTTTGGATTTTCAATCTCTTTTTTTCGGCTACCCCGGACATTTAAGAAAAAATGATACAATGATTTCACACAACAGGATAGCTATTAGACTCTCGATTGACAAGAGTTTGATCGCCCTCCCTTCATTATAACCAAAGTTATCGTGCCCTAAAGAATCAACAAACCAGCTTGCTTATCTCTGCTTACCCTAGGCAGAAAATGCTCATCTTTGAACTCAATCAAGACAGTGACCTAGTGAACGTCTACACCAAGTTTGAACATTCTAGCTCAATTAGAAGGAGAGTTATTGTGTTCCAAATTCTCGGCCCTTCAAATTGCTTCTATTTTTCACTTTCACTTCAAAATGGCGACCATCAATTGACCTAAATCAAAATTCTACTCAGAACGTTTTTTAGGCCATCCTTCAAGGATTCAGAAAATATAACTCCCGTGTCTGTAAGTAAAATAGCAAAAAAGCCTTTGTGATTTTTCACGTTTCAAGATGGCGGCACTTCCGATTCAACCCACAAACTCAATATTTTGTGTACGAATCAGTATTTACTTATCTAGTATCCGAAAAAAAAAATCAGGTCATTCTGACCTATATTTCTTCGATTTTTTTGAAAACTTTGATCCTTAATTTCACCAAGCGGAGATAATTTAGAAAATTTCTAAGGACATCTTTAAAGTTGCATCGGTAAGATCTACTTACATACTAAATTTCATGAAAATCGTAGAACTATTAAAGAAGTTGTCAAGTTGGTCTCAACTTCCGGTTCGAAATCACAGCGACGAATTTTCGAAATTCGAAAATCTGAAACTGCAGTTGAAAATGATTTTTGTCAAGGTACTCAAAGAAAAAAGAATTAGTAAAATAGGTCAAATAGTCACAGAGTTACAGTAATGCAGGTCAAATTCACTCGTTCGTAAAATTCTGTGATTTCGAATTTGTAAAACGTTTTGAAAATATATTTAATCAAAAACTGCCACCCAGTTTTGGGGGGGTAGGTCAAAGTTTCAGAAAGGTCCCATGGTTAGATTCTGAGAAATCCGATTTGCAGAAATGACACAAAAAAAAAAAATAATAATAATAATAATCTTAACAAAAACAATAAGCTTTCATATGAAATATGAAAGCTTAATGACCAAGTGACAAGTAAAAAATATTTCTAAAATTTTACAAACGTTTCAACCTCTGACTTATTGGAATAAACTGTAACAATTGGCATTGCCAAATTCCAACCAACTATATCAGCTAATCCATTAGAGCACGTGCTAACTGTGCCTCGCCTGTCAAACTGTATGTCGCCTCTCAACATCAAAAAACAATTCCGTGTGAAAAGCGTGCATGAATCGACAGTATAAACTGTAAGGCTGGATTCACAATCACAGGGTTTATCAATTTTAAAATACACCACGTGCATTTATAGTTCAGTGGTACGCACGATAATATGTAAAGATATTTAACCGAGAAAAAAGACAAATATGGTACGAAGTATGAAAAATGTAGGCCTAGTATTCATCTAGAAATGAAATACGTATAACAACTGTAAAATTTCCTGCATTTATGTACGCCAATTTTTATGTACGTGTAAGGTTTACCAATGCCAGTAATCGATATTTACAAAAGCTTTGATATAGTATCATATAAGAAAGATATGGCAAGTTTATTACGAGACCCGTATTGGCCGTATGCAATTGAGGAAAACAAGTGAATGAGTGATCCATGCTCGTGGCCCGAACAAGAATTTTATTTTGGTCAATTCCAACTGCCAAAGGATCATTTCACTAGCCTCGCGGTCACCGAGCAATTGTTCTTATTGTACATGTGCTTATACTCTATTCCCATTATTGTATGGTGACTTATTGTAGGCCAGGTTGATTTCTAATGTTCTGGTTTGATGAATTTCGAGAAATGTGTTTGAAATTTGTTGTTCGAAATTTGTTTTTTGTTGAATCTTTCTGATGAAATGTAAATATAGACTAATTTTTTGATTTTCTAAAAAAAGGTAAATATCTTATATTAAAATACATTTTACAAATCTGATATGACAAATGTCTGATTTGTGAAAAAAAATATTGCTTTTAAGATACAAATGTTAATTTTAGTGTACAAATGTTGAAATACGACAACAAATGGCATCAATAGATTTTCAAAACGTTTTACGAATAAGAAATCACCGAAATTTACTGATGAAAAAATTGATCTACATAGCTGCAACTTTATGACTTTTTGATCTATTTTACTAATTCTTTTTTCCTTGAGTACATTAAAACATTTACAGTGAAATCCCTCTATTAAGACCACATGTGGGACTGTTTAGATGTGGTCGTAATAGTGAGTTGCCCGTAATACTGAGTTCAATTTATAAGGAATATAGAAGAAAAAAATTGGTTCTTTTAATATGTGGTCGTATACGTGAGTTGCCCGTAATTCTGAGTTGGTCGTTAAGCGGGATTTCACTGTACTTTAAATCTGCTATTTCTGATTTTCAAAATTCGAATATTATGTCAGTGACATCTCATCCCGGAAGTAAAACGAACATGACAACTTCTTGAATATTAGTACAATTTTGCTGAAATTAAGAATGTAAGTAGATCTGGTTGCTCCAACTTCAACGATGTCATTAGAAAGTTATCTCCCCTTGGAAAAAAAAGGATCAAATTTTTCAAAAAGATAGACAGAATATAGGTCAGATTGCCTTGAAATTTTTTTTCTGTACAAGTGAAGACATTACCGATTCGTACACAAAATATGAAGTCTATCTTGTTGATGAACACACTATTGACTGACCGACAACATAATACGCCCGCTGTCGGCCACACTTAAATGTTGGCGTTTAAAAAGATTTACCTCAATAGTAGCAGCAAGGGTGGCCACTGTTAGCATTGGAAGACAATATACAGGATCAGGTATACTTAAATCTGTGAACCAAAGTATGCCACCTTCTTTAAAGCCTTCAATTGGTAATGATGACATCTGACGTAAAGCAACAAACATGGACAAGAATACTGGCATCTGAAATAATGGTCGAAGGTATTAATTATAGAGATTATAGTATCAAGATGGCGCCCATTTGGCTGCACATGTGAAAGTGCTCTCACATTTTGTTAATTTGTATCAAAGTTCTTGGATTTACACTCTTAAATTTTGGATCTGTGTGTACCTTTAACTTTCTAGATCAGCATAGTGATAAAATTTTCTCTCAAATTTTTTGTTTTGACGTGGAATTTGAAACTTAACAACCTGTGATCTTGATTTAGGTGAAGACTTGAATTCCCTTGATTTTCACCCACAGGATTTATTAGATCTCGATTTAGTTGAAGACTTGACTTCCCTTGATTTTCACTCAGAGAAGTAATTAGATCTCGATTTAGTTAAAGACTTGAATTCCCTTGATTTTCACTTTGAGGATTAATTAGATTTCAAGCTGATTAATGTATTTTAGTGTTTACCTATTCTTATTGTATCATAGTTTGATCATCATGATCACCTACTCACAAACACAACTCATGGATTTACAACAATTATCAACTATAAGAACACCATCTCACAACCATTTTGTACGTCTTAAGAAATTGGTATTCTTAAAAAATTTAGAGGGAAGTGTTCTGGTACCCAGAAGCAAAATCAATCTTACTCTCAGACTCTTCCAGGGTCTTTGAAAATAGGCTCAGTCTGTTAGAAACAAAACTCTTGACATTATTTGATTACATAACCAAAATTGAATTTGATGTCTTTTTAATAACTGAAACATAGTTGTCTCAGAGTGGTCACGAAGCCAGGTGTGTGGAAATGACACACCTGTTTTCATGTATATTCACGCTCAACGAATAACTGGTAGAGGAGGAGGTATAGCTGTTATTTTCGAGAAAAACTTGCGGCTATAGAGGCTTCAAACACCGAAAACATACTTATCATTTGAACATTTATCACTTACCATAACATCTGCATCCAAAACCCTAAAGATTATCTCTGTCTATAGAAAAACATGTCTACCGATTCAGACTTCATAAAGAATTCAATAATCTCTTAGAAGATCTGAATTGCAATGACAACATCCTAATTGCTGGAGATTTTAATGTGCATTTTGATTCTCCTAATAACAAATTAACTAATTTCTGATCAAGCTAATAACCTTTCTCTGTTGAAAAATCGTAATTTCTTTACTTCACGGTTTTGATGACAGCCATGCATGACCTAGATATTTGGAATAAACCAAAGCGAACAGGGGTGTGGATATGGCTTTGAGTCCTTTCATCCTACTTGTATGTTTAAATAGTTATTCCGACCCAGTAGAATATAACTTGTTTTAAAGAGCTATTTACGGGAGGTAATATAATTTTGCTATTAGGTTTCCGACCACATTTGTTTGCTCCACTTCCTTAGATATTGGGCGCCCCAGTACGATGGCTTTTGGAAATTGATATAAACTACATACAAAGTGTGACCTAATAATTGTAGCGAAACGTCATGGAAATTTGGAAGTACGCTAAATGACAATTCAAACAATATGTCTATCTAGCTTTCGGATAATAGATTTATAACTGTTGATTTTATTTGGCTTTAAAGGGCCTTTAATACTCTTTTCATACGCCAAATCGTGGTTTATAAATTAACGCCGCAAACTCCATGTTTTCCCTCTAAACATCTTATACTCCGGGAAGCCGCACATCCGGAATTCGGAAAATCGCTCACTAGAGTTCTCGTCAACTATTGGAAAGGAAGAAAAATTTACCTGGAACAAGAAATCAAAGAAATTGAAACCAGCATCGAAGAATTAGACACCACCCCAGATATCAAAAAAGAAATCCACGACATTGTCCATCGATTTATTGAAGATTTACCATCCAAAACCAACAATGCCAAGAAGAAGATTTCAACGTCACCGAGAAACTAAAGATGAACTTGATTAACACACACAAACTAAAGCCTCACCTTTAAGCCTCAACCGTATTATCTTTATTTCGTACTTCTTTCTCTCGTGGCCCATTAAACTACAGAAATTATTTTCATAAAGGTGACTAACTAGCCTTATATTTAACCTGCATACGATCTACCACCCATCATTAACACCCACTCTACGATCCAAAAGTTCCGCACCAGCTACAAAATTACTCTTTTTTTTTAACTCAATACTCCGCCAACCACGCAACCCTGAGACCGATCGCAGCCAACTCCGTACATATTCTAGTCTTTTATTCAACTTCTGCACGTTTGAAGACTAGGCGGTTCCGGATAACCAAGACTACATACGTATTCATCTCTTTTTACCTCACCGGAAACTACCGCCATTCACGTTACGATACCTAACCACAATCACCTGATGAAAGTAGTTGTTATATATTTATTTGTTTTACTGGGGTTTTTTCAAATAATTTAATTACATCTGTACATCCCATTTCATTCATAATATATTTATATTTTATTCATATTTATCATTATTTGTAATTAATTAGGGTTTCACACTGCGTAGCTTGTGTGAAACACTATTGTTTTTGTTCGGATTATTAAGCTTTCATATTACATATGAAAGCTTATTGTTTCTGTTAAGATTATTAAGCTTTCATATTTCATGTGAAAGCTTATTGTTTTTGTTAAAATTATTAAGTTTTCATATTTGTTAAGATTATTAAGCTTTCATATTACATATGAAAGCTTATTGTTTCTGTTAAGATTAGTATTATTTTTTTTTTGTGTGTCGTTTCTGCAAATCGGATTTCTCAGAATCTAACAATGGGATCTTTCTGAAACTTTGACCTACCCCCCCAAAAATGGAGTGCGAACGTTGTTTAAATATCACCGAAATCACCGAATTTTACGAACGAAAAAACTGACAATGCATAGTCGTAACTTTGTTATTTTTTGACCGATTTTACTAATTCTTTTTTCTTTGAATACCTTGAAAAAAATCATTTTCATCTGCAGTTTCACATTTTCGAATTTCGAAAATTCGTCGCTGTGATTTCGAACCGGAAGTTTAGACCAATTTGACAACTTCTTTAATAGTTGTATGATTTTCATGAAATTTAGTATATAAGTAGATCTTACCCATGTGACTTCAAAAATATAAATAGAAATTTTCTAAATTATCTCCCCTTGACGAAATTAAGGATCAAATTTTTCCAAAAAATCAAAAGAAATATAGGTCAGAATGACCTAATTTTTTTTTCGATACTAGACAAGTAATTACTGATTCGTACACAAAATATGAAGTTTGTAGATCGAACCGGAAGTGTCACCATCTTGTAACGTGAAAAATCCCTAAGGCTTTTTTGCTATTTTACTTACAGACACGGGAGTTATATTTTCTGAAACCTTGAAAGAATGTCTAAAAAAGGTTCGGAGCAGAATTTTGATTTAGGTCAACTGGTGGTCGCAATTTTGAATCGAAAATGAAAACTAGTAGCAATTTGATTGACCGGGACTTTGGAACACAATAACTCTCCTCCTAATTAAGCTAGAATGTTCAAACTGGGTGTAGACATTCACTAGGTCAATGTCATGATTGAGTTCAAAGATGAGCATTTTCTGCCTAGGGTAAGCAGAGATAAGCATGCTGATTTGTTGATTCTTTAGGGCACGATAACTTCGGTTATAATGAAGGGAGGGCGGTGAAACTCTTGTCAATAGAGAGTCTAATAGCTAGCCTGTTGTGTGAAATCATTGTATCATTTTTTTAAATATCAGGGATAGCAGAAAAAAAGAGATCGGAAATACAAAAAGTCGTATTTTTACGATTTGGAGCATTTTTAAAGGTCCCTTTCTCTTAAAAGTCAACATAATATTATTTGGGAACTTCTTCTACAAAGAGTCTTATCGATAGTCTTTTATATGAAACCAACGATCAACAGTCCAAAATATCAGGAGTAGAAGAATAAAAGTATCAAAAATTGAAAACGGCACCCTTTCATTGTTAAGCAAAACATGCAGTGTGGGTGGCTACAGTCTGCACATTTAGTCATTTTATAGAGCTTATTCAACAGTATCGAATTCCAACTGCTAAGGGATCTTTTACGTGCACTCCAATGTGTACACGGGGGTGGGGGGCACGCCAGAAAATCGAGATGAACTTTCTTGGCCAATGCAGGGATCGAACACCCGACCTCTTGGCTAGCAGGCCAACGCCTTAGCCACTTAGTGTGGACACCCATCGTACATTTCATCCGTCAAATCATAACATTGCATTGCCATCAGACCAATAATTAATTATTCTTAATTTAAAACTTTTTTATATTATTAAATCCTACCGGTAATTTTATTGGTAGACGTTCGTCATATTTAAAATTAAACTTTCATTTAACTATGAACAACCCTTAACGTGTCTTTTTAAAACAATTACTCCCGAAATGATCTAGTTTGGGACACAATAACTCTCTTTCTAATTCAGCTAGACTTGGTGTAGGTGTTTATTAGGCCAATACCTTGGTGACTTTGGAACACAATAACTCTTCTTCTAATTGGGGTACAATGTTCAAACTTGGTATAGGCATTCACTAAGTCAATGTCTTGATGAGGTTCGAATATCAGCATTTTCTGCGTTGGGTAAGCAGAGATGAGCAATTTGATTGGTTGATGAGTCGACGTACAATAACATTAGTTCTGATTAAGTGATAGTGATGAAACTTGGTGTATAGTTTCATTAAATCACTACCTTGACTAAGTTCGACAATGAGCATTTTCTGCTCAGGATAAGCAGAGCGATACGCAAATTGATTGGTCGAGACATTGAAACACAATAACTCTCAGTGTTATTCGGCTAGAATGTTCAAACTTGGCGTAGGTCTTTATTAGGTCAATGCTTTGATGGAGTTCGAAGATGAGCATTTTATGCTTAGGGTAAGCAGAGATAAGCAATTTGATTGGTTGATGATTTCGGACACTTTCACTTCAGTTCTAATTAGGTCAGAGTGATGAAACTTAGTGTATAGTTTCATTACATCAATACCTTGAAGACGTTCGACAATGAGCATTGTCTGCCATGGGTAAGCAGAGCGATGAGCAATTTGATTGGTCGAGAATTTGAAACAAAATAACTCTCCTTCTAATTGGGGCAGAATGTTCAATCTTGGTGAAGGCGTTCATTGGGTCAATGCCATGATGGAGTGCGAAGATGAGCATTGTCTGCTTACTGTAAGCAGAGATAAGCAATCTGATTGGTTACTACTTTGGGGCACGATAGCTTTGGTTATAATGAAGTGAGAGTGACAACATTCCAAATATAGATTCATTATGTCATTACCTTCACTAAGTTTGATGTTGAGAATTTCTGCGTAGATTTAGGAGCAATAAGCAATTTGACTGATCACATTGGAACATAACACCTCTGTTTTTAAATAAGGTAGAATTTGAACCGGTTGAATTGTTTCTCGTTATAACTCGGTCAGTTTTTGCCGGATTTCATTAATTCTTTTTCCTTTTAAAGATTCTTTATATAACTCATAAGATGCGACAGAAACTGACCGTGAATATGAAAGCTTTAATATCTGCTTCGCAGATCTAGTTGTAATTAAGCTTTCATATTACATATGAAAGCTTATTGTTTCTGTTAAGATTATTAAGCTTTCATATTACATATGAAAGCTTATTGTTTTTGTTAAGATTATTAAGCTTTCATATGTATTACATATGAAAGCTTATTGTTTCTGTTAAAGTTATTATTATTATTTTATTTTTTTTTGTGTGTTTTCTGCAAATCGGATTTCTCAGAATCTATCCATAGGATCTTTCTGAAATTTTGACCTACCCCCCCCAAAAATGGGGTGCGAACCTTGATTAAATGTATTTTCAAAACGTTTTACGAATCCGAAATCACCGAATTTTACGAACGAATGCATTTGACCTACAATGCTGTAACTTTGTGACTATTTGATCTATTTTACTAATTCTTTTTTCTTTGAGTATCCTAAGACATTTACTTCAAAACTGCAATTTCGGAATTTCGAATTTCGAAAATTCGTCGCTGTGATTTCGAACCGGAAGTTTACACCAACTCGACAACTTCTTTAGTAGTTGTACGATTTTCATGAAATTTAATATGTAAGTAGACCTTAATGATGCGACTTGAAAAATGACTTTAGAAATTTTCTAACTTATCTCCCCTTGGTGAAATTAAGGATCAAAGTTTTCAAAAAAATCGTCGAAATATAGGTCAGAATGACCTAGTTTTTTTTTTCGATACTAGACAAGGAATTACTGATTCGTACACAAAATATGGAGTTTGTCGATCGAACCGGAAGTGCCACCATCTTTAAACGTGAAAAATCAATAAGGCTTTTTTGCTATTTTACTTACAGACTCGGGAGTTATATTTTCTGAATCCTTGATGGAAGGCCTAAAAAATGTCGCGAATAGAATTCTAATTTAGGTCAACCGGGAGTCACCATTTTGAATTGAAAATGAAAAATAGAAGCAATTTGAAGGGCCGAGACTTTGGAGCACAATAACTCTCATTCTAATTAAGCTAGAATGTTCAAACTTGTTGTAGACGTTCACTAGGTCAATGTTATGATTGAGTTCAAAGATGAGCATTTTCTGCTTAGGGTAAGCAGAGATAAGCATGCTGATTTGTTGATTCTTTAGGGCACGATAACTTCGGTTATAATGAAGGGAGGGCGGTGAAACTTTTGTCAATAGAGAGTCTAATAGCTAGCCTGTTGTGTGAAATCATTGTATCATTTTTTTTAAATATCAGGGATAGCCGAAAAAAAGAGTCTTATTGGTAGTCTTTTATATGAAACCATCGATCAACAGTCCAACATATCAGGAGTAGAAGAACAAAAGGATCGAACATTGAAAACGGCACACTTTCATTGTTAAGCGAAACGTGCAGTGTGGGTGACTACAATCTACGCATTTAGTCATCGTATAGAGTTTATTCAACAGTATCGAATTCAAACTGCTTAGGGATATTTTACGTGCACTCCAATGTGTACACGGGACCTTGGTTTTTCGTCCCATCCGAAGGACTAGACAGCTGTGCTTGTCAGGCCCTCCGTTCTGCCTCACTGACAAGGGGAACCACGCCGGGAAATCGAGATGAACTTTTTCCGTGCATAACTTTCAATTCAGGCAAAACGTTTATTGCATACGATTAAGCTGGTCAGTTGGAGCTTATTTTCAAAAGTTTTGTAATAATCGGTTGGTAATTAAAGTACCGTGCACATTAAACTGTTAAAACAGAAAATTTCGCCCGGTTGAAATGTTTCTTGCTATAAGTCAGCAATTTTCCGAATTCAGGGAGGCTGGATGGCTGAATGGTTAGCATGTGCTCGCTGTATCGTAACGTTTGTCATTGAGTCAACGGGCGTCGTTTCGATCTCCAGGTTGCACGTGACATGGTGTATGATGTCCAACCTCATGGGTTTTCTCTGTGTTCTTCGGTTTCCTCCCAACGGCTAAAGACCAGTACGTGCAAGGGGAGTTTTTAAATAAAATTAAAAAACATATGTTAGTCCCGAAATGACCTAGTTTGTGTCGAATGGACGTTAGGCCGCATTTCTCTCTTTCTCTTTTTAAAGTTTTGTAATAATCGGTTGGTAATCAAAGGTACTGTTAAAGTGATAAAACAGAAAATTTGGCCTGGTTGTAATGTTTCTCACTTTAAAGTCAGCAATTTGTCGATTTTCAGGGGCAAACGTTTATTGCGAACAATTAAGCTGGTCAGGGGGAGCTTATTTTTAAAAGTTTTGTAATATTCGGTTGATAACTAAAGGTACCGTGCAAATTAAACTGTTAAAATAGAAAATTTGGCCCGGTTGAAATGTTTCTCGCTGTAGGTCAGCAATTGGCCGATTTTAGGGAGGTTGCGTGGCTGAATGTGCGCTCTGTATCATAACGTCTGTCATTGAGTCAACTGGCCTTGTTTCGATTTCTTGGTTGTACGTGACAAGGGGTATGGTCGCCTTACCAACCTCGTCGGCCGTAACGCCGCTGCCCGGGTAAAATTTCCCTCATTGCACACTTTATGGCGTATGCCCGTCTTCATTAGCCCATTGTAGGAGCAGAACAGTAGGACGTTAAACCCCATTCAATTTCATTTCATTTTCTCTATGTTGCTTATTTATTATAGTGGATAAATATTTTTCTGGTTCTAGCAATTATTTAATTTCTGCATAGAAATCTCTGGCCAGTTTTTTTTATTGCAGAGTGCCATTCTTGTATATTGCAGTCTATGACCCTTTGTTTAAAACATGCTTAAGAAGTCGTCACGATTTCCTACTTATAACCAAACATATTGGAAACCATAATTATATAACATATCTTGGAAGCCCGATTACAACTATACAAGTTTCAGTTATTTCCCTTTAGTTTAAAGATTATTTTTTTGCCCGGGTGCAATGTTTCTCACTACATTTAAATTTGTAACTTTGTGAGTTTTTGACCGATTTTGATATTATGTCTTTATAATTTTCCAAATCTACATATTTAACGTACATATTCAAACAGTTGAGTTCAACCTGATTCAAAAAGTTTTAGTTTTGTTCAAAGTTATCTCATTTAATTTTTCGATGTTTTCTTACCATTTTCATTTCATTTTTCTGAAAGTTTTGAAATCGGAAGTCATCCCGATTACCGCAACACAAGTAACTTCGCGAGTTTTTGACCAATTTTGATAGTTTGTTATTCTTATCCTTTTATTTGAGATACTTGATATAATCGATGACACGTGACGATGAATATGAAAGCTTTCATATCTGCATGGGACAGTAGCAGATCTAGTTAAGCTTTCATATTACATATGAAAGCTTATTGTTTTTGTTAAGATTATTATTATTTTTTTTTTTTGTGTCATTTCTGCAAATCGGATTTCTAAGAATCTAACCATGGGATCTTTCTGAAACTTTGACCTTCCCCCCCAAAACTGGGTGGCAGTTTTTGATTAAATATATTTTCAAAACGTTTTACGAATTCGAAATCACAGAATTTTACGAACGAGAGAATTTGACCTGCATTACTGTAACTCTGTGACTATTTGACCTATTTTACTAATTCTTTTTTCTTTGAGTACCTTGACAAAAATCATTTTCAACTGCAGTTTCAGATTTTCGAATTTCGAAAATTCGTCGCTGTGATTTCGAACCGGAAGTAGAGACCAACTTGACAACTTCTTTAATAGTTCTACGATTTTCATGAAATTTAGTATGTAAGTAGATCTTACCCATGTGACTTCAAAAATAGAAATAGAAATTTTCTAAATTATCTCCCCTTGGTGAAATTAAGGATCAAAGTTTTCAAAAAAATCGAAGAAATATAGGTCAGAATGACCTGATGTTTTTTATTGATACTAGATAATTAAATACTGATTCGTACACAAAATATTGAGTTTGTGGATTGAACCGGAAGTGCCGCCATCTTGAAACGTGAAAAATCACAAAGGCTTTTTTGCTATTTTACTTACAGACACGGGAGTTATATTTTCTGAATCCTTCAAGGATGGCCTAAAAAACGTTCTGAGTAGAATTTTGATTTAGGTCAATTGATGGTCGCCATTTTGAAGTGAAAGTGAAAAATAGAAGCAATTTGAAGGGCCGAGAATTTGGAACACAATAACTCTCCTTCTAATTGAGCTAAAATGTTCAAACTTGGTGTAGACGTTCACTAGGTCACTGTCTTGATTTAGTTCAAAGATGAGCATTTTCTGCCTAGGGTAAGCAAAGATAAGCAAGCTGATTTGTTGATTCTTTAGGGCACGATAACTTTGGTTATAATGAAGGGAGGGCGATGAAACTCTTGTCAATCGAGAGTCTAATAGCTAACCTGTTGTGTGAAATCATTGTATCATTTTTTCTTAAATGTCCGGGGTAGCCGAAAAAAAGAGATTGAAAATCCAAAGAGTCGTATTTTTACAATTTAGAGCATGTTTAAAGGTCTTTCTCGTAAAGTCAACATGTGTTTCCTGCAAATCGGATTTCTCAGAATCTAACCATAGGATGTTTCTGAAACTTTGACCTACCCCCCCCAAAAATGGGTGGTGAGTATTGATTAAATATATTTTCAAAACGTTTAAAGCATTCGAAATCACCGAAATTTACGAACGAGTGAATTTGACCTGCATTACTGTAACTCTGTGACTATTTGACCTATTTTACTAATTCTTTTTTCTTTGAGTACCCTGACAAAAATCATTTTCAACTGCAGTTTCACATTTCCGAATTTCGAAAATTCGTCGCTGTGATTTCGAACCGGAAGTTGAGACCAACTTGACAACTTCTTTAATAGTTGTACGATTTTCATGAAATTTAATATGTAAGTAGATCTTACGGATGCAACTTTAAAGATGTCCTTAGAAATTTTCTAAATTATCTCCCCTTGGTGAAATTAGGGATCAAAGTTTTCAAAAAAAAGGAAGAAATATAGGTCAGAATGACCTGATTTTTTTTTTTGGATACTAGATAAGTAAATACTGATTCGTACACAAAATATTGAGTTTGTGGATCGAACCGGAAGTGCCGCAATCTTGAAACGTGAAAAATCACAAAGGCTTTTGCGATATTTTACTTACAGACATGGGAGTTACATTTTCAGAATCCTTGAAGGAATGCCTAAAAATCTATCGGATCAGAATTTTGATTTCGGTCACGTGATGGTCACCATTTCGAACTGAATATGAGAAAAGGTGAAAAATCGACATTAACGAGCACGTGAATGAAAGCAATAGGCTGTAGTTTGGAGAATATGTCTCCTATTTCCAAAATGAATACATTTCTGGATAGCCGGGATCAGGGTCGAAATATTATTATTTGAAAATGTCACATTTTCGAATTTTGTCTGATGTTTTTCGTGCCGATAAAGTTGTTTACGATTGAAAAATCATAAAAACTTCGCTATATTTTGACCGATTTTAATGATTTTTGTGTTGTTGATGAGATTATTTACATGACCCATGACATGTGACAGGAAGTGACTGTTAATATGAAAGCTTTAATATCTGCTTTGCAGATCTAGTTATTATTATTATTTTTTTTTTGTGTCATTTCTGCAAATCGAATTTCTCAGAATCTAACACTTTGACCTACCCCCCAAAAACTGGATGGCAGTTTTTGATTAAATATATTTTCAAAACGTTTTACGAATTCGAAATCACAGAATTTTACGAACGAGTGAATTTGACCTGCATTACTGTAACTCTGTGACTATTTGACCTATTTTACTAAATCTTTTTTCTTTGAGTACCTTGACAAAAATCATTTTCAACTGCAGTTTCAGATTTTCGAATTTCGAAAATTCGTCGCTGTGATTTCGAACCGGAAGTTGAGACCAACTTGACAACTTCTTTAATAGTTGTACGATTTTCATGAAATTTAGTATGTAAGTAGATCTTACCCATGTGACTTCAAAAATATAAATAGAAATTTTCTAAATTATCTCCCCTTGGTGAAATTAAGGATCAAAGTTTTCAAAAAAATCGAAGAAATATAGGTCAGAATGACCTGATGTTTGTTTTGGATACTAGATAAGTAAATATTGATTCGTACACAAAATATTGAGTTTGTGGATTGAACCGGAAGTGCCGCCATCTTGAAACGTGAAAAATCACAAAGGCTTTTTTGCTATTTTACTTACAGACACGGGAGTTATATTTTCTGAATCCTTCAAGGATGGCCTAAAAAACGTTCGGAGTAGAATTTTGATTTAGCTCAATTGATGGTCGCCATTTTGAAGTGAAAGTGAAAAATAGAAGCAATTTGAAGGGCCGAGAATTTGGAACACAATAACTCTCCTTCTAATTGAGCTAGAATGTTCAAACTTGGTGTAGACGTTCACTAGGTCACTGTCTTGATTGAGTTCAAAGATGAGCATTTTCTGCCTAGGGTAAGCAGAGATAAGCAAGCTGATTTGTTGATTCTTTAGGGCACGATAACTTTGGTTATAATGAAGGGAGGCGATGATCCAAAACATTTTGCGAATTCGAAATCACCGAATTTTACGAACGAAAAAACTGACAATGCATAGTCGTAACTTTGCTATTTTTTGACCGATTTTACTAATTCTTTTTTCTTTGAATACCTTGAAAAAAATCATTTTCATATGCAGTTTCAAATTTTCGAATTTCGAAAATTCGTCGCTGTGATTTCGAACCAGAAGTTTAGACAAATTTGACAACTTCTTTAATAGTTGTACGATTTTCATGAAATTTAGTATATAAGTAGATCTTACCGATGTGACTTCAAAAATATAATGAGAAATTTTCTAAATTATCTCCCCTTGGTGAAATTAAGGATCAAAGTTTTAAAAAAAATCGTCGAAATATAAGTCAGAATGACCTAAATTTTTTTTTCGATTTTCGACAAGTAATTACAGATTCCTACACAAAATATGGAGTTTGTCGATCGAACCGGAAGTGCCACCATCTTGAAACATGAAAAATCCCTAAGGCTTTTTTGCTATTTTACTTACAGACACGGGAGTTATATTTTCTGAATCCTTGAAGGATGGCCCAAAAATCGCAGGGAGCAGAATTTTGATTTAGGTCAACTGATGGTTGCCATTTTGAAGTGAATATGAAAAGTAGTAGCAATTTGAAGGGCCGAGACTTTGAAACACAATAACTCTCCTTCTAATTGAGCTAGAATGTTCAATCTTGGTGTAGACGTTCACTATGTCAATGTCATGATTGAGTGCAAAGATGAGCATTTTCTGCCTTGGGTAAGCAGAGATAAGCATGCTGATTTGTTGATTCTTTAGGGCACAATAACTTCGGTTATAATGAAGGGAGGGTGGTGAAACTCTTGTCAATCGAGAGTCTAATAGCTAGACTGTTGTGTGAAATCATTGTATCATTTTTTTTAAATATCAGGGGTAGCAGAAAAAAGAGATCGAAAATCCAAAAAGTCGTATTTTTACGATTTAGAGCATTTTTAAAAGTCCTTTTCTCTTACAGTCAACATAATATTTTTGGGGAACTTCTTCTAGAAAGAGTCTTATCGGTAGTCTTTTATATGAAACCATTGATCAACAGTCCAAAATATCAGGAGTAGAAGAATAAAAGGATCGAAAATTGAAAACGGCACCCTTTCATTGTTAAGCAAAACATACAGTGTGGGTGGCTACAATCTGCACATTTAGTCATCGTATAGAGCTTATTCAACAGTATCGAATTCCAACTGCTAAGGGATCTTTTACGTGCACTCCAATGTGTACACGGCGGGTGGGGGGCGCGCCAGAAAATCGAGATGAACTTTCTCGGCCAATGCAGGGATCGAACACCCGACCTCCTGGCTAGCAGGCCAACGCCTTAGCCACATAGTGTGGACACCCATCGTACATTTCATCCATCAAATCAAAGCATTTCATTGCATTAGACCAATAATTAATTATTCTTAATTTAAAACTTTATTTTAATATTAGTCTGGCATTATTAAATCCTAATTTTATTGGTCTTATTTAAAATTAAACTTTCATTTAACTATGAAAATCCCTTAACGTGTCTCTTTAAAACAATTAAATACTCTAAAACAGTAGCTCAACCTTTTGACCTAAACTCATTAATTTTGTTGTGAGCGACTTGTTATTCTATATGACATATTGCACGTGTCTGATTTCAAAGGGGGATTGGATGGCTGAATGGTTAGCACGCGCGCCTGTCATTGAGTTAACTAGCGTGTTTTCGAATGCCCGGTTGTATGTGACAAGGAGTAAGGTCGCCTGTCCAACCTGCCATTTTTAATTTTTTTCCTGCCATTTTCATTTCATTTTCTCATCCGTCTCATTACAGTAATACAAGTTTCAGTTATTTCCCTTTAGTTTTCAGATTATTGTTATGCCTGGGTGCAATGTTTCATACTATATTTAGACTTGTAACTTCGCGAGTTTTTGACCAATTTTGATAATTTTTTCTTCTTATCCTTTTATTTAGGATACTTGATACAATCAATGACACGTGACGATGAATATGAAAGCTTTCATATGTGCATGGGACAGTAGCAGATCTAGTTAAGCTTCCATATTTCATATGAAAGCTTATTGTTTCTGTTAAGATTATTATTATTTTTTTTTTGTGTTTCTCCTGCAAATCGGATTTCACAGAATCTAACCATAGGATGTTTCTGAAACTTTGACCTACCCCCCCAAAAATGTGGCCGTTGATTAAATAGATTTTCAAAACGTTTTGCGAATTCGAAATCACCGAATTTTACGAACGAAAAAATTAACAATGCATAGTCGTAACTTTGTTATTGATAGACCTATTTTATTAAAAAAAATTCTCTGAAAACCTTGACGAAAACCAATTTCGCCTGCAATTTCAAATTTTCGAATTTCGAAAATTCGTCGCTGTGATTTCGTTCCGGAAGTCATGACCAATTTGACAACTTCTTTAATAGATACACGATTGTTATGAAATTTGGAATGTAAGTAGATCTTCCCGATGCGACTTTAAAAATGACTTTAAAAATTTTCTAAATTATCTCCCCTGCCACCATCTTGAAATGTAAAAACCTCAAACGCCATTTTGCTATTTTACATACAGACACGGGGGTTATATTTTCTGAATCCTTGAAGGGATGGCTATAAAATGTTGGCAGTGGAATTTTGATTTAAGTGAATGGATAGTCACCTTATTGAATTGAATATCAGAAATAGTGAAAAATGGACATTAACGGGCGTGTAAATTACCAGAATAGACCGTAGTTTGTTCAATTCCTTTCGTATCTTTGAAATTAATACATTTGGGGATAGCCTGGCTCATTGTCGAATTTTTGGTATTTGAAAATTGCAAAATTTCAAATTTCGCCTTTGATGTTTTTCGTGCCGACAAAGTTGTTTTCGTGTGAATAACTCCGATTAACAGCTTGAAAATAATCAAATAGGACGCAGTTTCGCGATTTCGTCTCAAATCTGGGAAATCAATACATTTCTGGTTAGCCTCCTTTCAAAAATGGGTGGTGGCCTTGGAATCAATATATTTTCAAAACGTTTTGCGAATCCAAAATCACCGAAAACAACTGATGAAAAAATTGACCTTGACAGCTGTGTTAGTTCGTGATTTTGTGATCTATTTTACTTTTCTGGTTAGCCTCCTTTCAAAAATGGGTGGTGGCCTTGGAATCAATATATTTTCAAAACGTTTTGCAAATCCAAAATCACCAAAAATAACTGATGAAAAAATTGAGCTTGGATGGAAACTATATAGAAAAATAAAAGGAAACATCAACATTATATAGGTCTTGTTATTTGTTGACCTATTTTACTAATTCTTTTTTCTTTGAGTACCTTGTAAAAAAACATTTTCATCTGCAATTTCAGATTTTCGAATTTCGAAAATTCATCGCTGTGATTTCGAACCGGAAGTTATGACCAATTTGACAACTTCTTTAATAGTTGTACGATTTTCATGAAATTTTGTATGTAAGTAGATCTTACCTATGCGACTTCAAAAATATGATTAGAAATTTTCTAAATTATCTCCCCTTGGTGAAATTAGGGATCAAAGTTTTCAAAAAAATCGGAGAAATATAGGTCAGAATGACCTGATTTTTTATTTGGATACTAGATAAGTAAATACTGATTCGTAAAAAAAATATTGAGTTTGTGACTTGAACCTGAAGTGCCGCCATCTTGAAACGTGAAAAATCACTAAGGCTTTTGCGATATTTTACTTACAGACATGGGAGTTACATTTTCGGAATCCTTGGAGGAATGCCTAAAAATATACCGGATCAGAATTTTGATTTCGGTCACGTGATGGTCACCATTTCGAACTAAATATTAGAAAAGGTTAAAAATCGTCATTAATGAGCACGTAAATTAAAGCAATAGGCCATAGTTTGGAGAATATGTCTCCTATTTCCAAAATGAATACATTTCTGGATAGCCGGGATCAGGGTCGAAATATTGTTATTTGAAAATGTCGCATTTTCGAATTTTGTCTTTGATGTTTTTCGTGCCGATAAAGTTGTTTACGATTGAAAAATCATAAAAACTTCGCTATATTTTGACGTGGCACCAGTGAAACCCGTCATTCCTGCATGGTCTAGTTAAAGTTGTTTTTTAAGTTTAGTAATATGTATAACAATCCTTATCTAATCTTCTCCCTAAAAAAATAAGCAAATTTTGTACATATATATTATTTATCCCCCTGTCAATCAAATTAAATTTAACAATCTTGTATATATTTCTAAAATCAACACCCAATCATTGCGCATATAATTTATAAATCCTGTGACGTCACCTCGATTATCTGTATACAAGGCGTCACCGGATTACTATATGTCTGCGATATCACCTTGGTTAAATAAAGGTATTTCACACATACTATAATCATCACGTTGTGTCATTAAATCTTCTATACTACCTACAGTCTGTTTGCGATGCTGTTGCACGGGGATTTTTAAATTTCATTATACAATTTACGCACACCTTCTTAAATTCATATGTTCTATACACACCATCGTGTACTTGCAAAATATGTATGTGATGAAAGGACAATCCATTATTCAAGGGATTATATTTTTCTACGATCCGTTTTTTTTTATATTATCTATTCTACGACAATATCTGAAACATATCTTGTATGCCCGTGGACAGCGAATATAAATAACCGGTAATCGATACTATTTAAGTCCATAAAATTGTACAATATTTACACTATATCAGAAAGGTTACCTACCATGCCATCATAATTTGAAAATAAGAGTTATTTGAGGAATATTTTAGGAGACATGCAATGCAATGCGTATCTCTAAGGAATATTAAAATGCCCGATAACCAAATAAACCCCCACACACCCACGCAAGAAGGCATGCACACACAAACATACACACTGCGGTAAAACAAACGGGCCAATCCTCCCACACAAAGCATTATTAACCAAATTAATCCGATTTGTGGAATACCCCGATACATGATATTCGAGTGACCCACTTACGCAGACGCAGTGGTAATGTTTATGTTCTGACAAGTTGTCTGTCTCTAAAAATGTGAAATTTACAAGAGAATAAAGGATGTTATCGAACTACTAGGCATTAAGGCTCGACGAAGAAAGTTACTGGGTGACAATTCCAGGTAGGTCGTTAAGTTTTAACCATTTTAAGTCAAAAATTGAAGAAATAGTAAGCATTTTTCGAGTTGTAGTGTCGCCTGGAACAGACAGTAGATAATCATTCATTTATGCCACTTAAAGCCGCAATTTCATGTTTTTAAGTTATATTTTTAAAATATGTGAAAATAAAGCCTTAAAATAGATCGTATCTATAAACAGTCCTACCTTGTTAAAGAATAATCCTATTAATCCTATAATTCAGTTGAGAAATTGGCAAGAATATCATTTTCAACTTCAAATTCAAACGTTTGAAGATAGCTATTGAGTGGGGGTGATAGACAAAAAAGAGAGGTAATTGTGTTAGTATTTACTGTGTGAAAGATTTCTAAGAGTGGGAAATAATGCCTATGATCGTATAATAGTGAGTTGACATCCCATTGTGCAAAAGACATAGAAATAACTGTTTTGACTTTCTTAGTAAATATGAAATTCTCGCTTTAAGTACTGACTAGCACTAGGTTATGTCAAGTTGCTGACGATAGCAGGTGATACCGAATAGTTAGTCAAACGGCACTGTGCAGCTTTCGTGTGTTTTGAACTTTGACAATGACGAACAGAACTTGTGTATCCCCTTCCTTGGTAATTAATTTCTCCATTACACCAAAGGTCCAAAGACAATGTGCTTTTCCGGACAGTCCATTTTTACAGACAAATTCATTCAAGCAACACTTTTTCACGCTTCTCCTTCGTCAAGTCATCTTCTCTTTTAAGTCAGTAGCTCCATTTATTTTTAGATCCACTATTTATCTCTCGCACACCTGATTTGACAGTTCTTTTGATTATAGACAGTTCTTTTGATTACATAACAGATGAAAGTGGTGACCTTGTATCGAGAATAACAGACACGTTTTGACCAATCAGAAAGCCGTTATAGCTGATCACGGAAACAGTCGATTTGAACCGAATCATGCTAAATGTGAAGCGGAGGCCAATCGGATCATCGAAGAATTTTTCTGGTGTCATGAGCTTGACGTATATTACCGAAGGGTGTTCCGATTGAAGTTAAAGCTATTGTTTGAGTTACGTCCCTTTTCAATACTTTCCATAGGCCAATAATTTTTGTTTGGATAATTTTTACGTGGCTTTTTTACTGGTTTGTAGTCGGAAAAATCTCATGTCTGCATAATGCTTAACCAATGTCAAACATATACCGTCGGTAAAATATGCTACAAATCAATGCTAGCATGACCCACACAACCCAACATTACCAGGTGGCACTGGGAGCCCCGCCCACAAATATAAATAATGTTTTTTTTTAAGGGGGGGGGATTTGTTCCTCATGCAAAATCATGGACCACACTACCCCTGATAGAGATACATGCATAATTTCGAAGTTTGTCTTATTACAACAATACTTAACACCAAGTATGAATAGAATCCATAAAAAGCTGAAATGCGATAAAAATCGTAAAATTCCTTATGGAAACTTCAGAATTTTCTCAGTCATGAACTGGAAGATAACTTTGATACTTTATATTTGTGTTCTGGTAAAAATATGTACCAAATTCAGGTCACAAACGCAGTGGATACTTACATCTGGCAGACAAATCTTTTTTAATATATAGGCCAACGTATTTTGATTGCAATGCATGTGTAGTTTGTGTGTAATGGCAATACACAAACCCATTGAAATGTGAGCATATAAATGAAATTGAAAGGAACACTTATTTACCTGTATCATTGGAATCATAAAACTTTTCACTGGATTTATATTGTTTCTTTGCATAAATGATGCCAATTCATGTCCTGCTTTTACAGCTGTAAATAAATTTAAAACAAATATTGATCCATAAGCCATATAGTATACAATTTACAAACATTTCTGGAAAAACAGATAATTATGAAATAAGAGGGTGCCCAATTTTTAAAGAATTTTTTTTCAATTGCTTTTACACCAGTCCTCAGCATGTCAGTTCTCCAGCTTCCAGAAGTATTAAAGGAGCTAAATCGCTAACATTTGGGACCTAGAAATTGACACAAGTGGGTCACAACACATATAATACTGTAATATGAATGTATATAAACTGATTTACATTCAATGGTTTCCGTTTTTACTCTAATTTCAAATCAGTTATGTTCGTCGAAATAAGCCAGCAGTCTAAATCAAGTGCAAATTTATAACGTCTGGTTATTCCAGTCTACATACGCCGTTTGATTTGGTGCAATGTGTTTAGCCTCATCCCTCGTGTCTCTTGTTAAAACTGGGGCTGAAACGCATTATGGTACACGATTCATGTACCAATGGTAAAATGTTTATTTTGTCTTAAATATTGGATATCAGAAGCCCATTTTTTCCGGTAAGATCACAGCATCAATGTTGATTTATGTTGACAAATAATTCATGTTTTCAATGTTGAAGATTTTTGATGATATTAAGTTGGAGACTTAGCTACTTTAAGTATTGGAGAGCAATAATGCAATAAATCTAAAAGCAAGAGGCTCAACACAAGTGAAAGACAGAGGGTGGGATTGGATGGGGAAAAATAGACTAAAAAGAGGGACATAGTGTGCATTAGTAACTATACTTGTTACCTTAAACTGTGTTTAAGGTAACAATTGGTACAGTCTAAGACCCCTTACGCAAGTTCAAATAGGTTCAAACACACAATTATACGGTAAGGCCTCACCTTTATTTCAATAAGAATTGATTTATTATATGTTAAGCTGCGTGCAGTACTGTTTTGGGTCAGTTTATTTGTAAATTAAGCGAGCTATAGACCAGTAAACTTTTTGTAGTCATTTGACTAAAAAACTTGCGCAAAGGAACTCTGTAGGAAAAACCACTACTGCGACTGGAGTAAGACGGAAGACAGCAGTAGTGGAACCATTTCTAAGTGTGCATATCTCATGTCCACCAGTACAACTGACTATTTCTCTAATTGTAACATCATAGTTAGGACTGGTTTATTTTCGTATTAAATAACATAAATTTTAATTTTTACAAATTCACTGAAACCAAATACCGCTTATAACTATAACACGTTTAGTAAACGAGGCATTTTTACCAAGCCTCGTTCTGAACAAAATACCTTGTTCCAAAAACAGGGCAATGTAAAAAAAACTCGTTTTGGAACTGCAGACAATGAGGCATTTATTTTACCTCGTTTGGACAGAAATGCTGAATGAGGCATTCTGAGGTTTGCAGTGAAAACATATAAAAATACTAGAACTAAAGCAGATCAATCACACAAGGAGACAGGACTCCCTCACCCCTGACCCACGTGAATAAGAAATCCACTAAAGGCATCAGTGTCCAACGGGTCAGTGGTAAGAAAGCTCCCATCTAGAAACATAAATCGTTAAACTAATCATCTAAACAACAAAACAAATGCGAAAAAATCGGACTAAGTGATCACGCCTCATTGTCACAACTCACTAAACTTGTCTAAGCTCCCGATCATGGCTGACGACACTACAATTCAATACAAACACGTGCGCTGACCTACTTATCCACATCATGCATGAAAACAATTTACACACAAATAAGACACTTAGTAATAGTAGTCTGTTGTGTATTCAATTTCTCTTAAAAAATTTCTTCACTGAAAATGACTAATTTTGCCACAAATAATTTCACGCCACCAAGGCTTTTCTATTTAGGGTTTCACACTGCGTAGCTTGTGTGAAACACTATTGTTTAAGCTTTCATATTACATATGAAAGCTTATTGTTTCTGTTAAGATTATTAAGCTTTCATATTACATACGAAAGCTTATTGTTTCTGTTAAGATTGTTATTGTTAAGCTTTCATATTACATATGAAAGCTTATTGTTTCTGTTAAGATTATTATTATTAAGCTTTCATATTACATATGAAAGCTTATTGTTTCTGTTAAAGTTATTATTATTATTATTATTTTTTTTTTTGTGTATTTTCTGCAAATCGGATTTCTCAGAATCTAACCATAGGATCTTTCTAAAACTTTGACCTACCCCCCCAAAAATGGGGTGCGAACCTTGATTAAATATATTTTCAAAACGTTTTTCGAATCCGAAATCACCGAATTTTACGAACGAATGCTTTTGACCTACAATGCTGTAACTTTGTGACTATTTGACCTATTTAATTAATTCTTTTTTTATGAGTACTTTGAGACATTTACTTCAAATCTGCAATTTCGGATTTTCGAATTTCGAAAATTCGTCGCTGTGATTTCGAACCGGAAGTTTAGACCAACTGGACAACTTCTTTAGTAGTTGTACGATTTTCATGAAATTTAATATGTAAGTAAACCTTAATGATGCGACTTGAAAAAATACTTTAGAAATTTTCTAAATTATCTCCCCTTGGAGAAATTGAGGATCGAAATTTTCGAAAAAATCGACGAAATATAGGTCAAATCATCTTGAATTTTTTTTTAGGTACTAGCTACGAGATCACTGATTAGTACACAAAAAATGGAGTTTGTAGCTCAATCCGGAAGTGCCACCATCTTGAAATGTAAAAACCTCAAACGCCATTTTGCTATTTTACATACAGACACGGGGGTTATATTTTCTGAATCCTTGAAGGGATGGCTATAAAATGTTGGCAGTAGAATTTTGATTTAAGTCAATGGATAGTCACCATATTGAATTGAATATCAGAAATAGTGAAAAATGGACATTAACGTGCATGTAAATTATCAGAACAGACCGTAGTTTGTTGAATTCGTTTCTTATCTTTGAAATTAATACATTTGGGGATAGCCTAGCTCATTGTCGAATTTTTGGTATTTGCAAATTTCAAAATTTCAAATTTCGCCTTTGATGTTTTCCGTGCCGACAAAGTTGTTTTCGCGTGAATAACTCCGATTAACAGCTTGAAAATAATCAAATGGATCGCAGTTTCGCGATTTCGTTTCAAATCTGGGAAATCAATACATTTCTGGTTAGCCTCCTTTGAAAAATGGGTGGTGGCCTTGGAATCAATATATTTTCAAAACGTTTTGCGAATCCAAAATCACCGAAAACAACTGATGAAAAAATTGACCTTGACAGCTGTGTTACTTCGTGATTTTGTGATCTATTTTACTTTTCTGGTTAGCCTCCTTTCAAAAATGGGTGGTGGCCTTGGAATCAATATATTTTCAAAACGTTTTGCGAATCCAAAATCACCGTAAATAACTGATGAAAAAATTGAGCTTTGATGGAAACTATATAGAAAAATAAAAGGAAACATCAACAATATATAGGTCTTGCACACATAGGCTTAGAACTTTGCAGCCAGTCCTCATATTAATTGAAATTGAATAAGTTTGATTTGATATAATTTTTTGTTTTCTATTTTAAAACTATCTAAAAAAAATATTTGTAATCATTTATGTTATTGATTTAGATTAATACTGTTTATATTGTGTACATTTTAACACCTTCATCGATTAATAATGGTTTGCATAGTCATCCTATAGAGCTTATTCAACAGTATCGAATTCCAACTGCTTAGGGATATTTTACGTGCACTCCAATGTGTACACCGGACCTTGGTTTTTCGTCCCATCTATATGTTAGTATGTGTCGAATGGACGTTAAGCCGCATTTATCTCTTTCTCTTTTATTTTTAAAGTTTTGTAATAATCGGTTGTACTGTACTTTACTGTAAAAGTGATAAAACAGAAAATTTCGCCCGGTAGTAATGTTTCTCACTTTAAAGTCACCAATTTGCTCATTTTAGGGGGCAAACGTTTATTGCGAACAATTAAGCTGGTCGGGGGGGGGGGGGGGGGGGGGCTTATTTTTAAAAGTTTTGTAATATTCGGTTGATAATTAAAGGTACCGTGCAAATTAAACTGTTAAAATAGAAAATTTCGCGCGGTTGAAATGTTTCTCCTTGTAGGTCATCAATTTGCCAAATTTAGGGAGGTTGCGTGGCTAAATGGTTAGCACCTGCGCACTGTATCGTAACGTCTGTCATTGAGTCAACTGGCGTTGTTTCGATTGAAATGCCCGGTTGAAATGTTTCTTGCTATAAGTCAGCAATTTATCGATTTTAGGGAGCCTGAATGGCTGTATGGTTAGCATGTGCGCGCTGTATCGTAACGTCTGTCATTGAGTCAACCGGCATCGTTTTGATTTCCAGGTTGCACGTGACATGGAGTATGGTGTCCAACCTCGTGGGTTTTCTCCGTGTCCTTCGGTTTCCTCCCACGGCTGATTTCAGATTATTGTTATGACTGGGTGCAATGTTTCATACTATATTTAGATTTGTAACTTCGCGAGTTTTTGACCAATTTTGATAATTTTTTCTTCTTATCCTTTTATTTAGGATACTTGATACAATCAATGACACGTGACGATGAATATGAAAGCTTTCATATCTGCATGGGACAGTAGCAGATCTAGTTATTGTTATTTTTTTTTGTGTTTTATCCATAAATCAGATTTCTCAGAATCTAACCACAGTATCTTTATGAAACTTTTACCTATCCCCCCAAAAATGGGTGGTGGCTGTTGATTAAATATATTTTCAAAACGTTTTACGAATCCGAAATCACCGAAATTCACGAACGACAAAATGGACAATGCATAGTCGTAACTTTATTGTTTTTTGACCGATTTTACTAAATCTTTTTTCTTTGAATACCTTGACTGAATATCATTTTCATCAGCAGTTTCACATTTTCGAATTTCGAAAATTCGTCGCTGTGATTTCGAACCGGAAGTTTAGATCAATTTGACAACTTCTTTAATAGTTGTACGATTTTCATGAAATTTAGCATATAAGTAGATCTTACCGATGCGACTTCAAAAATATGATTAGAAATTTTCTAAATTATCTCCCCTTGACGAAATTAAGGATCAAAGTTTTCAAAAAAATCAACGAAATATAGGTCAGAATGACCTAATTTTTTTTTTCCATACTAGATAAGTAATTACTGATTTGTACATAAAATATGAAGTTTGCCGATCGAACCGCAAGTGCCACCATCTTGAAACGTGAAAAGTCCGTAAGGCTTTTTTGCTATTTTACTTACAGACTTGGGAGTTATATTTTCTGAATCCCTGAAGGAAGGCCTAAAAAACGTTCAGAGTAGAATTTTGATTTAGGTCAACGGGTAGTCACCATTTTGAAGTGAATATGAAACATAGTGAAAAATCGACATTTACGGACTTGTAAACAAACACAATAGGGCATAGTATGTTCAATGCGTCTCCTATGTCTGAAATTAATATACTACTCAAAAAAAGTAGGGGATATTTGATTTTGGGGGCATAATACTAAAATATGCAAATGACTGCGAAAAAAGTCACTATAGAACCTAACAGAAGAAACATTTCCAGTTACATGTGACGAACAAACGCACCCATAGCTACCGCATGGAATGCAGGTGATGCTTGGGATCATCATGGGGGTCCAACCCAAGATTTGCACGACTCTGACTTTGAATGTTACAGTCATTGTGGCATTGAATTCCAGGGTGGAAACATCAGTTTAATTGTTTTAGTGACCAGAAAACAAATTTTGATATGCGTCGGCTTACCCAAAATGAAAGGTTACGTGCCCTTGGCATGCTACAGATCGCACAACACAGGCGGTTGTGGCGCGGACGATGAATGTTTCTCAGTCTGTCATAAGCAGGCTATGGTCCAGATACCGTGATACACAATCTGTACAGGACAGACCACGCTCAGGTCGACCAAGGGCGACAACTCAAGCCCAGGATCGATTTATCCGTACCTTGGCCTTGAGAAATCGTGTCATCACAGCAAATCAGATCAGCGCTCGTCTTCAAACAGTCACTGGTGTGAGAGTGAGTGGCCAGACGATTCGGAATCGACTGCATAGGGGTCACCTTCGCGCCCGACGTCCTCGCATGATCCCTTGTTTGAGAGATCATCACATTCAGGCAAGACGTCGTTGGTGTAGGGATCGTCAACACTGGGATAATCGACGCTGGAGCAATGTGATGTTTTCAGATGAGTCAAGGTTCACTGTTGATTTTTTTGGACAGACGTAGGAGGGTGTGGCGTCGTCGAAACGAGCGCTTCCAAGACGTTAACGTCATCAGACATGATCGATTTGGGGGTGGTTCTGTTATGGTGTGGGGAGGCATCACTGTTGCTGGAAGAACGGCTTTACATGTTGTTGCAGGGCGTGTTACAGGCCAGTACTACCGGGACAACATCTTGGCAGTCCATGTTCACTGTTGATTTTTTTGGACAGACGTAGGAGGGTGTGGCGTCGTCGAAACGAGCGCTTCCAAGACGTTAACGTCATCAGACATGATCGATTTGGGGGAGGTTCTGTTATGGTGTGGGGAGGCATCACTGTTGCTGGAAGAACGGCTTTACATGTTGTTGCAGGGCGTGTTACAGGCCAGTACTACCGGGACAACATCTTGGCAGTCCATGTTGTGCCGTTCGCACGACGTCATGGCCGCCGTTTCATCTTCCAGGATGACAACGCAAGATGTCACAGGGCCAGGATCGTTACAGGTTACCTCCAACAACAGAACATCACCACATTACCTTGGCCAGCACTGAGTCCCGACCTCTCCCCCATCGAGCATGTCTGGGACATGCTTGGACAGAGGTTACGTCAACGTCAACAACGTCCTGCCAATGTCCAAGAACTTGCTGCTGCGTTGCAACAGGAATGGGACAATCTGGACCAAAATGACCTTAGACGTCTCATTAGGAGTATGCCACGTCGGATCAATGCTTGTTTGGCAAACAGAGGAGGATTTACCCGTTACTGACTTTGTTGTGATGCTGTGGTAACTTTGCTGTTTGACCCCGGGTATCATTTTACCCTTATAATGGTCAGTCTGTGCCTTACTTAGTCTAACGATCATTTGGAATAAATTGATGAATGTGAACTTCATTTCATTTTGTCATTTGTTTCTTTGTCAGTTTCATTAGGTGACTTTAATAACACTTAAAAATCAAATATCCCCTACTTTTTTTGAATAGTATACATTTCAGGATAGCCGGGATACGGGTCGAATTTTTGTTATTTGAATATTTCAAAAATTCAATTTTTGCCTTTGATCTTTTTCGTGCCGACAAAGTTCTTTACGAGTGAAAAATCACATTAACTTCACTAGATTGTGACCGATTTTAAAGATTTTTTTTTTCTTGTTCGGATTATTCATATGACTCATGACATGTGACAGGAAGTGACTGTGAATATGAAAGCTTTCATATCTGCATGGGACAGTAGCAGATCTTTATTTTTTTTTGTATACTTTCTGCAAATCGGATTTCTCAGAATCTAACCATTGGGATCTTTCTGAAACTTTGACCTACCCCCCCCCCCCAAAACCGGGTAGCAGTTTTTGATTAAATATTTTCAAAACGTTTTACGAATTCGAAATCACCGAATTTTACGAACGAGTGAATTTGACCTGCAGTACTGTAACTCTGTGACTATTTGAACTATTTTACTAATTCTTTTTTCTTTGAGTACCTTGACAAAAATCATTTTCAACTGCTGTTTCAGATTTTCGAATTTCGAAACTTCGTTACTGTGATTTCGAACCGGAAGTTGGTGAAATTAAGGATTAAGGATCAAAGTTTTCAAAAAAATCGAAGAAATATAGGTCAGAATGACCTGATGTTTTTTCGGGATACTAGATAAGTAAATACTGATTCGTACACAAAATATTGAGTTTGTGGATCGAACCGGAAGTGCCGCCATCTTGAAACGTGAAAAATCACAAAGGCTTTTGCGATATTTTACTTACAGACATGGGAGTTACATTTTCGGAATCCTTGAAGATCAGATCAGAATTTTGATTTCGGTCACGTGACGGTCACAATTTCGAACTGAATATGAGAAAAGGTGAAAAATCGACATTAACGAGCACGTAAATGAAAGCAATAGGCCGTAGTTTGGAGAATATGTCTCCTATTTCCAAAATGAATACATTTCTGGATAGCCGGGATGAGGGTCGAAATATTGTTATTTGAAAATGTCACATTTTCGAATTTTGTCTTTGATGTTTTTCGTGCCGATAAAGTTGTTTACGAGTGAAAAATCATAAAACCTTTGCTATATTTTGACCGATTTTAATGATTTTTTTTTTGTTGATGAGATTATTTACATGACCCATGACATGTGACAGGAAGTGACTGTGAATATGAAAGCTTTAATATCTGCTTTGCAGATCTAGTTATTATTATTTTTTTTTTTGTGTGTAGTTTCGGCAAAACTGGGTGTCAGCTTTTGATTAAATATATTTTAAAAACGTTTTACGAATTCGAAATCACCGATTTCTACGAACGAATTCATTTGACCTACAATACTGTAACTCTGTGACTATTTGACCTATTTTACTAATTCTTTTTTCTTTGAGAACCTTGACAAACATCATTTTCAACTGCAGTTTCAGATTTTCGAATTTCGAAAATTCGTCGCTGTGATTTCGAACCGGAAGTTGAGACCAACTTGACAACTTCTTTAATAGTTGTACGATTTTCATGAAATTTAGTATGTAAGTAGATCTTACGGATGCAACTTTAAAGATGTCCTTAGAAATTTTCTAAATTATCTCCCCTTGGTGAAATTAGGGATCAAAGTTTTCAAAAAAATCGAAGAAATATAGGTCAGAATGACCTGATTTTTTTTTTTTGGATACTAGATTAGTAAATATATGGAATGGAACCAAGATCATTAGGTTATAAACATGTATTTCAAGTTTCATCAAAATCAGTTTCATCAAAAAGCGATTTTTCGGATAATCAGGGGACATAATTCAGGAAGTTATGATACGATGGGCGCAAATATCGAAAGGAACCAAGATCTTTGGGTTATAAACATACATGTCAAGTTTCATCAAAAACGGTTCAAACTTGTGACCTCTATAGGGTCCACAACCTTGATATAACATATTTTCACACTATTCGTGTACAAACGGCGGCCATTTTTTCCGTCAATTCTAGTCCGATTTTCACGAAATTCAAACTCTCTCTTCATTACCATGTAACGGTGATCCGATATGGGCAAATATGCAATGGAACCAAGTTCATTAGGTTATAAACATGTATTTCAAGTTTCATCAAAATCAGTTCAAAATTGTGACCTCTATAAGGTCCACAACCTTGATATAACATATTTCCACACTATTCGCGTACAAACGGCGGCCATTTTGTCCGTCAATTTTGGTCCGATTTTCACGAAATTCGAACTCAACCTTCATAACCATGGAACAGTGATATAATCAAACGTTTTTTTAAATCGGATAACAATTTTGACCTCCAGAGGGACCACAACTAAAAAGGGCGATTTTTCGGACAATGAGGGGCCATAATTCAGGAAGTTACGATCCGATGGGCGCAAATATCGAAAGGAACCAAGATCTTTGGGTTATAAACATACATGTCAAGTTTCATCAAAATCGATTCAAAATTGTGACCTCTATAAGGTCCACAACCTTGATATAACATATTTTCACACTATTCGCGTACAAACGGCGGCCATTTTGTCAGTCAATTTTGGTTCGATTTTCACGAAATTCGAACTCAACCTTCATAACCATGGGACGGTGATATAATCAAACGTTTTTTTAAATCGGATAACAATTTTGACCTCCAGAGTGACCACAAGCTAAAAAGGGCGATTTTTCGGATAATCAGGGGCCATAATTCAGGAAGTTACGATCCGATTGGCGCAAATATCGAGAGGAACCAAGATCTTTGGGTTATAAACATGCATTTCAAGTTTCATCCAAATCGGTTCAAAATTGTGACCTCTACACTGTTCACAAGCTAAAAAATAGGTTGCCAGGTAACGAAACATACGCCCACACAGCAGCCAAATCGTCCGGGCAGTCAACAAGAGTTGTTGCATTTTAAGTAATCATCAGAAAATCATAATTCAAACTCACCCATAACTACGGTGTAACTGTGATATAATCAAACGTTTTTTTAAATCAGATAATAATTGTGACCTCCAAAGGGACCACAAGCTAAAAAGGGTGATTTTTCGTACAATCAGGGGCCATAATTCAGGAAGTGACGATCCGATATTGGCAAATATGCAATGGAACCAAGATCATTAGGTTTTAACCATGTATTTTAAGTTTCATCAAAATCAGTTTCATCAAAAAGCGATTTTTCGGACAATCTGGGGACATAATTCAGGAAGTTATAATCCGATGGGCGCAAATATCGAAAGGAACCAAGATCTTTGGGTTATAAACATACATGTCAAGTTTCATCAAAAACGGTTCAAACTTGTGACCTCTATAGGGTCCACAACCTTGATATAACATATTTTCACACTATTCGTGTACAAACGGCGGCCATTTTTTCCGTCAATTCTAGTCCGATTTTCATGAAATTCAAACTCTCTCTTCATTACAATGTAACAGTGATATAATCAAACGTTTTTTTAAATCGGATAATAATTTTGACCTCCAGAGGGACCACAAGCTAAAAAGGGCGATTTTTCGGATAATCAGGGGCCATAATTCAGGAAGTTACCATCCGATTGGCGCATATATCGAAAGGAACCAAGATCTTTGAGTTATAAACATGCATTTCAAGTTTCATCCAAATCGGTTCAAAATTGTGACCTCTACACTGTTCACAAGCTAAAAGATAGGCCGGCACTGCCAGGCAGGATACGCCCACATTTTCGAGAGATGGATAGAGAACAAGCAATACCGAAAGTGATTTTTCCTACATCATTAAGTTAGAATTTGATGTGTGCAAATATCGAAATGAATTAAGATCTTTGGGTTATAAAGGTGCATTTCAGTAGGCTTCAAATTCGACTGGGGATCATGTTGCTAAGTGGGTAAGATGCTGGCTCGGTAGCCTTGAGGTTGGGTGTTTGATCCCTGCATTGGGTGACAAAGTTCATCTAGATTTTCTGGCGTGGTTTCCCCTTGTTAGTGATGAAGGATGGATGGCCTGACAAGAACAGCTGTCAATTCTGGTTCGATTTTCACGAAATTCGACCTAAACTTTCATTACGATGTAACGGTGATATAATCAAACAGTTTTTTAAATGGGATAATAATTCTGACCGCAGAGGGACCACAAGCTAAAAAAAAAGGTCATTTTTCGTACAATCAGGGGCCATAATTCAGGAAGTTACAATCCGATATGCACAAATATTGAAAGGAACTAAGATTGTTAAGTTGTAAACATGTGTTTCAAATTTCATCAAAATTGAATGAAATTGTGACCTCTACAGGGTTCACAACCTTGATATACCATATTTTTACACTCTTCGCGTACAAGCGGCGGCCATTTTTCAGTCAATGTAACGGTGATATAATCAAACGTTTTTTTAAATGGGATAATAACTCTGACCTCCAGAGGGACCACAAGCTAAAAAAGGTCATTTTTCGGACAATCAGGGGCCATAATTCAGGAAGTTAAGATCCAATGGGCACAAATATTGAAAGGAACCAAGATCTTTGGGTTATAAACATGCACGTCAAGTTTCATCAAAATCGGTTCAAAATTGTGACCTCTATAGGGTCCACAACCTTGATATAACATATTTTCACATTAATCGCATTCAAATGGCGGCCATTTTGTCTGTCAATTTTGGTCCGATTTTCACAAAATTTGAACTCAATCTTCATTACCATGTAACGGTGATATAATCAAACGTTTTTTTAAATCGGATAATAATTTTGACCTCCAGTGGGACCACAAGCTAAAAAGGGTGATTTATCGTACAATCAGGGGCCATAATTCAGGAAGTTACGAATCAATGGGCGCAAATATCGAAAGGAACCAAGATCTTCAGGTTATAAATATGCATGTCAAGTTTCATCAAAATCGGTTCAAAATTGTGACCTCTATAGGGTCCACAACCTTGATATAACATATTTTCACACTAATCGCGTACAAACGGGGGCCATTTTGTCTGTCCATTTGGATCCGATTTTCACAAAATTTGAACTCAACCTTCACTACCATGTAAACGGTGATATAATCAAACGTTTTTTAAAATCGGATAATAATTTTGACCTCCAGAGGGACCACAAGCTAAAAAGGGCGATTTTGCGGACAATCAGGGGCCATAATTCGGGAAGTTACGATCCGGTGGGCGCAAATATCGAAAGGAACCAAGATCTTGGGGTTATAAACATGCATGTCAAGTTTCATCACAATCGGTTCAAAATTGTGACCTCTATAGGGTCCACAACCTTGAAATAACATATTTTCACACTATTCGCGTACAAAAGGCCATTTTGTATGTCAGTTTTGGTCCGATTTTCACGAAATTCGAACTCAACCTTTATTACTATGTAACGGTGATATAATAAAACGGTTTTTTAAATCGGATAATAATTTGGACCTCCAGATGGACCACAAGCTAAAAAGGGCGATTTTTCGGACAATCAGGGGCCATAATTCAGGAAGTTACGATCCGATGGGCGCAAATATCGAAAGGAACCAAGATCTTGCGGTTATAAACATGCATGTCAAGTTTCATCACAATCGGTTAAAAATTGTGACCTCTATAGGGTCCACAAGCTAAAAACATGATATTTCGTACAATCAGGGGCCATAATCCATGAAGTTTCCATCCGATACATGCCAATATCGAAAGCAGCCGAGAGCTTATGGGGATAAACCTATATTTCAAGTTTCGTCAAAATCTGATAAAAATTGTGACCTGTAGAGTGTCCACAAACAAATTGAGGACGGACGGACGGACGGACGGGGGCGACGACATAATACGTCCACATGAAAATGTGGGCGTATAAAAACGTGATTTTGCGTACAATCAGGGGCCATAACCCATGAAGTTACAGTCCGATACATGCCAATATCGAAAGGAACCGAGATCTTAGGGTGATAAACCTATATTTTAAGTTTCATTAAAATCGGATAAAAATTGTGACCTGTACACTGTTCACAAACAATTGTGGACGGACGGACGAACAGGGGCGACGACAATATACGTCCACATGAAAATGTGGGCGTATAAAAACATGATTTTTTGTACAATCAGGGGCCATAACCCATGAAGTTACAGTCCGATACATGGCAATATCGAAAGGAACCGAGATCTTAGGGTGATAAACCTATGTTTTAAGTTTCATTGTAGCCCAAAATGGAAATTTCTTGGATTCTGATTGGTCGAAAAGTGGCGTCGAATGAGTATAACAGTCCTCTAAATTTCCTGGGCGACTCACTGCGAATGAATATTTTGTGGGTGCTAGACTCTTGTTTGCAGTGGCCAAAACTTCTACACCTCAAAACTTTATTCCAGGAAATCTTCATGATTCTTTTTTTGTATGTCATTAACAATGAAATTCAACCATTGGCTTATTGAAACACACACCTGAAACACACAAAAAAATAAAGTTAGTGAGTGTATTATAAAGATAATAGGAAGATTTCATTTCAAGGCTGGTCTGAGTCTGACTCTAACGGTTGCTATGGTCATTCTGTCATAATCAGACTGGTCAAAATCGAAGATTTTCAACAAGTGAATAAAAATAATACTATTTATTGAACTCCGTTGGGACCCTAAATAACTGATGGTGATATAATTTAAAAGTCGGGTTGATTGATACTGATATGAATAGGACAGAGACTAATTTTCATACAGGGTTTTGTTGCGGAGAAAAACATCACACCGTCGAAATGACAACGTGGTACAGTTTTCAAACAAGCATAGCAACCGCATGTGTACGCTACACAGCATGTATATACACGGTCGCCCGAGTGTATGGACATTTATCAAACGTGATATGCAATTTACTTCGACTCTAGTTACCGCTGAAGTTCAAAATTATTTAAAAAGTACATAAAATACACTTACGATTTCTGTTTCCGATCTTCAAAATTATCGCAGAGTGACCTCCCTTTCCAAACAGACACAAATTACCAGTCGCTCAGTGAACCAAATAGAACGGAAGAGCGTGTTATCTTATTACGTCACGGATATTTTCATTACGTCAAAATTGTTTTATTTGGTTTTTACGTCACATTAACCAGAAAACGACTGTCAGCAATCGCGAAAGAAAGAATCCCATTAAAAATGTTAAATATTTTGGGCTACAATATCGATAAACACCTCCTGTTTAGAATTTATCGGACTGTTATTGTCCATTTGATACCGCTTAAATTTTTCATTAGAGGCGCTCGATCGCTGCGCGATCTCGGCCTCTAATGATTTAAGCGGTATCAAATGGACAATAACAGTCCTCTAAATTCTAAACAGGAGGTATTTATCTCCTAATTAAATCGGATAAAGATTGTGACCTGTAGACTGTTCACAAACAATTGTGGACGGACGGACAGGGGAGATGACAATATACGTCTGATGGGCTCAAATATCAAAAGGAACCAAGATCTTTGGGTTATAAACATACATGTCAAGTTTCATCAAAATCGGTTCAAAATTGTGACCTCTATAAGGTCCACAACCTTGATATAACATATTTTCACACTATTTGCGTACAAACGGCGGCCATGTTGTCCGTCAATTTTGGTCCGATTTTCACGAAATTCGAACTCAACCTTCATAACCATGGAATGGTGATATAATCAAACGGTTTTTTGAATCGGATAACAATTTTGACCTCCAGAGGAACCACAAGCTAAAAAGGGCGATTTTTTGGACAATCAGGGGCCATAATTCAGGAAGTTACGATCCGATGGGCGCAAATATCGACAGGAACCAAGATCTTTGGGTTATAAACATACATGTCAATTTTAATCAAAATCGGTTCAAAATTGTGACCTCTATAAGGTCCACAACCTTGATATAACATATTTTCACACAATTCGCGTACAAACGGCGGCCATTTTGTCCGTCAATTGTGGTCCAATTTTCACGAAATTCTAATTCAACCTTCATAACCATGGAATGGTGATATAATCAAACGGTTTTTTGAATCGGATAACAATTTTGACCTCCAGAGGGACCACAAGCTAAAAAGGACGATTTTTCGGACAATCAGGGGCCATAATTCAGGAAGTTACGATCCGATGGGCGCAAATATCGAAAGGAACCAAGATCTTTGGGTTATAAACATGCATTTAAAGTTTCATCCAAATCGGTTCAAAATTGTGACCTCTACACTGTTCACAAGCTAAAAAACGTGATTTTTCGTACAATCAGGGGCCATAACCCATGAAGTTGCGGTCCGATACATGCCAATATCGAAAGGAACCGAGATCTTAGGGTGATAAACCTATATTTTAAGTTTCATTGAAATCGGATAAAAATTGTGACCTGTAGACTGTTCACAAACAATTGTGGACGGACGTCCGGACGGACGGACGTACGGACGAACAGGGGCGACGACAATATACGTCCACATGAAAATGTGGGCGTATAAAAACTGCTGAAGATGGAATTACTGTCTCAATTTTAGACAAAAATGCCTTCGTTCCCATTTCACGAATTCTGACCCCCAATGACGTGTTCTTATAAATCAACGTTTTATGAAACCTCTGGTAATTTACAAACTAGATAATTTCGGGACTAACATATGGTTTCATTCTATTTCAATAATTTGCTTGTGTGTAGGGGACAGTAGGGGTCTTTCGCCGTGGGAGGTACCCGGAGAAAACCCACAAGGTTGGACAGGCGACCTTACTCTTTGCCACGTGCAACCGGAGATTCGAAACCACGCCAGTTGACTCAATGACAGGCTTTATGATACAGCGTATTTCTCTCTCTCTCTCTCCCTAGTGTTTCGATATTGGCATGTTTCAGATCGTAACTTCATGGATTATGGCTCCTGATTGTACGAAAAATCATATTTTTAGCTTGTAGACCCAATAGAGGTCACAATTTTGAACCAATTTTGATTAAACTTGACATGTATGTTTATAATCCTAGAGAGAGAGAGAGAAATGGGGTTTAATGTCCACTCGACACAACTAGGTCATTTCGGGACTAACATATGGTTTTTAATTTTATTTCAATAATTCGCTTGCGCGTAGGGGTCTTTAGCAGTGGGAGGAAACCGGAGTGCCCGGAGGAAACCCACGGGGTTGAGAAGGCGCCCCTATCTCCATGCCACATACGCTCACACCAGGGCTCGAAACCACAGCCGCAAGCCAGAGATGACCGGCCACCTAGAGGTCGAAGCGCGGCACTCTAGACCACTAGGCCATCCCAACCCCTTTATAATCCTAATTCTAATTCTTTATTTCTTTAAGTCTACTGGCATTGAACATACTATGCCCTATTTTGTTTGTATAGATGCCCGTAAATGTCGATTTTTCACTATTTTTCATATTCACTTCAAAATGGCGACCTTCAGTTGACCTAAATCAAAATTCTGCTCCGAACGTTTTTTAGGCCTTCCTTCAAAGATTCAGAAAATAAAACTCCCATGTCTGTAAGTAAAATATCAAAAAAGCCTGTTAGATTTCTCACATTTCAAGATGGCGGCACTTCCGATTCGATCGACAAACCAAGTCATTTTGGGACTAACATATGGTTTCAATTTTATTTCAATAATTTGCTTGCGCGTAGGGGTCTTTAGCAGTGGGAGGAAACCGGAGTGCCCGGAGGAAACCCACGAGGTGGAGAAGGCGCCCCTATCTCCATGCCACATACGTTCACACCAGGGATCGAAACCATTGCCGCAAGCCAGAGGTGACCGGCAAGCTAGCGGTTGAAGCGTGGCACTCTAGATCACTAGGCCATCCCAACCCTCCGAAACACTGATGACCGGGTATCGTCCAGATTTTACGAAAAAAAGGAAAAAAACTACCCTTACCGTCAAGAATCTAATACTCTTATCCAGTCAATAGATTGCCGTCTAGAATGTGTTAAATGCTGTCAAGATTCATCAACGATAGGTTGCCAGGCAACGAAACATAGCCCACAGCAGCTAAATCGTCCGGGCAGTCAACAAGAGTTGTCACATATTTTTACTTTTTTCAGAAATGAAACATTTATAATACTCTAAAATCTGATTAAGAGTAACAACTCATTCACAAATAATCAGAAAATCATTAGAATTTGTTTGGTTCTATTTAGTTCTGCCCCATACTAAAGTTTAGTACCGGTATACGAAACTATACTTGTTCATCTCAAGACTTTAAACCCTGTGTATCAATATGAAGTCAATCGGATGATAAGTTTGTCCTCCAGAGCGTCACAAGATTTTTCAAAGTGATCAAGGGAGATAATTTTGGCAGTAATTATTGGAAATCGCTGAAAATCAATAAGCGTCTTCGTCTCACTACCTTAAACACTGTGTATAAATTAGAAGTCAATGGGATATTAACTTTGGCCTCCAGAGCATCCACAAGATTTTTTGAAGTGATCAAGGGCCATAACTCTGGCAGTAATTATCGTAAATCGCTGAAAATCAATAGGCTAAAACTAATTTCTTCGTCTCATGACCTTAAACACTGTGTATAAATTTAAACGTAATCGGATATAAACTTTGGCCTCTAGAGCGTCCACAAGATTTTTTGAAGTGATCAAGGGATATAACTCTGGCAGTAATTATTGGATTTTGCTGAAAATCAATAGGCTTCTTCGTCTCATGACCTTTAATAATGTGTATAAATTTTAAGTCAATCGGATATTAACTTAAGCCACTAGAGCGTTCACACGATTTTTCGAAGTCATCAAGTGTCATAACTCTGGCAGTAATTATCAATAGGCTTCTTCGTCTCATGACCTTAAATAATGTGTATAAATTTTAAGTCAATCGGATATTAACTTAAGCCACTAGAGCGTTCACACGATTTTTCAAAGTGATCAAGTGTCATAACTCTGGCAGTAATTATCAATAGGCTTCTTCGTCTCATGACCTAAAACACTGTGTGTAAATTTAATGTCAATCAGATATTAACTTTAGCCTCTAGAGCGTTCACAAGAAATTGTGGACGACGGACGGATGCGACGGCAATATATGACCACATTTCCATGTGGGCGTATAAAAACCGCCAAGTTTTTGTGCTACCATATAGTTTTGACCTCGATCGTCTAGTTTACGACCGTTCAGTTTCTCGGGATGTTTTTAGAAATGAACACTACCATTTAGATTTGAAAGGGGTTTAGTTTTTAGACACGGCATTTATTTTCCGAGACGTTGTCGAGAAATGAACCGAGTGTTTGATAACACAAGGCGTTAATATTTTACGCCAAATTACCACTTTACCTAGAGCGGTCTATGTGGTCTATAGAAAAAAGATTTTGAAAATATTCACTGATTCAACTTGGTCATCGTTTTATTATTCCTGTTATTCATATTTAATCAAGAGGAAATTTTATAAAAATGGCTGAAGTATTACTACGTGCACCAAACAACGATAATTTTTCATTGGTTAGGACCATCTAACCGTTGGTAAATTTACAGTAGCTATTGGCTAACAGCATGCATAAACAACCATATTTGCATATTGCATAGGCCTACATACTATTTATAGTATAGTGTTCTGTGTAGGATAGCATGCAGCGCTAAAAAAGACAATAACTTCATACATACTCTGCTGTAATTAATATATAACATCCGTTTGGTCGTAAAATGCGTAATAAACTTGACTAAAATAAAATTCTAGTTCGGACCAAGAGCATGGATCACTCATCCACTTGTTTTCCTCAATTGCATACGGCCAATTACGGGTCTGGTAATAAACTTGTCGTATCTTTCTTATAATATATGATACTATATCAATGTCTTTGTAAATATCGATTTCTGGCATCGGTCGGTAAACCTTACACGTACAAAAATGGCGTTCGATTCCATTTTATGTATGAAGCTTACTGTACGACGGTATTTTCACACAAAAAAACACACAATGACCTATGATGGGTTTCAGTCTACGAATAAGGCCACCGTCGCTTGGAATATACAGTCATAAATGCTCGTCATTACAATTTAGATTATATTCTTTGAATGACTGCCTGCTATATAAAGCACAAATTCCAGCCACCTGTTTCGGTTTGGTCTGAAACCATAACACCCACAGACGTCAAATTACACGACCGTCTGTCGTTACATTCTTTGAATTGCTGCTACCTTTTATTTAAAATAGCATCATGCAAGAGCAAAATCTGCTTATTACAGGTCTTTCTTTAGGCCTGAAATGTTATCTAAATAATCAATTAGACATTAATTAACATATCCAGACCATAATAGACTCTTGATGTCAAGGCTAGCCTTCGATGTTGGCGGATGAAATTCCTATATGCCGCTTAATGGCCATTGATAATTAAATCAATCAACTGGATAATCGAGACTATGCTGTTTATATTAATGATTTGAGTAATGATGACCGAGGCTATGTGAATATTTCACTTGCTTTGTTCTCGGCTAATAGTGGATCAATTTGACTGAAATTTTCAGCAAATTACCTTTACACTATCTAGTTTTTAACTACTATAGTGAGAACTGCCATCTCCTTATCTTATCTCCCATAATGTAACTTTAATTAATCCCATAATCCAGACACATGGTATGATAAATAAAATGATCTGCACCTGTAATCTTTGATTTCTGGTATACGTATGCTATAGTTTTATCATTGTGCACTTAACATGGATTAAACTAAATCAGTGTGGACCACCGCTAATGTAAGACGATTTTTCATGAATATAATTATTTTTGACTCTACGCAAAACACGATATGTTGGTACTTGAGACTGTCGACTTGAAAATAATTGCAGCTAATAATATTATAAATAGTATGCATGAAATATGCAAATAAGGTTGTTTATGCGTGCTGTTAGCCAAAAGCTACTGTAAATTTTCCCGCTTTATACGGCTCTAACCCATGGGCTCTAACCAATGAAAAATTATCGTTGTTTGGTGCGCGCATGGAGTAATACTTCAGCCATTTTTTTTTTATAAAATTCCCTCTTGATGGAATATGAATAACAGCAAGAATAAAATGATGACCAAGTTGAATCAGTGAATATTTTCAAAATCTTTTTTCTATAAATTGTAACCACATAGAAGGCTGTTGGTAAAGTGGTAATTTGGCGTAAAATCTGAATGCCTTGTGTTATCAAACACTCGGTTCATTTCTCAACTACGTCCGAGGAAATAAATGCCGTGTCTAACGGACGGACAGGGGCGACGTCATAAAACGTCTACATAGGTGGATAAAAATATATATAATTTTTGAAATAACAGGACCTTTGGAATTTTTTACAATTTAAATTTATCAGCAAAGATAGGCTGGCACTGCCAGGCAGGATACGCCCACATTTTCGAGAGATGGATAGAGAACAAGCAATACCGAAAGTGATTTTTCCTACATCATTAAGTTAGAATATGATATGTGCAAATATCGAAATGAATTAAGATCTTTGGGTTATAAAGGTGCATTTCAGTAGGCTTCAAATTCGACTGGGAATAATGTTGCTAAGTGGGTAAGATGCTGGCTCGGCAGCCTTGAGGTTGGGTGTTTGATCCCTGCATTGGGTGACAAAGTTCATCTAGATTTTCTGGCATGGTTTCCCCTTGTTAGTGATGAAGGATGGATGGCCTGACAAGACAGCTGTCAATTTTGGTTCAATTTTCACGAAATTCGACCTCAACCTTCATTACGATGTAACAGTGATATAATCAAACTGTTTTTTGAATGGGATAATAATTCTGACCGCAGAGGGACCACAAGCTAAAAAAAAAGGTCATTTTTCGGACAATCAGGGGCCATAATTCAGGAAGTTACGATCCAATGGGCGCAAATATCGAAAGGAACCAAGATCTTTGGGTTATAAACATGCATGTCAAGTTTCATCAAAATCGGTTCAAAATTGTGACCTCTATAGGGTCCACAACCTTGAAATAACATATTTTCACACTATTCGCGTACAAACAGCGGCCATTTTGTCTGTCAATTTTGGTCCGATTTTGACGAAATTCGAACTCAACCTTCATTACCATGTAACGCTGATATAATCGAACGGTTTTTTAAATCGGATAATAATTTTGACCTCCAGACGGACCACAAGCTAAAAAGGGCGATTTTTCGGACAATCAGGGGCCATAATTCAGGAAGTTACGATCCGATGGGCGCAAATATCGATAGGAACCAAGATCTTGGGGTTATAAACATGCATGTCAAGTTTCATCAAAATCGGTTCAAAATTGTGACCTCTATAGGGTCCACAAGCTAAAAACATGATTTTTCGTACAATCAGGGGCCATAATCCATGAAGTTTCTATCCGATACATGCCAGTATCGAAAGCAGCCGAGATCTTATGGGGATAAACCTATATTTCAAGTTTCGTCAAAATCGGATAAGAATTGTGACCTGTAGAGAGTCCACAAACAAATTGTGGACGAACGGACAGACGGACGGACGGACAGGGGCGACCGGACGGACAGGGGCGACGACATAATACGTCCACATGAAAATGTGGGCGTATAAAAATGTAAACTATTATCTGTTGGGCTTTTTTTGGATTTAGGCATAGAATTTTGAGCCTAAAACATACACACCTTCCATTGGATCTGCACTTGATCGAGCATCTGTAAATCTTTGTTGGAGCTTTGTCATTGTTGGCATATGATTATGTAATTTAATTGCATTCTTTCGTGCTTTGACAACAACTGGGAACATAACTGTTCTAAGCATAACAGTAACTAAAATTAAAAAAAGCTCAAGAGGGTTTATTAGTCCATCATTCTATCAGAAAATCAATATCTCCTGTAGTTACAATTTCCAAGCAATTAATAGAGGTTGTCTCTACATAGGAAGAATACAGGGGAAGAACGATCTAAGTCACATTTTTGTCTTTTTACATAAAACACAAAACAGACTTTTGGACGAGAATGTTTGATGCGAACAAGTGGATTCAATTACAACCTCAAAATAATGCTGAAAACGAACCATAATTACCAGTACAACTAACTTCAACTTTTCAGACAATTTAAGGCTAAATAAAGGATACGATGGACTTGTATTTGTCCGGGAGGCCATTTCAGAAGGGCCTTGATGTGACCTCGGTCGTTTTTACCTGAAATTGATTATTCCACAAAAAACTTATACAGTTTGCTACCAGATGGTGCTATTAACTGGGGTTCGTTGAAAAAGTGACTTACTAGATCGTTCTTCCCCTGGACTCTTCATATTTTTAATTTAGATTTTAATAGCATACTGAACTGGTTTTGACCCATGACCATCTGAAAAATAGGTTGCCAGGCAACGAAACATACGCCCACACAGCAGCTAAATCGTCCGGGCAGTCAACAAGAGTTGTCGCATATTAAGTAATTATCAGAAAATCATTAGAATTTGTTTGGTTTTTATAAAGTTCTGCCCCATGCTAACGTTAAGTATACGAAACATTTAATATTATGGATTTAGCTGTTCAATTATCGATTTTCAAGAAAATCACACTCAACCATTATTTATGTGTAACGGGGGTATAGTCAAACGTTTTTTTAATTCGGAATAACCTTGATATATCATATTTTTACACTATTTGCGTATTAGCAGCAGACATTTTGTCCGGAAGTTTTTGTCCGATTTTTACGAAATTCGACCTCGACCTTCATTACAGTGAAACGGTGATACAATCAAACGTTTTTTAAAATTGGAAAATGGTTGCAACCTCCAGAGGGTCCACAAGATAAAAAGGCGATTTTTAGTTTTAGTGCAATCAGGGGCCATAATTCATAAAGTTACAATTCGATATGCGCAAATATCAAAAGGAACCAAGATCTTTGGATGATAAACATGCATTTAAAGTTTCATCAAAATCAGATTAAAATTGTGACCTCTACAGGGTCTACAACCTTGATCCATATTCTTATTATAGTATTCGCGTACAAGCCGCGGCTATTTTGTCCATCACTTTTGGTCTAATTTCCACGAAATTCAAACTCACCCTTCATTACAGTGAAATAGTGATATAATCAAACGTTATTTTAAATCCGTTAATAATTGTGACCTCCAAAGGAACCACAAGCTAAAACATAACGCTAACGCTACAATATACGTCCACATTCCTGCTTTGATTGATATGGTACTTTGTCAAGAAGGCTAGGCGTTTGGTTTGTTTAGCGTTGAGGGTCGTGCCTCAACATCAATAGTTGCCGTCCTTAGAGTATAAGGAATAAGTATACCAAGATAATCCATTCAGAATTGTGCCTTCCTAACTCTAAAGGCAAAAAGTGGGCGTGGCCCTGCCCCTGGGGGTCGTGACATTCATCAAAATCAATAGTGGACATAAGCCAAGTACCAAGCTGCTTCATTCAGAATTGCGGCCTGTAAACGACAAACACAAACATTGGGCGTATCTTGCCTGTGGGAGTCGGGACATGCAGTTGACGTGCTTAGGCTATAAGGAATACATATCCCAAGGAATAGGTATGTAAAGTTTTAAAAGGATCTGTTAAGAATTGCATCCTGTAGGCGAACACAAGACACAAAAGCATTGGGCGTGGCTCTGTCCCAGGGGGTCCGGCATGCACCAAAAATAATAGTGGTCAGCCTTAGGGTATAAGGAATAAGTATAAAAAAAGTTTTCAAGACGATCGATTAAGAATTGTGGTCTGTAGGTGACACACAGACAGATAAAAAGAAAATGGGCGTTTCACTGTCCCTGGGGGTCGGGCATGCACCAAAAACAATAGGGATCTTCCTTAAGATACCAAGAATAAGTATTCAAAGTTTCAAGATGATACATTAAGAAATGCAGCCTGTAGACAAACAAATACCGTGTTGCTGTCCCACGGGGGTCGGGCATGCACCCAAAACAAAAGGGATCATCCTTAGGGTATAAGGAATAAGTATTTTACGTTTCAAGATGACCGATTAAGAATTGTGGCCTTTAGGCGACACACAAAAAGAAAATGGGCGTGGCTCTGCCCCTGGGGGTTGAGCATGCACCACAAATGATAGGAATGTTCCTTAGGGTACAAAGAATAAGCATTCAAAGTTTCAAGATGATACGTTAAGAAATGTGGCTTGTAGACGACAAAGAAATAAATACAAGGAAAATGGGCGTGGCTCTGCCCCTGGGGGTTGGGCATGCACCCCAAACGATAGGGATCATCCTTAGAGTATTAAGAGTAAGTATACAAAGTTTGAAGAAAATCCAGTAAGAATTGCGCCCTGCAGGCGACACAAAGACACACGAAAAGAAAATGGGCGTGGCTCTGCCCCTGGGGGTTGGGCATGCACCCCAAACGATAGGGATGTTCCTTAGGGTACAAAGAATGTGTATACAAAGTTTCAAGATTATAAGTTAAGAAATGTGGCCTGTAGACGACAAACAAACAAATACTAGAAATGGGCGTGGCTTTGCCCCTGGGGGTCGGGCATGCACCAAAAACAATAGGGATCTTCCTTGGGGTATACAGTCGTTGTTTTTTGTATTTTAGAGGAGAGCCGAAAAAAGCTCCCCTTAATGAAGAAATTGAAAAAATCGCTCTCCTAAAAAAGCTCTCCCAGTTTCGATAAGAAGAGTGATTTAGACGTTAAGGAGAGTGATCTGATATTAAGAAGAGTGATTAGTTTTCTGTATATGGAAAATGGCTCTGAAGATCAATAACTTGGTGCAAGGGGTCATTCCTGGTTACATAATTGATAATATACATCGTCTGCTAAATAATAGCATTCTTTCATAGTCGTACGGTCAAGTAAAACTACTGCTATCGTTTATATAACTACTTACGGTATTCCAATAGAAATACTTGCCGAAATTTCTAAATATATTTAGCTTGTATAATTATTTTTAAAAAACATAACCCCCCATTCAAAATATAATCACAAACGCTTGAAAATTCCATCAAAATATAATCTATTTCTTCCAAAATTACTCGCATTGGAAATTTTTACGTGCCATCTCTCGTAATTTCTCACGTCTCGAGAGCGTTCTACTTTTCATTTCAGTTAAATTAACCAATGGCGCATTGGCGCCATCTATTTTTAGCAACATATTCATCGGAATTTTATTACCATGTGCGATCACATACTAATCGAATAGACCAGATAATTTAATTTCACAATGACAGCATGGCGGAGATCGAATACATGTCCATGATTTACAAATATGGAGAGCGATTTTCAATTTTAAGGCGAGGGAGAAAAACCTCCCCTCGGCCGACATTCAGGTGCGCGGCAGGCGCTCGAGAGCGATCGCGCGCCTCAAAAAACAATGACTGGGTATAAGGAATAAGTATACCAAGTTTGAAGAAAATCCAGTAAGAATTGCGCCCAGTAGGCGACACAAAGACACACGAAAAGAAAATGGGTGTGGCTCTCCCCATGGGGGATGGGCATGCACCCCAAACGATAGGGATGTTCCTTAGGGTACAAAGAATGTGTATGCAAAGTTTCAAGATTATAAGTTAAGAAATGTGGCCTGTAGACGACAAACAAATACTAGAAATGGGCGTGGCTCTGCCCCTGGGGGTCGGGCATGCGCCAAAAACAATAGGGATCTTCCTTGGGGTATAAGGAATAAGTATACCAAGTTTGAAGAAAATCCATGAAGAATTGCGCCCTGTAGGCAAACCACAGACACACACACACACACATACATACATACACACACAGACAGGGGCGACGGCATAATACGTTCACATTATGAATGTGGACGTATAAAAATGCCGATTTTCGTACAATCAGGGGCCATTATTCAGGAAGTTACGATCAGATATGTGCAAATATGCCATAGAGCCAAGATCTTTAGGTTATAAACATTTATTTCAAATTTCATCAAAATCGGTTCAAAATTGTGACCTCTATATAGGGTCCACAACCTTGATATAACATATTTTCATACTATTCGCGTACAAACGGAGGCCATTTTGTTTGTCAATTTTGGTCCGATTTTCACGAAAATTCGATTACAGCCTCCATAACCATGTAACGGTGATATAATCAAACGGTTTTTTGAATCGGATAACAATTTTGACCTCCAGAGGGACCACAAGCTAAAAAGGGCGATTTTTCGGGCAATCAGGGGCCACAATTCAGGAAGTTACGATTCGATGGCCGCAAATATAGAAAGGAACCAAGATCTTTGGGTTATAAACATACATGTCAAGTTTCATCACAATTGGTTGAAAATTGTGACCTCTATAGGGTCCACAACCTTGATATAACATATTTTCACACTATTCGCGTACAAACGGCGGCCATTTTGTTTTGTCAATTTTGGTCCGATTTTTACGAAATTCGAACTCAAACTTCATTACCATGTAACGGTGATATAATCAAACGCTTTTTTTAAATCGGATAATAATTTTGACCTCCAGAGGCACCACATGCTAAAAAGGGAAATTTTTCAAACAATCAGGGGCCATAATTCAGGAAGTTACGATCTGATGGGCGCAAATATCGAAAGGAACGAAGATCTTGGGGTTATAAACATGCATGTCAAGTTTCGTCAAAATCGGTTCAAAATTGTGACCTCTATAGGGTCGACAAGCTAAAAACATGATATTTCGTACAATCAGGGGCCATAATCCATGAAGTTTTGATTCGATACATGCCAATATCGAAAGTAGCCAAGATCTTATGGGGATAAACCTATATTTCAAGTTTCGTCAAAATCGGATAAGAATTGTGACCTGTAGAGAGTCCACAAACAAATTGTGGACGAACGGACGGACAGGAGCAACGGCATAATACGTCCACATGAAAATGTGGTTAAAATATATAAAACTGCCATTTAAAACCATCATACATGTCCACTATCCTGACTAGTTTCGTCAAATAAATTTTAACTTTTTCAAAGGAACAGTTCAACAGAAACAGGAAACAAATTTGAATAATGATGTCATATGTTGATGACATCACTAAGTTGTAATGGTTGCCCTGTCGTTGGTAACATGTAAGTTCTTCATTTTCTAGAAAGGTGATCTATCACATGAAAATATGATGATACTAAGGTGCCTATACACAAGTTGAAAATCCACAAATATTTACAGTAGGCATCCTCAAACCAATCTTCCAACGAATTTCTGATGGGATCACAATTACTAGGTAACTGGATACATAAACAGCATAAGTGTAGTTCTTCATTTTCTAGAAAGGTGATCTATCACATATAGGCACCTTAGTATCATCATATTTTCATGTGATAGATCACCTTTCTAGAAAATGAAGAACTTACATGTTACCAACGACAGGGCAACCATTACAACTTAGTGATGTCATCAACATATGACATCATTATTCAAATTTGTTTCCTGTTTCTGCAATCTGAACATCTGAGACACGCTACCTGCGGAGAAGTAATAAAAAGCCAGCTACGTCATAAATTTCGTCACGTGAGTTACGTTTGCTGTTTCTGTTGAACTGTTCCTTTGAAAAAGTTAAAATTTATTTGACGAAACTAGTCAGGATAGTGGACATGTATGATGGTTTTAAATGGCAGTTTTATATATTTTAACCACTACACTTATGCTGTTTATGTATCCAGTTACCTAGTAATTGTGAACCCATCAGAAATTCGTTGGAAGATTGGTTTGAGGATGCCTACTGTAAATATTTGTGGATTTTCAACTTGTGTATAGGCACCTTAGTATCATCATATTTTCATGTGATAGATCACCTTTCTAGAAAATGAAGAACTTACATGTTACCAACGACAGGGCAACCATTACAACTTAGTGATGTCATCAACATATGACATCATTATTCAAATTTGTTTCCTGTTTCTGTTGAACTGTTCCTTTGAAAAAGTTAAAATTTATTTGACGAAACTAGTCAGGATAGTGGACATGTATGATGGTTTTAAATGGCAGTTTTATATATTTTAACCACTACACTTATGCTGTTTATGTATCCAGTTACCTAGTAATTGTGATCCCATCAGAAATTCGTTGGAAGATTGGTTTGAGGATGCCTACTGTAAATATTTGTGGATTTTCAACTTGTGTATAGGCACCTTAGTATCATCATATTTTCATGTGATAGATCACCTTTCTAGAAAATGAAGAACTTACATGTTACCAACGACAGGGCAACCATTACAACTTAGTGATGTCATCAACATATGACATCATTAATATTCAAATTTGTTTCCTGTTTCTGTTGAACTGTTCCTTTGAAAAAGTTAAAATTTATTTGACGAAACTAGTCAGGATAGTGGACATGTATGATGGTTTTAAATGGCAGTTTTATATATTTTAACCACTACACTTATGCTGTTTATGTATCCAGTTACCTAGTAATTGTGATCCCATCAGAAATTCGTTGGAAGATTGGTTTGAGGATGCCTACTGTAAATATTTGTGGATTTTCAACATGAAAATGTGGGCGTATAACAATCTCATATGTTACAAAGCAACAAAACATACAACCAACAGTAGCTACAGTCTGGGCAATGGTAAAACATAAAGTGTAGTTGTCTCTTTCGAACAAACTATTTAATTATGGTTACAAATCTAAAGTAATGATTTGTCATTTGCATTTGACACTAAACCATCCAATTCTTTAAGGCTTAATCCACACTAATGTGTACTCAGGCTGATTATTTAACATTAAATTAAGAAAACAATCAAAATACAAACGTTACATAAACTTCCAGTCTGGATTCAATAGGATTAAAGAAAAGCTTATCATTTTTGTTCGCTCACAATAAAATGGTGACAGGTTTATTACATAGCGAACAGCATAGATCCATGAAATTTCAATTCAACGCAATTTTATGTAAATACTGTGGACTCTGTCACATCCGATCTCTGATAAATCGGGATCTCTGTGACATCCGACATGATTTTAATGTCCCGATTTATTTCCTTATTACTTCAGCCAAAAAATCGCTGGTAAATCCGGACTCTGTATGTATAAATTTAAAGTCAATCGAATATTAACTTTGGCATCTACAGCGACAACAAGAGTAACTAGACGTGCATGCAGGAATGACGGGTTTCACTGGTGCCACGTTACCCTTAAACATGTCACTTCCGGTGAAAAGTTACCCTTGAACATATGTCGCTTCTGGTACCAACGAAACCACTAAACAGGTTTCCAAATTAACATTGCACACAAATAAAATGGACGCAGAATCAACCAAATCCAGCAATATCAATTCATTTTATACATTTGTTACTTGTAAATGATCTTGACAAAATTAAATTACTCACGGTGTTAATGAAAATGTTCAATTAGTCTTATGAAATCAGAAATGGCATATGATATCATAAAGTGAAAATTTTATGTAAATCGAATAATATTTGCCACTTTTAAAGACCAAAAAACTTGAAAAGTGACTTGTAGAAAATCGGCTATTTCTCGGCAACCGTACAAGTTAGAAACCATTTTGTGGTATCTGTATGATCGTATGGCTTCATTCTATTTGTTGATTGACATCAAATACCATAATTTGAAAAAGACTCATTTGAATAAAATATCTCTTTTGAAGGCTAAAAATACAGTTTTTGCCAAAATGACGTTACTTCCGGTGATAATGAAAATCTTACATTACTTGTATGAAATCCCAAATGGCATTAGGTATAACATGGTGTAACGTTTATGAAAATCGAATAATAATTGACACTTTTATGGCCCCAAATCCTTCAAAAGTGACCTGTAGAAAACTGTCTATTTCTCGGCAACCGAACAAGTTAGAAACAATTTTATGATATATATATGACCATATGAGTTGTGTTTATATGTGAATTTAAACTAAAAGTTAAAATTATTAATACATATTAAGTAATTCTTGGTTGAATAAATCATTGATTTAAAAAGTTTAAAATGCAGTTTTTGACAAAATGACGTCACTTCCGGTGTCAATTTTAAATTGTAACCAACTTGATATGACGCTACATGCTTTTTGAATCAAATGATGTCACTTTTATAAAAATCCAATAATAATTGACTTTATTACACGCAAAATAAAGAAAACAGTGACTTATGCAGAACTGTCCATAAGCAACTGCTTATATTACAAACTAATTTTCACATACATTCTCTTCGTATTGATTATAGCTACAAGTCTATAAGAGTTATGTAAAAATATTTTAAAATCTGAAAAGCCTGAATGGGTTGTAAATAGGTCAATTTTATGCCTTTTTTCACCTCTTAATCCAATTTGCTAGAAAATGAAATAGAAATTAAAAAAACTGCTTCCGCCATTTTTTGCGCCTTGAAAGGACACACTCTTTGAGTCATATAATATTTCAAAAAAATAATATTTGTTTTCGAAGAAGGAAAATAACTGTCAAAATTGTAGTTTTTGGTAAAATTATGCCACTTCCGGTGCCGACAGATAACACTATCGGTAACAAAAAAAATGACAATTGAGACAAAGAAGCATATGAACTTCGTTTTATACAAATCGAACAATAAAAAAATAATCTAGGACTGAAAAACTGAATTAGCCAATGGCAGCCAAGGAAAATTACTAAGACAAAAAAATTTAGCATTTTTGCGCAAGACAGATGACTCTTTAATTCTGTGTACAATACGACTAAAAAATATTCATAAATAAAAAATTTTTTTGTAAAATTTTAAATTTTCAAAATTTGGCGCCTAATATCTTCGAAGATTTACCGAAAATCAAAAATCGAAAGTAGCGTGGCTATGTGCCCTGTCTCCGGCTATGCCAAAATGTATCGAAAGTTAAAATCCCATGATTATTGTTAAAATTACTGCAATATTTTTAAAAACGATAACTTCGGGGATTTCGGACATTTCGCATAGTCGCAGAACGTTCAAAATAGCTTTATCCTCTAAGTCACACCCACTTTCCCAGTCAAACCGAAGAAATCGTAACGATGCGACGAGTAGTTGCTGAGATCTATTCAAATTGGAATCTGAATAATAATAATAATAATAAGAATAACTAGATCTGCTACTGTCCCATGCAGATATGAAAGCTTTCATATTCACAGTCACTTCCTGTCGCATGTCATGGGTCATATAAATAATCCGAACAAGAAAAAATAAATCATTAAAATCGGTCACAATCTAGCGAAATTAATGTGATTTTTCACTCGTAAACAACTTTGTCGCTACGAAAAACATCAAAGGCGAAATTTGAATTTTTGAAATATTCAAATACCAAAAATTCGACCCGTATCCCGGCTATCCTGAAATGTATTAAATTTTAGACATAGGAGACGCATTGAACATACTATGCCCTATTGTGTTTGTTTACAAGTCCGTAAATGTCGGGGGGGGGGGGGGATGGCCTAGTGGTCTAGAGTGCCGCGCTTCGACCTCTAGCTGGCCGGTCACCTCTGGCTTGCGGCTGTGGTTTCGAGCCCTGGTGTGAGCGTATGTGGCATGGAGATAGGGGCGCCTTCTCAACCTCGTGGGTTTCCTCCGGGGCACTCGGGTTTCCTCCGGGGCACTCGGGTTTCCTCCCACTGCTAAAGACCCCTACACGCAGGCGAATTATTGAAATAAAATTAAAAACCATGTGTTAGTCCGGAAATGACCTAGTTGTGTCGAGTGGACGTTAAACCCCATTTCTCTACCTCTCTCTCTCCGTAAATGTCGATTTTTCACTATGTTTCATATTCACTTCAAAATGGCGACCATCAGCTGACCTAAATCAAAATTCTGCTCTGAACGTTTTTTAGGTTTTCCTTCAAGGATTCAGAAAATGTAACTCTCATGTCTGTAAGTGCAATATCGCAAAAGTTCTATTTTTTCTTTACGTTTCAAGATGGTGGCACTTCCGGTTCGATCGACAAACTCCATGTTTTGTGTACGAATCAGTAATTACTTGTCTATTATCGAAAAAAAAAATTAAGTCATTCTGACCTTTATTTCGACGATTTTTTTGAAAAATTTGATTAATTTCACCAAGGGGAGATAATTTAGAAAATTTTAAAAGTCATTTTTCAAGTCGCATCAGTAATGTCTACTTACATACTAAATTTCATGAAAATCGTACTACTATTAAAGAAGTTGTCAAGTTGGCCTCAACTTCCGGTTCGAAATCACAGCGACGAATTTTCGAATATTACAAAACTTTCAAAAATAAGCTCCCCCTGACCAGCTTAATCGTTCGCAATAAACGTTTGCACCCTAAAATGGGCAAATTGCTGACCTTAAAGTGAGAAACATTACAACCGGGCGAAATTTTCTGTTTTATCACTTTTACAGTACAGTACAACCGATTATTACAAAACTTTAAAAATAAAAGAGAAAGAGAGAAATGCGGCTTAACGTCCATTCGACACAAACTAGGTCATTTCGGGACTAACATATGGATGGGACGAAAAACCAAGGTCCCGTGTTCACATTGGAGTAAAATATCCCTAAGCAGTTGGAATTCGATACTGTTGAATAAGCTCTATACGATGACTATGCAAACCATTATTAATCGATGAATGTGTTAAAATGTACAAAATATAAACAGTATTAATCTAAATCAATAACATAAATGGTTACAATTTTTTTTTTTAGATAGTTTTAAAATAGAAAACAAATAATTATATCAAATCAAACCTATTCAATTTCAATTAATATGAGGACTGGCTGCAAAAGTTCGAAGCCTATGTGTGCAAGACCTATATAATGTTGATGTTTCCTTTTATTTTTCTATATATACTATTCAAAAAAAGTAGGGGATATTTGATTTTAAGTGTTATTAAAGTCACCTAATGAAACTGACGAAGAAACAAATGACAAAATGAAATGAAGTTCACATTCATCGATTTATTCCAAATGATCGTTAGACTAAGTAAAGCACAGACTGACCATTATAAGGGTAAAATGATACCCGAGGTCAAACAGCAAAGTTACCACAGCATCACAACAAAGTCAGTAACGGGTAAATCCTCCTCTGTTTGCCAAACAAGCATTGATCCGACGTGGCATACTCCTAATGAGACGTCTAAGGTCATTTTGGTCCAGATTGTCCCATTCCTGTTGCAACGCAGCAGCAAGTTCTTGGACATTGGCAGGACGTTGTTGACGTTGACGTAACCTCTGTCCCAGCATGTCCCAGACATGCTCGATGGGGGAGAGGTCGGGACTCAGTGCTGGCCAAGGTAATGTGGTGATGTTCTGTTGTTGGAGGTAACCTGTAACGATCCTGGCCCTGTGACATCTTGCGTTGTCATCCTGGAAGATGAAACGGCGGCCATGACGTCGTGCGAACGGCACAACATGGACTGCCAAGATGTTGTCCCGGTAGTACTGGCCTGTAACACGCCCTGCAACAACATGTAAAGCCGTTCTTAAATGCAGCCTGTAGACGACAAACAAACAAATACAAGAAATGGGCGTGGCTCTGTCCCAGGGGGTCGGGCATGCACCCAATACAATAGGGATCATCCTTAGGGTATAAAGAATAAGTATTTTAAGTTTCAAGATGATCGATTAAGAATTGTGACATACAGACGCACAAAAAGAAAATGGGCGTGGCTCTGCCCCTCGGGGTTGGGCATGCACCCTAGATGATAGGGATGTTCCTTAAGGCTTAAGGTACAATGCATAAATATTCAAAGTTTCAAGATGATACGTTAAGAAATGTGGCTTGTAGATGGCAAACAAACAAATACAAGCAATTGGTGTGGCTCTGTCCCAGGGGGTCGGGGCATGCCCCCAAAACAATAGGGTATAAAGAATAAGTATGTAAAGTTTCAAGATGATCAATTAAGAATTGTGGCCTGTAGGGCATAAGGAATAAGTATACAATAAAATCCAGTAAGAATTGCACCCTGTAGGCGACCCACAGACATACATACATACACACACACACACAGACAGGGGCGACGGCGTAATAAGATCTTTGGGTTATAAACATACATGTTAAGTTTCATCAATATCGGATCAAAATTGTGACCTCTACAGGGTCCACAAGCTAAAATCATGATTTTTTGGACAATCAGGGGCCATAATCCATGAGGTTTCAATCCGATACATGTCAATATCAAAAGCAGCCGAGATCTTATGGGGATAAACCTATATTTCGAGTTTCGTCAAAATCGGATAAGAAATTAGAATTGTGACCTGTAGAGAGTCCACAAACAATTGAGGACAGACGGATGGACGGACGGACGGACAGGGGCGATGGCATAATACGTCCACATGAAAATTTTGGCGTATAAAAATTGTGATGTGTAGAGGGTCCACAAGAAAAAAAATTGTTATTTTTCATATAACCAGTAGCAATAATGCAGGAATTCACAGTCTGATACATGCCAAAAAGAAAGCCATCCAAGATCTTTAGAATAAAAACATATATTTTAAGTTTCATCAAAATCAAATTAAAGCAGACAAGGGCACTGGCATAATACATCCACATGAAAATGTGTTGATATACAATATTGTGGACAGATAAAAAGTCATAAAATACTGACCTCTATAAAGTGATTACAATGTTTTAATGAAATGAACTATAAGAACAAAATTTGTGTTGTACTTACATACTACAATTGTAGCCCACCAAGGAAGGTTGAATGTACAATGAATGAAATCTAAACACTGTTGTACTACTCCTGGTGGATACCAGCCTCCTAATCCCTGGCTTGCTAAAGACGCTTCACCCAAAGAATTAAGAGCTTCAAGAAGTTGTGGTGGTTCTGGTACTTGAGGTGGTTCTGGTAAATAATTTACTTTTCCATTTGACACCTATCAACAATATAGTATTAAAATCTGGTTGAAATCCTGACCTGTATTGTGCTGACATTGTGGACAGATAGACTGGAAAGCCTGCTCTAAATGACGTCAGGCTGGTTCCTGCGTCATTGAGCTAATCTTATTTCAATATAGAGACAGGTAGCTGGCAGCCATCTTTTCCTTGTTGGACCTCCATAGATTCCACAAGGAAAAAAAAAAATGGTTGCCAGGCAACGAAACATACGCTTACGGCAGCTAAATCGTCCAGGCAGTCAACAAGAGTTGTTGCATATTAAGTAATTATCAGAAAATCATTAGAATTTGTTTGGTTTTTATAAAGTTCTGCCCCATGCTAACGTTTAGTATACGAAACATTTAATATTATGGATTTAGCTGTTCAATTATCGATTTTAAAGAAATTCAAACTCAACCATCATTAATGTGTAACAGGTATATAGTCAAACGTTTTATTAATTCGGAATAAAATTGTGACCTCCCTAGGGTCCATAAGGTAAAAAACATGATATTCAGTGCAATCAGGCGCTATAATTCAGGAAGTTATGGTCCAATGTGCCTGAATATCGAAAGGAACCGCGACCTTTGGGTTATAAACTTACATTTCAAATTTCATCAAAATCAGATTAAAATTGTGACCTCTACAGGGTCCACAACCTTGATATACCATATTTTTACCCCATTCGCGTAAAAGTGGTGGCCATTTTGTTCAGTAATTTTGGTCCGATGTTCATGAAATTCGAACCGAACATTCATTACAGTGTAACGGTGATATTATTAAACTTTTTTTTAAATTAGGTAATAATTGTGACCTCCAGACGGACCACAAGATAATAATGGCGATTTTTCATACAATCAGAGGCCATAATTCAGGATGTTACAATCCGATATGCGCAAATATTGAAAGGAACCAAGATCTTTAGGTTATAAACATGTATTTCAAGTTTCATCAAAATCGGTTCAAAATTGTGACCTCTATTGGGTCCACAATCTAAAATCATGATTTTTCGTACAATCAGGGGCCAAAATCCATGAAGTTTCGATCCGATACATGCCAATATCGAAAGCAGCTGAGATCTTATGGGGATAAACCTATATTTTAAGTTTCGTCAAAATCGGATAAGAATTGTGACCTGTAGAGAGTCCACAAACAAATTGTGGATGGACGAACAGGGGATCGACGGCATATTACATCCACATGAAAATGTGGGCTTATAAAAAATAGTGTTTACAACTTTAATAGTTGTTTTTGTCTTTGGTAAGTCACGGTTTATATTTTCTGGAAATCGCATAACTTTTATTATATCAAGTTTCTCGAAAACCAAAGTGTCCCAAAATTGTGGACTTTCCTTTGCTGTTAGAAACTATTTTACCTGAATTTCCGGTTGCCGTAGCATAAAGCGATTTGTTAGTCGACGATTTTTAACAATAGGTCTAATGAATGTTGCATATGAAGAAAAAAAAAAAGATAGGCTGGCACTGCCAGGCAGGATACGCCCACATTTTCGAGAGATGGATAGAGAACAAGCAATACCGAAAGTGATTTTTCCTATGTGCAAATATCGAAATGAATTAAGATCTTTGGGTTATAAAGGTTCATTTCAGTAGGCTTCAAATTCGACTGGGGATCATGTTGCTAAGTGGGTAAGATGCTGGCTCGGTAGCCTTGAGGTTAGGTGTTTGATCCCTGCATTGGGTGACAAAGTTCATCTAGATTTTCTGGCGTGGTTTCCCCTTGTTAGTGATGAAGGATGGATGGCCTGACAAGAACAGCTGTCAATTTTGGTCCGATTTTCACGAAATTCGACCTCAACCTTGATTACGATGTAACGGTGATATAATCAAACGTTTTTTTAAATGGGATAATAATTCTGACCCCAGAGGGGCCAAAAGCTAAAAAAAAAAGGTCATTTTTCGTACAATCAGGGGCCATAATTCAGGAAGTTACAATCCGATATGCCCAAATATCGAAAGGAACCAAGATCTTTGGGTTATAAACATGCATGTCAAGTTTCATCAAAATCGGTTCAAAATTGTGACCTCTATAGGGTCCACAACCTTAATATAACGTATTTTCACACTAATCGCTTACAAACGGCGGCCATTTTGTCTGTCAATTTTGGTCCGATTTTCACAAAATTTTACCTCAATCTTCATTACCATGTAACGGTGATATAATCAAACGTTTTTTTAAATCGGATAATAATTTTGACCTCCAGTGGGACCACAAGCTAAAAAGGGTGATTTTTCGTACAATCAGGGGCCATAATTCAGGAAGTTACGAATCAATGAGCGCAAATATCGAAAGGAACCAAGATCTTCGGGTTATAAACATGCATGTCAAGTTTCATCAAAATCGGTTCAAAATTGTGACCTCTATAGGGTCCACAACCTTGATATAACATATTTTCACACTATTCGCGTACAAACGGCGGCCATTTTGTCCGTCAATTTTGGTTTGATTTTCACGAAATTTCGAACAGAGCCTTCATTACCATGTAACGGTGATATAATCAAACGGTTTTTTAAATCGGATAATAATTTTGACCTCCAGAGGGACCACAAGCTAAAAAGGGCAATTTTTCGGACAATCAGGGGCCATAATTCAGGAAGTTACGATCCGATGGGTGCAAATATCGAAAGGAACCAAGATCTTTGGGTTATAAACATACATGTCAAGTTTCATCAAAATCGGTTCAAAATTGTGACCTCTATAGGGTCCACAACCTTGATATAACATATTTTCACACCATTCGCGTACAAACGGCGGCCATTTTGTTTGTCAATTTTGGTCCGATTTTCACGAAATTTAAACTCAACCTTCATTACCATGTAACGGTGATATACTCGAACGGTTTTTTAAATCGGATAATAATTTTGACCTCCAGAGGGACCACAAGCTAAAAAGGGCGATTTTTCGGACAATCAGGGGCCATAATTCAGGAAGTTACGATCCGATGGCCGCAAATATCGAAAGGAACCAAGATTTTGGGGTTATAAACATGCATGTCAAGTTTCATCACAATCGGTTCAAAATTGTGACCTCTATAGGGTCCACAAGCTAAAAACATGATATTTCGTACAATCAGGGGCCATAATCCATGAAGTTCCGATCCGATACATGCCAATATCGAAAGGAACCGAGATCTTATGGGGATAAACCTATATTTCAAGTTTCGTCAAAATCAGATAAGAATTGTGACCTGTAGAGAGTCCACAAACAAATTGTGGACGGACGGACAGGGGCGACGACATAATACGTCCACATGAAAATGTGGGCGTATAAAAACGAATTTGAAATACCGGCAATGAAAGAAAAATATTGCTATCTTACTCATTATCTAGGCCTACAGCAACAATTTCTTCCTCTGACATTTTGATTTTATTGTGCATGAAAACATTTCGGCCTACTAAAGTTTATTTCGTTTTTGCCGGCTTTCATCATAGTTTTAATTAGTTATTAGTGTTTGTCGTAAATTTGACCGAGATTTGTTTTCTTTTACTTAACGACAATATAATGTTATAACGATTGACTATGGTCGAAAATAGGAAAATCAATAAGAATTCTAAGTACGAACCGTCGTGTTAAAAACATTCTAAATAAGATTTACGACAATCGGCAAAAAGTAGAAAAATATCGATACCAGAAAAACGTATTGATACAGTGTATTGCGGAAGGTCGTATAGCAATATATCGATATAGCAATTTTTTTTGACAGACCTAATGTCATTCAATTTCAACATGTTTCTTGTCATCCAGTCTTTTATGTCACGTGTACACAATTTGATATCAGAGAAATTTTGGGATGGAACAGTTTTTGAAATGGAGTAATTTGCAGTCAGCTGTGTATCATCTGCATAAGAATGTCGTCCTAGACCATCTATTTGTCCAATCTATCTGATCACCATCTTCTGATATTCTGACTCTAAGAACACCCAGTTGTTGAGAAAATGCCTTCCAGTCTTGAATGTCCTGAGTGCATACCTCTATCACTGAATATGGATCACGTCTTGCCATACGTATTGATGTTGAGAGCTGTGAAGGAAGAAGTATTTCGCCAGCCCTAGGCCTTTTAAGAGCCCTTTCAATAGTGCTAATCTATGTACTGCATCTCCTTTATTTTGGCCATGGCTAGTTTCAAAAAGATAGGTTGCCAGGCAACGAAACATACGCCCACAACAGCTATGACTTCCGGGCAGTCAACAAGGGTTGTCGCATATTGTTTCTTTTGTCAGTAAGGAGAACATTTACAACACATGAAAATCTTATTACGAGTAATAGCCCATTAAGTAATTATCAGAAATAATTAAGCTTTCATATTTCATATGAAAGCTTATTGTTTCTGTTAAAGTTATTATTATTATTTTATTTTTTGTGTTTTCTGCAAATCGGATTTCTCAGAATCTATCCATAGGATCTTTCTGAAATTTTGACCTACCCCCCAAAAAATGGGGTGCGAACGTTGATTAAATGTATTTTCAAAACGTTTCACGAATCCGAATTTTACGAACGAAGGCATTTGACCTACAATGCTGTAACTTTGTGACTATTTGACCTATTTTACTAATTCTTTTTTCTTTGAATATCCTAAGACATTTACTTCAAATCTGCAATTTCGGATTTTCGAAACTTCTTCGCTGTGATTTCGAACCGGAAGTTGAGACCAACTTGACAATTTCTTTAATAGTTGTGCGATTTTCATGAAATTTAGAATGTAAGTAGAACTTGCCAATGCGACTTCAATGATGTCCTCAGAAATTTTCTAAATTATCTCCCCTTGGTGAAATTAAGGGTCAAATTTTTTTTAAAAATCGTCGAAATATAGGTCAGAATGACCTGATTTTTTTTTTTGATACTAGATAAGTAATTACTGATTTGTACACAAAATATGGAGTTTGTCGATCGAACCGGAAGTGCCACCATCTTGAAACATAAAGTGCAATAAACCTTTTGCGATATTGTACTTACAGACACAGGAGTTATATTTTCTGAATCCTTGAAGGAATGGCTAAAAAACGTTCAGAGTAGAATTTTGATTTAGGTCAACTGATGGTCGCCATTTTGAAGTGAATATGAAAAGTAATAGCAATTTGAAGGGCCGAGACTTTGGAACACAATAACTCTCCTGCTAATTGAGCTAGAATGTTCAGCCTTGGTGCAGATTTTCACTAGGTCAATGTCATGATTGAGTTCAAAGATGAGCATTTTCTGCCTAGGCTAAGCAGAGGTAAGCAAGCTGATTTGTTGATTCTTTAGGGCAGGTTAACTTTGGTTATAATGAAGGGATGGCGATGAAACTCTTGTCAATCGAAAGTCTAATAGCTAGCCTGTTGTGTGAAATAATTGTATCATTTTTTTTAAATGTCTAGTGTAGCCGAAAAAAAAGAGATCGAAAATCCAAAAAGTCGTATTTTTACGATTTGGAGCATTTTTACAGGTCTTTTTCTCATAAAGTAAACATGATATTTTTTTGGAACTTCTTCTACAAAGAGTCTTATCAGTAGTCTTTTATATGAAACCATCGATCAACAGTCCAACATATCAGGAGTAGAAGAACAAAAGGATCGAACATTGAAAACGGCACCCTTTCATTGTTAAGCGAAACATGCAGTGTGGGTGACTACAATCTGCACATTTAGTCATCGTATAGAGCTTATTCAACAGTATCGAATTCCAACTGCTTAGGGATATTTTACGTGCACTCCAATGTGGACCTTGGTTTTTCGTCCAATCCAAACGACTAGACAGCTGTCCTTGTCAGGCCCTCCGTTCTGCCTCACTGACAAGGGGGAACCACGCCGGAAAATCGAGATGAACTTTCTCGGTGCAGAACTTTCAATTCAGGCCAAACGTTTATTGCATACGATTAAGCCGGTCAGTTGGAGCTTATTTTCAAAAGTTTTGTAATAATCGGTTGGTAATTAAAGTACCGTGCAAATTAAATGGTTAGCACGTGCGCGCTGTATCGTAACGTCTGTCATTGAGTCAACCGGCGTTGTTTCGATTTCCCGGTTGCAAGTGACATGGAGTATGGTGTCCAACCTCGTGGGTTTTCTCCGTGTCCTTCGGTTTCCTCCCACGGCTAAAGACCCGTACGCGCAAGGGAAGTTTTTAAATATGTTAGTCCCGAAATGACCTAGTTTGTGTCGAATGGACGTTAAGCCGCATTTGTCTCTTTTATTTTTAAAGTTTTGTAATAATCGGTTGGTAATCACAGGTACTGTAAAAGTGATAAAACAGAAAATTTCGCCCGGTTGTAATGTTTCTCACTTTAAAGTCAGCAACTTGCCGATTTTAGGGGGCAAACGTTTATTGCGAACGAATAAGCTGGTCATGGGGAGCTTATTTTTAAAAGTTTTGTAATATTCGGTTGATAATTAAAGGTACCGTGCAAATTAAACTGTTAAAATAGAAAATTTCACCCAGTTGAAATGTTTCTCGCTGTAGGTCAGCAATTTGCCAAATTTAGGGAGGTTGCATGGCTGAATGGTTAGCACGTGCGCTCTGAAACGTAACGTGTCATTGAGTCAACTGGCGTTGTTTCGATTTCTTGGTTGTACGTGACAAGGAGTATGGTCGCCTGTCGAACCTCGTAGGCCTTAACACCGCTGCTCGGGTAAAATTTTCCTCATTGCACACTTTATGGCGTATGCCCGTCTGTCTTCATTAGCCCATTTTAGGAGCAGAACAGTAGGACGTTAAACCCCATTCAATTTCATTTCATTTTCTCTATGTTGCTTATTTATTATAGTGGATAAATATTTTTTTTGGTTCTAGCAATTATTTAATTTCTGCATAGAAATCTTGCTTTGAACAGTTTTTTTTATTGTAGAGTGCCATTCTTGTATATTTCAGTCTATGACCCTTTGTTTACCATGCTTAAGAAGTTATCACAATTTCCCACTTAAAACCAAACATATTGGAAACCATAATTATATAACATATCCCTAATTTTGGAAGCACGATTACAGCTATACAACTACAAGTTTCAGTTATTTCACTTTAGTTTAAAGATTTATTTTTTTGCCCGGGTGCAATGTTTCTCACTACATTTAAATTTGTAATTTTGTGAGTTTTTGACCGATTTTGATAATTGTCTTTATAATTTTCCAAATTTACATATTTAACGTACATATTCAAACAGTTGAGTTCAAAGTTATCTCATTTAATTTTTCGATGTTTTCTTACCATTTTCATTTCATTTTTCTGAAACTTTTGAAGTGGGAAGTTATCCCGATTACAGCAACACAAGTCTCAGTTATTTCCCTTTAGTTTTCAGATTATGCAATATCTCATACTTCGCGAGTTTTTGACCAATTTTGATATTTTGTTCGTCTTATCCTTTATTTGAGATACTTGATATAATCGATGACACGTGACGATGAATATGAAAGCTTTCATATCTGCATGGGACAGTAGCAGATCTAGTTAGAATTGTTTTGATTGTTTGTCTCAAGGCCTTCGTCCACAAGATATTTCAAAGTGATCAAGTGCCATAACTCTGGCAGAAATTATCAGATATCACTGAAAATCAATAGGATTCTTCGTCTCATGACCCTAAATACTGTGTACAAATTTTAAGTCAATCAGATATTAGCTTTAGCCTTTAGAGCGTTCACAAGGTTTTTCAAAGTGATCAACGGTCTTAACTCTGGCAAAAATTATCAGATATCACTGAAAATCAATCTATAAGATTCTTCGTCTCATGACCCTAAACACTGTGTACAAATTTAAAGTCAATCGGATATTAACTTTAGCCTCTAGAGCGTCCACAAGATTTTTTGAAGCGATCAAGGGCCATAACTCTGGCACTAATTATCGGAAATAGTTGAAAATCAATAGGCTTCTTCGTCTTATAAACCACACATATCCTTTTTCAAATTTAAGTTTGTTCCCTTTAAAGACCCTCTAGTACGTTGCAAGAGAGATATCTATACGTCCTGTGTCTTTCCGGAACATTTCATACATCTTGCTCACTGTTGGGTCGCCAGACAAATATTAAAAACGCGATGTTGCTCAACAGTAATGGGATTCTGTTCTTGGAAAGCGATTAATGTGAATTTGAAACAATTCTCGAATTAGGCTGTCTCGTTCTTTCACCAGTGTATGTCTTCCACCCCTCTTCTTGTCCTCCATTACACCTTCTGTTGTCATTTTTTGCAAGGCCATGCGGCCCGTGCGTATCTGGCGCTCTGAAATACCCGTTGTAGCGAGAAACATCATTCGACATATTTGAACTAACTCCTGTTTCACTTGGCAAGTAATAGTGAAGAGTTCTACTTTTCCGGCTTCTGACATCTTGATGAACAGTTGTGCGAAACGGCGCTGTCGCTACAACACGAATGGTTAGCCATCTTCTCTTCTCCGCTAATGTGGGTATATCGTAATACGTCTTTAAAATAACACTTTGTTCTCTGTAAGCGACTTGCATGAAAGGCCTCTCCTCTCACATGATGCTGAGCTACAACGATCCCCTAGCTGATTGCGTGCTGGAACAAAATTACCTGATTTTTCACTGGCATAGGGGAGTCCTTTATTTCGACCCTCCTTGATATGTGCTCGCTGTGATTTTTTGGGAGAGGGGGCTTCAATTACTTCGACATGTTCTCTTGGTTCACCCTCAATGATATAGTTTTCTGGTTCTTTATTGGGTATTTTGCACTCCTCAACATGGTACAGTAGTTGATACACTCTGTGTTTGACAAAATGTACACTCTTCTATAAAGTGGTCATGGCACATCATCATCTTAAGACATCGTGGACAAGCTGCAAATATCTCTCGTTTGCAGTTCAAACGCCCGCAACAATTTGGCTCAAATATTGCACCGGAATGCTCTGAATCAGAAGATGGGATGTAATCTTCATCGCGATCATCATCATATTCTTCCAATCCTTTCCCAAGATTAATTAATTCTTCACATGATGTGCGAGTTTTTTTCAAAACATGTGAAAATGGAATGTCCTCATCACTGTCACTTTCTACCTCACCCTCAAAAGTTATCACAGTTCCATTCAACCATGTTTTATCTATCCACCACATTCTGACGTGAGCTCCTTTCTTAACCTCATATTCATCTTCAATTACCAGATCTTTCAAAATCACGTTTTGAGTATGATCATCCCATTCAACAAGAACATCAAGGTCTGGATCCATTTCTGAAATCAAAAATATTCTTTCAGACCTTACATTTAACAGCACCAAACTGAATATGGGTACGAGGAATTTGCAGCTAGCAGTAGGGCCCTATATTTAGAGAAGTGCGCATTGTGTTTAATCAAATTGTATCATTATTAATAGAATAGTATAAGCCCCAACCCACCACACGCACATTAGAAGAAATAATTTACTGTACGTGAATCTCTGACTTAAAAAATAAAAATGTACAATAAAAAAGTGAGACAAAATTGTAGGGTATTCAGAGAACTGTGTTTTGTTTTGACAATTTTAAGGGCGAATTTGGGATAACTTGGGCCCCAAGTAAGACCGGCTTATATTGTTTTAGTTGATATTGAAGTTTCATACAATATAGTATAAGATAAAACAGACCAACTTACATTTCTTGTGTTCTTTGAAGATACTGTAGGCCTTGGTGTACGACGGCAGACGACAAATGAGCGTAGATATGATGAGATGACAAGATGATATTGGGATAAAAAAGGTGTTCATATTATTGAAATGACAGCATGTTTGTTAAAGCGAATGGTTCTTTCAAGTGTATCAATGAAAATGAATTACCGATATATAATTGTTTGGTGTATTAAAATTCATATACAATAGAATTCGCGAGTCCCCCATTAAGTTCGACCTATGAAATGAAAGCAGGTAGGTGACAGCTCAAAAAATGTCTATATATAGTAGTGCTCCTACGGTTAGGTCTTTTTGTTATTTGAATAACCATAGCTATTAACCGGTTAATAACCGCTTTGGTATCAATTTTAAACATAAAACAGAGCTCGTCAAAAGGTGCAAGTCATTCGATAAAATCAATTTATAAATGTAGGACTAACAACTTGTTTAATATTCTAAGTTGAACCAGTTTTTATTTCAATATATCCGATAACTATAAGACAATGCAGACTCTGTTTTTAATCACACCTGTTTATAAAATATGTTATCAAAAATAGAATAAAACACTGATGTATAATATGATTGGTTCATTTAACTGAAAACTAAAAGTAGATATCTTGCGAGACGCGTGAAATTACGAGAGACAGTAACTGAAATTTTGGAGATGTCAATTTTTTTTTTACCTTCATCCGTATATAAGTCGAATCAGAGTATATGACGAAGGCCGGACTTCGGTGGTAAAAAGTATCGACTTACCCCCGAAAAATATGGTACTCGCACGCACACTATACTCGCCTAAACTAAAGGTATTACACACGCAAAAAAAATTTCAGGATTTTTTTCATAAAAATGTTCAATTCTTTAAACGAAATTTAAACTATCTAAGGCCTTAGTAATTTGTTTACCTGGTTAACTTGGTTCATTTGAACCATTTTTAAATTCGATATATATCTATGATGATTTACAAGACAATACGTGGTTTCCCTTCGTACATGACGACAATATTACGATTTCACAATGTTACTAAGAATATAATATAGGAGGAGTCTTTTGATTGGACAATAAAGAAATAAATCAGGGCTTGCAAGTAGAATTTTTATGATTGGCTAATTTAACTAAAATCTAAAGTAGAATTCTTGCGAGAATTTACGAGACGTGAAACGTGTTGAATTTTGTAACGAATATACCATAATCACTCATAATGTCATTTTTTAGCCGTTTTAATTATATTTTGAATGGTGGTTACATTTTAAAATAAATATTAAACAAGGTAAAATATAGTTATAAATGCCAAGAAGTATTTAGATTGGATTAACAATAGCTAAAGTCAGAACCAAGTCCGTTGACTTTGCCGTATGACAACGACGAGTGCTATTAATAGTATTATTTTTTTTGCCGTCAACTTCGTAGGCCGGCTGTTACATTCTAATATTTTCAAACATCAAATATAAAAGGACAGTGGACAAGTTTTGTTATATACTATTCCAAAAAAGTAGGGGATATTTGATTTTTAAGTGTTATTAAAGTCACCTAATGAAACTGACGAAGAAACAAATGACAAAATGAAATGAAGTTCACATTCATCGATTTATTCCAAATGATCGTTAGACTAAGTAAGGCACAGACTGACCATTATAAGGGTAAAATGATACCCGGGGTCAAACAGCAAAGTTACCACAGCATCACAACAAAGTCAGTAACGGGTAAATCCTCCTCTGTTTGCCAAACAAGCATTGATCCGACGTGGCATACTCCTAATGAGACGTCTAAGGTCATTTTGGTCCAGATTGTCCCATTCCTGTTGCAACGCAGCAGCAAGTTCTTGGACATTGGCAGGACGTTGTTGACGTTGACGTAACCTCTGTCCAAGCATGTCCCAGACATGCTCGATGGGGGAGAGGTCGGGACTCAGTGCTGGCCAAGGTAATGTGGTGATGTTCTGTTGTTGGAGGTAACCTGTAACGATCCTGGCCCTGTGACATCTTGCGTAGTCATCCTGGAAGATGAAACGGTGGCCATGACGTCGTGCGAACGGCACAACATGGACTGCCAAGATGTTGTCCCGGTAGTACTGGCCTGTAACACGCCCTGCAACAACATGTAAAGCCGTTCTTCCAGCAACAGTGATGCCTCCCCACACCATAACAGAACCACCCCCAAATCGATCATGTCTGATGACGTTAACGTCTTGGAAGCGCTCGTTTCGACGACGCCACACCCTCCTACGTCTGTCCAAAAAATCAACAGTGAACCTTGACTCATCTGAAAACATCACATTGCTCCAGCGTCGATTATCCCAGTGTTGACGATCCCTACACCAACGACGTCTTGCCCGAATGTGATGATCTCTCAAACAAGGGATCACGCGAGGACGTCGGGCACGATGGTGACCCCTATGCAGTCGATTCCGAATCGTCTGGCCACTCACTCTCACACCAGTGTCTGTTTGAAGACGAGCGCTGATCTGATTTGCTGTGATGACACGATTTCTCAAGGCCAAGGTACGGATAAATTGATCCTGGGCTTGAGTTGTCGACCTGAGCGTGGTCTGTCCTGTGCAGATTGTGTATCACGGTATCTGGACCATAGCCTGCTTATGACAGACTGAGAAACATTCACCATCCGCGCCACAACCGCCTGTGTTGTGCCGATCTGTAGCATGCCAAGGGCACGTAACCTTTCATTTTGGGTAAGCCGACGCATATCAAAATTTGTTTCCTGGTCACTAAAACAATTAAACTGATGTTTCCACCCTGGAATTCAATGCCACAATGACTGTATCATTCAAAGTCAGAGTCGTGCAAATCTTGGGTTGGACCCCCATGATGATCCCAAGCATCACCTGCATTCCATGCGGTAGCTATTGGTGCGTTTGGGCGTCACATGTAACTGGAAATGTTTCTTCTGTTAGGTTCTATAGTGACTTTTTTCTTAGTTATTTGCATATTTTAGTATTATGCCCCCAAAATCAAATATCCCCTACTTTTTTTGAATAGTATATTAAAGGGAATATAATCGGAAACACAACTCAGTGTAATGTGGGACATCTCCGAATAACCGTGTTGTTGAATTCGAACCGTTTAACCAGCCAATTCTAACCGTTTACGGCTATCCGACTAGCACTATCTGTTAATGTTAATAAAATTTATTTTAGACTCGAATATATTGTCTCTACGAATCAAGCAAACCGATGTTTGCAGTCTTCCATCGGCGGTTGCTATGAGCGGTTGCTACGGCCGCTTGATCAGTATAATCAGTAGAAATTAGTCATATATTTCAAATATCCAGATGGTATATAACACCTCAAATCAGACATACATTGTATCCGATAACTTGTCTGTGATATATTTTACGGTGGAAGCCGAAGTTGAATAAGGATATATTTCACACACAAGCATGGCGCTTACAGTTCAGTAATTAAAGAAGTAGGTTGCCAGGCAACGAAACATACGCCCACACAGCAGCTAAATCGTCCGGGCAGTCAACAAGAATTGTCGCATATTAAGTAATTATCAGAAAATCATTAGAATTTGTTTGGTTTTTATAAAGTTATGCCCCATGTTAACGTTAAGTATACGAAACATTTAATATTATGGATTAAGCTGTTTAATTATCGATTTTCAAGAAATTCACACTCAACCATCATTAATGTGTAACGGGGATATAGTCAAAACATTTTTTGAATTCGGAATAAAATTGTGACCTCCATAGGGTCCACAAGGTAAAAAACATGATTTTTCATATAATCAGGGGCCATAATTCGGGAAGTTATGGTCCAATATCCCTGAATATCCAAAGGAACAGCGATCTTTGGGTTATAAACATACATTTCAAATTTCATCAAAATCGGATTAAAATTGTGACCTCTACAGGGTCCACAACCTTGATATATCATATTTTTACACTAATCGCATATTAGCGGCAGCCATTTTGTCCGGCAGTTTTGGTCCGATTTTTACGAAATTCGACCTCAACCTTCATTACAGTGAAACGGTGATATAATCAAACGTTTTTTTAAAACCGGATAATAGTTATGACCTCCAGAGGGACCACAAGCTAAAAAGGCAATATTTAGTACAATCAGGGGCCATAATTCAGGAAGTTATAATCAGATATGTGCAAATATCGACAGAAATCCAAGATCTTTGAGATATGAACATGCATTTCAAGTTAAATCAAAATTGGATTTAAACTGTGGCCTCTACAGGGTCCACGACCTTCATATACCATATTTTTACACTATTCGCGTAAAAGTGGCGGCCATTTTGTTCAGCAATTTTGGTCCAATGTTCATGAAATTCAAACCGAAAATTCATTACAGTGTAATGGTGATACAATCAAATGTTTTTTAAAATCAGGTAATAATTTTGACCTCCAATTGGACCACAAGATAATAAAGGCGATTTTTTGTATAATCAGAGCCATAATTCAGGTAGTTACAATCCGATATGCGCAAATATCGCAAGGAACCAAGATCTGTAAGTTATAAACATGTATTTGAAGTTTCATCAAAATCGAATTAAAATTGTGACCTCTGTAGGGTCCACAACCTTGATATACCATATTTTTACACCATTCGCGTACAAACGGTGGCCATTTTGTTTGTCAATTTTGGTCCGATTTTCATGAATTTCCAACTCAACCCAGAATACCCTGTAACGGTGATATAATCAAACGTTTTTTTTTAAATCAGGTAATAATTGTGACCTCCAGAGGGACCACAAGCTAATAAAGGCGATTTTTCGTACAATCAGGGGCCATAATTCAGGATGTTACGATCCAATATGTGCAAATATGCAATGGAACCAAGATCTTTAGGTTATAAACGTGTATGTCAAGTTTCATCAAAATCGGTTCAAAATTGTGACCTCGGTCATTTTGTCACGAAATTCAAACTGAACCTCTATAACCATGTAACGGTGATATAATCAAACGTTTTTTTAAATCGGATAACAATTTTGACTTCCAGAGGGACCACAAGCTAAAAAGAGTGATTTTTCGGACAATCAGGGGACATCACTCAGAAAGTTACGACCCGATGGGTGCAAATATCAAAAGGAACCAAGATCTTTGGGTTATAAACATACATGTCAAGTTTCATTAAAATCGGTTCAAAATTGTGACTTCTATAGGGTCCACAACCTTGATATAACATATTTTCACACGATTCGCGTACAAACGGCGGCCATTTTGTCTGTCAATTTTGGTCTGATTTTCACGAAAGTTGACCTCAACCTCCATAACCATGTAACGGTGATATAATCAAACGTTTTTTTAAATTGCATAACAATTTTGGCCTCCAGGGGCCACAAGCTAAAAAGGGCGATTTTTCGGACAATCAAGGGCCATAATTCAGGAAGTTCCGATGGGCGCAAATATCAAAAGGAACCAAGATCTTTGGGTTAACATGCATTTCAAGTTTCATATCCAAATCGGTTCAAAATTGTGACCTCTACACTGTTCACAAGCCATAACCCATGAAGTTACAGTCCAATACATGCCAATATCGAAAGGAACTGAGATCTTAGGGTGATAAACCTATATTTTAAGTTTCATTGAAATCGGATAAAAATTGTGACCTGTAGACTGTTCACAAACAATTGTGGACGGACGGACAGGGGCAACGACAATATACGTCCATATGAAAATGTGGGCATATAATGAAAGTAGAAATCTCACGAGAAATGTGAAATTAAAGCTGAACTCCAATTACAAAACTACAGAAATAATTAAATAAAAAAAATTACTGCCATACATAATCACCATACTTGTTTTCAATTTGCAGAACAAATATGGCCACTGTACGGTGTACGAAAAAAGAGGCAGGCCACGCCCACATCCAGTATACACTTTGTCAACCACACTGTCCACATCCGGCTAGCAATATTTCAACTACCAATTACCTACTGACTGAGCGTTTTTTCTCTATAAGTTTACTGAAAATATTATTGCTACACAATTATTATGATTGATCAGAATGTTTGAAATCAACGGTAAAAAATCGACTATAGCGACTATAGATCACTTTTTTCTATCTCAGAATTTAATTAGTGACATTATAAGCTATAAATCTAGTCATGATGTAGATAATCTATCCGATCACAGTGTTATTGGTGTTCGCCTGAATTTTCCAACTGACTAATATTTGAATTGTTTGGATAAAATTGTTCTATAATGATTAAATGCTGAATTAGGACAACGCCACAATCGCTAGGGACTGTAAAAATAAATAATATCTTTCCTTCAGTTTTCTAATATTTTTTTCTCCTTTTCCATCCGAGACGACAACGTAACGCACGACATTTTGTATAGTGTATAAGTGTTGATGGTTTACAATAAGTCCAATCAAATTGGTAAAATTTGGTAGAATTTGGCATAAATTATGTCTTACATCGATCAATTCTGTATTTATTACTCCATTCCACGTTATTTTTGCTGTAAAAAAATGTTGAACGTCACGTAAAATTCATTCCATCCGCAAACACATAACGTTGACTTCGGATAAAATACATTCCAAAACTTTTGGTATCTACTCATGGGGAACGTTTTTTAGCGAAAACGGAAGCGAATAAGACTTGTCATTGAAGAAAATAAAGAGAACAAAAACCGACATGGATAAATCTATCAATTCCTCATGTTTTCACATTCCGTCCAGTTCTAAAAATAGTAACGATCGAAGTCCGGAGCTGGCCCATCTAGTCAGAATGTAAACATCCGGGTTCCGAATTCCGTCCAGATCGAGGCTCAGGAACTGTGTCTGTTATTCTGGTATTTTCGCTCTATATCACTTTTACACATCTAATCTACTGGAATTTAATGCAATTTCAATCATTAGAATTTTTGATAACGTTATTTTCCATCCGTCACATTTTGATAACGTTATTTTCCATCCATTACATTTTTGATAACGTTATTTTCCATCCATTACATTTTTGATAACGTTATTTTCCATCCAGTTATTGATAACGTTACTATATTTCCATCCAATATAACGAACAAAACCAGCATTTATTTGGATGAAAGCTTGGCAACAGATTATTTTATTTTTTGTTTGTTTGATACAGAATTCACAGATTGAAGAAAAATTATTGTAAATAATTAAATCAAGAAAATAATTAATGTTGTAGAGATATAACAGTTGTCATTTTCCATCCGAGTTATGCCAATTGATAATTCATCAATAATTTTAAAAGTAATGGGAATAAACAGTCCATTCAATGTTATTATAAGGCGGAAATAACATACTGTTAACTTTAAAAAGTCGAACAGTCATTTCTAAACCTCAAATGGGCATTATTTATCATGCAATATCTGAGGTTCTTTTTTGCTATCTCTGGATACTGTTACGTAAACACTCATATGAAGGAGCAAATCCGCTAAACTATCCCAATATATGAATTTTAAATTCATAAAATGGTCCCTTGGTATGAATCAAAATAGATAAATGGCATATTATTACATTTCTTTTAATCTTCATGTTGGGAGTAAATCCCTTTATTGTGCAAATAGCCATATGTACATGCTTAATAGAGATACACAGAACACATATATAGATAAGCTTAGAGGTTTTTAAGATAAGATACAGTATTTGAAGTAGATTTAAGGTAAAGAAGAAGTTTTTTCCTGAAAAGATTCAAGTTATTTAAAGTTTTTAAAGAAGCTGGCAACGAATTCCAGAGCTTGGGGCCTTTAAAGCGTATACTGCTTTTAGCTACATTAATATTTGGCTCGAGAGTAGTAAGTTTATTGTTAAGATGCAGCGCTCGAAATTAACCACGGCAAACGACAAAGCCGTGGTAAAAGCCGAAGCAACCCTCGTCTGCCACGGCATAATTCATTTTTTGTTTGCCGTGGTAGCCATATGTACATGCTTATAATATAGAGATACACAGAACACATATATAGATAAGCTTAGAGGTTTTTAAGATAAGATACAGTATTTGAAGTAGATTTAAGGTATAGAAGAAGTTTTTTCCTGAAAAGATTCAAGTTATTTAAAGTTTTTAAAGAAGCTGGCAACGAATTCCAGAGCTTGGGGCCTTTAAAGCGTATACTGCTTTTAGCTACATTAATATTTGGCTTAAGAGTAGTAAGTTTATTGTTAAGATGCAGCGCTCGAAATTAACCACAGCAAACGACAAAGCCGTGGTAAAAGCCGAAGCAACCCTCGTCTGCCACGGCATAATTCATTTTTTGTTTGCCGTGGTAACCATATGTACATGCTTATAATATAGAGATACACAGAACACATATATAGATAAGCTTAGAGGTTTTTAAGATAAGATACAGTATTTGAGGTAGATTTAAGGTAAAGAAGAAGTTTTTTCCTGAAAAGATTCAAGTTATTTAAAGTTTTTAAAGAAGCTGGCAACGAATTCCAGAGCTTGGGGCCTTTAAAGCGTATACTGCTTTTAGCTACATTAATATTTGGCTTAAGAGTAGTAAGTTTATTGTTAAGATGCAGCGCTCGAAATTAACCACGGCAAACGGCAAAGCCGTGGTAAAAGCCGAAGCAACCCTTGTCTGCCACGGCATAATTCATTTTTTGTTTGCCGTGGTAGATCTTACGATCCAAAAATTATAATGACTAAATGTACCGGTTATAGAATAGTACCTGGAGGATGTGGTCCTCAGGACAGTGTAATAACGTCATATATTTATCATTTTGTATATGAAAGTCTGACAAATACATTGCAATTACCGAATACCGGTACACTTTGAACCCAGTCAGTGGGTTTTTTTTTCAACGATTATAAACTAAAATAGACATAGATGATAGCGTGCACGGACTGTTACCTTGTTACTCTGGTTAATGCATGAACAATGTTACCATTCTCGTCATTTGTATTTTTAACTGTAGACCTGGACCGATTTACACCCTTTGTTTATAATTACTACGCCCTATGTAACGGAGCGTAATAGCCTCAATCATAGGTAGCGACTGATTGACAAAATAAATAGTATTTATTAACCTCGACACTCTACAAACCAAGTTTCAAAAGGAAACAGAATAATTTGATGTGATGAAATAATATTAAAATAGACAGGACAGTAAAATCGTTTACATTGGCAGTCAAGCGATGCCTTGTGGGGGGTCAAAGTAGACGACCTACATACTGGCCATTGTACCACCGGCACCATACAGCATGGCTATATAAGTGAAAGGATCAGGTGCAGTAAATTCTTTGTAAATATAGATGACATATTTAAATATTTACGGCACAACTAATCATTTAAAGAATTAAGGCTTGGGGTCAATACCTGATGACAAAAATACTCATCGGTCAAACTCAAAGTACCGTAAGACTGAAGGAGAAATGAAATGGCAAGAATGAAGAATGAATGAATTTAGTTTGTGCTATAATATACTAATAATTCAGACAAGTGTCACAAAGTCATCCTGTATAAATATTGATCAAATGTGAATAAATTTGTTAATGAAATTTGTTAACGTAACCGATATTTCAATTTGCGTAACCAGGAAATCGTTCGCATGTTTTTGAGCTCGCGTGACCACACATAACTGGTGGGTATCGTTCGCATCAAATTTTGTGGTGTGAATAAATAAATTTTATTCATCTTGAAAAGTTAAGAAAAGCATTGGTTTTGAAATACAAAAAAGTGCTATGGTGCCGTAGCAGTACCATTCTGCCACAGCATTTTTCATTTTTTTGTGCCGTGGTAGAAAATTCTTAATTTCGAGGGCTGAAGATGATTGTAAGGAGTTTGATAATACGGTAAAAGGTTAAATAAGTAATCAGGGCATTGTTTTAAAAGAATTTTATAAATAAATATACATTGATTAGAGATATGTCGATTTACTATTGTAAGAATTTTCAATTTGTTTAGTTGAGGGTAAACGTCGGCGGTATGTTTAACATCTATAATTACTTTTAAGGCCATTATTTGCTGTCGAGAAAGACGGTCAAGAGATTTAGCGTCACAACGGTCCCATATTGGGGAACAATAATCTATATGTGTTTGAAAGTGGGCATTGTAGAAAAAGGATACAGAATGGAGCTGGAAGATATTTTCTAAGTTGACGGAGTTGAAAAAGTTTCTGGCTTAATTTTTTAGAAATATACTCAACATGATCTTTCCAGGTTAGATTATGATTGAGAAAAACAACCAATATTTTACAGAGGAGACGACTTCTAATGGTTCATTACGTAATTTAATATTCAAAGTAGCAGGGAGGGTATTTCGTTTTTGTTGCGTCGTGATTAGCATAGTTTTGGTTTTCGACTGATTTAATCTCATATGGTTTTTATCACACCAGGCTAATACTTTATTGGCATCGAGTTGAAGTTTTTGTTCTAATTCTTTGACAGTAGACCCAGAAGTATAAACTGTTGTGTCATCCGCAAAGAGGTCAGTTTTGGAGGAAAGGTATAATGGTAAATCATTTAAAAAAATATAAAATAATATGGGCCCTAATATTGATCCTTGGGGCACACCGTGATGTAGATTTATTACCAGATAATATGCCGTTAACGGACGTGCACTGACTTCTGTTCTTTAAGTATGATTCTAGAAAGAGAATTGATTTTCTAGCAAATTTTAAATGTTTACATTTGTCAATAAGAATATCATGATTTACTAAGTCGAACGCTTTTTTAAAGTCAAAGAATATTGCTCCCCACAGGAGATGGTTGTTAATATAATCATACATGTTTTCAGTAATATGTGTTAAGGCTGTTAGACAAGAGCTAGATGAACGGAACCCCGACTGACTACTAACTATATAAAAGTTGATATTTATTTAAATAATTGTTGAGACGTTTTTGAACATGTCTTTCAAGAATTTTTGATATATTTGGAAGAATGGATATCGGCCTGTATTTATTGGGGTCATCTTTGGTACCTCCTTTATGAAGTGGAATAAATTTAGCTTGTTTAAATAAAGAAGGGTACGTGTTATGATTTATTGACAGGTTAAAAATGTGAGTGAGAGGGGCAGAAAGTTGAACAGCAACTACACCGAGAAATAGTGGATTTAATGAATCAAGACCGACAGCCTTGGAAACATCTAATGTTTGTAGGGAATTAACTACATCAGTCGTTTTCATAAACGGAATTTGGAAAGATACACCATCGGGTACTTTAGAGTTTACATATGTTTTTAAATGAATATCATCAAGCCTTATGTTAATAGGGGTAATATCTGTATTGGAAATGAGAATTTTTTCGGCAATGTTAGAGAAGAAGTCTTAACTATATTGCTATCCAGTGGTATATGGGGACTGCTGTTATTTTTGTTAGCTGCAGAATATAATGCATTCCATATCTGTTTAGAATTTTTGTTATCTCCGATCAGATCCTGGAGGTATTTTGATTTAGACTGACTAATCATTGTTTTTAAATGATTTCGACACTTTTTATATTCGGTGTCATTTTTCTTACTTTTATGGAAATCGCGCTGTCGCATTAAATTCAAAATTTCACTAGTGAGCCATTGAGGTTTGGTAGCAGACTTAACACGCCTGGTTCTGATAGGAGCATGGAGATTAATTATTGTTACTAATACATACCAAATTTGAAGAGCATCTGTAGGGTTATTTGTCAGATAAATATTTTCAAAGTTAATTAAGCGTAGGTCATTCATGTAATTATCTTCAACAAAATTTCGAAAGGATCTGTATGAAACACATATATGTTTTGTTTTGGGGATCTTTACTCCTCTTTTAGACCATGTAAAACAAGTTGGAAAGTGGTCTGATATAGAGTAGCATGGCACATTAGTTTCAATAATATATGGTTGGGGTCAGATACAATGACATGATCAATTGAATTTGTAACACAAGTTGGAGGAGAAATGATTTGAGTTAAATTGTAAAAATTGAGTGAATCCGTCCAATAAGAATTTTTGCTGCCTAACAGATTGATATTTATATCACCAAAAATGATAAGTTCATTTTATTAGTTCCCCAACATTGTAAAATTAGAAGTATACTGGCTTGAAATATATTACTTGTACAACTTTTTGAAGTTCATTCACATTTGTGACATTGTTTTGCCAAGTAGGCCTATAGGCCAAGTAAAGAATAGGCCTATAGTAAACAAAAGGATTTGGTGATTCCGGTCTGGCTTAACCATCTCAACATTATTGTTTTGTCAATCGCTTCATTTATGTTTTCGCAAATGAACGATGACTTGATTGCATGAATTATAGGCCTAATGAATTTTCAACATACCTGTTTATAAAGACAGAACGCAGTTTACGTGTTGTAAGCTACCGTACTGGTAGTGCCATGGTAGAGCAATCGTCACTTCTTCATTTTACAACTTTCCATTATTTATGACAATCTTTTTATATAAATAATAAATGATAAGCTAAGATCACAACATTTGTTTGAAATGCAGCACAAATGAATAAATATTTAATCCAATTTACTCTCTTGCTTTCAACATTATCAGGCTAACAATATTACTGTAATTAAATGATAACAACCGAAGTTGACTATTCACTTATCTGAAGAACAGCGTGCGGCCACAAATTTTACCGGAAGTAGACTTGACCTGGTGTTACAGTGTATTTAGTTCTATGTTCAACTGTATCATTTTTGTAGCTTATATTCTCTGAAGAAGTAGGTTTTTACACTTACGAAAAGGTTAGATACTATAAAAGATGGTTTTGTGATACCTTTGACTTTGTTTTTAACCACTCCTACTACTGGTGTCACTGTATCAAGTTCATTATGACTTGGATCCCATCTAAGTTTATGTTATTCAAATGGTTTTGGATTCCTCTCACTTTTTATTTATTTGGATTCACTTGAGAATGTTGGCGTATAAAAATTGTGACATCTATATGGTCCTAGAGCTAAAAACATGATTTTTCGTACAATCAGGGGCCATAATTCACTAAGTTAAGGTCCAATATATGCCAATATCGAAAGGAACCAAGATCTTAGGGAGATAAACCTATATTTCAAGTTTCATTGAAATCGGATAAAAATTGTGACCTGTAGAGTGTCCACAAACATTTTCATGTGAACCTAAAAAAGACGATTTTTCGTACAACCAGGGGCCATAATTCAAGATTATGATGCCATATGTGTAAATATCGAAAGGATCCAAGATCTTTGAGTTATAAACATGCATTGCAAGTTTCATTAAAATCAAGTTAAAATTGTGACCTCTGCAGGGTCCAAAACCTTGATTGATATGCGATCTGATATGCGCAAATATCAAAAGGAACCAAGATCTTTAAGTTATAAACATGCATTTCAAGTTTCTGGGCATCATTTCTGTAAAACATGCAGGAGTCACAAAAAGCTCTTGCACTTAAATTTCCGGGAGCACATAAAAACGCACCCGTAAATTTGCTCGCACACGCTTTTTTTTTACCATCTATCCAAATGGTGTAAAAAAAAAAAAACAGTTAAAAATTCAATTAATTTATTTATTGATTTACTGGTCTTATGCTTACAACAGAAAATACTACCTTGGACGTTCGAGTAAATCTCTGGCTCAATGCCAAAGGCTGGAAAGGAATGTATATATATCGTGATTATCGAGACGCTTTCTATATGACCATGACAGAAAACTAACGCTGTAACACGGAAAGCGTTTAATTTAAAAACAATCAATTGTTTATACTAATGTAATACTATCACTAATAAATAATAATCTATCGTGAATGCAAACGTCATGGAGAGACTTGACAACCGAGCTAATAATCTTCAACACAAATGTCTCGATACCATAACAAAACTACTCTTCACGATTTTCGGATACAATAATATTTTATTTAACTTTTCAAGCTCGACTTTCTTGATAAAACTGTCGAAATTGTCTGAATTTTTTAGCAAAAATGATGCCCTGAACTTTCATCAAAATCAAATTAAAATTGTGACCTCTACAGTCAACTACCTTGATATACTTTATTTTTACACTACAAGCGGTGGCCATTTTGTTGGTCAATTTTGGTCTGATTTTCACAAAATTCGAACTCAACCTTCATTATAGTGTAACGATGATATAATGAATCAGATAATAATTGTGACCTCCAGAGGGATCACAAGCTAAAATAGGCGATTTTTTAGGAAGGTCAGGGGCAACAATTCAGTTAGTTACAAAGCAAGCAAATATCGAAAGGAACCAAGATCTTTGGGTTATAAACATACATGTCAAGTTTCATCAAAATTGTGACCTCTGGCTTGTCCACAAGCCAAAAACGTGATTTTTCGGACAATCAGGGGCCATAATCTATGAAGTATCGATCCGATACATGCCAATATCGAAAGCAGACGAGATCTTTATGGGGATAAACCTATATTTCAATTGTGACCTGTATGTAGAGAGTCCACAAACAATTGTGGACGAACGGACAGGGGCTACGGCATAATACATCCACATGAAAATGTGGACGTATACAAATTGTGACCTGTAGAGTGTCCACAATCAAATCGTGGAAGGACGTACGATGGACAGGGGAAACAACAATATACATCCACATGAAAAATAAAAATAAAATAAATGATTTACTTCATTTGAGGAGGTCGAATCATATCTCACAGCTATTATGCTGACACAAGATAACTGTATTTTCTCTCTCTCTCTCTGTGATAATAGAATCCGGACATCTTTTAAAGAATATGACTTTCTTTGAACAGCATTTAATTGATGAAAACATCTTTGTACTTCTGGTCTCTAAAAAGTAAAAATAAGTTGCCAGGATATCGAAGATGCATAGTTGTCTAAGCTATTTATAACCCTTTTCACTATTAAGCTTTAATGATTGAAGTAACACTTTCTAACTCCAATATAATCAATGAATTACTCAAAACATCCCCAAACCCTAAACGTAAGAGCATCAATTATTTTGACAAGAGGTAAACACAGGGTAACCTGTCATTACTGCTTCGCAGGTCTAGTTTAAATTGCTTCTGATAAGTAATAACAAATTTACTAACTATGAAATAAACAATGTCTGTCACTGTTCGTGATAATAAAATAAAGCGTCGGTTAATTATCGAAAAATTGTTCCAAATTGGGATTTTTTTACTTCTTTTTATCTAGTTCACTGCTAGTAATGTCTGTCACTATCGTAATGAGTAGAACTTCTAGCAAAGGTGGGAAAATATCGCACGGTTTGTGCGTGAATGGAATGAAGGATGAAATGGGAGATGTTCCTTTGATGTCACATGATTACTGACTAACATTCTGGCTTCTAGATGCCGATAGAAATTTAGAAATAATTTAGTGATTCATATTGTTATGCTTGGCTATTTTACATAATTTGTGTCAACAAATAAAAACTCATAATCAAGATCATACTTTATTAATTAATAATATTGTCAACAAATAGGTTCCCATTAGACGTTTTATTTTTAACAATAGTTCTAGAAATGGCCAGAGAATGTCACGTGATAGCCACTGTTGACAAACAGGTCAGGAAGCTATCGCTTTGATGTGTAATTTCATTATCGCATGAACTAATGCACGTATAGACGTGCAGGTGCCGTCCGTACCGATGACTGTAAGGAATTATATCGTAATCAACACTTTAAATATGATAATTTCGACCATTAATGATACAACATATAATAAAGTTCATAATAGATGGCGTGTAGTTTTGATAGCTTATGGAGCGTGGCCCAATTACCCTGTATTACTTCAAAAACGCAGGGTTCGTGTTTAATTCCCGCAGTAAAATAGTACCATGCGTTTCCCGACTAATAAAGACAAATATCTACATTTTTCATCATGCTATTCGGGACATTTTAATGTGTAAGCTTAATAGTTTTACATCCACCACTCTCGGTAATTTACCTGTATCGGCCGATATATTTCACTGTCAGTATCTGATATCGCTAAGATCGATAAGTACCATATCAGACCATCACTAGTCATAACTCTGGCAGTAATTATCAGATATCTCTGAAAATCAATAGGCTTCTTTGTTTCATTACTTTCTGTGTATAAATTTAAAGTCAATGGGATATCAAATAGTCTCTAGAGCGTTCACAAGATTTTTCAAAGTGATCAAGGGTCATAAATCTGACAGTAATTATCAGATATCGATGAAAATCAATAAGCTTCTTCGTTTCATTACTTTAAACACTGTGTATCAATTTAAAGTCAATCGGATATTAACTTTAGCCTCTGGAGCGTTCACACATTTTTCAAAGTTATCAAGGGTCATAACTCTGGCAGTTATAATAGGATATTGCTGAAAATCAATAGGCTCCTTTGTCTCATAACCTTAAATACAGTATATAAATTTAAAGTCAATCGGATATTTACTAGTCTCTAGAGCATTCACAAGATTTTTCAAAGTGATGAAGGGTCATAACTCCGGCAGTAATTATCGGATATCGATGAAAATCAATAGGCTTCTTCGTATCACGACCTTAAACACTGTGTATCAATAGTCGATTTGCCAATTAGCATTGATATAAGCGACTTTTTTTCTTTTACGTAAGCGGCGAACCGGAAGTGACTCTGTTGACCGGACAGACGAACTACATTCATGCCATTACGTTGTTCCAGAATAGTTTTTAATATTTCATCGTATTTTTCATGTTTCTATAAATTTTTCATAATGCCCGTTAAGCACTGCTGTTATGGAAACTGTAATAGTGATTCCAGGTATTTACATGTGCGAAATGACATGACTGGCGTGTTTTTTATTCCATTTCCAAAGCCTTATATATGTGTTCAAAACATTTTGTTAGTAAAGACAGGCCAAATGAAGCTTTTCCCGACCCTATTCCAGCTACTGCTACAGATTTTGATTTAAAATTCATAACAAGCCAACAGTGAGGTTGATGTCCCCCGCCGAAATCCCAAAATAAATAGATGACACATATTAATTAATCGCACATTTATTTTTTTCAAACGTATCGAGCAATCAAACTGTAGACGAAGTGTCATCCAAAAGTGTTTTATAAATAAAAATGCTAAAACCGACGAGAAAAATGAAAATGTACCCTAGTTAGGGGGACCCTAAAGGCAGACAAAAGGGCCCCTCTGGCCAAGGGAAAGGGCGCTCGTGTCCGAGTCCATCGTTTCTATACACTGTTATTGTCGAATCCATTACTGAATGAGAATGCAGTCATTGTATTGGCATAAAAATCATCAATCAAGATGAACATAAGTTATCTTGTCCCAAAGTATCAACCAATCAAATTGCTTATCTCTGCCTACCCTACATCTTCAAACTCCATCAAGGCATTGACCTAATAAGCATACACACCAATTTTGAACTTTCTAACTCAATTAGAAGGAGAGTTATTGTGTTCCAAAGTCTCGGCAAATCAAATTGCTTATCGCTCTGCTTACCCTGAGCAGAAAATGCTCATTATCGATCTTAGTCAAGGCATTACTGTAATGAAACTATACACCAAGTTTCATCACTCTCACTTAATTAGAACTAAAGTTATCGTGTCCCAAAGCATCAACCAATCAAATTGCTTATCTCTGCTTACCCTAAGCGGAAAATGCTCATCTTCGAACTCCATCAAGGCATTGTGACCTAATAAGCATAACACCAAGTTTGAACATTTTAACTCAATTAGAAGGAGAGTTATTGTGTTCCAAAGTCTCGACAAATCAAATTGCGTATCGCTCTGCTTACCCGGAGCAGAAAATGCTCATTAACGAACTTAGTTAAGGTATTACTGCAATGAAAATATACACCAAGTTTCATCACTCTCACTTAATTAGAACTAAAGTTATCGTGTCCCAAAGCATCAACAAATCAAATTGCTTATCTCTGCTTACCCTAAGAGGAAAAAGCTCATCTTCGAACTCCATCAAGGCATTGACCTAATAAACACATACACCAAGTTTGAACATTCTAGCTCAATTAGGAAGAGAGTTATTGTGTCCCAAAAAGTGTGACGGACAGACGGACAGACAGACAGACAGACAGACGGACAAACCCATTTTAAGAGAAAAAGCTCCAATGCAACGCACCAGTGATAATAATAATATAATTAATAATAGGCCTAATAGTAATGAAGAAGCCCAAGGCATTATTAAGAAAGTTTTAAAAGGAGAGCCAGCAGTTTTTTCAGGTCAAACAATTTTGGAAGAACATAATTATTTTTTAAATACTAGTTGCAAGCATATTGTCATTGATGATACATGTTCAAGTTTTGATATAGGCCTAGATGAAGATTTTGATGCTCAGCCAGATGTTAGGCCTAATGATGATTTTGATGCTCATCCAGATGTTAGTGATAATTTTGATCCGTATTTAAACTTACATTTTAATGTTATTACCGTGGACAATGGGTGTAAAATTGGTAAAAAAGAAAGTAGGAGTGAGAAGAGAGAAATTGGTGTACAGACTGATATTGTGTTTGATGATCTGAAGGATTATTCTACTACTGATTTAAAGGACTGTTCAGCAAATGAAGAGGAATTTATTTTTGAGTAATGTCATGAAAGATGATGATAGATGTAAATTCTATACAGGTGAGTCACATATAGGCCTACGCTACATGTATGTATTTACATCATTACATGATTACTATTAATACTACCGGTATTCTTTTTTTTTTGGAAAGTAGTTTTGACCACCCCCATTCGGTATTCTGACATAAGGCACTGACGTGTGACAGTCAGATACGTAACTATTAATTGTAGCCTTATCTCAAATGATTTTTTCTTATGGACAGGCACTACCGGTACTGGACTAATACCCGACATGTATAACTTTTTACATGACATAGTAAAAAAAAAATCTTTCCCAGACATGTAATGACAGGCACAATAATGACATTTTCTGTGACAGGTGCCTTATTGCTAGGCTTGCTTATGATACATAAGCTTATAGACAAATGTTTATTATCAGATTGACTATTTATAGTATACTATCTTTTTTTGATTTCAGGACTGTCTATATCCATTTTCACCCTTTTATTGACATGGCTTAATGGAAAAGCAGCTAATCTGAATTATTGGAGGGGACAAGGCACCTCAGAAGCAAAGAATTTAAGTCAATATTTACACATTTTAAGAAAACGTATGAATATTGTGAAAGCAAAAAATATGTGGACATGTCGATGTCATAGTTCTGAAAGGTTAAGTTCCAAAAATTGTTGGATTTAGTTTTTGAGATATGAAAGGAAAACCTATCCATTCTATTTATAACTTTTAATGTTATTGCCTTTTAAAATGCCATTGTTGTACGATAGATGCAAATGTACCATCCCTTATCCACGCACACTATTTTAAGCCTTGTGTACCCTGGAGTCCGTAATAATTTCTGATTACCTAGTTTATTTGCCTCATACAATTTGCAAGTTCTTATTGATATTATGCAGTCAATAAATGCACTTGCAAGTATAGAGTTGATGTTGTTACGAAATCTATCAGTCTTTCGATACGTCCAGGGAGAAAAAGCCTGTAGTTGGAATCTTTTTCTTAGTTTGTAATAATTTAAATTGATATTTATGTATTGAAAACATTACTATTAATATTAGCTCCATGTTCCATAACTATTTCAGATTGCCTTATCCATGTATTTCAGAATCAAAGACCTGGTCCGAAAAGAAAACTCTCTATAAAGGAAGAGCTGATTTTGACACTTGTGCGACTCAGACGTGGTTTTGATGTGGAAGTTATTGGTCATTTTTTCGGATTACACCCATCCAGCATCAGTCGCATTTTTATAACTTGGATTAACTTTTTATGTTTGGAACTTAGTTTTTTAATTTCCTGGCCAACAAAAGAACAAATGAGAGTAAATCTATCTAATCAATTCAAATATTTTCCAAAAACAAGAGTAATTATAGATTGTACAGAATTTTTTGTTCAAAAGCCAAGTCAACCCTCATATCAACGTTTAACTTGGTCCCAGTATAAACATCACAATACTTTCAAGGCTTTGATAGGAATAACACCAACTGGATCATTCAGTTTTATTTCAAATTTATATTCTGGGAATATTTCTGATAAGCGTATTGTTGAAAAAAGTGGATTTCTAGATAAAATTGAATATGGAGATGATGTAATGGCAGATCGTGGTTTTTTAATTCGAGATTTATTAGCCACTCGATATGCAACTCTTAATATTCCTCCCTTTTCTTTGGGGAAACAGCTTAGCAGTAAGGCTGTGACCAAGACTCGAAGAATTGCAAGTGCTAGATTTCATGTAGAAAGAGCTATTGGTCGATAAAAAAATTATAAATCATTTCAAGGGATTGTTCCATTAAAATTGCATCCTTTAGTTGACCAGATGATTTTATTTTGTGTTGCTTTGTGCAATTTGGATTCAAGACTTGTCAAGTAATTTCTATGTTTTTAAGCTTTGTGGATCACATTGTTTGGTTCTCATGACATCTGTTTTTCAAAAGTAAAATGTGCTTTGAGTCAATTAAATTATTTATATTTTCTGCATTATTTTAACTTTAACTTATTTACAGTAATAGTCTAGATCAGGAAGGCTGCTCATTATGAGAACAAAGAAATTGATGAACTGCACTCAGCTCTAATAATAAATACACAGCAATTATTTTGGTCTACATCATTTATTTTGACATACAGTATTATTCAAAATTAATTACATTAATTTTTTTAGAGAGATAATGCTTCATTAACTCTAACTGGTTGTTTTGACAAAAATTCAAATGATAATATTAAATATAAACATTATCGTACAAAAAAAAGTGTTGTAGTTTTCTTGATCAATTTCATGCCAGACACATACTTGTACATGTATGTATACAAATGTTCCAGATAAATGTATGGTAATTTAAATTACCTTTAACAGCATTATTTGGAACATAGTATGGATTACAAGGGTAGAGACTGAACTAACTATGAATATTTACAAATATGGCTGCAGAACCCTTGGTACAACATATTTTATATAAAAGAGTGAAAGTTTTTCAGCCATCTCTGAAAAACATCTGGGATCAAAAATCATTCTGGAAACATGAATACCAAGAGAGGTGTATATTACCAAGTCACATTCCCGATAACCGTACAGCCCAAGTCGGCCTTGCATTTGGGCATAATATGGACATTCTGCAGTCACCATCCACTGACCTGTTGACCTGTCAAGGACACATTTCTTTTCAATGGCGACGTCTTTTGGATTTTGATTTCTTTTAGAAAATGGGGATTTAATTTCAATACTCCAATCATTATGTGCGGGTTTACATTTACATGAACACATTCCATCAATGCTACATCCTAAGCAAGGATATACCTGACTTAACAAAAGACCCTTTTCAATTTTTTTTAAAGTTTTTATGGCAGTGTTTTTGGAGACATTTGTACATTACTCTAGCTATACTTTCTTTCTTTCTTCCCCACTTTAATGGAGGGGGCAAAAAGTTTTCATTTAGTCTGTTTTCTCCAAGAATAGAAGAAATAAAGGTCTCAGAAGGCTCATGTCCCTTACCAATATATTTAGCAACTTGTTCAAAATTAGAAGCTGTTAATAAATTTGTTCTCATTTTAAACCAAAGTTCATTAGATGCTTGTCCAATAGTCCTTGTTTGAATATCACGTACTACTGTGGGTGTAAAATTAAGACATTTAAAAAAAGATTGACACATTTCATTGAAATTAACTGAATTTATACTATTTTCTTCACTAAACTTTTTAGCAAGATGTGATATACAAAACTCTTCAAGTGGACCGTTGATATTATAACTTCTTCCATCTCTATATCATCTGGATGGAGCAAAATATCCAGGGCTTGTGCATTTCCAGAAATCTGTAATTGAGCATGAATGAAGTTAAATAATTTTATCTTTGATTAAAAAGAAATGAATCTACCTTGTCAACATTATGAGCTATTTGTGTGGTATATGCAGTTCAAATATACACTCAGCCTTAGTTTGGGGATTATTGGAGGGGTATATGATGACTAACCTACTCAATTGTTTAATGAACTGCAGGTTGTTTTTTTTCAGGTTGAAAAATAAAGTAAATCAAGTAAAAAATTTATTAGCATTAAAATTACAAACCTCTTTTAATCTCAGTCCAAATTCTCTTTTTTGTTCCTCTGTTGTCTCAGTACCCTGTGATTCTGTTCTGGGATCATGTAAGTCGCTAAAGGGTTTGCTGGGTGGCAAAACAAAATCTCTTGAGTTATACCTTGCAGCAACAATGTTCATACTTCTGATGTCAATGGCTTTATCAGATTGTCGAGACTTTCTCTTCCATACATTTTAAATTCCTGTGCAGGATTTTACTTCAAAGGCTTCTAGCTCGTAAAGGGAAGCAGCCAAATGACGACAAGCACCATCAGCCCTGTAACATAAAAACAGCGAGGAGATTATAAATCAATGTGAATTCTAGAATTTGTGCATATTCAAAAAAGTTATTGGTAAGCTTATTTGTGGCAGTAGCATAGCCTGACATTATCAATAATAAAACAGGTGTCTTCTACTTCTAGGCTTGCTATTAATTGTTTTTAAATTTGTCACTTAGGTCTCTATATATGTTTACCACGTGAGACAGGCTTTACAGTATGGAAACACTTACCCTCCTTTACATTCACAGTAGCCAGTAATCACAGATCCATCCTTTTTGTCAACAACAAACCATAGTTCATAAAACTCTTTCTGTAAATAGGTTTTATCTCTCTTGGTTGGTTTAACTTTAGCTTTAAAAATACAGCTCTTTGACTCTTCATGGATTTCATTAAACAAATGACTAATAACATGACCGTCCGAAAATAATCTATAGTCTTCAAATGACTTAAAGCCCTTTAACTTTTTGCCATCATACTCAGACTTGCTAAATATTAAGTAACTAAAAATGTCAATTAAACCAAATTCGGGAAAACTACTGAAGTCTTCTGTATAACCATTTATTTTCAGTGGATCAGAAGTTATATAGGTAGAAAGATTAGCCTCTTGAAACTTATTTTTTATTACGTCTGTTGTGGAATCTGACGAAAGATCAGGGTCAGTGGGACACTGGAGTTTATCGGCTGCAACGGCAATATCAGTTAAAGCTGGCTTATTATATCCACTGACCGTAATTCCCCTCTCGCGCAAATGGTTTTGTAGTTCAGGTAAATTAAAATTAACGAAACGATGGCTCGTGTAGATGACATAATGTAAACAATCGCGTAGCTAATGACGCCATTTCTGCAGACAATGTCCGGTCTAGCTCTCAACGCAAAGGGAGATAACTCAGAACGCCCACGCGTGACCTAATTGGCAAATGGCTTATTGGATATTAACTTTATCCTCTAATGCGTTCACAAGAAATTGTGGACGATGGACAGACGGACCGACCGACAAAGGGACCGACTGACAGACGAACCGACAGCAATATACGTCCACATTTCCATGTGGGCGTATAAAAAGGAACCAAGATCTTTGGGTTATAAACATGCACTTCAAGTTTCATCAAAATTGGTTCAAAATTGTGACCACCACAGTGTTCACAAGCTAAAAACATGATGTTTTTGTACAATCGGGCCATAATCCATAAAGTTACAATCCGAGACATTCCATTATCAAAAGGAACCAAGATCTTAGGGTCATAAACCAATATTTCAAGTTTCATTGAATTGGATAAAAATTGTGACCTACTGAGTGTTCACAAACATTTGTGGACAGACGAATGGACAGAGGCGACAACAATAAACATCCACATGAAAATGTGATATATATATTAATTAATAGAATACAATATCAAAAAACCATCGTTTTATCCAACGTTTCAACAGTAAAAATACTAACTTCCTCAAGGTGAAAATTCTAAATACAAAATGACTGGAAGTCAGTTATGACATCATAGGAAGTTATGACATCGTGGGAATGATGATGTCATAGACTTAGATACATAACATGAAAGGTTAGCTTAACTAAAACTTAGGTAAAATTTTACAACTAAGGAAGAATTATGCATGATTATTAATGATTTTTAAACCCCCTGGATTTAACTCATTTAAATAGTGGATTATCATTCTGTCCAGTACCACCTAAATATGACCAATTTAGAGAGCTTCCATCAATTGAGAAGGTTATTTAAAACATAAGCAGACATAGAAACCAAATTCCACAAAGACGCATCAGCTAAAGAGTTAGTAAATGTTAATGGAAAGTCAAAGCTCACAAACCCTACATTCCTGAAAGGCTGTGTCTACCAAATAAAGTGTAGATGTGGAGAATATTACATTGATGAATTCAAATGACCCTAGACCATGTGCATAAGTCCAAAGCCCCCTCCCCCCCACACCTGTTTCCTACCTCTGTTACTATAATGGCCCTTTAATTTTTTTAAAAATAAAATATGATTGAGTTAAACGTTTCGTCGACACATTAACTCGGTCATTTTGAGACAACCACATAGGCCAAACTTATCATTTCTATGGTGAAACTTTGCAAAGGTGGAACTTTGCCCAGACACTCGCATTGAAGTCCATTGGTATAACATAAGAAATCTGTTATAATAATATAAAACACGACACCCTGACAAGATTTAAGTGTTCGCTATCAAGCCAACAAATTGAAAAATAAGAATCATCAGTTTGGGCCTTTTCACCCTGGCCTCCGCTTTCTCGTCCTTATCAGAGATAGAAGGGGAATTCGCATACTTAATGAAGGGACTATCTGGATTTGAACAGCGTCTCACAAAAATAATTGCCAAAATAAAAAGTCATTTGGATGTGAACATCAAAAAACTGCTTATCCGGACACGTAACCCTTTTAAGATTTCGGGTTAATTTTTTTTGTTGGGTTACCTGATAATCGATTCCCGTCCCTTTAGAGGTCCATACAGTACATGACCGTTAAGCAGTGTTTTGGCTACATTTGAGGTTGGTCGACTTATGCACAGAAGTTGATGGGAAGGAGACCCGCAACTTAGGAATCAAGGTTCAGAGTATCGGACATCGCTGTCCACTCATCTAGTATAGTAGAAACTGTGTACACGATGTTAATAATAAATTTATAGGGTCTAACTTTGATATTTTTTGAGATATTGGCTTCTAAATTTTCCCCAAGCGATCATGATGGGTCATTTTTTTCTGGAGTACCTACGGATCCCACCTTTCATTTGAGACCAAGTTTGCTTTGATGGGACTTTTTTCCATGAAAACACATAAATCTGTGTTTATCCGGCAGACTAACAATGTCATATATAACTTCCTATGATGTCATAACTGACTTCCAGTCATTTTGTATTTAGTTTTTTCACCTTGAGGAAGTTAGTATTTTTACTGACGAAACGTTGGATAAAACGATGGTTTTTTGATATTATATTCTATTAAAATAGCATTATGCAAGAGCAAAATCTGCTTATTACAGGTCTTTCTTTAGGCCTAAAATGTTATCTAAATAATCAATTAGATATTAATTAACATATCCAGACCATAATAAACTCTTGATGTCAAGGCTAGCCTTCGATGTTGGCGGATTAAAATCCTATATGCCGCTTAATGGCCGTTGATAATTAAATCAATCAAGTGGATAATGCTGTTTATATTAATGATTTGAGTAATGATGACCAAGGCTATGTGAATATTTCAAACGCTTTTTTCTCAGCTAATAGTGGATCAATTTGACTGAAATTTTCAGGAAATTACATTTACACTATCTAGTTTTTAACTATTATAGTGAGAACTGACATCTCTTTATCTTATCTCCCATAATGTAACTTTAATTATATTATATCAACTTATCTGAATATCAAATGCATCATTTTGACTTTGTCAAAATTGATCCCATCAAATCGTCTGTATTTGGTTTGTGTTTCCTGTTTCTATTGATTGGAAGTTTCACATGAAAATGCGGGCGTATAAAAAGACAACTCGCACCAAACAAAAAGACCACTCGGAATCAAAAATAAATTGTTGTTTTAATAAATTATGTTTGTTTTCTTTGGTCCGACTGGCCTTGGTCCAAGTAGTCTTTAGTCCGTGTGGGCAGAGGTGAATGGTAGGGTAATCGGCTGATTGGGACCATGGCTGATTGGGACCTGCCTGATTGGGACCACATTCGTGGCTAATTGGGAACAGATTCTTGGCTGATTGGGACCAAATTGTTGGCTGATTCGGACCACGATAAGGCTGATTCGGACCATTATTTAAATAACGAGAGTATTTAAAATATGTTTGAATATAGTTGCATATATTTAATAATAAGACAAAAATGACAATAAATAATGTAATTTCTTCAATACCAATGAGTTAAATCATGGAGAAGATGCTTTGCAATCTTGGCTGATTGGGACCAGATTGTTCTTTGTATAATATTTTAATCAGTAAATATCATTCAAGGCATCTTGAACCAAGTTTCAAGGAGCAATGATGTGAGCACATTTTCCTTCATATTTATATATTCTGATAAATGTAATCTAATCAACTGGCCGAGACAGAGGCCTTCCTGATCTAGACAGATTGAATGCAATACACTATGGTTAAGAAATGTGTAAAATTTTCTTAGCAATATACACAAATACACATGAAACAAAGTTAAATAAACTCATGTAGCAATATACAAGAACCTAATTAATCACACCATTTATTGTTAATTAATGACAAGCCCAGTAAACCAATAAACAATCACACAAATTCCCTATTGTGGCTGTCAGTAAAAAGTGAAATCTGGCTAATTTTCATGTAGTAGTAATATAGTTAATTTTCCATGATGCTACCTGTCACCAGCCGGGGGGATCGTTCATCACATTCACATTACAGTTACACAAATGCTAAACAAATGCTAAACTTTATTCATCTTCTTAAAATGTATTAATTACATATCAGCATATATATATATATACAGTGGACTCGGTCAAATCCGACATCGTACGGGATCGTGACAATATGTCGGAAGTCACAGAGTTTCGGAATACCAAGTTTTGTCAAAACCGCAAATATTGTTACTTCGAAATGTTGATTCGAATCACCAGAACGTTATTCCCTTTAAAAATGATAAACTCTTCTGTACATTCAAAATTTTTCTACCATTAATCTTTATTTCATTCAACATGCGTAGGCATTTTGAATAGGTCAGGTCTAGGGCCGAAACGATACGCTGTGCCACGATATGATACAGCATGATGTCGTAGCCCAACGATACGGGTGCATCACCATACACACGCCATTAATGTGAAATTGACTAAAGTTTTCTTGAAATAAAGAAAAAATACACAACAATGTTTTAAATTTATATTGTTTATTATTAGATAAATTAAAATTTATATTTAACTCTTAACCAATATTTCTGGCACATTTTTCAACAGGAAGTACGAAACAGGAAAACCATTGGCTCAACGGCTTGTGCAATGTTTACATAACACCTAACTGCTTCGGGCAAAATGATGCATTTTACTCATTTTAATACCCATTTACACTAAATAGGAAATATTTTTTAACTACAAATACTTCAAACGTCTTTATTTATTTTTCTTTTACCTTTAATTTGTCGGAGTAAAAAAGTTAATATGCCGTACTCATTAAGCCTCGTGGATGTCAAGCTTATCAGTGATTGTAGCGGCCAAGCAAATATTCACTGCGGGATCAGTTTGCTTCGCCGCGTGTAACACTGCTACCACCAGTACTGGGCGTGAACATAATAGTCGAAAGACTAAGAGAGACTGTTAACAACCAAAATTTCAACATGCTTTTCATTCATTCGAAAAAGAGCCACCGGCATTGCGGGGAAGAAATGACTGTTAAATAAAATGCAATTTCATTGGTGTAAAATGCATGGCTTCTGGTATTTTGTCCAATGGAAAAAATTGTCTTATCCAGTTTCCGAGTCGTATTTTGCACGCGATTAGTAGGTCAGTTTTGCAATGATTGTGAAGTCTGGATGCCCGGGCCTATAGAAGACGCGTGCTGTTCCTAGTCTATTTATAGCTACCGAGGGTTTCTTTACATTTAGGCCCTGTGTACGTACGTACTGAACTGATAGGTAATTTCTAAGGGTCCTACATGTCTCATTTATTGAACAAATATCACGATATAGTATGAAATTAATCCTGAACCTTAAATTGAAAAAAAAATCTCGATTATCGATATTCTTAAAAAAAATATCGTTCATCGTTTTCCTGAAAAAAATCGCGGTTCACCGGTGAATCCTTTCGGCCCTAGTCAGGTCTGACTTTAATTTATCCTCTTCGTCTTCAGTTGATCGCACAGTTGTGTTTGCTATCACGTGTTCATTGATAATCTGTCGTTCTAAGTCAAGTTCGTCGTCACACGGTCCGGTGAGATCCGTAGGGTTAACAATCATTGAGCTGAAGTGAGCAGACGTTACGTTCTCAGTGGCCGTTTTATGACCTTGACCCTCATCGGCGAAAGCTGCGGTCAATGGTTAAAATACTACGGGCGTTTGTTATACATTTCATCCGCTCACGTAAACGGCTATACACTGTGTTCGTTAACCGCAGCTATTGACGATGAAGGTCAAGGTCATAAACGTGGACAAATTTACGTTATTCGGGTTCAATCGGCATGCGCAACGAATGTTTTTAACAGGTGCTAGGAATATTTGTACAACCGAATTCGTGGGAAAATTCGTAGATATTCTTGAGTATTTGTCACAATTACTATCTTACAAGAGATTATAAAATTATCAAGGTAATCCAACAAAGACCTATACGATTGCGAGTTTTAATCTTACCGATAATTGATTGGTGATTGATTGTTAATCTTTTGTGGCTTCACACCCATCAAGTTTTAATCTAACGGACAATTCATTGGTAATTGCCTGACACCTACTGATTTAAGGCCGGATTATACGGTGACGATTCAATAGAAATTATGTGACTGATTGATGTCGAAATCCGGAACTGACAGAATCCGGACTTATCAGATTTTTTTGGGCTAAAGTAAAATCATGTCGGATGTCACAGAAATCCGGAGTGATCAGACATCGGATGTGACAAAGTCCACTGTAGGTCATTAGGAGTTTCATATGGCTAACCGCCTCACAACTTCATTTATAATCTTCATGGCTGACCGCCGAGCTAACCGCTCTATCATGTCTCGTCTTTATCTACGACTCTTCTTGCACGCGCCAAAGCTCACGTCATGCATATAATTAACCAACACATCCCCACAGTTAAAGGGAGGCAACTACATTTAATAATTCCTTAGACTTCCTTATAGATTTCAAATTATTATTATCAAAGGGACTCGATTTGTGACATTCTCCCACCCTTAGCTTGAATGAAGTCCTCGTCGTCATTATAACGTTATTATAAAGATGTACAAGATATTTAAATTGAACTTATTTTAAAACAATAAATAATGCTTCAAAATCTAATATTAACATTTCAAGGGATGATAGAAACTCATGATTATGACTCCTTTGGAATTTAACCTATGAAGAGAAACAAGCATTTATATATTTACCAAGTAACAATTCATAAGAAAATAACATAAAATTCCATAACTATTTCTTATAGTTCTATATCTACTATAAACTATGGTACTTCCAATATTAGATTATCTCAGTTTTCATAACAACCAATATCATAACATCAAAATGTTTCTTTTAACTTTCTAACCTACATGTATAACAAACAGTTCAATCAGACTTCAGAGTTTTAAGAATTAATTATTATATTGTCCACATTTTACTGCATCACCATATAATTCAAAACCATCATAACGTTTTACAAAACGCTGTCTTTTAGATTGTCTTAATTAACACTGGTCGATTAACATATTCAACTTGAGGAATAAATACAGCAAACTGTATCGGACAGACAATGAATGCCAATGCACCCTTTCGGTTTATTCTTCCAAATACATCATTTTATAACAAGGTACACAAAGGCAAAGAACCACCAGTACTAACTATCAACATGGTACCTGGTGATTGGTGATAATGTGGTGGTGTAGCGGTGATAATATGACGTTGATGATAATATGATGTTGATGATTGGCTGAAAATACAAAGACAGCCTTCATAAGTTACAAATTCAGACCTAACTGTCTTAGGCGACCTTTAAATTTTCATGATAAAATGTACAACCATACATACATAATTATCTACTCATTATACTAAGAACATAAGAATACAAGAAATGACCACAAAATAGGTTTTAGGCTTAAGCAGGCCTCAACATTAAAAGTGGACATCCTACTTTATGAGAGGGCCTTTACCCAGCAACCATGCCGACTAGACGCTACAATATGACAATTATAAACTCTTCCAAAACTATTATTTATGAATGTGACAACTAATAACAGTTCTATAAACACTTTCCGCGTTTACTATGCTCAACAGTTACATAATAATTAGTGTGCTCACCGTATTTTATGTCATCCCACAATAGAAATAAACAATGAGAAAACCAGTGCCATGGCCACAGCCATGCTACAACAATGGCGACCTGCCAAGACTCGCTTAACCAGACTCAAATTAACATACAATTTACTTAAAGAATATAAGTCTGGATAACAATTCTTTTCAACTAAAAATAACATCTAAATTTAAGACCTGGACACCACAAATGAAATGATAAAACAAAATATTGATAATTTGCATCTTACAAGGAAGATTTGGTAACAAATCATCATTACTATCATTATCACTCTGAGGAATTTCAGTGTTTAGATGCCAAGTCAACGAAATTAAATATGGGCACTGAAAATAACTTAATTCTAAAATGGCGAAAATCCAAGATGGCGACCAAAATTGACCATTGACAAAAAATGACAATTCCTCTATATTATGTCTGGATCGCGGTTTACATAGCTTTCATGGTGTGTAATATGGAATTTTTGGGGACTTCGAATTCAAATATGGGCACAAAATATAATACCAAAAATCCAAGATGGTGGAAATCCAAGATGGCGGCCAAAATGTCACGATATTGTATTATTTTGGGAAGGATAGATAGGATATGGCTTGTGTTGTGCCAAACATTGGGTTCTTGGGGTCACTGAAATCAAATATTGGACTGAAAATTAATTTTAAAACTCCAAAATGGCGGAAATTCAAGATGGCAGCCAAAATTGACGGAAAAAAATGACACTTCCTCAATATCATGTCCGGATCATGGTATACATAGCTTTCATGCTTTGTAACATGAGATTTTTGGGGACGCCAAATTCAAATATGGGCACAAAATATAATATCAAAAATCCAAGATGGCGGAAATCCAAGATGGCGTTAACATATCACAATTTTCCATTATTTTGGGAAACATAAATAGGATACAGCTTGTATGGTGCCGAATATGGTGTTCTCAGGGTCGCTGAAATCAAATATTGGCCCAACCATTAATTTTGGCTAAATTCAAGATGGCGGACAAGACTGTTAATGAAAGTTATGCAGATTCCCGGTCTTTTTTTTTTTAGCTCATAATGACGTAGAATTATTATAATGAGTAACACAAGCAGCAAGGGGAAACCCTCCTCTTTATACTGATACCCGTATGTTGGGAAATCCCCGCTTGAATATTTTACGAAAACGGCAAGAAAATGAACAATTGTTTTGCTTTATTCTGAAATAATTAATGACTTCCTTACTGATTGCCTTTTACAAAATGCGATTTTTGAACACTACTAGATGTTATTTTCATGAAAATTTAACTTTTAATGGATGAAAGAGGTACTTATGTGGCTTTTAATGAGGAAATGTGAATTTTGAAAATTGTCACCTACTGAACCATTATTGCACTCTATGATATCGCGGAATCTAGCTTTGCGACTTCCGACTCAATTAGCTGCGCCGGGTCACAAATAGTATTTCTGTAAATAACATATAAATACACACAAATAATGGATTCGGATTTCCGATATGCCACTGTATTGCTAGTATCTGTTTGACTTGTTGAAATTCACATAAATTGGTTTAAACAGTATTTCTACGACATATAATTACACACAATATATATAATGGATTCCAAAACAAGGTATTGAGTTTATAAAATAAAAATGGCATGTTTAAATTGCATAAAACGTATAATAATTTACATTAGATTAATGAGAAAAATCTGTGTTAATACAGTCACCGTGACATAACAAAATGCAATTTAAAACATAAATTGACGTACATAAATGCACTAATATAGTCAGGCTATAGCCTAGATAAAATCCCTTTAAACTACATTCAATATCAAAATCTCAGTTTGTAGTATTTAAGACAATGTATAATTCAACTTCTTCATTTGTTCAGTGTAAATATCAATTCTGTTTCATCTTATTTCTATTATTGAGGCAAAAATGTCTACTTCATTGTTGCATTACATGTTGTTAAGCATGAACGGCAAACAAATTTAGAATTATGATACTTCTACCTGGCAACCATCATTATGATGTCGTTTGGTGTTGCCACCATGTGCTCAGTTTGGCGATTGAGCACCTGATCGGGACCATTCTATTGATACAAACGACTCGCTCTTCGTCAGGTTGAGTGGCTTGCCTGAGTGTTAAAATTGAAAACAACATCGAGAGAGAGAGATGGGGACATGGGGTTTAACATCCACTCAACACCAACCAGGTCATTTCGGTATTAACAATGTTCAATTGTATTTCAATAATTCGCTTGCGCGTAGGGGTGTTTAGCAGTGGGAGGAAACCGGAGGACCCAGAGAAAACCCACGAGGTTGGACAGGCGGCCCTACTCCATGTCACATAAAACCGGGAAATCGAAACCACGCCAGTTTATTCAATGACAAACCTTATGTTACAGCGTGCACGTGCTAACCTTTCGGCCATCCTACCCTCTAAACAACATTGAACGTGATATAAATGTATGGTTGGCAAATACTATTTTGAATACCGTGGCTAAGTGGGTAAGACGCAGGCTCGCTAGGCTGTGGGTCGGGAGTTCGATCCCTGCATTGGTCGAGAAAGTTCGTCCAGATTTTGTGGCGTGTTTCCCCCTTATTAGTGTCTTGTCGTTCCGATGGGATGAAAACCCGAGGTCCTGTGTATATGCTGGGGTGCACGTAAAAGATCCAGTGACCGTTAGAATTCGATATAAGTCCAGGTCGTAATTCCGCTCTCTGGGCAGTATTTCCCTAAAGCACACTGTATGGCGTATGTCCGTCTCCATTAGCCTGGTTCGGAGCAGAACAGTAGCGCGTTAAACCCCCTTTCATTTCATTTCATTTTAAATACAAGCCAACAGTGAGGCTGATGTCCCCCGCCGAAATCCCAAAATAAATAGATGACACATATTAATTAATCCCACAATTATTTTTTTCAAACGTATCGACCAATCAAACTGAACACAAAGTGTCATCCAAAAATTGCTTATCTCTGCCTACCGTAAGAAGAAAATGCTCATCTTCGAACTCCATCAAGGCATTGACCTAATAAGCATACACACCAAGTTTGAACATTTTAACTCAATTAGAAGGAGAGTTATTGTGTTCCAAAGTCTCGACCAATCAAATTGCGTATCGCTCTGCTTACCCTGAGCAGAAAATGCTCATTATCGAACTTAGTCAAGGTATTACTATAATGAAACTATACACCAAGTTTCATCACTCTCACTTAATTAGAACTAAAGTTATCGTGTCCCAACGCATCAACCAATCAAATTGCTTATCTCTGCTTACCCTAAGCGGAAAATGCTCATCTTCGAACTCCATCAAGGCATTGACCTAATAAGCATATACACCAAGTTTGAACATTTTAACTCAATTAGAAGGAGAGTTATTTTGTTCCAAAGTCTCGACCAATCAAATTGCGTATCGCTCTGCTTACCCTGAGCAGAAAATGCTCATTATCGAACTTAGTCAAGGTATTACTATAATGAAACTATACACCAAGTTTTATCACTCTCACTTAATTAAAACTAAAGTTATCGTGTCCCAAAGCATCAACCAATTAAATTGCTTATCTCTGCTTACCCTAAGCGGAAAATGCTCATCTTCGAACTCCATCAAGGTATTGACCTAATAAACACATACACCAAGTTTGAACATTCTAGCTCAATCGAAAGGCGGGGGACAATAAGCTAAACGGGATTTGGAGAATTTTATTTGATTTTTTTTTGACGGTTGAGCCAATAATTAATATTTTATATGCAGTTGGTCTATATTAGCACAGGGTACTGAGTTTAATACTATGCGACCTCTCTCTCTCTCAATTTCAGCACTCCTTCCAACCTTCAACCAGTCGAAGAATGAGTCGTTTATACCAAATAATGGTCCCGATCAGGTGCGCAATCACCAATTGAGCACGCAGTGGCGACACCAAATGACTTCATAATGATGGTTGCTAGGCAGAAATGTATAAATTCTAAATTCATTGATGTTGATGCTAAAAATGTAAAGCATCTACTAAGAAGACATTTTTTGTTTCAATAATAGAAACAAGTTGGAGCAGAATTGAAATTTACACTGAACAAACAAAGAAGTTGGGTTATACATTGTCTTAAATTAGAAATTACATGAATGGAAGTTAGAAATTACATGAATGAAAGGTTAGAAATTACATGAACAGAAGTAAGAAATTAGACAATGGCATGTTAACTCTAATATACTGCCATACCAATCAGCTTGGTTTCAATGGTAGGCCCTATATATTTGTGCTTCAAAGTTACAAATTCCAAAGACATTATTTCTGATTTTCATCCATCTTGTATTGTTCAGTAGATCTATCATATGAAAGCACATTTAGATACCAAACTAAAACACTAAATAAGGTGCTGTTAATGGGTTTTTTTGAGACCCTCCCATTTCAGCCTGTTTGACATGACTCCCATTTTTGTGTTATAGGTTTTAATCTTAAATATCTGACCCAAAATCTAACAGAAAATAGGAAGTTCCATGTGGCCACGTAGTGTAGCCTACCGACGGTTAACTGCTAGCTTTTTCGGTGTAAAAAAGTTGAAATAGAAAAGGGAGTCGGATCAACCATGATCGGCTATATTACTAAAAATTTCCAACACAACGGTATACATAATACAGAAATTCAATTATTATGATATGATTCTGGTTTAGAATATCTATGTAATAATAGATTTCATGTCTTTGTTAGGGGACATATTATACTAGTAGATCTATAGTCCGTTGGTCATAGGCGTACGAGGCGGGGGGGCCGGGGGGGCACCGGCTCCCCCAAATATTTTCATGAAAAAAAATAGAAATCGGAAAAGAGCTCAGAATTGTGAAATCGGTCATTAGCCGCGGAGTTTTTGAAAATGAGGTGGGGGTAGGTAGGGGTATGGCCTTGTCGGGGAAGGCTATGGTCTTGTCGGGAATGAATGCTCAGTTTGTCGGGAAGCGTCGCGCCGTCTGTCGGGTTTTGAATATTTTTAATAATATGGAAGCGGAAAGAAAGCAGTCCAGTCAATGATGAACACGTACACCATCTGAATAGAACTAGCACGTACACACGGCCTTTCTCAGTTCTTGAGTACTGTGTTCCTGTATACTGGCATCCAACTCCATGCACTGGACGAGCCCAGTGATAGAAGTGAGCAGCTGAAAATTTGTTTTAATAATAATTGATAAGTTTGTAATAATATTGTACATTGTAGTCACATATAATACACATGTACGATGGCTCAATAGGCCGTAAATAATTCGATACTGAGCCCTTTTCTTTGGAAATAAATATTCATAGGTGAATGTAAAGTGCCACTGGCATAGGCGACATGTGAACTCACACTGTCATATAATTAACAAGCCAACAGTGAGGCTGATGTCCCCCGCCGAAATCTCAAAATAAATAGATGACACATATTAATTAATCGCACATCTATTTTTTTCAAAAGTATCGAGCAATCAAACTGTACACGAAGTGCCATCACTTACTATCAGATAAAATGAAGATTATCTTGTCCCAAAGCATCGACCAATGGAAGTGATTAGCCCTACTTAGCTTCAGCTCGAAATGTTAATCACTGAACTCAGTCAACTCAAGACACTCACCTAATGAACATCTACATCAAGTTTAAACTTAGCTTCAGCTCGAAACGTTAATCATTGAACTCAGTCAACTCAAGACACTCACCTAATGAACATCTACATCAAGTTTAAACATTCTACCTCACATAGAAGCAGAGTTGTTGACCAATCTTGACCAATCAAATTGTTTATCAATTCTTAGCCTAAGGAGAAAGTTCTTAGGGTAATGATATAATGAACCCATATTCTGAGTTTCATCGCTCTCACTTCATTATAACCAAAGTTATTGTGCCCAAAAGCATCAGCCAATCAGATTGCTTATCTCTGCTCACTGTAAGCAGAAAATGTTCATCATCGAACTCCATCAAGGCATTCACCTAATGAACGCCCACACCAAGTTTGAACATTCTAGCTCAGTAAGAAAGAGAGTCATTGTGTTCTAAAGTCTTGGCCAATCAAATTGCTTATCGCTCTGCTTACCCAAGGCAAACAATGTTCATTATCGAACTTAGTCGAGGTATTGATGTAATGAAACTATACATCAAGTTTCATCACCTTCACTTAATAAGAACTTCAGTTATCTTGTCCCAAAGTATCAACCAATCAAGTTGCTTATCTCTGCTCATCTTCGAACTCCATCAAGGCATTGACCTAATAAGCACATAAACCACGTTTGAACATTTTAACTCAATAAGAAGGAGAATTATTGTGTTCCAAGGTCTCGGCCAATCAAATTGCTTATCGCTCTGCTTACCCTGAGCAGAAAATGCTCATCATTATCAAACTTAGTCAAGGTATTACTGTAATGAAACTATACACCAAGTTTCATCAATCTCACTTAATTAGAACTAAAGTTATCGTGTCCCAAAGCATCAACCAATCAAATTGCTTATCTCTGCTCACTCTAAGCGGAAAATGCTCATCTTCGAACTCCATCAAGGCATTGACCTAATAAGCATATACACCAAGTTTGAACATTTTAACTCAATAAGAAGGAGAGTTATTGTGTTCCAAAGTCTTGACCAATCAAATTGCTTATCGCTCTGCTTACCCTGAGCAGAAAATGCTCATTATCGAACTTAGTCAAGGTATCGCTGTAATCAAACTATACACCAAGTTTCATCACTCTCACTTAATTAGAACTAAAGTTATCGTGTCCCAAAGCATCAACCAATCAAATTGCTCATCTCTGCTTACCCTAAGCGGAAAATGCTCATCTTCGAACTCCATCAAGGCATTGACCTAATAAACACATACACCAAGTTTAAACATTCTAGCTCAATTAGGAAGAGAGTTATTGTGTCCCAAATAGTATGACGGACAGACGGACATACTACAGACAGACAGACGAACCCATTTTAATAGTCCCCCAACTTTCTTCGAAAGGCGGGGGACAAAAACGTAGCAAAAGTAAATCATAACGGAATATATAGATTGTAAATTTGAACTCTTTTAAAATGGCCATTCACAAATTAAAAGTAGATAAAGTACAAGTCTTCTATACATCTGAGATCTGGATAAAAAATGTGAAGTCTCATAAAATGAAAAATGTGGCAAAAGTAAATTGTTCGACTTGTTCTTGTTTTCGTAGTAATACTAATAGCTAGAGCTTTTATTCTATATAACTACATGTACAAGCAAATATCATTGAATACAGCCATTGAATACAGCCATTGAATAACCTATGGTTGTATTCAATGGCTTGAAAACGTACTACTTTTGCCCAGAATGATGTCACTTTCATAATTACGTCAAACCGTAATGACGTCACCACTAGCAACAACAATTTTTGTAAAACGGAAAGAAAATAGAGCGAACCCTGTGATGAATTTTAACGTTATTGACGATGATTTTTTTTGATAATCTGAATAGTACAGTGTATTTTGAGATTTGCATTTAGTTATAGAATAAAAACAGAACTCAATGACCACTGAATACCGCTCGGGTTATTCAATGGTTCACTCGAGTGTATCCCTGCCGCATTCCACTCGCTATCGCTCGTGGAATGCTTGCGCAGGGATACACTCTCTTGAACCATTGAATAACCCGAGCGGTATTCAATGGTCATTGAGTTCTATCTATGTATTTTAAAGATGACTTTTTACCAGTGTTTATGCTGCAACTGACATAATTTACTACCCACTCCAAATTACTAGAAAGTATTCGAAATGCCTGGAAATCGCGTCTACGGCCGTCTGGTTTTCAAAATTTTCGGGGGGAGTCCAGACCCAGACCCCCCGTCGCACGCTTCGGCCCTCCGACGCTAGCGGGCGGGCTCTAAAGAAATATATTTGTCGGGAAAATATGCTGGCCCCCCAAACAAGTTCGGCCTCGTACGCCTATGCCGTTGGTTGAAGGGGACTTTTGTTCTATATGATGTTAATCGCCATATATTCAAATAATTTTTTAACTAGAAATATATATTCACAGTATTCAAGAAAGTAGTTGATCTTCGGATAAATTTGGAGCAAGTTTTAATTGTCCACACATGGTTCAACAAGGCTGCCATCTTTTCATATGAAATGGTTTTAGACCACAACGAATAAGAGATTTCAAGAATAACTTTAACGTTAATTGTTCGCCCCTTTGACCGGATCTAATTTTTCTTTATAAATCGTTGTTGGTTGAACGCTTAGTGCATTAAAATGGAACAAACGTGAATAAAGTTCCCATGGAAATCTTGCGATACAAAAGGAAAATGGAAGTAGCATACGTTGATTTGAACTGAGCGGACGTTACGATTTATGACCTTGACCCTCGTCGTCGAGAGCTGTGTTTACAGCCCCAATAACACTCTTGTTGTAACTGAATAATATGTCCCAATCTTCATTCTGGTCAACAAATCGTATTATTTTACAATATTCCAATTAATTGATGATATAAATTTCATCTTAACACACCTATTTTAAAAAATTGGAAAAATTCAACCAATTGATTTGAAAAGTCTAACGTAAACCTTTTCAAATGTGACTTGGATTTTAAAATATTTTCGAACCCTCTGGACAAGTAAAATAGGTTGTAATGGATAATTTACACAACAGGTAGGACACTTAAACATCTAGTACTTAATTAGAATAAGGGTATTATTTATTTTCTGGAGCTTCCAATCCAGCGAGAATGTTATTGTCCCTTTAATAAACACAATGTTTACACGTTTATGTGAGCGGATGAAATGAATAACAAACGCCCCGTAGTATTTTAACCATAAGACACACAATAATTGTATCAGTCTTTATCCCCCATTTCTGTGGCACCAAAGATAATTCCGGAATGTCACCGGAATATTCCGTAAAACAGGTTGAACTAATTACGGGTATACACCACAAAAAAATCGGAATATAGGCTACTGATCTCCCATCGATGTTCATTTACCAAACACGAATGTTTCTTTCTTCCCGAGCCACCCAGGGCTCTCCCTGACAGCCCTTGGCTCAGTCTGAAATCCATCCCCGAAAATCACTACACCCCCCCCCCCCAACCTATTTTTTTTAATATTTCATTTAATTTTCTAACGTCCGCTGCCATTTTATTTATTTTAGCCACCCTACACATGGTAAGAAATGAAAAAGTGTTTATCTCACTTTCATGTGGTACCATCGATTATTCCTGAAATCCCTCGACGTAGTCGGGAATCCGTCCCCGAAAATCACTACCCCCCCCCCCAACCTATTTTTTTTATATTTCATTTAATTTTCAAACGTCCGCTGCCATTTTATTTATTTGAGCCACCCTACACATGGTGTGAAATGAAAGAGTGTTTATCTCACTTTCATGTGGTACCATCTATTATTCCATATATCCCTCGACTTAGTATGAAATCCGTCCACGAAAATCACTACCCCCCCCCCCTCTATTTTTTTGTTATATTTCATTTCCTTTTTTAACGTCCGCTGCCATTTTTTTCTTTCATCATGGCATGGAATGAAAAAGGGTTTATTCCTCTTTCATATGGTACCATTGATTATTCCTGAAATCCCTCGGCTTAGTATGAAATCTGTCCCCTAGAGGGTTTATCCCTCTTTCATGACGTACCATTGATTATTCCTCGAATCCCTCGGCTTAGTATGAAATCTGTCCCTTAAAATCACTACCCCGCTCCCCAGCCTGTTTTTTTTTTTATATTTCATTTAATATTCTAACGTCCGCTGCCATTTTATTTATTTGAGCCACCCTACACATGGTATGAAATGAAAGAGTGTTTATCCTACCGTCATGTGGTACCATCGATTATTCCTGATATCCCTCGGTTTAGTATGAAATCCGTCCACGAAGATCACCCCCCCCCCACCAGTCTATTTTTTTGTTATATTTCATTTCATTTTCTTACGTCCTCTGTCATTTTTTTCTTTGAGCCACCCAATACATGGTATGTAATGAAAGAGGGCTTATTCTTCTTTCATGTGGTACCATTGATTATTCCTCAAATCCCTCGGCTTGGTATGAAATCTGTCCCCTAAAATCCCCCCCCCCCCCAGTCTATTTTTTTGTTATATTTCATTTCAATTTCTAACGTCCGCTGCCATTTTATTTATTTGAGCCACGCAATTCATGGCATAGAATGAAAGAGGGTTTATCCCTCTTTCATGTGGTACCATTGATTATTCCTGACAGCCCTCGACTTAGTCTGAAATCCGTCCCCGAAAATCACTACCCCCCCACCTATTTTTTTTTTGTCCCCCGCCTTTCGAAGAAATTTGGGGGACTATTAAATTGGGTTCGTCCGTCTGTCTGTCTATCTGTCTGTCAGTCTGTCTGTCCGTCTGCCCGTCACACTTTTTGGGACACAATAACTCTCTTCCTAATTGAGCTAGAATGTTCAAACTTGGTGTGTGTGTTTATTAGGTCAATGCCTTGATGGAGTTCGAAGATGAGCATTTTCCGCTTAGGGTAAGCAGAGATAAGCAATTTGATTGGTTGATGCTTTTGGGACACGATAACTTTAGTTCTAATTAAGTGAGAGTGATGAAACTTGGTGTATAGTTTCATTACAGTAATACCTTGACTAAGTTCGATAATGAGCATTTTCTGCTCAGGGTAAGCAGAGCGATACGCAATTTGATTTGTCGAGACTTTGGAACACAATAACTCTCCTACTAACTGAGTTAAAATGTTCAAACTTGGTGTATATGCTTAATAGGTCAATGCCTTAATGGAGTTCGAAGATCAGCATTTTCCGCTTAGGGTAAGCAGAGATACGCAATTTGATTGGTTGATGCTTTGGGACACGATAACTTTAGTTCTAATTAAGTGAGAGTGATGAAACTTGGTGTATAGTTTCATTACAGTAATGCCTTGACTAAGATCGATAATGAGCATTTTCTGCTCAGGGTAAGCAGAGCGATAAGCAATTTGATTTGCCGAGACTTTGGAACACATACTTCTAATTGAGTTAACATGTTCAAAATTGGTGTGTATGATTATTAGGTCAATGCCTTGATGGAGTTCGAAGATGAGCATTTTCTGCTTAGGGTAGGCAGAAATAAGCAATTTGATTGGTTGATACTTTGGGACAAGATAACTTAGGTTCATCTTGATTGATGATTTTTATGCCAATGCGATGACTGCATTCTCATTCAGTAATGGATTCGACAGTAACAGTGTATAGAAACGATTGACTCGGACACGAGGGCCCTTTCCCTTGGCCAGAGGGGCCCTTTTGTCAAGCGTGGGGGCCCTTTTGTCTGCCTTTAGGGTCCCCCTAACTAGGGTACATTTTCATTTTTCTCGTCGGTTTTAGCATTTTTCTTTATAAAACACTTTTGGATGACACTTCGTGTACAGTTTGATTGCTCGATACGTTTGAAAAAAATAAATGTGCGATTAATTAATATGTGTCATCTATTTATTTTGGGATTTCGGCGGGGGACATCAGCCTCACTGTTGGCTTGTTTATATTTCATTTAATTTTCTATCGTCCGCTGCCATTTTATTTATTTGAGCCACCCTACACATGGTATGAAATGAAAGAGTGTTTATCCCACTTCCATGTGGTACCATTGATTATTCCTCACAGCCCTCGTCTTAGTCTAAAATCCGTCCCCGAAAATCACTACCCCCCCCCACCTATTTTTTTATATTTCATTTAATTTTCTAGCGTCCGCTGCCGTTTTGAGCCACCCTACACATGATATGAAATGAAAGAGTGTTTATCCAACTTTCATGTGGTACCATCTATTATTCCATATATTCCTCGGCTTAGTATGAAATCCGTCCACGAAGACTCCCCCCCCCCCATGTTTATTTTTTGTAATATTTCATTTCATTTTCTAACGTCCGCTGCCATTTTATTTATTTGGGCCACCCAATACATGGTATGGAATGAAAGAGGGTTTATTTCTCTTTCATATGGTACCATTGATTATTCCTGACAGCCCTCGACTTTTTTTATATTTCATTTAATTTTCTATCGTCCGCTGCCATTTTATTTATTTGAGCCACCCTACACATGGGTCATTCCACAAATGAGGGGTCCAAAGTGGGACATGGGTACTAAAATTTTAATTAATCTCAATCACTGAAAAAATTATACCAAGGATTAAACGCCCAAATTATTCCATACCAATTAATAGGTGGCTGAGGACTTAGGTAAATAAGAACTGAACAAAAAATCGTGCGGGGGTGGATGGGTATGCTTTTGCGGAACGGATTTAAGACTATTTTGAGGACTTATAGTAATATTCTAGGTTGCTATATATAAGATGGATAAATACCCTATCACCCCATGTCGTGTATTGTGTGGATCGGGACGAAAGAAACATTCGGGTTTGGTAAATGAAAATCGACCTGAAAAGGAGATCAGTATATTCCGATGTTTTTGGTTTATACCGGTAATTACTTCAACCTGTTTTACGGGATATTATAGTGATTTTCAGGAATTATGTATGGTGCCACAGAAATGGGAGACAAAGACTTATACAATTATGTACATTCACATAAACGGCTAAACACAGTGTTTATAGTTAACCGCAGTTTTCGACGATGAGGTTCAAGGTCATGAACCCGTTGCTAGCTATATTCGTTACCGCTTGGAACTATGGTGTTTCCCACTAGGAAATAGTAAATACCACACTTGTCGTGTTCGGATGCACAAGTGGGAAAATCAACATGGCTGTCATTATCTCATCAAAGTTTATTAAACCCCCTAATAACCATTTGTTAAATTTGATTATATAAAAGGAATATGAGTCCAAAGACGTTTCAGTTCGGTTCAGTATTTACAACGATATGATGAATTGAAATTTTATCATCGTTCGGCATCCAATATAAGCACGCCAGTGTAACCCTTAAGTATTGGTAATTCTTATGATGTACCTCTTTTAAATCCAATTAAATTCAAGCTAGCAAATATCTACATATACTGTTGATGGTCTTTATTGGTATAGTTTCTTAATTAAATGTTAAATAATCAATCTGTGAACAATTTAACTTACATTAAGCCGTGACAAATTAGATAAGATCTGTTGTCGATGAGCGACACAGTCAATTAGCTTAGCATGGATAAGATTTTATTGTATCGAAACATCCATTGAGGACAGTATAAATGTCAAAAATAGCAATATGTGATATTGAACAATCCAACAACAACAAAAAACTAATAAATAAATAATAAAAAAAACGCAGGTGCATTTTCATTTTCAAGAATGAAACAAAAGTTAACTCTGAAAAACTTGTTTGTTTTGAGATTTGATCAGACGATCACGTCACGGCTGTACGGTACGTAACATTAGTACCGTTGTATGAAGAAGAATTCTTTCATTGGAACATCTTTTCGGGACGGCGTACAATATACACAGTACCGGTATTAAATACAAGACTTATAGTGCAGAAATATGGAGGAGAACAAAAGTATGGACGGACATAAAATCAGAGCACCCATATAAATAGACAGTTCAAAACCGACATACATGATACATTTATATGAAAATACGAAGCAAAACGTACAAAGTGTCAATCACATAACCCGACAGTATAAAACCCACAAACAGGGCACATAATATATATAATATATGGATATACAAAACAAAACGTGCGTATTTAAAAGATAATAAAATATCATGCATATTAATTTATTTAACAGTTCAGTTGTCTCTCCGCAAAAAATAGACATCTTATTTATTGATACGGTATGTAGACATTATAAATTCAAAGAAACGTATAGGACGTTACTCCAGATAAGGTCTAGTTTGTGCCGGCTGGGCGTTAAGCCATAGTTACTGGAACATTTTTGTTGATATAGATCGTACCGTCCTAAAACCTAAACTGCCGTAGGGTACAATAACAAGTAACTACAAAATGGAAAGCCTGGTATTTTTCTCGTTTTCTGTTTGATGTTTTTCTTGTCATCGTTCAGTAAATGTATCCCAGTATGTAAAATTCTATAAATCACATATTCAGATAGATATGCACATCCACATTTAACTACAAAATTAGTATAATTGCGGTTCAAAACGTCCAACTTTGTAACTTTGGCTTCCATCTTGTTACGTCATATGTCGTGAACTCGGTATATTTTTAGCTACACGAGATCTCCAGTAGAAATCACGACTTCCGAGTCAATTTTTGTAGTTACGAACGCTGTTTACCAATTCGTTAGTCGTATTTTCCATAAAACCGAGGAGTAACGAATACAGCATTTACGTCCACTCACTCTCGTGATTTTACCGACTCGACCAACTTCCGGTAAAGGATACTAGAGGGGTTCCAGTCAAGTCGTCCACAAGCAAAGTCGTCCACACCCGTTGCAAACTGATCCCGCAGTGAATATTCGCTTGGCCGTTACAATCACTGATAAGCATGACATCGACTAGACTTAATGAGTTCGGCATATTAACTTTTTTACTCCGACAAATTAAATTCTCAAACATTTTTTTGAGGTAAAAGAAAAAAAAATAAAGACGTTTGAAGTATTTGTAGTTAAAAATATTTCCTATTTAGTGTAAATGGGTATTAAAATGAGTAAAATGCATCATTTTGCCCGAAGCAGTTAGGTGTTATGTAAACATTGCACGAGCCGTTGAACCAATGACTGACGCCACGTGCAGTCAACACACGTGTTGTGGACAGTCATCTGTTACAGAGATAATTCGTAAGTAATTCTCTGTGAAACAGATTCAATCTGATTAAAACGCGTACAGATCCAATTTCGTTTCGTTTTTTATAGTTCAAAATTTCGTTTTTACTTGTCTTCACTACTCTTGGATCTGGAGGACTTGTTATTTAACTCTTGTTCTGCCTGAAATGAGGGGTCAGCCAATCAAATGGTCTGTCGAATCGACCGTTTGACCTTTTCATGCGTGGAACTGTGGGTAGATATTACCAGCCAATGACGTCTATACTAACACCAGCGGAAAGAAATCAAAACAAAACAAAAGTAGATTTTAAAAAGCATGGCGGTCGCTAATTGGTTAATCGAATGAGGGTCATTCCATGTCAAGTGGGCCAGTGGTGGGAAATTGACCCCCTCGAAAAAATCTGGAAAAAATATATGTTATTGTACATCTAAACTCTAGAAACTGTGCAAAATATGTGGTGTGTAGCATGAAAATTGACTGAGATACGGGCATTTAAGTTTCATGAGTGACTAATAAGTTTTCGAAACAAAATATGTATTACTAATTTACTAGAGTTTCAGATATCTTGATTTTTTGTTTACAGTGAAGATATACCGCTCAAATTTGGTAGTCTTGGAGAACTTTGTGTGTAGATTATGAATCTGCAATCAGATTACCGGTGAGTTGTAGGGTTCGCATGCTACTTAGCCATGAAAACTGACAAAAATTTGGTGCAATTGTATATTGTCTGGTTTTTGTAGAGCTCCAGGTGCTACAAAGTAATAGATATAGACCAAATTTTTGTCATTTTCGTGGCCAAGTAGCATGCGAACCCTACAACTCACCGGTAATCTGATTGCAGATTCATAATCTACACAAAAAGTTCTTCAAGACTACCAAATTTGAGCGGTATATCTTCACTATAAAGGTAAAATCAAGATATCTGGAACTCAAGTAAATTAGTGATATATATTTTGTTTCGAAAACTTATTGGTAACTCATGAAACTTAAATGCCCGTATCTCAGTCAATTTTCATGCTACAGACCACATATTTTGGACAGTTTCTAGATTTTTTCCAGATTTTTTCAAGGGGGTCAATTTCCCAAATTTTTGAAAATTGACCCACTTGACATGGAATGACCCATGACTGAAGTTATCGGGTCAAATGTCCAGTGCTTGATACCTGACATCACAGAACGTGAGCTCCCACTATAACTTGTTAGATCTACATGAGTGTAGGCCATCGAAAGTATAAAAACGAAACGAAATATAGATCTATATTTGAATTAGATTGAAACAGATTGCACCCGTTGGTGGAGTCGTCCACAACTATTGGTGATGTCGTCCACAACTATTTGTGATGTCGTCCACAACTAAGAATAAGACTCGTAGACAACTAAGAATAAGACTTGTACACAATTTAATCGTCCACACCCGTTGCAAACTGATCCCGCAGTGAATATTCGCTTGGCCGCTACAATCACTGATAAGCATGACATCGACGAAACATAATGAGTTCGGCATATTAACTTTTTTACTCCGACAAATTAAATTCTCAAACATTTTTTTGAGGTAAAAGAAAAATAAATAAAGACGTTTGAAGTATTTGTAGTTAAAAATATTTCCTATTTAGTGTAAATGGGTATTAAAATGAGTAAAATGCATCATTTTGCCCGAAGCAGTTAGGTGTTATGTAAACATTACACGAGCCGTTGAACCAATGACTGACGCCACGTGCAGTCAACACACGTGTTGTGGACAGTCATCTGTTACAGAGATAATTCGTAAGTAATTCTCTGTGAAACAGATTCAATCTGATTAAAACACGTACAGATCCAATTTCGTTTCGTTTTTTATAGTTCAAAATTTCGTTTTTACTTGTCGTCACTACTCTTGGATCTGGAGGACTTGTTATTTAACTCGTGTTCTGCCTGAAATGAGGAGTCAGCCAATCAAATGGCCTGTCGAATCGACCGTTTGACCTTTTCGTATGAAAGAAATAGCTAGTACTAGAGTGGTTCAGAGACACAATATTTGTCCTTATAAAAACTGACCCGCTTATCTGTGTGATTGCTCCGTCGAGAAATCTTCTGAAGTGAGCAGAAGTTAGCGCCGCTCACGTGGTTTAGGATGTCGCAGCAAATATACGTCACACGAGGTATTTTTACAAACATGTATTGGTATATAACGCCGAGTAAAAATACACTCATTACGGGCTTCGACTTATGTGTTTATTTAATAGAGAACGTGAGCAAAAATTTCGATTTCACTCCTTGATTTGATTTTTGATTTTGGTGATTTAAATACGGAGCTAGCTGTAATAGCTTCGTTTGATTTCTAACTTTCAAGCAGGTGAAATCGCCCAGATAAATTCACTACAACCTTTCGAGATTTACTTTTATGAAGTGGTTACAATCTTGGTTTACGCGGCGATCTCTCCTGGTTAGGAAATAAATATTTGCTAGCTCTAAATACGCAGAACTATTTGAGACCGGAAAATAACCGAAACAAACTTTTTATTTGTAGTCTTTATTTTCCAGACACTTTTCGGTAACATGGTGTAAATTATTTTTATAATCATAGTATATTATCTTACCATCCTGTAGCCATAGTCTTTGATCGACGGACTTATTTTTTTCTAGATTTGAGACTGAGCCCTGCAAGATAGCGTCCACGGATGATTTGCTATCCAGCATTGGATTGGACAAGTACCCCTATGATTTGAGTACTGTAACAAACTACCTATGACAAAAATCACAAATGTTAATAAATTCCCGACAACTTCAGAGCATGGGTCTATCATGACTGTTTTACATGGCGACTGTGTGACTTTTGGTGACAAATACATTAAAATAGACTGGTCAGACTGACGACAAAGACTAGGAAGCTGAGTAAAAGTAAGGTTAAGTCCACTAAATGTATGAAATCATACGACGATTTTCTCAACACCCTATTTTTTTCGGGATAGTTTACGAGACTCCATCGGCAGACACAAGTGAAACAAGCCAACAGTGAGGCTGATGTCCCCCGCCGAAATCCCAAAATAAATAGATGACACATATTAATTAATCGCACATTTATTTTTTTCAAACGTATCGACCAATCAAACTGAACACGAAGTGTCATCCAAAAATTGCTTATCTCTGCCTACCGTAAGAAGAAAATGCTCATCTTCGAACTCCATCAAGGCATTGACCTAATAAGCATACACACCAATTTTGAACATTTTAACTCAATTCGAAGGAGAGTTATTGTGTTCCAAAGTCTCGGCAAATCAAATTGCTTATCGCTTTGCTTACCCTGAGCAGAAAATGCTCATTATCGATCTTAGTCAAGGTATTACTGTAATGAAACAATACACCAAGTTTCATCACTCTCACTTAATTAGAACTAAAGTTATCGTGTCTCAAAGCATCAACCAATCAAATTGCTTATCTCTGCCTACCCTAAGCGGAAAATGCTCATCATCGAACTCCATCAAGGCATTGACCTAATAAGCATATACACCAACTTTGAACATTTTAACTCAATTAGAAGGACAGTTATTGTGTTCCAAAGTCTCGACCAATCAAATTGTGTATCGCTCTGCTTACCCTGAGCAGAAAATGCTCATTATCGAACTTAGTCAAGGTATTACTGTAATGAAACTATACACCAAGTTTCATCACTCTCAGTTAATTAGAACTAAAGTTATCGTGTCCCAAAGCATCAACCAATCAAATTGCTTATCTCTGCTTACCCTAAGCGGAAAATGCTCATCTTCGAGTTCCATCAAGGCATTGACCTAATAAGCATATACACCAACTTTGAACATTTTAACTCAATTAGAAGGAGAGTTATTGTGTTCCAAAGTCTCGACCAATCAAATTGCGTATCGCTCTGCTCACCCTGAGCAGAAAATGCTCATTATCGAACTTGGTCAAGGTATTGGTATAATGATACTATACACCAAGTTTCATCACTCTCACTTAATTAGAACTAAAGTTATCGTGTCCCAAAGCATCAACCAATCAAATTGCTTATCTCTGCTTACCCTAAGCGGAAAATGCTCATCTTCGAACTACATCAAGGCATTGACCTAATAAGCATATACACCAAGTTTGAACATTTTAACTCAATTAGAAGGAGAGTTATTGTGTTCCAAATTCTCGACCAATCAAATTGCGTATAGCTCTGCTTACCCTGAGCAGAAAATGCTCATTATCGAACTTAGTCAAGGTACTACTATAATGAAACTATACACCAAGTTTCATCAATCTCACTTAATTAGAACTAAAGTTATCGTGTCCCAAAGCATCAACCAATCAAATTGCTTATCTCTGCTTACCCTAAGCGGAAAATGCTCATCTTCGAACTCCATCAAGGCATTGACCTAATAAACACATACACCAAGTTTGAACATTCTAGCTCAATTAGGAAGAGAGTTATTGTGTCCCAAAAAGTGTGACGGACAGACAGACAGACAGACAGACGGACGAACCCATTTTAATAGTCCCCCAACTTTCTTCGAAAGGCGGGGGACAATTAATTTAATAAATAGAGAGACTCGGACATCTGCCGATGCAACCTTGACTGTTTTAGATAGAAAAAAAAGTATTTGCGGCGATTGTCATAAAAGCACGATCGCCAAGTTTAAAAAAAAAATCAACTTCGGAAGACTAAAAAAGAAATCATTCGCATGAAGGCTAATAATGAAAATAAAAAAAACAATTGGCAGGTAAAAAGAATGGTTGCAAGTCCAAACCTTTTTAGATGAACGAAGGAATTTTGTATGATGTCAAAAATCAAAGATACACAGCAGAATGCCATAATTTGGTCATGGAACTTAAAAATCTAAACGTTTCCAATGGTAACGTAGCAGTGGTTATAACCGCATGTTTGGCTGCCGCGGGACTACAATCTAATTACACTCAAAATCTACAGTTCAAAGAATATCATGTGAGCGCGTCGGTGTATCTTTAAAACATGTTTAGGAAACCTCGAAGTCGGCGAAAAATACCACCCTTTATACAGACGAAACTACAAAATTTGGCTCTAAATTCGGTACATACGCAATAATCGCTGGCTCGACACATACGCCACTTATCCAGCAATGTGGTCTTTTTTCATAACAAACAATATATTTATTTATCTGAGGGACAAAAAATAAAGTCTTAAATTAATAGTTTTATTGAGGTGTTTATCCCTGTCTCTCACTCCCCGTATTACATGTTATTATATTTTCCTCGTACTTTACCCGGCAATTTATTTTTCATAACAAACATCATACTGCACAATATACTATTTAGTTATCTTAAAGATTATAACAAGTCGCAGGTTCTTCCCAGTACCAAGTCAAATGATGAAATAGCAAAAGACTTTTCGCTGTTCTTTCAAGACAAGATACAGACAATTCGTTCAAGTTTTGTAGCAACTGGACCGACAGATACAACACCGAGTTCGCTTCATATTCCGTGCCAATCGCTGTCAGGTTTTGAACTTACGACCGAACAGGAAATTAGACTGATTATTCAGAAATCTCCGACCAAGTCTTGCAGTCTCGATCCACTACCAACATGGTTGCTGAAAGAATGTCTTGACGAAACTGTGCCCATAATCACTCACATTGTAAACCAATCCCTGGAGGAGTCCAAAGTTCCTGAGAGCATGAAGTATGCACTAGTGACACCATTGATAAAAAAGTCAAATCTAGATGCAGAAGTTCTCTGCAACTACAGACCGGTTTCCAATTTGAATTTTGTTTCCAAAGTTTTAGAGCGAGTTGTGGTAGCCCGACTGAACCGTCATATTATGGCCACAGGCAATGCTGAAGAAATGCAGTCAGCGTACAGAAGCCGACACAGCACCGAAACTGCGCTTGTCAGAGTACAGAATGACATTTTGGAAGCTGTTGACATCAGTGGAGCTGTCATTCTAGTATTGTTAGATCTATCGGCAGCCTTCGACACCATTGATCAGGCCATCTTGCTGCAGACTCTAAACCAGAGATTTGGTGTCACTGATTCTGCCTACGAATGGCTTCAGTCTTACCTAACAGGGCGAATGCAGGCCGTGAAGACAAAGTACAGTGTGTCCGCAAAAGTTGAACTCTCTTATGGAGTTCCTCAGGGATCCGTCCTTGGGCCGGTCTTATTCACCATATACACCTCACCATTAGGAGACATAGCCCGTCGTCATGGTTTATCAATTCACCTCTACGCAGACGATACACAGCTATATCTAGCGTTCAAACCCACCTGCCAGAGATCTATTGACTCGGCCTTCACTCAGATGTCGCTTTGTGTAGATGATATTAAACAGTGGATGTCTTGCAATTTTCTCAAGCTAAACAGTGACAAAACAGAACTAATAGTCTTCAGTTCTAAAGCTGTACGACGGAGTTTGAATCTTCCGCCTTTCCAAATTGGAAGCCATGTCATAGAACCGGCACAGGAGGCGAGGAACCTTGGATTTGTGTTTCAGTCTACTCTGTCCGCTGAATCACACATCAACAAAATATGCAGCAGAGCCTACGCCAATATCCGCAATATTAGTCAGATTAGGAATTTCATCAATACCAAAGCTGCTGTCTCCCTGGTCCAGTCATGTGTACTGTCACATTTAGACTATTGCAATGCCTTGCTTTACGGTGTACCAAAGACACTCGTCACCAAGTTGCAGAAGGTCCAAAATTCAGCAGCCAGAGTAGCGACAAGGACAAGGAAATCAGATTCTATAACACCAGTACTGAAGAATCTACACTGGCTTAGGGTGGAACAACGAATCAAGTATAAGCTACTGATGCTTGTATTCAAATCCAAGCACAAACTAGCCCCGCCTTATCTTCAGGAACTAATCCAGGATCATCAGCCAGTCAGAACACTCAGATCAGCTAACAAATACCTTCTTGACCCTCCATCCTCAAGGTCAACAACATATGGCGACCGCAGATTTGCAGCAGCTGGTCCAGCCCTATGGAACTCACTGCCAGACAACATCAGATCCATTCCATTTCTGGATGACTTCAAAAGTGCAATAAAGACACACTTGTTTAAAGAGGCATATTCATAGATAATCCCTGTATTGTATATATCCATGTGTTGTCAGACTCCAGCAGCGCCTTTGAGCAGTTGTACTCAACTGGTAAAGGCGCTATAGAAATACATAGTTATTATTATTATTATTATAACATTAAAGTGTTACATTATTAGATTTATAGACCTCTCTCTCCCTCGCTCCCTCTGTATAACATGCCGTTATAAACAGGCCAGTGTCTGGGTATAAATAATTAAACGCACTGTTCATTTTAAAATATGTATTAGGCTAATCTTGAAATAATTCATGTCAAATGCCGATCTTTTCATATCCAGCTTAACATGTATTTTAATTTCTACTGTAGCATTATAAACACAGTTAATATAAAGACATTTGATGGCGTGGGTCGACTGTTAAAACAACTAAGCGTTTGCACATGCGAACATAATATATGTCAAATCCAATCGTCTCATAGAGTGTATTCTGTTACTTCGCAGTAAGGAAATAAACGATATTTTCCGACTGCGATAAAGTTATTTCGTTTCAGGGACGTGCGTAGCGTGGAGCATATTTTTTGTATTACAAACAAGGGACATAGCTCTTATTCTCACTAAGAGATAACTCCTTTGATTATGGACGAAGACTAGTAATTATTTACAGGTGACCTTGAACCAAGTCTGCAGTTGGCCTTAATATTTAGACCTAAAATGTTTTGCCTGCACACAATGACACGTTAACAGGTACACTCCAAAATACACACCTGTGGGACTTTTGACCAAATCTGCAGTTGACCTTGACATTTAGACCAAACTTCAAAAGATGGTATCTACCTTTGAGATTGCCTTAGACTTATGTGACACTGAAGTTTACTTTTTTTACTGACTACTGACTGTGAACTGGTTACTAGTTGTAGGTCCAGTGACGGGATGTTTGCTAGAAACAAATAGGTTTATTTCTATTTCCAATTGAGACCATTTTTTTTCCTTTCTTATTATCCCACAGTTTTTTATTGCATATTTATCCCCAGCTTTCTATCATTTCAGGTGCCAAGGCTAATGTTTCATTCATAGAGTTGATTTGATTGACCTCAACACAAGCTTTAAAAAGAAAAAAAGAAGCAAAACAGGTGAGATAAATGTGCATTTCATACACTTTACGAAGTACATCCAACCTGATCCCCACTTCTGCTGACTAAAGGGCTGGAAATTTGGTACTGCATGGGGTTTTCTTCTCCCCTTGGCATGTAACTGAATGACAGAATTGCACATTTTGACCATTTTCTGGATGTCAATGATCCATTTACCTGGATAGTATTCACCCTAGAATGCTCATTATCGTCCAAATTTAACATTTCAGGTCTACATCTCAAAACCCGATGACTTCCTGGACTGGCTTTAGTAGAATGATGATGCATATCAATTTCATCCCTGATCTCTATGACACCGGTGGTGAAAGTGGAAGGCAAATCGTAATCAGTTTGGGTTCCAGCCGAGGACCCCTGTAAACTTTGCTTTTTGATGATGATTTCATTTCCGAGCTTGAACAGGACACCCTTGTGTTTATCATGACCTCTCATATTGGAAGATAACATAAATGCCAATAAATGGCCTGTGTGTTGACGGTTGTTCATATCTCTTTGCCAGGAAAGTTGTAGGCACCATCACCATTGTAAATCATTTGACAGACCAGAGTGAACAGGGTGACCTATGATTGGTCAGCAGTGTATCTGATTCAATACTGGGGGGTGGGGATGAAAAAAACTGTTGTAGTGTTACATAATCAGATTTTTTCCACTAACTTATCCTGTGGAAATACAGCTATATAGGTGATATTTTGATATTCATAGGCACTTCATGTTTCAACATCTTAGATTTGGCTACAATTTGGCACTTGAAGCTGTGTTAACAGAGAAAACTGTGTGATTTTTTGATGAAAGTGTCAAAAAGTCTAATATTGCATCATGTTTACTGTTTTAAAGTATTTTCATGTTTCATTTATATTGAATTTATCTCATCTTTTTACAGAATGCATTTATGTTCAATAATAAAAATGTTCTGTGGAATTCAAAATTCATGTGCTTTCAAATTATACGATTTCATACTGGGGGGTGGGGTTGAAAAAGCTGTTGTAGTGTTACACAATCAGATTATTTCAACTTACTTATCCTGTGGAAATACAGCTATATAGGAGACATTTTAAAATTGATATGCACTGCAGGTTTCAACATCTTAGATTTAACCATAATTTGGCACTTGAAACTACGTTAACTGCGAAAAACTGTGTGGTTTTTGATGAAAGTGTTAAAAAGTCTAATATTGCATCATGATTGCTGTTTTAAAGTATTTTCATGTTTGATTTACATTGAATTTATCTCATCTTATTACAGAATGCATTTATGTTCAACAATAAAAATGTTGTGTGGAATTCAAAATTCATGTCCTTTGAAATTTCTCTCTGAAATTCCGCAGTTTTCTGATGTATTATAGTGTTTGCAGAATGCAGCACTGCTCATCTGAAAATGCATGGATTTTCATAATCTTTGGCCAGGGAATTGCATATATGTTTGTTTATTAGATTACAAAGGATTTGTTCAAATAGCAGCAACATGTGAGGTATGTAGGACTAAGACTAGTAATTATTTCCCCTCATTTCATGATGGACGAATGTAGTGCGATTTATAAATAGACAATTTTTCCCTTATTTTTTTTCTCCCCTCTTCCTGCATTTTTGGATTGACTTTTTGGTCTAGAATTGGAGAAAAGGCATCAAATTTTCAATTTCATAGCAGTTTTGGGTAATACTGAGGATATTACAGCGGAGGGATAGGGGGTGTAAAATGTCTTTCTGCGGAGCAATCATTGTGTCAGAAGTGAGATTTTCACCCCAATCAACTTAAAATCCCCGTAGCAAAACATCTAAACGTTCAACCCCCTACAAACTTATGATGAGGAGATTGCCAAATGTGGTCCCCATTGTGCCTAAAAAGATTGGAAGCAACGGAATGTTGAGAAAAAAACTACAGCCTGTGATGTTACAGGCATTTAACATTGAAGTCAATGGGCAAATAATTACTAGTCTGAGTCCTTATGGAAGCCGGGAAGATTTTGAGCCATTTATAACATATGTCCAAATGGTTATATATCCTCAAAAATCAGAAGTAACCAGACTTTTATTGTTGATCAATGACGTTTTTATAGTAAGTCTTATCATATAATGTCTTTACTGTCCCGAAATAGTGTCTGTTTGTTATAAAACATTTTTAGCCTGAACCACTCTACTACTAGTACTCGTTGACTATTTTGTTATTTGATTTCAGATCGAATCAACGATGTTTTTGTAATAAAATTAATAGTATGGTTTGTATGATCCTATGATCATTGTTTTGTTGTTTCAAGTTTACGAGTTTTATTACCCTTGAGTTACAGACTCGTCGGGGAAAACAAATATATTTACAATACAAATATACATGTATAAAGCAATACAAAAAAAACCATATAGGGCCTACTAATATATAAACACGATATTACAAACAAGAATCATGGTATGGAGAGTAGAGTGACGGTATGTTAACTGTTACTACTGTTATTCGCTTTTATCTCTTCATCTTTTAGTTTATTATAAAAATCTACCAAGGTTTATAAGTTCAGATACATTTTTAGTACATAGAATATTCAATAATTTAAAAACACTGGGATTCGAATAATGGTATTTTTTTTATATATTTCTATCTAAGATGTTTATAAATTGGACAAATTAAAACAAAATGGTACTCATCTTCAATGTCTTCAACATTACTTCTATCAATTTATTGCTATATCGTAACCTTTCAATATTTAAATTATGACTGGACATACGGATTCTTGTAATTTCACGTCTGTATTTTCTGTCTATTGCTTTAGTCAATAATTAACTAAGACATTAGTTCATAATATACCATGTGGGAATTAGTGGTTGTTCTTGTATCTAAGATTTTCTTAAGGTACCTTAAATGTAATTGTTCTATATCCTGTCCCGAATGAAAACCCCAAACTTGAGCCCCATAATTTAGAATACAAGATATAAAGTATCAAAAATACAAAGTTTAGTTACAATATTAAAATAATTTTCACTACAAACTTTTGAGACTGAGAAGAGAGCTTTTCGACCCCGTTCAGCAATGTGTTTCTGTGTGATAAGATATTTACCATTAAAATTCAGTAGTAGTCCAAGATAAATAAAACTATTTACAACTTCAATATTACAACCATCAAGTGTCCAATTCTCATAATTTTTAAGTTTACCCCCATTTCGAAAAATCATAATTTTAGTCTTTTTAGTATAAATTTGCAAATCCAATTTATGCGTGCATCGCGACATAGTGAATTGAAAATATCCCGAAGACCTTGTGGAGTTTCTGAAAAAACAACTTTATCGTCTGTGTACATTAGCAAAAATAAAGTGAATGTCTGGATATCAATAACCTCACAATTATCGGCTAGGAGATGAGATTCGCAATCATTAATATAAAAAGAAAACAACAACGGCGATAAAACATCCCCTTGAAATAAACCATTCTTACTATTAAAATATTCAGATAGTTCTCCATCTAATTTAACACAACACTCAACCTTGTCATACAGAGACCTTATTATTTTCAATGTTTTACCCCCAATTCCTTCCTGTATTAATCTATACCATAAATTACACCTGTTTAAATAATCAAATGCTTTATAGTAATCTACAAAGCACGCATAAAGACGACGTTTTTTTTTCAGGAAATAATTAATAATTGATTGTAAAATTAAAATAGCGTCTACAGTGGACTGGTTTTTACGGAACCCAAATTGAAAGCTAGTAATTTTCTTCTCATTAGCATCAAACTTTAGTAGACGATTATTAATAATAGAAATGATGATTTACCGAGACAAGAAACAATCGTGATTCCTCTATAATTATCTAGGTCTGAAGTATCACCTTCTTTAAAAACCGGTACGATATTACCACTTGCCCAAGCTGACGGGAAGTAGCCAGAATTGAAGACATTATTGAAAATACGAAGGAGACATGGCATGAGTTCATTCTGGTCATATTTTAGAATTTCATTCTGAATATTGTCATTTGATTTGCAGAAGCTTTATTTAGTTGTAGGCGTTTAATACACTCTCTAATTTCAGGTTCAGTTATCGCTTTATCAAAAATCTCATCGGTGGTATTTTTATCGGGTTCGTTATGATATGACGTAAAAAATTCGATAATTCCTTCATCAACAGTCGGCAGGATTGAAGACAAATTATTGAAATGAGTATAGAAATCACCCATAGTTAAATTGGGGTCCGTTTTAGTTTTGCGTTTATTGAATAATTTATAAAATATTTTTGAATTCGACATTCGCAAAAAATTATATAAATTACCAATTTTATTTTTATAATCGTATTTGAGTTTTAATTCATTTTTTTTTTTTGTAATTGGTTTTAGATTGTATTAAATTCAACCTATTTTTAGTAGTCCTATTGCGATTATATACAAATAAAGCTGATATGTATTCGTAGTATTTACTTTTACAGTCGTCTGTAAACCATGGCTTATCAAGTTTATTTTTTTTGCACGGCCCTTTTCTATGTGCAGTGTTCACAGTGTATACTGATATCAAATCAGATAGACATTTGGAAAAACCTTCGACACAGTTGTCAACGCTGTCCTGGGTGGTGTTGTCCGCAAAGCAAGAGCTCACGTCTTGGTTATCGCTCGATGTATTACGAATATCATCAATGTTTACTTTATCCCAGTTAATTTTACTGCTTGTTTCCGCTCTTTGTTCACTTTTATTAGGGTTTCACACTGCGAAGCTTGTGTGAAACACTATTGTTTTTGTTAAAATTATTATATTGTTTTTGTTAAAATTATTATTCTTATTAGGCTTTCAGACTTGTGATTACTAAAATTATTACTAGGCTTTCAGACTTTCGTCTCAAAACCTATTGTGATTACTAAAATTATTATTATTTTTTTTTTTATTATTATATTATTTACCGCGGGAGCCTATTTCTCTATGATCGAAAAGAGATACCGATTTGCGGTTCACCTTTCTATCAGGAAACCAGGTGGTGGCTACTCAATAAAGCAATTTTCAAACTTCTGCGCAGACCGGAAATGACCGAACTTTATACGTTGTCAAAAAATTGAAAATTGGCTATAGTTTCGTCAATTCTTTTCCCATTTTCAAACAAATCACATTTTTGGAAAGCCTGAAACTTTTCCGAGATAATAGAAACCTCACATTTTGCAATTTCGAAACTTCGTCGTTGACTTCTTGTCGCAGCTATATGCGGCGCCTAATAGTCCAGGAGCTAATGACAAAATAATATGGTCATCAGTTACAAAAGGTTTGACCCCCCAAATTTGTAGCAGGAGTCTGTTCGAGTAAAAATCAATTGGTCAGATCGGGCACTGCTGGGGCGTTTAGCCACAGCAGCACCTTAAAGTAGCGCCCAGGGGGCCTAAAATTAGGTCATAAGTTACATGGCTGAAACTTTCTAGGGACAATGGTATCCATAGTCGGAGTAAATATTTCACAAATCTAACCAAAATTTCCGGGGCTTTCCCCAAGTCAGACCACGCCCAATATCGCCTTATGGGACCAATAATATGGTCATAAGTTACATGGCTGAAACTTACCAGAAACAAAGATCCACACTTGGTAATTATAATTTTCAAAAATCTAACCAAAAGTTTGGGGGCTTTCCCCAAGTCAGATCGCTCTAAAGTATGGCCGACCACGCCCTAAAAATGTTTTTTTTTATATGGTCATAAGTTACATGGCTGAAACTTACCAGAAACAAAGATCTACACATGGTAAATACAATTTTCAAAAATCTAACCAAAAGTTTGGGGGCTTTCCCCAAGTCAGATCGCTCTAAAGTATGTCTGACCACGCCTTAAAAATGGGGCTTTTTATATGGTCATAAGTTACATGGCTGAAACTTACCAGAAACAAAGATCCACACTTGGTAAATATAATTTTCAAAAATCTAACCAAAAGTTTGGGGGCTTTCCCCAAGTCAGATCGCTCTAAAGTATGGCCGACCACGCCCTAAAAATTAGGCTTTTTATATGGTCATAAGTTACATGGCTGAAACTTACCAGAAGCAAAGATCTACACTAGGTAAATACAAATTTCAAAAATCAAACCAAAAGTTTGGGGGCTTTCCCCAAGTCAGATCGCTGTAAAGTTTGCCTGACCACACCCCAAAAATGGGGCTTTTTATATGGTCATCAGTTACATAGCCGAAACTTATCAGAAATATTGCTCCATGCATAAAAAATGTATTTTTCAAAAATCTAAGCATAAATGTGGGGACTTTCCCCAAGTGAGATGGGCCTTAAAATTGCAGCACCACCCACCCCCTCTATAAAAACTTATAATAATGTAATATCGATAATACATTGTTGAAGCAGAAAAATAGAAGAAGTGTCTATTAGTTATAGGCACAAGAATACAATAATTTTTTATAAGCTATGTGAAGTCCTAAAATGAAAAATGGTATTAAGTGCTATAGGAAGAGTAAGGATATCATAATCCATTCACGACGCATGTCATGAATATATAGTTAGGACTGGACTGCTGTTAAATTTATGTCTTCTAACGTTCCGTATTCCATCACAACAGGCCATTAAACAATGATTCGGAATGTTATTTAACATCTTACAACAGAGTGGAAAGTATTTACTGCATTAATAAGTTGCTTTGATTTGAATTCTATAGTATTTGCTTTTTCTGATCTTCATTAATGAATGACAATCTAATGGATTTTAAAAAAAAATGTAAGTCAATGATGAATTATGAAATCTATTTATAGTTTTAATATATATAACTTAATAGTTAATCTCTCTCACTTTCATCATCACTACAAGAAATGTTTGATTAATCATCGGAGTCCTCGCTTTCTTGGTCACTATCTTCATCTCTGCAAATACTCTCAACTGACACAGGAGCAACATCACCATCAAACCATTTTAATTCGTACATCCCATCATCATTTAAAACCCATCCACTATTCTCTAGGTGGAAATTAGGGGTATTATTCTTTGACGCATTTATCCAGACACTACAAATATAATTCACTCTCTCGATTTTCAAAGTTAATACCTGTGAGCATGGCGGCAAAGAACTTGCTTCTATGCCTTTAATACCAGAAATCCATCTCTTTTTTTCGGTTGACGCATTTATCCAGACACTACAAATATAATTCGCTCACTCGATTTTCAAACCACTTTAATTCCTACATCCCATCATCATTTAAAACCCATCCACTATTCTCTAGGTGGAAATTAGGGGTATTATTCTTTGACGCATTTATCCATACACTACAAATATAATTCACTCTCTCAATTTTCAAAGTTAATACCTATGAGCATGGCTACAAAGAACTTGCTTCTATGCCTTTAATACCAGAAATACATCTCTTTTTTTTGGTTTGTATTTTTTTAAAAATATTTCTAGGCAAAGATCGTCAACTGAGTACATTTTAGGCATCCCATAGATATTACAAACAAACCTTTCAATGTCTGTATTTACTCCAGTAGGCATGGATTCACTTTTACCAAGAGAAAACAAGGCTTTCTGGACATCAACCGCTTTTCCTTATAATTTTAAAGGTCGGAATTTCCTTTTCCTACTAACTGATGCAGTATAATCACATCCAGTGAGTGTATGGTATGCTGGTATAGACTTGGATAAGGTTGTGCCAAGATTCTTGGGTAATTCATTCACATTTATATATCGAAGTGTATTTTTGCTATAAAGTCCGACTTTCAGCCAAACATTAATTCCCGGGACAATAATATCCAAATTACCCAATAGGATTATCAGCTGTTCGGATGACAACATTACTAAGAGCTAAAAGGGAATTGAGGTGGAATATCATTCTTAAATCAGCCTCCTCGTGTTGACTTTCAAGCGCAGTTTCTGCTCTTTTTAAAACTTTTCCATTGGAGGGACGGAAGCTTTGAAGTCACAAAGGCTTTGTAAATGCATCTTGATACTCCAAGAAAAGTACTTTGGAGAGTCCTCGTTAAATGTAGAAAAAACAGGCCATCAACTATGATACAGTCTATTTCGGAAGGTGATTTTGAAGCAATGTGGTTTTCAAGCGCTTTAATTGGTGTAACTTTGGGAGTCTTCGGTATTGAGCCATCTACATGACATAATGGAAGTGACATTGGGGTTAACGGGTACTTGAGGACTCCAGCCATATCAATCCTCCACTCAAGAGCTATACAGAGTATTCGACCAGATAAATCACGTTCCATTTGCAATTCTTTCATAATACCTGAATAAGTTTTCCCCTTTGTTTTTATACCTTCAGTAGAAAATGTACATACTTTCTGGCGTTGAATTCTTTCTTCAAAACGATGTGAGTTATCTGCAAATTCAGATATGAATTTTTCTCGTGCTCTTTGACCGATACCAGGAACATTTAATAGGAATTCCTTTGTTGCTATGGTGGCTGCTTTTGCTGATCCAATGTTGAAAAGAAATTGATGAATTGTTTCATCTGAAGTGAATGGACTCGTGAGCTGTTCACTCATTAGAATTACGGTTTTCTACATCACGTGCATTTCTTGAAAAGGGCTTCCGAGTTCTTTTCGGTGCAAAGCGTCCTTTCCGGAAATCACTGTCTAATTCAGCTAATTCAGGGTGGGTATCCTTAAGCTTCAACAAGTTGTCATGAAACCGAACTGACCATCGAGCATAGTTCGGCTGGTTGAATATAAAAAAAAATAAAAGGTTAGTTTTGGCAAGCAGTATATGTATAATTCATAATCTCCAGTTCGAATACTTCGAGAAAATTGATGACACAGGTGAATTATTTCGATATATATCATCCAGTATTTAACTGTAAGTCTAATGTTTCTTGAGTAAAATGTTTGTACTCTTGTCAAAATCTTCTGCATTTCCATTGAAATGGCACACTCATTAAAATATTCAGCAGATCGCATGGCTTTGACTTCAGTTCCAAAATGACTCCTGTATGTCAATATCCTGACTGTAATAGAATGATCTAAAATGTAATATTTCCATTGATAAAGCAAACAACTGGTGTACTCTCTTACACTTGTTGTAATGTTTTCCACTAATAAATGCATTAAGTGAACCAGAAGCCAGCACTCCACATTCTGTCAAAAGATACGGTCCTCTAGATTCAGCAAAGAATTTCCCAAACGCTTGAAAAAGGCCAATTCAATGTGAAAAGCACCAAGTTGAACAAATACAGAATCAAATGTGGGTGGATCAGCTTGGATTTGTACTTGTAGTGCAACCTTTGCAATGGCTAAATCCACAGGCACTTGAAGGGATTAAAATAAAACTTCTTACTACTGCTCGACTACATGTATATATCTGCCTGTGGCTAAATCATATGTTACACAGTTGCATATTTTTCCACATTCATCAGCAAATTTAACAGCCCTTTCGAAGAAATGCAAATATATTTAGATGATATAGAAAAGGTGGGTGGGGATGCAATTTTAAAGCCCATCTGTCTTGGGGAAAGCCCCCACATTTATGTTTCGATTTTCAAAAAATACATTTGCCATGCATGGAACAATATTGCTGGTAAGTTTTGGCCATGTAATTGATGACCATATAAAAAGTCCCATTGTTAGGGCGTGGTCGGGTGTACTTTAGGACGATCTGACTTTGGGAAAGCCCCCAAAACTTTGGTTAGATTTTTGAAAATTGTATTTACCAAGTGGGAATTTTTGTTTCTAGTAAGTTTCAGACATGTAACTGATGTCCATATAAAAGCCTAATTTTTTGGGCGTGGTCGACCATACTTTAGAGCGATCTGGCTTGGGGAAAGCCCCCAAACTTTTGGTTAGATTTTTGAAAATTGTATTTACCAAGTATGGATCTTTGTTTCTGGTAAGTTTCAGCCATGTAACTTATGACAATATAAAAAGCCCCATTTTTAGGGCGTGGTCGGCCATACTTTAGAGCGATCTGACTTGGGGAAAGCCCCCAAACTTTTGGTTAGATTTTTGAAAATTCTATTTAGCAAGTGTAGATCTTTGTTTCTGGTAAGTTTCAGCCATGTAACTTATGACCATATAAATAGCCCCATTTTTAGGGCGTGGTCGGCAATACTTTAGCACGATCTGACTTGGGGAAAGCCCCCAAACTTTTGGTTAGATTTTTGAAAATTGTATTTACCAAGTGTAGATCTTTGTTTCTAGTAAGTTTCAGCCATGTAACTTATGACCATATAAAAAGCCCCATTTTTAGGGCGTGGTCGGCCATACTTTAGAGCGATCTGACTTGGGGAAAGCCCCCAAACTTTTGGTTAGATTTTTGAAAATTATAATTACCAAGTGTGGATCTTTGTTTCTAGTAAGTTTCAGCCATGTAACTTATGACCATATTATTGATCCCGTGAGGCGATATTGGGCGTGGTCTGACTTGGGGAAAGCCCCGGAAATTTTGGTTAGATTTGTGAAATGTTTACTCCGACTATGGATGCCATTGTCCCTAGAAAGTTTCAGCCATGTAACTTATGACCTAATTTTAGGCCCCCTAGGCGCTACTTTAAGGTGCTGCTGTGGCTAAACGCCCCAGCAGTGCCCGATCTGACCAATTGATTTTTACTCGTACGGATACCTGCTACAAATTTAGGGGGTTAAACCTTTTGTAACTGATGACCATATTATTTTGTCATTAGCTCCTGGACTATAAGTAAATTTAGACTCGCTGCTTCAGGTGTTCGGGATAGGGTGAGGAGAAAGAATAACTCAATATGGTTTTAAAAGTTTATATAAATATCACACATCACATAGCTATAAAATTACAAATAACATCCCGCGAACGCGGTTATTGCTTATTGATGAATCACCAGTATGACATCACATGAACGACATAATCAGGTGCAAAACAACAAGCCCTGAAATAACAAAAATACATTCTATACTAAACTAATTCAAGTCTGTACAATTCAGATCATGTCGCAGTAAACTCAATGATTGACTTCCATTTTGGATGAAGTATATAAATTATTTCATAAAATCATAATATAGAATCATTCATTCTACACACTTGATTTCACACAACCAAGTCACATACCCAAACATTCATGTATGTTAAAGTTAAATGTAATGTAAGTGTCTTACCAGTTTGTGGAAATGAGCTGTATAAATCAGGAACAATGAACCAGTCATCCAACCAGAAAATGAAGAGTGGGAAAAGATACTTATTCATATCTTTTAATAAAATGCGCTACCCAAATAACCAATCAGAATACAAGAAATAATATCACCTGATAAACAACCTCGAAGTGAAATGTTCAACAAAACCTTCCAGAACAAAAGTAACTCCTCAATATTTTAAACTAAGGACACAAAGAACAAATTCCACTAAACATAAAAATCAAATCCTAGTTCCTACAAAACTAAGACCAAAACTTCAAAAGTATAACTACAATAGCAACTTATATACACCACAACCCATAACATCTTTTTTTACTTTTTTAACTATGTAAAATAAAACTCAAAATCCCATTACTTAAATAACAAGATCAAACAACCAAACGTACAAACTGAAAAGTAGCAAATTATACCCCGCTACATACTTCCACCCACCGTTAAATGACGTCCCCGTCATTACTTACCAGTGAAATAATATTATTACCCGTTATTACACCGAGTAAAGCATTACACACTTCTTGAGACATGGACGTAAATGTACCGGCCGAATGCAAAGACTGAATATACTTAGCTCTTTCCATCCATTCTGGCGATGTATTAACTTGAGACATGACAAATTCTCCATCTCTCATCCACTGTGGTCTTCGTCGATTACGTCCTGACCTTCTTGGTGGCGCCTCAACATCTAAAGATTCTCCAGATGAATCCTCTGAATTAATTACCTCGGGTATAACGTCAGTTGGTACTTGTAAATCAGAAATGTCATGAATCTCTACTTCAGTTCGAATATTCTTTTCTCCCTCACCTTCAATATCCTCCTGGATATTGTCTACAGCAGATATTTCATCTACAACTTCTTCGGCGTCAATGGGAGTGTGACGTGTAAATACTTCAAAATCGTCACAAGATTCAAAAGGCTGTGAATCGGCTATTTCCTCCGAAACATCAACGATTACCTGTTTTAATTTTCTGGGTTTAGGTTGAGGTTTATCTGAAACTAAACTGGGCACATCTGTATCCTGAATAATGCTATTGACTGGTAATAAATGATTCCTATGAAGTGTACGAGTTCTTCCCAACCCAGATTCTGATCTAACTCGATACACGGGAATCTCTAAATTAGGTTGGTCTACAACAATATAGGCATCGGTTTCCCACCGATCGGCTATCTTATGTTTACCATCAAACGCAAGAGCCTTTACTAAAACACGATCACCCGTTTCAATTTTTATACCTCTAACTTTCTTATCATAATCTTGTTTCTGTCGCTGTTTACTCCTTGTAGAAGATGTCTCGACCAATTCATATGCTCTTTGAAGACGTTCCTTTAATTTCTTGGTGTAAGGGTGTAATGACGTTATAGAAGAATCTTTATTTATTCCAAATACTAGATCAATCGGTAATCTAGGATGACGCCCGAACATTAAGAAAAATGGTGAATATTTCGTTGTTTCATGACGAGTACAATTATACGCATGAACTAATGGTGAAACGTGCGCTTTCCAATCTGACTTTTGATCTTGTTCCAATGTTCCTACATTGGCCGTTTCCCATTGGGTGGTAAGGTGTAGTTCGCGATTTAGCAATACCTGTAAGTTCACAAATCTCTTTTATAATACGGCTTTCAAAATTTGCTCCTTGGTCCGAGTGAATTCTTGTAGGTAACCCATAATGAACAACGAAATTGTTAAAGAAAGCTTCTGCCGTAGTCTTAGCCGTCATATTCCGTGTTGGAATCGCTTGTGCGTATTTTGTGAATAAATCGGTTATTACTAAGATGTACTGAAAGTTACCTTTTGATGGTTCTAGAGTAAGGAAGTCCATTGCGACTATTTCAAGTGGGAGTGAAGTTTCAATATTAACCAACGATGCTCTAACATTAGTAGGTGATTTTCGTCTTAAGCATCTTTCACACGTCTTAATCCACTTTTCGACATCAGAATTAATACCTGGCCAATAAAAACGTTCTTTGAGTAGTAACAAAGTTCGGTCTCTTCCCATGTGTCCCATATCATCATGTAGAGCCACAAACGCCGGTTTTCTGTAATGTAACTGAAGAATTGACTGATTAACTGTATGACCATCAACATTTATTTTTCGATATAAAACACCTTGTTTTAATTTCAATTTATCAAAATTTCTATTCAAATTAACGTAATCTTTACTAATTTGTTCTGGATTCGGTCTGATCCCCGATCTAATGTATCTTATTAAAGACAACAAAGTAGGATCCTTCGACTGTTCCTTTCTCCAATCTCTAGGAGTCATACCATTCAAACCTTCTCCGATATCTGGAACTATGTCAGGTGAAATAATTAGACATTCAGCATAATTATCTATTATAGTATTACAAATTACCTTAATATTTTCGGTGCTAATATGTTCATTTGTGTTTGGCGAATCGTGTAATCTGGATAAAATGTCAGCATCGGTGTTGTATTTTCCTGGTCTATATTTAATCTCAAAATTATAAGCCGAAAGTGCTGCTAACCACCTATGGCCGGTTGCGTCTAGTTTAGCTGAAGTTAAAACATAAGTTAAAGGGTTATTATCAGTGAATACTGTAAAATCGTTTCCGTACAAATAATCATGGAATTTCTCTGTAATAGACCATTTTAAAGCTAGGAATTCAAGTTTGTGGGCTGAATAGTTCTGTTCCGATTTATTTAAACTTCTGCTAGCATAAGAAATTACTTTTAGCATACCATTTTGCTTTTGATACAATACTGCACCTAATCCTTTTTGGCAAGCATCTATATGCAATTCAAAAGGCAACGTGTAGTCACTACTTCCTAATATTGGTGAAGAACATAATCTTTCCTTTAACTCCTTAAAGGCGGCTTCCTGATCAGCATCCCATTTCCAAATAGGAAAATTAGATTTACCTTTCTTGTTTGGAGATGTGTAGTACTACTGCTACTTTTATAGGACTTCTTCTTTGTTGTGTTCTTCCTGTGATCGTCAATACTACTGCAGCATTAGTTGTAAATAATACCACAGTATTTAAAGTATAAGAACTTTATTGCCAGCTGAATGGTTTCCCAGGTCCCTTGTTCTCAACAGATAATGGCTGCTTGAATGTCTGGGTGAGTTCTAACCACTCTCGCTCTACCCCCTATTTTATATCCCCCAGTTCCTGCACGTCCAAGATTTAGCCTTGACGTTAATTTCCATTCCAAAATGCGTAATAACCTCCTAAATTTTCCACAAATAAACCAGATGATGACACCCTATTATGTCTACTAACCCTAGCTCCAACAACAGGAAGAACGTGATGGACCCTTTTGTCACAGGTTATCATTTTACCAAAACATCACTGGCTTTTTATGTATAGCTTGTATTTCACGTCTACTAGGTACGTGGGATTTTAATTTTATAGACAGAATTTTAATAATTTTCCAAAGACACAATATGGTCTTAAGGACCATAGTCCTACAGATGGCATCAACTGTGATAGTGGTTTAGCTATTTTAGAAAAGTTTTGGACAAAACGGCGGTAATATCCTGCAAAGGACAGAAACTTACGGACTTCTACAGAGTTTGATGGACGAGGCCAATTCTTGATAACGTCAATTTTGTCGATATCCGGTTCTATCCCGTTAGCTGAAATAATATGACCAACATAATTCACACGTCTCATAAAGAAACTACACTTATCTGCACCTAATTTAAGATTACATTGACGTAGTCTATCCAAAACCATGGAAAGTCGCTCTAAATGTTCTTCATAAGTATCTGCAAAAATGATCAAATCATCGATATATACAACACAAATTGATAAATGAAGATCTCCTAAAACCTCTTCCATTAAACGCTGGAATGTCGCGGGAGAATTACAAAGTCCAAAAGGGAGGCGATTATACTCATAAAAACCTAGAGGGCCGACAGTGAATGCAGTTCGTTCCTTATGATCTTCTAAGACTTCGACTTGGTAATAACCCGATTTCATATCAAGTTTACTGTAAAATTTATTTCCGGCTAAGTGATCCAAGACTTCCTCGATCCTCGGTAACGCATATGAATCTTTAATTGTTCTCAAATTTAATTGTCTAAAATCAGTACACATTCTCAATTTACCATTTTTTCGACGACACAGAACAACGTTAGACGCCCATGGACTGTGGGAAGGTCTGATAACGCCACAAGCTAGTAACTGATTAAGATGATTCTTTACTTCATTAAACATAGAAGGTGGAATGCGACGATGTCTTTGCTTAAAGGGTACATTATCCATAAGATCAATACGATATGCAACTCTTGAAGTACGTCCAAGATCTAAATCATTTTTAGCAAAAACATATTTAAAATTAGATAACAAGTCTTTACCTTGAGTTAGTTAAATTTCTGTAAGGTCACTGGAATCTATTTCAACTTTACCAAAAATTGTATTTTCATCAGGCTCTTCAGTATCAACTGTAGACTCAATAGTAACTGGTTGTAATTCACAAATTATTGCATTAGGCGATATCACAAAAGTTTGTGTAGACACGTTTGACAAATGAATAGGAATATGTTTAGTTTCATGATAATTATATATAGTTAAAGATGGAGATACATCAAGATCAGCTAAAGTAGATGTTTTACATGGATGAACCTTGTGGATAACACACTTTTCTATCAACATGACCATTTATTGTAACTTGAGTATTGGGAGGAACTACTATGTTGTGAGTTTCTGCACTTTTAATTATTCCTAAACTATAATCCCGCTTAATCAATTCTTTCTCGGAGAGAATCATGCTCCTGAATGATAAATACCACGGACTATGTAATTTAGCATCTTGTAAGAATGATTGACCATGATGGTTCTTGCACTGACTCATTAATTCGGAGAGAACATTCGTTCCCAATAATACTGGAACAGAGGAATTATATTTACTTAGCGGAATAACTAAAAACATACATGTTAATTTATCACTTCCCTCAACACCAACAGTTTCTAAATCAGCCTCAATATATCCAGAATACGGTAACTTGTTACCATCAGCACACTCAATGTCTAAAATTGTTTGAAGTTTATGCAATGTTAAATTAGATAATTTTGATTTGTAAAAGTCTTCGTTTATGGTTGAAATTGTTGACCCCGTATCCAACAATGCTTTACATGGTAAACCTTCAATAATAATATTTGTCTCATTAGCAACTCCAACTAATTTACTTGAATTTATTGTCTTTGGTTCTGGAAGTCGTTGCGCCGCACACCCCAGGGTGCTTCCCGTTGCATGGAGTCCCGTACGTTTAACGAATGGTTACGGTTTAAAGCTATTCTACAACATATCTGTACATGACCTGGACTACCACATCGCCAACAAACAGGTCCTGGAAATCTGGACGAATCATGAGAATTCCTGTAATAATGAAATGGCCTACCTGAGTATTGGTTAGGATGAGGTGCACGAGAATAATTCTGCGCGTTCTGATCAATTCCAGGAGAACCTAATCTTGGTTTTTGTGAGACTTGTTCTTTTAAAGTACGAATTTCACTGCTAAGATTGTTGATTATGCCTTTAATTTCCTGAAATTCAGAGTTAGAAACATTAGATGCGCTAGCCATTTTAGATGGAGCCGGTTTTGGTTCTACAAGTCTACGTTGACTTAGGTCGTATTCAATACGTCGGACAGCAATTCGTAGTTGATCGAAATCTATTGGTTGATCATATTTATGAGCAGCAAGATCTTTCAAATGAGGTAATAAACCTTGCCAAAAGACACTTCTAAGAGCAGCATTACTATCGTCTAAGTTAGGTGTCATACCACGAGTAGCTCGAGAATATAATTCTTCCAACCTACATGCCCAATTAGCAACTAACTCACCAGTTTGCTGTTTAGCACTGTAAAAACTACCAATTAGTGATTCCGATTCTTCACAGGTACCATATACACTCAACAGCTTGTCTAATATCTCTGGAATTGTAGCCGATGAACCAAGGCGCATAACAACTTTACCTGCTTCTCCCTTTAAAGACCGTCTCATAGCAAGAAGTAACACATGATCTTGGTAGTTAGCTTCATTCAGTAGACAATCTACTTCATATCGCCATAAATCATAACTTACCTCACCTTTACCGGGTTCTCCAAAAAACATTGACAGTTTTGGAATTTGACTGACTGATTTATTTACTAATTCTATGGGTTCAGACTTAATACTAGGCCACTTACCTTGTGTCTTTAAAGTGTTAATCATCCAATCGGAAATACCTTCCGGTGAATTCACACCAGCTGGAAAAATACCTATGTTTCTTAAAGTTTCACCTAAAAGATTTACGTCACCTTCACCACCTACAGGTGCAACATCAACTTGAGGACCATTGTCAACAACCTCCTGTTGGTTTATATCACCACCCTCAACATTATTAACATCAACCTCTTGATCATTAGCGGACATAATGACAACTTGACCAAATACTACCAACCAAAATGAAATGCAGCCTGAAATACTAAAAAAACTTAAAAGACAATTAGAGAAAAGACAGTCCGAATTGATAATGATAACCTACCATGTTATGTGAATATGTAATGTGTGGGGTAATATGTTATATGATCCATGTTATGCACATGTATACTTACGCTCAATCACAAACCATTCAGACCATATAAAAATTATAACGTATAAACACACATTTATAAAAATACAAATTCAAAATTCAATTGAAAATTGATGTCAATTAAAATGAAAATCCTCTTCCTCTTCTGTTGAACGACGCGCACATATAGTCCTGCAAAGTCCTTGAAGTTTATTTACGCAATAATCACAAAATATGTCTTCTGTCGCGAACAAAATGTTACGGATATACCTCTTTAATTTGTAGACACAACTAGTATCAAAAGTGTCAATTATTGAAACCTAATTTTTTTAAAGAGTTGAAAATCGCTAGCAAGACATTCTCCTCAAAACTCCTATCCTCCCTGGGGGCTCCATTTGTCGCAGCTATATGCGGCGCCTAAGTAAATTTAGACTCGCTGCTTCAGGTGTTCGGGATAGGGTGAGGAGAAAGAATAACTCAATATGGTTTTAAAAGTTTATATAAATATCACACATCACATAGCTATAAAATTACAAATAACATCCCGCGAACGCGGTTATTGCTTATTGATGAATCACCAGTATGACATCACATGAACGACATAATCAGGTGCAAAACAACAAGCCCTGAAATAACAAAAATACATTCTATACTAAACTAATTCAAGTCTGTACAATTCAGATTATGTCGCAGTAAACTCAATGATTGACTTCCATTTTGGATGAAGTATATACATTATTTCATAAAATCATAATATAGAATCATTCATTCTACACACTTGATTTCACACAACCAAGTCACATACCCAAACATTCATGTATGTTAAAGTTAAATGTAATGTAAGTGTCTTACCAGTTTGTGGAAATGAGCTGTATAAATCAGGAACAATGAACCAGTCATCCAACCAGAAAATGAAGAGTGGGAAAAGATACTGATTCATATCTTTTAATAAAATGCGCCACCCAAATAACCAATCAGAATACAAGAAATAATATCACCTGATAAACAACCTCGAAGTGAAATGTTCAACAAAACCTTCCAGAACAAAAGTAACTCCTCAATATTTTAAACTAAGGACACAAAGAACAAATTCCACTAAACATAAAAATCAAATCCTAGTTCCTACAAAACTAAGACCAAAACTTCAAAAGTATAACTACAATAGCAACTTATATACACCACAACCCATAACATCTTTTTTTACTTTTTTAACTATGTAAAATAAAACTCAAAATCCCATTACTTAAATAACAAGATCAAACAACCAAACGTACAAACTGAAAAGTAGCAAATTATACCCCGAAAACACGTCGGCTACAAGACAATTTTTGTTATTTTTCGAAATTTTCAAATTTGACCTACATTTTTGGATACCTGAAGTCCATCCGATTCTAGAAATATAAGTTTCATTCAGAGTTATCGCCCTTTATTTTGTGAGCTGTGGTTTCGTTTTACGGTCGAATTGATCTTTCTTAAACTGATGGAACATGAAGTTATTATAGTCCATTGTAACATGCTTAAGGGTGAATCTCGCATTTTGATTGGTCGATTAGACACTGTCGATTGGACAATAACACCCCTCTGTTTTAGCAAGGCGAATTACTGCGTATAAATATTACAGTGTACTTTTTTTCATTTTGTGCTCAACCATCTTCTTCAACTCAATTCTTTATATACCAACTGATAAAGCAATTTCGAAAAGGATCCTTAAACCGGAAGTGGTCGAAATAGTGTGCAATATTTTGAAAAAAATGGATGTTTTGGTGGAAAACGTGATTTCTCCGTCCGATATCAACAGATTAAACAAATTAAGGTACCGTTGGATGCCAAGACGAATGGACTATCAATATTCTAATAAACAACACTAGAGCCTGTGTTAGATTTGTGGTGGTTAAGAAAAAGAAAAGGAAACATAAATGGTTTGATAAGGATTGTCAGATGTTAAAAAGAGAAATGATAGAAGCCCATGGCCAGTATAAATTTAATAGTAATGTAAACAATAGGCATTTCAGGGAAATTTATTTTAACAGAAAGAAATTATACAAAAATGTTACTAAATACAAACAACGTCAAGAAAAAAATGTTATCCTCAAAAAACTAGCCGAACTTGAATCTAACAATCCAAGGGAATATTGGGATCTTGTGAACTCTCTTATCCAAAATAAGCAAACAGAAGATAGTAATATTAAACTGGATGACTGGCAAAATCATTTTACAAGTCTTTTTCAAAACAACTCCCCAACCACTGATGATGATAAAACTGAATTCTTAATTAATAATTTGCTAGATTCGAATGCAGAAAATACATCTCTAAACACCCCAGTCTCTGCCGATGAAGTGAGGACAGCCTTCTCTAGTCTTAAAAGAAACAAATCTGGTGGGCCTGACCTAATACTAAATGAAATGATACTCATGTCACAGGAAATCATGTTAGATCACTACTTGAAATTATTTAATCTAATTCTTTCAGCGGGGCTCTTGCCTGAATCCTGGAAAAATTCCTTTATTGTTCCGATTCATAAAAAAGGAGCTAAGAATGACCCCAACAATTATAGAGGGATAGCTCTAGCTAGCTGTCTTGTTTTTTGTCAATCATAAATAAAAGAGTTACAAACTTCCTTGAGGATAAAAATGTCATAGATAATGCACAGTGCGGATTTCGTAAAAATAACAGAACTGTTGATAATGTCTTTATTTTAAAAACAATTATTAATAAATGTAAGAAGGAAAAAACTAATTTATTCTTATGCTTCGTCGATTTCTCGAAAGCCTTCGATTCAGTTTGGAGAAAGGGCTTATTGCTAAAATTACTTCAGCATAATATCAATAGTAAAGTTTTCAATCTAATTAAATGTCTATATAACTACACTTCTTACACTGTGAAAACCTTTGATGGTCTGTCAAATAATATAGAATCGTCCTTGGGTGTGAAACAAGGCTGTGTCCTTAGCCCGACCCTATTCAATATATACATTAATGACCTGCAAACTTGCTTAAATACATCTAATTTAAATTTGGAAAGCCCATGTCTTGATTCGCATGAAATATCTCATATTCTTTTTGCAGATGATCTTGTTCTGCTATCAACATCATCTGTTGGTCTTCAGAATTGTCTTGAATGTCTCAATTCTTCTTGCACTGATTGGAAACTTAAAAGGACAATAACACTCTTGCTGGCTTGGCAGCTCTAGAAAATAAATAATAGTCTTATTATAAGTACCAGATGTTTATGTGTCCTACCTGTTGTGTAAATTATCCATTACATCATATTTTACTTGTCCAGAGTGTTCGAAAATATTTTTAAATCCAAGTCACATTTGAAAAGGTTTACGTTAACCTTTTCAAATCATGTAGTTGAATTTTTCCAATTTTTTAAATTAAGTGTGTTACGATGAAATTTGTATAATCAATTTATTTGAATATTGTAAAATAATACAATTTGTTGACCAGAATAAAGATTGGGACATATTATTCAATTACAACAAGAGTGTTATTGGGGCTTTAATATTAATTCAGCTAAAACGAAAGTAATGCTTTTTTATAACAATAAGAAAAGTCTGAAATACAAATCCCAGGTGAAATTCTTTTTTAACAATCAACTGCTCCAAACTACTGATGAATATCTATATTTGGGAGTCTATATAACAAATAATGCATCCTTCAAAAGTGCGATAAATGAATTAAGTAAAAAGGCTAGGAGGGCAATGGCATGGTTTGGTATCCGTCAGAAAGTGTGCACAAATGATCACCTGCCAACTGAAGTACTTATAAAACTGTATGAAGCAGTAGTGAAACAGATAGCTCTGTATGCCTGTGATGTAGGGGGTCGCAAATAGTAAATAGCAGAAATGTGAATTTACACAGATGGAATTATGTGGAGCATAATAAAATCACAATAAAAACTTGCAAATCTATTTTACTCCAACCTAAAAAATCTTCAAATATAGGATCACTGGCTGAACTAGGTATCTTCCCAATTCAAATTGATATTTATCAACTAATGTTGTTATTTTATAAAAGATTAAATACACCTGACATAAAACGCACAAATCCGTTACTATCCGCCGCATATGGACACAGATCACTAAATATTTCTACGCCGGTACCGACAAATTGTAGGGCCAAGTTATTTTTAGTCTTTCTCTCCCTTTCCCTTTTTCCCCCTTTTGCATGGTGATTTTTGTTTACTTTTTGGTGTAGAATCGAAGAAAAGGGTTTGAAAATACATTTTCTGCCAGGTTTTGGTGAATATTCATGATTTTGAGGCGGAAGGATACAAGAGTTGTGAGGTTGGTTACGTTGAAAAGGGGGGCCGACAATTGCCTGGTTTGCTGTCTCTACTTCCAGCTTGTGTATCTCAAGTTTTTCATGAAGAACCTCATACATGCTTTTGGGCAAGAGTTTGCCACATGTTGCTCCATCTGTGTCAGAAAGCGTTCTACCCAACGAATATTTGGGAAAAAGTTACAGCCGGTCTAAGAGACGAGAATTAACATTGAAGTCAATGGGGAAATAATTAGTGATCTGTGGCCTGTCTGTGTATGACAAGGCTGTGACTGATAGGCCTTAGTTTTGAAAATATGATGACTAAATTGTCAGAAAATATGTATAAAGTATTTTGACTACAGAAAAACTAAAAAAAAGGTTAAATTAAAAAAAAAAATCAAAATTTGGAGAAAAATTGTGATTTCCCTGCAAATTTCTCAATTTTCAGTTTTTATTTAATTTGTAACAGTAAGAAAAATAGTTCTATGTCCAATTTTGGTGTTTTCAGCCTCAGAAAGCATAGATAAAGTGAACACCTTTGTAATTTCACCTAATTTTGTCTAAAAATTAGGAATATTCACAAAAAATCTGCAAATTCACCCATTTCGATGTAGAAATTAATGCCTTCATGCCTACTAAAATTAGTCAAAATTTCTAAAAACGCCCCTTATTTTCATTGCTATTGTAAGTTAGATGGGATCTATAAGTTTGTCAGGTTTAGAAATAGCTGCAGTTTTCCAACAGAAAATTGAAAATTGGCAACACTGAGTTAATAATATACAGCAGATGGGTTTATACAAAATGTTCAAAACAGGGGTTGGCTCAATTTGGCCACCAATTTAGCCCAAAAAAAGCATTTTTTTCTTCTTTGAAACATTAAATTCTTGCATTTCTTTCCTGAAGGAAGCAATATCCTAGTCTTTATAGACATTTTTCTCCCCACCATTCTGTTTACAGAGGCTATAAATGCCCCACCCCACCCCTTTTTGTTAATGTGATTTGAGAGTTTTAATTGCACCTGTGTTGACAATTAAATGATAATAATTGGAATTTGTTGTTGAATTACAGTTAAGAATGTTATTTTACACCAATAAATGGTTATTTTGTACCTTTCAAGGATTTCTAATCTTTTTGGTTTGAAGGCAAACTTAGAACCCTGAGACATGTCAGGCCAATAAGACCATACCCTGATACAAAACTGGTGTAGATGTGTAAATGTCAGCTTAATGGTCAATATTTTCTTATCGAAATCTAGGATTGTGGTGTTTGTTGCATTTAAGTTACTTATAGAACAGTAAAATGTTAATTTTGATCCTTTTCAGGCCTCTTTTATGATGTCAACTCTGTTATAACTACCATTTTGACTTCATTTTTTCAGTCAATTGATGTAAAGGTCCAGACATCTTGATTCAGCACCAGAATTGCAATAAAGATTTGTATGGTGCCTCTGAGCTTTGAGATTTTCATAACATTGAACTATTTCCAAATTTGTAAAAATTGTGTATTCTGTGACCCTTTTGTTAGAGAGGGGTGGACATAGACCAATTATGGCATTTTTTTCTTTCAGCAAGGCCTATTTTAACCATACTTCACATTTATTGCACCTATTTTAGTTTTTATGTTCATATATTGACAAGGGATGGCATAGGCGTAGGAGCCGGGGGGGCATTTGCCCCCCCCCCAAAAAATTTATTTTCGGGCAATGAAAAATTCGACGACCTTTTTTTTCTATTAATGTTTAGAGAAAAAATATAACTAACTTATTTCTATGAGATCCACACTGCCCGAAAAGTATTTTCTCGTCTTTTTCTTGTCCACTGCATGCCCGAAAATATGCCCGAAGCTCTCTTATGATAGGTATGCCCGAAAAAACGGGCATCGGGCCGGAAAACGGCAGAGGAAACGAGCCAAATGGAAAACTGCTAGGAAACAGCCAATTGCCAGGGTGGATTCACCCTTTTTCGGACGTCATTTTTGCCGGACGTCATGGCCGTGCCTCTCACTTTTTCTAAAAAGACTATAGGACTACTTGAGAAACTGTACGAAATTGTGAACATTCTGCCGTATGGACGTGCCTCTCATATTTCTAAAATGTTTTACTTTTGTTCCCAAGTCCTGATTTGTACGATCAATTTGGTGAGACGATGATCTCTGAATATCAAAATATTGTTTAATTTTTTAGAATTATATTGATTTATATTATATTATATTGATTATATATAATCAATATAATATACTATATATTGATCATATTGATTTCGATATATATACTACTATTCAAAAAAAGTAAGGGATATTTGATTTTTGAGTGTTATTAAAATCACCTAATGAAACTGACGAAGAAACAAATGACAAAATGAAATGAAGTTCACATTCATCGATTTATTCCAAATGATCGTTAGACTAAGTAAGGCACAGACTGACCATTATAAGGGTAAAATGATACCTGGGGTCAAACAGCAAAGTTACCACAGCATCACAACAAAGTCAGTAACGGGTAAATCCTCCCCTGTTTGCCAAACAAGCATTGATCCGACGTGGCATACTCCTAATGAGACGTCTAAGGTCATTTTGGTCCAGATTGCCCCATTCCTGTTGCAACGAAGCAGCAAGTTCTTGGACATTGGCAGGACGTTGTTGACGTTGACGTAACCTCTGTCCAAGCATGTCCCAGACATGCTCGATGGGGGAGAGGTCGGGACACAGTGCTGGCCAAGGTAATGTGGTGATGTTCTGTTGTTGGAGGTAACCTGTAACGATCCTGGCCCTGTGACATCTTGCGTTGTCATCCTGGAAGATGAAACGGCGGCCATGACGTCGTGCGAACGGCACAACATGGACTGCCAAGATGTTGTCCCGGTAGTACTTGCCTGTAACACGCCCTGCAACAACATGTAAAGCCGTTCTTCCAGCAACAGTGATGCCTCCCCACACCATAACAGAACCACCCCCCAAATCGATCATGTCTGATGACGTTAACGCCTTGGAAGCCCTCGTTTCGACGACGCCACACCCTCCTACGTCTGTCCAAAAAATCAACAGTGAACCTTGACTCATCTGAAAACATCACATTGCTCCAGCGTCGATTATCCCAGTGTTGACGATCTCTACACCAACGACGTCTTGCCTGAAAGTGATGATCTCTCAAACAAGGGATCACGCGAGGACGTCGGGCGCGAAGGTGACCCCTATGCAGTCGATTCCGAATCGTCTGGCCACTCACTCTCACACCAGTGTCTGTTTGAAGACGAGCGCTGATCTGATTTGCTGTGATGACACGATTTCTCAAGGCCAAGGTACGGATACATCGATCCTGGGTTTGAGTTGTCGCCCTTGGTCGACCTGAGCGTGGTCTGTCCTGTTCAGATTGTGTATCACGGTATCTGGACCATAGCCTGCTTATGACAGACTGAGAAACATTCATCGTCCGCGCCACAACCGCCTGTGTTGTGCCGATCTGTAGCATGCCAAGGGCACGTAACCTTTCATTTTGGGTAAGCCGACGCATATCAAAATTTGTTTTCTGGTCACTAAAACGATTAAACTGATGTTTCCACCCTGGAATTCAATGCCACAATGACTGTAACATTCAAAGTCAGAGTCGTGCAAATCTTGGGTTGGACCCCTATGATGATCCCAAGCATCACCTGCATTCCATGCGGTCGCTATTGGTGCGTTTGGGCGTCACATGTAACTGGAAATGTTTCTTTTGTTAGGTTCTATGGTGACTTTTTTCGTAGTCATTTGCATATTTTAGTATTATGCCCCCAAAATCAAATATCCCCTACTTTTTTTGAATAGTATATATTAATTATATTATATTGATTTCGGGCAATTTTCTCGTATGCCCCCCTGAATTACTTTGAGCTCCTACGCCTATGACCGCACTACGTTTGAGTTCCCATAAACTAGAAATAGAGAGAGGCCGGTACAAGAACGTCCCCCCTGATTTGAGACTATGTTCACTCTGTTCCCTCTTAAAAGCAGAAACCGAATTTCACTTTTTGATTGAATTTCCACACTATGAACCTCTCAGGCTAAATATTCTTTCTGCTACTTTCAGTGACAAAAATGTGGCAATAACGTTTGAAAATCTATTTGCCCCTCCCCCCCCCCTTCAGTCTCTGATAGTGTATGATATTATGTATATAAAGCATTTCAACGTAGAAATCAAAACTCGACCTAACAAGACAAACTTCACGTTGTATTTGCATTTTTTAACATCTATATATCTTGAAAATAATGACTCTGATATATATTTTCCCTTTGATCACGAACCTGGATTTCATTTTCACACTTATAAATGTATAATATATGTATATAGCTATTTATCGTACATGTATGTTCCTTATGAGGCATTCCATGTCAAGTGTACACAAAATTTGGGCGATTTTGACATGACCATCACAGATTTTGATGATTTTTGGTGTGCAAGTTAACCATGACGAAAAAACATGATGTGCAAAATTTTAGCGCTGGGGGCCCCATGGGGCTCCTTTAGGGACATCCCAAAATTTTGGCCTTTTCGGCTGACCTTCAAACTTTGAAAATCCATAACTTCGCCCCCTAGTCATCCTACTTACATGAAATTGGTACCAAATTGTTCAGAAAACATGGATCTTTCTAATGACCAGGAGCACAAACTCGACAGAACAAAATCCCGGCAGATGTTGACCTTGACCTTGGAAACCACGCCCATGAAAAGGGGCAGATTCGATTTGGCCAATTTTTCGTGTGAACATTGCCCCACCGATATATTACGAACACACGAAAAATCAAAGTGGGATCTCCATGGGAACAGATTTGATGGACATGAAGTCCATCTTGGTCGCTAAAAGAGACGTCGATTTTATTCGAATTCACTGTAGGTTGTTTTGTGCAAGATGACTTCTAATCACTAATTTCACTATGATAACTTGTACTCTCTGTTTTTTATACGCCCACATGGAAATGTGGACATATATTGCCGTTGCCCCTGTCCGTCCGTCCGTTTGTCTATCCGTCCGTCGACCACACTTTCTTGTGGACACTCTAGAGGCTAAAGTTAATATCCGATTGACTTTAAATTCATACACAGTGTTTAAGGTCACGAGACAAAGAATCCTATTGATTTTCAGCAATATCCAATAATTATTGTCACAGTTATGGCCCTTGATCAATTTGAAAAATCTTGTGGATGTTTAGAGGCCAAAGTTAATATCTGATTGTCTTTAAATTTATACACAGTGTTTAAGGTCATTAGATGAAGAATCCTATTGATTTTCAGCAATATTCGATAATTACTGCCAGAGTTATGGGCCTTAATCACTTTGAAAAAACTTAAGGATGCTCTAGCGGTTAAAGATAATATCCGATTGACTTTGAATGTATACACAGTGTTTAAGGTCATCAGACGAAGAAACCTGTTGATTTTCAGCGATATTGGATAATTACTGCCAGAGTAATGGGCCTAGAAAAATCTTGTGGATGCTCTAGATGCTAATGTTAATATCCAATTGATTTTGAATTTATACACAGTGTTTAGACGAAGAAGACTATTGATTTTCAGTGATATCCGATAATTACTGCAAGAATTATGGCCCTTGATCCCTTTGAAATATTTTGTGGATGCTCTAGGGGCTAATGTTTTTATGTAATTGACTTTAAATTTATACACATTGTTTAAGGTCATAATTACTGCCAGAGTTATGGTCCCTGATCACTTTGAAATATCTTGTGGACGAATTCTAACCATTACTTAATGGGCTATTACTATAGTAATAAGATTTTCATGCATTGTAAACTTTCTCCTTACTGACAAAAGTAAAAATATGCGACAACCCTTGTTGACGCCAGGACGACTTAGCTGGGCGTATGTTTCGTTGCCTGGCAACCTATCTTGTCACTGGACGATCCATTAATAGTTTACAGACCTCAAATTTTTACCGCACCTCGAAAATAGAACCACATTTTTCCCCACACGAATATGCGAGTAATGAGAATGCAACGTTACGAGCTAGTTCAGCTCTGAACGTCGGTCTCATTACACTCACCCAGAACGTTCAGGGACTGCCCCATTTAATCAATGTCTAAAAAAATTGGAGAAAAGTCAATTTTACTGGACAACTTTTCACTGCTAAACGACGGGGTGTCAATCCGTGTGAAAGCCTGTACAATGTAAAGCCTGTACATTTCGTTTCGTCTTGCATGACCGACATTCCTGAATGTGGACGTTGACCTACAGTTAGAGTGTCATGGCGGCGAAAATGTAATTTGATAGTAGTGGACGTATTTTTAACAGCGTTTTGTGTCGCTCATACTGACTCTAGCGAAGTAAGCAAGGTCTTATTTTCTCACTAAGATGTTCGTTTACATTGTACAGGCGTCCTCACGGATTGACATCCCATCGTTTGGCAGTGAAAAGTTGCCCAGTAAAATTGACTGGGGCTCCAATTTTTTTCGACATTGATTGAATGGGACAGTCTCTGAACTTTCAGGGTGAGTGTAATGAGACCAACGTTCAGAGCTGAACTACGTTACGAGCTTAAAGCACTATAATAAACAACATTGTGGCCGATGTCACTACTATAGGTACTATATATGTTAGTTGGACACCGTGTGTCGCTCATCATTGGCATCTCTTTCAACGGCCGAAATCAGGTTCGCTGAGTTGTTGTTACGACGTCATGTCGTGGTGATAACGTCGTGTGCACTTGAATAACTGTGTAGCACCTGACTTGACCGGCTCCTAAAATCTGTTCCCATGGAGATCCCATTTTGATTTTTTGTGTGTTCGTTAATCATAGGCGGGGCAATGTTCACACAAAAAATTTGCCAAATCGATGCTGCCCCTTTACGGGGGCGTGGGTTCCAAGGTCAAGGTCAACAACATCTGCCTGGGTTTTGTTCTGTCGAGTTTGTGCTCCTGATCTTTAGAAAGATCCATGTTTTCTAAACAATTTGATACCAATTTCATGTAAGTGGTATTACTATGGACGAAGTTATGGATTTTCAAAGTTTGAAGGTCAGCCGAAAAGGCCCAAATTTCGGAATGCCCCTGATGGGGCCCCATGGGGCTCCCAGCGCTAAAATTTTGCACATCATTATTTTTCGTCATGGTTAACTTGCACACCAAAAATCATCAAAATCTGTGATGGTCATGTCAGAACCTTGTGTACACTTGACGTGGAATCCCCCTCATGTCTTTCACTTTTATCATGAACCGTTATTTCATTTTATGTATATTGCTATTTATTTTATGTTCCTTATGTCATGTCGTGTATATGAATTGTATGCGGCCCGCAATGGGTGTTATGATACAATAAAATCCTATCTTATCTTATCATACACGAGTTATCTCCCGTGAAAATCCGATTTGGGCACAAAGCAGCGATCGAGGCGTCTTAAATTCAACTAAATTGTTAATTTGTGTTTCCACAATCAACATTTTTGGAGTTAGTCGGGCCCATTCAATTCGTATTACATTTACCTTTTACAACAAATTAAAAATAAGACTTTTGATACATAGATAAGAGAAAGTCTGTAATAGGATTTTAAAGTTTGAAAGTAATGGACCAAATCAATGAGGAAGCATTTAAATTGCACATAATTATAGCCGACTTCTTGTTAGCCTGTGTGTAGGCCTACTCGTGTACTGTAACTGGTAGGCCTACCTGACTCCCACAGCAGACAAATAGGAAACGGCAATTCAACTGGGGTGATGTTACCTGCAATATTTAATATGTTATTAAATGTTAATATTACAGCAAAGCGTCCCTCCACACATTGTGAATTCCTTAAGCAAGCTACCTCCACATTTGTGCAAGAATGGACGGATATCGGTAAAAACATAACGCTAACGCTACAATATACGTCCACATTCCTGCTTTGATTGATATGGTACATTGTCAAGAAGGCTAGGCGTTTGGTTTGTTTAGCGTTGAGGGTCGTGCTTCAACATCAAGATAATCCATTCAGAATTGTGGCTTTCAGACGCTAAAGGCAAAAAGTGGGCGTGGCTCTGCCCCTGGGGATCGGGACATTCACCAAAATTTATTGTGGACGCTCGCAGGCTATAAGGAATACATATGCCAAGTACCAAGCCGATTCATTCAGAATTGCGGCCTGCAAACCACAAACACAAAAATAGGGCGTGGTTTGCCTCTGGGAGTCGGGACATGCAGTTGTCGTCCTTAGGCTATAAGGAATACATATCCCAAGTTTAAAGACGATCCATTTAGAATCATGGCCTGTAGACAACGCACACAGACACGAAGTAAAAATGAACATGGCTCTGCCCCTGGGGGATAGGAAATCACCCAAAACAATTGGGGTCATCCTTAGGGTATAAGGAATAGGTATGCAAGTTTTAAAAGGATCTATAAAGAATTGCATCCTGTTGGCGAACACAAACATTGGGCGTGGCTCAGTCCCAGGCGGTCCGGCATGCACCAAAAATAATAGTGGTCAGGAATAAGTATAAGGAATAAGTATTAAAAAAGTTTTCAAGACGATGATTAAGAATTGTGGCCTGTAGGTGACACACAGACACACAAAAAGAAAATGGGCGTGACACTGTCCCTGGGGGTCGGGCATGCACCAAAAACAATAGGGATCTTCCTTAAGGTATCAAGAATAAGTGAGAGAGAAAGAGAAATGGGGTTTAACGTCCACTCGACACAAACTAGGTCATTTTGGGACTAACATATGGTTTCATTTTATTTCAATAATTTGCTTGCGCGTAGGGGTCTTTAGCAGTGGGAGGAAACCGGAGTGCCCGGAGGAAACCTACAAGGTTGAGAAGGCGCCCCTATCTCCATGCCACATACGCTCACACCAGGGCTCGAAACCACAGCCGCAAGCCAGAGGTGACCGGCCAGCTAGAGGTCGAGGCGCGGCACTCTAGACCACTAGGCCATCCCAACCCCCTCAAGAATAAGTATGCAAAGTTTCAAGATGATACGTTAAGAAATGCAGCCTGTAGATGACAGACAAACAAATACAAGAAATGGGTGTTGCTGTCCCAGGGGGTCGGACATGCACCCAAAACAAAAGGGATCATCATTAGGGTATATTAGGGTATAAGGAATAGGTATTTTAAGTTTCAATATGATCGATTAAGAATTGTGGCCTGTAGGCAACACACAAAAATAAAATGGGCGTGGCTCTGCCCCTGGGAGTTGGGCATGCACCCCAAACGATAGGGATCATCCTTAGGGTGTAAAGAGTAAATATACAAAGTTTGAAGAAAATTCAGTAAGAATTGCGCCCTGTAGGCGACACAAAGACACGCGAAAAGAAAATGGGCGTGGCTCTGCCCCTGGGGGTCGGGCATGCACCCCAAACGATTGGGATCATCCTTAGGGTGTAAGGAGTAAATATACGAAAATTCAGTAAGAATTGCCCCCTGTAGGCGACACAAAGACACGCGAAAAAGAAAATGGGCGTGGCTATGCCCCTGGGGGTTGGGCATGCACCCCAAACGATAGGGATGGTCCTTTGGTACAAAGAATATGTATGCAAAGTTTCAAGGTTATAAGTTACGAAATGTGGCCTGTAGACGACAAACAATCAAATACTAGAAATGGACGTGGATGTGCCCCTGGGGGTTGGGCATGCACCCCAAACGATAGGGATGTTCCTTTGGGTACAAAGAATATGTATGCAAAGTTTCAAGGTTATAAGTTAAGAAATGTGGCCTGTAGACGACAAACAATCAAATACTAGAAATGGGCGTGGCTCTGCCCCGGGGGGTCGGGCATGCACCCCAAACGATAGGGATCATCCTTAGGGTGTAAAGAGTAAATATACAAAGTTTGAAGAAACTTCAGTAAGAATTGCGCCCTGTAGGTGACACAAAGACACGCGAAAAGAAAATGGGCGTGGCTATGCCCCTGGGGGTTGGGCATGCACCCCAAACGATAGGGATGGTCCTTCGGTACAAAGAATATGTATGCAAAGTTTCAAGGTTATAAGTTAAGAAATGTGGCCTGTAGACGACAAACAATCAAATACTAGAAATGGGCATGGCTCTGCCCCTGGGGGTCGGACATGCACCCCAAACGATAGGGATCATCCTTAGGGTGTAAAGAGTAAATATACAAAGTTTGAAGAAAATTCAGTAAGAATTGCGCCCTGTAGGCGACACAAAGACACGCGAAAAGAAAATGGGCGTGGCTCTGCCCCTGGGGGTTGGGCATGCACCGCAAACGATAGAGATGGTCCTTTGGGTACAAAGAATATGTATGCAACGTTTCAAGGTTGTAAGTTAAGAAATGTGGCCTGTAGACGACAAACAAACAAATACTAGAAATGGGCGTGGCTCTGCCCCTGGGGGTCGGGCATGCACCAAAAACAATAGGGATCTTTCTTAGGGTATAAGGAATAAGTATACAAAGTTTGAAGAAAATCCATGAAGAATTGCGCCCTGTAGGCAAACCACAGACACACACACACACAGGCGTGACGGCATAATACGTTCACATTATGAATGTGGACAATGTGGACGTATAAAAATAATAGGACTCTGCCCCTCATTGGTCATTGTCACATCGAAGATGAAAAATACATGTTAAAAACTGTGACCTCTAAGAGTTTACAAGTTTTTCCATAGAGGGGTGGGGGTCATAGAACGCTGAATATCGATATGGTTTTTGGCTAAGGGAGCATTGCAAGATTTAGCTCTTGAATAATGTATGTTGACACACAAGCTATGTAGGGGAGAGCGGGGCTCAGTGGGCCATGGGGCACAGTGAGCCAGGCTTTGTAATTTTACACTGTTTTGGCAAAATTCAATTGTGACATCACTGAGGAATTGCCCTTTATAGCCCCTATTTGTCCTAAATTCATGTAAACTGATTGATATTTATCAGCCATTAACCATTTTTCTGACGCAAAAGTGAATTTTTGGTGGACTGGTTAAACTGCTTGACTATTTCAGATTTTGTTAGAGCCCACAAACTTGATATTCCAGGTGAAGGAGACAGTGATTGACTCTCATTAGAAATAATTTGTTTCATAATACTATCACGTCTTCCTGCCATTTTCGATTTTCTGTCATGGTTGATGACGGGGCGCAGTGGGGCACACTTCAGAGGGGCACACTGGGCATAAGCATTTCGAGTTTAGCTAAATATCATCTGTCCATTTTAGACAGAATCTGGATATTTGAGCTGTTTTTAAGGAAATATTGGTCCTAAACTATGAATCGTTACTGACTTACAAGTCATAGGAATTTTTCGCATAAAGAATTTTTTTTTTCTGTTAAAGAATTTTTTATTCAATGTTATGTTGGGATTTTTTAATTTTCAGATGTGTATCTGTGTTCAAGTCTTAAAACAAATTCATATTTTGAACTAAAAGATTAGTTTTTACAGTCCTTATGAGTTTCAGTCAATTCAGTGTGTTGTCTATGCATTTTTTTTAAAGAAACATACTTGATGGCCAACTGTGTCCCATAGTGTGACCCAGTGTACCCCACGTACGGGGCACATTGGGTCAAAAAAATTTTTGGTTTTACAATGATCTACACAAAGATAGGTTGCCAGGCAACGAAACATACGCCCACAGCAGCTAAATCGTCTGGGCAGTCAACAAGAGTTGTTGCATATTTTTACCTTTTTTGGTAATGAAACATTTGTAGAGAGAGAGAGAGAGAGAAATGGGGTTTAACGTCCACTCGACACAAACTAGGTCATTTTGGGACTAACATATGGTTTCATTTTATTTCAATAATTCGCTTGCGCGTAGGGGTCTTTAGCAGTGGGAGGAAACCGGAGTGCCCGGAGGAAACCCACGAGGTTGAGAAGGCGCCCCTATCTCCATGCCACATACGCTCACACCAGGGCTCGAAACCGCAGCCGCAAGCCAGAGGTGACCGGCCAGCTAGAGGTCTAAGCGCGGCACTCTAGACCACAAGGCCATCCCAACCCCCGAAACATTTGTAATACACTAAAAACTGATTAAGAGTAATAACTCATTATGTAATTATCAGAAAATCATTAGAATTTGATTGCTTTTTATAAAGTTTTACCCCACGCTAACAACTAGTATATACATGAAACATTAAATATCATGGATTTAGCAGTTCAGTCAATAGACGTCTTCGTCTCATGACTGTAAACACTATGTATAAATTTGAAGTCAATCGGATATTAACTTTGGCCTCTAGAGCATCCACAAGATTTTTTGAAGTTATCAAGGGAGATAACTCTGGCAGTAATTATTTGAAATCGCTGAAAATCAATAGGCTTCTTCGTCTCATGACCTTAAACACTGTGTATAAATTTAAAGTCAATCGGATAATAACTTTGGCCTCTAGAGTGTCCACAAGATTTTTTGAAGTGATCAAGAGCCATAACTCTGGTAACTATTATCGGAAATCGCTGAAAAACAATAGGCTTCTTCGTCTCATGACCTTAAACACTGTGTATAAATTTAACGTCAATCGGATATTAACTTTAGCCGCTAGAGCGTCCACAAGCAATTGTGGACGCCGGACGGGGGCGACGACATTATGCGACCACATTTCAATGTGGGCGTATAAAAATAGTTTCAATTTATTAACTTTTTAACAGCACTATTAAATCAAACATATGACTGGCTTCAACTGAGTACATAGTTTGGTTCTCTGTAGGATTTCACTTCTGGTCAATTTACTAAAAAAAGAAATCATGCCCACTGTGCCCCGGTCTCCCCTACGCGATTTTTGTTCAACCAGTGGCAAAAATACAGGAAATTACAGTCCGGTGTGTGCCAAAATTATACCTCTTCGACATTTTTCGGATATAAACATACATTTTAAGTTTTAAAAGAAATCGAATTAATTCCAAATTTATATCATGGAAACATTAAAATATAAGAGTGAAGGTGTGGTGGCAATTACCCTGGAACCCCTCCAAAGGAGCATAGTCTGGGACTTTGAGAGGGTGTAAACAATGCAGAACTATACCAATTTTAAATTTGTTTACCTATGACACCAAACTATATGGAATGAGTTCAATAAGAGTAGTGAATCTTTCGCCCAATCCACAAAGAGACCTAACAAAAAACCGGCGATTTGAAAATCAAATATTGAAATAAAGTTTATCGTCCTGTAGTTATGCACTGACTGTGTTAATGAAGACGGGCATATGCCATGAAGTGTGCCATGTCCGGGGATTTTTTACAGACATGGGCGCTGTAGTCTACTCTTGGTGTACGCCATTGGGTTTTCGCACAATAAGGCACTGTCCCTTGTCAGGCATGCCGTACGCGGAAAGCATGCCGCAAAGCCAGAGTAACTTTCTCTTGCAACTCCGGGAGTGAATCCAGGACCTCCTGGTTACCGACTTACTCACCTGGACACCGTGGGCCCCGAAGATTAAGAGTCGTAAATGATATCAAAAATACTTTTCTAGTGTGCTTAAAATATTTCATAATTTTGAGGGGAAGAGTAAGCTAAACTAGGCATTACTGATTTGTAATTTTTCATTCACTTTCATGCATCGCATAATGAGTTCTTGCTATATATTATTCTTTTAGAAAAGAAATAGGCCAGAACAATCGATAGTGCATTATTTGTTAAAATGCACAACAAATAGCCTATATATTTATGAAAACAAATATCTAGAATAGTTTGTACGTAAAATATTTTATTATTTTGGCAGAAAACTGTCGCCATATCTGTCGCGTTGCCAAAAAGGCGTGATTTTACATGTTCCCAGTGAGTCACCATACAATTGTAAACAGCGCCATCTGTTACCAAAATGAGCTTTAGAATTATGACGCCTTTACCCCTAACATTTGTGTAATTCTCAAAATGTTAACCGACTACAATAAATTAAAAGTAATAATGGAAATATAACAAAATACGTATTCTAACTGCAATATTTATGAAATAATTCATATAAATTAGCATTTTTACATGTGTAATTTAAGAAATAATTCATATAAATTAGCATTTTTACATGTGTAAATAGCTAATTTAACATGTGTTAGTAAGATGTTACATGCATAGAAGTAAGCATATAAGCATACACATTACTAGGTTATAAGTTAGAATAATGGGGGAAATTCTGCTCCATAGGCATCAGGTATGAATATGCCAAATTTTATTAACTTTCTATGTTGGTGTATCGAGTTATACTACTGCGAAGTTCCTACCACCTGGATACGAGGCGGGGTTCATGAGTTCAATAAACAACGGGTATGCCCGTGCTGCATCCAAAAGCACTTAAAGCAGCACCTTTGGTGGTGAAAAATAAGCATACATATTACTAGGTTAGAAGCACAGGCACTTGGAGGGATTAAAATAAAACTTCTTACTACTGCTTGACTATAATAGTATGGTATCATTAGTATACAATATAATAAGATAGGTTGCCAGGCAACGAAACATACGCCCACAGCAGCTAAATCGTCCGGGCAGTCAACATCATGGATTTAGCTGTTCAGTTATCAAAATTCATTGAAAATCAAAATACTTGTTCGTTTCAACACCTTAAACTCTGTGTATCAATCTGAAGTCAATCGGATAAGTTTGGCATCTATAGTGTCACAAGGTTTTTTGAAGTGATCAAGGGAGATAACTCTTTAAGTAATTATTTTAAATCGCTGAAAATCAGTAGGCTTCTTCGTCTCATGACCTTAAACAGTGTGTGTAAATTTAAAGTCAATCGGATATTAACTTTGGCCTCTAGAGCATCCACAGGATTTTTTGATGTGATCAAGGGCCATGACTCTGGCAATAATTTTCAGAGATCGCTGAAAATCAATAGGCTCCTTCGTCTCATGACCTTAAACACTGTGTATAAATTTAAAGTCAATCAGATATTAACTTTGGCCTCTAGAGCATCCACAAGATTTTTTGAAGTGATCAAGGGACACAACTCTGGCACTAATTATCAGAAATCGCTGAAAATCAATAGGCTTCTTCGTCTCATGACCATAAACACTGTGTATAAATTTGAAGTCAATCGGACATCATCTTTGTCCTCTAGAGCATCCACAAGGTTTTTTGAAGTGATCAAGGGCCATAACTCTGGCACTAATTATCGGAAATCCGTGAAAATCAAAAGGCTTCTTCGTCTTATGACCTTAAACACTGTGTATAAATTTAAAGTCAATTGGATATTAACTTTAGCCCCTCGAGCATTCACAAGATTTTTCAAAGTGATCAAGGGTCATAACTGTGGCAGTAATTATCGGATATTGCTGAAAATCAATAGGCTTCTTCGTATCATGACCTTGAACACTGTGTATAAATTTAAAGTCAATCCAATATTAACTTTAGCCTCTAGAGCGTTCAAAAGATTTTTCAAAGTGATCAAGGGTCATAACTCTGGCAGTAATTATCGGATATCGCTGAAAATCAATAGGCTCCTTCGTCTCATGACCTTAAACACTGTGTATAAATTTAAGGTCAATCGGATATTAACTTTAGCCTCTAGAGCGTTCACAAGATTTTTCAAAGTGATCAAGGGTCATAACTCTGGCAGTAATTATCGGATATTGCTGAAAATCAATAGACTTCTTCGTCTCATGACCTTAAACACTGTGTATAAATTTAAAGTCAATCGGATATTAACCCTGGCCTCTAGAGCGTTCACAAGAAATTGTGGATGATGGACGGACGGAAGCACGGACGGACGCACCGACAGACGGACGGACGGGGGCGACGGCAATATACGTCCACATTTCTATGTGGTTAAAATATATAAAACTGCCATTTAAAACCATCATACATGTCCACTATCCTGACTAGTTTCGTCAAATAAATTTTAACTTTTTCAAAGGAACAGTTCAACAGAAACAGGAAACAAATTTGAATAATGATGTCATATGTTGATGACATCACTAAGTTGTAATGGTTGCCCTGTCGTTGGTAACATGTAAGTTCTTCATTTTCTAGAAAGGTGATCTATCACATGAAAATATGATGATACTAAGGTGCCTATACACAAGTTGATAATCCACAAATATTTACAGTAGGCATCCTCAAACCAATCTTCCAACGAATTTCTGATGGGATCACAATTACTAGGTAACTGGATACATAAACAGCATAAGTGTAGTGGTTAAAATATATAAAACTGCCATTTAAAACCATCATACATGTCCACTATCCTGACTAGTTTCGTCAAATAAATTTTAACTTTTTCAAAGGAACAGTTCAACAGAAACAGGAAACAAATTTGAATAATGATGTACATGTTACCAACGACAGGGCAACCATTACAATAAACAACGGGTATGCCCGTGCTGCATCCAAAAGCACTTAAAGCACCTTTGGTGATGAAATGTTTTTTGTTTAACAGAGTCGCGAGATGAATAAACTACTAGAATACAAAATTTCAGAAGCCTCCTTTGTTAGCGTTTCGAGATACCACCGCAAAGTTCCTAGCACCTGGATTCGAGGCAGCGTTGGTGGGTTCATAACTTCATACGTATGTCCATCCGTCGTCCACCACTATTGCGATCTAGTGTTATTCGCAGGTTATCCCTGCGGCCATACTGTATTGATTTTCAGTGTTCAAATTACGAACAGTAAACCTTAAACCTACAATCGCTGCAAATCTTTCCTTTGAACACTAGGTTTATTGACATCTGTTAGTATGAACCAAATGAAATTTAATGCCAACTGTTCTGTACCAACCCGGTTAATGAAGACAGATTAATATAAACCCCTTTTTAATAAATGTTCCTGGGATAAGACAATGAGTCTGTTAAAATATAACAACGGCATATTTTCATATACATTTTTTACTTATTTTACATGTAACTGAACAGTACAATAAATAAATCCTTTTGAACCATAATCATGGTTTAGTGAAAAGCTTGATTCCCATGCTTTTTAATTATTATAAATGATTTGACATACACAAGTTGGTAGGGTACTTATAAACTTTGTACATGAAAGACAGGATTGAAAGACTTGTATAAAAGATAACTGATTTTATAACTAATAATATAGCTAATAATCAATAGTAAATATAAAAGCATTGCTTTGTATTCACATACCTTCAGTATCATAAGGTTGTCAAATTAAAATATTACCATTATGCAATTCAACTAATTCAGAGGTAATGTTCATTGGCCCAGTAAGATAAAACAGTCACATCAAAACAAATAAAATAAAATAATTAAAAGCTGTTATATAATATACATATATCTCAAAGGGATATGGCGATCACTTGTCAAGTTGAAGAGCAGTGGTGTTGAATTGATGGGAATGTACAGCACCAGTATTATACAACAATTACACAGGCACCTGAAAATAGAACTACACAATATACTTCCTGGAAGGATTAAAAGTACATTCCCATAATAAATTTAAATTACACAATAAAAGCACATCACTGATTTGACTTGAAAGTGTGCGAGCAAAAGGAAAATTTCCCAGATATTAACTAAATACAACCTGTGTTAAAGATAGGCTGCCTGGCAACGAAACAAATGTTCACAGTAGTTAAATTGTCCTGGCAGTCAACATCGGTTATCACACATTTTTTTCTTGTCAATAATCAAAACATTTACAACACTCAATGCCATCTTATGAGGGTCATTCCATGTCAAATCACCCAATGAGTTAAACCGCATCCCTTTCGATTTAGCTGAAATTTGGTGTATATATGTTTATTTGGGCAGGAAAATTTGATATTTCAAACTTTAGCTTGATCCAGCCAAAATGGGCGTGGCCGCCATTATTCATTTGACCATTACCCTGCAACCAATAAGTCAAAATTGCTATAAAAATATTTTCTGGAATACTTAAGACTTTGATCTTGAACGTGTGGAACTCGTGACCTTGAGATTAAAGTTCGTGCAAAAATTAGCCCAACATGTTTTCTACACAACATCAAAAAATAGGTTGCCAGGCAACGAAACATACTCCCACGGTGGAGTTGTCGCATATTAAGTAATTATCAGAAAATCATTAGAATTAGTTTGGTTTTTATAAAGTTCTGCCCAATACTAACGTTTAGTATACAAAACATTTAATAATTATTATGGATTTAGCTGTTCAATTATTGATTTTCAAGAAATTCATACTCAACCATCATTAATGTGTAACAGGGATATAGTCAAACATTTTTTTTAATTCAGAATAAAATTGTCCACAAGGTAAAAGATAGGTTGCCAGGCAACGAAACATACGCCCACAGCAGCTAAATCGTCCGGCCAGTCAACAAGGGTTGTTGCATATTTTTACTTTTTTCGGTAATGAAACATTTGTAACACACTAAAACTGATTAAGTAACAACTCATTAAGTAATTATCAGAAAATCATTAGAATTTGTTCGCTTTTCATTAAGTTTTGCCCCACGCTAACAATTAGTATACGAAACATTTAATATCATGGATTCAGCTGTTCAGTTATCAAAATTCATTGAAAATCAAAATACTTGTTCGTTTCAACACCTTAAACTCTTGTGTATCAATCTGAAGTCAATCGGATGATAAGTTTGGCCGCTATAACGTCACAAGATTTTTTAAAGTTATCAAGGGACATAACTTTGGCAGTAATTATCTGAAATCGCTAAAAATCAATAGGCTTCTTCGCCTCATGACCTTAAACACTGTGTGTAAATCTAAAGTCAATCGGATATTAACTTTGGCCTCTACGGCGTCCACAGGATTTTTTGAAGTGGTCAAGGGCCATAACTCTGGCAGTAATAATTGGAAATCGTTGAAAATCAATAGACGTCGTCGTCTCATGACTGTAAACACTGTATATAAATTTGAAGTCAATTGGATATTAAATAGGCTTCTTCGTCTCATGACCTTAAACACTGTGTATAAATTTAAAGTCAATCGGATATTAACTTTGGCCTTTAGAGCGTCAACAAGATTTTTTGAAGTGATCAAGGGCCATATCTCTGGCACTAATTATCGGAAATCGCTAAAAATCAATAGGCTTCTTCGTCTCATGACCTTAAACACTGTGTATAAATTTAAAGCCAATCGGATATTAACTTTGACCTCTAGAGCGTCCATAAGATTTTTTGAGGTATCAAGGGCCATAACTCTGGGACTAATTATTGGAATTTGCTGAAAATCTATAGGCTTCTTCGTCTCATGACCTTAAACACTGTGTATAAATTTAAAGTCAATCTGATGTTAACTTTGGCTATTAGAGCGTCCACATGATTTTTTGAAGTAATTAAGGGCCATAACTCTGGCACTAATTATCCGAAATCGCTGAAAATCGAGAGGCTTCTTCGTCTCATGACCTTAAACACTGAATAAATTTAAATGAAATGAGGTTTTACGTCCTACTCTTATGCACCTAACCTGGGCTAATGTTAGACGGGCATACGCCATACAGTGTGCTATGAGGGTAATTTTGCCCGGGCAGCGGTGCTACGGCCTACTCTTATATCGAATTCCAACTGCCAACGGATCTTTTACGTGCACTCCAATGTGTACACGGGACCTCAGTTTTTCGTCCCATCTGAATGACTAGGCAGCTGTCCTTGTCAGGCCCTCCTTCTGTATCACTGACAAGGGGAAATCACGCCGGAAGAATAAATTTAAAGTCAATCAGATATTAACTTTGGCCTCGAGAGCATCCACAAGATTTTGTGAAGGGATCAAGGGCCACAACTCTGGCATTAATTATCAGAAATCGCTGAAAATCAATAGGCTTCTTCGTCTCATGACCTTAAACACTGTGTATAAATTTAAAGTCAATCGGATATTAACTTTGGCCTCTAGAGCGTCCACAAGATTTTTTGAAGTGATCAAGGGCCATAACTCTGGTAGTTATTATCGGAAATCGTTGAAAAACAATAGGCTTCTTCATCTCATGACCTTAAACACTGTGTATAAATTTAAAGTCAATCGGATATTAACTTTAGCCTCTAGAGCGTCCACAAGCAATTGTGGACGCCGGACCGGGGCAACGACAATATACGACCACATTTCAATGTGGTTAAAAACAAAGTCAAAGGTATCACAAAACCATCTTTTAAAGTATTTTGTGATACCTTTGACTTTGTTTTTAACCACTCCTACTACTGGTGTCACTGTATCAAGTTTATTATGACTTTGATCCTGTCTATGTTTATGTTATTTAAATGGTTTTGGATTCCTCTCACTTTATCATTCGGATTCACATTTCAATGTGGGCGTATAAAAATCGGTTCAGGATGTTACAATCCGATGGGCGCAAATATCGAAAGGAACCAAGATCTTTGGGTTATAAACATACATGTCAAGGTTCATCAAAATCGGTTCAAAATTGTGACCTCTATAGGGTCCACAAGCTAAAAACATGATTTTTCGTACAATCAGGGGCAATAATCCATGAAGTTTCAATACCATACATGCCAATATCGAAAGATCTTATGGGGAAAAATCTATGTTTCAAATTTCGTCAAAATCGGATAAAAATTGTGACCTGTAGAGAATCCACAAATTGTGTCCGGATGGACAGGGGCTACGACAATATACGTCAAGATAGCTGAAAGTGATTATAACAGCAAACGATGCTCTTTTTGATTAGTCTGAACATAAGGTCTTAGTGAAGGTTTTCAAACTACTTTCATCATCAATGACCCAGTCTTTGCACGATGACGTAAAACCCATTATAGAACTTGACGACGAACAAACCGTGTTCGTTCAAGTAAAGCTTCAGTCCTTGGTATGCTGTCTTCATGATGATCACCCATGGACTGTTTTATGGTTGACGAAATTTCAGAAGAATTCGGGGACATGAGGAAAGATTTTATCCAACCAAACATATGCTCACAGCAGCTAAATCATACGGTCAGTAGTCGTATATTTGTATTTTTTTACGGTAAAGAAACATTGATATACTGAGCGCCATAGAAAACGCATCACTTTGTTTTTCGTATAACAAAATGATCCTGTAAACATATCTTATTTATTTTGCTTCTTATTGTGAACAATATTCAAATAGATAGAGAGAAATGGGGTTTAACGTCCACTCGACACAAACTAGGTCACTTCGGGACTAACATATGGTTTAATTTTATTTCAATAATTCGCTTGTGCGTAGGTGTCTTTAGCAGTGGGAGGAAACCGGAGTGCCCGGAGGAAACCCACCAGGTTGAGAAGGCGCCCCTATCTCCATGCCACATACGCTCACACCAGGGATCGAAACCACAGCCGCAAGCCAGAGGTGACCGGCCAGCTAGAGGTCGAAGCGCGGCACTCTAGATCACTAGGCCATCCCAAAACCCCCAATATTCAAATAGATGGTGACTATAAACAGTCCTACCTTGTAAAAGAATAATCCTATTAATCCTCAAATCACTGTTACCAGTTAAGAAATTGGCAAAAGTATCATTTTCAAGATTAAATTCAAACGTTTGAATATAGCTATTGCAATGGGGGAATGGATAACAAGGGAGGTAATTGTGTTATTTCCTGTGTGAAAGGTTTTTAAGTGTGGGAAATAATGCCTATGATCATATAATAATAGTGAGTTTACAACCTATTGACTTTCTTAGAACCAGCGGCTGCCAGACAGGATATGCCCACATTTTCGAGAGATGGATGGAGAACAAGCTAAAAAGAAAGTGATTTTTCCTACAATCAAGGGGCATAATTCATGAAGTTACAATTTGATATGCGCAAATATCAAAAGGAACCGCGATCTTTGGGTTATAAACATGCATTTCAAGGTTCATCAAAATCGGATTAAAATTGTGACCTCTACGGGGTCCACAACCTTGATATACCACATTGTTTTCACTATTCACGTACAAGTGGCGGCCATTTTGGTCCGAAATGCAAACTCAACCTTCATTACGGTGTAACGGTGATATAATCAAACGTTTTGTTAAAACGGATAATAACTGTGACTTCCAGAGGGACCACAAGCTAAAAACATAATGCTGACGCTACAATATACGTCCACATTCCTGCTTTGATTGATATGGTACTTTGTCAAGAAGGCTAGGGGTTTGGTTTGTTTAGCGTTGAGGGTCGTGCCTCAACATCAATAGTTGCCATCATTAAGAGTAAAAGGAATAAGTATACCAATGAAATGAAATTTAACGTTCTACTCTTCTGCTATACGAAATACATATGCCAAGTACCAAGCTGATCCATTCAGAATTGCGGCCTGTAAACGACAAACACAAAAATTGGGCGTGTCTTGCCTGTGGGAGTCGGGACATGCAGTTGTCGTCCTTAGGTTATAAGGAATACATATCCCAAGTTTAAAGACGATCCATTAAGAATCGTGGCCTGTAGACAACACACACAGACATGGAAGTAAAAATGGGCATGGCTCTGCCTCTGGGGGTTAGGAAATCACCCAAAACAATAGGGGTCATCCTTAGGGTATAAGGAATAGGTATGTAAAGTTTTAAAAGGATCTGTTAAGAATTGCATCCTGTAGGCGAACACAAGACACAAAAGCATTGGGCGTGGCTCTGTCCCAGGGGGTCCCGCATGCACCAAAAATAATAGTGGTCAACCTTAGGGTACAAGGAATAAGTATAAAAAAAAGTTTTCAAGACGATCGATTAAGAAATGTGGCCTGTAGGTGACACACAGACACACAAAAAGAAAATGGGCATGGCACTGTCCCTGGGGGGTCGGGCATGCACCAAAAACAATAGGGATCTTCCTTAAGGTACCAAAAATAAGTATTCAAAGTTTCAAGATGATACATTAAGAAATGCAACCTGTAGACGACAGACAAACAAATACAAGAAATGGCCGTTGCTGTCCCATGGGGCTCGGGCATGCACCCAAAACAAAAGGGATCATCCTTAGGGTATAAGGAATAAGTATTTTAAGTTTCAAGATGACCGATTAAGAATTGTGGCCTGTAGGCGACAACCAAAAAAAGAAAATGGACGTGGCACTGCCCCGGGGGGTTGGGCATGCACCCCAAATGATAGGAATGTTCCTTAGGGTACAAAGAATAAGCAATCAAAGTTTCAATATGATTATGATACGTTAAGAAATGTGGCTTGTAGACGACAAACAAATAAATACAAGGAATGGGCGTGGCTCTGCCCCTGGGGGTCGGGCATGCACCAAAAAACAATACGGATCATCCTTAGGGTGTGAAGAGTAAGCATACAAAGTTTTAAGAAAATCCAGTTAGAATTGCGCCCTGTAGGAGACACACAAAAAGAAAATGGGCGTGGCTCTGCCCCTGGGGGTTGGGCATGCATCCCAAACGATAGGGGTCATCCTTAGGGTATAAAGAGTAAGTATGCAAAGTTTAAAGAAAATCCAGTAAGAATTGCGCCCTGAAGGCGACACAAAGAAACATGAAAAGAAAATGGGCGTGGCTCTGCCCCTGGGGATTAGGCATGAACCCCAAATGATAGGGATGTTCCTTAGGGTACAAAGAATATGTATGCAATGTTTCAAGATTATAAGTTAAGAAATATGGCCTGTAAACGACAAACAAACAAATACTAGAAATGGGCGTGGCTCTGCCCCTGGGGGTTGGGCATGCACCAAAAACAATAGGGATCTTCCTTGGGGTATAAGGAATAAGCATACAAAGTTTGAAGAAAATCCATGAAGAATTGTGCCCTGTAGGCGACCCACAGACACATGCATTGCTCCTTATGCGAGGACTATGGTTTTTCAAAGCCTCCCGAGGACCTAAGTTTCCTGTCGTCTTATGGCTTTAAGATTTAATACAGTTATTGTCAGCACCACCATCATGTACATTGTCTGCTACGTAGATTGCATTGATTCAGTCATAAAAATATAACATGTTTTACAGACTATATGAGGCCTTTTCTTATATTTAATATCTACATACAGAGGACTTGTGTAAGATTGATTTACTTGAGTTTATAGTAGTAGTTTACATATATTACCATGAGAGGACCTCTTAATACAACTTACTTTACCTTATTTCTGAGGACTTTAGTGTTTAATACTTTACTTTAAGGACTACCTGAGGACCTGTGTAAGAACTAAGATTAATTTACATTAATACACTAGAGAGGTCTTGAGTTTATAGTACAGTAGAATCTGCATTAAGCAGCCACCCATGGGAATTTTTACGATTGACTGCTTTCGTGTTTTTCACGAAATTCGAACCCAACCTTCATTACCATGTAACGGTGATATAATCAAACGGGTTTTTTAAATCAGATAATAATTTTGACCTCCAGAGGGACCACAAGCTAAAAAGTGCGATTTTTTGGACAATCAGGGGCCATAATTCAGGAAGTTACGATCCGATGGGCAAACATATCGAAAGGAACCAAGATCTTTGGGTTATTAACATACATGTCAAGTTTCATCAAAATCGGTTCAAAATTGTGACCTCTATAGGGTCCACAAGCTAAAAACATGATTTTTTTGTACAATCAGGGGCCATAATCCATGAAGTTTCGATCCGATACATTCCAATATCGAAAGCAGCCGAGATCTTATGGGGATAAACCTATATTTCAAGTTTTGTCAAAATCGGATAAGAATTGTGACCTGTAGAGAGTTCACAAACAAATTGTTGACGGACGGACAGGGGCGACGACAATATACGTTCACATGAAAATGTGGGCGTATAAAAAACAGGGGTTGTACATGAGCATAGTGTGAAAAAAAAACGAAAATTGTCCAAACGACCGAAATACCACGAACTGAGCCAGCCCTCAAACTCTTAATTTTTGACAAAACAGACTGAAATTCTAACACCACCATCCGGAATATATTACCAAAGTGCTGTGCAAATGACAGCACATTCACTTGAGCCAAAAACCGCATTTTGATCAGCTTTCCATTAAAAATTGTCATTTTATGCTTATGACAGCCTAAAATATACAGTTCTAATTGAGCTATCAAGCTAATCAGTGCACAGCCACCCCAGAATACATGTAGCATGATTCTCTGAAAATTTCAGCAGACTTGCTCCAATATTTCCCCCCCAAAAAAGGGGTTATACATGAGCATACTGCGAAAAAAAAAATAGGCTGGCACTGCCAGGCAGGAAACGCCCACATTTTCGAGAGATGGATAGAGAACAAGCAATACCAAAAGTGATTTTTCCTACATCATTAAGTCCTGTATTTCATACTGTATTGAGAGCAGCCATTTTGTTGGTCAGTTCCAATCTGATATTCATGAAATTCGAAGCCGACAATGATTATGGTGTGACGGTACACAACCTAGAAATGTGACTTTTCGTCAAAATCGGATAAGAATTGTAACCTGTAGAGAGTCCACAACCATGATATACCATATTTTTACACTATTTTGTCCGGCAATTTTGGTACGATTTTCACGAAATTCGAACTCAACCTTCCTTACGGTGCAACAGTAATATAATCAGATTTTTTTTTTTTTAAATCGGATAATAATTGTTCGAGAGATAGATAGAGAACAAGCAATATCGAAAGTGATTTTTCCTACAATCAAAGGCCATAATTCATTAAGTTACAATTTGATATGCGCAAATATCGAAAAGAATAAAGATCTTTAGGTTATAAACATGCATTTCAGGTTTCATCAAAATCGAATTAAAATTGTGACCTCTACAGTGTCCACAACTTTGATATACCATATTTTTACACTATTCACGTACAAACGGCGGCCATTTTGTAATGCAATTATGGTCTGATTTTCTCGAAATTCGAACTCGACCTTCCGTAGGGTGTAACGGTGATAGAGTCAAACGTCTTTTTAAATCAAACAAGCCAACAGTGAGGCTGATGTCCCCCGCCAAAATCCCAAAATAAATAGACGACACATATTAATAAATCGCACATTTATTTTTTTCAAACGTATCGAGTTATCGTGTCTCAAAGCATCAACCAATCAAATTGCTTATCTCTGCTTACCCAAAGCAGAAAATGCTCATCTTCGAACTCCATCAAGGCATTGACCTAATAAGCATATACACCAAGTTTGAACATTTTAACTCAATTAGAAGGAGAGTTATTGTGTTCCAAAGTCTCGACCACTCAAATTGCGTATCGCTCTGCTTACCCTGAGCAGAAAATGATCATTATCGAACTTAATCAAGGTATTACTGTAATGAATAAGCATTTACACCAAGTTCGAACATTTTAACTCAATTACATTAGAAGGAGAGTTATTGTGTTCCAAAGTCTCGACCAATCAAATTGCGTATCGCTCTGCTTACCCGGAGCAGAAAATGCTCATTATCGAACTTTGTCAAGGTAATTAGAACTATTTAACGTGTCCCAAAGCATCAACCAATCAAATTGCTTATCTCTGCTTACCCTAAGCGGAAAATGCTCATCTTCGAACTCCATCAAGGCATTGACCTAATAAGCATATACACCAAGTTTGAACATTTTAACTCAATTAGAAGGAGAGTTATTGTGTTCCAAAGTCTCGATCAATCAAATTGCGTATCGCTCTGCTTACCCTGAGCAGAAAATGCTCATTATCGAACTTATTCAAGGTATTACTGTAATGAAACTATACACCAAGTTTCATCACTCTCACTTAATTAGAACTAAAGTTATCGTGTCCCAGAGCATCAACCAATCAGATTGCTTATCTCTGCTTACCCTAAGCGGAAAATGCTCATCTTCGAACTCCATCAAGGCATTGACCTAATAAGCATATACACCAAGTTTGAACATTTTTACTCAATTAGAAGGAGAGTTATTGCGTTCCAAAGTCTCGACCAATCAAATTGTGTATCGCTCTGCTTACCCAAAGCAGACAATGCTCATTATCGAACTTATTCAAGGTATTACTGTAATGAAACCATACACAAAGTTTCACCACTCTCACTTAATTAGAACTAAAGTTATCGTGTCCCAAAGCATCAACCAATCAAATTGCTTATCTCTGCTTACCCAAAGCGGAAAATGCTCATCTTAGAACTCCATCAAGGCATTGACCTAATAAGCATATACACCAAGTTTGAACATTTTAACTCAATTAGAAGGAGAGTTATTGTGTTCCAAAGTCTCGACCAATCAAATTGCTTATCGCTCTGCTTACGCTGAGCAGAAAATGCTCATTATCGAACTTAGTCGAGGTATTAATGTAATGAAACTATACACCAAGTTTCATCACTCTCACTTAATTAGAACTAAAGTTATCGTGTCCCAAAGCATCAACCAATCAAATTGCTTATCTCTGCTTACCCTAAGCGGAAAATGCTCATCTTCAAACTCCATCAAGGCATTGACCTAATAAACACATACACCAAGTTTGAAGATTCTAGCTCAATTAGGAAGAGAGTTATTGTGTCCCAAAACGTGTGACGGACAGACGGACAGACAGACAGACAGACAGACAGACGGACGGACGAACCCATTTTAATAGTCCCCCAACTTTCTTCGAAAGGCGGGGGACAATAATAATTGTGACCTCCAGAGGGACCATAGGCAATTTTGCGTACAATCAGGGGCCATAATTCAGGAAGTTACGATCCGATATGCGCAAATATCGAAAGGAACCAAGACCTTTGGGTTATAACCATGTATTTTAAAGTTTCATCAAAATCGAATTAAAATTGTGACCTATACAGGGTCCACAACCATGATATACAATTTTTTAACAGTATTCTCGTACAAACGGCAGCCATTTTGTATGGCAATTTTGGTCTGATTTTCCCGAAATTCGAACTCAACCTTCCTTAAGGTGTAACGGTGATATAATCAAACGTTTTTTTAAATTGGATAATAATTGTGACCTCCAGAGGGACCACAAGCTAAAAAGATAGGCTGGCACTGCCAGGCAGGATACGCCCACATTTTCGAGAGATGGATAGAGAACAAGCAATACTGAAAGTGATTTTTCCTACATCATTAAGTCCTGTATTTCATACTGTATTGGGAGCAGCCATTTTGTTGGTCAGTTCCAGTCTGATATTCATGAAATTCGAAGCTGACAATGATTATGGTGTGACGGTACACAACCTAGAAATGTGTACAAACGGCGGCCATTTTGTCTGGCAATTATGGTCCGATTTTCTCAAAATGCAACCTCAACCTTCCGTAGGGTGTAACGGTGATAGAGTCAAACGTTTTTTTAAATCGGATAATAATTGTGACCTCCAGAGGGACCATAGGTGATTTTTCGGACAATCAGGGGCCATAATTCAGGAAGTTTCGATCCGATAACGAAAGGAACCAAGATCCACAACCATGATATACCATTTTTTAACAGTATTTACTTACAAACGGCGGCCATTTTGTATGGCAATTTTGGTCCGATTTTCCCGAAATTCGAACTCAACCTTCGTTACGGTGTAACTGTAATATAATCAAACGTCTTTTTAAATCGGATAATAATTGTGACCTCCAGAGGGACCACAAACTAAAAAAATAGGTTGCCAGGCAACGAAACATACGCCCACACAGCAGCCAAATCGTCCGGGCAGTCAACAAGAGTTGTTGCATTTTAAGTAATCATCAGAAAATCATATTTCAAACTCACCCATAACTACGGTGTAACTTTGATATAATGAAACGTTTTTTTAAATCAGATAATAATTGTGACCTCCAGAGGGACCACAAGCTAAAAAGGGTGATTTTTCGTACAATCAGGGGCCATGATTCAGGAAGTTACGATCCGATATGGGCAAATATGCAATGGAACCAAGATCATTAGGTTATAAACATGTATTTCAAGTTTCATCAAAATCAGTTCAAAATTGTGACCTCTATAGGGTCCACAACCTTGATATAACATATTTTTACACAATTCGCGTACAGACGGCGGCCATTTTATCCGGCAACTCTGGTCCGATTTTCACGAAATTCAAATTCTCTCTTCATTACCATGAAACCGTGATATAATCAAACGATTTTTTAAATCGGATAATAATTTTGACCTCCAGAGGGACCACAAGCTAACAAAAGCGATTTTTTGGACAATCAGGGGACATAATTCCGGAAGTTATGATTTGATGGGCGCAAATATCGAAAGGAACCAAGATCTTTGGGTTATAAACATACATGTCAAGTTTCATCAAAATCGGTTCAAAATTGTGACCTCTATAAGGTCCACAACCTTGATATAACATATTTTCACGCCATTCGCGTACAAACGGCGGCCATTTTGTCCGTCAATTTTGGTCCGATTTTCACGAAATTCGAACTCGACCTTCATAACCATGGAACGGTGATATAATCAAACGGTTTTTTAAATCGGATAACAATTTTGACCTCCAGAGGGAACACAAGCTAAAAAGGGCGATTTTTCGGACAATCAGGGGCCATAATTCAGGAAGTTACGATCCAATGGGCGCAAATATCGACAGGAACCAAGATCTTTGGGTTATAAACAAACATGTCAAGTTTCATCAAAATCGGTTCAAAATTGTGACCTCTATAAGGTCCACAACCTTGATATAACATATTTTCACACCATTCGCGTACAAACGACGGCCATTTTGTTCATCAATTTTTGGGCCGATTTTCACGAAATTTGAACTCAACCTTCATAACCATGGAACGGTGATATAATCAAACGTTTTTTTTAAATCGGATAACAATTTTGACCTCCAGAGGGAACACAAGCTAAAAAGGGCGATTTTTCGGACAATCAGGGGCCATAATTCAGGAAGTTACGATCCGATGGGCGCAAATATCGAAAGGAACCAAAATCTTTGGGTTATAAACATACATGTTAAGTTTCATCAAAATCGGTTCAAAATTGTGACCTCTATAAGGTCCACAACCTTGATATAACATATTTTCACACTATTCGCGTCCAAATGGCGGCCATTTTGTCCGTCAATTTTGGTCCGATTTTCACGAAATTCGAACTCAACCTTCATAACCATGGAACGGTGATATAATCAAACGGTTTTTTAAATCGGATAACAATTTTGACCTCCAGAGGGACCACAAGCTAAAAAGGGCGATTTTTCGGACAATCAGGGGCCATAATTCAGGAAGTTACGATCCGATTGGCACAAATATTGAAAGGAACCAAGATCTTTGGGTTATAAACATGCATTTCAAGTTTCATCCAAATCAGTTCAAAATTGTGACCTCTACACTGTTCACAAGCTAAAAAACGTGACTTTTCGTACAATCAGGGGCCATAACCCATGAAGTTACGGTCCGATACATGCCAATATCGAAAGGAACCGAGATCTCAGGGTGATAAACCTATATTTTAAGTTTCATAGAAATCGGATAAAAATTGTGACCTGTAGACTGTTCACAAACAATTGTGGACGGACGGACGGACGGACGGACGAACAGGGGCGACGACAATATAAGTCCACATGAAAATGTGGGCGTATAAAAATAAAAAAGGCGATTTTGCGTATAATCAGGGGCCATAATTCAGGAAGTTATGATCCGATATGCGCAAATATCGAAATGAACCAAGATCTTTGGGTTATAACCATGAATTTCAAGTTTCATCAAAATCGAATTAAAATTGTGACCTCTACAGGGCCCACAACATTGATATACCATTTTTTAACAGTATTCGTGTACAAATGGCGGCCATTTTGTATGGCAATTTTGGTCCGATTTTCCCTTAGGGTGTAACGGTGATATAATCGAACGGTTTTTCAAATCGGATAATAATTGTTACCTCCAGATGTACCACAAGCTAAAAGATAGGTTGCCAGGCAACGAAACATACGCCCACAGCAGCTAAATCGTCCGGGCAGTCAACAAGGGTTGTCGCATATTTTTACTTATTTTTGGTAATGAAACATTTGTAATACACTAAAATCTCACTAACAACTCATTATGTAATTATCAGAAAATCATTAGAATTTTTTGCTTTTTATAAAGTTTTGCCCCACGCTAACAACTAGTATAGGAAACATTTAACATCATGGATTTAGCTGTTCAGTTATCGTAATTCAATGAAAATCAAAATACTTGTTCGTTTTCAACACCTTAAACTCTGTGTATCAATCTGAAGTCAATCGGATGATAAGTTTGGCATCTATAGCGTCACAAGGTTTTTTGAAGTGATCAAGGGAGATAACTCTGGAAGTAATTATTTGAAATCGCTGAAAATCAGTAGGCTTCTTCGTCTCATGACCTTAAACAGTGTGTGTAAATTTAAAGTCAATCGGATATTAAGTTTGGCCTCTAGAGCATCCACAGGAGTTTTTGATGTGATCAAGGGCCATAACTCTGGTAATAATTATCAAAGATCAATGAAAATCATTCAGCTTCTTCGTCTCATGACCTTAAACACTGTGTATAAATTTAAAGTCAATCAGATATTAACTTTGGCCTCTAGAGCATCCACAAGATTTTTTGAAGTGATCAAGGGCCATAACTCTGGCACTAATTATCGGAAATCGCTGAAAATCAATAGGCTTCTTCGTCTCATGACCTTAAACACTGTGTATAAATTTAAAGTCAATCGGATATTAACTTTGGCCTCTAAAGCATCCACAAGATTTTTTGAATGATCAAGGGCCATAACTCTGGCACTAATTATCGGAAATCCCTGAAAATCAATAGGCTTCTTCGTCTTATGACCTTAAACACTGTGTATAAATTTAAAGTCAATCGGATATTAACTTTGGCCTCTAGAGCATCCACAAGATTTTTTGAATGATCAAGGGCCATAACTCTGGCACTAATTATCGGAAAACCCTGAAAATCTATAGGCTTCTTCGTCTTATGACCTTCAACACTGTGTATGAATTTAAAGTCAATCGGATATTAACTTTGGCTTTTAGAGCGTCCACAAGATTTTTTGAAGTGATCAAGGGCCATAACTCTAGCACTAATTATCGGATATCGCTGAAAATCATTAGGCTTCTTCGTCTTATGACCTTAAACACTGTGTATAAATTTAAAATCAATCGGATATTAACTTTGGCTTTTAGAGTGTCCACAATATCAAAAAACCATCGTTTTATCCAACGTTTCGTCAGTAAAAATACTAACTTCCTCAAGGTAAAGAAAACTAAATATCATTTTGTATTTAGTTTTCTTTACCTTGAGGAAGTTAGTATTTTTACTGACGAAACGTTGGATAAAACGATGGTTTTTTGATATTGTATTCTACTACTTATTTTATATCAACTTATCTGAATATCATATGCATCATTTTGACTTTCTCAAAATCGATCCCATCAAATCGTCTGTATTTGGTTTGTGTTTCCTGTTTCTATTGATTGGAAGTTTCACATGAAAATGTGGGCGTATAAAAAGGCGATTTTGCGTATAATCAGGGGCCATAATTCAGGAAGTTATGATCCGATATGCGCAAATATCGAAAGGAACCAAGATCTTTGGGTTATAACCATGAATTTCAAGTTTCATCAAAATCGAATTAAAATTGTGACCTCTACAGGGTCCACAACCTTGATATACCATTTTTTAACAGTTTTCGCGTACCAACTGGCGGCCATTTTGTATGGCAATTTTGGTCCGATTTTCCCGAAATTCGAACTCAGCCTTCCTTAGGTTGAACGGTGATATAATCGAACAGTTTTTTTAAATCGGATAATAATTGTGATCTCCAGAGGGATCATAAGCTAAAAAAGGTGATTTTTCAGACAATCAGGGGCCATAATTCAGGAAATTACGTTCCGATAGGCGCAAATATCGAAAGGAACCAAGATCTTTGGGTTATAAACATGCATGTCAAGTTTCATCAAAATCGGTTCAAAATTGTGACCTCTATAGGGTCCACAAGCTAAAGATGGATAGAGAACAAGCAATACCGAAAGTGATTTTTCCTACATCATTAAGTCCTGTATTTCATACTGTATTGGGAGCAGCCATTTTGTTGGTCAGTTCCAGTCTGATATTCATGAAATTCGTAGCTGACAATGATTATGGTGTGACGGTACACAACCTATAAATGTGTACAAACGGCGGCCATTTTGTCTGGCAATTATGGTCCGATTTTCTCTAAATTCGAACTCAACCTTCCGTAGGGTGTAACGGTGATAGAGTCAAACGTTTTTTTAAATCGGATAATAACTGTGACCTCCAGGGGGACCATACACTATAAACCTCAGAATGCCTTGTTCGGCATTTCTCTCCAAACGAGGTAAAAAAAAATGCCTCGTCTGCAGTTCCAAAACGAGGTTTTTTAAATTGCCCATTTTTTGGAACGAGGTATTTTGTTCAGAACGAGGCTTGGTAAAATGCCTCGTTTACTAAACGTGTTTTTTCTAGATAGTTATTAGCAGTATATCGGCCAATTTGTAAAAATTAAAATTTATGTTATTTAATTCGAAAATAAAACCAGTTCAAACTATATTTTTATCAGAGAAATTGACAAGACAAGAATACACGCCATCGGTGGAGGTGTAAAACTATTGCAGACACATAGCTACCTTGATTGATTTATTGCCCCAATCAGGTAAAGGTGTTAAGAAACAACTGTGGTGTTGTGACATTTTATTGGGGGCAATCAATTAATCAAGGTATAGCTGTGTGTCTGCAATTGTTTTACACCTCCACCGATGGTGTGTATTCTTGTCTTGTCAATTTCTGTGATAATAATATAGTTTGAACTGGTTTTATTTTCGTATTAAATAACATAAATTTTAATTTTTACAAATTGGCCGATATACCGCTAATAACTATCTCGAAAAAAACACGTTTAGTAAACGAGGCATTTTACCAAGCCTCGTTCTGAACAAAATACCTCGTTCCAAAAAAAGGGCAATTTAAAAAACCTCGTTTCGGAACTGCAGACAACGAGGCATTTTCTTTACCTCGTTTGGACAGAAATGCCGAACGAGGCATTCTGAGGTTTATAGTGATAGGCGATTTTTCGGACAATCAGGGGCCATAATTCAAGAAGTTACGATCTGATATGCGCAAATAACGAAAGGAACCAAGATCTTTGGGTTATACCCATGCATTTCAAGTTTCATCAAAATCGAATTAAAATTGTGACCTATACAGGGTCCACAACCATGATATACCATTTTTTAACAGTATTCGCGTACAAACGGCGGCCATTTTGTATGGCAATTTTGGTCCGATTTTCACGAAATTCGAATTCTACCTTCCTTACGGTGTAACAGTAATATAATCAAACGTTTTCTTAAATCGGATAATAATTGTGACCTCCAGAGGAACCACAAGCTAAAAAGATAGGTTGCCAGGCAACGAAACATACGCCCACAGCAGCTAAATCGTCCGGGCAGTCAACAAGGGTTGTCGCATATTTTTACTTTTTTTTGGTAATAAAACATTTGTAATACACTCAAATCTGAGTAACAACTAATTATGTAATTATCTGAAAATCATTAGGATTTGTTTGCTTTTTATAAAGTTTTGCCCCAAGCTAACAATTAGTATAGGAAACATTTAACATCATGGAATTAGCTGTTCAGTTATCAAAATTCATTGAAAATCAAAATACTTGTTCGTTTCAACACCTTAAACTCTGTGTATCAATCTGAAGTCAATCGGATGATTTATAAGTTTTGGCATCTACAGCGCCACAAGGTTTTTCGAAGTGATCAAGGGAGATAACTCTGGAAGTAATTATTCGAAATCGATGAAAATCAGTAGGCTTCTTCGTCTCAGGACCTTAAACAGTGTGTGTAAATTTAAAGTCAATCGGATATTAACTTTGGCCTCTAGAGCATCCACAGGATTTTTTGAAGTGATCAAGGGCCATAACTCTGGCACTAATTATCGGAAATTGCTGAAAATCAATAAGCTTCTTCGTCTTATGACCTTAAACACTGTGTATAAATTTAAAGTCAATCGGATATTAACTCTGGCATTAATTATTGGAAATAGGCTTCTTCGTCTTATGACCTTAAACAATGTGTATAAATTTAAAGTCAATCGGATATTAACTTTGGCTTTTAAAACGTCCACAAGATTTTTTGAAGTGATGAAGGGAGATAACTTTGGCACTAATTATCGGAAATCGCTGAAAATCAATAGGCTTCCTCGTCTTATGACCTTAAACACTGTGTATAAATTTAAAGTCAATCGGATATTAACTTTGGCTTTTAGAGCGTCCACAAGATTTTTTGAAGTGATCAAGGGCCATAACTCTGGCACTAATTATCGGAAATTGCTGAAAATCAATAAGCTTCTTCGTCTTATGACCTTAAACACTGTGTATAAATTTAAAGTCAATCGGATATTAACTTTGGCTTTTAGGGCGTTCACAAGATTTTTTGAAGTGATCAAGGGCCATAACTCTGGCACTAATTATCGGAAATCGCTGAAAATCAATAGGCTTCTTCGTCTTATGACCTTAAACACTGTGTATAAATCTAAAGTCAATCGGAGATTAACTTTGGCTTTTAGAGCGTCCACAAGACTTTTTGAAGTGATCAAGGGCCATAACTCTGGCACTAATTATCGGAAATTGCTGAAAATCAACAGGCTTCTTCGTCTTATGACCTTAAACACTGTGTATAAATTTAAAGCCAATCGGATATTAACTTTGGCCTCTAGAGCGTCCACAAGATTTTTTGAAGTGATCAAGGGCCATAACTCTGGCAGTTATTATCGGAATTCGCTGAAAAACAATAGGCTTCTTCGTCTCATGACCTTAAACAAGCAATTGTGGACGCCAGACGGACGGACCGACGACAATATACGACCACATTTCGATGTGGGCGTATAAAAAGGCGATTTTGCGTATAATCAGGAGCCATAATTCAGGATGTTACGATTCGATATGCGCAAATATCGAAAGGAACCAAGATCTTTGGGTTATAACCATGAATTTTAAGTTTCATCAAAATCGAATTAAAATTGTGACCTCTACAGGGTCCACAACACTGATATACCATTTTTTAACAGTATTCGCGTACAAACGGCGGCCATTTTGTATGGCAATTTTGGTCCGATTTTCCCGAAATTCGAACTCAACCTTCCTTAGGGTGTAACGGTGATATAATCGAACGTTTTTTAAATCGGATAATAATTGTGACCTCCAGAGGTACCATAAGCTAAAAAAGGTGATTTTTCGGGGGCCATAATTCAGGAAATTACGTTCCGATAGATGCAAATATCGAAAGGAACCAAGATCTTTGGGTTATAAACATGCATGTCAAGTTTCATCAAAATCGGTACAAAATTGTGACCTCTATAGGGTCCACAAGCTAGAAACGTGATTTTTCGTACAATCAGGGGCCATAATCCATGAAGTTTTGATCCGATACATGCCAATATCGAAAGCAGCCGAGATCTTTTGGGGATAAACCTATATTTCAAGTTTCGTCAAAATCGGGTAAGAATTGTGACCTGTAGAGTCCACAAACAATTGTGGACGGACGGACGTCCGGACGGACAGGGGCGACGACATAATACGTCCACATGAAAATGTGGGCGTATAAAAACGTGATTTTTCGTACAATCAGGGGCCATAATCTATGAAGTTTTGATCCGATACATGCCAATATCGAAAGCAGCCGAGATCTTATGGGGACAAACCTACATTTCAAGTTTCGTCAAAATCAGATAAGAATTGTGACCTGTAGGGAGTCCACAAACAAATTGTGGACGGACGGACAGGGACGATGACAATGTACGGACCACATGAAAATGTGGGCGTATAAAAATGTCCAAACGACCGAAATACCCCGAACTGAGCCAGCCCTCAAACTTTTAATTTTTGACAAAACAGGCTGACATTTTATCACCACCATCCTGAATATATGATCAATGTGCTGTGCATATGTCAGGTTAATAGGTTCAGCCAAAATTAAATGACAGCACATTCACTTGAGCCAAAAACCGCATTTTGTACAGCTTTCCATTGAAAAATATCATTTTATGCTTATGACAGCCTAAAATATACAGTTCAAATTGAGCTATCAAGCTGAAATTTGCACAGCCACCCTCGAATATATGTTGGATGATTCCCTGAAAATGACAGCTTCATTGCTCCAATATTTCCATAAAAAGCAGGGCTTGTACATGAGCATAGTGCGAAAAATAACGAAATTGTCCAAGACAGCAGAACTGAACACCACCGCCTTGGTCCCTTCTAGTCACCCAACCTCCTTGAAATTTATATATGTTCTCCAACTGTACCTGCAGAGGTAACTCTCCAAATGACAGTCCACTTGGATTAATAGAAAGCAACACACAGCTTTACATAGATGACATTTCAGGAGTGAGAAAATTACTTCCGGTGAAATATGACATTTTTCTCCTTATTGCCCCTTCTTAAAGTCTCTCCAGCAGAAATAGCCAAGACTTTCTCTAGATAGTAGAAAAGGATATCTTGCATGGGAACTTAAAACTGTAATGGCGACATACAGTTCTATGTTTTATGTGTCCTGCACATTAAAAAATTTGGTTTTGTTTGTACTATGTAGTAATAAATACAACATATAAAAATAGACTTCAAAAAATTGACAAACAATGACGTATTGATCAATAATATTAGTGATAAACCGACGAGAAGGCGTATCCTGGGCAACAGCCCAGTGCGCATGCCTATTGACCTAACCTGGAGGATTGCTTGTTCTGATTGGGCACTTCAACCATTGACCTTAGTGACCGACCAATCAAATAACGTATTCTTAAAATAACTTCATTAGGTATGCAAAAACATACTCGCTTGTTATCGCGGGAATATCTACGACCGATTACGGAATATACTGTCTCATTATTTTTATTGTCGACCATTTATCAGATGTAGCTTATTGCTTATTCGCCCCCATAATTGTCGATTGTTAATACATGTATCTTTTTAAAAAAAAAAAACATGCTATAATATTCGGGCGACTGGTTTATATCATGCTGTATTTTTTTGACGACTATCGATTTCCCGAAACTTGAACCGGTTTGTAGGTAAAACCGAACTGACTCAGACTAAACCGACTAATCGTCACACCCCTAATTTGAATAATGCATATAAATTTCACAAAGATCGGATGATATATTTACAATAACCCATTTTTGAAAGGTCATCATTTTTGTTTATTATTTTGTCCTCATAATATTTTTACTAACCGTTTCATGATGTGAAATATCATCTGTATCTCTTGGATGGCTAGCAAAATACCGTACATCTCTATCAACATCAGTCTGTAAACTTTGTAAGGTTTGTATTAAATCTTCATGGTGTGGATTAGATTGGGAAGTAAAAAATTCTGAAATATTGTTAAAAAAATTAAAAAACAGTTGCCATGCAAAATATGCCCATATTGTTCAAGTGATAGACGAGGAACAAGAAAAATCTATAGGGTTTATCCTCTCTTATTGTCCCAGTGCTTTACATCAAATTTGAAGAAAACAAGCCAACAGTGAGGCTGTCGCCAAAATCCCAAAACGAAATAGATGACACATACTAATTAAAGGTACCCTCCCATTTCGCCTACATTCCATTTGAATTACAGCTTATAACAACACATCATACAGTCTGGTGGTTTTACTGTTTCTACTTTACCTTCTCTATAGCAAAAATAGATTCTTCCATTAATCATCCTGATTAAACTACAATGTATAACCAAGGGTCAATATGGGCATGGAAAATTTAGTATTCACTGGCTACTAAATGCTAAAAATTTACTAGCCAGCACCAAAATTTTAGTAGACAGAAATTACAATGCTATTAACAGTAGTCTGTAACGTAAATCACTACTAGATATTATGCGTTGTTTTTTTTAATCTTTATCATAATGCTAAATATAAAACAATGCAGAAAAAAACCCACCAGTTTTGATTTAAATAAATTTTAATTTCAGTCTGCGTTTCTATGACTACTCCCTGATGATTTCCTATTGATGCTACTGTGGAACTAACATTAGAACTCGAAGCACTAGAAGTAACGATGTCAGTAGTGTCAGTAACAACAAGGTCACTTTGACTCGTAGTTGAACTACTGCCACTACCGGATAGATTTCCGTCAAAAGACTGTGTTAGAGAGGAATCTTCCTTTTTTTTAAAGAAAGAGCTTAAAAGATTTTGTTTTTTATGCATTTTGATAATATATAAGGAATAACTTTAATGTATGGGTTAGAAATATGGGTAAACTACATGCGTAGTCGGCCTTTTTGTATACATTGCCATAAGTTAGAAGTTAGAAGGATTTACGGCACATGGTAAGAAAATATATAAATGTCGTAAATAATGTTGTTAAATTGGAGTTATTTCCCCTAGTAAGTTCCGGTTTTACAAAGCGCTGAATAAACAAATTCAATTTTGTAAAAAAAACTTTTTAATTATTTTAAAACGAGAAAAAAAACTTACAGTCGCCAGCTGGCGACTCAAGTGAAAATTTTAACTAGCCAGAAAATATATTTGGTCGCCATGGCGAGTGTTTTAGTCGCCATGTAGAGCCTTGTGTATAACGACTAAATCGCCTGAGCGGTAGACATGGGTTGATGCATATTTATTCTTTTGTAGGTAACTGGGAGGCAATTCAGGAAACAAAAAAAAGCTAACAGTGTGGCTGATGTCCCCCGCCGAAATCCCCAAATAGATAGATGACACATTAATTAATCGCACATTTATTTTTTTCAAAAGTATGGAGCAATTAAACTATACACTAAGTTTCATCACTCTCTATCAGATTGAATCACGATTATCTTGTCCCAAAGCATCGATCAATAAAATTGATTAGCTCTGCTTAGCTTCAGCTCGAAATGTTAATCATTGAACTCAGTCAAGACATTCACCTAATGAAAATCTACAGCAAGTTTAAACATTCTATCTCAATTAAAAGCAGAGTTGTTATGTACCAACGTCTTGACCAATCAAAGTGCTTATCGCTCCTTAGCCTAAGCAGAAAATTCTCACTATCAAACTTAGTCAAGGTAATGATATAATGAATCTATGTTCTGAGTTTCATCGCTCTCACTTTATTATAACCAAAGTTACTGTGCCTCAAATCATCAATCTCTGCTTAGCATAAAATGTTCATCATGGAACTCCATCAAGGCATTCAACTAATGAACGCCTACACCAAGTTTGAACATTCTAGCTCAGTTAGGAGAGTTATTGTGTTCCAAAGTTTCGGCCAATCAAATTGCTTATCGCTCTGCTTATCCTGATCAGAAAATTTTTATTATCAAACATAGTCAAAGTATTGATGTAATGAAACCAAGTTTCATCACCCTCACTTAAAGGAGTACTCCATTATTCATGGGAATATTTATTAAAGCAAGTATTTGAGTCATACAATTGTGCCCCACAATTCCTACCCAGGAAAATGTTTTTATTTTATTTTTAATTGGCATTATAAAAAATGTGTTAGAGCCATGGGCGCCGCCATATTGCCAAATAGAACTCTTCTTTCGAAAACCAGTAATAGCCCACGATGGAATTATGACGTCACTTGCGAACAAAGCACAGCCGAGTCCAGCATTGTTTGTAATGGCTGCCAGGAACTCCGCTATGATAGCACCTTACCAATTCGTGCCAGAATATTCCCCTGATGAAATGCGAACGGAGTCAGACACCGATACATCTGAGGATGAAGTTATTGATAATAATACTAGAGTAGGAAATACAGACTGGTGTCTGTGCACTAATTGTTCTTCATTGCCATTGTCAGACGAATGTGTGTGCTGTAAGGAAACCAATGCTATTTCTCACCGACTCGCCCATACAACCTTGTGTGTAATAGAAAATGAGGATTTTCGTACTGTTTGCTTAAATGCCTAAGTCCTCAGAGTTTCGCTATTGCTAGGGCCGATGTGCGAGGAGACAACGTCCAGCCGATTTCAAACAAGTAAGTTTTAACCATGGGTTCCACATCGGCCGTATATGCCGGTCGGAACCGAGGGCTATGGAAAATGACCGTAACTAGATGTGACCCAGCGGTTATTTTGCACGCTGGAAAAATAACCATTTTTTCACAACCCAATTTTCAAACATGGCTACGATCGACATCCACTCTATCTGTAACTATAACATTGTACGGCCAGTGCAGAGTAATGCGTCAATCTGTTTCACAAAGAGAATTACTTACGATATATATCTGTAACAGATGACTCTCCACAACAAGTGCGTTGACTGCACGTGGCGTCAGTCATTGGCTCAATGGCTCGTGCAATGTTTACATAACACCTAACTGCTTCGGCCAAAATGATGCATTTTACTCATTTTAATACCCATTTACACTAAATAGGAAATATTTTTTAACTACAAATACTTCAAACGTCTTTATTTTTCTTTTACCCCCCAAAAATGTTTGAGAATTTAATTTGTCGGAGTAAAAAAGTTAATATGCCGTACTCATTAAGCCTCGTGGATGTCATGCTTATCAGTGATTGTAGCGGCCAAGCGAATATTCACTGCGGGATCAGTTTGATAATGCGTATGTAAAGATAAAAGCCACAGAATCTCATGATTGGTGTTATAGAGTTTTATACATAGTCGTCAATAGATTATACAGGGCATTGTGTTGATAATTAAGGATGATTGTCGTGTAGTAGAACAATAAAAGTTAATTGATACTTAGGAATCTTATCAAAGGCGTGAAACAGTCCATTCTTAGTCAATCACGTATTGTCCATGTCTCATAAGAATTTTCTAGAACAAAGCCGTTTACAGCTATTACAGTTGCGCACGATGTAAACAAGATTATTATGATCTTCGTAAAAAGGGCAATTAATATGAAGTACTGCTCTTCAAATTCCACCAACTGTCATAGAAATTACATGAATTCTCAACAGGAGAAAATTGCATTATAATTTTACGACCTTGTGGGAATTGCAGAAATAAAACCTAGAGATTAGTTAACTTGCTTACCAAAAAATTAAGAACATTACATATTCCAGTGCTATTGTGTACATGTGGCAATATTGATAATTCCACGCGCTACAAAGATGTCATGTATATATGGTTTCATCTTATACAGAACGATAATCTAGGGGGCGCTAGTGTCGCTAACAGTGAAGTTAGCTGCTCAGCTATGTCGATTATTTAACTAGCTAAAAGGGAATATTTTATTATTAAATGCCTTACTGATATTTCATTTATAAGTCCAATATATAATTTTTTGTGTACCTCATTCTGACAAAATGGTATTGACACGTGAATTCTCAATACCCTACCGTTTGTTTATGCATTAGCCAATAGCTCCTGTAAATTTTCCCGCATTTATACGGTTTTAACCAATGAAAAATTATCGTTGTGTTGTACACGCGTTGACTAATACATCAGCCATTTTTATAAAGAATAAAACGATGACCAAGCTGAATCTGTGAATATTTTCAAAATCTTTTCTTTCATTAATTGTAACCACATAAATCAAACACTCGCGGTTCATTTCTCGACAACGTCTAAAAACTAAACCCCTTTTAAATCTAAATGGTAGTGTTTTACAGCCAATTCAGCTATGTCGATTATTTAACTAGCCAATATTTTATTAATAAATGCCTTACTTATATTTCATTTATAAGTCCAATATATAATTTTTTGTGTACCTCATTCTGACAAAATGGTATTGACACGTCAATTCTCAATACCCTACCGGTTGTTTATGCATTAGCCAATAGCTCCTGTAAATTTTCCCGCATTTATACGACTTTAACCAATGAAAAATTATCGTTGTGTTGTACACGCGTTGAGTAATACATCAGCCATTTTTATAAAGAATAAAACGATGACCAAGCTGAATCAGTGAATATTTTCAAAATGTTTTTTTCCATTAAACATACATTATGGGAGAGCAAAAACTGACTTTTGTCGGTCTTCCTTTGAGCCTCAGATGTCATAGAAATTATAAATTAGATCTTTATTTAAACAACAAGCCCAAAATGGACACTGTACTGTAGACCCATGGATGGCTTGGATTGGGCTCGGATTAAAACAGGATTTCGTCGACTGATTTAATCACTATGGCGTCGTGGGTGGGGTTTCTCCGTGACGTTGACGTCATCATACTTCCGGAAATTATTCATAAAAGACAGTGATGACCGAGGCTATACGCAAGCTTCACTAGATACCGTTTAAACATTACTTGATGATCGAGACTATGTAGGCGGAGTTAAAGCCTGTCAATCAACAATCGGCCATAGTGGGAAAAGGGTGTCGATGATTTTAACTACTATTTCTAGTAAAAAATTATAGTGGTAACAACTTTGTTCAGGATAAAGTTATTTGACTGAAATTTTCAATATATTCTTGTTTCAACATCTATTTTTGAACTTTTATAGCAAGAATGGCTAACTCCTTGTCAAAATCTCCCATAATGTATCTTTAATTGTAACCACATAAATCAAACACTCGCGGTTCATTTCTCAACAACGTCTAAAAACTAAACCCCTTTCAAATCTAAATGGTAGTGTTCATTTTTAAAAACATCCCGAGAAACTGGACGGTCGTAAAGTAGACGTTTTTGATGAATCTTGACGGCATTTAACACATTCTAGACGGCAATCTGTTGACTGGACGCGTGTATTAGATTCTAGACGGTAAACGTAGTTCCTTTCCTTTTTTCCTAAAATTTGGACGATACCCGGTCCCTAGTGTGGGCTATTACTTGTAATAAGATTTTTATGTGTTGGAAACGTTATTCTACTGATATAGGAAAAAATATGTGACAACCCTTGTTGACTGCCAGGACAACTTAGCTGTTGTGGATGTATGTTTTGTTTCCTGACAACCAATCTTTATCAAATAAAGTACCGTTTATTTTAACATTTTGTATCGCAAAATTCATTTGACACTAAGAAATCCATTGACGGTTACTGTAAAATGTGAACATATCCTTTTTATTCTACATTTTACAACACAGCATTCATTTCAGGAGTCGGTCTCTTTTCGGTAGCCATTATCCAGACATGCTTCTGGAAAATGTGACTACTATCTCCACGCTTCTTTCTAATGCTTCACCTGATAGTGATATTCAGGATTTTCGATGTTAAATAAATTTTACAATGATCAAAACAAAGCTGTAAGTCTAAGTTTGACATATATGACGCAAATAATCGGAAGCTATCGCTTTGCATAACTGAAAGTTTGACATAGTAAGTATCTTGTATTGGCACAGCAATTTCTGAACAATAAAACATAATATCCGATTGACTTTAAATTTATACACAGTGTTTAAAGAGCACATAAAACGAGAAAACTAAATTGATTGAAGTTATAGACATTGGTTACTATATGCATTTTACGGCAGTTTAACATCAATCTGACGAAAATTAATTCAGATATCATCACTCAAAGTCGCAAATATAGACCTCCCGTAAAAACGACTTGGCCACTTATCGAAAACACTCTTAATCCCCTCAGACGCCAGTGACCGAATGTTTATTCCTTAATTACCTATATACACCCAGCGTGTGTATTCATTAACGCTTGACTGATTCCTTAATCCCCCTAATTAAATAAAACAATTGACTACGGAATAATTTGTTTTGTAATTTATAATTTGTTTTATAAAGACAGTTGTTGTAGCCATATTCCCCATGTCTTTTTAATCAGAATAAGCCGACCATAAGTCAACAATAATTGGCTTCTGATTGAAACAAGATTGGTGTGAAATTGTTATAGCCGGCGCTACGGACATCTTTGAAGCAGGTGCGTAAAAATCCACCAGCCCAACGCTACCAAAAATAACTTATGGGCCAGTGACCTATTTTGCCGTACTAGTCCTGGGCTAGTGCCATTTGTGACGATATAGATAAATAAACTGTAACACATCCCACATTTATTTATCAAATTCCTAGGAAAAGTCAGTCACAGCAATAGATTTTTTGTAGTAAAACTTAGAACTGTATGGACATTTTTTGTACTACTCCTATTCACTCATTCTTGACATTTCATTTCTCCATCTTGCACGCTTTGACAGGTCACGTATAAACCAGTTGAAATCAGGTGGATTTAAAAACTTTAGATTAGTTCTGACATAAATATTTGAAAGCATACCTTTGTATTTTTAAACACAAGATAATTTTGATTATTTAACATGTCAAGTACATGCAAAGAATTTACTACACGTGTTCATTACACGCACGCCATGCCGAATGGTTCCAGTACGTGACCTGTGTGTCGTCAACTTTGACCCTATTGACACGCAGCATGGCACTCACTACTCAGTAATAATATAAACAATTTTACTATCCTGTCTATTTTAATATTATATCAGCAAATCAAACAGATTTGTTTCGTTTTAAGATTCTTTAGAGAGTGATCAGGTAAACAAATATGGCAAAACAATTAATTTGTCAATTAGTCGAGGCGTTCTCGTGTTTTGCGTAAACCAATCTTCGAGCGGGAATTTAAGGACGTTAATTTACCAAGATATATTACAAATGACGTGCAATATGAAGTATTTATATGGTCTTTAGTGAAAGAAAACATTGCTGTGGCTACCATTCCTGGATTTGAAGGTCAGATATGATATGAAATGAATATCAATTTGTAGGTTTTTTTTACCGTTTCACCAGTGCAACCGAACTGTGACCGGTTAACTGTGTAGCCCTTTACCTTGTCGATATATGGACTAGTGGATATTAATGCCAGGCAAGTGCCTGACTGTAGACTACTAGCCCTGGGCTAGTGGATTGAAAATTTTTCTTACGCCCCTGCTTTGAAGCCGATAGAAATAATCAATTGTCGGCTTTTAAGAAACCTAATGGTTTAAAAAAATAATGATATAAACTTAGATCATCAACATTTGTGTTATTGATCATTTTATCATACACCGAGAGAATGGAGGCAGAATATTTATCCTGTAGCAGAAGTTCTTTCAGCTTGGGCACAAATATATAATATACTATTCAAAAAAAGTAGGGGATATTTGATTTTTAAGTGTTATTAAAGTCACCTAACGAAACTGACGAAGAAACAAATGACAAAATGAAATGAAGTTCACATTCATCGATTTATTCCAAATGATCGTTAGAATAAGTTAAGGCACAGAATGATACCCGGGGTCAAACAGCAAAGTTACCACAGCATCACAACAAAGTCAGTAACGGGTAAATCCTCCTCTGTTTGCCAAACAAGCATTGATCCGACATGGCATACTCCTAATGAGACGTCTAAGGTCATTTTGGTCCAGATTGTCCCATTCCTGTTGCAACGCAGTAGCAAGTTCTTGGACATTGGCAGGACGTAACCTCTGTCCAAGCATGTCCCAGACATGCTCGATGGGGGAGAGGTCGGGACTCAGTGCTGGCCAAGGTAATGTGGTGATGTTCTGTTGTTGGAGGTAACCTGTAACGATCCTGGCCCTGTGACATCTTGCGTTGTCATCCTGGAAGATGAAACGGCGGCCATGACGTCGTGCGAACGGCACAACATGGACTGCCAAGATGTTGTCCCGGTAGTACTGGCCTGTAACACGCCCTGCAACAACATGTAAAGCCGTTCTTCCAGCAACAGTGATGCCTCCCCACACCATAACAGAACCTCCCCCAAATCGATCATGTCTGATGACGTTAACGTCTTGGAAGCGCTCGTTTCGACGACGCCACACCCTCCTACGTCTGTCTAAAAAATCAACAGTGAACCTTGACTCATCTGAAAACATCACATTGCTCCAGCGTCGATTATCCCAGTGTTGACGATCCCTACACCAACAACGTCTTGCCTGAATGTGATGATCTCTCAAACAAGGGATCACGCGAGGACGTCGGGCGCGAAGGTGACCCCTATGCAGTCGATTCCGAATCGTCTGGCCACTCACTCTTACACCAGTGTCTGTTTGAAGACGAGCGCTGATCTGATTTGCTGTGATGACACGATTTCTCAAGGCCAAGGTACGGATAAATCGATCCTGGGCTTAAGTTGTCGCCCTTGGTCGACCTGAGCGTGGTCTGTCCTGTACAGATTGTGTATCACGGTATCTGGACCATAGCCTACTTATGAGACTGAGAAACATTCATCGTCCGCGCCACAACCGCCTGTGTTGTGCCGATCTGTAGCATGCCAAGGGCACGTAACCTTTCATTTTGGGTAAACCGACGCATATCAAAATTTGTTTTCTGGTCACTAAAACAATTAAACTGATGTTTCCACCCTGGAATTCAATGCCAATCATTAACTAGGAGTTAATGATTACGCCAGTCAAATGTTAATTGGACCAACAAATACACACGTGTCAACTGGTGGTGTGTATACAGTGATATATTGCATAGGCAGTGATATATTGCATAGATAATGTGTATACTATGTGTAGTGCCTGTGACGTCACCAGCCAATCAACCAGATTAAGATCGTAATTGAAAATTTGAAAACTGTTTTTGGCTGTCGCATGTTTAAACGTTAATATCTGAATTAATTTTAATCAGATTGGAGTGAACTTGCCGTAAAATGGATGTAGTAACCCTTGGCTATCAATATATGCAATTAAAAAATTATTATTTTATGTGGTCTTTAAGGTCATAAGACGAAGAAACCTATTGATTTTCAGCGATTTCCGATAATTACTGCAAGAGTTATGGCCCTTGATCACTTTGAAAAATCTTTAGTAACATCCTTATTATAAACCATGACCGACCGGCTGCGACGACGACAATATAAAAACTAAACCCCTATTAAATCTAAATAGTGTTCATTTCTAAAAACATCCCAAGAAACTGAACGGTCGTAAAGTAGACAATCGAGGTCAAAACTAAACGGAGTTTCGAAATTACACTGTAGCACAAACTGGGCGGTTTTTGATGTATCTTGACGTCATTTAACACATTCTAGACGGCAATCTATTGACTGGATACGTGTATTAGATTCTAGACGGTAAGGGTAGTTTCTTTCCTTTTTTCGTAAAATCTGGACGATACACGGTCCCTAGTGAGAGGGTCCACAAGATTTTTCGAAGTCATCAAGGACTATAACTCGTGCAGTAATTATCGCTGAAAATCAATAGGATTCTTTGTCTCATGACCTTAAACCCAAATTCAAAGTCGATTGGATATTAACTTTAGCCTCTGGCACTAATTATCGGAAATCGCTGAAAATCAATAGGCTTCTTCGTCTTATGACCTTAAACACTGTGTATAAATTTAAAGTCAATCGGATATTAACTTTGGCTCTTAGAGCGTCCACAAGATTTTTTGAAGTGATCAAGGGCCATAACTCTGGCACTAATTATCAGAAATCGCTGAAAATCAATAGGATTCTTTGTCTCATGACCTTAAACACTTTGTATAAATTTAAAGTCAATTGGATATTAACTTTAGCCTCTTGAGCGTTCACAAGATTTTTCAAAGTGATCAAGGGTCATAACTCTGGCAGTAATTAACAGAATTTGCTGAAAATCAATAGGATTCTCATGACCTTAAACACAATGTATAAATTTAAAGTTAATCAGATATTAACTTTAGCCTCTAGAGCGTTCACAAGATTTTTCAAAGTGATTAAGGGTCATAACTCTGGCAGTAATTATTGGATATCGCTGAAAATGAATAGGCCTCTTTTTCTCATGACCTTGAACACTGTGTATAAATTTAAAGTCAATCGGATATTAACTAGAACGTCCTTAGTCCCGAAATGACCTAGTTTGTGTCAAGTGGACGTCAAACCCCATTTCTCTCTCTAGAGAGAGAGTTTACAAGGTTTTTCAAAGTGATCAAGGGTCATAACTCTGGCAGTAATTAACAGATATCGCTGAATATCAAAAGGCTTCTTCGTCTCATGACCTTAAACACTGTGTATAGTATACGTCAATCGGATATTAGCTTTAGCCTCTAGAGCGTTCACAAGATTTTTCAAAGTGATCAAGGGTCATAACTCTGGCAGTAATTAAAATAATTTGCTGAAAATCGATAGGATTCTTCATCTCATGACCATAAACACACTGTATAAATTTAGAGTCAATTGGATATTAACTTTAGCCTCAAGAGCGTTCACAAGAAATTGTGGACGACGGATGGTAAGGGCGACGACAATATACAACCACATTTCCACGTGGGCGTGTAAAACCGAAAAGGCTGGAGGACAAAAATCAATCCGCTATAAGGCCGCGGTTAACTTATTGTCAGTTTCTCATGACCTGAGTTTGTGAAATATACATGCTACATGTGGTAATTATTAATTATTGAGATGAAATTTATTTTTTTTAGTTAAACGCTTTATTTTTTTTAGTTAAACGCTTTATCTTTTTCAGCAATAACTAATGTCACTTTCTTGGTCTTGAAAACCCAAGGGTAACCAGTGTCCCTGATTTATTCATATTTAATAATTTAAAAAATATTTATAAATATCTGTTGCAAAATATCCAAATATTGGAAGACTTGATCATAATAAAAAAGTTTGATATTAGTGATATGCTTTTAAGTTAACCGTTCGTTCATTAATTCATTCATTCTTGGAATTTCATTTCTTTATCTTTCCCTACTTTGACAGGTTACGAAATGACCTGTTTCTAACTAGTTGGTGATTTTTTCTGACATTAAAAATTAAAAGCATACCCTTGGATATTTAAATACAAAATAAGTTAGATTATTTAACATGTGGTCGTTTCTCAAGCCGTGATGGAAGATAGTAACATGGGCATTGTCAGGGCACGGTATGTCAATTGTCTTCAACTTTGAACCCATCGGCACATATGGCATCATGATAATACAAATTGTTTTATTATTTTGTCTATCAAACTGTTTACATTTATTTGCATCTTTGTGTCCTTTTGAGACTGTTTATAGTGACATGAAGTGGTGTCAATAATCAGTCCGCACCTCATGGTCGAGGCTGTGAAGTGGCGACAGATTTGAGAGCGTTGCTCACATAAATTAATTAATTTAGCAGGAATTGAAAGACATTATATCTTTTTGTGAATTTTATTACAAATGACAAGTGCCTAAGTAATAGAGTTTATGTGGGCTTGGGTGAATGTGGCAGCTACTATTCCTTGGTTTGGATGGCAGATATTATATGGCATGCTCACTTCCTGTTTTACAGACGGACTCTGTATTTACTATTTTCAGTGATAAATAGTGGATTTTTATTCCTCAATTGTTTTGTTAATATTCAAAAGCCAACAAATATAGTTTTACAGTACAAATGTTTGACCTCACTAAATTTGACCAAATAATTAAGGAAGTGCGTAATTATTACGGATGAAAACGGACACGCGGGCAGGTCATGAGAAACAAAAAATTAATTAACCGCGGCCTAAGCATCGTCTCAAAGTGATCTAGGGCCATAATTCTGAAAGTAATTATTAGAAATTGTTGAAATTAAATAGACTTCTTTGTCTCATGACCTTAAACACTGTATATAAATTTAAAGTCAATCGGATATTAACCTTAGCCTCTTAAGCATTGACAAGATTTTTCAAAGTGATCTAGGGCCATAATTATCGAATATCACCAAAAAACAATAGGATTCTTCATCAAACACTGTATAAATTTAAAGTCAACTGGATATTAACTTTAGCCTTTACGAGTGTCCACAAGCAATTGTCGGGGACAGGGGCGGCGACAATATACCACCACATTTCAATGTGGGTGTACTATAAAAGATAGGTTGCCAGGCAACGAAACATACACCCACAGCAGCTAAATCGTCCGGGCAGTCAACAAGAGTTGTCGCATATTTTTACTTTTTTTGGTAATGAAACATTTGTAATACAATAAAATCTGATTAAGAGTAACAACTCATTATAAGAAAATCATTAGAATTTGTTTGCTTTTTATAAAGTTTTGCCCCAGGCTAACAATTAGTATAGGAAACATTTAACATCATGGATTTAGCTGTTCAGTTATCAAAATTCATTGAAAATCAAAATACTTATTCGTTTCAACACCTTAAATTCTGTGTATCAATCTGAAGTCAATCGGATGATAAGTTTGGCATCTATAGCGTCACAAGGTTTTTTGAAGTGATCAAGGGAGATAACTCTGGAAGTAATTATTTGAAATTGCTGAAAATCAGTAGGCTTCTTCGTCTCATGACCTTAAACAGTGTGTGTAAATTTAAAGTCAATCGGATATCAACTTTGGCCTCTAGAGCATCCACAGGATTTTTTGATGTGATCAAGGGCTATAACTCTGGCAATGATTATAACAGATCGCTGAAAATCAATAGGCTTCTTCGTCTCATGACCTTAAACACTGTGTATAAATTTAAAGTCAATCAGATATTAACTTTGGCCTCTAGAGCATCCACAAGATTTTTTGAAGTGATGAAGGACCACAACTCTGGCATTAATTATCGGAAATCGCTGAAAATCAATAGGTTTCTTCGTTATGACTTTAAAAACTGTGTATAAATTTAAAGTCAATCGGATATTAACTTTGGCTTTTACAGTGTCCACAAGATTTTTTGAAGTGATCAAGGGCCATAACTCTGGCACTAATAATCGGAAATCGCTGAAAATCAATAGGCTTCTTCGTCTCATGACCTGAAACACTGTATATAAATTTAAAGTCAATCGGATATTAACTTTAGCTGACGGACGGACGGAGGCGACGAGAATATACGACCACATTTCAATGTGGGCGTATAAAAATGAAATTTTAAACTATAAAACATCAAACGAAATACGAATTGTATTTGGATGTAATGAAACTGTTTCATCACTCGCACTTTATTAGAACTAAAGCATCTACCAAACAAATTGCTTATCTCTGCTTACCCCGAGCAGAATGTTCATCTTCGAATTCCATCAAAGTTTGAACATTCTAGTTCAATTAGAAGGAAAGTTATTGTGTCCAGAAAAGCTTGGCTGACACTTAAGGTGGGGGACAATTAAATCATAATTAGTAACACTGACTTACCTAAAGGCACAATACACTGTGACAAAACTTTAGCAAGAGTTAATCGAACATTTGGTATTGCATCATTTCCTAGTGCCAGCAAACTTGGTAACATATCACGGGCAAAAATTGGTGGTGGAATGGAATTTTCTTTCATTATGCAAAGGCATACTTGAGCAAAGCTGGAACAAAAAGATAATCATGGTTGGTGTGATATTAGTTCAGCTCTGAACGTGGGTCTCATTACACTCACCCTTAATGTTCAGGGACTGTCCCATTCAATCAATGTCCATTTTACTGGGCAACTTTTCACTGATAAACGATGGGGTGTCAATCCATGTGAAAGCCTGTACAATGTAAACGAACATCTTAGTGAGAAAATAAGAACTTGCTTACTTCGCTAGAGTCAGTATGAGCTACACAACACGCTGTTAAAAATACGTCCCCTCCGATCAAGTTACATTTTTGCAGGGGTGCACAATTTCACTTTTGAACCACTAGCCCATGGACAGGTGTCATGGCAAAATTTGCTAGCCTTACAGAAAAATACACCTGCCCTGAATATAAAAATATAGTCCTTTTGTTTTTAATTTAATTCAATGACTAAACATAAAAATAATAACAAAGTAACAAATATTTAAATATCCAAATGTTCCAATACTGTCTCAACGTACCCATATCATCATCAACAAGCCAACAGTGAGGCTGATGTCCCCCGCCGAAATCCCAAAATAAATAGATGACACATATTAATTAATCGCACATTTATTTTTTTCAAACGTATCGAGCAATCAAACTGAACACGAAGTGTCATCCAAAAATTGCTTATCTCTGCCTACCGTAAGAAGAAAATGCTCATCTTCGAACTCCATCAAGGCATTGACCTAATAAGCATACACACCAATTTTGAACATTTTAACTCAATTCATAGGAGAGTTATTGTGTTCCAAAGTCTTGGCAAATCAAATTGCTTATCGCTCTGCTTATCCTGAGCATAAAATGCTCATTATCGATCTTAGTCAAGGTATTACTGTAATGAAACTATACACCAAGTTTCATCACTCTCACTTAATTAGAACTAAAGTTATCGTGTCCCAAAGCATCAACCAATCAAATTGCTTATCTCTACTTACCCTAAGCGGAAAATGCTCATCTTCGAACTCCATCAAGGCATTGACCTAATAAGCATATACACCAAGTTTGAACATTTTAACTCAATTAGAAGGAGAGTTATTGTGTTCCAAAGTCTCGACCAATCAAATTGCGTATCGCTCTGCTTACCCTGAGCAGAAAATGCTCATTATCGAACTTAGTCAAGGTATTACTATAATGAAACTATACACCAAGTTTCATCACTCTCACTTAATTAGAACTAAAGTTATCGTGTCCCAAAGCATCAACCAATCAAATTGCTTATCTCTGCTTACCCTAAGCGGAAAATGCTCATCTTCGAACTCAATCAAGGCATTCACCTAATAAACACATACACCAAGTTTGAACATTCTAGCTCAATTAAGAAGAGAGTTATCGTGTCCCAAAGTATCAACCAATCAAATTGCTTATCTCTGCTTACCCTAAGCGGAAAATGCTCATCTTCGAACTCCATCAAGGCATTGACCTAATAAACACATACACCAAGTTTGAACATTGTAGCCCAATTAGGAAGAGAGTTATCGTGTCCCAAAGCATCAACCAATCAAATTGCTTATCTCTGCTTACCCTAAGCGTAAAATGCTCATCTTCGAACTCCATCAAGGCATTGACCTAATAAACACATACACCAAGTTTGAACATTCTAGCCCAATTAGGAAGAGAGTTATCGTGTCCCAAAGCATCAACCAATCAAATTGCTTATCTCTGCTTACCCTAAGCGGAAAATGCTCATCTTCGAACTCCATCAAGGCATTGACCTAATAAACACATAAACCAAGTTTGAACATTCTAGCTCAATTAGGAAGAGAGTTATTGTGTCCCAAAAAGTGTGACGGACAGACAGACGGACGAACCCATTTTAATAGTCCCCTGCTTTCTTCGAAAGGCGGGGGACAATAATGCATTGGGCGTTATAACTGTAATACTAATAGACAATAAGAACCATAAATGGAGGGAAAAAATATCCGAAAAGGTTTTTATAGCTACAGGTTGATATTCATTTACCCTTACAAGAATACTAAATTAAACCATACAACACCAGTGCTGCCTCAACAAAAATGCCCATTATTCAGTCAAATAAATATCGGTTTTTCAAATCATGCGATATACGGACCACCATGCACATTTCCTATGCCATTGATAATCAGTCTACCGATACCTCTCAATATACTTAGCATTATTCATATTTTTGCCTATATAAAATATATTTTATTCAGAAAATCAATGTTTCCTTTGAAAAATCAAGTAGAAACCGGGATAATTTAAACAATACCACCGGTTGTGGGATAGGTCACGTGATGTAAAAACGCTATCACGGCGTGTGCAATCTTTGTGAAATGAACTCTTGGGAATTTATAACCGTATTTATTGCTGCTTATTTATCATTATACAATAAAATGCGGTGAATGACATTAAAGGGAAGAAATATTTTATCAAAATAAAGAGAAGAAAAATTGCGTATCATTCGACAATACTCGTTTATTTTAGAAGTTATTTTTAGTAACGGAAGCTATTATTGTGTGCTCAGTAAGTTAGTTGTGACTGAAGCTGGTCTATTCGGCTATTAAAAAATTATTGCGCGGACTGGAACTAATATGCTTCAAATAATCACAAAGTACAGTGGACTCTGTCACATCCGATCTCTGATAAATCCGGATCTCTGTCACATCCGACATGATTTTTAATATCCTGATTTATTTCCTTATAACTTCAGCCAAAAAATCTCTGGTAAATCCAGACTCTGTATGTTCCGGATTACGACATCAATCCACCGTCGTGTCACATGATTTCCATTGAATCGCCACTCTATAATCCAGCCTTGTGACAAACACTCAAGAATATCTACAAATTTTCCCACGTGAATGCGGTTGTACAATAATTCCTAGCACCTGTTAGAAACATTCGTTGCGCATGCCGATTGAACCAGAATAACGTAAGTTTGTCCACGTTGAGCTGAAATGAGCGGATGTTACGGTTTATGACCTTGACCCTCATCGTCAATAGCTGCGGTTAACTAAACACAGTGAGAACGTAACGTCCGCTCACTTCAGCTCAATGATTGTTAACCCTACGGATCTCACCGGACCGTATGACGACGACCTTGACATAGAACGACAGATTATCAATGAACATCGTGATAGCAAACAGAAGTGTGCGATCAACTGAAGACGACGAAGAAGATAAATTAACGTCAGACTTGACCTATCAAAATGCCTACGCATGTTGAATGAAATAAAAATTAATATTAGAAAATTTTGAATGTACAGAAAGGTTTATCATTTTTAAAGGGAGTAACGTTCTGGTGATTCTAATCAACATTATAATAATACTTCCGGTTTTTGAAGTTACAATATTTCCGGTTTTGACAAAACTGGGTATTCCGACACTCTGTGACTTCCGACATATCGTAACGATCCCGTACGATGTCAGATTTGACAGAGTCCACTGTATTGTTAAATTTCAAAGAATCTGTGTCAGAGAAAATCGGCCTGTCCGCAGGCGGACGGAATGCGAAATATCAGCTGTCCGTCAAAATAATTAACCTGTCCCGGGCGTCGGGCGATGGGAATTGTGCACCGCTGATTTTTGCCGCCATGACACAAACTGTAGGTCAACGTCCACATTCAAGAATGTCGGTCATACAAGACGAAACGAAATGTACAGGCTTTACATTGTACAGGCTTTCACACGGATTGACACCCCGTCGGTTAGCAGTGAAAAGTTGTCCAGTAAAATTGACTGTTCTCCAATTTTTTTTGACATTAATTGAATGGTACAGTCTCTAAACGTTCAGGGTGTGTGTAATGAGACCAACGTTCAGAACCGAACTAGTGTGAGATAAGTTGTATTTGTTAACCCAAAACAGGACATATGAATCCGTTAACAATATTTAACAAGCCAACAGATTACACATATGTGACGATTTTTCACAAAACCGATCGTTTGTCACACAGATCAATTTCTAGAAAGATAGGCTGGCACTGCCAGGCAGGATACGCCCACATTTTCGAGAGATGGATAGAGAACAAGCAATACCGAAAGTGATTTTTCCTACATCATTAAGTTAGAATTTGATATGTGCCATATGTGCAAATATCGAAATGAATTAAGATCTTTGGGTTATAAAGGTGCATTTCAGTAGGCTTCAAATTCGACTGGGGATCATGTTGCTAAGTGGGTAAGATGCTGGCTCGGTAGCCTTGAGGTTGGGTGTTTGATCCCTGCATTGGGTGACAAAGTTCATCTAGATTTTTTGGCGTGGTTTCCCCTTGTTAGTGATGAAGGATGGATGGCCTGACAAGAACAGCTGTCAATTCTGGTTCGATTTTTCAGGAAATTCGACCTCAACCTTGATTACGATGTAACGGTGATATAATCAAACGTTTTTTTAAATGGGATAATAATTCTGACCGCAGAGGGACCACAAGCTAAAAAAATTGGTCATTTTGCGTACAATCAGTGGCCATAATTCAGGATGTTACAATCCGATATGCACAAATATCGAAAGGAACTAAGATTGTTAAGTTGTAAACATGTGTTTCAAGCTTCATCAAAATTGAATGAAGATTGTGACCTCTACAGAGTTCACAACCTTGATATACCATATTTTTACACTCTTCGCGTACAAGCGGCGGCCATTTTTTCAGTCAATTTTGGTACAATTTTCACGAAATTCGACCTCAACCTTAATTACGATGTAACGATGATAAAATCAAACCTTTTTTTAAATCGGATGATAATTTTGACCTCCAGAGGGACCACAAGCTAAAAAGGGCGATTTTTCGGACCATCAGGGGCCATAATTCAAGAAGTTACGATCCGATGGGTGCAAATATCGAAAGGAACCAAGATCTTGGGGTTATAAACATGCATGTCAAATTTCATCACAATCGGTTCAAAATTGTGACCTCTATAGGGTCCACAACCTTGAAATAACATATTTTCACACTATTCGCGTACAAACGGCGGCCATTTTGTATGTCAACTTTGGTCCGATTTTCACGAAAATCGAACTCAACCTTCATTACCATGGAACGGTGATATAATCAAACGTTTTTTTTAAATCGGATAACAATTTTGACCTCCAGACGGACCACAAGCTAAAAAGGGCGATTTTTCTGACAATCAGGGGCCATAATTCAGGAAGTTACGATCCGATGGGCGCAAATATCAAAAGGATCCAAGATCTTAGGGTTATAAACATGCATGTCAAGTTTCATACCAATCGGTTCAAAATTGTGACCTCTATAGGGTCCACAAGCTAAAAACATGATATTTCGTACAATCAGGGGCCATAATCCATGAAGTTTCCATCCGATACATGCCAATATCGAAAGCAGCCGAGATCTTATGGGGATAAACCTATATTTCAAGTTTCGTCAAAATCGGATAAAAATTGTGACCTGTAGAGAGTCCACAAACAAATTGTGGACGGCCGGACGGACGGACGGACAGGGGCGACGACATAATACGTCCACATGAAAATGTGGGCGTATAAAAACGGCACAAATACACTACATGGGTCAAAACTACCCGATTTTTTTTTTTTTAGCACTAAACGCTTCAAAAAAAGCATCTATTTTTCATTAAATTTATCGTTTATGCGAAAATATAATAAAAGACAGGTTGCCAGGCAACGAAACATACGCCCACAGCAGCTAAATCGTCCGGGCAGTCAACAAGGGTTGTCGCATATTTTTACTTTTTTCGGTAATGAAACATTTGTAATACACAAAAATCTGATTAAGAGTAACAACTCATTATGTTAATTATCAGAAAATCATTAGAATTTGTTTGCTTTTTATAAAGTTTTGCCCCACGCTAACAATTAGTATACGAAACATTTAATATCACAGATTTAGCTGTTCAGTTATCAAAATTCATTGAAAATCAAACTACTTGTTCGTTTCAACACCTTAAACTCTGTGTATCAATCTGAAGTCAATCGGATAAGTTTGGCCTCTATAGCGTCACAAGATTTTTTGAAGTTAAAGGGTCATACCTCTTGCAGTAATTATTTGAAATCGCTGAAAATCAATAGGCTTCTTTGTCTCAAAACCTTAAACACTGTGTTTAAATTTAAAGTCAATCGGATATTAATTTTGGCCTCTAGAGCGTCCACAAGATTTTTCGAAGTGATCAAGGGCCATAACTCTGGCAGTAATTATTGGAAATCGCTGAAAATCCAAAGACGTCTTCGTCTCATGACTTTAAACACTGTGTATAAATTTGAAGTCAATCGAATATTAACTTTGGCTTCTAGAGCTTCCACAAAATTTTTTGAAGTGATCAAGGGCAATAACTCGGGCAGTAATCATCCGAAATCGCTGAAACTCAATAGGCTTCTTCGTCTCATGACCTTAAACACTGTGTATAAATTTAAAGTCAATCTAATATTAACTTTGGCCTCTAGAGCATCCACAAGATTTTTTGAAGTGATCAAGGGCCATAACTCTGGCACTAATTATCTGAAATCGCTCAAAATCAATAGGCTTCTTCGTCTTATGACCTTAAACACTGTGTATAAATTTAAAGTCAATCGGATATTAACTTTGGCCTCTAGAGCGTCCACAAGATTATTTGAAGTGATCAAGGGCCATAACTCTGGTAGTTATTATTGGAAATCGCTGAAAAACAATAGGCTTCTTCGTCTCATGCCCTTAAACACTGTGGCTTCAATTGGGTCACAGTGTCCAGTTTAGAAACTTAATTTATGCAGAGGTTTTGTGTATTATACCATTAAAAAAACGTAAGTTCCAGTTTTTAATATCCTATTAAAGATTTCCTTTACTGTAGAGACCGCGAACGTGTTGAACCAACTACGTCACTTCCGGTATTAATAAAAATTAATTTCTCGCTTACAATTTTTTTTTTTGCATATATAACAGGGGGGATTATTTCTAAATATATATTTATTATTTATGGAAACCTTGTTGAAAATCATTGGTCTTCCCCTTTAAAACATATCTTCATATCCCAAAGATCTCGGCCCCTTTTTGATATACCGGTATGCTCATTTCAGACCATATTTTTCTGGATTATGGCCCCAGATTTGTTTATAGCATGTTCTCTATCCATCTCTTGCAAATATGGGCGTATCTTGCTTGGCAACCGCTGGTTTATTACATTTATAGAGCATGTCTTTCACCAAAATGTTCAGATGAGCTTAACAATTATGAAGTAAAAATACAATTTTATGATAATAGTATAGTTTGTGAATGAACTTTGGATGGGATCGAAGAGAACAAAATCTTTACTTATTAGGGTTTCACACTGCATAGCTTGTGTGAAACACTATTGTTTTTGTTAAAATTATTAGGCTTTCAGACTTTCATCTGAAAGACTATTGTTTTTAAAAAAAATATTATTATTATTATTAGGCTTCAGACTTTCTTCTGAAAGACTATTGTTTTTAAAAAGATTATTATTATTAGACTTTCAGACTTTCGTCTGAAAGACCATTGTTTTTAAAAAAATTATTATTATTATTTTTTTTTTCCGCGGGAGCCTATTTCTCCTTGATCAAAAACAGATATCGATCTGGAACAAACTTTTCTATTGGGAAAACATGTGGTGGCTAGTGCATAAACTATTTTTTAAACTTCTGCGCATACCGGAAGTGGCCGAACTTTGTAGGTTGTCTAAAAATTGAAAATAGGCTATAGTTTAGTCAATTCTTTACCCATTTTAAAAAAAAAATGACATTTTCGGAAACCCTGAATCTTTTACGAGATAATAGCTATCTCACATTTTTTAATTTCGAATATTCGTCTATGACTTCTATCGTTCGAAAATTGGAAACACATTGTTTATAAGACAATTTTTGCTATTTTTCAAAATTTTCAAATTTGACCTACATTTTGGGATCTCTTACGATTCGTAAACCGGAAGTAGTCGAAATAATTTCTGATGTTTGGAAAAAAATGCAAAAAATGGGTGCTTTGGGGAAAAACGTGATTATTTCGTCCGATATCAACGGATTAAAAATAGGTTGCCAGGCAACGAAACATACGCCCACACAGCAGCCAAATCGTCCGGACAGTCAACAAGTGTAGTTGCATTTTAAGTAATCATCAGAAAATCATAATTCAAACTTACCCATAACTACGGTGTAACTGTGATATAATCAAACGTTTTTTTAAATCAGATAATAATTGTGACATCCAGAGGGACCACAAGCTAAAATGGTAGATTTTTCGTACAATCCGGGGCCATGATTCAGGAAGTTACGATCCGATATGGGGAAATATGCAATGGAATCAAGATCATTAGGTTATAAACATGTATTTCAAGTTTCATCAAAATCAGTTCAAAATTGTGACCTCTATAAGGTCCACAACCTTGATATAACATATTTTCACACCATTCGCGTACAAACCGCGGCCATTTTGTCCGTCAATTTTGGTCCGATTTTCACGAAATTCAAATTCTCTCTTCATTATCATGAAACTGTGATATAATCAAACGGTTTTTTAAATCGGATAACAATTTTGACCTCCAGAGGGACCACAAGCTAACAAAAGCGATTTTTCGGACAATCAGGGGCCATAATTCAGGAAGTTACGATCCGATGGGCGCAAATATCGAAAGGAACCAAGATCTTTGGGTTATAAACATACATGTCAAGTTTCATCAAAATCAGTTCAAAATTGTGACCTCTATAAGGTCCACAACCTTGATATAACATATTTTCACACCATTCGCGTACAAACGGCGGCCATTTTGTCCGTCAATTTTGGTCCGATTTTCACGAAATTTGAACAAAACCTTCATAACCATGGAACGGTAATATAATCAAACGTTTTTTTAAATCGAATAACAATTTTGACCTCCAGAGGGACCACAAGCTAAAAAGGGAGATTTTTCAGACAATCAGGGGCCATAATTCAGGAAGTTACGATCCGATTGGCGCAAATATCGAAAGGAACCAAGATTTTTGGGTTTTAAACATGCATTTCAAGTTTCATCCAAATCGGTTCAAAATTGTGACCTCTATAAGGTCCACAACCTTGATATAACATACTTTCACACAATTCGCGTACAAACAGCGACCATTTTGTCCGTCAATTTTGGTCCGATTTTCACGAAATTCGAACTCAACCTTCATAACCATGGAATGGTGATATAATCAAACGTTTTTTTAAATCGGATAACAATTTTGACCTCCAGAGGGACCACAAGCTAAAAAGGGCGATTTTTCGGACAATCAGGGGCCATAATTCAGGAAGTTACGATCCGATGGGCGCAAATATCGAAAGGAACCAAGATCTTTGAGTTATAAACATACATGTCAAGTTTCATCAAAATCGGTTCAAAATTGTGACCTCTACAAGGTCCACAACCTTGATATAACATATTTTCACACCATTCGCGTACAAACAGCGGCCATTTTGTCTGTCAATTTTGGTCCGATTTTCACGAAATTCGAACTCAACCTTCATAACCATGGAATGGTGATATAATCAAACGTTTTTTTAAATCGGATAACAATTTTGACCTCCAGAGGACCACAAGCTAAAAAGGGCGATTTTTCGGACGATCAGGGGCCATAATTCAGGAAGTTACAATCCGATGGGCGCAAATATCGAAAGGAACCAAGATCTTTGAGTTATAAACATACATGTCAAGTTTCATCAAAATCGGTTCAAAATTGTGACCTCTATAAGGTCCACAACCTTGATATAACATATTTTCACACTATTCGCGTACAAACGGCGGCCATTTTGTCCGTCAATTTTGGTCCGATTTTCACGAAATTCGAACTCAACCTTCATAACCATGGGACGGTGATATAATCAAACGTTTTTTTTAAATCGGATAACAATTTTGACCTCCAGAGGGACCACAAGCTAAAAAGGGCGATTTTTCGGAGAATCAGGGGCCATAATTCAGGAAGTTACGATCCGATTGGCGCAAATTTCGAAAGGAACCAAGATCTTTGGGTTATAAACATGGATTTCAAGTTTCATCCAAATCGGTTCAAAAGCTAAAAAACGTGATTTTTCGTACAATCAGGGGCCATAACCCATGAAGTTACGGTCCGATACATGCCAATATCGAAAGGAACCGAGATCTTAGGGTGATAAACCTATATTTTAAGTTTCATTGAAATCGGATAAAAATTGTGACCTGTAGACTGTTCACAAACAATTGTGGACGGACGGACGAACAGGGGCGACGACAATATACGTCCACATGAAAATGTGGGCGTATAAAAATATTGCAACTAAATGTTGCTTCTGGATGAAAGCGTCACTGGACTTCATTAAAATTTGGTTTTAAACCACAACAATTCCATTGAATAATGGAATTTAACATTGTCAGGGAATTTTATTTTTTGACGGCTTACCATGCGGGTCCATATGGACATCCGCGACGGCAACACCGTCCATCAGATCATCCCCATATCTATTATAGAGAAAAATAGGGTCTTTAGAACCCTTTTTCATTTTCTCTTTAAACTTTGCTAATCTCCTCTCTTTCCTGGAGAGGACAGTTTGATCCTGAGAGGGTGGGATACTCTTCAGCTGCGAACTTGATCCAGCAGAACTGGAATCAAGAGCGACAGCTTCAGCAGAAGGCGAGGGGCGCGACCCCTTGTCATTCTGGGTTGACGTGTTGGGGATAGTCCCAACACTTCCAGGTTGCGGCAAGGAAGGTTGTCCCTCGCCAGGCAAAGTATTAATAGTTTGGATCGAGTTCTCTCGCGTTTGAGAGAAGCTCGATACCCCTTGATCTGATATGTCTTTTGGCATTTCCTCTTGATCAGGCCAGGTTATGTCTGTCTGAACAGAAGTTGTTTTAGTAGAAACTTTGACTGTACTTGCGTAAGATTTCCCTTGTGGTGCAATGGGAAATAATGCAGTAAGTTTTACTTGCTTACGAGCATCGAAATAGGTTATCTTTTGTTCAGACATCACCTGTTGGATTCGTTTCTCCTTCTGCCAAATTGGACATTCGCGAGAGTAAGCAAAGTGCTTACCCTTGCAATTTATACAACAAAAATCAGCCTGGCAGGTAGCGCTTTCGTGGCCATCATGACCACAGCGAGCGCAGGTGTCTTTACCTCTACAGACAGTTTTGCTGTGTCCAAATTTTTGGCATTTGTAACAGCGAAGGGGGTTAGAAATATACGAATCAACAGGTATATTAAGATAACCTGCCTTGAGAGTTTTGGGTATTTCGGGACGATTGAAAGTGAGGATGTAGGTGCCTGTAGCAATCACCTTATCTCCCTGACGTACGCTAATTCTTTTAACATGCGAGACGCCTTGCGATGAAAGGTATTCTACCATTTCATCCTCACTGCTGCCTTCAAGATCCCGACAGCGAATAACTCCTCTACTTGAATTTAATGACCTATGCGGCGACACCTTGATCGGAATGTCTGCTAAGGATGTGGATTTAAGCAGCACGGTAGCATGCTGTTCCTTAGCACATTTGATCAGAAGTGTTCCATTTTTCAGTTTTTTTGATAGCCTTGGGCTATTTTGTTCTTTATTAATATGGATTGGTGGGGTTGGGGAATCCATGAATAAATATTTTTTTAAATTCACCCCTCGTCGTCCCCCAGGTTACTTCCCTGCCTACCAGGGGGACGACTAGCATGGATCGCCAGTGCATGGCCTCAGGGCTCGACGAGGGGTATACTCAAGCCAGAAGTAAAAAATACTTTCCAACCTGATTGACCCAAGCCGCCGCTCCGTAGAATGTACTTAGGACACAAAGGTAGATATTATGCTGAGTGAATAAACAACAGAGCATTAAACTGGAAAGGGTACATTCTAAAGAGCTAAAACGACCTAAGCCGATTGATCAGAGTGGGGCACTCTGACCTCCCGTCTAGGTGAACCATGGGCCAAAGCAATGTGTTGCAGAGAAAGGGCTCGCAAGCCAAATCTCCACTCAATTACCAGGTTTCCACTCTCCACCGACACGGGTCGCAACGCACGGCAAACACGTTGCCCCATTACAGGGATCCTTTTAGTCGCCTTTTACGACACGCAGGACACACGAAGGGTATATTCTTATCACCCCCAACACCCCAGGGGGGCCACATAAAAATGTGGGCGTATAAAAATGAAGATAGTCAAAGTCAAAAGACTCTACCGTGCCTCAAATTTTTATTGCAAATTTAGATGATTCACGAAAACCATCCCCGACGATGAAAAAATCGGAAATCCGTTAAATAACGGAAAAAAATCATGCCTGTACAAGCAATTTTTACAGGCGATTTTTCATAAAATCAGGGGCCATAATTCAGGAAGTTACGATCCGACATGCTCAAATTTAGAAAGGAACCAAGATCATTGGGTTTTAAACATGCATGTCAAGTTTCATCAAAATCGGATAAAAACTGTGACCTCTACAGGGTCCACAACCTTGACATACCATATTTTTACACTATTTGTGTAAAAGTGGCGGCCATTTTGTTCTGCAATTTTGGTCCAATGTCCATGAAATTCTAACTGAACCTTTTTAACAGTGTAACGGTGATATAATCAAACAAATTTTTGAATCGGGTAATAATTGTGACCTCCAGAGGGACTACAAGCGAATAAAGGCAAATTTTCGTACAATCAGGGGGTATAATTCAGGTAGTTACGATGCGATACATGCCAATATCGAAAGCAGCCGAGATCTTATGGGGATAAACCTATATTTCAAGTTTCGTCAAAATCGGATAAGAATTGTGACCTATAGCGAGTTCACAAACAATTGTGGACGGACGTCCAGATGGACAGGGGCAACGCCATAATACGTCCGCATGAAAATGTGGGCGTAAAAAAATCAGTAATATAGGTCACATAGTTATGGGCATGCAGGTCAATTTCTTCGTTTGTAAAATTTGGTGATTTCGGATTGGTAAAACGTTTTGAAAATACATTTTTTTGGGGGTGTGTGTGTGTGTGTCTAAGTTTGGTCAGTCGTGATTCCCCTTTTTGCCTCAGAATTAATCACTACTTTGACGGAAGATATGCTCTCAGCTAAAATGTCTTTATTCTCTCAGCTGCGAGAGATACGTAGAATCAAACTGGTCCAAAGCCGATCTGGTTGATAAGAAGCTGTTCATTCAACTTTGATACATAACCGAAGGTGAACAGGCCTACACATCCTTGTTAATAAAACGGACAATCTCACCTCGGTCCACAAAAAGAGAGACACATACTAGTCGCCTCCTACTTCCGATTTCCAAGGCACAGTCCAAACATTGACTCCTATAAATAAACCATTTGGTACTGACTCGTACCTATATACTTATACTATTAAACCCCATCGGGCGCCATGTTGAATTACACAACATTTAAGGTTTTAAAACCCAACTACTTTATGGAATCAATGACAAATCTAAACTTGGGCACTCTCACCATTTTTATCTTTGCTTTTAAAAATAGTAAGAAATTGGTATTGACCAATACTGAGACATTTTTCTGACACTGAAGTTGCCCTTTTCTATTCAAAAGGTAAATAACTGTAAAACTTTCACTTTATTATAACCAAACTTACGGTGCCCCAAAGCATCAACAAACCAGATTGCTGATCTCTGCTTACTGTCAGCAGAAAATGTTCATAATCGAACCCCATCAAGGCAATCGCCTAATGAATGCCTACACCAAATTTGAACATTCTAGCTCATATTGTGTTCCAAAGTTTCAGTCAATCAAATTGCCTAATACTAATTACTCAGCTTACCTTGAGCTGAGAATGTTCATTATCGAACTTAGTCAAGGGATTGATGTAATGAAACTATACACCAAGTTTCATCATCCTCACTTAATTAGAACTAAAGTTATCATGTCCCAAAGCATCAACCAATCAAATTGCTTATCTCTGCTTACCCCAAGCAGAAAATGCTCATCTTCAAACTCCATCAAGGTATCAACCTAATAAACACATACACCAAGTTTGAACATTCTAGCTCAATTAGGTGGAGAGTTAGTGTGTCCCAAAGAGTGTGATGGACTGACAGACAGACGGACGGACGCACAGACGTCCGAACAGTTTTGTACAAGTGTTCCATGTGGGGATGACAGTCAATATTCAAACGAGAGGGGCAAGTGGGACTGCTCCAAACTTAGTATTGTTGGGTTTAATCGATTATATTAGATTATGATCTTTACAATTAAATGTGAATCAAATAAAGATTATTTCCATAAAGTCATTCGAAGACACATATTGTGTACTCTAGCATATCACATAGAAATACCCCATAAGGTTACAGACAAACACCCCACACTGTGTCTGTCATACTCTAGCAAATCATATAGTGGTACCCCACAAGGTAATGGATAAACAACCCCACAGTGTGTCTGTCATACTCTAGCATATTATCATATAGTGGTACCTCACATGGTTATGGACAAACATCCCCACACTGTGTCCATCATACTAGCATATCATATAGTGGTACCCTACATGGTTATGGACAAAAAAACCCACACTGTGTCCATCTCCGATGATTTCACTCGTTTTAGGGAGTTTTCCAAACAAATCACGATTTCAAGTGTCCATGAGAATGGACAAAATCAAAGAGGGGTTGAATTTTTAATAGATCCTGTAATCCCATATAGCTGTTTGAGACAGAAATAATGAAATGCAGGTGGGGTCGACCCTACATGCCAAAACAATATGGATGTAATGAGTCAAAAAAAATTGAACCAATTAACTGATGGGCAAAAAACCGACCGTCACCGGTCATCCGATTCACTTTTTAGTTGCGGAGTTATTATTTGTCGGTACCGTACATATATATTTTTCACATGATTCCTCATGGGCTCATGTTTACAACACGTGGCCCCAGCGAGCCAATGAAACGACTAAAAAAGATTATACCATTTGTCCACGTGCTAGAGGGACGAAAGATACTTTGTTCACCGCCTAATTTTTCTACTACGTTTTCGAGCAGTGAATATGGCCGTTTTATAACCGGGAAAGTTTTGTATCAACGTATAATATGAACAAGCGAATGTGGGGTTAATGCTAGTATATACTACTAATGAATATACACTGAAATTTTACATAGAACAAATAACGGTCAAGGGAATATCGAACCGGTCAGCTTGTCAAACCGAACCGTAACCGGTTGACCAATAACCGTTTACATCCTTACAAAACAACCCCATAATGTACTTGTGTACTGAAAAATAACCCCACATAGTTACTCTCCCATCAGCGGATGGACAGACGGACGGGGAACAATAAGATCACAAACTCGGGACAATATTACCTATTTAGGATTCTGAATTAGCATTTAATATTTGAAATAAACAATAATCCTTCTTTGATCACTGTCGCTAATGTGAAAGAGTTCTAAGTACTATTTCTTCGCTTTATCAAACTCACTATGGTACTGTTATACGCGTGATAGAGATGAAGGATGAAAGGGGGAGAATAGCAAGAGAATATCACATTATTGCCATTGTTGACAGACAGGAAACTATCACTTTGCTATCATCATATCATTACAGTCAACGTATAACTGATAATCTTGACTTACTTATTCATATTGCAAATAATTTCAGTTGACAAAAGACTGTGTATTATTGATGTTAGAGGTGTGACCCAATTATTTTTCCTTATTAATACTTAAAAAAAAATACTTACACCTGCCTACCAATCCATTTTCTGTTCATAGCAAACTTGTCAATAACATCGTTCACAAACGACAACGTTAAATTTTCTTCTCCATCATTATACAATTTTTGTAGAACAAAACTCAACTGTAAAAAAGATTGGTTGCAAGGCATAAAAACATTCGCCAACAGCAGCTTACTCGTCCGTGTAGTCAAAAACAGCTGTCACATATTTTCTTCTTTTGTCAATAATGAGAACATTTACAATACATCAAATCTGATTAAGAGTTATAACCGAAATGAAGTAATTATGGTAAATAGGTGAAAATCATTAGGCTTCTTCGTCTCATAATCCATCATGACCTTTAACCAGGTGTCACAGCTCCATTGCTCGCATTGGAAGTAGCTCACAGAAATTGCTGAAATTTGGCAGGCTTTTTCGTTTTACTAATTTAAATAATGCATATAAATTTCATACAGATTGGATGACTACTTTTTTAAATCGAACTTTCACGAGGTTCACAAAGTAAAACAAGGGCTATAACTCAAGAAATAACTGATGGAAATTGCTCAAATTTAATAAACCTCCGTTTCACAAATTTAAGTATTAACAAGGTCGAACAAAGCAAAACAAGGGCCATAACTCTAGAAGTATTTAACACAAATTACTGAAATTCTAAAGGCTTCATCAATTCCATAATTCAAATTTGACAAAGTTTGGATGATAACTTTTGACGTTCACAAAGTGCAGCAAAGCGAAACAAGGGCCATAACTCTAGAAGTAATCAATTGAAATTAAATGGGATTCTTCGTTTTACTAATTCATATCATGCGTATAATATAAATTTCGCAAAGATCAGATGATGACTTTTTAAGTTACAGTGTTCACAAGAAATTGTGGACGATGACGGCATTACAGGTCAACATTTCCATGTGGGAGTATAATAATAAAGATGGGTTGCCAGCCAACGAAACATACAACAAAAGCAGCTTAGTCGTCCGAGCAGTCAATAAGAGTTGTTGCATATCTTTCCTATTGTTGGTAATGAAAATACACTAAAATCCAATTTTGAGTAACAACTCAACAAGTAATTATCAGAAAATTAATAGAATTTGTTTGGCTTTTAGTTCTGCCACATGCAAATGTTTAATATACGAAATATTTAATTTCATGGATTTAGCTGTTGAATTATGCCGCTAGTACTGACTAGCTAGGTGATGTTAAGTTGCCGACAACATACTTTTCCCGGCAGTTCAATTTTACACACAAATTCATTCAAGCAACCCTTTTACATGATATCCTTTGTCAAATCGACTTCTCTTTCAAGTCAGTCCCTCCATTTATTTTTAGATCCACAATCTATCTATCGCGCACGTGTTTCGTCAGTTCTGTTGATTATTGACGCCGTTCTTCATTTACATAATAGATAAAAGCGATGACCTTGTACCGAGAATAACCAACATGATTTGACCAATTAGAATGCCGATACAGCTAATCACGGAAACAGCCAATTTGAAACGAATCATGCCAAATATGAAGCAAAAGCCAATCGGATCTTCGAAGACTTTTTCTGCGTCATGAGCTTGGTGTAGATAACAGAAGCGTGTTCCGATTGAAGCGAAAGCTATTGCTTTTATTACGTCCGTTTTCATTAGTTTCCTTACGCCGATAATTTTTGTTTGAATAATTTATAATTTTTACGTGGCGTTTTTATTGGTTTATTTCTGGTTGCCAGCGACTATCGCAGTGATGATCGCAGATATCTGACATATTTGATATGTTCATTCAAGTTGTCACTTCACACGCAACAATTCTTGTAATGTGCTCATCAAGAAAACAAATTAAGTGACAAGCAAGGAAATAAAACCTCCTATTAAACCAATCAATTTGTGTAATTTTTCTCATGTGCATTAACCAAACTCAAGGTTTCGCAGATCTTTGTTACTATTACATGCATAAGTGGCTAGGGTAATTTACTTTGTTAAACTATCGTTAAGAAAAGAAAAAAAAATTGAATACGCCTGTGAATATTTTTTCTCTGTCGATCATGAAATAGTCCCAAACAGTATTACAAAGATAGGTTGCCAGGCAATGAAACATACGCCCACAGCAGGCTAAAGGGCATACGACACACCTGTGCTTGCCTACTCCATGATCAAACACGATAGCAGATGGCTTCCATCTTGTTTACTGACGGTACTACTTATTTTAAGACAGACTCGGCTTTCCAATTTATAATATCTACGTCATTGGGGATTTCCAATTTATAATCACTGGTTGCTATGACCCGCTATGGCGTTGTCTAGAAACGCGCGTGCTCGCGTTAGTTTAAAATTTTTGCTATACGTTTAACATGGACTATTTGATGTAATTTGCCTGATTTGATTTGGCCCCATTTCCATAAATTTAGGTTGTTTTTTAGAAATTTTTAGCAAATGTTAATCTTAGGTGTTTTTTAATTCTAGCCGAAGTAAATTTTTTTACAATTTATAGCGAGTTAAGTTATCGTCTCTAAGAGGCGGGCGTAGTATTTTAAATGGCGGCCATTTGCCATCATGTGTATTCTTGAAGTAGGTACACATGATGTAATCGTATGGCTAAAGGGTTATCGCATATTTTTACTTTTTTCGGTAATGAAACATTTGTAATACACTAAGATCTGATTAGAATTTGTTTGCTTTTTATAAAGTTTTGCCCCACGCTAACAATTGGTATATACGAAACATTTAATATCATGGATTTAGCTGTTCAGTTATCAAAATTCATTGAAAATCAAAATACTTGTTCGTTTCAACACCTTAAACTTTGTGTATCAATCTGAAGTCAATCGGATGATAAGTTTGGCCTCTATAGCGTCACAAGATATTTTGAAGTGATCAAGGGAGTTAACTCTGGCAGTCATTATTTGAAATCGCTGAAAATCAATAGGCTTCTTCGTCTCACGACCATATACACTGTGTATAAATTTAAAGTCAATCGGATATTAACTTTGGCCTCTAGAGCGTCAACAGGATTTTTTGAAGTGATCAAGGGCCATAAATGGCAGTAATTATTGGAAATTGCTGAAAATCAATAGACGTCTTCGTCTCATGACCTTAAACACTGTGTATAAATTTAAAGTCAATCGGATATTAACTTTGGCCTCTAATGCATCCACAAGATTTTTTGAAGTGATCAAGGGCCATAACTGTGGTAGCAATTATCAGAAATCGCTGAAAGTCAATAGGCTTCTTCGTCTCATGACCTTAAACACTGTGTATAAATCTAAAGTCAATCGGATATTAACTTTGGTCTCTAGAGCATCCACAAGATTTTTTGAAGTGATCAAGGGCCGTAACTGTGGCAGCAATTATCAGAAATCGCTGAAAATCAATAGGCTTCTTCGTCTCGTGACCATAAACACTGTGTATAAATCTAAAGTCAATCGGATATTAACTTTGGCCTCTAGAGCGTCCACAAGATTTTTTGAAGTGATCAAGGGCCATAACTGGCATTAATTATTGGAAATCGCTGAAAATCAATAGGCTTCTTCGTCTCATGACTTTAAACACTGTGTATAAATTTAAAGCCAATCGAATATTTACTTTGGCCGCTAGAGCGTCCACAAGATTTTTTGAAGTGATCAAGGGCCATAACTCTGGCATTAATTATCGGAAATCGATAAAAATCAATAAGCTTCTTCGTCTTATGACCTCAAACACTGTGTATAAATTTAAAGTCAATCGGATATTAACTTTGGCCTCTAGAGCATCCACAAGATTTTTGGAAGTGATCAAGGGCCATAACTCTGGTAGTTATTATCTGAAATCCTGAAATTCAATACGATTCTTCGTCTTATGACCTTAAACACTGTGTATAAATCTAAAGTCAATCGGATATTAACTTTGGCCTCTAGAGCGTCCACACAGACGACAGACAGACGGACGGAAAGGGCGACAAAATATAAAAGGCTGATAAGGGCTTTATATTTGGAAGCTGGATGGCATCACTACTTATCATACACAACTACTTGGGAACGAAACCATGCCACTGGACTCAGTAACAGTCCTCATGATCGAAAGCACATTTATCAGAGCACTCATCTACGAGACTGCCCAGATGTCAAAGAAAGAAAGACTTTTTAATTATGTACCGAACCAATATACATGTATCTATGGTAGCACAAAATACACCAGAATGTAGACCAAAGCTTTACATTACAAGCAGTAGGCCTAAAATATTTTCTGTCTGATCTTGTGACTGTCAATTGTTTATGAATAGTTTGCCTCAAGCAGATATCCTGTCACAGTCTTATGTACAGCTCTTTGGCTTAAACTGAGTTGTATCAGTGAGTTGAAAATCTACATATCAAAGATCTGTATTAAAATTATATTTTTAACGTTCCTAAAGAATTCTATCACATATGTAATATGTAATTGGTGTAATTATGTTTATACCTTATTTTCATAGTTGGGGTATTATATTGTACGAAACATGTATTATGCAAGAGCTAAATCTGCCTATTGCAGGTCTTTAATTAATAATAATAATAATAACTAGACCTGCAGTGCTGAATCGGCTTTCAGGAATCAGACAGGAAGTGCGTCATACAATAGCCGATCCATCGAGCTACCAAACCATACTGTAGTTGTTATGATTCAGTGACACCCTCTATCAGATTTGTAAAAGTAATATTTGCTTGCAAATACACCAGTCAAAATTGTAAAATCTGGCAAAATTACTTCACTCCCGGTGCCAAAAGAAATCATTATCGGTAACAAATAAGTTGAGAATTCGCAATTGAGAATTGTTTTATACATATCAGGCAATAAATAATAAACTTAGAACCCATAAACTGAAATTAAAAAGGTAAAAAACTTCAAAAGTGATCCTTAGAAAATTGGTCATTTCTCGACAAGGGAATATGCTAGAAGCAATTTTTGATATCAGTATGATTATATTGATCCAATCTAAATGGCCATTAGAATCAAACGTTATAACACATTAAACAAATAATAAATATAACTCACTTCAAAAAAATGCGTTTTTTGCAAATATGACATTACTTCCGGTGATAATGGAAATGTAAAATCAGATCATTGCAATCATAAATGGCATAAGGCATCACATGGTGAAAATTGAATAATAATTGACACTTTTACAGACCAAAAAGCTTGAAAAGTGACTTGTAGAAAATCGTCTATTTCTCGGCAACCGTACAAGTTAGAAACTTTTTTGTGGTATCTGTATGATCGTATAGGTTCATGCTATTCGTTGATGGAATTCAAATATCATAATTTTAAAAATAGTATAAAAAAGACTCATTTGAATAAAATATTTGTTTTTTAGGTTAAAAATGCAGTTTTTGCCAAAATGACGTCATTTCCGGTCACAGTGAAACTGTAAAATTGTTTAACCTAGTCCAAATTGGCATTAGGCATCGAATGAAAAAAAAATATTGAAAATCGGATAATAATTTACTCTTTTACAGGCAAAATAACGTGAAATATGATGCATGCAAAATTGCATATTTCTCGGCAATTGCTCATATTGCGAACTATTTTTTGCATACATTCTCCTCATCTGGATTATTACTACGAGTTTATGACAGTTACGAATAAATAGTTCAAAATATGAAGACGTTGAATGGGTTGTAAATAACTGATTGTTACACTTTTTTTTACATTTATTCGAAATTGCCCGAAAATGAAATTGAAATTAAAAAATCGGAGCTAACGATTTGTGCCCCTTCACAGCGTGCATCATTTTGCTATATCAGATTTCAAAAAAAATAATATTTGCTTTCAAAAAGTGGTACTGAACTGTCAAAATAGTAGTTTTTGTTAATATTACGCCACTTTCGTTGCATGCAGAAAAATTACACGGTAACAAAAAAAATTACAATTGAGACCACAGAGCATATGCACTTTGTTTTATACAAATCAAACAATAAATAATTAATCTAGGTACGAAAAACTAAATTAGCCAATGGCGACTAAAGAAAATTACTGAGACAAAATTCTTTCTCACTTCTGCTCAAGTAGGGTGATACTTTAACTCTGTGTAAACTACCATCAAAAAATATTCATAAATAAAAAAGTTTTCTGTACAAATGTAAAAAAAATTCACAATATCGGAGATTTTTTCGACTACTTCCGGTTTTTCGATCATTGTCGGAATAGCTTTAACAAGTTGATTAGATACCTAACTTCCTGTACCAGAAATGTCAGAAACATTCATTGAGTAATTTTCGAAAAAAAGATAAATAAAAGAGCATTTTCAATAACTTAATGATTTTTCAACTTTTTTCAAAGATTGAGGTCATTTTTGGACCACCTATAATATTGCAACGCTTTTATTATTATTTTTTTAAATCGGATAATAATTTTGACCTCCAGAGGGACCACAAGCTAAAAAGGGCAATTTTTCGGACAATCAGGGGCCATAATTCAGGAAGTTACGATCCGATGGCTGCAAATATCGAAAGGAACCAAGATCTTTGGGTTATAAACATACATGTCAAGTTTCATCAAAATCGGTTCAAAATTGTGACCTCTATAGGGTCCACAACCTTGATATAACATATTTTCACACAATTCGCGTACAAACGGCGGCCATTTTGTTTGTCAATTTTGATCCGATTTCCACGAAATTTGAACTCAGCCTTCATTACCATGTAACGGTGATATAATCAAACGGTTTTTTAAATCGGATAATAATTTTGACCTCCAGAGGAACCACAAGCTAAAAAGGGCGATTTTTCGGACAATCAGGGGCCATAATTCAGGAAGTTACGATCCAATGGGTGCAAATATCGAACGGAACCAACATTTTGGGGTTATAAACATGCATGTCAAGTTTCATCACAATCGGTTCAAAATTGTGACCTCTATAGGGTCCACAAGCTAAAAACATGATATTTCGTACAATCAGGGGCTATAATCCATGAAGTTCCGATCCGATACATGCTAATATCGAAAGGAACCAAGATCTTATGGGGATAAACCTATATTTCAAGTTTCGTCAAAATCGGATAAGAATTGTGGCCTGTAGAGAGTCCACAAACAAATTGTGGACGGACGGATGTCCGGACGGACAGGGGCGACGACATAATATGTCCACATGAAAATGTGGGCGTATAAAAATGGTCTCATAAATGTCTTTTCAATTTTCTAACGATAGAAGCAGACCTGTCAACTCTACCGCATCACGCGGTAAAGTGCCGCGAAAAGGCCTCATGTGCCGCTCTACTGCGCGGTAACAGATTTCTACCGCATTTTCAAACAAAGAGTTTTTTAATTTTCTAGCCAAAACTATGGAACAAAGGGAAGCAACTCTTTGCATGTAAACAAAAAAAGATCGCGACTTTCGGTTATCAACGTCGATATTGTAAGGTGTAATTTAGCTAAGAGATTTGTTCTCAAATTCTTTTCAACCTTTTTTGGAGTTAATAAAGCTGATATAATTATTGCCACGTGTTCCAAATACTCTTAAAATGAGTAGCTAAAAACTAAACAAATAGCGACCAATTTACGGCAGCAATGACTGACATTTTCGTTTGCTCGCGTACGTACAGAATGTAATACAATACTTTGATTTCGAATGCAACATAACCTGGAACTTTGATTTCAAGATGGGAATACGTCTCGCTGATTCTGACTTCAATGGAAGACTCTCTCGAATAAATGTAAAAGCAGATTTACGGAATCACGAGAGAAAAAAATCCTGTGAGAGGATAATTGTGAGAGGATAATTGCCATGGCATGAACTTTGATTGAAGCATGATTAAATCGATGCCAATATGAATTTTTATATTATATAGATCTAGTCGTTATGCAAAAATAATTCTTTATGCACTCCCCCCTCTATTCCTAATGTAGAAATACTATAGAATTTATATAATAAGCACATCAATTATTTTACATGAAACAACATTGGAATGGGAAACACATGTCACAAGGATATTTTTAAAATCATGCCAAATTAAAACAAAAGAAAAACGGTACTGCCAGTAGGCCTACTACTGGACTGGTAATTTAAAAGAAAGTTTTAATGTTACTAATTATTTCTTTCTGTATCCTGCATATTCAATTTTTGTTTAATTTTTAATTACCAGGCATCATTTTTGATGGGTGTTTGCACGCTCGCGCTTGTCTGCGCCTGTAATCTTGAAAACACAAGCGCAGTTTATAGCTCCTGCAAAAATTCAGACAATTTCGACAGTTTTATCAAGAAAGTCGAGCTTGAAAAGTTAAATAAAATATTATTGTATCCGAAAATCGTGAAGAGTAGTTTTGTTATGGTATCGAGACATTTGGGTTGAAGATTATTAGCTTGGTTGTTAAGTCTCTCCATGACGTTTGCATTCACGATATATTATTATTTATTAGTGATAGTATTACATTAGTAATAAACATTTGATCGTTTTTAAATTAAATTTTCGGCGTTAGTTTTGTAAGAGTTTTTGATCGTGAAATTTGAATAAATATAACATTATGAATTTCTGTCGTGGTCATATAGAAAGCATCTGGATAATCACGATATATATACATTTCTTCCCGCCTTTGGTAGTGTTTTCTGCAATCTGAACATCTGAGTGAGACACGCTACCTAACATTTAATTTTCGTACGTCAGTTTTCAAACTGATCCCGCAGTGAATATTCGCTTGGCCGCTACAATCACTGATAAGCATGACATCAACGAGACTTAATGAGTTCGGCATATTAACTTTTTTACTCCGACAAATTAAATTCTCAAACAAATTCTCAAACATTTATTTGAAGTATACGAAAAATAAATAAAGACGTAGTATTTGTAGTTAAAAACAAGCCAACAGTGAGGCTGATGTCCCCCGCCGAAGTCCCAAAATAAATAGATGACACATATTAATTAATCGCACATTTATTTTTTTCAAACATATCGAGCAATCAAACTGTAGACGAAGTGTCATCCAAAAGTGTTTTATAAAGAAAAATGCTAAAACCGACGAGAAAGATAGGTTGCCAGGCAACGAAACATACGCCCACAGCAGCTAAATCGTCCGGGCAGTCAACAAGGGTTGTCGCATATTTTTACTTTTTTTGGGAATGAAACATTTGTTATACACTAAAATCTGATTAAGAGTAACAACTCATTTTGTAATTATCTGAAAATCATTAGAAATGGTTTGCTTTTTATAAAGTTTTGCCCCACGCTAACAATTAGTATAGGAAACATTTAACATCATGGATTTAGCTGTTCAGTAATCAAAATTCAATGAAAATCAAAACACTTGTTCGTTTAAACACCTAAAACTCTGTGTATCAATCTGAAGTCAATCGGATGATAAGTTTGGCATCTATAGCGTCACAAGGTTTTTTGAAGTGATCAAGGGAGATAACTCTGGAAGTAATTATTTGAAATCGCTGAAAATCAGTAGGCTTCTTCGTCTCATGACCTTAAACAATGTGTGTAAATTTAAAGTCAATCGGATATTAACTTTGGCCTCTAGAGCGTCCAGAGAATTTTTTGATGTGATCAAGGGCCATAACTCTGGCAATAATTATCAGAGATCGCTGATATCAATAGGCGTCTTCGTCTCATGACCTTAAACACTGTGTATAAATTTAAAGTCAATCAGATATTAACTTTGGCCTCTAGAGCATCCACAAGATTTTTTGAAGTGATCAAGGGACACAACTCTGGCACTAATTATCAGAAATCGCTGAAAATCAATAGGCTTCTTCGTCTCATGATCTTAAACACTGTGTATAAATTTGAAGTCAATCGGACATCATCTTTGTCCTCTAGAGCATCCACAAGATTTTTTGAAGTGATCAAGGGCCATAACTCTGGCACTAATTATCGGAAATCCGTGAAAATCAATAGGCTTCTTCGTCTTATGACCTTAAACACTGTGTATAAATTTAAAGTCAATCGGATATTAACTTTAGCCTCTCGAGCATTCACAAGATTTTTCAAAGTGATCAAGGGTCATAACTCTGGCAGTAATTATCGGATATCGCTGAAAATCAATAGGCTTCTTCGTCTCATGACCTTAAACACTGTGTACAAATTTAAGGTCAATCGGATAATAACTTTAGCCTCTAGAGCGTTCACAAGATTTTTCAAAGTGATCAAGGGTCATAACTCTGGCAGTAATTATCGGATATTGCTGAAAATCAATAGGCTTCTTCGTCTCATGACCTTAAACACTGTGTATAAGTTTAAGGTCAATCGGATATTAACTTTAGCCTCTAGAGCGTTCACAAGATTTTTCAAAGTGATCAAGTGTCATAACTCTGGCAGTAATTATCGGATATTGCTGAAAATCAATAGGCTTCTTCGTTTCATGACCTTAAACACTGTGTATAAATTTAAGGTCAATCGGATATTAACTTTAGCCTCAAGAGCGTTCACAAGATTTTTCAAAGTGATCAAGGGTCATAACTTTGGCAGTAATTATCGGATATCGCTGACAATCAATAGGCTTCTTCGTCTCATGACCATAAACACTGTGTATAAATTTAAGGTCAATCGGATATTAACTTTAGCCTCTAGAGTGTTCACAAGATTTTTCAAAGTGATCAAGGGTCATAACTCTGGCAGTAATTATCGGATATCGCTGAAAATCAATAGGCTTCTTCGTCTCATGACCTTAAACACTGTGTATAAATTTAAGGTCAATCGGATATTAACTTTAGCCTCAAGAGCGTTCACAAGATTTTTCAAAGTGATCAAGGGTCATAACTTTGGCAGTAATTATCGGATATCGCTGACAATCAATAGGCTTCTTCGTCTCATGACCTTAAACACTGTGTATAAATTTAAAGTCAATCGGATATTAACCCTGGCCTCTAGTGCGTTCACAAGATATTGTGGACGACGGACGGACGGACGGACGGACGGACAGACGGACGGACGGGGGCGACGGCAATATACGTCCACATTTCTATGTGGCCGTATAAAACTCAAACAAGCAGACAAAACAAGCCATAAAGTACAGAGAGATAAAGTAACAAATACCCAGAAAGAAAAACTCAAACAAGCAGACAAAACAAGCCATAAATTACAGAGAGATAAATTAACAAATACCCAGAAAGAAAAAATCAAACAAGCAGCCAAAACAAGCCATAGAACATTGAGAGATAAGTTAACAAATACCCAGAAAGAAAAAATCAAACAAGGAGACAAAACAAGCCATACAACATTGAGAGATAAGTTAACAAATACCCAGAAAGAAGAAAAAAAACAAGGAGACAAAACAAGGCATAAAATATTTAGAGATAATTTGCCACTGACAAAAAAGACTAAAATTCGCCAATCTGATCATATAAGAAAAATCAAATCTAGATCATCACCGGATGTTATTACAGCAATTAATTCCTTTGTAGAAGCTATTGGACATGGAGCCGATCATACTTGTGTGTCTTGTTTGCGAAGACTATATAGATCGTCTGTTAAGTTATTTAAAGCCAGTAATTATAAAAAACTTTCTGAACATGAAATTAACCAGTATTGTTCAGGCGTTGTTAGTGGTTGGATCTGCAAACAATGCCACCTGCATAAGAGAAAGGGAACTTTACCACCTTTAAGTCAAGCTAATAATCTGTATCTGTCAGAAATCCCAACAGAACTAAAAGAATTGTGTCCTCTAGAAGTTCAACTTGTGTCTAAGATTCTCCCTTTTATGAAAATTGTGTCACTGTATAAAGGTGCACAGCATGGTCTCAGAGGACAAGTTGTATTAGTGCCGTCAGATTTAACCAAAGTTACAACAAATTTACCACGAGCAACTTCAAATTCACAAATAATAACATTAGCATTAAAAAGACGACTTTCAGATAAGCATGCTGTTCATAAACAGTGCATCAGACCACAATATGTCAATAATGCTATTAAATATTTAAAGACACATTCACCTCTTTATTCAGATGTTACAATAAATGAAAGCTGGGAATCTGACAGTGCGAGATCAGATGCATTAAAAGACATAGGTAATGTTTTCAGAAAATGTAGAGAGGTATCAGAACATGAAGCAATTGCTCGAATTCTTCCTCTGCCACTACGAAAATCCAACATAAACGTTTTATTCATTCAAACACATGTAAAAGAAAATAGGACAAGGATTTTAAAGCCAAAACATATTTTAGATAAAATGGAAGATGATGAAACAGATCTGTATGTGCGAAGTATTCATGATAAGTATTCTGCTCGACCACAGTCACTACAAAATATTTCCCTTGCAGAATTTTGCTCGGAGTATAATATCTCTAGTACTAAATCAAATGCTACCAATGACGACAATAATAGTAATTCGGATAGTGATGGTAACAGTAACAATACTAACAAAACATTTCAATTAAAAGACAATCTTGGTAAGATAACTAAACGAAGATATCCACGTGTTATCAGATATCATGTCTCCAAAGAAAATAACGAAGAATTATATTATCACAGACTATTGATACTCTATCTGCCATGGCGCTCAGAAACAGAGTTAAAACTTCAAGATTCATATAAAATAAAATTTGAAGAAGTTGAAAACGATATCATTCCTACTATTAAGAAATATGAACCTTATTATAATGAAGTAGAGACTATTCTCAACGATTTTGATCCGGATTCAGCTGAACCAGAAATCTGGAATGAAATGGCAGCACAAGTAGAACAAGAGAGACTAGAAGCAGCAGCTGAATCTCACATTATTCAAAATCCTCATTTAAATCCAGATCTTTTAGAAACTGGTGAAGACGATAATGGGAGAAGAAAAATCTCACACATTCAAAATCCTCATTTAAATCCAGATCTTTTAGAAACTGGTGAAGACGATAATGGGAGATTAAAAATATCACACTATTCAAAATCCTCATTTAAATCCAGATCTTTTAGAAACTGGTGAAGACGATAATGGGAGAAGAAAAATACAAAAACCTTTTACTATTGCCAAAGCTCATTTAACATCAGATCCTCAATTTTATGACAAAGTTCGGTCTTTGAACCCACAACAGAGAAGGTTGTTTGATTTTTTATTTTCTTGGGCAAATCAAACCAGAATGGCAGAAACTGATGAAAGAGCACCAAAATCCTTCTATTTATTTCTTAGTGGTGGTGGTGGTCTTGGGAAAACTCTCATGCAGTCAATACTATCTATGATGGATTGGTACGTGCTTCAAGAAAACCTGGTCAAGATCCTGATAAACCTGTAGTTCTAATGACTGCTTCTACAGGCAAGGCTGCGTCGAACATCAATGGGACAACTTTACATTCAGCATTTTCCCTGCCAATCAGAGAAAAGGGAAAATCCTTTGCATTTAAAAAACCAGGCGCCGAAAAGTTGAATACACTAAGATGCATGTATGTGAATCTGAAAGTTATTGTAGCAGATGAAATATCTATGTTTGGTGGGTCATCATTAGAACATTTACATCTTTCATTACAAGAAATATTTCAAGATTCATCACAAATCCATCCATTTGCTGGAATTTCTGTCTTGGATGTGGGCGATCTCATGCAGTTAAATCCAGTCGGAGAATGTGCAGTTTTTAAAGAAAACCATCAAAATGATTACACTGCGTTGGCTGGGTCATTATGGACAAATCATTTCCAACTTATAGAATTAACAGAAATTGTTCATCAAAAAGGAGATCCTGTGTTTGCTGAAGTATTATCTCGCATACGTACTGGTAATATGACTCACGAAGACATTGAAGTTTTAAATCAATTAGAAAATACAGATACATCAAACTTTCCTATTGATACTGTACATTTATATATGACCAACCAACAAGTTTCAGTCTATAACAATGAAAAACTTGAAACTTTACCTCAGCCTCACATCACTATAGCATCAGTAGATAGTAAAAGATCTGCATACTAACATACAATCAATCACTATTCCACCCAGTAGTATATACCAAACGGGTGGTTTGCCGTCACAACTTACCATTGCTAAAGGTGCCCGTGTGATGTTAACCAAGAATTATGATATTGCAGATCATTTAGTTAATGGTGTTATTGGAACTGTCGTAGAATTTAATATACCCGCCAATTCACCAGATAATGGGCATATATATCTTAAATTTGACAGTGCCATTATAGGTAGCGAAACAAAAAAGAATTCTCAACATTTAAGATATGCAGTTGGTATCCAAGCTGTAACAGTCAAATTTATCTTAGCATCGAAATGTCATATTCCAGTTGAAAGAAAGATAGGTTGCCACGCAACAAAACATACGCCCACAGCAGCTAAATCGTCCGGGCAGTCAACAAGGGTTGTCACATATTTTTACTGTTTTTTGGTAATGAAACATTTGTAATGGTAGCCTGTGTCGACTAACACAAATAACAGGTCAGTAAAGTTCGGAATTTTTCCGGAAAAGTGATAATCGATAATTATCGATAATCGCTGAAAATTTCTTGCCGATAATCGATATTGAAATTTCATATCGATTCCCAGCCTTAGTCATATGGAATAACAAACACGTTAAAATTAATAAATCATCAATATATAATAATACATTATTTAATAATAACAATCTAACATTTGTCACAGATATTATAAATATAAGAAATAATGCAAATAATTTAATTATTAGAAGCTTAAAGTCATCAATTAAATCTGTATCTAAAAATAAATTATATAACCACCAACAAGTCATAAATGACCTAGAAACTCCAAACCCTAATCTATATGATTATCTAAAAAAAAAATAAATGAAAAAATTTATAATAAAGACCAATCAAAAATAAAGATATCTACAACATATTAATCTCAAATAAACTTCAAAAACCGAAATCAATTGAAAAATGGGAACGACTACTTAATATCGAACTAAACAAGAAGACACAAAAAAAATATTTCAAATATCGAAAACTACATGTTATAACATTAAATTGCATTGTTTTATATATAAATATATTCACAATATTATCTACACTAATACATGTTTATGTCAATTCACGCTAACGGAATCAACTCTATGCAGTTTTTGACACTCATGTATTGAGGATGTTAACCACCTATTCTACCTATGCACCCACTCGCAAAATATCTGGCAAGAAACCATCACTATATTAAAAGACTATAACATCGACTTTTAACCAAAACCTATCGATACATTGGGGTTTATAAACAAGACAGACCTCGCCAGGAGGCGCACGCTATACTCACCTGAAATGTTATTCGCAAGAGTAAGGCATTACTTGCGCAATCATTTCTGGAAACTTTTCTTTAATGAAAAATTAAAACAGCAATCATTTCTGGAAACTTTTCTTTAATGAAAATTTAAAACAATCTAAGGCTATAGTCATTTGATTTTTAATTCAATTCAATATCTACGATAAAATACAAGACAGCAGACCAACAGGCGATAAGAATATGATTTCACAATGTTACTAAGAATAGAATAAAGTAAACATAGAAGGCGTCTATTGATTGGACAATAAGGAAGTTATTTCGGGCTTGTAACCTAGAATTTTTATGATCGGTTAATTTAACTGAAATCCAAAGTAGAATTCTCGCAAGAAATATTACGAGATATGAAAATTTGTAGAATGTTGTAACGAATATGTCATTTTCTAGTCTTTATGATTATATTTTGAATGGTGGTTTCATATTAAAATAAATATTAAACAAGCTAGAATATAGTTAGAAATGCAGAGAAGTATTTGGATTGCCGCATTTACAAGTCCTATTAAATTACTGATATTACCATAGCAGACAATGTCACAGTCAACATCGTGTGGTGACAGTTAGTTGCATTCTACGATTTTCGAACATCAAATGCACATTACAAATGCCAATGGGTAGGGACGTATTTTTGAAAACCTTCAGATCTTGCTGAACAGGATAATGGAAAACATTTATCATAAAGATGAATATGACCCCAAACGACAAGGTTTTTACATATGACTTTACACACGGTGACAGGACTACTTTTATTTTCACCGGTTCTCTTTTTTTCTTTGATATTGTTTTTGGATTTTTTTTTTTTAAAGTAAACTACTATTATTTTCACATTCAGCTAAAATAAATTGGACAAAATATTCTTTTATTATTCTTTATTAAATTAATCTCGCCCTACGCGAGTATGAATAATTCAAGTATTGAATTAATATTAGTAATATTTAATATTACAACTGAAAGAAGGCTCACTTCTAGTGAAAAACATTAGAAAACAAAGTCTTACATCTCTGGAATGGCAGTTAATTAATGCACTGTTATTTGCCAGAGTTCTTGGTCTCTATTATAATTTTACTCTCCTAGGAAAATTTTGCGCCTAACTCACGCAGAATCTTTTTTGCATGAGTAATTGAGTACTCAGACAGAGATCCTTCGTGGCAAGATCTGCAAGATGATCAAAATTATAATAAATTGCCAACACTATATATATCTGTCACACCTAAACCAATTAATAATATTAATAAAATTCTATATATATATAAATGTAAACTAAAAAACACCATACCGAATAAAAAAGAATATACCGGTACATCATACATAAACAACATTAAAAAAATAAAACTAGAATCTGCAAATCTCCATTAAAAATGGAAAACACGGATATTAACTTAAGCCTCTAGAGCGTCAACAAGCAATTGTTGACGCCGGACCGACGCAAAGACAAAATGATTTGATTAAAGTGCCTCTTAGAATTTGAAATTGTACTGACAGGTTTTTTTGCTGTTCAGCATATATTTTGCACTTGTTAACACTGAGAACTGCTAAGGAGTTAAAAGGTGCACAGCCCGTATAGAAATCTTAATCCTCGTTATTTGTACGTATGTCGGCAGATAATTAATTTTCGGACTATTACTCGGTATGAGAAGTAAAACTGTTTAACCGTGCGATTAATCATTCGGCCGTGTGTTTTATGCAGGTCTTTGTAAAATAATGAGGTCTTTAGATAGGCGTGTGTGCTTGCTATGATCTACGTTTCTCTTATGTCTATTGTAGGCCTATTACGTACCATATATATAAAGTTGCATTTTATGAAATAAAAATATGGATTAATCTATCGTATACGGAAAGGCGAATGTAATGTCATTTATAAATACCAAGCAGTCAACGTGAAATAGAGAGTAAATCCAGCAAAAACGGACCACAATGCGTAAACTGTGCATCTTACCTTCAATAGCAATATCCATCAAACAGAAATCTCCTTGTTGATAAATATTACGATACAACAACCAACCGAACAGTGGTAATTTCCACGCAAATGGTATTTAAACTAAAATTATTTTAGCTTTTCACTAAATTTACATTGCATCACACTGAGAAATCGGTAAGGGTGGAAAACAAAATTTGCTTCATAAGAATCTATCTCAAAGTGTCAATAACGATGTAACTGGATAAAAACATAATATTCGGATTATAACTCCTCATTATGGCTTAAAATCTCTAGATAAGGTGTGTTAATTAACAAGGGGGGAATATGGACTGAAAGGCGAGTTAATTATCGGTAGGGTTTAACAACTCTCGGACGGTGCGTTTTCTGTACTGAGTGCGTTAATTAACCGACGGGTAAAAAACGAATGACACGGTGTGTATTGTTAAATCGGTGTGTTTTCTCGATAGTTGTTATAACTGCACCAAAAGGGTATAATCAAGGACCATGAGGCTTTATTTGATGCGTAATTGTTAAATCAAAACTTGGGAAGGAAAACTGTTTTTACCGTGCGATTTTTCATTCGTCGGTGTGTTTTACGCAAATAGGTTTTTGTATACGGATCTTTGTATGTCCAGTTGTACGGGGCTGTTTCTTCTATGCATATTTTGTATTTGTTGATGAACGGAAGACACTAATAATTCCTTCGAAGACAAAAAGTTGTTATATGGGACCGCAAGAGGATATCTGACGATTCAATAAAGTAATTAAGTGTCAGAAGATAAGAGAACACAGGAAAAATAGAAATACTCCGTACAGCCCCTTGTTTTTATTCATTCTATAGGGGAGACCGGGGCACATTCAACACTGTATAATATTGGGTTGTATAGTATTATTTATAAAGGATATATCCATGGTGGTTCAATGTGCCCCGGTCTCCCCTACCTTATGAAAACATGGTAATGCACGAACTTTTTTCTGTTTTTCTTTCGTGTTCTCTTATGTAGTGGCAGCCAATTCTTTTTATGAATTGTAAGATATTCTCTCACAGTGTCACAAAGCAACTTTAGGTCTTCGAGGGAATTATTAGTGAGCAGATATTCGCCCATGTATCTGTAATCACTAGTCACTTCAGTTAGTTATATAGAGGAATAACTCGTGTTTTCCTTTGGCGTTCGTCACTTCCGATTTATGAATCCTTTATTACTCCTCTATGGTAGCGATGATCTCTGTGTTAATATTATATTTGGAAAGTGTTTAATCAGTTCTATCACATATGTGATAATGACTGGCACCAATATTGTCCTTTAAAATTCATGTCTCACTTAGCAGTGTTACATTCTTCTAAATATGAAAACGCTTTAAGGTTTAGTTACAACTCTTTTTATGGAGTATCTTACCTTCATCGAAATAAAATCCATAAAATAGAATTTCCATGTATAAGAATATCACAACACACCTTACCATATAAGTTGTAGATCACAGGAAATTTAAAAATCACAAATGAATTTTCAATAACGTTGTGTTTATCTCCTATTTATATTTTGATTTGCATAATAGGTGGGTCCCCGGTGCAATGTTCGTTTTTTGATATGTGCGACCTGACCTGGGTATAATCTTTGTTGCAGGATCAACCGACGAAATTAATTGGCTGGAAACCTTATAATACCACCATTTTCTTAACATGCCTTCCCCGACTATGAACATTTGATGTCAGGATGGGGGTGGAGAATTTTCCCCAAAGAAATGAGATAGCATATTTAGTTTAATAATGTTTAATCGAACTAGAATAGAAATCAATATTGGTCAATTTCAATTGATGTTGATATTTTGCCAGGAGAATATAGGATCCTAATATTTAAGTTTGAATTAACATTAAATAATCAGTACACTAGACGTGTTTTGCAATGGTTACGGCTGCCATTTTGAAATGAACAAAATAAAATATCCTACACCACAACATAATTAGTAAAGGCTTATTCACAAACCAGAAAACATTATCTAAAAGAACATAGAATGGACTAAGCAGGCGCAAATGACAGCCGTACATTACCAAATATTTTTATTAATTTACAAACTCTAACTAACGGTGATAGTAATAATACCTTGCAAATGAATATGCACATTTTAATACAGTCCACAAATTTATACATTTATCTAAAAGACTCTAATAACCATCGTAAAATACTAGCTGTATTACCGGTAATTAAATTCTCGGTTAATATACATCTGACGTCCTGAAAACGTATTATGAAATGGTGAGGCACTTTTGTGACACAAACTATTAAATTACTTGCATGCACGATTAATAGTGAATACAAAATACCGTACTGTTAAATGTATTTTGTATGTGAAGTGTATATATTATACGTTTATTTTAGTATATGTATTAATTAAGGAGGCGAATACTTAGAGTTCAAAGGATGATTGACAACTTAGTTCTTTTGAAGCCAATCACATACAAATTACTTTGTGTTCTGCATTAGCAATATAAATTTTGTGAGGAGATAAACGCAACGTTATTGATAATATTCATATGCATGGAAATTCTATTTTATGGATTTTATTTCGATGAAGGTAAGATACTCCATAAATAGAGTTGTAACTAAAACTTAAAGCGTTTTCATATTTAGGATAATGTAACACTGCTAAGTGAGACATGAATTTTAACCGGACATAAAATTACGAATGCATGGGAAAGGGGTTTAAGTAATCATTGGCGATAGCGTAACAGTTTTGATTGTTCAATAATGCGTAAAAAATTTGTTTGTAGGCCTACTGTAATTATAACTACTGGCAATCTACAATTAAAGTTTACAAGGCAACAATGTGTTGATAAAGGGGCGTCTATATTCTGTTAATCAGTTTCTTATGATGCCACGTTTCAATTCACATTATTGAACCCTGACTGACAGTATGCAACGATCCACACTCTTTTGTGCCGAAATTAAAAAGTCAGCAAAATATTTTCGGACTAATACATGTATCGGATAATCAAATGGAGGTTTATCGGGATATCGGTAAATAGCGATATTGCATGCGACCAATTTTAAGACACACGCATTTATAGTTCAGTGGTACCACAATAATGTTAACAAATGAAATCCACAAAAAGACAAGAAAAATAAATAACTGCAGCCCGCGAATAATTATTATTGAACAGCTAACATTTCTATTGTTTTTTGTATAGAGTTTTTTTTTATAATAAGTTGCAATGAAACAAGTACGTGTTAACGCGCAAAACAATAAAATGGCTATGAGTTACGAGTTGCGCGGTACACATTTCAACACGCAAAACAATAAACTGACAATGAGTTACTGTTTACGTGGTACCCATGTCAACACGCACAAAAATAAATTGTCAGAACAAAAGAAAATATATACACATACGGAAAATTAAGCTTATCGATATATACCTGGATATAATCAAATTGGAGTATGACTGCTGGATACGTATAAATGACGACATTGTTTTCGCCTTTTTACGACAGATGAATGTCTATATTTATATTTCATTATTCAATTTTATAAATGGCGTGACTATAAAACACGTACTGTGTCTTCCGTTCATCAACAAATACAAAATATGCATAGAAAAAACAGCCCCGTACAACTGGACATACAAAGATCCTTGTACAAAGACCTATTTGCGTAAAACACACCGACGAATGAAAAATCGCACGGTAAAAACAGTTTTCCTTCCCAAGTTTTGATTTAACAATTACGCATCAAATAAAGCCTCATGGTCCTTGATAATACCCTTTTGGTGCAGTTATAACAACTATCGAGAAAACGCACCAATTTAACAATACACACCGTGTCATTCGTTTTTTACCCGTCGGTTAATTAACGCACTCAGTGCAGAAAACGCACCGTCCGAGAGTTGTTAAACCCTACCGATAATTAACACGCCTTTCAGTCCATTTTCCCCCCTTGTTAATTAACACACCGTATCTAGAGATTTTAAGCCATAATGAGGAGTTATAATCCGAATATTATGTTTTTATCCAGTTACATCGTTATTGACACTTTGAGATAGATTCTTATGAAGCAAATTTTGTTTTCCACCCTTACCGATTTCTCAGTGTCAATCCAACTATCCTAATTCCAGAACTAAACTTGTAACTTTACTGTATGTAAATATACTTATTCTCGTAAATATACTTAATCTTAATCTCGTCTTCCGACAAGTTATTATTTGTGTTCATGATCAAAAAAATAATATAATTCAAATCAATGTTAACCCATCCATTGGCATTTCAGACTTCACGTCTCCCCGGTTCATGCATTGTCCGTGCAGATTCGACAATCTCAATTACGTCTCCTTCATCAAAGCAACACTTCTGTTTATATGTAGAGGCGTGTACGAGCTTATTCGCACGTATTAGAAAACTGTTCGGTTGCTTTATTTGAGAAGATATTAATAATAAACTATAACATTTGGCAATTTTTCTTTGAAAATTCTGATAAATTGGTAGCTCTTCGGGAAGCGCTGATCATATAGCTTACCCTGTTTGTGTGTGTTGTAAGTTTTTATAATAGCTAGCAAATAATTTAGGATATCTGAATACTTTCTGAATGAACATATATCTCGTTATGAGTTTTTAAAAGACCTTTTTTTATGATAGTCGGATATCATTCACAGATATCAAATATAAATCACAATAGATAGACCATGAATAGTCCAATGCAGATTTGAAACAAACAGCATTGTAATTTTATGCAAAAATACATTTACCTGTTTCCTAATTCGATTTAGTATTTGATTTAAACTTCACAGTCCAATTAGACCATAGACAATTATGTTTCCAACTGGCACGGAAAAATAATTCAAATCAAATTTATTATCAACATCGGGGAGATGTTTTGCAAATAACGGGAACAAATTAATAATAATACTATAAATCAAAATTTTGTTACTGTTAATACATATACAGTGTATTAAAGTTTAAGATCGGATATTGATACACTACACTATATAATCAATCGAATCAAATCCTAGTCAAACTGACCCAAATAGATGGTGTCGAAACAACTCCAGTAGTGGGTGTCGAACCAGCTCGATGTCGAAACAACTTGTTCCCGTAAGTTCACATATTGACTTACGATTGATAGTATGCATTGAAGGCGGAGTCAAAATGAAAATGAAAAATAGAAATCAGCATGGTATTGTATCTGTCGCGTTAATCCAGCAAAAATTATAAAACTTATGACACTGAACGATAGATCTGCTCCCGATAGAACTAGACGATATTAATACTTGGGATGTGTTGCGAACATTTAAATAGTTCATCAATAACACCGCCTATATTTCTTACTGTTTTCTAAAATATAATATTAGAGCACTTGTATCTTGTATATACAGTCAAACTGGGGGAAAGTATTGTCATCTTTTTGTTTTGGTTGATTGATCAGAATGTTTGAAAACGTTGACCTATATAGGTGTTGCATAACACTTGATTGGTGTCATAAAGTAATAAACTAATCAACAAGCTACATGGATTATTTACTTCAACTAAAATGTGCTTTCTAAATTAAAGTTTATAGATTTATTAATTAAATGTTTTCGATAACTTAAAAAATCGTGCAAAATGAAAAATAAGGTAATTTATGTTTAAAACTTTTATGGCATGTGAATAGAATACATAGAAGCGTGTATTGTAAAATTTACTGCAACCAGTAACTAACTCTCTCTTGATACAGGCGTATCTGTTTTATGGAATGATCTACCATTTACTTAGTTTAAGATGTTGCAAATATCTTTATTCTCTAAATAAAGAGAGAGAGAGAGAAATGGGGTTTAACGTCCACTCGACACAAACTAGGTCATTTTTGGGACTAATTCTCTAAATAAAAGGATATTTAAAACAAATTAATTATATTGGCTTTTAATATATTTTTTATATGATTAAATTGTCACTTTGTAAAGCGTCCCTAAACAAGTTATGAAGAGCTCTTTATCTTATCTCCCATAATGTAACTTTAAGTGTAGGTCTTAATATGGATTTATACATGGTGTAGGCCTACATGTAGTTACATATGCGTTCTTATACGCATTTCATTTCTTGATGAATACAACGTGTTTTATACTTCGTTCCAATTTAATTATCTGATATACTCTAATCTCCATTGTCAAATCTCAGAGCCTGCTAAGAAACCATAGGTTTATGTGATTGTGAATCCAGCCTTTATTTTACAATACTGTCGATTCATGCACGCTTTTCACACGGAATTGCCCTTTGATGTTGTCAGGCAACACACAGTTAGCTCTGCTCTTTGATGTTGACACGAGGCACAGTTAAATCGCGCACTTACGGACTAGCTGATATAGTTGGTTAGAATTTGGCAATTGTTACAGTTTATTCCAATAAGTCAGGCTTTGAAATGTTTGTAAACTTTTAGAATTATTTTTTTACTTGTCACTTAGTCATTTCAAGTTGTCACCTTTGATTTTCGTTTTTAACTTTAATAATTAAAAAAAAATTAATAAACTCAGCGTTCACTTTAGCACATTTTGGCGGAAGTAATGAAACAAATGACCACCGTTTTCTCTCTCGAGAATCTTCGCTATTCCGACTCGTTCATGTACACACGTTTCCGACCCATTCCATGGTCATGCCGATAATATATAATTTCAATTAATATCGTTATTGGTTGTATATTTTACATTCCAAATGAACCACAGTGGACGGGAATTCAACAATCAAAATATTAAATTCTCTTGCATTTCGTGCGATAGATTAGGGTCAATATTTTTATTTTATTAAAGGCAACTTTATCTATAAGTAGCGTGACTTACTATATTGGGACTTTGAAAAATTGTTGGTTCACTCTTTCTTATAGATTCAAATCCGACCTACTAAAAAAGCGGACATGTTTATATGTAAAACAATGGTGATATTTTGGTAAAATATCCATCAAATTCCATTTGTTTATGATATATGCTTTGGTAGACCAAATAGGCAATGTTCTCCCCCTGGTCTTGGGGAAATGGGGTGGTTTATTCCATTTGGCCTGGAAATGAAAGTCAAGGTCAGCCTATAGGACGTGCAGAAAAAAGGGGGTTATAAAAGAGGGTGTTGAGCGAGACTGATAAGAGCTCAACAGGTATTCCGAGCAGCTATCATTTATGGAGAAAGAGGGTTCTTCGAATCCAATCCAGCTTAATAACATATTTGTAGAAACGAACTGGCCTGTAGTTTTATATGTTACGATCACGAAGAAAACATAACCAGGAAATGATATTAACTTTGGCTTTTAGAGCATCCACAAGATTTTTTGAAGTGATCAAGGGAGATAACTTTGGCACTAATTATCGGAAATCGCTGAAAATCAATAGGCTTCTTCGTCTTATGACCTTAAACACTGTGTATAAATTTAAAGTCAATCGGATATTAACTTTGGCTTTTAGAGCGTCCACAAGATTTTTTGAAGTGATCAAGGGCCATAACTCTGGTAGTTATTATCGGAAATCGCTGAAAATCAATAGGCTTCTTCGTCTTATGACCTTAGACACTGTGTATAAATTTAAAGTCAATCGGATATTAACTTTGCCTTTTAGAGCGTCCACAAGATTTTTTGAAGTGATCAAGGGCCATAACTCTGACACTAATTATCGGAAATCGCTGAATATCTATAGGCTTCTTCGTCTTATGACCTTAAACACTGTGTATAAATTTAAAGCCAACCGGATATTAACTTTGGCCTCTAGAGCGTCCACAAGATTTTTTGAAGTCGTCAAGGGCCATAACTCTGGTAGTTATTATCGGAAATCGCTGAAAAACAATAGGCTTCTTCGTCTCATGACCTTAAACACTGTGTATAAATTTAAAGTCAATCGGATATTAACTTTAGCCTCTAGAGCGTCCACAAGCAATTGTGGACGCCGGACCGACGGACGGACGGGGGCGACGACATGTACGACCACATTTCAATGTGGGCGTATAAAAATGATTACGTGTCAACTCGGGCGTATGTGTTTCTTCTGTAATTACATAAAAACGGCCATTGAAAGTTACGAGTTCTGGAATGAGGATCGTTGGATTGATGCAATGTAAATTTAGTGAAAAGCTAAAATAATTTCAGTTTAAATACCATTTGCGTGGAAATAACCACTGTTCGGTTGGTTGTTGTGTCGTAATATTTATCAACAAGGAGATCTCTGTTTGATGGATATTGCTATTGAAGGTAAGATGCACAATTTACGCATTGTGGCCCGTTTTTGCTGGATTTACTCTCTATTTCACGTTGACTGCTTGGTATTTATAAATGACATTACATTGGCCTTTCCGTATACGATAGATTAATCCGTATTTTTATTTCATAAAATGCAACTTTATTTTATATATATATATATTATACGTAATAGGCCTACAATAGACATAAGAGAAACGTAGATCATAGCGAGCACACATGCCTATCTAAAGACCTCATTATTTTACCAAGACCTGCGTAAAACACACGGCCGAATGATTAATCGCACGGTTAAACAGTTTTACTTCTCAAATTTTGATTTAACTCGTACGTGTCAGATAAAGCATGTTGGTCCTTGATTATACCCCTTTTGGTGCAGTTATCGCAACTAGCGAGAAAACACGCCAATTAAACAATACACAACATTGACATTCATTTTTTACCGGTCGGTTAATTAACCCACCTCTACAGAAAACGCACCTAGCGTTAATTAACCCACCTCTCAGACCGTTTTTCACCCTCGTTAATTAACACACCTTTTTACAGTTTTAAACCGGTAATACCGAGTAATAGTCAGAAAATTAATTATCTTCCGAGTTCAGACATACGTACAAATAACAACGAGGATTAAGATTTCTATACGGGCTGTGCACCTTTTAACTCCTTAGCAGTTCTCAGTGTAAATACAACACAAACATCTACTTGTGTTGTTAGTTAGTTTTAAACATATTACATTTACGCAATCATATTACTAAGAGCGAAATGTACCTTGCCAGGCACCCCATCCTGGATCATTGACATGGGGAAACTGCGCTGGAAAATCCTATTGAACTTTTCTTGGCCAATGCAGGGATTCGAACACGGTGTTAACATGAATACTCATGACCTTTGTATATATGGATAGTAATGAGATCAGGGGCGTAAAAACCCACTAGCCCGACACCACCAAAAATAAATTACGGGCTAGTGACCTATTTTGCCGTACTAGTCCTGGACTAGTGCCATCACTTATTTGTGACGATATAGATAAATAAACTGTAAAACATCCCACATTTATTTCTCAAATTCCAAGGAAAGGTCAGTCATAGCAATAGATTTTCTGTAGTAAAACTTATAACTATATTGACATTTTTTGTACTACTCTTATTCATTCATTCTTGACATTTTCATTTCTCCATCTTGCAGCTTTGACAGGTCACGTATAAACCAGTTGAAATCAGGTTGATTTAAAAACTTTAGATTAGTTCGGACATAAATATTTGAAAGCATACTTTTGTATTTTCAAACACAAGATAATTTTGATTATTTAACATGTCAAGTATTTCCAAAGAATTTACTACACGTGTTCATTACACACACGCCATGCCGAATGGTTCCAGTGACCTGTGTGTCATCAACTCTGACCCTATCGACATGTACCATATGGCACTCACTACTCAGTAATAATATAAACAATTTTACTATCCTGTCTATTTCAATACTATATCAGCAAATCAAACTGATTTGTTTCGTTTTAAGATTCTTTACAGAGTGACCAGGTAAATAAATACGGCAAAACAATTAAATTGTCAATTAGTCGCGGTGTTCTCGGGTTTTGCGTAAACAAATCTTCGAGTGGGAATTTAAGGACGTTAATTTACCGAGATATATTACTAAGACATGTGCTATATGAAGTATTTATATGGTCCTTAGTGACAGAAAACATTGCTGTGGCTACTAGGGCCGAAAGGATTCACCGGTGTACCGCGATTTTTTCCATGAAAACGATGAACGATATTTTTTAAAAAAATATCGATAATCGAAATTATTTTTTCAATTTAAGGTTCACGATTAATTTCATACTATATCGCGATATGTGTTCAATAAATGAGACATGTAGGACCCTTAGAAATTACCTATCAGTTCAGTACGTACGTACACAAGGCCTAAATGTAAAGAAACCCTCGGTAGCTATAAATAGACTAGGAACAGCACGCTTCCTCTATAGGCCCGGGCATCCAGACTTCACAATCATTGCAAAACTGACCTACTAATCGTGTGCAAAATACGACTCGGAAACTGGATAAGACAATTTTTTCCATTGGACAAAATACCGGAAGCCATGCATTTTACACCAATGAAATCGCATTTTATTTAAGTCATTTCTTCCTCACGATGCCGGTGGCTCTTATTCGAATGAATGAAAAGCGTGTTGAAATTTTGGTTAACAGTCTCTCTTAGTCTTTCGACTATTATGTTCACGCCCAGTACTGGTGGTAGCTGTGTTACACTTGAAGTTGAAATAGAAAAGCCACCCGCCTGTTCAATCGAAGCAAACTGGTCCCGCAGTGAATATTCGTGTAGCCAGCCTCATGTTTTACATACATGTATAATATGGTTTATTTGTAATATGGTAATATTCCTGCTACATACAAACATTCAGATGCCTACTAGTTTGAGTTAATTGGTTTAATCCTATGCTTGCACTTATTACAAAATCCATTGCCAGAATTTAGACAAACTAGGTTCAGTCCATGTCCAAAGATTAGATTCTACCCAAATTGCATCCTGGGAATCTAGGTCGCCATTTCGTGGTATCACTCACTTGGACGTTCTGTCTTCGGACAACCTATTAGTATTAAACTTCAAATTCGCCTTGTGTTTTATTTATAGGTGTGGCTCTACCCGGGTTACATTCGCTTGGCCGCTACAATCACTGAGTGATAAGCATGACATTGACGAGGCTTAATGAGTTCGGCATATTAACATTTTTACTCCGACAAATTAAATTCTCAAACATTTTTTTGAGGTAAAAGAAAAATAAATAAAGACGTTTGAAGTATTTGTAGTTAAAATGTGCCAAAAATATTGGTTAAAAGTTAAATATAAATTTTAATTTATCTAATAATAGGCTAAACAATATAAATTTAAAACATTGTGTATTTTTTCTTTATTTCAAGAAAACTTTAGTCAATTTCACATTATGGCATGTGTATCGTGATACACCCGTATCGTTGGGCTACGACATCATGCTGTATCATATCATGGCACAGCGTATCGTTTCGGCCCTAGTGGCTACCATTCCTGGATTTGAAGGTCAGACATGATATGAAATGAATATCAATTAGTACGTTTTTTTAACCGTTTCACCAGTGCAACCGAACCGTGACCGGTTAACTGTGTAGCCCTTTACTTTGTCGAACTATGGACTAGTGGATATTAATGCCGGGGCAGTGCCTGACTGCAGACTACTAGCCCGGGGCTAGTGGATTAAAACAATTTTTTACGCCCCTGAATGAGATGTGTGTGTGTGCAGTCATAGATCTTGTTGTCACGGTAAAGCGTGCACAAGCAATCTGTACATCGAAGCGAGAACAATGTAATGGTCTTATGGAGTTAACAATGAAGTATTAAATTGAATATAGTGTGTTCATTTAACACTGCCAGGTTAGTGAACCAATAACTTACAGGGCTACTGTGGTTCCTTTAGCAGGAAAAGCCAAGCTCATTGGATTCAACGGGTCCATTTCAAATCAAATTTCGATAGAATCCGTCACAAATTTCACCAATCTAGATACCTCAATACAGCCATCTTGAATATTCAAATTTTAACAAGGATGCCAGAGTGGCACCATCCAAATTCTGTATCTGCCCATATTGAAGATAATCAAAAAACAATTTGGTGGACTATATTTCCAGGTTTGTTGACCTGCTGTCTGACTACCACATTTCTATGTGGGCATATAAAAATCAATCCCTTGGACACTCATGTAAGAATATGTTAAGATAAATTCTTTATAATTTAATATTGAAACCCAGTTCAGAAAAAAATATGTTAATACTAACCAATCTATAAGCTATAAGCCGTACTTCCGAAACTTTGTCTGATGCCAAAGCCATGGCTACCTGTACTATATGATGGCTTATATCTGCTGGAGAAAACAGTTCACAAACTAAAATCAGTTGTCTGCAATGATAAAAAATATTTTAGCATTTTACATGGCAAGCTTACAGTGAGGCTGATAAACAAACACATTAAAATGGCATTATGCAAGAGCAAAATCTGTTTATTACAGGTCTTTCTTTAGGCCTGAAATGTTATCTAAATAATCAATTAGACATTAATTAACATATCCAGACCATAATAAACTCTTGATGTCAAGGCTAGCCTTTGATGTTGGCGGATTCAAATCCTATATGCCGCTTAATGGCCGTTGATAATTAAATCAATCAAGTGTATAATCGAGACTATGCTGTTTATATTAATGATTTGAGTAATGATGACCGAGGCTATGAGAATATTTCAAACGCTTTTTTCTCGGCTTATAGTGGATCAATTTGACTGAAATTTTCAGAAAATTACCTTTACAATATCTAGTTTTTAACTATTATAGTGAGAACTGCCATCTCTTTATCTTATCTCCCATAATGTAACTTTAATAAATTGCACATTTATCTTCTTCAAAAGTAGCGAGTGATAAAACTGATTAGCTATGCTTAGTTTAAGCCAGAGGTCGCAGTTGATCAATTTCAAGTTGCGTAACAATATGCAGACATTCTAAATTTTGCCACTTTTATCTGCGTGTCTTTGAACCTCTTAAAATACTCAATAGAAGCAAGTAAAACCATTGTGTAACCAACCGTATATTAAGCGTACTTCTTTGATTGCTATTGTATTGAGTTTAAGAAGCCAACTATGAGGCTATAGCCCCGTTTACATTTGGCCGCGATAAGCGTGCCGTACTAGGTACGGTACCAGGCCGCGATAAATTTCAAGAAATGGACCCGTTTACATTACTCTAAAATAACCGGTCTGAGAACCGTGCCAAGCCTGCCAAATGAGGAACTCTTCACAGAAAAGTTAATTTCAGCCCCTGTACAAATTACCCAGATGAAAACAATTATGATGACTGATTTAGTTTGAGCAGCCATTTTGACAGAACTAATGACAGAACTGTCAAGGTTTGTAGGGAAAAAAGGTCAAGGTTCATTTGGCGCATGCGCAGTAATCCGTACTCAGACCGGTTAGCGTTTACACTACGAAAATTTTAAGTGAGCCGTTCTTTCCCATAGTTCTTGGACTATTTTACAGGATGTGAAAAAATGAATTCAGTCTTCCGTTGAATCTTGACAAAAAGAACATAGGTCTTTATCTTTTATTTTAGTTTTTTTTTAGGTAAGAGTTGAGAGGTAAAATGCGATGCAATTGTCTGTACTGAAACCACTGTAAATTTGTATCATTTGTTAGTAAACAGGCGTTGCTAAATGTTGTTTGCCAATCGTTTGGTTCCAAATCTAAAATTTCTGCCATTTTATTGTTGAAGTAGGAATAACATTTGTATTTAGTAAAAGTTTATAGAAATAGTTGCAACCTTTTAGGTTTGTTTGTAATTTTTGAACAATTGTTGGAACATACGGTCTTTCTAATTTTATACATAAAGTGTCGGTTTCTTTTTTTTTAAAAATTCTTTTAAAGATACATTATGGGAGATTTTTACAAGGAGTTAGCCATTCTTGCTATAACAGTTCAAAAATAGATGTTGAAACAAGAATATATTGAAAATTTCAGTCAAATTACTTTATCCTGAACAAAGTTGTTACCACTATAATTTTTTACTAGAAATGGTAGTTTAATTTCATCGACACCCTTTTCCCACTATGCCGATTGTTGATTGACAGGCGTTAACTCCACCTACATAGTCTCGATCATCAAGTAATGTTTAAACGGTATCTAGTGAAGCTTGTGTATAGCCTCGGTCATCGTTTGGTTCCAAATCTAAAATTTCTGCCATTTTATTGTTGAAGTAGGAATAACATTTGTATTTAGTAAAAGTTTATAGAAATAGTTGCAACCTTTTAGGTTTGTTTGTAATTTTTGAACAATTGTTGGAACATACGGTCTTCCTAATTTTATACATAAAGTGTCGGTTTCTTTTTTTTTTAAAAATTCTTTCAAAGATACATTATGGGAGATTTTTACAAGGAGTAAGCCATTCTTGCTATAACAGTTCAAAAATAGATGTTGAAACAAGAATATATTGAAAATTTCAGTCAAATTACTTTATCCTGAACAAAGCTGTTACCACTATAATTTTTTACTAGAAATGGTAGTTTAATTTCATCGACACCCTTTTCCCACTATGCCGATTGTTGATTGACAGGCGTTAACTCCACCTACATAGTCTCGATCATCAAGTAATGTTTAAACGGTATCTAGTGAAGCTTGTGTATAGCCTCGGTCATCACTGTCTTTTATGAATAATTTCCGGAAGTTTGATGACGTCAACGTCACGGAGAAGCCCCGCTCACGACGCCATAGTATGATTAAATCAGTCAACGAAATCCTGTTTTAATCCGAGCCCAATCCAAGCCATCCGTGGGTCTACAGAGTTCATTTTAGGCTTGTTGTTTAAATAAAGATCTAATTTATAATTTCTATGACTTCTGAGGCCCAAAGGAAGACTGACAAAAGTCTGTTTTTGCTCTCCCATAATGTATGTTTAGGCAAGAATATAGGCTCTGAAATTTTAAAAAACAAATTTGAGGTAATTTTAATTTTTTTTCCAATTTAATTTTTGATAGTATTTCACCACTGTCGTCGAATAGATCACCTAAAACTGTAATTCCGTTATTGTACCATGATTTGAAATATATAGGTTTGTTATCAATTTTAATATTCGAGTTATACCAAAGAGGAGATTTGGGTAAGTCAGTGTTAGTTATATTTAGAGATATATGTGACCAGGAAGTAAAAACATCTTTCCAAAAAGGATTAGTTGTGTTTATTTTAGAATTTAAAAACTGGTCACCGAAATCTATTAACTGTTTAGTAAAGTTATTACCGTAGCATGCATGGTCAATATCAAGCCACGGAGTATCAAAATTAACTAAAATTCGTCTTATCCATGTGCATTTTAGAGCCATAATAAATGAGTTTAGATTCGTCATTTTTAAACCCCCGTACTGATATGGGGTCACAAGTACTTCTCTTTTAACCCTATCGACATTAGAACCCCATATAAATTTAAAGAAGTCAGTGTTTATTGCCTTAATGATATTAACAGAAGGGTTTGGTAGTGAGATAAATATATGTATTAACTTTGGTAGTAGTAAAGTTTTTATAACAGTAATTCGACCTATCGGAATCAAAATTCGCCGGTTCCATTGAGCTTTTAATTTTAATTAGCTGTTTGTCAAGATTCAAAGTTATGATATTGTTAAGTTCAATAGAAAAGTCTATGCCTAATAGAGAGAAGGAAGTAGAACCCGAATTTAATTTCCATTTGTCATGATGATAGACTTGATTACTGTATTTTTTAGAACCTATCCACACAATCTTAGTTTTGAAGCTATTTATTTTTAAACCAGATATGCTTGCAAACTGGTCTAGGGTATCTAATGCTGAGCGAAATGATTGTTTCGATCCATCTAGAAAAAGAGTGGTATCATCGGCATACTGCGAAATGACGTGCTCTGTTTTTTTTATAACTATTCCTCCAATGAGCTTATTATCTTTAACTAACACGGACAAAATTTCAGCACACAATATGAAAATGTAAGGGGCAATGGGATCACCTTGTCGACAACCGCGCTTAACATTGAAGGATTCAGACAGATGTCCATGTTGTATAACAGAGGATATGATATTATTAAAAATCTTAATCCAATTTTTAATTGTATCGCCAAAATTAAAAAGTCTAGGACTTTATAAACAAAAGACCAAGCAACTGAGTTGAAAGCTTTTTCAAAGTCAATAAGAATTAGTAGTCCCGGTATGTCATTATTTTCGGTGTAGTGAAGTAAATCAAACAAAAGCCTAGTATTTTCCCCAATGTATCTCCCTCTTATGAAACCAGTCTGAGAATTGGATATTAAAATATTTAAAACAGATTTTATTCTATTTGCTATGACACCAGATAATAGTTTATAAAATACATTTAGTAACGTTATGGGTCGCAAGTTGGTAAGAAGGTGTCTTGGCTTATCACCTTTAGGGATGCAAGTTATTACTCCAAATCGCTGATCAATAGGCAGTATTCCTTTGTCATAAATGTCATTTGCAGCTCTGAGGATAATGGTTTTTAACTGATCCCATAAATGCTTGTAAAAGTCAGCTGGGAATCCACTAGACCCAGGTGATTTGTTTAATTTCATTTTGTTCAAAACAATAAGTAATTCCTCTTCAGAGATTAGTCCTTCTAAACTGTTAGATTGTGAATCGTCCGAAATAGTATAATTAAAAATTTTCAGCAGTTCGTTAAGGTCATAATTATCTAGCTCTAATTCGCGATCATTATAAAGTGAGGCATAAAAGTGCCTGACTTGTTTTAGAATTTCTTTCTGGTCTGTAATAATATTCCCATTTTTGGTTTCTACCCTTTGAATTGTTTTATTCATAAAATTGTTTAGTTCTAAATTGCAGAAATATTTTGAAGGTTTTTCACCATCCTCAATCCACTGAGCTTTAGATCGAATTACAACGCCTTTCATATAGTCATTCCGAATATTTTCAAGATCAGTTTTATGTTCAGTTAGTTTTATTAGTTCTTCTGATTTTAGTTTGTTTTGGTCTGAAAGGGATTCTAATTTACAGATTTTATCAATCAAAATTTTTTCTCTACTTTTTGTTTCACGTTTTTTGTGTATAGAATACGACATAGAATTGGATCGTAATTCCATAATTAGAATTGACAAAAGGTCTGAATCTGAGATACTATATTAGTTAATCGACTTTGGCAAAATAGTCGAGTTAAAACAGTAACCAATAAGCAGTACATATATACAAATAAAATAACTATTTAATTAATGGAAGTATACTAAGACGCCGAGTTGAGCAATGACTAACAATGTGGGAACAAGCAAACAAAAGTTAAACAGGAGGGTATGGGGGGGGGGGGGGTTAGTTTAAAAGTATTGGAATTTATAAATTTAATCATTTTCAGTGACGTGACATAGTCATGTGATATAAATTTACTGATTAAATAACTGAGACTAAATAGCAGAGTTGTATAGTAATTAATAGCATATCTACAGGCAGGCACTTTATATAAATGTTCAATTAGTCAAAATACTATTAGAAATACATGTATCAGCTTTCTGAAAAAGCAGCTTGATTCAGAGAATTGTGCTAAAGACAAAGATAATGACAAATAATTTGACTAGGGGGGGGGGGGGGCTGTTAGATTATAATTATCTGAGTTATAAAATTATTCAATTTAAATAACTTATTTGCTTGATCCAAAAATGTTTTAAGAAGTACAAATTAGTCAACTAAGATTAAATAGCCGAATTGAACAGTGACTATATGTAATATATGTACAGTATATGAATATGGGTCATTCCATGAAGTTGACACTTTGTTACCAACGATAATTAATGTGATGATAAAACACTCAAGAAACAGAATTCAATAAATGAATTGTTGATAATTATTTTGGGGATCTGATGTAAAGATAATATTTAAATGTCATTTTGTGAAATTAAAAGAATTCACTTGAAAAAAAGACATGTCAAATGCATTTTCTGCAGTTTGACATGCACCAAAAGTGTGACATTTTCATACTCCTGAACTTTGAATTGCTCCCCTCTTTTTACTATGTGTTTAAATCTTCTATCCGAGGTGCAGTTGCAAAGATTTAATGTTCAATTTTTCAAATACTGCACAACAAGCGAACTGATTTGGCTATTTGTTCAGATATCGTCACCCATAAATAAAGAAAAAATCGTAACTCTGTCTGTCAACCAAGTTACGTACGCTAATGTCAGGATTAGACCGAGCGCTAGCATGATATCAACTTAAATAATGTCGTAAAATGTAACCACTCTTATTTCATCTTGTTTATCGGGAATACATTTGAAAAGTTTTAAACTGAAGTCAATATAAAAAGACTTACGTGTCTGTCAATTTTATGTTCGCGCGATTTCCTTATCTTTTTACGCCGTCAAGAGTGATCGAAAATTTAACGACATCATACAACGTATTTACAGCATAGACGACTTGTTAACGGCAACATGGCCGCAAAAACAATGGAAAATATGGAATTCGGTAAGGAAAATGGAATTTGTCAATTTGTTACGTACATTTGAATCGCTTGTGTCAAGTTACGAACAACATATGAATATTTATTCAATATGAATGTTCCTTTTCTTTGTATACATAAGTATAGAATACTGTTATGCAAACTTTTTGTCCGCAAAACAAATGGTTGTCATTGCCGATCTCGGGAACAAATCGGGATTGCATTGGTTGGTAACTTGACACGGTTAAGCTTTCAGTTGAATGTCAAAATTACTAACAACCTCTGTCTGGCACATTTATTTAATTATTTGTTAGATCTTTACAAAAACTTATCTTTTGAAATAGTTCATGGTTCTATAAATGGCACTACGACTTCGTTGTCATCCTTATGTACCTACACCTGTTCAAGACTGTTGATGAAAATGATAGTGACTGTTGGTAACAATGACCAAACAACTGCCCTTGAGAAATTTTTGTTACCAACACAGTTATATTTCTTGTTTAGATTTTATGCAATAATGGATGTACTTATTTAATTTGCATGTACTGAACACGTTGTAGGCTATTTAACATTGAATTGCAAAATAGTGTAGAATTAACCTTGTGTTTAAATTAATTTCTTTCTAGGTTGTTGGTTGTTCGTGTGTCAAGTACTACAAACCAGCAGAGAATTTTTGGTTGGAAAGTGAACTGTTATTTGAATCTCTAATAGGAATAGCAGTCCAAAATTGATTTGATTCTATTGACAACTTCAAAATGCTGCCCCCTATATGTAAACAAGCTTTCCGTCATCTTTGTTTCGCAAAATATGATGACCAAAAGAGCCTTTCGTCATCTTTGTTTCACATTCAATCTGATTGAATCTATGCAGGGAAATTATCTCTTGCTGATGTTTTGATTTCTTAGTTATACTATTAAGTCAGTCAATGTTGAGGTTAAGCATTGGTTATGAAGAAGAAGATATTTTCTGAAAAATGCAAATCCCATGTCGTTACTTGAATTAAATCAGTATTGATGCTTTATCAGTCCAATAGAATTGAATAGTATTGATGCTTTATCTGTCCAATTTAATTAAATCAGTATTGATGCTTTATCTGTCCCTTTTAAATAAATGGGTCATTCCATATCAAGTGGACCAATTTTGGGGAAATTGGGAAATCCACCCCCTCAAAAAAATCTGGAAAAAATATATGTTAAAGTACATGGCCTAAAACTACCAAATACCAATTTTCAGCTTCCTAGGTCAAATATTGGCAGAGATATCACCATTTGAAAAAAAGGTTGCCAATTGGTAATAAAAATTCTCTTATTTCTGTTAGGTTTTCAGCTCCGTTGTTTATATACTTCTTAAGTGTCTAGAACCCCCTAACTTGGCAATATAATAGAACTGCAAACGTAGATTATGATTCTTTGAAAAAATTTGGGGTAGGGGGTATCCCTACTGTAAGGGTTGCCATCAAAGTTGCAAAAAAATAAACAAATATTTTATTTTTCACGACTTTGGAGTGCTCTAGAAAAGTCATTGTTGTGTCTAGAGGTCTAAATATTGCTATATACACTCCCAGACGGTGGAATTTCGATATGGTGTTATGATGTTATATCCCATAGATATCAGGCCCCAAAGTTGGTTTCCCGCCAAGATCTTGTGAAAATGCCTAATTTTGGTTGCCATTTTGGTTATGTGGGACAAGTGGCAAAATTTTAAAAGGGACAGGAAATGAATCTTCTGTTACCCTTCTACAACATATCAAAAATCCAAAGTTGGCCCGTGTTCTTTGATATTTTTAATTTTCATCCGAAGTTTGTAAATATACATGTTTTTGCCGATTTTCGCATTTTCATGAAAAATTGCCTTTTTATGATCTCTGAAAAAAAGCTTCTAAATAGGTTAAACCTACCAAATCCACCATTCTAGATGCATTTTGTGCGTAGATCACGAATATAACATCAGTTCGGACGTAGGATGTAGCAGTGAGCTTTAATTTTACCTTCAAAATTCAACTTTTCGTTGTTACAGGTACAACGAAGGAAAATTAATGAAAAGTTTGGTTTTCAAGACCAGTTTTTAATTACTACTGGATGATGAACTGTAGTTAAATTTACCAGTCTAGCCATGAGAAAGTTAGTTTAGTCATTACTCAACTAATCACAAAGAGATCATAGTTCTTACAAGTTAATTAGCGTTATCTAAACTCAACATGCTATATCATAACTGTAATGTAGGTATATCCATATTAGTTAATTGGTAGTATTGTACATATCATCATAGTTATTATTGCTTAAATCAACTCATGGCTACAATTAAGCTTAGTGTTAATTAGTTTGTTTTGAATAACTCCTTTGATCTTGTTGTTGTCTTGTATGGTTTCATGAATTGTTGTTATAGTTTTTCTGTATATATTGATCTCATAATTCTTGTTTTACTGTATTAGCTTGATAACGTTGAGAGAATACTCTTCGAAACGTCGCCTAAATAAATTAAGTAGCTGTTACTCCATAAGTATGTGTTTTTGTGTATTGCTCTATCCAGTTACTAAATGCCTCTAAAAGATTATGTCCAAAGTTGTTACTTATTTAATGATGGTTGTTCGAGAGAGATGAACTTTAACAGTCACTTGACTCTAGGTTATTTCAACAAGTGGCTTGTGAGGGCTTTAGCAATGGGGGTAAATGATAGTCCTTGGCAAAACTCACAAGGCACAAGGTTAGACAAATGACCCTTGTGCTTGTCATATACATGACTAAAATCAACGTTATCATTTGTATTTGAAGGCCATAGCTCCTTCGGATGGTTAACACAATTTTTTATCCCCGATTACTGAACAATATATCACGATTCCTAAAGAATTTGATGTGGTCAATGTTACCAACTCTTTTTACCCAGGATATGCAATTTTTTTTATTATTATTAGACAGTATAATTAACAGGTCAAAAACTGTACAAGGCAAATAGATGTACAATATTAGGAATTGTTTTCGCATTATTTTTATGAGTATTGTTTTATAGAACTTTAACGTGTGTTTTTGGTCATTGTTACCCGCAGACTCATTTTGAGAGATGTTGTAAAATAAATTACATTGAGTACTGAGTTACCTTTGATCATGATTTATTTATCTTAACAAGAAGAAAAAGAGGACAATATTTTGTTAATGTTACACACATTCATTTTGGTTTGTCAGCGTTTTTACAGAAAATTGTAAAGTTTTTATCTTTTTAACACATTGGTACATCAGGTGACATTCAAAACAAAATAAACAAAGTGTTATTTTCTCTCCAAATACATTTTGAAATTTTAATGCCCATGTCACACTTTAGGTGCCAACTTCATGGAATGACCCATATCTAATTGAGCGAACAGTTGTTTTATTGATAGCTCGACAATGAACTTAACTACTGAAAATCGAAAGGATGAGGAGGATGCCGCTATTGCATTTATTTTCCTTGCTGGTGCTCATCTCAGAAGACAACATTGTCACGGTCGTATTTCATTAGTATCACTATCGGTCACCCAAACTCTGCTGCGTGGCTCGCCTAAACTATTTACCTGTAATATATTAAGGCTCGCCCAAACATTCTACCTGCAATGCACGTGCATACAGGTAGTATATAAGCCGGCCAATCGGGCTTGTTTGGGAGATGAATTATGACACCATGTACTTGGGTTCCTCTGTGCAGGATTCGTATGTTTTACTCATCGTTGTATATTTTAGTATGAGTAAATAAGTTAGTATGAGTAAATTTATGTACAAATGTTGACTAATTTTACAGGTCCCCTTTGGGTACTTAATGATCGTTCCTGGAATGGTATCGTCTAAGAATAGTCGCCGATAAAGGGTATCATCGTTGAATAGTAGCCGATACATGGCATCGTCGTTGAATAGTAGCCGATAAATGGTATCGTCGACAGTTTGTTCCTGGAATGGTATTGTCGATGACTGGTCGCCGATAAATGGTATCGTCGAAGTATGGTCTTGCCGATGGGTGGACATTTTGTAACGTCATAATTCATTTAGTGCGCGCATTCGTGAAAGAATTGTTATGTTGTATATTTATGTTGTACTATATTATAAACTGAATTCTTTTTTTTATCTTAGTTGTCTTTATTCCCTAAAACGGTCACGCCTCGCCCATCCTGTGACAAACATGTCTTCAGACAACGCCCACAGTGCTGGGTCCGGCCAATTTTAGAACTCGCAATGAACTGGGTGAATTTCATACAAGTTTCCATGCCTTGAAACAGACCAGGAGATGCATCTCCATACAATATCGGACTGGTAATTGCGTGTTCCCTCTTGTGCAGTTGCAAAAGAATTGACATGTTCATTGTCTGTGTTCCCGGTTCCGTGCAGGAGGCCACATGTTCCCTGGGTACAACCTATGGGAACAGGCACATTAAAAAAACAAAGGTTCATTGTCCTTGTGGCACGTCACAAGGTCACATGGGAACACGCCACAAGGGAACAGCCTATGGACACAGGGACCCTTAAAACATACGATTCGACACATTAGAAGCCTATATTACATAATTTTATATTTTCCCTCCACATCTGACCACCATTTTGAATTTGGCCCTCTAGCCAGCATTTTAGAGAGAGGCACCCAAGCTTAATCGCTTCAGCAGGTTTATTTCATGTAGAAACCACCATCAAAACAACTTCCCGCAAATTGGTCACAGATTTTAGGTCTCGGACCCAACTATTATGTAATTATCAGAAAATCATTAGAATTTGTTTGCTTTTTATAAAGTTTTGCACCACGCTAACAATTAGTATACAAAACATTTAATATCATGGATTTAGCTGTTGAGTTATCAAAATTCTTTGAAAATCAAAATACTTGTTTGTTTCAACACCTTAAACTCTGTGTATCAATCTGAAGGCAATTGGATGAAAAGTTTGTAATCTGTAGCGTCACAAGATTTTTTGAAGTTATCAAGTTAGATAACTCTGGCAGTAATTATTTGAAATCGCTGAAAATCAATAGGCTTCTTTGTCTCATGACCTTAAACACTGTGTGTAAATTTAAAGTCAATCGGATATTAACTTTGGCTTCTAGAGCGTCCACAGGGCCATAACTCTGGCATTAATTATTGGAAATCGCTGAAAATCAATAGACGTCTTTGTCTCATGACTGCAAACACTGCGTATAAATTTGAAGCCAATCGGATAGAGCATCCACAGGATTTTTTGAAGTGATCAAGAGCCATAACTGTGGCAGTAATTACCGGAAATTGCTGAAAATCAATAGGCTTCTTCGTCTCATGACCTTAAACACTGTGTATAAATTTAAAGTCAATCGGATATTAACTTTAGCCTGTGGACGCCGGACCGACGGACGGGGGCGACGACAATATACGACCTTCGTCTCATGACCTTAAACACTGTGTGTAAATTTAAAGTCAATCAGATATTAACTTTGGCCACTAGAGCGTCCACAGGATTTTTTTGAAGTGATCAAGGGCCAGAACTCTGGCATTAATTATTGGGAATCGCTGAAAATCAATAGACTTCTTGTCTCATGACTGTAAGCTTGGGTGCCTCTCTCTAAAATGCTGGCGGCAGCCGCTAGAGGGCCAAATTCAAAATGGTGGTCAGATGTGGCGGAAAAATATAAAATTATGTAATATAGGCTTCTGATGTGTCTATTCGTATGTTTTAAGGGTCTCTGAATCGAAATATTGTAATCAAAAATCAATCCAGCCACTAGTTTTGCCAATATGGCCGAAAAATCCAAGATGGTCACCATTTTTGGCCTGGTAAATAGTTTCGGGGTCGATGTCTTCAATTTTGATGAATTTGTGTCGATCGATGGCAACCAGCAATAATACTCACCAATATTTATCATCTGATATACTCTATGGTCAACTGATTTTGATTTTAATTTAATCAAAGCTTAATAATGGACCCATGTAATATTTAATCACGCATGATAATCAATATCACCAACTTATCCAGTCAAAGTCAAAGTTTTACTTATCAGAATCACAGTCATCCGATTCAAAAGATAGGTCCAGTTTTGTTTGTTCAGATTCAGAAGTTGAAGTTTCATCGGAATCTTCATCACTTGCACTATCACTGCAGTGAACAAGTAACTCACTTAAACGTCCTGGTAATGCTGGGTTCACATATATAATTGAGCCACACTGTCCATTATGGAGCAGTTTCCAACCATTACCAACGGAAGAGTGTGTGGTCTCAGACTTTCAGTAATTAAGCATTAAATAAGCCTGAAAAAAAATAAACACAAGACACAACTATCGTTATGCGAACAGTTGTTTTATTGATAGCTCGACGATGAACTTAACTACTGAAAATCGGAAGGATGAGGAGGATGCCGCTATTGCATTTATTTTCCTTGCTGGTGCTCATCTCAGAAGACAACATTGTCACGGTCGTATTTCATTAGTATCACTATCGGTCGCCCAAACTCTGCTGCGTGACTCGCCCAAACTATTTACCTGTGATATATTAAGGCTCGCCCAAACTTTCTACCTGCAATGCACGTGTATACAGGTAGTATATAAGCCGACCAATCGGGCTTGTTTGGGAGATGAATTATGACAGTGGTACTGAGGACTCGATACTGCCACCAGGTACTTGGGTGAGTGAAATTATACTTTTAACTTTGTTGTCTTGGCTTCCTCTGTGCAGGGTTCGTATGTTTTACTCATCGTTGTATATTTTAGTATGAGTAAATAAGTTAGTATGAGTAAATTTATGTACAAATGTTGATTAATTTTACAGGTCCCCTTTGGGTATCTACTGATAGTTCCTGGAATGGTATCGTCTAAGAATAGTCGCCTATAAATGGTATCGTCGTTGGATAGTAGCCGATACATGGTATCGTCGTTGAATAGTAGCCGATACATGGTATCGTCGTTGAATAGTAGCCGATACATGGTATCGTCGTTGAATAGTAGCCGATACATGGTATCGTCGTTGAATAGTAGCCGATACATGGTATCGTCGTTGAATAGTAGCCGATAAATGGTATCGTTGTTGAATAGTAGCCGATACATGGTATCGTCGTTGAACAGTAGCCGATAAATGGTATCGTCGTAGTATGTTCTTGCCGATGGGTGGACAGTTTCTTCTTGGAATGGTATCGTCTAAGAATAGTCACCGATAAATGGTATGTCTAAGAATAGTCGCCGATAAATGGTATCGTCTGAGAATAGTCGGTCTAAGAATAGTCGCCGATAAATGGTATCGTCTAAGAATAGTCGCCGATAAATGGTATCGTTGACAGTTTGTTCCTGGAATGGTATCGTCGTTGAATAGTAGCCGATAAATGGTATCGTCGTTGAATAGTAGCCGATACATGGTATCGTCGTTGAATAGTAGCCGATACATGGTATCGTCGTTGAATAGTAGCCGATACATGGTATCGTCGTTGAATAGTAGCCGATAAATGGTATCGTCGTTGAATAGTAGCCGATACATGGTATCGTCGTTGAATAGTAGCCGATAAATGGTATCGTCGACAGTTTGTTCCTGGAATGGTATCGTCGATGACTGGTCGCCGATAAATTGTATCGTCGAAGTATGGTCTTGCCGATGGGTGAACATTTTGTAACGTCATAATTCATTTAGTGCGCACACTCCCGAAAGAATTGTTATGTTGTATATTTATGTTGTACTATAAACTGAATTCTTTTTTATCTTAGTTTTCTTTATTCCCCAAAACGGTCATGCCTCGCCCATCCTGTGACAAACATGTCTTCAGACAACGCCCACGGTGCTGGGTCCGGCCAATGTTAGAACTCGCAATGAACTGGGTGAATTTCACACAAGTTTCCAGGCCTTGAAACAGACCGGGAGATGCATCTCCATACAATATCGTACTGGTAATTGCGTGTTCCCTCTTGTGCAGCTGCAAAAGAATTGACATGTTCATTGTCTATGTTCCCGGTCACAAGACCACATGTTCCGTGCGCGATGCCACATGTTCCCTGGGTACAACCTATGGGAACAGGCACATTAAAAAAGCAAAGGTTCATTGTCCTTGTGGAGTGTCACAAGTTCACAAGGGAACACGCCACAAGGGAACAGCCTATGGATACAGGGCCTTAAATGGGTCCATTAGTAAGCGTTGATTAAATTAAAATCAAAATCAGTTGACTACAGAGTATATCAGATGCTAAATATCGATAAGTATTATTGTTGGTTGCCATCTATCGACACAAATTCATCAAAATTGAAGACCTCGACCCCGAAACTATTTTCCAGGGCAAAAATGGTGGTCATCTTGGATTTTTCGGCCATATTGGCAAAACTAGTGGCTGGATTGAATTTTGATTACAATATTTCGATTCAGAGACCCTTAAAACATACGAATAGACACATCAGAAGTCTATATTACAAAATTTTATATTTTCCCGCCACATCTGACCACCATTTTGAATTTGGCCCTCTAGCGGCTTCCGCCAGCATTTTAGAGAGAGGCACCCAAGCTTAATCGCTTCAGTAGGTTTTTTTCATATAGAAACCACCTTCAAAACAACTTCCCCGCAAATTGGTCACGGATTTTAGGTCTCGTACCCAACTACTAGAGCGTCCACAAGATTTTTTGAAGTGATCAAGGGGCGACAACTCTGGTAGTTATTATTTCAAGTTTAGTCAAAATTGGATAAGAATTGTGACCTGCAGAGAGTGAGAAATGGGGTTCAATATCCACTCGACACAAACGAGGTCATTTCCGGACCAACACATGGTTCAATTTTATTTCAATAATTTGATTGCGCGAAGTGGTCTTTAGCAGTAGGAGGAAACTGGAGGACCTGGAGAAAACCCACGAGGTTGGACAAACGGCCCTACTCCTTGCCACGTACAACCGGGGAATCTAGACCCGCCAGTTGACTCAATGACAGACCGTATGACTGTATGATACAGTGTGCGCGTGCTAACCATTCTACCATCCACCTCCCCTGACCTGTAGAGAGTCCACAAACAAATTTTGGGCAGATGAATGGACAGGGGTAACGGCATAATACGTCTACATGAAAATGTAGGCGGATAAAAATGTTTGAAAATGGAATTAACTTGTCAGATTAATTTTTAAATTTGTAGCATTAAGTTTTTCTCCAAAGGTTATCTTGAAATTTTTTTTTCAGATGCATCTTATGATACCTTAGTAGTGATCAGAGATACATATTTCTAGTTGTCAGGCAGTTTTGGCCTGAATTTCATGTAATTCAAACTCTACACTCATAACGGTGTAATGGTGATAGATTTCAACGTTTTAAATCGGATAATAATTCACAATTGTGTCTTCTAGAGGGTCCACAAGCTAAAAACATGTGTTTTCGTGCAATCAGGGGGCATAATTCAGGAAGTAACGATCAAATATCAGCAAATATCGAAAGGAACCAAGATTTGGGGGGTTATAAACATGCATTTCAAGTTTCATCAAATTCAGTATGTCGGAAGATAATTAATTTTTGGACTATTACTCGGTATTACCGGTTTAAAACTGTAAAAAGGTGTGTTAATTAACGAGGGTGAAAAACTGTCTGAGAGGTGGGTTAATAACGCTAGGTGCGTTTTCTGTAGAGGTGTGTTAATTAACCGACCGGTAAAAATGAATGTCAATGTTGTGTATTGTGTAATTGGCGTGTTTTCTCGCGTGTATAATCAAGGACCAACATGCTTTATCTGACACGTACGAGTAAAATCAAAATTTGAGAAGTAAAACTGTTTAACCGTGCGATTAATCATTCGGCCGTGTGTTTTATGCAGGTCTTTGTAAAATAATGAGGTCTTTAGATAGGCGCGTGTGCTCGCTATGATCTACATTTCTCGCTATGATCTACATTTCTCTTATGTCTATTGTAGGCCTATTACGTATCATATATATAAAGTTGCATTTTATGAAATAAAAATATGGATTAATCTCGTATACGGAAAGGCGAATGTAATGTCGTCATTTATAAATACCAAGCAGTCAGCGCCCAAATTGAATATCAACGTGGCATAGAGAGCGTAAATCCAGCAAAAACGGGCCACAATGCGTAAATTGTGCATCTTACCTTCAATAGCAATATCCATCAAACAGAAATCTCCTTGTTGATAAATATTACGAGACAACAACCAACCGAACAGTGGTAATTCCCACGCAAATGGTATTTAAACTAAAATTATTTTAGCTTTTCACTAAATTTACATTGCATCAATCCAACGATCCTCATTCCAGAACTTGTAACTTTCAACAGGGATGTAGCCACGCTGGGCGGCGCCGGGTGCTTGCGCCCGGCACTATTTCTTGCCGCCCAGCACAAGGAAAAAATCGGGGAAACCCGCCCAGTCGTATTTAATAAACCCATTCATGATTCATCCTTCTTTCACTCTGACTGTACCCAAACTCATCCCTCGAAATTTACCACGGCAAACGGCAAAGCCATAGTCATAGAAAAAGCCGACGCAAACCATATCTGCCACGGCATAATTTAATTTTGTGTGCCGTAGTAAACCCTTCCATCCTAAATTAGTTTAAAAGATAGGTTGCCAGGCAACGAAACATACGCCCACAACAGCTAAGTCGTCCGGGCAGTCAACAAGGATTGTTGCATATTGTTTCTTTTGTCAGTAAGGAGAACATTTACAACACATGATAATCTTATTACAAGTAATAACCCATTAAGTAATTATCAGAAATGATTAGAATAGTTTTGATGGTTTGTCTAAAGGCCTTCGTCCACAAGATATTTCAAAGTGATCAAGTGCCAGAAATTATCAGATATCACTGAAAATCAAATAGGATTCTTCGTCTCATGACCCTAAACACTGTGTACAAATTTAAAGTCAATCGGATATTAACTTTAACCTTTAGAGCATTCACAGGGTTTTTCAAAGTGATCAAGGGTCATAACTCTGGCAGTAATTATCGGATATCGCTGAAAATAAATAGGCTATTTTGTATCATGACCGTAAATAGTGTGTATAAATCTAAAGTCAATCGGATATTAACTTTAGATTTTTCAAAGTGATCAAGGGTCATAACTCTAGCAGTAATTATCGGATATTGCTGAAAATCAATAGGATTCTCTGTATCATGACTTTAAACACCGTGTATAAATTTAAAGTCAATCGGATATTAACTTTAGCCTCTAGAGCGTTCACAAGATTTTTCAAAGTGATCAAGGGTCATAACTCGGGCGGGAATTATCGGATATTACTGAAAATCAACAGGCTTCTTCGTATCATGACCTTAAACACTGTGTATAAATTTAAAGTCAATCGGTTATTAACTTTAGCCTCTAGAGCGTTCACAAGATTTTTCAAATTGATCAAGGGTCATAACTCTGGTAGTAATTATCGGATATCACCGAAAATCAATAGACTTATTCGTCTCATGCCCTTAAACACCGTGTATAAATTTAAAGTAAATCGGATATTAACTTTAGCCTCAAAAGCGTTCACAAGATTTTTGAAAGTGATCAAGGGTCATAACTCTGGCAGTAATTATCGGATATCACCGAAAATCAATAGGCTTCTTCGTCTCATAACCTTAAACACTGTGTATAAATTTAAAGTCAATCGGATATTAACTATAGCCTCTAGAGCGTTCACAAGATTTTTCAAAGTGATCAAGGGTCATAACTCTGGTAGTAATTATCGGAAATCGCTGAAAATCAATAGGCTTCTTCGTCTCACGACCTTAAACACCGTGTATAAATTTAAAGTCAATCGGATATTAACTTTAGCCTCTAGAGCGTTCACAAGAAATTGTGGACGATGGACGGACGGACCGACGGACGGACCGACGGACGGACCGACAGACGGACGGACGGGGGCGACGGCAATATACGACCACATTTCAATGTGGGCGTATAAAAAGGAGTATTCATCAATTTATAATTCTGATTCTATACGGTCTTTGAATTGTATATTTGCCGTAAATAGGCCACCCAGACCAATTTACGGCATTTCAATGTTAAAGTGTTGGATGTCGTAAATGGTGTCGTACGTTCGGTTTTACGACAATTTTTAATGTACTCATTCTTGCGTTAATTCAACCGAATCTAAATTAAATCCGAGAGACAGTTGGGCTACAGTCCATTTTATTTACACTTGCCACAAAATAAATCAATTAGGCGGCAAGGCGAGTGTACTGTTTTACTTATCATTCACTATTACGTTAGTCACTACATCATGTAATTAATATAAGTACGACTACCACTACGAGAGGCTTTTGACTTCGAATTTTTGAAACTGATCTTTTTTTTAGTAATTAGGGTTTCACACTGCGTAGCTTGTGTGAAACACTATTGTTTTTGTTAAAATTCTTCTTATTATTATTCTTATTATTTTTTTTTTTCCAATTTGCTTATATCTCAGGAACTACTTGTCGGATCGATGCAATGTCTTGAGTTTTACTGCGAAAGTGGGTGTGACTTAGAGATTAAAGCTATTTCCGGCATTCTGCGACAATGCGAAATGTCCGAAGTTGTCGTTTTTTGAAATATTGCCGTAATATTAACAATTGTTGGATTTTATCGTTTGATAGTTTTTGACATAGCCAGAGACATGGCACATAGCTACGGGTCTTTAGAGTTTTAAATTTCGCCGAATCTTCGGAAAAATAAGGCGCCAAATTTTGAAAATTTAAATTTTGACAAAAAACTTTTTATTAATGAATATTTTTTAATGAACTTTTACCAGGGGTTAAAGGGTCGTCTGATTTGGGCAAAAATGTGAACATTTTTTTTCTGGATAATTTTCCTTGGTTGCTATTGGCTAATTCAGTTTATCGGTTCTATATTAATTATTTATTGTCCGATTTGTATAAAAGAAAGTTTATATGCTCCATGGTCCAAAATGTCATTTTTTTTGTTACCGGCAAAGTTTCCTGTCGGCACCGTAAGTGACGTAAATTTAGCAAAAACTACAATTTTAACAGTTCGGTACCACTTTTTGAAAGCAAAAATTATTTTTTTCAAATCTAATATGACTGAAAAGATGTGCCATATAAAGGCGCACAAAACATCGCGCTCAGTTTTTTTAATTTCGATTTCGTTTTCGGGCAATTTGGATTAAAGGGTGAAAAAAGGTGTCAAAATAAGCTATTTACAACCCATCCAGCGTCTTCATATTAAAAAATATATCTTCGTAACATTAATAATCTCGTAGCAATAACCCATACGAAGAGAATGTATGTGAAAATTAATTTGTAATATGCGCAGTTGCCGAGTAAAAAGTCAATTTTGCATGAGTCACTTTTCACGTTATTTTGGCTGTATAAGAATCAATTATTATGTGATTTTCAATTTTCTTTCACCATTGGATGCCTAATGCCATAGTGGACAAGGTCAAACCATTCTACCTCATACGCTGCCACCGGAAATGACGTCATTTGCTCAAAACTTAATTTTTAGCATTAAAAAACAATATTTTATTCATATGGGTCGTATTTGTTATTTTTTTAAAATTATGATATTTGATTCTATTCATCAAATAGAATGAACCCATGTGATCATACAGATATCACAAAACGGTTTCTAACTTGTACGGTTGCAGAGAAATGGGCGATTTTCCACAAGTCACTTTTCGAGGATTTTGGTCTATAAAAGTGTCAGTTATTATTCGATTTTCATAAAATTTTCGCCATATGATATCTTACGTTATTTATGATTTAATAGAACTAATTTAACATTTCCAGTATCACCGGAAGTAATTATATTTTGGCAAAAACTGTATTTTTAGCCTTCAACACAGATATTTTTTTCAAATGAGTCTGATTTGTAATATATTTAAAATTATGATATTTAGTTCGCATCAACTAATAGAATGAACCCATGCGATCATTCAGACACCACAAAATGGTTTCTCACTTGTATGGTTGAAGAGAAATGGACGATTTCCTACAAGTCACTTTTCAAGGTTTGAGGTCTTTAAAAGTGGCAATTCTTATTCGATTTACATAAAATTTTCACCATGTGATTATTATTTCTGATTTTAAGAAACTAATTTAATATTTTCATTATCGCTGGAAGTACTGTGATATGGTCAGGATCACTTATATGTAACACATGTATAAAATGGATTGGTTCCTGTGGTAATTAGCACATATCGGATTGTAACTTCCTGAATTAAATATGATTGTATGAAAAATCGCTTTTTGTTTAGCTTGTTCACTATCCATCGCTTGCAAATTGTGTTTGTTAATTTGTTGGAAAGATTTATAAAAAAAAACTCAGAACCATTTGTGGGCTATGATCTAGTATCTTAATGTTATTTATTACCCGTCGGTGTCAGTGATTATATACATGTCGTGTATCCCTTAGTACGTTTTTCACATTTGGCCAAAATCGGGGAAAGAATGAAAGAAGGGATATTATATTTGTTTCATGTATTAATCAATGCAGACTTTTGAAGGGTCAGATTAACGTGTTTGTCTTTATTCAAATGGTGAGCGTATTTTGTTGATGCCGAGTCTACAATTTTGACAGTTAGGTACCATTTTTCAAGAGAAAATATTATTTTTTTAAAAACTTGATATAGCAAAAAGAGTGTGCCCTTTAAAGGCGCAAAAAAGTGTGAACTCAGTTTTTTTAATTTCGATTTCATTTTCGAGCAAATTCGATTAAGAGTTGAAAAAAGGTGTAAAATTGACCTTTTACAACCTATTCAGGCTTTTCAGATTTTAAAATATTTCTACGTAACTTTTATAAACTTGTAGCTTTGATCCATACACAGAAAATGTATGTTAAAATTAGTTTCTAATATAAGCAGTTGCCGAGAAATGGGCAGTTTTGCATAAGTCACTGTTTTCGTAATTTTGCCTGTAAAATAGTCAATTATTAATGGATATTCACAAAAGTGACACCATTTGATTCAAAAAGTAAGTGTGCATCATATCATTTTGATTACTATTTAAAATTGACACCGGAATTGACGTCATTTAGTCAAAAACTCCATTTTTAACTTTTAAAATCGATATTTTTTTCAACCAAGAATTATGTCATATGTAATAATTAAATTAACTTTTGGTTTAAATTCACATATTAACAAAACTCATAATGGTCATACAGATATCATAAAATTGTTTCTAACTTGTTCGTTTGCCGAGATATAGGCGGTTTTCTACAAGTCACTTTTAAAGGTTTTTGGCCCGTAAATGTGTCAATTATTATTCGATTTTCATAAAAGTTTCATCATTTGATGCCTAATGTCATAGACGATATTATAAACTTAATTTAACATTTTAGTAACACCGGAAGTAATGTCATTTTGGCAAAAACTGTATTTTTAGCCTTCAAAACAGATATTTTATTCAAATGGGTCTGTTTTGAAATCTTTTTCAAATTATGATATTTGATGCCAATCAACAAATAGAATGAACCCATACAATCATACAGATACCACAAAATGGTTTCTAATTTGTACGGTTGCAGAGAAATAGATAGCCGATTTTCTACAAGTCACTTTTCAAGTTTTTTGGTCAATAAAAGTGGCAATTATTTTTCGATTTACATAAAATTTTCACTATATGATATCTTATGCCATTTCTGATTTCATGAAACTAATTGAACATTTTCATTATCACCGGAAGTACTGTAATTTAATCAGGATCAATTACATGTTACAAATGTATAAAATGAATTGATATTGCTGGATTTTTGTTGATTCTGTTTCCCTTGTGTTTGATGTGTGCAATGTTTATGTGGAAATCTGTTTATCGGTGCCATTGGTTCAAGGGCAACATGGGAGCGAAAGTGACATAAGTTTAAAGTTAACGTGGCACCAGTGAAACCCGTCATTCCTGCATGCAGGTCTAGTTTAATTTGAAATGGTATATGTAATACCAATTATCATTTACATAAGTTTTTAGCTCCTTGCAAGAGTCTCTGTATCATTGAATCATTGATGAAATTAAGTTAATTTGGTAAAAATTTGATGAATATGTAAGTATAAAAGTTAAGGAAATTTGATTTGTACTGAAGCAAATACAACAAAAAGATGCTCTGGAAATACACCAGGAAGGATTGAATTTTCATAAAAGACCACGCCCCCCCTCCAAAAAAAATTTGTCCTCGCTTCGCTCGGAATTTTTTTTTTCACCACTCACCAAATCCTGGCTACATCCCTGTTTCAATAGCCGTTTTTATGCAATTACAGAAGAAACACATACGCCCGAGTTGACACGTCATCATTTTTCGAGACTTCATAATAATATTGGATTTCCTGGTTATGTTTTCTTCGTGATCTTAACATATAAAACTACAGGCCAGTTCGTTTCTACAACTATGTTATTAAGCTGGATTGGATTCGAAGAACCCTCGTTCTCAATAAATGATAGCTGCTCGGAATACCTGTTGAGCTCTTATCAGTCTCGCTCAACACCCTCTTTTATAACCCCCTTTTTTCTGCACGTCCTATAGGCTGACCTTGACTTTCATTTCCAGGCCAAATGGAATAAACCACCCCATTTCCCCAAGACCAGGGGGAGAACATTGCCTTATTTGGTCTACCAAATTAAAGCATATATCATAAACAGATGGAATTTGATGGATATGTTACCAAAATATCACCATTGTTTTACATATATATATATATATATATATAAACATGTCCGCTTTTTTAGTACGTCGGATTTGAATCTACAACAAAGAGTGAACCAACAATTTTTCAAAGACCCAATATAGTAAGTGACGCTACTTATAGATAAAGTTGCATTTAATAAAATAAAAATATTGACCCTAATCTATCGCACGAAATGCAAGAGAATTTAATATTTTGATTGTTGAATTCCTGTCCACTGTTGTTCATTTGGAATGTACAATATACAACAAATAACGATATTAATTGAAATTATATATTATCGGCATGACCATGGAATGGGTCGGAAACGTGTGTACAACGAACGAGTCGGAATAGCGAAGATTCTCGAGTGAGAAAACGGTGGTCATTTGTTTCATTACTTCCGCCAAAATGTGCTAAGGTGAACGCTGAGTTTATTAATTTTTTTTTAATTATTAAAGTTAAAAACGAAAATCAAAGGTGACAACTTGAAATGACCAAGTGACAAGTAAAAAAATAATTCTAAAAGTTTACAAACATTTCAACGCCTGACTTATTGGAATAAACTGTAACAATTGCCAAATTCCAACCAACTATATCAGCTAGTCCATAAGTGCACGATTTAACTGTGCCTCGCGTGACAACATCAAAGGGCAATTCCGTGTGAAAAGCTGGATTCACAATCACAGAAACCTATGGTTTCTTAGCAGGCTCTGAGATTTGACAATGGAGATTAGAATATATCAGATAATTAAATTGGAACAAAGTATAAAACACGTTGTATTCATCAAGAAATAAAATGCGTATAAGAAAGCATATATGTAACTACATGTAGGCCTACACCATGTATAAATCCATATTAAGACCTAAAGACTGATCTGCGTAAAACAGATGTTTATAATAATAATAATTACTTTATTTCAAAAGGGTTGATGTTTATGAAAGAAAAGACTGTCGCTAAAATTATAAAATCTTTATTATTTAAATCAACCATGCACAAATCTTATATAATCAATCCAATGAAATCCTAGGCAAACTGACCCAAATAGATGGTGTCGAAACAACTCCAGCAGTGCGTGTCGAACCAGCTCGATGTCGAAACAACTTGTTCCCGTAAGTTCACATATTGACTTATGATTGATAGTATGCATTGAAGGCCGAGTCGCTGGGGCCAAAATGAAAAATAGAAATCAGCATGGTATTGTATCTGTCGCGTTAATCCAGCAAAAATTATAAAACTTATGACACTGAACGATAGATCTGCTCCCGATAGAACTAGACGATATTAATACTTGGGATGTGTTGCGAACATTTAAATAGTTCATCAATAACACCGCCAATATTTCTTACCGTTTTCTAAAATATAATATTAGAGCACTTGTATCTTGTATATACAGTCAAACTGGGGGAAAGTATTGTCATCTTTTTGTTTTGGTTGATTGATCAGAATGTTTGAAAACGTTGACCTATATATAGGTGTTGCGTAACACTTGATTGGTGTCATAAAGTAATAAACTAATCAACAAGCTACATGGATTATTTACTTCAACAAAAATGTGTATTAGAATTTGCTGCCTAAATTACAGTTGTTAATTTTGTTTATAGATTTATTAATTAAATGTTTTCGATACCTTAAAAAATCGTGCAAAATGAAAAATAAGGTAATTTACACTGAGAAATCGGTAAGGGTGGAAAACAAAATTTGCTTCATAAGAATCTATCTCAAAGTGTCAATAACGATGTAACTGGATAAAAACATAATATTCGGATTATAACTCCTCATTATGGCTTAAAATCTCTAGATACGGTGTGTTAATTAACAAGGGGGGAAAATGGACTGAAAGGCGTGTTAATTATCGGTAGGGTTTAACAACTCTCGGACGGTGCGTTTTCTGCACTGAGTGCGTTAATTAACCGACGGGTAAAAAACGAATGACACGGTGTGTATTGTTAAATTGGTGCGTTTTCTCGATAGTTGTTATAACTGCACCAAAAGGGTATTATCAAGGACCATGAGGCTTTATTTGATGCGTAATTGTTAAATCAAAACTTGGGAAGGAAAACTGTTTTTACCGTGCGATTTTTCATTCGTCGGTGTGTTTTACGCAAATAGGTTTTTGTACAAGGATCTTTGTATGTCCAGTTGTACGGGGCTGTTTTTTCTATGCATATTTTGTATTTGTTGATGAACGGAAGACACAGTACGTGTTTTATAGTCACGCCATTTATAAAATTGAATAATGAAATATAAATATAGACATTCATCTGTCGTAAAAAGGCGAAAACAATGTCGTCATTTATACGTATCCAGCAGTCATACTCCAATTTGATTATATCCAGGTATATATCGATAAGCTTAATTTTCCGTATGTGTATATATTTTCTTTTGTTCTGACAATTTATTTTTGTGCGTGTTGACATGGGTACCACGTAAACAGTAACTCATTGTCAGTTTATTGTTTTGCGTGTTGAAATGTGTACCGCGCAACTCGTAACTCATAGCCATTTTATTGTTTTGCGCGTTAACACGTACTTGTTTCATTGCAACTTATTATAAAAAAAAACTCTATACAAAAAACAATAGAAATGTTAGCTGTTCAATAATAATTATTCGCGGGCTGCAGTTATTTATTTTTCTTGTCTTTTTGTGGATTTCATTTGTTAACATTATTGTGGTACCACTGAACTATAAATGCGTGTGTCTTAAAATTGGTCGCATGCAATATCGCTATTTACCGATATCCCGATAAACCTCCATTTGATTATCCGATACATGTATTAGTCCGAAAATATTTTGCTGACTTTTTAATTTCGGCACAAAAGAGTGTGGATCGTTGCATACTGTCAGTCAGGGTTCAATAATGTGAATTGAAACGTGGCATCATAAGAAACTGATTAACAGAATATAGACGCCCCTTTATCAACACATTGTTGCCTTGTAAACTTTAATTGTAGATTGCCAGTAGTTATAATTACAGTAGGCCTACAAACAAATTTTTTACGCATTATTGAACAATCAAAACTGTTACGCTATCGCCAATGATTACTTAAACCCCTTTCCCATGCATTCGTAATTTTATGTCCGGTTAAAATTCATGTCTCACTTAGCAGTGTTACATTATCCTAAATATGAAAACGCTTTAAGTTTTAGTTACAACTCTATTTATGGAGTATCTTACCTTCATCGAAATAAAATCCATAAAATAGAATTTCCATGCATATGAATATTATCAATAACGTTGCGTTTATCTCCTCACAAAATTTATATTGCTAATGCAGAACACAAAGTAATTTGTATGTGATTGGCTTCAAAAGAACTAAGTTGTCAATCATCCTTTGAACTCTAAGTATTCCTGTGATCGAAACTAATACCAATGTAACAATAGCCAACTGCACGATTCTTTCAAGACAATGTTCTTTGATGCGTAGACATGTCGTCTCCCATGTTGAACCAATGCTGTTACAAACGACATTGTGGATTTGATTATGTATTAGTAATATCTGCTTCATCGTAGACATTTACCTGTGTTAAAAAAACAAAGACAGGTGACGTGTCATTAACCTATTTATATTTTGATTTGTGCGACCTGAGTATAATCTTTGTTGCAGGATCAATCAACGCATTAATTGGTCGGAAACCTTATAATACCACCATTTTCTTAACATGGCTTCCCCGACTATGAACTTTTGATGTCAGACTGGGGGCGGAGAATTTTCCGCAAAGAAATGAGACTACAAACTTGTATTATGATATTACCATGCTCAATGAGTATAATTGTCAGCATATCTTACAAATAATATCAAAATTTATATCCTATCTGAGATTTCGATTCCTATACCTTCACGGTACCAGAAAACAACAAGAGGGGTTGTAAGATTAAACATATAGGATGAAATACTATGACATTATTATCATGTACTGAAAATTAGAGGACTAAGTTATTTTACTACAGTATATTTCAAAACAAAAAAAAACTTCGTATTGGAAATATGCGAAAATTTAATGCCATTGGTTGTTCTTCTTGAATTGGTTAAATTATTAAACATTTCAAAGTTCCATATTACTACACAAACTGACATCAAAGCAGGAAGTACGCTTCGCTGAACACTAACTTGGATTAACGCTGACCTAGATATTATATAACAGCTGCTAATTGTCAGACTTTATTGGGGGTAATTAAATGATCATCCATCGCCGCAGCTCAGCTATTTCAGTGAATGTGTATTTTAAACCTCTTTCAAGATTTTATCTTGATTTTAACAATATTTATGTCAAATAAGATAGATTTTATACACTGTCAAAAGTTAAGGATTCAAAAACAAGCCAAAGGCTTATATTAATTCGCCTCCTTAATTAATACATATACTAAAATAAACGTATAATATATACACTTCACATACAAAATACATTTAACAGTACGGTATTTTGTATTCACTATTAATCGTGCATGCAAGTAATTTAATAGTTTGTGTCACAAAAGTGCCTCACCATTTGATAATACGTTTTCACGACGTCAGATGTATATTAACGGAGAATTTAATTACCGGTAATTCAGCTAGTATTTTACGATGGTTATTAGAGTCTTTTAGATAAATGTATAAATTTGTGGACTGTATTAAAATGTGCATATTCATTTGCAAGGTATTATTACTATCACCGTTAGTTAGAGTTTGTAAATTAATAAAAATATTTGGTGATGTACGGCTGTCATTTGCGCCTGCTTAGTCCATTCTATGTTCTTTTAGATAATGTTTTCTGGTTTGTGAATAAGCCTTTACTAATTATGTTGTGGTGTAGGATATTTTATTTTGTTCATTTCAAAATGGCAGCCGTAACCATTGCAAAACACGTCTAGGGTACTGATTATTTAATGTTAATTCAAACTTAAATATTGAATATTAGGATCCTATATTCTCCTGGCAAAATATTGAACCCTGACTGACAGTATGCAACCATCCACACTCTTTTGTGCCGAAATTAAAAAGTCAGCAAAATATTTTCGGACTAATACATGTATCGGATAATCAAATGGAGGTTTATCGGGATATCGGTAAATAGCGATATTGCATGCGACCAATTTTAAGACACATGCATTTATAGTTCAGTGGTACCACAATAATGTTAACAAATGAAATCCACAAAAAGACAAGAAAAATAAATAACTGCAGCCCGCGAATAATTATTATTGAACTGCTAACATTTCTATTGTTTTTTGTATAGAGTTTTTTTTATAATAAGTTGCAATGAAACAAGTACGTGTTACGTACGTTGTACTAATTTCAACACGCAAAACAATAAAAAGGCTATGAGTTACGGGTTGCGCGGTACTCATTTCAACACGCAAAACAATAAACTGACAATGAGTTACTGTTTACGTGGTACTCATGTCAACACACACAACAATAAATTGCCAGAACAAAAGAAAATATATAGACATACGGAAAATTAAGCTTATCGATATATACCTGGATATAATCAAATTGGGGTCTGACTGCTGGATACGTATTTTAATGACGACATTGTTATCGCCTTTTTACGACAGATGAATGTCTATATTTATATTTCATTATTCAATTTTATAAATGGCATGACTATAAAACACGTACTGTGTCTTCCGTTCATCAACAAATACAAAATACGCATAGAAGAAACAGCCCCGTACAACTGGACATACAAAGATCCGTATACAAAAACCTATTTGCGTAAAAAACACCGACGAATGAAAAATCGCACGGTAAAAACAGTTTTCCTTCCCAAGTTTTGATTTAACAATTACGCATCAAATAAAGCCTCATGGTCCTTGATTATACCCTTTTGGTGCAGTTATAACAACTATCGAGAAAACACACCAATTTAACAATACACACCGTGTCATTCGTTTTTTACCCGTCGGTTAATTAACGCACTCAGTACAGAAAACGCACCGTCCGAGAGTTGTTAAACCCTACCGATAATTAACTCGCCTTTCAGTCCATTTTCCCCCCTTGTTAATTAACACACCTTATCTAGAGATTTTAAGCCATAATGAGGAGTTATAATCCGAATATTATGTTTTTATCCAGTTACATCGTTATTGACACTTTGAGATAGATTCTTATGAAGCAAAGTTTGTTTTCCACCCTTACCGATTTCTCAGTGTTATGTTTAAAACTTTAATGGCATGTAAATAGAATACATAGAAGCGTGTATTGTAAAATTTACTGCAACCAGTAACTCTCTCTCTCTTGATACAGGCGTATCTGTTTTATGGAATGATCTACCATTTACTTAGTTTAAGATGTTGCAAATATCTTTATTCTCTAAATAAAAGGATATTTAAAAGAAATTAATTATATTGGCTTCTAATATATTTTTTATATGATTAAATTGTCACTTTGTAAAGTGTCCCTAAACAAGTTATGAAGAGCACACTATAATTATATATACACGTGTAGTGTATCAATATCCGTTTCTTAAACTCTAATACACTGTATATGTATTAACAGTAACAAAATTTCGATTTATAGTATTATTATTAATTTGTTCCCGTTATTTGCAAAACATCTCCCCGACAGACGGACGAACCCATTCTAATAGTCCACCAACTTTCTTCGAAAGGCGGGGGACAAAAAAGGTCTTTTAAAAACTAATTACGAGATATATGTTCATTCAGAAAGTATTCAGATATCCTAAATTATCTGCTAGCTATTATAAAAACTTACAACACACACAAACAGGGTAAGCTATATGATCAGCGCTTCCCGAAAAGCTACCAATTTATCATAATTTTCAAAGAAAAATTGCCAAATGTTATAGTTTATTATTAATATCTTCTCAAATAAAGCAACCGAACAGTTTTCCAATACGTGCGAATAATCTCGTGCACACCTCTACATATAAACAGAAGTGTTGCTTTGATGAAGGAGACGTAATTGAGATTATTGAATCTGCACGGACATTGCATGAACCGGGGAGACGTGAAGTCTGAAATGCCAATGGATGAGTTAACATTGATTTGAATTGGATTGATGCAATGTAAATTTAGTGAAAAGCTAAAATAATTTTAGTTTAAATACCATTTGCGTGGGAATTACCACTGTTCGGTTCGTTGTTGTGTCGCAATATTTATCAACAAGGAGATTTCTGTTTGATGGATATTGCTATTGAAGGTAAGATGCACAATTTACGCATTGTGGCCCGTTTTTGCTGAATTTACTTTCTTTATTTCACGTCAGGGATCGAAATTCCCTTTATTTGCGTGCCGAGCGCACGGGTAAATTTGATATGGCACGGATGAAATTGAACAGCTGTGCCTTGTGGGCACGCCTGAAAAATCACTTAACGTCTAAAATTTTAATTAAACTGACAAAATGTTTTGGACCTTTCCAACAAACTTAGCCATCTGTGCCTCATCAATCAACGAAGACTCAAGTCGAACAGTCGATGACCTGCCATCACTATTACTATCAATGTAACTTTGTATTGTATACACTACGCGTCTTGATAATAAAATCTAAAAAAAGAACGTACGGGAAATCTGTTGATTGTTTCTAATGCGCATGACAGTAAATCCGGGATTGCATTCTGGGAATAAATGTCCTACGACAGCAAGTTACTGCAGCAGACGACAATAACAATATGTCTCGTCTAAGAAGTCAAAACAATTTTAAGTTTCTTTAAACCTCGGACAATTAATAATGCCAACTCTGAGAGTTTTAACATTCAGCTGAGTGCAACACATCTGAAACAAGTAGGCCTAGTGAAAATCAGAGTGCCGGTAAACATAAATGTGACGCTCTCGAGTGAGGACGTGTTAAAACAATTAAAAATTAGTGAAGATTTATTTAGATGGCAAGAAAGTTAAAATACATTTTCCAAAATAACTGTGCAAAATGTGTAATGTGCTCAATTATAAAACAACACTCATTGAATTATTTTAGAATTTTTATTGTTATAAATCTCCATGCTCTGATGGCACACTTCATTTGGTCACGGCACACATAAATTTGAAATTGGTTGCATTAAGGCACACTGAGAAAAAATTACATTTCTATCCCTGCACGTTGATATTCAATTTGGGCACTGACTGCTTGGTATTTATAAATGACGACATTACATTCGCCTTTCCGTATACGATAGATTAATCCATATTTTTATTTCATAAAATGCAACTTTATATATATGATACGTAATAGGCCTACAATAGACATAAGAGAAACGTTGATCATAGCGAGCACACACGCCTATCTAAAGACCTCATTATTTTACAAAGACCTGCGTAAAACACACGGCCGAATGATTAATCGCACGGTTAAACAGTTTTACTTCTCAAATTTTGATTTAACTTGTACGTGTCAGATAAAGCATGTTGGTCCTTGATTATACTCCTTTTGGTGCAGTTATCGCAACTAGCGAGAAAACACGCCAATTAATAGCATTACCACATCAAAATTTCAAATAACAGATAATGTGTTTTTCTCTGTTTTACTGTATGCAGGCTGCTTTAAACATGAAGAAACTTTTTAAATTTTCAAAATCGGTTAATAAATAAGTGTTCTATGAACATTTTTCTCATCAAAATTGGCAGTATTTTTGTGACAAAATGTAATGGACTTCTCTATAGGCAAAACACGCCCTTGAATTATGGCATTTTGGGGCCAAATTAGTATTTCAAAGATCCTACAAAAACTCTGGAAATAATGAAAGCAATTAGTTGAAATTTTGAAACCCAAATGAAAAATGGATGACGAGTTCAATTCTGTCGTCAAATTGGCTCTGTAACACGTGCGTTCCAAGAAATGGCGGCCATCTTGGATTGTTGTTAAAACTGTCATTAAAATGTACTACAACTTTGCGGTTAGCATCAAATGACACTACACGGCTGTCAAAAGTACTTAATTCTGCACTCCATAAAGTAAGTTTGATCTGCTTATTGACCTCGACGGAAAATGGCAGCCATTTTGGAATCCAAGATGGCCGACATGACAGATTTCGTTACAGTCCGACGTAATTTATTCGGTGCTCTAAATATGGGTTGTAATATATCAACTGAAAGGTATTGAAGAGGGGATTACAGTTTCCAAATGTCCAATACCCACCAGAGAACATAGTAAATAAAGAATTTGTTTTTAGACATTGTTTGTTTTTTGTTCAATATTAAAAAGTTGAATCGGAAGGCTAAGAGTACAACAGACTTGTGACAAAACTAAAAGTCCGGAATTGAAACCGAAGTTTTACTAACAACCTAAATCTTAAATTAACTAATTTTAATTGAGTTACATTTTAATAAAAATAATATTAATAGGCCTAGATTATCAATAATGTTTGATAAATAATTACATTTTTCCATATTTACTAATTATATTAATATCTAAAATAAAACAATTTTAATTGAGTTACACTTTTATCAAAATAATAATATTAATAAGCCTTCTTGATTACTGGTAAAATGATTGCTAAATAATTAAAGTTTTAAATAATTTTATTTATTATATTAATATTAAAAAATTAAACCATTTTTATTGAGTTTCATAATCAAAATGATAATATTAATAGATAGGCCTATCTAATTATTGATTAGATGTTTGGTAAAAAAATATAATTTTACTAATTCAATTAATATCAAAAATAAAATTAGCTAATTTGTTAGACCATGACATATATGTTTGTTTTTCGATTTCAAGACAACTATCAACTCAAATCCACTAATGTCAAAATAATAAGTTTTTTGTTTACATCCTTCGTGAAATAGCTTCCGTCGAAGGATTTACCCACCTTCCACCCCCTATTGCTGAAATGGCACGCGAGCTTGTCCAATCAGACTCGACAAAGTCAATCACGTGACTTCAACCATGCTCGTCATAGGGGATTGTCATTTTGCTATGAATGGAATCTCCCGTGAATTTTTCGCCGTAAGAATTCATCTTGGCAACCAAACTTCTGCGGCTTATTCTTCGATGAAAATAGCTTTTTTTACCGACGACACATATATCACTATAATCTCCGATATTTCATAAAGGTACTCAGCGTTTTAAAATTCAACCCGCAACATTGGATTTCAGAGAATTTTCGCTTCAAACTTTTAAAACAGTTGTATCTCAAAAACTAAACCCGCCATTTTCATCGGGGAAGCCGCGGAACCTTGCGGGAGGTCTCCTAGTGATTCGTGGAAAGTTTCAATGACGTACGGGTAGAACTTTCCGAGCTATGAGAATCCCCAACGAGATACCGCTCCAAAACCCGGGCGTGCCGTGAACAATAATTAATTCGCTAATGGAAAAACAATGGTTAACTGTGAGTGACCTAATATTAGCGTGGGTACTTTTTAACTTGTGTTTTGAGTCCATTATCAATAAAAAACCAAAACGAAACTTGTATCACTAGAAAGGTAATTTAATTGGCTTTTTATCCATATAGGTTAAAATATGTTGACACAAAATTTGAGTTTTATATCGGTTATTTTTTCTTGGCACTCTGTCCGCGAAGAGTGTAGGGCACAGTCAATACGCTGACAAAGTGTCACACTGCGAAGAGGACGAATGTGGTAATGCTACAATTAAACAATACACAACATTGACATTCATTTTTTACCGGTCGGTTAATTAACACACCTCTACAGAAAACGCACCTAGCGTTATTAACCCACCTCTCGGACAGTTTTTCACCCTCGTTAATTAACACACCTTTTTACAGTTTTAAACCGGTAATACCGAGTAATCGTCCGAAAATTAATTATCTTCCGACATACGTACAAATAACAATGAGGATTAAGATTTCTATACGAGCTGTGCAGCTTTTAACTCCTTAGCAGTTCTCAGTGACTGAAACCATTAAATGTATGATCCAATTATTATTCTGATATCTACCTGGAATTCATATGGGGCACCAATGAAGTGCAGTTCTCAAGATTCACAATACAATTCATCATGAGATTCATTTAGCTTACTTTCACAATATGTTTCAATGAAGTCTTTATTTATTTGAATACATTTACAAGTGACATGCGGTAAAATTTTGTTTTCATCAGACTGGTAAAATTATGAGTGGACTGGTATTTTTAACATCTACTGGTAAATTTTTAAGTCCGTGGAAACACTGTATTCTGAGGGGGTCACCTGAAAGGACAGATAGATTTGTGGTCGTCTTAATGATTCCCCAAATGGAATTTTGATGTTTGTTGAAAGCACACATTAAACATGAGTGACTAAATTCACTGTAAATAATACATACTCTGCTAATTCCAATCGAAATCTCCAATTCCTATTATTATCTGTAGTCATAAATTCTTGTATTCTACATAAATACCTTCTCCTTACTTGTGGTGTTAATATCTGAAATCAATTCCTTTTCGTCAATTATCAAAAAAGATTATTCAATATAGATATTCAAAATTTGACAACATGTCAATACAAATTCATTATTTCTGGAAATCTCATTCTTGCAAAATCAAAACATCAACCTCGAACATCGATTTTTTTTAACTCTGAAGCTATCACAAGTTCAACCAGCAGCTGTCCGGCAGATACACCCACATTTTGCAAAAGATGGATAGAGAACAAGCTAAACAAAGATTTTTCGTACAATGAAGGGCCAGAATTCAGAAGTTACGATCCAATGATCGTAGTTTGGGGTAAAAACATGCATCTTAAGCGTCATCAAAATCGGATCAAAATTATGACCTCTGGAAGGTCCACAATCTTGATATATTCAGTAACCGCCCTAGACACTTAAAAAAACCTTTAGTCAAATCAAAATATCATTACCCAATTCGGAATGTTTTAGCCAAAAGTTCACAAGAGTATTATTTTATCTCCTTGACTCTGTTAAAGTTCACATTTTCGGGTAGAATGCATACAGAAAACAAAAAGACAAATTACCAGGCAACGAAACATACGTCCACAGCAGCTAGATCGTCCCGTCAATCAACAGGAGTCGTATATTTTTTCTTTTTTCGGTAATGCAATGTTTATAATGCACTTAATTCTGATTATCAGAATATTTTCAGTAATTATCAGAAAATCTTTAGAATTTGTTTGGCTTTGATAAAGTTCTGCCCCATGCTAACGTTTAGTATACGAAACATTTAATATCATGGATTTAGCTTTTCAGTTTTCAATATTCATTGAAAATCAATGTACTTGTTCATCTCAAGACCTTAAACTCTGTGTATCAATCTGAAGTCAATTGGATAAGTTTGGCCTCTACGTCACAAGATTTTTCGAAGTGATCAAGGGAGATACTTTTGCAGTAATTATCGGAAATCGCTGAAAATCAATAGGCCTCTTCTTCGTCCCATGACCTTAAACACTGTGCATAAATTTAAAGTCAATCAGATAACACACAAACCAAGCCATAATGCAACTCGAAAAGTAGAAGTTAAGAATTAAGTGTCATTCCATGAGAGAGAGAGAGAAATGGGGTTTAACGTCCACTCGACACAAACTAGGCCATTTTGGGACTAACATATGGTTTCAATTTTATTTCAATAATTCGCCTGCGCGTAGGGGTCTTTAGCAGTGGGAGGAAACCGGAGTGCCCGGAGGAAACCCACCAGGTTGAGAAGGCGCCCCTATCTCCATGCCACATACGCTCACACCAGGGATCGAAACCACAGCCGCAAGCCAGAGGTGACCGGCCAGCTAGAGGTCGAAGCGCGGCACTCTAGACCACTAGGCCATCCCAACCCCCTCATTCCATGAGAAAACCATGCAAAATCATGCAGAATCGGGAAAGTGGGGGGTCGGCAGATCGAGTTCATCTTGGGGGGGATTTTATGGACTCCTTAAGACTACTTCACAGTCAGAAGAACCGATCTCAAAATTTAACCGTTACTGAAATACAGCCTCGGGCTGATTTATGGTCAATTTTGCCCTTTTTCAGGTCATTTTTCAGCCACTTATTCTGGTGAGTCTAGGGTTTGGATGAAAATAGTGGCTTGTTGGTGATGTTAGTGGGGGTCTTCCCGTGCCCCCATGTACAGACCTTAAGGTCACATCTATTCTCTGGGAGTAATGGTCAGCAAAATTGTAACATATGGCGAATAAAGTAGAAAATATACACCTTCGGAGATTAGCCCTATTTTCTATGATCAGGGGGTAGGTCAAAATATCGAAATGGTTTTACGCACAGCTTGACCCCCTCTATCGATATAAGAAATAAAATCTCTGTCACCTCTTTTCATTCAATGTGAAATCATAAGTCAAAGTTGGTGAATTTTCCATATTGTAAATCTCTGATTCTCTATGAAATGGCCAACAACTTCATACAGGGTAAACCAGCTATCTCCAATTCTTTGCCAAATCATTCGCCAATGCTCGCTGGTAGAAGCAGTAAAACGGCTGGAGCAAAACTGGTCTGTTTGATGAAGCTTGGTATCCAATCTAAGATGGCCGTGCCCGCGACCGCAGAAAATTTAGGTTTTTCTTCATTTTTGGCCATTGAATGTGGCACATATACCACACATGAGAACTAAAATTACTTCATACAATTGAAAGAGTGTACTAAAAACATTAAGGTCCACTCTTTAGCACATTACATAGCAATAAGTGATGTGAGAACCGAATGGGAACTGATTTCTTGACGAAGTGGAAATTTTGATCTTAATGCAGTGCTTGCCACGAAGAATCTCTGCGCGAGCAGTCAATTACTCACGCAAAAAAGATTCCACGTGAGTTAGGCGAGTAACTGACTTACTCACGCAAAATTTTCCTCGGAGAGTAAAATTATAATAGAGACCAAGAACTCTGGCAAATAACAGTGCATTAATTAACTGCCATTCTAGAAATGTAAGACTGTTTTCTAATGTTCTTCACTAGAAGTGAGCCTTCTTGTCAGTTGTAATATTAAATACTACAAATATTAATTCTATACTTGAATTATTCATACTCACGTAGGGCGAGATTAATTTAATAAAGAATAATCAAATTTAATAAAGAATAATAAAATAATATTTTGTCCAATTTATTTTAGCTGAATGTGAAAATAATAGTAGTTTACTTTAAAAAAAAAACCCACAATAGCAAAGAAAAAAATGAAAACCGGTGAAAATAAGTAGTCATGTCACCGTGTGTAAAGTCTTATGTAAAAACCTTGTCGTTTGGGGTCATATTCATCTTTATGATATATGTTTCCCGTTATCCTGTTTAGTAAGATCTGAAGGTTTTCAAAAATACGTCCCTAACCATTTAACCATCGGCATTTGTAATGTGCATTTGATGTTCGAAAATCGTAGAATGCAACTAACTGTCGCCACACGATGTTGACCGTGACATTGTCTGCAATGTAATAACAGTAATTTAATAGCATTTGTAAATGCGGCAATCCAAATACTTCGTGGCATTTCTAACTATATTCTAGCTTGTTTAATATTTATTTTAATATGAAACCACCATTCAAAATTTAATCATAAAGACTAGAAAATGACATATTATATTCGTTACAACATTCTTTCATATCTCGTAATATTTCTCGCGAGAATTCTACTTTGGATTTCAATTAAATTAACCAATCATAAAAATTCCACGTTACAAGCCCGGAATACTGTTAATGATTTATTTTAATATTAGTACTTGCTTATACCTTAAAGACCACATCAAATGATTCAGAAAACTTTTACGTACGGGTACTCGATAGTTACAAAATCCATTTTACGGCAAGTTCGAACTAATCTGATTAAAATTAATTCAGATATTTACGTTTTAGTATCCGACTGCCAAAAACAGTTTTCAAATTTTCAATTACAACCTTAATCCGGTTGATTGGCTGGGGACGTCACAGGCACTACACATAGTATACACATCATCTATACAATATATCACTGTATATACACACAGCCAGTTGACACGTGTGTATTTGTCGGTCCAATAAACATTTGACTGCTGTAATCATTAACGAGTAATTGAACTAACACAGTTATATGGGAAAACAATCACTGATTTATTATAAACAAGCACGACGTTTCGATAAGTATTCTCCTATCGTTATCAAGCACAATGAGTAATTATTTACATGTAAGCTACATATCACTATATCAGTCAAAGCATTTTCAAAAGCCGACCATTCTCGTTCAAAAGCCGACCTTGAGTTGTAATAGATTATATATTTGTGACAAGAATATTACCGAGTGTATTTCAAGATGCCATATTACCGTTGTGTTATTGGGAGTTGTGGAAATTCCAGCAAGGGAAAGGGGAATAATGTACCGGCATTTCATAAATTTCCCAAGGATGAAATCGTACGGAAAGAGTGGAATGCGTTTGTAAACAATTCAAATCCTGATTGGCAACCTACAGTCACAACAGTGATATGCAGTGAACATTTTACGAACGGTTGCTTAATTACCTATACACACACGTGGTGTGTATTTATTAACGCCTGACTGATTCCTTGACCCCCCTAATTAAATAAAACAATTGACTACGGAAAAATTTGTTTTGTAATACATTTTAATTCAAGATCCATTCTAAAATTTGTTTATTATGTACGGCCGTTCTGTTTTCTCACGGCAGCGATTTTAATACAATCTACCATCGTGTGCAGTCCAAACGATTCGAGATACATTTTCGTCAGTATTGTGGTTGTAATTTAGAAGGGTAATTATCATTTTTTGTTACACCGGCCAGATCAATTTATAATAATGAATATCAAATACACTTGATCAAATGTGGAGTTCCTGGTGCCTTTTGGTGAGTGATTAAACTGTCCATTTAATTGTAAAATACATATATTCTTTATAAAAAAAGTTAAATGATGTTAGACATTATAACCTTATCTTATCACAAACGTATATCCATCAAATGATTTATATTTAGATGTTGTTTAAACACCAATCAACAAATAATACGAGGCTACTTTATTACAAAAACATCGGTGAGCAAAAGAAAAAGATAATTACTTATGACCCAATCACTGTTCAAATTTAGTCTGATTGATTAATGACAGGTATTAACAACACTACACTTGCGATACACATATATAGTTAGGTGACCCTTCTCAATCTGTTAATTCTAACGTATATTGAGATATTTTTTCGTATTTTATTTTTACGGTCTATTTCAGAGTAATAAAGTCAAATTCGCAAGCAGAAAGAAGGGCGCCGTACGTCGATAACGGATCGTCATTTACAAATCGCGTTTCAATCATGTTTGACGTTTATGATATATTTTGCGTGACCACATCTTTTAACTCCTATACTCTTTTACTCGGGGAAATTCGAACCACAATACTCTTCTGACGAAAATGTATCTCGAATAGTTGGGACTTCATACATAGGAGAGTGTATGACATCGCTGCCGTGAGAAAATGAACGACCGTACATTATGAAACAAATTCTAAATTAGAACGACGATACTCTGACGAAAATGTATCTCGAATCGTTTGGACTGCACACGATGGTAGATTGTATTAAAATCGCTGCCGTGAGTAAACAGAACGACCGTACATAATGAAACAGATTCTAAATTAGAACAATAAACTTCTGACGAAAATGTATCTCGAATCGTTTAGACCGTACACGATGGTAGAGTGTATTAAAATCGCTGCCGTGAGAAAACAGAACGACCGTACATTATGAAACAAATTCTAAATAGGATGTTGAATTAAAATGAATTATAAAACAAATTATTCCGTAGTCAATTGTTTTATTTAATTAGGGGGATTAAGGAATCAGTCAGGCGTTAATGAATACACACGCCCGCTGTATATAGGTAATTAAGGAATAAACATTCCGAATATGCATTCGGTCACTGTGACGTCACTGGCGTCTGAGGGGATTAAGAGTGTTTTCAATAATTGGCAAAGTCGTTTTTACGGGAGGTCTATTTTTACGACTTTGAATGAAGATAGCTGAATTAATTTTAGTCGGATTGATGTGAATTTGCCGTAAAGTGGATAAAATAACCATGGACTGCTCACATAGATAAATTTTCAGGGCCATTTTATGTGCACTTTAACAATAGTTCTAGAAATGGCGGGAGAATGTCACATGATAGCCACTGTTGACAAACAGGTCATGAAGGTATCGCTTTGATGTATCATTTCATTACCGCATGAACTAATGCACACGTATAGATATATTTATACAGATGCCGTGCTGATTACTGTAAGGAATTATATAGCAATTAACACTTAAAATATGATACTCTCGACCATTAATGATTCCTCAAATAATTTAATTCATAATGGATGGTGTATATTTTTGATGATTGCGTAAGAAGCGTGGCCCAATTATTACTTCAACAACACAGGATTTATGTTGATTCCCGCCGTAAAATAGTAAAAGTACCATGCGTTTTCCGACTAAAATAAAGACAAATATCTACATAGATCATCATGCCATTCGAGACATTTTAATGTGTAATGGTTTTATATCCACCACTATCGGTAATTTATTTGTATCGGCCGATATACTTCGCTGTCAATATCTGATATCGGTAAAACCGATAGGTGTCAATCGGAACATCGGTACTTGTAGTGAAGCGAATGTACACTCGGCAAGCATATGTAAACAGTGCAGTGCCACACAAAAGGAGCGTAACTGTGTTGTTTAGTCTCTAGACTCGATCTTTCAGTCGTTTTAATGCGTGACATTGACTGATTTGCGACTTGTACGATTGAGACTTAGAGTAATTAATGTACTAAAAATAGACATTCCATTGAATGATTGAAAGAAGCGTTTAACGAAACGATTTCAACTTTAATATTAACAGATTTACAAAATAATTCATTCGCCAAAATTTTCGCCAGAATCATCACTTTATTCGCCAATAAAAATATTTGTCGTCATTGGCTAATTGGCGAATGTCTAGGGCGGTCACTGGAAGTAGTATAGTCTTTCTTGTACGGTAAATTTGTACGATTATCTGTAAAATTCTAATTATCGCAACAAATCTAATACCGCGAGGCTAAAATCTGTAGATACAGTGTGTTAATTAACAGGGGTGAGAAATTAAAATAGCATTATGCAAGAGCAAAATCCATACATGTGATTGGCCACAAGCAAAATGTCAGGAGATTTTTGTAAAAATGTCAGGAGAATTAAGGTCAAAAGAGGGAGACTTTATCACGCGTTAAAATTACCCATCCACCATGAATAAAAGACAAATTAATTTACATATTTTAATATCATTTGATTGTTATAATTACACAAACTTACTGATGTAATGAAACTATACACCAAGCTTCATGACTGAATTAGAACTAAGTTTTAGTGTCCCAAATCATCAACCAATCAAATTGCTTATCTCTGCTTACCCTAAGCAGAAAATGGTCATCTTTGAACTCCATCAATGCATTGACCTAATTAACACCTACGCCAAGTTTGAACATTCTAGCTCAATAAAATGGAAAGTTATTGTGTTCCAAAAGTCTTGAACAATCAAATTGCTTATCGCTCTGCTTACCCCGAGCAGAAAATGCTCACTATAGAACTTAGTCAAGGTATTGATGTAATGAAACTATACTCCAAGTTTCATCACTATGACTTAATTAGAAATAAAGTTATCGTGTCCCAAAGCATCAACCAATCAAATTATTTCGAACTCCATCAAGGTATTGACCTAAACATAAAGCTAACGCTACAATATACGTCCACATTCCTGCTTTGATTGATATGGTACTTTGTCAAGAAGGCTAGGCGTTTGGTTTGTTTAGCGTTGAGGGTCGTGCCTCAACATCAATAGTTGCCGTCCTGAGAGTATAAGGAATAAGTATACCAAGATAATCCATTCAGAATTGTGCCTTCCTAACGCTAAAGGCAAAAAGTGGGCGTGGCCCTGCCCCTGGAGGTTGGGACATTCATCAAAATCAATAGTGGACGCCCTCAGACTAAAAGGAATACATAAGCCAAGTACCAAGCTGATTCATTCAGAATTGCGGCCTGTACACGACAAACACAAAAATTGGGCGTGTCTTGCCTGTGGGAGTCGGGACATGCAGTTGACGTCCTTAGACTATAAGGAATACATATCCCAAGTTTAAAGACGATCCATTAAGAATCGTGGCCTGAAGACAACACACACAGACACGAAGTAAAAATGGGCATGGCTCTGCCCCTGGGGGTTAGGAAATCACCAAAAACAATAGGGGTCATCTTTAGGGTATAAGGAATAAGTATAAAAAAAGTTTTCAAGACGATCGATTAAGAATTGTGGCCTGTAGGTGACACACAGACAGACAAAAAGAAAATGGGCATGGCACTGTACCTGGGGGTCGGGCATGCACCAAAACAATAGGGATCTTCCTAAAGGTACCAAGAATAAGTATTCAAAGTTTCAAGATGATACATTAAGAAATGCAGCCTGTAGACAACAGACAAACAAATACAAGATATGGGTGTTGCTGTCCCACGTGGGTCGGGCATGCACCCAAAACAAAAGGGATCATCCTTAGGGTATAAGGAATAAGTATTTTAAGTTTCAAGATGACCGATTAAGAATTGTGGCCTGTAGGCGACACATAAAAAGAAAATGGGCGTGACTCTGCCCCTGGGGGTTGGGCATGCACCCCAAATGATAGGAATGTTCCTTAGGGTATAAAGAATAAGCATTCAAAGTTTCAAGATGATATGTTAAGAAATGTGGCTTGTAGACGACAAACAAATAAATACAAGGAATGGGCGTGGCTCTGCCATCGGGGGGCGGGCATGCACCAACAAGCCAACAGTGAGGCTGATGTCCCCCGCCAAAGTCCCAAAATAAATAGATGACACATATTAATTAATCGCACATTTTTTTCAAACGTATCGAGCAATCAAACTGTACACGAAGTGTCATCCAAAAGTGTTTTATAAAGAAAAATGCTAAAACCGACGAGAAAATGACAATGTACCCTAGTTAGGGGGACCCCAAAGGCAGACAAAAGGCCAAGGGAAAGGGCCCTCGTGTCCGAGTCAATCGTTTTTTATACACTGTTACTGTCGAATCCATTACTGAATGAGAATGCAGTCATTGCATTGGCATAAAAATCATCAATCCAGATGAACCTAAGTTATCTTGTCCCAAAGTATCAACCAATCAAATTGCGTATCTCTGCCTACCCTAAGAAAATCCTCATCTTCGAACTCCATCAAGGCATTGACCTAATAAGCATACACACCAATTTTGAACATTTTAACTCAATTCGAAGGAGAGTTATTGTGTTCCAAAGTCTCGGCAAATCAAATTGCTTATCGCTCTGCTTACCCTGAGCAGAAAATGCTCATTATCGAACTTAGTCAAGGTATCACTGTAATGAAACTATACACCAAGTTTCATCACTCTCACTTATTTAGAACTAAAGTTATCATGTCCCAAAGCATCAACCAATAAAATTGCTTATCTCTGCTTACTCTAAGCGGAAAATGCTCATCTTCGAACTCCATCAAGGCATTGACCTAATAAGCATATACACCAAGTTTGAACATTTTAACTCAATTAGAAGGAGAGTTATTGTGTTCCAAAGTCTCGACCAATCAAATTGCGTATCGCTCTGCTTACCCTAAGCAGAAAATGCTCATTAACGAACTTAGTCAAGGTATTACTGTACACCAAGTTTCATCAATCTCACTTAATTAGAACTAAAGTTATCGTGTCCCAAAGCATCAACCAATCAAATTGCTTATCTCTGCTTACCCTAAGCGGAAAATGCTCATCTTCGAACTCCATCAAGGCATTGACCTAATAAACACATACACCAAGTTTGAACATTCTAGCTCAATTAGGAAGAGAGCTATTGTGTCCCAAAAAGTGTGACGGACAGACAGACAGAAGGACAGAGAGACAGACGGACAAACCCATTTTAATAGTCCCCCAACTTTCTTCGAAAGGCGGGGGACAAAAAACAATACGGATCATCCTTAGGGTGTAAAGAGTAAGTATACAAAGTTTTAAGAAAATCCAGTTAGAATTGCGGCCTGTAGACGACACAGACACACACAAAAAAAAAATGGGCGTGGCTCTGCCCCTGGGGGTTGGGCATGCACCCCAAACGATAGGGATCATCCTTAAGAGTATAAAGAGTAAGTATACAAAGTTTGAAGAAAATCCAGTAAGAATTGCGCCCTGTAGGTGACAAGATGACCGATTAAGAATTGTGGCCTTTAGGCAACACACAAAAAGAAAATGGGCATGGCTCTGCTCTGGGGGGTTGGGCATGCACCCCAAATGATAGGAATGTTCTTTAGGGTACAAAGAATAAGCATTCAAAGTTTCAAGATGATACGTTAAGAAATGTGACTTGTAGACGACAAACAAATAAATACAAGGAATGGGCGTGGCTTTGCCATTGGGGGTCGGGCATGCACCAAAAAACAATACGGATCATCCTTAAGGTGTAAAGAGTAAGTATACAAAGTTTTAAGAAAAATCAGTAAGAATTGCGCCCTGTAGGCGACACACAAAAAGAAAATGGGCGTGGCTCTGCCCCTGGGGGTTGGGCATGCACCCCAAACGATAGGGATGTTCCTTAGGGTACAAAGAATGTGTATGCAAAGTTTCGAGATTATAAGTTAAGAAATGTGGCCTGTAGACGACAAACAAATACTAGAAATGGGCGTGGCTCTGCCCCTGGGGGTCGGGCATGCACCAAAAACAATAGGATCTTTCTTGGGGTATAAGGAATAAGTATACCAAGTTTGAAGAAAATCCAGTAAGAATTGCGCCCTGTAGGCGACACAAAGACACACAAAAAGAAAATGGGCATGGCTCTGCCCCTGGGGGTTGGGCATGCACCCCAAACGATAGGGATGTTCCTTAGGGTACAAAGAATGTGTATGCAAAGTTTCAAGATTATAAGTTAAGAAATGTGGCCTGTAGACGACAAACAAACAAACACTAGAAATGGGCGTGGCTCTGCCCCTGGGGATCGGGCATGCACCAAAAACAATAGGGATCTTCCTTGGGGTATAAGGAATAAGTATACCAAGTTTGAAGAAAATCCAGTAAGAATTGCGCCCTGTAGGCGAACCACAGACACACACACACACAGGGGCGACGGCATAATACGTTCACATATGAATGTGGACGTATAAAAAAACACCTACACCAATTTTGAACATTCAAGCTCAATTAGAAAGAGAGTTATTGTGTCCCTCAAAAAAAAGTGTGACGGCCGGACAGACAGACCCATTATATTAGGCAAGATCGAATATCAGTAACACAGTTGGGGGGACCAAAAGAAAACCGAATAACTCCTTACATTAAATTTGAAAAAGCTGGGATGATAAAGTATCCAATTGTCTGAGAATTGAAAACCTACTAAAATAAGTACCCATCAGATTAAGTTTTTTACTTACACGAAGTATGTCAGCAAAATGTTTCAGTACACCAATTCTAACTTCATCAAGATCTTTAAGAAAACCATCTAAAACCGGAACAAGATCACTATGAGTGATTTCTTCACCCAATATTGTTGCCAATTCATGCAAAGAAAAGGCTAATGTTCTTCTTACTTTCCACTTGAAATTAATAATAAAAAAAAGGTTGCCAGGCAACGAAACATATGCCCACAGCAGCTAAATCGTTCGAGTGGTCGACAAGGGTTGCCACATATTTATTCTTTTGTAGGTAATTGGGGGCATTTACAAGACAGTTCCATACAGATCATATCATAATTTTTGTCGTTTGAGGGTTCTCCAAACTGAAACAAGGGCCTTAACCCTTTGAACACTGACTATACATGGGGTGTTGCACGTCCCTCCCTGGATTTACAGGACGTCATATTAATTATGACATCAATGTAATTGGAGCTTGACACGCCCCAAGCCGCAAAACTGACATTTCGGTATATGCAATACAACGTCAAGCCGGTTTTGCGGCATTTCGGGTTCTAAGGGCAGTCAACAATGCTTGTCGCATATTTTTACTTTTTTTGGTAATGGAACATTTGTAATACACTAAAATCTGATTAAGAGTAACAACTCATTATGTAATTATCTGAAAATCATTAGAATTTGATTGCTTTTTTTTTTATAAAGTTTTGCCCCACGCTAACAATTAGTATAGGAAACATTTAACATCATGGATTTATTTAGCTGTTCAGTTATCAAAATTCATTGAAAATCAAAATACTTGTTCGTTTCAACACCTTAAGTAATTATTTGAAATCGCTGAAAATCAGTAGGATTCTTCGTCTCTTGACCTTAAACAGTGTGTGTAAATTTAATCGGATATTAACTTTGGCCTCTAGAGCGTCCACAGGATTTTTTGATGTGATCAAGGACCATAACTCTGGCACTAATTATCGGAAATTGCTGAAAATCAATAGGATTCTTCGTCTTATGACCTTAAACACCGTGTATAAATTTAAAGTCAATCGGATATTAACTTTGGCTTTTAGAGCGTCCACAAGATATATTGCGATACGATTTGTCATATTGCTATACATATTGCAATATTGTGAAAGTGTTAAGTCCAGATTTATTGCAAAAGTACAGCCTTAAATGTATCTATAATACTCTGTTACAAAAATGTAAACATTGTCGTGTTCTTTCCAATGATATAAAATTCAATTGTACAAAGTAGCATTTATATTACTATAATTTATATTGAAAAGCCAGTTCCATTAAAATTATGACTTTTCTCTATCATATTGGCAAAATAACGTGAAAAAGTATCCCTTACGATTTTTTTTTAAAAATAAAACAAAAATATAGTACTTCGTGTTGGCAGCAGTGTTAAAAGTAAATATAAATATAACTTTTAAAAAGAAACATCACCCAAATAACAGTCACTTCATCGCATACGGCATTTAACATTTCTGCCTTTCTTTGGATTTATGACGGGAATTGTCGTTTTCTTTGCTTCGTTGAAAGCTTCGACAGTGTAATTTTCCTTAATTTATCTTGTATTAAATCCTAAAAGTTTTGATTCAATTTAGCTTTCCAAAGTCTAGAATTATTAGCTGTAAGTTTTGTTATCTGTTTGAGCGAATGTATCCAAGATGGCGGCGACACGTTTGATCTCGGCTCGAGTAGACGCATTCTTCGCATCATAATGTCAAAAAAAAATAATAAATAGTTGATTAATTCGACATTATCATATTCCACAATATGCCTGGCAGTAAATTATAAAATCTGACTATTTCACTTTCAATATCATATAATTATTAGCCGTAAGTGACTGCGTGAAAATATTGGAATAGCGCCAAAGTGATTCGCACGGTGTGAATTTTCACCTCTGACCTATTACGTAAATACTGAAAGATCCGGTGTTGAAACATATATTTCTTATTGGATGATTAGCGAATTAAACATTCCTTTTCATCGCGGGTTTTACTTTTATTACCCAATCACCATTAATTAATGAATTAGAAACAATAGAAATAAGTTGATTGATTTCTCGCTTGGGTTCGCTAATGACGTTGCCAAGTACGAAGGGTCCGCGAGTTGATTCGCTACCGCCAGGCACGTGACGCGATTTGTTTCGCTAACATCAAAAATGCATCAAGGAAATTCTCAAGTTTTCAATAGAATTGACAGTTACACGGAATATTCCCATGATTATTACGGAAGTTGCCGATCGTATTGACTGAACCGGTTCTTAGACGTGTATCACGATATGATGTATTGGCAAGTTTGAATCGCAAAACACCGGTATACCGGTTATAGGGTTGTCACGATTACAAAATTCTTGAATCGGTTAATCGGCCAGCCAAAAATCGTATCGGTGCCGATTAATCGGATGCCGTATAAATTCTATAATGTCAATCGATGTCTGCACGGCTTTCCGAGGTTTTTTTCATGTGATTGTTTGTTGATAAGTAAATTATAAAATGATGTGTCAACACCGAATAGCTGATTGTATATTATTGTAGTACATTTATTTGAGTTTATACTAAAGATATGTCGGAATAAATTGGCAATAAACGATATTCAGTTACGAGGTTGACCTAAGTAAGACATTCCCGTGTTCTGACTTACCCAAACGGCTTTAACTGCTACATGTAATTAAAAATCCAATACTGGCAATAGATTACAATTCACTTGTACAACAATTCCCTTACATGATATTTAAACATATATAGCGATAATCATATTGACGAAAAACAACGAGAGAAGCCGCAAAAGACGATACAAATAGAAAAAAAACACGTGACATTTAAAAAGACGGCAACATATGCCGAGGGGGGCGAATAGAAGATCCTCCTGATTGGCAATGTGAGGAACTCGTTTATTCGTTGTCTCGTATGCAGACGGCACATTCTGATTGTGAATTTGATAATAAATTACATCTGGATTTAAAATTAATTATTAATTTATACTGGAGGAATTTCTGAGGAAATCGTTCAATTATATTGTTAAATTGGCGAATCGTTTTCTTCTTTGTAAAATGGAATTTCAATAAAATTACATTGCTAGTTTATCACTCGTAAAAAGGCACAGCCAACTTACCCATCTCGTGAGCCAGGCTTTCAGTCCATGCCTAAGATATTATCATGTCTGTTATTGTCCGTTGTTAACAACTATTTCCCGCCAATATCAACTATTTTACACATTTCGTTGTAAGCCATGCCTAATATGGTAGGCTAAGAATTCCGTGCGACATTGAGGTCGTGCCACTGTATTGCGTCTTGAAAGACGTAGTTTCCGTATGGTTTTAATAGGCAGCAATTCAGCAGTGCGTTAACAGAGAGTAAAAGTCAAACATTATATGTATTTGTATAAATATAAATTGGATGAAACGACTACCGATTTTTCAAAGTGTGAATCGGTTTGAGCTAGAAACCGAATCGACTACGACTAAACCGATTAATCGTGACAACCCTAACCGGTTATATCGCCCACCCCTAGCCATAACTCTGGCACTAATTATCGGAAATCGCTGAAAATCAATAGGCTTCTTCGTCTTATGACCTTAAACACTGTGTATAAATTTAAAGTCAATCGGAAATTAACTTTGGCTTTTAGAGCGTCCACAAGATTTTTTGAAGTGATCAAGGGCCATAACTCTGGTATTAATTATCGGAAATCGCTGAAAATCAATAGGCTTCGTCGTCTTATGACCTTAAACACTGTGTATAAATTTAAACTTTGGCTTTTCGAACGTCCACAAGATTTTTTGAATGGATCAAGGGCCATAACTCTGGCACTTATTATCGGAAATCGCTGAAAAACAATAGGCTTCTTCGTCTTATGACCTTAAACACTGTGCATAAATTTAAAGTCAATCGGATATTAACTTTAGCCTCTAGAGCGTCCACAAGCAATTGTGGACGCCGGACCGACGACAATATACGACCACATTTCAATGTGGGCGTATAAAAAGGGGGCCATAACTCTGGAAATAGTTGATGGAAATTGCCTAAATTCAATAGACCTTCGTCTCATTAATTTAAATGATGCATATAAATTTCATACATATTGGATGATAGCTTTCATCAATCTAGCATTAACAAGGCTGAACTAAGTGAAACAAGGGTGATAACTCTAGAAGTAATAATTGTAAATTGCTGAAATTCAATTGGTTTTGTGGTTTCACTAATCTAAATGAAGCATATAAATTTCACACTGGCTTTCAATTTTTTCCGGCAAAATGGATGATAATTTATATATAAAGAAATGTTCATATTTTTTTCTCGCCAACTTGAATATTTTATCTGCCAAAAATATGTGATAAAAAATACAATATCTAACAATTTTATGTCTCACCTAGGCTCATTATAAAAAAATTACCAATATATACAATACAATATACATGCAAAATCTGTCTTCACATAATATATTAGCACAGTTTGGATTTAATAAGATCAGATTTTATTTTTGGTCACTTAAGTCTATTTGAGCATCATTGTACTACACTACAGTGGACTCTGTCATATCCGACATCGTATGGGATCGTTACAATATGTCGGATCACAATATGTCGGCTGATTGATGTCGTAATCCGGAACATACAGAGTCCGGATTTATCAGAGATCGGATGTGACAGAGTCCACTGTATTCAGTATTTACACATCAAATCTTGTCCAAAAATGGCCAATTTATGTGATGCGGCGTGTACAATAGAGCGATTGTTATTTTCAGGTACCATAAAGGATCTTAATCCCTGATAGAATGATTAATACTTAAATCATATTTGTCAGAGATGCTTACAATTATACCCCCCGTTCACCTTTAGACCATTTTGGCTACGGTAATATGATACAAATGGCAAACCGTTTTTTTTCACTCAAGAATCGCCGATATTCAACATGTTCTTACATTTTCGACCAACCGTTTTTTTTCACTCAAGAATCGCTGATATTCAACATGTTCTTACGTTTTCGACCAGTGTTGATAGGATAATTTGAAATAATGATATCCGACAGGCATCCTTGTATATTTTACATGTCGTATATGAAGCCAAAGTAAACCGAATTCAACTATCAAAATATTTAATTCTCTTCAATAGAACCGTTGGCAACTGATTAGTATTATTGATTGACACGATCCGGACAGATTATCAGCCAGTTGAGTAATTTATTATATTGATTGACACTCAATAATGGTTAACCCCTGGATAAATACGATAAGAATTTTAAGATTTTTTTCAGCCAGTAACCAAAAAGAATCGCCAGTACCGCAAAATTTTATCGCCAAAATCAAATTTTAATCGCCACTTTCAAACTGTATAAATTTAAAGTCAATCGGATATTAATTTTGGCCTCTAGAGTGTCCACAAGATTTTTTGAAGTGATCAAGGACCATAACTCTGGCATTTATTATCGGAAATCACTGAAAATCAATAGGCTCCTTCGTCTAATAGACCTTAAACGCTGTGTATAAATTACAACTTAATCGGATATTAACTTTGGCCTCTAGAGCGTCCACAAGATTTTCTGAAGTGATCAAGGGCCATAACTCTGGCAGTAATTATCGGATATCGCTGAAAATTGATAGGCTTCTTTGTCCCATGACTTTAAACACTGTGTATAAATTTAAAGTCAACCGGATATTAACTTTGGCTTTTAGAGCGTTCACAAGATTTTTTGAAGTGATCAAGGGCCATAACTCTGGCACTAATTAGAGCGTCCAAAAGATTTTTTGTAGTTATCAATCGGATATTAACTTTAGCCAGAGCATTCACAAGATTTTTCAAAGTCATCAAGGGTCATAACTCTGGCAGTAATTATCGGATAGCCTATCGCTGAAAATCAAAAGGTTTCTTGGTCTCATGACCTTAATAGTGTGGCAGCCCAGACCCTCGAACTCCAACAAAGGAGATACCAATGTACAACTTCATAGCAAGTTGCGGGTACATCCTGTCAGCATATATCAGGGGCCTGGCCGCAGCAGCCCCCTAAACTGACCCCTAGAAACATGTCTGGATCCAACATTAGAGGTACTGAGTGAAACCAATTCATACATGATGAATGAGGTGTCTTAATTATGGAAACAATAATGACAGACAATTTTGCGGGTAACACCCCCTTGACAGACATACCTTAAAGGGGGGTCTTCATGGGTCTAGATCCAATGTTGGAGATACCAACTGAAAATTTGTCAGATTAAGTAAGGGCCATTGAATAGTAATTCATCTACTATGAACGACAGACATTTTAAACAGTGCTTGCCCTGTGACAGATGCCCTCTAGAGGTGGATATTTATGTTGGAGCCAGATGCAATGTTTGAGACACCACACCAAATTGATTTCTATATTACCTTAGTATAGTTTGATTAACTTAGTGTAGTTGACAGACATTTTAAATGGTGCTCACCCCCTGACAGATGTTAGAAACGCAGCGCAAAATTAAAAAATTCTTGTCTGTCGCAGATGATGTCTTTATATAGTCGCCTTTGGTCAACATAATCCAATCGCGTAGGTTGATAAAGGTTTATCGAAGGCAAAACAACAAAGAGTAATATACAAGCATTATTTCCCCATTTTGTTGTATGAATTGACCATGTGAGTCTCTCTTTGGATTACAAAAACATCTTAAATTATGACTGTGTTGTTCTTTTAAAACTTTTAACATTTGCAGATGAAATCTTTCAATGATGCTACATTTACATTGTTGTACTAGCAAATGTGAATATTTTAATTCTTTTATAGATAATGGAGGGGAATAATCAGCCATCACATCTTGAACATCAAAAGTTGTGTATAGTATGCAAGTCAACAGAAAATCCACCAGTAAATTTTAAACCATTTAAATCAAGTACATGGGATTCAGTAAAGAAAGCAGCAACTCTTTGCAAAAGACTGAGCTCTGATTGCTTTAGTTCTGCCTCAACAGAAATTAACCAGAAAGATGAATTTGCTGACACTGTACTGATGTATATCATTAACACTGTCTCCGTAAATTTACAGCTGTTAAGAGACCTGCGCCTGAAGCATTTGATGAAGTTCTACCCTTTCCTTCCTTAAAGTTTCCTGAGACTCGGGAGAGAAGTTCTCTTTCGGCAACAAGTGATAGAGGTGTACTACCAGATGAATGTATCTTGTGGTAAATCTAAAAAGAAATTGAACAATTCGAAAGAAGCATTGTCAGAATGTCTTACTATAGATGGTAGTAATGCTGTTTTGGAAGCGGCCCGTAGTAAAAATGATGAACGTATTATGTCACTATTTATGAGTGGTGGTGACCTTGTGGCAAGAGAAGGGAAATATCATAAGTCGTGTCGACGCTCATATTTCAAGTCATCAGAACAATCGCAGAATGACCAAACCTCAAGTACCAGTCTGAAACAACATACTGAGACTTTTAAAACTATAAGTACCTTCGTGCAGCAAGAAATTATCGACAAAAAGCAGAGCATCCTTGCATCAGTCCTGTTTCACTTATACGAAGAAGAGTATATGAGCAAAGGTGGAATAAAGACGACTTTCATCGCTATACTGTTTATTCCTTATCCACAAAAATCAAAGATACCTTTTCAGATGAGATACTTGTGAAACAATTCAATAAGCGCTTAGGAAACTTTATATTCAACTCAAATATATCTGAACCCGATGCCCGGGAGACCCTATCTGAAGACAAACAAATTGATCAGATAAGATTTGTAGCTATGCATCTACGTTCTTTGATTCTTGCGATGCCAAAGACCAACACACCTACTATAACAACAGTGCATTCCTTGAAGAAAATATCTCCAGAACCTCCTGACCAACTGAAACTTTTATTTGAACTCTTTTCCAGGGTCTGTGTGGAGAATCAGAAGAAGATGCAGTAGAAGCAACCGAACGACGAGTGATATCCAGTGCATCTGATGCTGTCTATATTACAACAAGAGGACGAAAACGTCCTTGGAAAAACACAAATCTTGGTCTTGGTATGGGGACACTAGCTTGTTCTAAAAGTGTCCTCCAGATCCTGAATAGATTTGGCCATTCGATCTCCTATGATGAGGTTAAAGCTATAGAAACTGAATTTGCATTTACAGTATCGGCTGTTGGTGAAGACAAACCAGATGGTATCCAGAGAACAGATGGTAAAGGAACTGCCCTAGCCTGGGATAATTATGATGTGAACATCGAAACGCTAGATGGAAAAGACACTTTACATTCGACTGTTGGTATTTGTTAACAAAACAAAGTTGACGAAAACAGTGATGACTTTTCTGAAGTGGAAGTCCATAAACAGCGCAAAAGGAGACGATTTAAAGGAGCTGAACAACAAATTGCTCCATTTTGGACCTCTTTGAAAAGTGCCACATTCCAGTAATCAAAATCAGAAGATGAAGGAGTCAACAAGAAATTGGAGCAGAATACCTTATCTTTCTATTGGTTGACCCAATCTATTTCCACACATCTGCCCCTATACCCTGGCTTTTACTCCCGGTTTGTGAAAGACAACCTGCCACAACAAATCATATCATATATGGATCCAATACCATTCCCTCCCACTAGGAATGATGTAGTCAAGGAAACAATGATCAGGGCTCTAAATGTTGCTCAAGAGACACAGCAAGATTTTACCATTGTAACGTATGATCTTGCAGTGGCCATTGAAGCACCCATGTTTTATCGGTTACTTGTGTTACTCGGCAACTTTCAAATGGCATTGTTTGGTGTAATCGGAACATATATCAATGAATCAGGAGCTGAAACCGGAGTTCTGGCTGAAGGATCATTGGCTGGTTTTATTCACGGGAAGTTCTACAATAGATGTGTGAGAATTCATCAAATCTTGGCTGATGTAATGGAGAGATGCTTATATCAACATTTTATTGACCACCACATCAGTCAAAATGACAGGTCGGAAATGGAACTCGCCCTGGATAGTGTCCCAACCGAAACCTCTGATGTTGAGGACTACCTAAGTGGGAACCAACCATTCCACGATCATATGACTTCCTATAATAAATTCTTCAGTGAGGTGATGGACGGATTACTTGGAGCAATGGCTGCATTCTGGGCCACCTATGTATATATGGTCAACAGAGTTTACAGGGAACTGGAACATGCTATACGAACAAATGACGTGGATCGGTATATCTCGGTGCTGCCAACTTGTATAGATATCTTTATTGGATTGAACAGACCTAACTATGCTAGATGGGGTTGCCTTTTCCTAGATAAACTTCAGAATGTTCATCCTAAGTGTCGTGAGATTCTGGACATAGGTGCTTTCTCTATTCGCCGGACAAACAGAAATTATGCTAGGACTGCCATAGACATATGCCTCGAGCAGACTGTGAATAGAACTGCGGCATCTCCTCTGAGGGGAATAGTAGCTTTTAGGAACTTGGAGAGCACATTTCGCAGATGGAGTGTAACAACCACTCAGAGAGGCATGGCAGTATTTGAACTGCGGACCATGTTGGGAATGGAAGAAGCTGAACAAGCATCACTTCAAGTACGTGATTGGCGAGTCAAGAAAGACAATGAGAACATCATAAAAAACTCACTAGTTTTCTCAAGGAATCCTGCAACCCATTTGAAGAGCCTGCCACTAGTTCAACTCATCTGCTGAACCTTTCATCTGGAAAATCTGCTGGTGAGGCTACAAACTCTCGATTTTTGAAGACATTAGCTCGAACAAAGGTCCAGAACTTTGCCGTGGAGAATGAAAACAATAAAGATAGGTTGCCAGGCAACGAAACATACGCCCACAGCAGCTAAATCATCCGGGCAGTCAACAAGAGTTGTCGCATATTTTTACTTTTTTCGATAATGAAACATTTATATTACACTCAAATCTGATTAAGAGTAACAACTCAGAAAATCATTAGAATTTGTTTGGTTTTTATAAAGTTCTGGCCCATGCTAACATTTAGTATGGTATACAAAATATTTAATATCATGGATTTAGCTTGTTCATCTCAAGGCCTTAAACTCTGTGTATCACTTTGAAGTCAATCGGATAATAAGTTTGGCCCCTAAAGCATCACAAGATTTTTCAAAGTGATCAGGGGAGATAACTTTGGCAGTAATTATGGGAAATCGCTGAAAATCAAAAGGCTTCTCTGCCTCATGACCTTTAACACTGTGTATCAATTTAAAGTCAACTTTTGCGTCTAGAGCATCCACAAGGTTTTTTGAAGTGATCAAGGGCCATAACTCTGGCAGTAATTATCGGAAATCTCTGAAAATCAATAGGATATTGACTTTAGAGTCAATCGGATATTAACTTTGGCCTCTAAGACCATCCACAAGATTGTTCAAAGTGATCAAGGGCCATAACTCTGGCAGTAATTATCGCAAATATCTGAAAATCAATAGGATTCTACGTCTTATGTCCTTTTAAAAACACTGTGTATAAATTTAAAGTCAATCGGATAATAACTTTGGCCTCTACAGCATCCACAAGATGTTTTGAAGTGATCAAGGGCCATAACTTTGGCAGTAATTATCAGAAATTGCTGAAAATCAATAGGCGTCTTCGTCTCATGACCTTAAGTACTGTGTATAAATTTAATGGCAATTGGATATTAACTTTAGCCTTTACAGCGTTCACAAGATTTTTCGAAGTGATCAAGGGTCATAACTCTGGCAGTAATTATCGGAAATCACTGAAAATCAATAGACGTCTTCGTCTCATGGTCTTAAACACTGTGTATAAATTTAAAGTCAAACGGATATTAACTTTAGCCTCTACAGCGTTCACAAGGGTCATAACTCTGGCAATAATTATCGGATATCGCTGAAAATCAATAGGCTTCTTCGTCTCATGAACTTAAACAATGTGTATGAATTTAAAGTCAATCGGATATTAACTTTAGCCTCTAGTGCGTTCACAAGAAATTGTGGACGATGGCCGGACGGACCGACAGACGGACGGACGGGGGCGACGGCAATATACGTCCACATTTCCATGTGGGCGTATAAAAAGTAAACAGTGCCATCTGTCCAAGCAGCAGCAGAAAGTGTAAGAGACGTTTTTGGACGATTGCTCCTCGTTGCCTCACAGCAAGATGTACCATTTGACCTGAAACACATCCTCTCGTTCCCACTTACTGAAGTGCCTCTATCATTAGCTCATGGTGATGGTACACCCCTGAAGACAGACAAATCGTCCTTACTAAAAGAACTAGAGTCAAGGCAAGAACATATCATTAGTGTTAATAGACTTCCTAGAGTTGCTGCTACTGTCATTGATGGTGACATTGTTTCATACTGTTTTGCAGTATACATGTGGATCGTATGGTAGTGTTGCTAGGGAGGTCCTTATCAAGGTCTGCTCTTATTCTGGGGAGCAAGTACACATCCTCTTTGATAAATACTTGACAGCATCTATAAAAGATAATGAACACAGACTTAAGAGGTGCAGACAGTGTAGTCTTTACAATAGCAGGACCAGAGCAGACTCCAAGAAAGTGATACTCTCAGCTTCTGGCAAATGGCAATTTCAAAGAAGAATTTGCCAGATTTCTAATGCTCGAATGGAAGAAACATCATTATGGTCCAATATTAGGGGATAAAGTTTTGGTTGCATCTCATGGGGGTTGCTGTACGCGATATTACTATGAAGCTGACACAGGGGACGTGGTCTCCAACCAACCAGAACAGCTTCAGGGTGAACACGAAGAAGCGGATACCTTGGTGGCATTCCATGTTGCAAGATTAGAGGGGAATGTCATTGTCAGAGCATCGGACACCAACATTCTAATCACTTTCCTTGACTTACTTAGTCAGCGTACTAACAAGGAACAAGAAAACAAACAAATCATTTTAGATTGTGGAAGTGGAAACTATCGTCATTTTATTGATGTCAGCCAGTTGGCCAGTATCCTAGAGTTCCGAACACCTGGTATCACAGCAGCATTAGCTGGTTTTCATGCCTTTACTGGTAGCGACTTTACAGCAGCTTTTGACAAGAAGGGCAAGATCAGGCCATCAGCCATACTGGAGGATGACGTAAGTGAAAGGGTTGTCCATGCCTTCAAAAATCTGGCAACTGAAGGAGATCCAGATGTAGATAGTTTAGAGAAATTTTTATGTGCTGTCTATGGTCAACCCCGACTGGAGAGCATCAATGATGCAAGGTATATCAATCAGCTTCAACAAAATGACCGGATCTGTACGAAAGGAAAATCAGCTTGCTAATGTAAAACGTATAAACTGCTCTCTACTCCTCCCTTGTTCAAAGATAGGTTGCCAGGCAACGAAACATACGCCCACAGCAGCTAAATCGTCCGGGCAGTCAACAAGGGTTGTCGCATATTTTTACTTTTTTTGGGAATGAAACATTTGTTATACACTAAAATCTGATTAAGAGTAACAACTCATTTTGTAATTATCTGAAAATCATTAGAATTTGTTTGCTTTTTAACTTTGGCCTCTAGAGCGTCCACAGGATGGCAATAATTATCAGAAATCGCTGAAAATCAATAGGCGTCTTCGTCTCATGACCTTAAACACTGTGTATAAATTTAAAGTCAATCAGATATTAACTTTGGCCTCTAGAGCATCCACAAGAATTTTTGAAGTGATCAAGGGACACAACTCTGGCACTAATTATCAGAAATCGCTGAAAATCAATAGGCTTCTTCGTCTCATGACCTTAAACACTGTGTATAAATTTGAAGTCAATCGGACATCATCTTTGTCCTCTAGAGCATCCACAAGATTTTTTGAAGTGATCAAGGGCCATAACTCTGGCATTAATTATCGGAAATCTGTGAAAATCAATAGGATTCTTCGTCTTATGACCTTAAACACTGTGTATAAATTTAAAGTCAATCGGATATTAACTTTAGCCTCTCGAGCATTCACAAGATTTTTCAAAGTGATCAAGAGTCATAACTCTGGCAGTAATTATCGGATATTGCTGAAAATCAATAGGCTTCTTCGTATTATGACCTTGAACACTGTGTATAAATTTAAAGTCAATCCAATATTAACTTTAGCCTCTAGAGTGTTCACAAGATTTTTCAAAGTGATCAAGGGTCATAACTCTGGCAGTAATTATCGGATATCGCTGAAAATCAATAGGCTTCTTCGTCTCATGACCTTAAACACTGTGTATAAATTTAAGGTCAATCGGATATTAACTTTAGCCTCTAGAGCGTTCACAAGATTTTTCAAAGTGATCAAGGGTCATAACTCTGGCAGTAATTATCGGATATTGCTGAAAATCAATAGGCTTCTTCGTCTCATGACCTTAAATACTGTGTATAAATTTAAGGTCAATCGGATATTAACTTTAGCCTCTAGAGCGTTCACAAGATTTTTCAAAGTGATCAAGGGTCATAACTCTGGCAGTAATTATCGGATATTGCTGAAAATCAATAGGCTTCTTCGTCTCATGACCTTAAACACTGTGTATAAATTTAAAGTCAATCGGATATTAACCCTGGCCTCTAGTGCGTTCACAAGAAATTGTGGACGATGGACGGACGGACGCGACGGCAATATACGTCCACATTTCTATGTGGGCGTATAAAAACACTTAATCAAAAAATAAAACGTTCACAGTTTATTGCTATCTTCTGGCACCGAGCTAGTATTTGTAAGCCGGGTGAAGGCCTACAACCAACAGTTTTCGGTTGGCAAACAGAAGGTGGGAACTTAGTTCCAATATGGTTTGGAGGAAGTTCTGTACCAACAAAACTCATCACTGAAGATAATGTTGCTTGTGACATTCCAGATGCAGAATCAGATGATGAGCCAAGTGATGAAGACAAACAGTGGAGTGAGGATGAAAGTGATTGCGACTAAAGACATTAAATTGGACAATCTGCATTTTGAGTTTCAAGACATTTCACAATCAAAAGCCGCATCTTTGATGTTTAATTAATTTTAACCCTTTAGAGCCTAAACCATGAAGGAGGTCTTTAAAAATTCACAAATTGTGTTTTTCATGATGCCTGGGGTGTGAATAAACCAAATCCACAAAAAAAAAATTCATCAGAAATCATTTCCAAAATTTTGGACAGGTATCGATTTTGATACCATAGGCTTTAGACAAAGATGACTAGTGGATAAGGCGCTGGTTCGCTAGCCTGGAGGTCGGGTATTCGATCCTTGCATTGGCCAAAAAGTTCATCTCGATTGTCCGACGTGATTTCCCCCTTGTCAGTGATGCAGAAGGAGGGTCTGACAAGGACAGCTGCCTAGTTGTTCGGATGGGACAAAAAACCGAGGTCCTGTCATCTTTGAAAGTAAAAAGTGAACCTCATGTACTCAATATAGCAGCACTGTACGGTACTATATTAGATACCATAGGCGTTCTCGTCATGAAAAACCGAGGGATAGATTATTTGTTCAAAATTTAGTTTATTAATTAGTTGAGCTAATTAGTGGTATCAAATCTGATACCGACGGCGCTAAAGGGTTAATTGAGACTAAAGTTGTTGTATTAAGGTGTTTAATTAAACTTGAGTATTTTATCTATTTTCACAATTTGTTTCACAATCAAAAGCCGCATCTTTGATGTTTAATTAATTTTAAGTTAGACTAAAGTTGTTGTATTAATGTGTTTAATTAAATTTGAGTTCTTGTATTTTATCTACATTCACAATTTGTTTCACAATCAAAAGCCGCATCTTTGATGTTTAATTAATTTTAAGTTAGACTAAAGTTGTTCTTTAATGTGTTTAATTAAATTTGAGTTCTTGTATTTTATCTACATTCACAATTTGTTTCATAATCAAAAGCCGCATCTTTGATGTTTAATTAATTTTTAAGTTAGACTAAAGTTGTTGTATTAATGTGTTTAATTAAAGTTGAGTTCTTGTATTTTATCTACATTCACAATTTGTTTCACAATCAAAAGCCGCATCTTTGATGTTTAATTAATTTTAAGTTAGACTAAAGTTGTTGTATTAATGTGTTTAATTAAATTTGAGTTCTTGTATTTTATCTATGTTCACAATTTGTTTCACAATCAAAAGCCGCATCTTTGATGTTTAATTAATTTTAATTTAGACTAAAGTTGTTACATAAAGGTGTTTCATTACATTTGAGCTCTTGTATTTTATTTATTTTCCTATTCATTAAAGCTGCATACAGTTCTGTAGTGCAGTTTAATTTTGTCACATGTTTGGGAAAATCAGTATATATGCTACAAACCATGTAGAGTTTTAATTTAGATTCATCTCACAACATTCCTGGCGTACTTATATTGTATGACGTACAAACTTCATTTCTTGTGAAAAGTTGTCACTAAAGGGGATCTCAAGACATAAATATTTCTCAATAGGGGGCGTCTGTCAGGGGGTAAGCACCATTTAAAATGTCTGTCAACAATACTAAAGGTAATATAGAAATCAATTTGGTGTGGTTTCTCAAACATTGAATCTGGCTCCAACATAAAAGATAGGCTGGCACTGCCAGGGAGGATACGCCCACATTTTCGAGAGATGGATACAGAACAAGCAATACCGAAAGTGATTTTTCCTACATCATTAAGTTAGAATTTGATATGTGCAAATATCGAAATGAATTAAGATCTTTGGGTTATAAAGGTGCATTTCAGTAGGCTTCAAATTCGACTGGGGATCATGTTGCTAAGTGGGTAAGATGCTGGCTCGGTAGCCTTGAGGTTGGGTGTTTGATCCCTGCATTGGGTGACAAAGTTCATCTAGATTTTCTGGCGTGGTTTCCCCTTGTTAGTGATGAAGGATGGATGGCCTGACAAGAACAGCTGTCAATTCTGGTTCAATTTTCACGAAATTCGACCTCAACCTTCATTACGATGTAACAGTGATATAATCAAACGGTTTTTTAAATGGGATAATAATTCTGACCGCAGAGGGACCACAAGCTAAAAAAAGATAGGTTGCCAGGCAACGAAACATACGCCCACAGCAGCTAAATCGTCCGGGCAGTCAACAAGGGTTGTCGCATATTTTTACTTTTTTTTGGTAATGAAACATTTATAATACACTAAAATCTGAGTAACAACTCATTATGTAATTATCTGAAAATCATTAGAATTTGTTTGCTTTTTATAAAGTTTTGCCCCAAGCTAACAATTAGTATAGGAAACATTTAACATCATGGATTTAGCTGTTCAGTTATCAAAATTCACTGAAAATCAAATTACTTGTTCGTTTCAACACCTTAAACTCTGTGTATCAATCTGAAGTCAATCGGATGATAAGTTTGGCATCTACAGTGCCACAAGGTTTTTTGAAGTGATCAAGGGAGATAACTCTGGAAGTTATTTGAAATCAATGAAAATCAGCAGGCTTCTTCGTCTTTTGACCTTAAACACTGTGTATAAATTTAAAGTCAATCAGTATATATGCTACAAACCATGTAGAGTTTTAATTTAGATTCATCTCACAACATTCCTGGCGTACTTATATTGTATGACGTACAAACTTCATTTCTTGTGAAAAGTTGTCACTAAAGGGGATCTCAAGACATAAATATTTCTCAATAGGGGGCGTCTGTCAGGGGGTAAGCACCATTTAAAATGTCTGTCAACAATACTAAAGGTAATATAGAAATCAATTTGGTGTGGTTTCTCAAACATTGAATCTGGCTCCAACATAAAAGATAGGCTGGCACTGCCAGGGAGGATACGCCCACATTTTCGAGAGATGGATACAGAACAAGCAATACCGAAAGTGATTTTTCCTACATCATTAAGTTAGAATTTGATATGTGCAAATATCGAAATGAATTAAGATCTTTGGGTTATAAAGGTGCATTTCAGTAGGCTTCAAATTCGACTGGGGATCATGTTGCTAAGTGGGTAAGATGCTGGCTCGGTAGCCTTGAGGTTGGGTGTTTGATCCCTGCATTGGGTGACAAAGTTCATCTAGATTTTCTGGCGTGGTTTCCCCTTGTTAGTGATGAAGGATGGATGGCCTGACAAGAACAGCTGTCAATTCTGGTTCAATTTTCACGAAATTCGACCTCAACCTTCATTACGATGTAACAGTGATATAATCAAACGGTTTTTTAAATGGGATAATAATTCTGACCGCAGAGGGACCACAAGCTAAAAAAAGATAGGTTGCCAGGCAACGAAACATACGCCCACAGCAGCTAAATCGTCCGGGCAGTCAACAAGGGTTGTCGCATATTTTTACTTTTTTTTGGTAATGAAACATTTATAATACACTAAAATCTGAGTAACAACTCATTATGTAATTATCTGAAAATCATTAGAATTTGTTTGCTTTTTATAAAGTTTTGCCCCAAGCTAACAATTAGTATAGGAAACATTTAACATCATGGATTTAGCTGTTCAGTTATCAAAATTCACTGAAAATCAAAATACTTGTTCGTTTCAACACCTTAAACTCTGTGTATCAATCTGAAGTCAATCGGATGATAAGTTTGGCATCTACAGTGCCACAAGGTTTTTTGAAGTGATCAAGGGAGATAACTCTGGAAGTTATTTGAAATCAATGAAAATCAGCAGGCTTCTTCGTCTTTTGACCTTAAACACTGTGTATAAATTTAAAGTCAATCGGATATTAACTAAGGCTTTTAGAGCGTCCACAAGATATTTTGAAGTGATCAAGGGAGATAACTCTGGCACTAATTATCGGAAATCGCTGAAAATCAATAGGCTTCTTCGTCTTATGACCTTAAACACTGGGTATAAATTTACAGTCAATCGGATATTAACTTTGGCTTTAAGAGCGTCCACAAGATTTTTTGAAGTGATCAAGGGCCTTAACTCTGACACTAATTATCGGAAATCGCTGAAAATCAATAGGCTTCTTCGTCCTATGACCTTAAACACTGTGTATAAATTTAAAGTCAATCGGATATTAACTTTGACTTTTAGAGCGTCCACAAGATTTTTTGAAGTGATCAAGGGCCATAACTCTGGCACTAATTATCGGAAATTGCTGAAAATCAATAAGCTTCTTCGTCTTATGACCTTAAACACTGTGTATAAATTAAAAGTCAATCGGATATTAACTTTGGCTTTTAGGGCATTCAAAAGATTTTTTGAAGTGATCAAGGGCCATAACTCTGGCACTAATTATTGGAAATCGCTGAAAATCAATAGGCTTCTTCGTCTTATGACCTTAAACACTGTGTATAAATTTAAAGTCAATCGGATATTAACTTTAGCCTCTAGAGCGTCCACAAGATTTTTTGAAGTCGTCAAGGGCCATAACTCTGGTAGTTATTATCGGAAATCGCTGAAAAACAATAGGCTTCTTCGTCTCATGACCTTAAACACTGTGTATAAATTTAAAGTCAATCGGATATTAACTTTAGCCTCTAGAGCGTCCACAAGCAATTGTGGACGCCGGACCGACGGACGGACGGACGGACGGACGGACGGACGGACGGACGGACGGACCGACGGACGGACGGGGGCGACGACAATATACGACCACATTTCAATGTGGGCGTATAAAAAAGGTCATTTTTCGTTCAATCAGGGGCCATAATTCAGGAAGTTACAATCCGATATGCACAAATATCGAAAGGAACTAAGATTGTTAAGTTGTAAACATGTGTTTCAAGTTTCATCAAAATTGAATGAAGATTGTGACCTCTACAGGGTTCACAACCTTGATATACCATATTTTTTACACTCTTAGCGTACAAGCGGCGGCCATTTTTTCAGTCAATTTTGGTACGATTTTCACGAAATTCGACCTCAACCTTCATTACCATGTAACGGTGATATAATCAAACGTTTTTTTAAATGGGATAATAATTCTGACCTCCAGAGGAACCACACAGCTAAAAAAGGTCATTTTTCGGACAATCAGGGGCCATAATTCAGGAAGTTACGATCCAATGGGCGCAAATATCGAAAGGAACCAAGATCTTTGGGTTATAAACATGCATGTCAAGTTTCATCAAAATCGGTTCAAAATTGTGACCTCTATATGGTCCACAACCTTGATATAACATTTTCACACCAATCGCGTACAAACGGCGGCCATTTTGTCTGTCAATTTTGGTCCGATTTTCACGAAATTTTACCTCAATCTTCATTACCATGTAACGGTGATATAATCAAACGGTTTTTTAAATCGGATAATAATTTTGATCTCCAGTGGGACCACAAGCCAAAAAGGGTGATTTTTCGTACAATCAGGGGACATAATTCAGGAAGTTAAGAATCAATGAGCGCAGACAGGCCACAGATCACTAATTATTTCCCCATTGACTTTAATGTTAATTCTCGTCTCTTACACCGGCTGTAACTTTTTCCCAAATATTCGTTGGGTAGAACGCTTTCTGCCACAGATGGAGCAACATGTGGCAAACTCTGGCCCAAAAGGATGTATGAGGTTCACCATGAAAAACTTGAGATACACAGGCCGGAAGTAGAGACAACTAAACAAGCAATTTTCTGCCCTCCCTTTCAACGTAACCAACCTCACAACCCTTGTATCCTTCCGCCTCAAAATCATGAATATTCACCAAAACCTGGTAGAAAATGTATTTTTAAACCCTTTTCTTCAATTCTACACCAAAAGGTCAACAAAAATCGCCATGCAAAAGGGGGAAAAAGGGAAAGGGAGAGAAGGACTAAAAATAACTTTCGCCCTACATTCGTAGGTGACGGCCCATGAATATTTAGTGATCTGTGTCCAAATATCGAAAGGAACCAAGATCTTCGGGTTATAAACATGCATGTCAAGTTTCATCAAAATCGGTTGAAAATTGTGACCTCTATAGGGTCCACAACCTTGATATAACATTTTCAAACTATTCGCGTACAAACGGCGGCCATTTTGTCCGTCAATTTTGGTTCGATTTTCACGAAATTCAAACTCAACCTTCATTACCATGTAACGGTGATATAATCAAACGTTTTTTTAAATCGGATAATAATTTTGACCTCCAGACGGACCACAAGCTAAAAAGGGCGATTTTTCGGACAATCAGGGGCCATAATTCAGGATGTTACGATCCGAAGGCCGCAAATATTGAAAGGAACCAAGATCTTTGGGTTATAAACATACATGTCAAGTTTCATCAAAATCGGTTCAAAATTGTGACCTCTATAGGGTCCACAACCTTGATATAACATATTTTCACACTATTCACGTACAAACGACGGCCATTTTGTATGTCAATTTTGGTCTGATTTTCACGAAATTTGAACTCAACCTTCATTACCATGTAACGATGGTATAATCAAACGTTTTTTTAAATCGGATAATAATTTTGACCTCCAGAGGGACCACAAGCTAAAAAGGGCAATTTTTCGGACAATCAGGGGCCATAATTCAGCAAGTTATGGTCCGATGGGTGTAAATATCGAAAGGAACCAAGATCTTTGGGTTATAAACATACATGTCAAGTTTCATCAAAATCGGTTCAAAATTGTGACCTCTATAGGGTCCACAACCTTGATATAACATATTTTCACACTATTCACGTACAAACGACGGCCATTTTGTATGTCAATTTTGGTCTGATTTTCACGAAATTTGAACTCAACCTTCATTACCATGTAACGATGGTATAATCAAACGTTTTTTTAAATCGGATAATAATTTTGACCTCCAGAGGGACCACAAGCTAAAAAGGGCAATTTTTCGGACAATCAGGGGCCATAATTCAGCAAGTTATGGTCCGATGGGTGTAAATATCGAAAGGAACCAAGATCTTTGGGTTATAAACATACATGTCAAGTTTCATCAAAATCGGTTCAAAATTGTGACCTCTATAGGGTCCACAAGCTAAAAACATGATATTTCGTACAATCAGGGGCCATAATCCATGAAGTTCTGATCCGATACATGCCAATATCGAAAGGAACCGAGATCTTATGGGGATTAACCTATATTTCAAGTTTCGTCAAAATCGGATAAGAATTGTGACCTGTAGAGAGTCCACAAACAAATTGTGGACGGACGGACAGGGGCGACAACATAATACGTCCACATGAAAATGTGGGCGTATAATATCCATCACTAGAGGGCGTCTGTCAGGGGGCAAGCACTGTTTAAAATGTCTGTCGTTCATAGTAGATGATTTAGTATTAAATGGCCCTTAATCTGACAAATTTTTTGTTGGTATCTCCAATATTGGATCTAGACCCAGCAAGACCCCCCTTTAACTCTCAACTGACCCAAGGCGACTTTTGTCGACACCTATGACGTTACCGTTAAGTACCCACGGCGACTTTTGTCGACAAAGCAAGTTAGCCGAATGCAACGTTCCTAGCGCAATGAGAGTTACTTCCCTTATACACAGAAGGCCTTTTCTCATTTGTTTACTTCCTGTTTGACATTTTGACAGTTAAAAATCTTACTGTTTCTTCTTGAAAAATTAGAACAAAACGGTGTTATGTCTAGGTCTATACGAAAATTTTCCTTACGACGGATTACCACCCCAGTAGTGATTCAGATTTTATCGGTGGTGTAGATATTCATAGTTTTACGTTAGAACGTTATAGAAATAGAAGCTAGACTAATTTTAATTACCGGTACTTTCAAATTTTAATAAGCTTAAATTAAAAGAGATTCATGATAAATGATTTTTAGTTCACAAAAGCCGAACAAAAAAAAAAGAAGAAAAAACCATTAGATCTATATAGGACTACATGAACTTTGCATGAAATGTCTTAATTTTTTTTGTTTAAAATTCATATTTATGCAAATGGCATTCATTTTAGATTATTTCATCCAATTACATGAAGGGTCTATTTTCAGTTGTTATATTTAATAATATGATTTTAAAATTCATACCTATATTTTAGCACTATTGACCATTATGACGTGGGTTTTTATGACGTTATGACGTCAAACCTCTGGGTCATTTAAGAGTTAAGGTATGTCTGTCAAGGGGGTGTTACCCCCAAAATTGTCTGTCATTATTGTTTCCATAATTAAGACACCTCATTCATCATGTATAAATTGGTTTCACTCAGTACCTCTAATGTTGGATCCAGACATGTTTCTAGGGGTCAGTTTTGGGGGCTACTGCGGTCAGGCCCCTGATATATGCTGACAGACGTCCACTTCTATTATTCAGGGGTATACCCGCAACTTGCTATAAAGTTGAACATTGGTATCTCCTTCGTTGGAGTTCGGGGGTCTGGGCTGCCGGTCTATAAACACTGTGCATAAATTTAAAGTTAATCGGATATTAACTTTAGCCTCTAGAGCGTTCACAAGAAATTGTGGACGCTGGACAATATACAACCACATTTCCATGTGGGTGTATAAAGATAGGCTGGCACTGCCAGGCAGGATACGCCCACATTTTCGAGAGATGGATAGAGAACAAGCAATACCGAAAGTGATTGTAATATCATATGTGCAAATATCGAAATGAATTAAGATCTTTGGCCATTTTTTCAGTCAATTTTGGTACGATTTTCACGAAATTCGACCTCAACTTTCATTACCATGTAACGGTAAATTTACCAAGCTAAAAAAGGTCATTTTTCGGACAATCAGGGGCCATAATTCAGGAAGTTACGATCCAATGGGCACAAATATCGAAAGGAACCAAGATCTTTGGGTTATAAACATGCATGTCAAGTTTTATCAAAATCGGTTCAAAATTGTGACCTCTATAGGGTCCACAACAATGATATAACATATTTTCACACTAATCGCGTACAAACAGCGGCCATTTTGTCTGTCAATTTTGGTCCGATTTTCACAAAATTTGAACTCAATCTTCATTACCATGTAACGGTGATATAATCAAACGTTTTTTTAAATCGGATAATAATTTTGACCTCCAGTGGGACCACAAGCTAAAAAGGGTGATTTTTCGTACAATCAGGGGCCATAATTCAGGAAGTTACGAATCAATGGGCGCAAATATCTAAAGGAACCAAGATCTTCGAGTTATAAACATGCATGTCAAGTTTCATCAAAATCGGTTCAAAATTGTGACCTCTATAGGATCCACAACCTTGATATAACATATTTTCACACTAATCGCGTACAAACGGCGGCCATTTTGTCTGTCCATTTGGATCCGATTTTCACAAAATTTGAACTCAACCTTCATTACCATGTAACGGTGATATAATTAAACGTTTTTTTAAATCGGATGATAATTTTGACCTCCAGAGGGACCACAAGCTAAAAAGGGCGATTTTTCAGACAATCAGGGGCCATAATTCAGGAAGTTACGAATCAATGGGCACAAATATCTAAAGGAACCAAGATCTTCGAGCTATAAACATGCATGTCAAGTTTCATCAAAATCGGTTCAAAATTGTGACCTCTATAGGATCCACAACCTTGATATAACATATTTTCACACTAATCGCGTACAAACGGCGGCCATTTTGTCTGTCCATTTGGATCCGATTTTCACAAAATTTGAACTCAACCTTCATTACCATGTAACGGTGATATAATTAAACGTTTTTTTAAATGGGATGATAATTTTGACCTCCAGGGGGACCACAAGCTAAAAAGGGCGATTTTTCAGACAATCAGGGGCCATAATTCAGGAAGTTACGATCCGATGGCCGCAAATATAAAAAGGAACTAAGATCTTTGGCTTATAAACATACATGTCAAGTTTCATCACAATCGGTTCAAAATTGTGACCTCTATAGGGTCCACAACCTTGAAATAACATATTTTCACATTATTCCCGTATAAACAGCGGCCATTTTGTATGTCAATTTTGGTCCGATTTTCACGAAATTCGAACTCAACCTTCATTACCATGTAACGGTGATATAATCAAACGGTTTTTTAAATCGGATAATAATTTTGACCTCCAGAGGGACCATAAGCTAAAAAGGGCGATTTTTCGGACAATCAGGGGCCATAATTCAGGATCCGATGGGCGCAAATATCAAAAGGAACCAAGATCTTGGGGTTATAAACATGCATGTCAAGTTTCATCACAATCGGTTCAAAATTGTGACCTCTATGGGGTCCATAACCTTGAAATAACATATTTTCACACTATTCGCGTACAAACGGCAGCCATTTTGTATGTCAATTTTGGTCCGATTTTCACGAAATTCGAACTCAAGCTTCATTACCATGTAACGGTGATATAATCGAAAGGTTTTTTAAATCGGATAATAATTTGGACCTCCAGACGGACCACAAGCTAAAAAGGGCGATTTTTCGGACAATCAGGGCCCATAATTCAGGAAGTTACGATCCGATGGGCGCAAATATCGAAAGGAACCAAGATCTTGGGGTTATAAACATGCATGTCAAGTTTCATCACAATCGGTTCAAAATTGTGACCTCTATTGGGTCCACAAGCTAAAAACATGATATTTCGTACAATCAGGGGCCATAATCCATGAAGTTTCCATCCGATACATGCCAATATCGAAAGCAGCCGAGATCTTATGGGGATAAACCTATATTTAAAGTTTTGTCAAAATCGGATAAAAATTGTGACCTGTAGAGAGTCCACAAACAAATTGTGGACGGACAGGGGTGATGACATAATACGTCCACATGAAAATGTGGGCGTATAAAAACTGTATTTCAAGTTCCCAAGACCCATTACGCGGTAAATTATGTCGAAATGCACTGAATGTTCATTTATAAAGTAAGCGTTATATTATATGAATAAAGAACTTGCCTAAAAATAATTAAATTCCATATTACTTTCACACCATTCACAGATACGACTTTGTTGACATCACGTGACTAATATTCCCGCACTTCTGCATCGAAAGGAAATTACATTCTGCAGCTGTGAGGGACGACAACGTAAAATAGTACGCATAATACATACGATTTCTATCCACTTAAAATAAAGGGAAGTATACCCGAATAAAGATGCGACAACAAAAGAATTAATGCTAGCTAAGAATAATTTGGAAAAAAGGCTCAGATTCTGGATTTTTTGTTTGAGGTTGAGATGATGGAACCAACATACATAGAATTGGGTCAGTCAGGGTTGACACGTACGTAACCCGATTTGTTGCAAAACATTTTATTCAATAATTTAGTATAATAACAGTTGTCATACTAATTTTTATAATTCTAATTCCTTGTTTTTTGGGAAATATGTTTAACACCAAAGTAAAAACAAAACAATTTTAGTTTCAGTCAGAATCATTGCATTATTTTGACCTCATAATTTTTAATATACCTTCCAAAATAGGCCTTAACTTTAACATTACATGGCCAACATTGTTACCATAGCATATCTGTAGCTTACCTTTAGAGAATTATGCACAACAAAAATAACTTTTTATTGCCATTGGTCAATTTTGTTATCTTCTGAGAAGAAAATAATAAATCAAAGTAGAATTCTTCTTGTGACAGGCCTACATGTAAACACTGAATGCTGAGAACAATAATGACGGTGAAACAGTAATGTTATTTTTAAAATTTTATAATTGCCAAGCAACAACTACCCAAAGTCCTTCATATTTCCCTAAAATTATACAATTCATAATTCTATATAACATATGTTATGTATATAATGCTAAAATGCTTACCTGTATCATACTTATAATAAAATGTTGTGATCATTTGATTCATTATGGTAAACACTAAACATCATTGAAAATTGTATAACATTTCATTTTTTTTGGTTTGTTTTTAGTTATTTTAACATCCAAAAGTGTCTATCATTTGGTGGTATCAAAATGTAAAAACAATGTAATTTATTTTACAACATCTCACAAAATGAGTCTGCAGGTAACAATGACCAAAAACACACGTTAAAGTTCTATAAAACAATACTCATAAAAAAAAAAGCGAAAACAATTCCTAATATTACTAATATTGTACATCTATTTGCCTTGTACAGTTTTTGACCTGATGATTTTACCATCTAATAATAAAGATTGGTTGCCAGGCAACAAAACATACGCCCACAGCAGCTAAATCGTCCGGGCAGTCAACAAGGGTTGTCGCATATTTTTACTTTTTTGGGTAATGAAACATTTGTAATACACTAAAATCTGATTAAGAGTAACAACTCATTATGTAATTATCTGAAAATCAGTAGAATTTGTTTGCTTTTTACAAAGTTTTGCCCCACGCTAACAATTAGTATAAGAAACATTTAACATCATGGATTTAGCTGTTCAGTTATCAAAATTCATTGAAAATCAAAATACTTGTTCGTTTCAACACCTTAAACTCTGTGTATCAATCTGAAGTCAATCGGATGATAAGTTTGGCATCCATAGCGTCACAAGGTTTTTTGAAGTGATCAAGGGAGATAACTCTGGGAGTAATTATTTGAAATTGCTGAAAATCAGTAGGCTTCTTCGTCTCATGACCTTAAACAGTATGTGTAAATTTAAAGTCAATCGGATATTAACTTTGACATCTAGAGCCTCCACATGATTTTCTGATGTGATCAAGGGCCATAACTCTGGCAATAATTATCAGAGATTGCTGAAAATCAATAGACTTTTTCGTCCCATGACCTTAAACAGTGCGTATAAATTTAAAGTCAATCAGATATTAACTTTGGCCTCTAGAGCATCCACAAGATTTTTTGAAGTGATCAAGGGCCATAACTCTCGCAGTAATTATTGGAAATCGCTGAAAATCAATATACGTCTTCGTCTTATGACCTTAAACACTGTGAATAAATTTAAAGTCAATCGAATATTAACTTTGGCTTTTAGAGCGTGCACAAGATTTTTTGAAGTGATCAAGGGCCATAACTCTGGCACTAATTATTGGAAATCGCTGAAAATCAATAGGCTTCTTCGTCTTATGACCTTAAACACTGTGTATAAATTTAAAGTCAATCGGATATTAACTTTAGCCTGTAGAGCGTCCACAAGCAATTGTGGACGCAGGACGGCCGGACGCGTCGACAATATACGACCACATTTCAATGTGGGCGTATAAAAACTAAAAAAAATTAAATTTGTTTTTCTCACATTTTATATGCCTTTTGGACCTGGCTGCCTCCTAAAAATGATGTGCATGTAACGGAATTCAGTGCATCATTCCAAATGAAATCCTTATTGAAAGTTGAAGCTTGAAGATTGTCCGCAATTTTGGTTTACTTCGTCACTAGCTATTTCGGAGTCTTTGTGTTCCTCACTAGAATTGTCAGTCAATTCCTTATCCAGGATACTATTATTGCCAATTTCTACGTCTAACATATCTTCCAGTAAAAATCCTTTGGAGTTCAAGTCAGAATCACTCTCCATACCAACAAAATTATTAACAATCAAGGCCTACAAACCTGACATTCATTCAAGTATTTTTCCTTTATAGTTCACGACCTTATGACCCCTTATACCTGTGTTGTGACATATATGTTACGACTTCTATCATTAGTTAAAACTATATATTTATTGGCTTATTACCTCTGGAAAGCGGATGACTTTTTTATAACTTTATTGATCAATAAAACGTACATGAAAGAGGCCGACAGCAGTCGTAGCTGGGAAAGTTTTTTCCCAGACATTTTATAGTACCAATCATTAGTTGAAAACTATTGTTTTAAAGGATTAGAACATTCGGAATGTCAAGCGGCTTTTTTTTTAATAACTTTATTGATCAATTAAGTAAAAAGACGGCGACAGTCCAAAATGGCGTCCAATATGAACAGAAATTTCTCGTGAGCTCGCGACCTTATGACACCTAAACGTCTACATTTTATGATTCCTATAATTAGATCAAACTATCTGTTTACTTGATAACCACTTTTCAAAAGCCAAGCGGCAATTTTTATAACTTTACTGATTAATAAAACAGTACACCATAGATGTCACCAAGCATTTCTGCGGCAGTATGACAAGACACTAGGTCAACGTCTGGCGGGGTAAGTCGGTGAGACTCAGTGGCTAATTATGTCGTTGCCACTCGTGAACTGTACCGAATTAGTTAAGTAATTATCAGAAAATCATTAAAATGCCAACGTTTAGCATAGAAAAATTTAATATCATGGATTTAGCTGTCCAGTTATCAAAATTCATTGAAAATCAATAAACTTGTTGTCTAAAGACCTTAAATTATACAAAACATTTAATATGATGGATTTAGCTGCTCAGTTATCAAAATTCATTGAAAATCAATATACTCGTTCGGCTCAAAACAATAAACTCTGTGTATCAATTTAAAGTCCATCAGATATACACTTTGGCCTATGAGCGTACACAAGAATTTTTGAATCGGAAATGGCTGAAAATCAATAGGCTTCCTTGTCTCGTGATCTTAAAACACTGTTTATAAATTTCAAGTCAATCGGATATTAACTTTGGCCTCTAGAGCGTCCACAAGATTTATTGAAGTGATCAAGGGCCATAACTCTGGCAGTAATTATCGGAAATGGTTGAAAATCAATACGCTTCTTCATCTCATGGGTAATCAATGATAAACCAATTTTAAATATTGTGGATGCTGTTGCCTACACATGGAAAATTATGATTAATACTAAACTATTATTCAGTGAAATATAGCCTACTTCAAACATGAGGTGACTTAGCGACAGTTGACCCCTTGCGTTAAAAACTGACGTCTGGTGTGCAAATAGAAAAGATCTCGTTCGTATATTATATCGGCACTTGTTAAAGTTTGATTTCTTTTCCATTTTTTGAGTATTTTGAACGGATTTTACGTGAATTATGACTTAAAAAATCGCGTATAAATTTAAGGTCAATCTGATATTTACTTTAGCCTCTAGAGCTTCCACATGGTTTTTTGAAGTGGACAAGGGCCATAACTCTGGCAGTAATTATCAAAAATCGCTGAAAATCAGTAGTCTTCTTCATTGCATGACTTGAAACACTGTGTATAAATCTAATCGGATATTAACTTGGGCCTCTAGAGCGTCCAAAAGATTTTTCGCAGTTATCAAGGGCCATAACTCTGGCAGTAATTATAGGAAATCACTGAAAATCAAAAGGCTCCTTCGTCTGTGTATAAATTTAAAGTCAATTGGATCTAGAGATTCCACAAGCAATTGTGGACGCCAGAAGGACGGACATGGGTGACAACAATATTCGACCACATTTCAATGTGGGTGTATAAATATTACCTGGACATCCTGTGTTAAAATCTCGTATAAATTTCTAATAACATGCCAGTTGTTTCTACCCAATGTATAAGCTACAGCTGGCAAGTTATAAGCACAATGTCTTGTAATTTCAGTATCAACTGTTTGGGCTCGAGATGGATCTACCATACCAAGATAATTTTCTAGCAAGCTCTGAGGAACAATATCCTGAAATAAAGATAGGTTGCCAGGCAACGAAACATACGCCCACAGCAGCTAAATCGTCTGGGCTGTCAACGAGAGTTGTCGCATATTCTTACTTTTTTCGGTAATAAAACATTTATAATACTCTGAAATCTGATTAAGATTAACAACTCATTAAAGATACCTTTTGGGAGATTAGATAACGAGTTGGCAGTTCTCACTACAATAGCTCAAAACTTGCTAATGTAAAGACAATTTGCTGAAAATTCCAGTCAAATTGATCCTCTTATTAGTTTAGAACTAAGCAATTGAAATTTCCGCTTAGCCTCAGTCATCATTACTAAAGTCAGTAAGACAAAACCAGTAGTCTCGGTTATCCATTTTTAGTGGTAAATCACGAAGGAAAATATTTCAGCGAATCGAACTACAACCCAACATCAATCTCACGCTAGCCTTAACATTTAGAGTTGATTATGGTCTGAATAGGTTAATTAATGTCTAATTAATAGTTTTTATAACATTTCAGGCCTAAAGAAAGACTCTGTATCAATCTGAAGTCAATTGGATGATAAGTTTGGCCTCAAAAGCCTTACAAAAGATTTTTTGAAGTGATCAAGGAAGATAACTCTGACTAATTATCAGAATACGCTGAAAATCAATAGGATTCTTCGTCTCATAACCTTAAACACTGTGTCAAACACTAAGGTCAACTAGATTTTCTGAGGTGATCAGGGCCATAACTCTGGCAGTAATTATCAGAAATCGCTGAAATACGATAGGCTACTTCTTCACAGACCTTAAACATTGTGTATAAATTTAAAGTCAATCGGATATTAACTTTAGCCTATAGAGCGTGCACAAGACTGTTCAAAATGATCAAGGGCCATAACTCTGGCAGTCAAATTTTCGTGAAATTGGAACTAAGGCAGTTTTTTCAAAAAATGCCACAGTAATTCCTTCTTCACTATGGCAGTTTCTATGTACACTAAGGCAAAACTTTCATTTTACTTTTATCACTATGGCATTTTTTTTTAAACTGATAAATTTTATTGATAAAGATTATAAAGACGACAATCAAACAAATACTAGAAATGGGCGTGGCTCTGCCCCCTGGGGGTCTGGCATGCACCAAAACCAATAGGGATCTTCCTTAGGGTATAATGCAGAGTTGAGATTTCAAAATTTTTCGTGTCGGACATTTTACCGAAAATAAAGGGGCACAACTCTTATCGTTATTTAAGCAGACGAATTCATACCACAATTAAAAGTCACATGTCAAAATATTCAAATCACGTACATAACAAAATTAGGTGAACCTCGCTATTTTTCATATCTAATTCCCGTACGGTATTCAATTCATATACCACAATTAAAAATCATATGTCAACAAAATATTCAAATCTCGTACGTAATAAAAATTGGCGAACCTCGCTATTTTTCACACCTAATTCCCGTACGGCATTCAAATTTATGTCAGTAAATGGCGTACAGAATTAAGCATTTTCGTAATACATTGAATGAAAGCTTGCCGATCCTGCTTCGTCATAAAATTCACAACCGTAATATTCCTTTAGATTTACGTGGCAGCAAATGAATGCCGAACATCTGAAATAAGAATAGTTTGTGATGTCAGAACATCGTTTTTTCTTTATAAAATGTCAACAAAATATTCAAATCCGTGCGTAATAGAAATAAGAACACGGCAGCAAATGAAAGAAAAGCGTTCGAAATAATAATACTTGTGGTGATGACAAAAGGCATAGCTGACTTCAGCGTATTGCCGCTATGGCGTACGTGACTCACAGCACACAGCTTCATACTTGTGGTGATGACAAAAGGCATAGTTGACTTCAGCGTATAGCCGCTATGGGGTACGTGACTCACAGCTTCATAGTAAGCACTGCCTAACATGTTAAGCAATATTCGTGCGGCACTCGAGATCACGGGAAAGTGCCACTCAGTGATGGGATTTCAAAATTTTTCGTTTCGGACATTTTATCGAAAATAAAGGGGCATAACTTTTATCGTTATTTAAGCAGACGAATTCAAACCACAATTAAAAGTCACGTTGTCAAAATATTCAAATCACGTACATAACAAAATTAGGTGAACCTCGCTATTTTTTATATTTAATTCCCGTACGGTATTCAATTCATACCACAATTAAAAATCACATGTCAACAAAATATTCAAATACCGAACGTAAAGATAGGTTGCCAGGCAACGAAACATACGCCCACAGCAGCTAAATCGTCCGGGCAGTCAACAAGGGTTGTCGCATATTTTTACTTTTTTTTGGTAATGAAACATTTGTAATACACTAAAATCTGAGTAACAAATCATTATGTAATTATCTGAAAATCATTAGAATTTGTTTGCTTTTTATAAAGTTTTGCCCCAAGCTAACAATTAGTATAGGAAACATTTAATATCATGGATTTAGCTGTTCAGTTATCAAAATTCATTGAAAATCAAAATAATTGTTCGTTTCAACACCTTAAACTCTGTGTATCAATCTGAAGTCAATCGGATGATAAGTTTGGCATCTACAGCGCCACAAGGTTTTTTGAAGTGATCAAGGGAGATAACTCTGGAAGTAATTATTTGAAATTGCTGAAAATCAGTAGGCTTCTTCCTCTCAGGACCTTAAACAGTGTGTGTAAATTTAAAGTCAATCGGATATTAATTTTGGCCTCTAGAGCGTCCACAGGATTTTTTGATGTGACCAAGGGCCATAACTCTTGCACTAATTATCTGAAATCGCTGAAAATCAATAGGCTTCTTCATCTTATGACCTTAAACACTGTATAAATTTAAAGTCAATCGGATATTAACTTTGGCTTTTAGAGCGTTCACAAGATTTTTTGAAGTGATCAAGGGCCATAACTCTGGCACTAATTATCGGAAATCGCTGAAAATCTATAGGCTTCTTCGTCTTATGACCTTAAACACTGAGTATAAATTTAAAGTCAATCGGATATTAACTTTGGCTTTTAGAGCGTCCAGAAGATTTTTTGAAGTAATCAAGGGCCATAACTCTGTCACTAATTATCGGAAATTGTTGAAAATCAATAAGCTTCTTCGTCTTATGACCTTAAACACTGTGTATAAATTTAAAGTCAATCGGATATTAACTTTGACTTTCAGAGCGTCCACAAGATTTTTTGAAGTGATCAAGGGCCATAACTCTGGCACTAATCATCGAAAATCGCTGAAAATCAATAGGCTTCCTTGTCTCGTGATCTTAAAACACTGTTTATAAATTTAAAGTCAATTGGATATTAACTTTGGCCTCTAGAGCGTCAGCAAGATTTTTTGAAGTCGTCAAAGGCCATAACTCTGGTAGTTATTATCGGAAATCGCTGAAAAACAATAGGCTTCTTCGTCTCATGACCTTAAACACTGTGTATAAATTTAAAGTCAATCGGATATTAACTTTAGCCTCTAGAGCGTCCACAAGCATTTGTGGACGCCGGACCGACGGACGGACGGGGGCGACGACAATATACGACCACATTTCAATGTGGGCATATAATAAAAATTGGTGAACCTCGCTATTTTTCACACCTAATTCCCGTACGGCATTCAAATTTATGTCAGTAAATGCCGTAAAAAATTAAGCATTTTCGTAATACATTGAAAGCTTGTCGATCCTGCTTCAGCATAAAATTCACAACCGTAATATTCCTTTAGATTTACGTGGCAGCAAATGAATGCCGAACTTCCGAATTAGAATAATTTGTGATGTCAGAACATTGAGTGTTATAAAATAATATACTCTTACGATATGTGACATCTATGAGTAGTCTATAGATGCTGTCGGCTCACATCAATGCGATTAAAATGCCCGACAATTGAAGAACACGAGGTAAACAGGTGGATTAAAATTATAATCACTCTTATTGGATTGATGAATAGTCCGACAAAGGGAAAGCAATGACTTCTGTTTAAGATAAGATTGATGAATTGTCCGACAAAGGATTAAGTCAATCAATCAAGGCAGATTAAGTAGTTAATCAAGGTAGGTTTATTGACGGTATAACACGATAAATATGTTGATCACTTAATTACCTAATCAATCCTGCCTATTGTCAACGATAATCGGGTTGAGTGGTAGTTATACTCTCAGAACACTATATTAATTTTGGATTTTTGAATATTATTCACTATGTTTTGATGTCCGATTGGGCATATTCCTGGAAGGACAATATTGTGCGTTTGGAAAAAAAATTCGGACAAGTCCGGAATATATGGGCAAAATCCAACTCTGGTATAAGGAATAAGTATACAAAGTTTGAAGAAAATCCATGAAGGCGACCCACAGAGACACACACAGACAGGTGCGACGGCATAATACGTCCACATTATGAATGTGGACATATAAAAATCACTGAAAATCAATGGGCTTCTTCGTCTCATGACCTTAAACACTGTGTATAAATTTTCAAGTCAATCAGATATTAACTTTGGCCTCTAGAGCGTCCACAAGATTTTTTGAAGTGATCAAGGGCCATAACTCTAACAGTAACTATCGGAAATCGCTGAAAATCAATTTGGCTTCTTCATCTCTTGACCTTAAACACTGTGCGTAAATTTAAAGTCAATCGGATATTAACTTTAGCCTCTAGAGCGTCCACAAGCCTATTGTGGATGCCGGACCGGGGCGACTGCAATATACAACCACATTTCAATGTGGGCGTATGAAAAGTGGTTGGAATGGAAATGCACACGGCTCGATTGTTGCTTGGTACGAGTATGCCGTAGCACTGCTACCCGGGCAAAAGTTCTCTCATAGCACACTGTATGGTGTATGCCCTTTTTCATTAGCCAAGTTTAGGAGCAGAACAGTAGAACGTTAAACCCTATTTTCAGGGCTTGCCACGAGACGCGAGTAAATACTCGCGCGCACGCTACGCTCGCGTAAAGCCAAATTTACGCGAGTGATGAAGTACTCGCGCAAATATAAAAAAATAATTTAATCAGAAATAATGGAATATATCGTAATAAAAAGATAGGTTGCCAGGCATGGACACATACGCCCACAGCAGCTAAATCGTCCGGGCAGTCAACAAGGGTTGTCGCATATTTTTACTTTTTTTTGGAAATGAAACATTGGTAATACACTAAAATCTGAGCAACAACTCATTATGTAATTATCTGAAAATCATTAGAATTTGTTTGGTTTTTATAAGGTTTTGCCCCAAGCTAACAATTAGGATAGGAAACATTTAACATCATGGATTTAGCTGTTCAGTTATCAAAATTCATTGAAAATCAAAATACTTGTTCGTTTCAACACCTTAAACTGTGTATCAATCTGAAGTCAATTGGATGATACGTTTGGCATCTACAGCGTCACAAGGTTTTTTGAAGTGATCAAGGGAGATAACTCTGGCACTAATTATCGTAAATCTCTGAAAATCAATAGGCCTCTTCGTCTTATGACCTTAAACACTGTGTATAAATTTACAGTCAATCGGATATTAACTTTGGCTTTTAGAGCGTTTACAAGATTTTTTGAAGTGATCAAGGGCCATAACTCTGGCACTAATTATCGGAAATCGCTGAAAATCAATAGGCTTCTTCATCTTATGACCTTAAACACTGTGTATAAATTTAAAGTCAATCGGATATTAACTTTGGCTTTTAGAGCGTCCACAAGATTTTTTGAAGTGATCAAGGGCCATAACTCTCGCAGTAATTATCGGAAATCGCTGAAAATAGACTTCTTCGTCTTATGACCTTAAACACTGTGTATAAATTTAAAGTCAATCGGATATTAATTTTGGCTTTTAGAGCGTTCACAAGATTTTTTGAAGTGATCAAGGGCCATAACTCTGGCACTAATTATCGTAAATCTCTGAAAATCAATAGGCTTCTTCGTCTTATGACCTTAAACACTGTGTATAAATTTACAGTCAATCGGATATTAACTTTGGCTTTTAGAGCGTTTACAAGATTTTTTGAAGTGATCAAGGGCCATAACTCTGGCACTAATTATCGGAATTCGCTGAAAATCAATAGGCTTCTTCGTCTTATGACCTTAAACACTGTGTATAAATTTAAAGTCAATCAGATATTAACTTTGGCTTTTAGAGCGTCCACAAGATTTGTTGAAGTGATCAAGGGCCATAACTCTAGCACTAATTATCGGAAATCACTGAAAATCAATAGGCTTCTTCTTCGTATGACCTTAAACACTGTGTATAAATTTAAAGCCAATCGGATATTAACTTTGGCCTCTAGAGCGTCCACAAGATTTTTTGAAGTCGTCAAGGGCCATAACTCTGGTAGTTATTATCGGAAATCGCTGAAAAACAATAGGCTTCTTTGTCTCATGACCTTAAACACTGTGTATAAATTTGAAGTCAATCGGATATTAACTTTAGCCTCTAGAGCTTCCACAAGCAATTGTGGACGCTGGACCGCCGGCTGGCCGGACGGACGGACGGGGGCGACGACAATATACGACCACATTTCAACGTGGGCGTATAAAAAGCTCTAAACAATTTGTATGCCTTCATATTGCTGCACTATTGTGCACTCAGCGCGTCTTCCCAGCGCCACCTGTTGTTACTAAAAATACTTTTAGACGCGTACTGCCAGGCGGTTTTCAAGCGGATGTCCTCTGCCGTGTCTGGATAATCAAAAATGGAGCGGATGTGGAACGTTGTTGTCATTTCTATAGTAATTCTTTCGACCCTGCATCTCTACTGCAAATTGATAGGATTGAAATTGTTTGCCTGTTCTTTTACCTTTCTGAGCTTTACCCGAAGTCCCATCAGCACGTCCAACGATGGCAAAGGGAAACCCAGTTCCCCTAGCAACTTTCTTGTCATGGGTGGACGATCTACAGAATTCATTCGGATATAAAGAAGAATTCGACCATATAAAACAAAAAGCGGTTGTCAGCCATGTCTTTTGTAAATTGTGTGCTAGAAGAAATAGTCACTTCTTAAAATCTTTGCCAACGAAAGGCAAAGTTTCGTCAGACATCATGAACTATGTTATTGGGATGAGTTTCATTACTAAGTTTAATCTAAACAGGCATTTAAAGGGTAAAGCCCACCAAATAGCGTCTCGATACGAAGAAACACAAAGTGGAACTTCCAAGTCGACATTGACATCAACATTAATAGCTTGTGATCAGCCCAAAATAGATACATCCATCAAGTCTTCCCCACTTGATGCTTACTCAAAACTTTTTAATACTGCCTATAATATAGTTGTTCATGGCAAGCCATTCGTTGACTTTCCATATATTGTCCAACTTCAAAAAGAAAATGGTGTCCAGTTGTTAAAGGGAAAGCAGGACAACAAATTGTGTGCTACCATGACCCAATTCATTGCAGACAGCATTCAAGATAAAGTCGCAGAAATAGTTAACATTAGTTCTGCGGCATTTAGTGTTTTGAATGATGGACGTCAGCCAAAAAAAACTGGAGGGGATCTAGAACTGATATATGTAAGAATAACAGCAAGTGATGGTTTACCTGCGTATTATTGTATTGGTTTAGAAGAACTGGCCTCTCATGGTGGAGGAGATGCTGAGTCAATAAAACATGCCATTGATGATGTATTTCTCAACAGAATTAAACTAAATGATGCGGTTTATAGAGAGAAGTGCACAAGCATAACAGCAGATGGGGTGTCTGTAAATACAGGGAAGTATAATGGTGTATTTACAAGATTTAAATACGACAGACCATGGTTACTGACCATACACTGTGTCGCCCATCGGGCTAAATTGGCAGCTAAAGATGCATTTACATGCTCAGAGGTCAAAGAAGTAGACGAGTTTTATCTGGCCAATTATAAACTTCTTAAAAATTCTGGAAAATTAAAAGGGGAACTTAAAGCATCATGTGCAGCTAGTGATATTCCTTAATACGAATTAAGCAAGATTCATGGAACGCGATTCCAACACCACCGTAGAGAAAGCTTTAAAAAACTAATTAAAATGTGGATACCATTAATAATGTGTTATGAAAATGCTACTTCACAATTGAAAGGCCATACTCCAGACACTCGTGCTAAATTAAGTGGATTTTTGAAAAAACTTCATAGATATGACTTTTTAACTGCTGTTTGCACATATTTGGATATTTTAGAAAGTTTAGCTTTTCTTTGTAAATGTTTTGAACAAGAGCACATCTTAGCGTTTGAAGTGATGTCAAGTATTGAAATTACAAAAGATTTGTTAAATGATCTTTCAAATGAATGTCCAAAAAAGTGTAAATGAGTTAAATGACAAATATTGTAGGTTAGTATGTATTGACGATAATGAAAGTTCAGGTAATAATTACAGGTATAAAGTCGTTCAAAATTTTTGTACATCCGGCGATATGAAGAAAAAGGAGATAAACAGGACATACAAAGAATTAGAAATTCTTCATATTGTTAATGTAGATAAAGCATTGAATGTATATAATAATATTATACAGAGTGTCATTCCTAAACTTAACCAATCATATATTAAGAGATTTGAATCTTTTGACAATGAGATTTTTTATTCCATGAAATTTGTAGATCCGACACAGTGGAATATGTCAGATAAAGAAATAAAGTTGTATTCAAAAGTTATGGGGTGGAAGAAATAAAAATCTTAGGTAATCACTTTGAAAGAACACTGGGTAGTCAAGGCTATAATGAACAAAAATAAAAATGTCTTCTGGAATGGAAAAGTTTTAAAAGAGAGGTCAAAGCCAAATATTTGGGGAAAAAATGTATTGATCTGCGGCAGGTTTTTTTTCTGTATAAGAAAGAGTATTATCCTAATCTATGTCTGTTAGTTGAAATTATTTTAACTGTGTCGGTTAGTAATTGTACAGTTGAAAGGGGGTTTAGTTTTTTAACCCACACTATCAGACAGAAGACTGTCTATTAATCAAGAACACTTGAGGTCCTATATTATTGTCCGAAATAATCACTGGACTTTTAGTGAAAGCGAAAGAAAAGAGATTCTAAAGAATGCTGTTAAAAAATATTTGTCAGTGAAAAGGAGAGTTAGTGCTTTAGATACCAGTATTGATCAAGGGCTTTCTGATCCCAAACGACAATGTCTCCGTGAGCAAAATGACAACGACTTCAACTCATCTATTGTGGTTGATTTGAGCTCAGACTCCGATACTGATGATAATGCAGATAAAATCTCCACTGCAGAGTCAGGCAGTAGTTCCTTTCCTTCATCTGACGTAGAATCAGATGTTGAATCTTAATAAAACTGTCGGATCATACATAGGGTTGATCAAGTCGCATGCATTGTAAAGTAAATGTGTTTATAAAAGGTTGTTGTTTAATTAGGCCAAAAAAAAAAATGTTGTGGTTCTGGTTACATAGCCCCCAAAAATTAGGGTAGGTCGCTAGGGATTTTTTTTTTTTGGGGATTTTTTTTTTTACCATTACGGCAAATGACGTTGGCGAGATTACACATAGATAGTTGTATGTTTATGATTCCCTGTCACTGGCCATGTATATAAGGATGATTTCATCTGTGTCTGCCTCTCCAATTCAAAAATGATGTAAAAATGTAAAAGCATACCCAAATCAAACAAGTTTAGTTACGTCTGGATATCCTGATATTCTGTGTCCTGTCCGCTCTTCCCGTGGTCTGCTATTTAAGCCTATTGCCAAATTACTTCTATGAAAAAGTAGCCGCTAATTATTTTACGGGATTGTTTTAAAAAACAGTTCCTGCAGATACTTTTTCCAGCTCCCGTGCTATTTCTAGGCTCCCAAGCCCTAAAGTGTAGGCGTTTATTTATACAAACCTTGAATCTTGATCAATGTTGCTCGGCTGTTTGGTCGACCACGCTTTCAGTCTCGCTCTGTGTATCAAGCGCTGTGATTGGCTGTCGTCACGGGAAGAACCAATCAAACTTCGCGACTCATACAACGATATAACGGCTCAGTATCGAAGTTTCGGAGACGTTTGTTGACAGTTTAAACCTCCAAAAAAATTTTAAAAAATTATCATCTTATTAGGGTCGCAGCTGAAAAACAGGGTTGGTCGGGTAACCAGAACCACATCATTTTTTTTTTAGGCCTTAACAAGATTTCATTATCACTAGTCACCGTCAACTTATACTGGCAACAGGATAGTGGCATTGTTTTTTTTTTAAGTTCATAAACTAAAACTCATAAATAAAAAAAGTATCTTAGATTAATCATTGCAAATTAATCTAAATAATATAGCCAGATAGGACATGATGTTCACTTTGCTTTAGCTTGTAACTGAAGAAACTGTTGGGTGAATTATAGTTGATACATGTAGTTGATAATTACATGTAAATAGTTATGTCAGTTTGTTTGTTAGGTGTTGTTGAAAAGATTATAAATGTTTGTTATATTTATTTTAATTATTTAATGTTCAAAAGATTATAAATGTTTGTTATATTTACTTTAATTATTTAATGTTCATAAGACTGTTAAAACTGAAACAAGCCAACAGTGAGGCTGATGTCCCCCGCCGAAATCCCAAAATAAATAGATGACACATATTAATCAATCACACATTTATTTTTTTCAAACGTATCGAGCAATCAAACTGTACACGAAGTGTCATCCAAAAGTGTTTTATAAAGAAAAATGCTAAAACCGTCAAGAAAAATGAAAATGTACCCTAGTTAGGGAGACCCTAAAGGCAGACAAAAGGGCCCCCACCCTTGACAAAAGGGCCCCTCTGGCCAAGGGAAAGGGTCCTTGTGTCCGAGTCAATCGTTTCTATACACTGTTACTGTCGAATCCATTACTGAATGAGAATGCAGTCATTGTATTGGCATAAAAATCATCAATCAAGATGAACATAAGTTATCTTGTCCCAAAGTATCAACCAATCAAATTGCTTATCTCTGCCTACCCTAAGAAGAAAATGCTCATCTTCGAACTCCATCAAGGCATTGACCTAATAAGCATACATACCAATTTTGAACATTTTAACTCAATTCGAAGGAGAGTTATTGTGTTCCAAAGTCTCGGCAAATCAAATTGCTTATCGCTCTGCTTACCCTGAGCAGAAAATGCTCATTATCGATCTTAGTCAAGGTATTACTGTAATGAAACTATACACCAAGTTTCATCACTCTCACTTAATTAGAACTAAAGTTATCGTGTCCCAAAGCATCAACCAATCAAATTGCTTATCTCTGCTTACCCTAAGCGGAAAATGCTCATCTTCGAACTCCATCAAGGCATTGACCTAATAAGCATATACACCAAGTTTGAACATTTTAACTCAATTAGAAGGAGAGTTATTGTGTTCCAAAGTCTCGACCAATCAAATTGCGTATCGCTCTGCTTACCCTAAGCAGAAAATGCTCATTATCGAACTTAGTCAAGGTATTACTGTAATGAAACTATACACCAAGTTTCATCAATCTCACTTAATTAGAACTAAAGTTCTCGTGTCCCAAAGCATCAACCAATCAAATTGCTTATCTCTGCTTACCCTAAGCGGAAAATGCTCATCTTCGAACTCCATCAAGGCATAAACACATACACCAAGTTTGAACATTCTAGCTCAATTAGGAAGAGAGTTATTGTGTCCCAAAAAGTGTGACAGACAGACAGACCCATTTGAATAGAGAGAGAGAGAGAGAGAAATGGGGTTTAACGTCCACTCGACACAACTAGGTCATTTCGGGACTAACATATGGTTTTTAATTTTATTTCAATAATTCGCTTGCGCGTAGGGGTCTTTAGCAGTGGGAGGAAACCGGAGTGCCCGGAGGAAACCCACGAGGTTGAGAAGGCGCCCCTATCTCCATGCCACATACGCTCACACCAGGGCTCGAAACCACAGCCGCAAGCCAGAGGTGACCGGCCAGCTAGAGGTCGAAGCGCGGCACTCTAGACCACTAGGCCATCCCAACCCCCCCCCATTTGAATAGTCCCCCAACTTTCTTCAAGCGGGGGACAATAAAGTATATGAAATTACCCATAACGTCTTTAATTTAACTTCCATTGGGATTATAACCCCACCGCTAAAAGTAACACTATGATACTGTTTGCTACCTTCGTCTAAGAAAAAGTACAAGAGGGGATTGATTAGTCAATAATATTGCTGCCAAGGAAATAAAAGAGTATGCATTGCCATTGTGTGTGAAATAGCTGTATTCAACGTCCTCTTCCACTGAAGTGATATCGTAGACAAGAGCATTGAAATTAGGTATATGAAATTTAAATGGCTACTCACGCACATCATTCTGCATAAGTAAATACATGTACTTGCCTAAGTCTAAATTTGCGTGAGTAGTCGTCTACTCGCCATCAATTTGCTCGTAGCAAGCCCTGATTTTCATTTCTATTTTCGGTAGGAATTGCTGATATGTGTTCAAAAAGATTAAATAATGGAATCTTGAACTTTAGTACTTTTTAGTAGCAATGCCAATTTTAAATGATTTTAACCATTAGTATTTTTCGATATACTTTTCTCTGAATACTGCTATACCTTCCTTTCTCTGATTATGAAAAGTGAGTATCGACAAAATGGCAGTATAATATCGGCAGATAATTTCTCTCGATAGGCCACTTATTAGACAATTACCTCTGTTGATACTGATTATTAAACTATCACTTGCATAAAACCTATTGAGCATTAAATGATAGTACCGTATTTTTCGGTGTATAAGGCGCATGCGTAGATAAGGCGCAGGGCGACTTTGGCAGAGGTGTTTCAGGGGGAAAAAAAATATGTGTGGTTTAGGCGCACCCCTTTCCCAACGCCTCGTGAAACTCATGCCATCATATACGTGACTAAAATCCACCTGCGATCTCCAGTAACTGGCCCGAACTCTATTGTTTACAGTTATAATAATTACCGATATTTAGCCGTATCAAGGTGTATATTATTTCTTTATGAAATAAATTGCTTTTGTTACATTTGTTTCCATTAATTATAACATACAATTGATTATTTCATAACTTTTAGCGGTACTTTTGTTACTCGTACGGTAGTGAAATTGACATTCAAGTCCCGCCCACAACAAACATGGCCGTCTATTACATCGTGTTAAATTCGTGAGTAATTGGCTGTGATAAATGTTTTGATGATAAACAAATTAAATGTTAACTGTAGAAATAATTTCTCATGATAGGGTGCCCCACCCTAAATGAATATCTCCAAATATCTCGACAATTACACCACAATACTAATATATTTAGAAAGCCTTAAATCTGTTTCACACATTTATAGTCACTAAATAAACGACCATGCTGTACTTCATAAGCTATGATCATTAAACCATACATAAGTAATACTGAAAAATGGTTTGGAGTGGCGTCCATAACATCCAGACACTTTTGAGTAAAAGATAGGTTACGTGCCCTTGTTTTGAAATTAGTCTCGCTTAACTAGTCTACCGATCATTCTACGTCTAATTGACGGGTCGGGATAATCAAGACTACTTTTTTTACGAAACATGGAACAAGAAATTGAATTTAGAAGCACCAACATCAGGCAACTCAACAATATTTTTAAGAACCTTGTAAAAGTAAAATGAAACTACTGCTAGTATCATATTCTTGCTGTACGGCATGGAGTCAGAGATATTATTTGTACTAAACCAAAATATGCAGCCTAATGGTACAGCTAATTATAAGGCAATTTAAAAAATAAAACGAGCGTAATTTCTAAAGATGCCGTAATAACCAAAGATAGGTTGCCAGGCAACGAAACATACGCCCACAGCAGCTTAATCGTCCGGGCAGTCAACAAGGGTTGTCGCATATTTTTACTTTTTTTAGTAATGAAACATTTGTAATACACTAAATTCTGATTAAGAGTAATAACTCATTATGTAATTATCTGAAAATCATTAGAATTTGTTTGCTTTTTATAAAGTTTTACCCCACGCTAACAATTAGTATAGGAAATATTTAACATCATGGATTTAGCTGTTCAGTTATCAAAATTCATTGAAAATCAAAATACTTTGTATCAATCTGCAGTCAATCGGATGATAAGTTTGTCATCTATAGCGTCCACAAGATTTTTTGAAGTGATCAAGGGAGATAACTCTGGAAGTAATTATTTGAAATCGCTGAAAATCAGCAGGTTTCTTCGTCTCATGACCTTAAACAGTGTGTGTAAATTTAAAGTCAATCGGATGTTAACTTTGGCCTCTAGAGCGTCCACAAGATTTTTTGAAGTGATCAAGGGCCATAACTCTGGCAATAATTATCAGAGATCGCTGAAAATCAATAGGATTCTTCGTCTTATGACCTTAAACACAGTGTATAAATTTAAAGTCAATCAGATATTAACTTTGTCCTCTAGAGCCATCCACAAGATTTTTTGAAGTGATCAAGGGCCATAACTCTGGCACTAATTATCGGAAATCGCTGAAAATCAATAGGCTTCTTCGTCTCATGACCTTAAACACTGTGTATAAATTTGAAGTCAATCGGACATCAACTTTGGCATCTACAAGATTTTTTGAAGTGATCAAGGGCCATAACTCTGGCACTAATTATCGGAAATTGCTGAAAATCAATAGGATTCTTCATCTTATGACCTTAAACACTGTATATGAATTTAAAGTCAATCGCATATTAACTTTGGCCTCCAGAGCGTTCACAAGATTTTTTGAAGTGATCAAGGGCCATAACTCTGGCACTAATTATCAGAAATCGCTGAAAATGAATAAGCTTCTTCGTCTTATGACCTTAAACACTGTGTATAAATTTAAAGTCAATCGGATATTAACTTTGGCTTTTAGAGCGTCCACAAGATTTTTTGAAGTGATCAAGGGCCATAACTCTGGCACTAATTATCGGAAATCGCTGAAAATCAATAGGCTTCTTGATCTTATGACCTTAAACACTGTGTATAAATTTAAAGCCAATCGGATATTAACTTTGGCCTCTAGAGCGTCCACAAGATTTTTTGAAGTGATCAAGGGCCATAACTCTGGTAGTTATCGGAAATCGCTGAAAAACAATAGGCTTCTTCGTCTCATGACCTTAAACACTGTGTATAATTTTAAAGTCAATCGGATATTAACTTTAGCCTCTAGAGCGTCCACAAGCAATTGTGGACGCCAGACCGACGGACAATCTGATTAAAACACAGATCCAATTTCGTTTCGTTTTTTATAGTTCAAAATTTCGTTTTTACTTGTCTTCACTACTCTTGGATCTGGAGGACTTGTTATTTAACTGGCGTTCTGCCTGAAATGAGGGGTCAGCCAATCAAATGGTCTGTCGAATCGACCGTTTGACCTTTTCATGCGTGGAACTGTGGGTAGATATTACCAGCCAACGACGTCTATACTAACACCAGCGGATAGAAATCATAACAAAACACAAGTGGATTTTGAAAAGCATGGCGATCGCTAATTGGTTAATCGAATGACTGACGTTATCGGGTCAAATGTCCCGTGCTTGATACCTGACGTCATAGAACGTGAGCGTCCACTATAACTAGTTAGATCTACATGAGTGTAGGCCATCGAAAGTATAAAAAACGAAACGAAATATAGATCTATATTTTAATTAGATTGGACCGACGGACGGACGGGGGCGACGACAATATACGACCACATTTCAATGTGGGCGTATAAAAAGTTAAATATTATTGCTATTCAGAATCGTCAACAATAGATTTTTTACGGCTGTAGTAGTGTTTGGTGTTTTGAACATTTCCGCATGCTGTTGCTATTTATAGCCTCAACGAGTGTGCGAGACTGTTAGAAATCAGTAGTAAGTTATTCAACTAAAACGTGCAGGATCAACGTGTCAAGAACAACTTTTCAGTTGGCACGTGGGGCACCCTACTCATGATCAGCTACTCACGACTTAAATCCTGACTTACGGTAAAAGAGAAACAACAATTCCAGGTTTACTCTAAGTCATACAAACAATCGATAGCGTCCGTTGCCCCACCCACTACACGCGTCATGACAATACCTAGATTGTAGCCATTTAGATCTATCAGTAAAATAATACAATAGCATTTTTAATACCAATCAAAGAAACGATGATTTTGTTGACTACAAACAATTTTGTTAACTTGCAAACTGACAAACAATCGATAGCGTCCATTGCCCCGCCCACTACACGCGTCATGACAATACCCAGATTGTAGCCATTTAGATCTATCAGTAAAATAATACAATAGCATTTTTAATACCAATCAAGAAAACAATGATTTTGTTAACTACAAACAACTCCGTAAAGAAAACGGTAACAACTCACTGGTTGATAATTAACTATACCGGTAATTTATAACAACGGGTCAATCACTGAATCCATTTTGAATGAAAACTGTCAGTAACTTAAAACGGTTATATGTTTAAATTATAAGACAGTATTGCTCAAAGAAAACACCTATGGTATACTGAGCGTGTGCTCAGTTGATGTTATCTTTCTAAAAGCCAATGAAATGTCTTGTCTGTCGTAAGCCCTGCCTTTTTGCAACTGACTGACAACACCGCCATTGACGAGACGTTTGGATTGCCGGTAATGGCTAACAGTGAAGGATTAGCAGAAATATATATGTCACCAAATACGTAGGAATGATAGTAATATTAACGATTTGCAGAAATATACCAAATACGTAGGAATGATAGTAATATTAACGATTTGCAGATATTTTTAGCACTTTATGAGTAACGGTATACGGAATAGCGGTGTCTGAAATGGCTGTCATCGTTATCGCACGACAAATGTTGACATCTGAATGTCGGAATAGTTGAAATATACGTCATGAAATACGTGGAAATTGAAGAAATATTTACGATAATTTAAACTAAACAGCTATCGGCACATATTGTTAGCACTGTCGTTTATGACTACCAGTATACTGAATTGCCGTCTGTAAAATGGCCGCCATCTTTATTGCACGGGAAAGGCCGACATCATCAACTTCAGACGCCAATGTTGACACAGGGAAAAGCCAATATTTGCCTATTACTATGTATAAGGCGCACCCCTTCTGTAAAAAAAAATATCTGGTAAAAAAAAGTGCGCCTTATACACCGAAAAATACGGTACCTGTTGTTGGGCAAGAGTAGCATCATCTATATGGTTATGCTCTGACAAAATGCTTCCTCTTGGGGAGTGAGATAAATCACTATCAATAAATCCTATGCTACTGTTACCAATACCAACATCTGGAATTAAAAAAAAAAAACCAAGATATTTAACCAACTTGTGGATTATTAACAATTATAATTTAGTGACTAAAATATATAAAAGATAGGTTGCCAGGCAACAAAACATATACCCACCGCAGCTAAATCGTCTGGGCAATCAACAAGAGTTGTCGCATATTTTTACTTTTTTCGGTAATAAAACATTTATAATACACTAAAATCTGATTAAGAGTAACAACTCATTAAGTAATTATCAGAAAATCATTAGAATTCATTTGGTTTTTATAACGTTCTGCCCCATACTAACGTTTAATATACGAAACATTCAATGGATTTAGCTGTAAGTCATAAACGGGTTACAATCTTAGACACAGACTGGTTATAGACACATCGACTAACTCAAACTAAATAAAGAAAAACACAGCTATAGTCCGGCAGCCAAACCCCATTTTAAGCCTTAACGTGGAAATATAGTCCACCTAATGTTTTTTGATGGATTATATATCTTCAGTATGTGTAGATTAAGAATCCGGATGATGCCACGGTGGCACTCTTGGGGAAATTTAAATATTCAAGATAGCTTCCATGAGACCTTTTCTGGTTATTTAGTGGGGTCAAATATGTGGCAGATTCTCTCGGACCACGAGTTGAAAGATGGGTTTTACAAGAATTTGGTCCACTGAATTCAATGAGCATGGATATTCCCCCTAAAAGTGACGGCTAATTCCACTAGGAGGCCAAATTCAAAATGGTGGCTTGTTTTGGCTGGAAATGTATAAAGTTCCCTGAAACGGTGTGTAAGGCTGTGCAAAAATATCGATATAATCGATAATCGGTAGAAATTATTTAGCGATACGATAATCGATAATGAAATTCAAATATCGATTATCGGTATATTTACCTTCTGACGGCAAGTTACGGTCACTTTCACACGAATAAACTTGCTGTAGTCTGTCATTAGCAGACGAATGAATGAATACACGACATCAAGACAACAACTATTTTTCCCCTCTGCTTACAAACTGGCACATTTTAAATATATATTATTGTAAAAAAACTAAACTTTAAGATTAAGTACATTATTTTAATATTTTCGTTGTTTTTGTTGTTTCTACTAGTTGAAACTAAAATAGGTCACGCACTTTGTGAACAATGAAAATCGCACGTGATATAATAAAATTAGGATTATCTCCCTTCTTTGCTCTTGATTGATTTGTAGAGAAACTACACAATAAAACTAATTGTATTATTAATGATCAACTCTGCTTTAATTACTAAATCATGTCAGATACAGTCCATACACGTTTTTGACTTCCCGGGACAGGCAAAAAGCGAGGTATGGAATTGTTTTGGTTTTTACGGAACCGACGACCGTAATATTGACCTAATACAGTTATCTACCTTCATGGAATCTCTAGTAATGAAGATAAATAACTTCAATTTACTTTCGTTTGTTTTTTTTATTACGATTGAGTATTGACAGATTGTATCAGAATATTAATAAATATGATGTGTTTAAATAACAGTAACAAAGACTGAATATGTTATCGAATATTTTTATTATACAATACTATTATTGAACATGACTGTTGAAGAACAAATACAACAAAATAGTGGTAGCCTGTGTCGACGAACACAATAACAGGTCGGTAAAGTTCGGATTTTTTCCAGAAAAGTGATAATCGATTATTATCGATAATCGCTGAAAATTTCTTGCCGATAATCGATATTGAAATTTCATATCGATTCCCAGCCTTAACGGTGTGTAATTTATTGAAATATAGGTTTTTGGTGTATTATATATCTTCAATCTGTGCAGTTTCAGAATCCGGATGATGCCCTCCTAGGCATCCTTGAGGAAATTAAAAAATTCAAAATGGCCGTCATGAGGCATTTTCTGGTTATCTTTAATTTACTAGGGTAAAATTCGGGACATATTCTCTCGGATTTCGATATAAAAATAATTTCTGTCAGAATTTGACCCTCTGAATTCGATGAACTTTGGTATTCTTCCTTAAAAAGCTGTCCAATTCCACTAGGAGGCCAAATTCAAAATGGAGTCTAGTTTTGGGGGAAACTCATAAAGTCGCCCCAAAAGGCTGTGCAATATACTAAACAATAGGTTTTCGGTGTCATTTACTTCAGATATAAACATAAAAACATGTTCTGATCAAAAATATTCAAGATTGAGCTTAAATTCAAAATGGTGGCCATATTTGGCAAGACATAATAATATTCATAATGTATTAAACTATAATGTATTTCCAATATACGTGTCCAATTACTTCTAATCTCGTTATGAGCGTTATTTTCTATATTAGCTATGTGTTTTATAAACGATAGATATTTATTCTTTTGCGGAGCATTATTTTTAATTTTTTCGCTATAGATATAATATTTAGTTAAGAATAATAGATGGTTTGTTATGGTCCACTCCAGGGCTTCCACTTCAAAATTTTCACTACCGGTCATTTTTGATAACGCACGAAAACTTTGCAAAGTAAATTCATATTTCATATTTTTTATTCAACGTGGAGTATTGTGAATTCACGTGTCTACACCACATTGTCAGCATGGGGTACACAAAAAAATATATATTGGACTAAAATTAAATATTAGTAAGACTTATGATAATTATTTAGTAATTAAATATTCCCTTTGGGCTACTTAATTAATCGAAATAGCTGAATTGGCCGTAGAAAAACCATTCCAGTGGGTGACACGTAATTACCACGTGCTCTATAGAAAACACACTGACCTGGATAATTTAGGAGTTGTAATACAAAAAATACGATATGCTGATAAATATATAAGTATCCATGACATATATCTCACATTTATTTGTTTTAGAACATCTCTTACGGCGTTACGGGCCGCAAAATTGTGACGCAAATGTTAATAATGAATAACTAACTTCGGGCTGCTAACTTCCAAGCTAGCGCCCCCTATAATATCGTCGTGTGTAAGAGCTCGGCTTCCATATATACACGGCATTTTTATAACATGTGGAATCATCAATATTGCTACACGATAGCACTGGAATACGTAATCTTCTAAATTTTTGGGTAAGCAAGTTAACTAATCTCTAGATTTTATTTCTACAATTCCCGCAAAGCCGTAATATCACTATAACAAATTATAATGCAGTTTTCTCCAAACACGTACGTTGTTGAGGATTTACGTAATTTCTATGCTGTTTTATTTAATATGACAGTTGGTTGGATTCGAAGAGCAGTACTTCATAAAGGCCCTTTTTTCGAAAATCATAATAATCTCGTTTATATCGTACGTAACTGTAATAGCGGTAAACGGCTTTGTTCTAGAAAATTCTTATGACACGTGGACAATAGGTGATCGACATAGCGTGGACCGCTTCACGCCTTTGATAAAATTTCCAAATATCAATTAACTTTTATTGTTCTACTACAAGACAATCATCATTAATTATCAACACAAAGCCCAGTATAATCTATTGACGACTATGTATACAACTCTTATAACACCAATCATGAGATTATGTGGCTTCTCTTATCTTTACGTGCGTTGGACGCACAATTTTATTGCCGATGTCGATCGTAGCCATGTTTGAAAATTTGGGTTAGGAAAAAAAAGCCTATTTTTCTGGCGTGCAAAATGACCGTTGGGTCAGATCTAGTTACGGTCATTTTATATAGCCCCCGGTCCCGACCGGCATATACGGTCGACGTGGAACCCATGGTCCACTCTGACCTATTAAGAAATGTCCTTTGGTCAATAAATCCAAAGTGGATATTTTGCCTTGTCAAAACGATTTCTATATCTAATTTATTAATTAGTTTATGAAATTCAGACCAAATTTTACTAGAGTAATAACAGTAGCAGAAAATATGTTCTATGTTTTCAATGGCGGCACTGCAGAATTCACACAAGTTAGAAGACTTTAATTTCCATTTGAGTAAAGTATCATTTGTATATATCAGGGCATCATTTCTGTAAAACATGCAGGAGTCACAAAAAGCTCTTGCACTTAAATTTCCGGCAGCACAAAAAAACGCATCTGCAAATTTGCTTGCAAGAGCTTTTTTTTTTTTACCATCTATCCAAATGGTGTATTAAAAAAAAAGAAAAAAAAAAAGAAAACAGATAAAAATACAAGTTATTTATTTATAGATTTACCGGTCATATGCTTACAACAGAAAACGCTACCTTGGACATTCAAGTAAATCTCTGGCTCAATGCCAAAGCGGGAAAGGTGCGATGTTGTGTTTGATATTCAATTCTATACCGATATTTTAGAATCCGAATTCTACACTTTTCTCAACGTCAGTGTCACAGGCCTGCACATTAAATTTAAAGCATGATTTTGGACACATGCTTTTACTTAGTGGAATCCATGTCAATTCGAGTCGGAGACTTACAATTAATCCGGCAATTCGTGCATATTTTCAGTCCGGCCATGTCGAAGAAATTAATTATGATATTCACAGCCCGGGGTGAAACGGTTGTGGGATGAAACTAACTGCTCCCATCGTGATTATCCAGACGCTTTCTATATGACCACGACAGAAATTCATAACGTTATATTTATTCAAATTTCACAATCAAAAACTGAGTCTTACAAAACTAACGCCGTAACACGGAAAGCATTTCATTTAAAAACGATCAATCGTTTATTACTAATGTAATACTATCACTAATAAATAATAATCTATCGTGAATGCAAACGCCATGGAGAGACTTGACAACCGAGCTAATAATCTTCAACCCAAATGTCTTGATACCATAACAAAACGCACGCTACTGGATTTTGCTAACAAAACTACTCTTCACGATTTTCGGATACAATAATATTTCATTTAACTTTCAAGCTCGACTTTCTTGATAAAACTGTCGAAATAATCTGAATTTTTAGCAGGAGCTATAACCTGCGCTTGTGATTTCAAGATTACAGGCGCAGACGGGCGCAAGCGTGGAAACGCCCGTCAGAAATGATGCCCTGATATATTATATTATGTAAATACTTATACTGAAATGTTCTAAGTTTTGTGTCCGGTAAAATTTCATAAATTAATTTAAAATATTTATAAAAATCATCGATAGTGATGACGTCATTTAAAGACGTCTGCCATTTTGAGATCGATGTTGGATTCAGGATTAGTGAGTTTTTCTAGAATTAATTTATTGTACACATCTTTAGATTTAATTTTATAGATTGAATTATTGTATATTATGTTTATAGTCACAGATTGATGTTGGGCTAGGATTATAGATACAAGTGGAAAGGTTTAATAGCTTTCCTATTTTCGACTTGATACCTTGAAAAGTTCATTTATTTTGTTCACTGTTATAGTTATCAGCGCTCACGCTAACGATCGCGATTTCCGCCAATTGCGATACAAATATAATTTTGGCGTTAAAATATTCAATCTGGCGAAATTTTTGGCGATTCTTTTTTAACCATGGCTAAAAAATTTTCTTCCCACAAAGTTTCGACTTCCACGCCGTGCATACACGTTACGTCGTTAGGCCCTACAATCTATCACGCTTGGTTCAGTCAATTATCAATCAATCAAGTACTAATCCTTTGTCTCCTGATCAATCTCGGATTAGCGTTGATTAGTATACAGTAGAATCCGTATGAGCAGCCACTCCTATTCAGCGACATCTCCTTGTAAGCGGTCACAAATTCCACCCGTAAAAATTCTATTGTTTCATCTCTTTATTCAACGGTCCCTCATCTAACGCGGCCAGCGGTCACTATTTTGCTAATGAATTTAACAAAACATCGCCCATTCAACGGCCATTGTTGAATGATACCATCTTGTCGTTCTTCGTAACACCCCCGCTAATCCCGTGAGTAGTAATCAATTAATTGGACTCCCACTGATCAGGTAAAAAGAAATGTGAAAATAACAATTAACCTGGGATTATCTGTTAACACTGCAAGGTGCATTGTGTGTAGAAATGTCGTCAGAGCTTTTAGTATTGGGCTTCTGCGTTAGAAAATCCTCTGAGCAAGTAGTAAAGCTTAATTATGGTTACTATTAATGAAAACTAGTGAGAAATATACGTGTTGTCAGTTGTCGCTTAAACCCGTCAGTACTTGTACCGTACGTCAGTATTTCTGTTAATGGTCAGTAATAATCATACGGTGAGTATGTGAGTTAATTGGTTAGTATTCCTTACTTCTGTCAGTATGTAAAAAATACGTGAGTAATTAAATAAACGTGAGTTTATCCAAACATATCACTATTGAGGCACGTGCGGGAGAAATTGACGAAAGCGTGACTAATTAAGAAAACGTCACTATTTGAGCTACCGCTCACTATCCGAGTATAACCGCCAGTTACCTTTGATGTGCGTCGGTAATCGGACCTGACGTCAGTAGAGCGTGAAAGCATTAACTATTTAAAATACTGGCGAGTATTGTTACTGTAAGTGATCATAATATTTTTATTACTAACCTGAATATCTCCTCCGATTCGAGAATATTAATTATTTTCATTATTTATTAATAAATATTAATAAATAATTAAAATAATTAAAATTATTTATTAATATTCTCGGATCGGAGGGGATTTTTTAAACCATAATTGGTGGCAATGAGTAAAGGGACTATTTGTCGGCAATTTCGCTTACCGCCGTAGTTTGCAAAAAAAAAAAAAAACCGCCAAAGATAGTTAGATAGATCGATCTCTAAATACAGTGATCAGAGTTCGGATGAGACAGAGTCCACCTCATATATAAATATGAATTTAAATGCTCAGTGGCGACGTTTGATTCGTCACATTATCTGTACACGTTCACGTTCTTACAACGGGGTTCCCATGCAGAATACGGCGCAATATATATTACGATTTATATGTATTCTCGTTACATGCGGGTTGGCACATATTTTGGGGTAGGTGGCGCGGTAAGGATTAGTAAATTTGGAATCAGAACTAATGGTTTAAGAAGATCATCAACACAAATCTGTTTTCGGTAATTTTATTGAAACAGATTATGATAGCAGATATTATTGAACATATATACACGCTGAAATTCTGAACACCGAAGAATCGTGTGATTATCTATTTACTTTTGAGAAATAATAGTATTAAACAATATATATAGCAATGAAACAATATAAATAACGATGAAAATAATAATAGCATATAATAAGGTACGATACACAATGTTAAAATACAATATGATCGTACGTAACAGAAAAATAATAAATTTCATTCAAGTAATTCGAAATTATGAGCAGAGAAGATTCTATAAATAATTTAGAAATTGTTTTATTTAGCACACGATAAATATAATTGATACATTGCATGCAACGGTGTAATAGTAAAACCATGCCCGACGTTCGATCTTGGGATATTTTTCATGTAGATATCCTGTGCGATTAATTCTTTATTAAAACAAAAGGCTGATAGAAATACTTCTAAAGAAACATTGAAAATCATCCCCAAAAAAAACACATTTATAACTACACTATATTACATATTCAAAACTGAGACAATTCTAAACACGGGAAATTTCAAGAAATTGAAAACACAATAGCAAAACTTTTGTTAAAGATTTCCAACAAATTTATAGAGCATTTTTATTTCTTAAAATTTGTCACTTACATATCCGAAATTGTCGTTTGAGTTTTTGTACAATAGTCACACCGGTAACAAATTGTCTTTTAATGATACAGTTTATCAATAAACATAACAGAAATTTATATAGTTAATGATTTCACGCTCTATTGAGGTGATAAACCTAGCCAATCAACATTCTTAATCTCTTGAGCACTATAACACAAAGGTGCTAATTAAGTGGTGAGATTAACAGAATTTAATCCCATAAAAGATTTAATATATAAGACCTATATTACTAATGTACGGACTATTCTCTTTGGTTATAAATTCTAACACTGAGCAAAATATTAAACAAACATTAACAAATATATGACATGGTTGTTACGTGATTTAGTGTTAAAATCTAACGATAACTTTAACTTGCTTTTTCTCGAAAATGTCGCAAAATCATTAGTTCATCCGACCAGAGGAAAGTGTCACGCTGAAATTCTGAACACCGAAGAATCGTGTGATTATCTATTTACTTTTGAGAAATAATAGCTATTAAACAATATATATAGCAATGAAACAATATAAATAACGATGAAAATAATAATAGCATATAATAAGGTACGAAACACAATGTTAAAATACAATATGATCGTACGTAACAGAAAAATAATAAATTTCATTCAAGTAATTCGAAATTATGAGCAGAGAAGATTCTATAAATAATTTAGAAATTGTTTTATTTAGCACATGATAAATATAATTGATACATTGCATGCAACGGTGTAATAGTAAAACCATGCCCGACGTTCGATCTTGGGATATTTTTCATGTAGATATCCTGTGCGATTAATTCTTTATTAAAACAAAAGGCTGATAGAAATACTTCTTAAGGAACATTGAAAATCATCCCCTAAAAAAACACATTTATAACTGCACTATATTACATATTCAAAACTGAGACAATTCTAAACATGGGAAATATCAAGAAATTTAAAACACAATAGCAAAACTTTTGTTAAAGATTTCCAACAAATTTATAGAGCATTTTTATTTCTTAAAATTTGTCACTTACATATCCGAAATTGTCGTTTGAGTTTTTGAACAATAGTCACACCGGTAACAAATTGTCTTTTAATGATACAGTTTATCAATAAACATAACAGAAATTTATATAGTTAATGATTTCACGCTCTATTGAGGTGATAAACCTAGCCAATCAACATTCTTAATCTCTTGAGCACTATAACACAAAGGTGCTAATTAAGTGGTGAGATTAACAGAATTTAATCCCATAAAAGATTTAATATACAAGACCTATATTACTAATGTACGGACTATTCTCTTTGGTTCTAAATTCTAACACCGAGCAAAATATTAAACAAACATTAACAAATATATGACATGGTTGTTACGTGATTTAGTGTTAAAATCTAACGATAACTTTAACTTGCTTTTTCTCGAAAATGTCGCAAAATCACTAGTTTATCTGACCAGAGGAAAGTGTCAAACGGGCGGGGTGAGTGACTCAATGTGAATGAATATATTCAGCAAAATATTTTGTGAAATAAACTGTCGGAAATGCAGCCAGGCAGCATTCCAGACACTGGTTGTCGAGATAAATTGAGCTGGTTAGATACTGTTCGTCGCCAAATCAGCAGCTTATCCTAACAAATAGGGAGGTGTCAAATGAACAGAGTGAGTGTATCAAGTGAATGTATATTCTCGTCGCGTTGGACCTATAATATTACTAATGTATGGACTATTCTCTTTGGTTCTAAATTCTTACACCGAGCGAAATATTAAACAAACATTAACAAATATATGACATGGTTGGGTTCAGATTCATGCCGTATTTCACTGAACGTAACTGATTTGACATTAGAGTCAAAATGGAAACAATTGAATGTAAATTAGCTCATATACAATCAGTTTACATTATTATATGCGTTGCGACCCATTTGGGTCAATTTCTAGGTCCTAAATATATTTATAGTGATGGCTCGATATGACACCTATATCAGATATTGACAGCAACATATAATATCGACTGATACATATAACTACCGATAGTGGTGGATATAAACATTGAAATGTTTCGAATGACATAATAATCCTTGTAGATGAACGTCACTGTTATCAGGAAACGCATGGTGCTATTTTACCTCGGTTATCAAGCACAAACGCCGCGTTTTTGAAGAAATAAAATTGTGTCACGCTTCCTACGCAATCACAAATACACTCCATCTATCTTGTCAAGCGGACGTTAATTGTTTGCTGTATCATTAATGATGTTGAAAACCATCTGTACTCGGAAAATTGTCCATCCATTCCTCTAGATACCACGAACCTTTTCCTTTTAATGTATGCGGACGACAAGGCAGTGTTCTCGGAAACTCCCGAGGGTTTACAACATTTGCTTCACTCATTATGTAAATATACTTGTAAATGGAACCTCACTGTAAATACGAACAAAACTAAAATTGTTGTTTTTAGAAATAGTGGAAAATTATCAGAAAATGAAAAATGGTTTTATAATGGTAATGAATTAGAAATTACTATAGTAACTAGTGTTGATTCCGATGTAATTCCTAAAATGATTGGCACCTGTATGTCTATAATAGGTGTCTGAACTGAAAGGTTCACGCGGCAATGAATGAAACATCAAAGCGAAGAGCAATCACGTGACATTCTTTCGTCATTTCTAGAACTATAAACCATCTAATGGGAACTTATTTGTTTGTAATATTATTAATAAATAAAGTATGATCTATATCATAAATTATTATTTGTTGATACATATTATGTCTAAATTCTTAAAGTAGCCTTGCATAACAAAAGAAATCACTAAATTATTTCTAAATTTTCACTGGCGTCTAGAAGCTGGAATGTCAATCTTGTGACATCAAAGGGATATCCTCCCTTTCATCTTTCATGCTACTCACACGTAAACCATGCGGTATATTTTCCCGCCTTTTCCAATACTTCTATCCATAATGATTAAGTATCCAGACAATACCAGCAGTGATCTAGATAAAACTAACGTGAAGTAGTAAGATTTGGAACTATTTCACGATAAGCGACAACCCAAGATGTGCGATGCCTCATACCAGTCCGGTATGCACACGACTCTTCAGTGCTAAGAATTTCAGCTTGAATGCGTATGTTTGAAATTCATTATTTCTGTTATCTGCTATCATGTTATCTGTTTCAATAAAAATTAGTGAAAACAGATTTGTGTTGGTGATCTTTTTTAACCATTAGTTGTGATTCCAATTTAAACCATACAGATATTAAAGCGCCGCACGTCCCAAAACAAGTGCTAATCCACATGAACGAGAATAAATATAAATTGTAAATGAAATAACACTATACACATTGCCCCGTATTCTGCAAACTACACATTGCCCCGTATTCTGCAAACTACACATTGCCCCGTATTCTGAAAACTACACATTGCCCCGTATTCTGCAAACTACACATTGTCCCGTATTCTGCAAACTACGGCGGTTATGGAAATCGCCGAAAAATACACCCGTTAATGTTTAAAAACAGTATTCTGCAAACTACGGCGGTAACCGGAAAATACCCATGTTCACTACCATCCATTATTGTTAAAAAAAATAAATAAAACATTTTATGATTCGAGAATAATAATAAATAATTAATATTTTATTCAGAAGGTAGCGACAATTTAACGGGAAGTTAAATTACCTATAGTAACAATACTCACCAGAAATGTATATAGTTAACGATTTCACGCTCTACTGGCGCCGTGTCCAATTACTAACGCACATCAAAGGTAACTGGCGGTAATACTCAGATAGTGAGCGGTAGCTCAAATAGTGACGTTTTCTTAATTAGTCACGCTTTCGTCAATTTCTCCCGCACGTGCCTCAATAGTGATATGTTTGGATAAACTCACGTTTATTTAATTACTCACGTATTTTTTACATACTGACAGAAGTAAGGAATACTAACCAATTAACTCACATACTCACCGTATGATTATTACTGACCACTAACAGAAATACTGACGTACGATACAAGTACTGACGGGTTTAAGCGACAACTGACAACACGTATATTTCTCACTAGTTTTCATTAATAGTAACCATAATTAAGCCTTACTACTTGCTCAGAGGATTTTCTAACGCAGACGCCCAATACTAAAAGCTCTGACGACATTTCTACACACTATGCATGTTACCGTGTAATTAATCTATTGTTTTATTAAACAACAAACCTGATCATTGTTTTCACAAGTAACGGAACATTATTTGATACTGTGATTGAATAAACTGAAAGTACCGACTAAAAGCCGCGATGTTGTTAAATAGACGTTTTTAGCGCCACCTGTAATATTACATACAGAGTTACGCCCCCCTGTAAATCGGTAGCAAAATCAGCGATGTTTTTGGTTCATGTGCTTATGTGATAAAATAAAATTCATTGATTTTCTTCACAAAAATGGATAAATATTATCGAATACATCACAATGATAGACAGTAGTATTGAAGGTTGGTACAAAATGACAAGTTTACAGAAGTTATGTCCGTGATTCAGCGACGGCCAAATTTACCGATGCAAGTGAAGTATTGGTGTTTGCTTCCAATGCATTCAAGCGTAATATTAATTGATGTCAGCACAAAAAAAACATCAGATTTTACAAAAATGGATAAATATTATCGAATGCATGACAATGATAGACAGTAGTATTGACGGTTGGGACAAAATGGCAAGTTTACGGAAATTATGTCCAAGATTTAGCGACGGCCAAATTTACCGATGCAAGTGCACCCAAGCGTAATATTCATTGATGTCAGTACAAAAAACACCAGATTTTATTAAGGGGCCACTCCCGTTAAGTGGTCAATCGTAAAAATTCCCATGGGTGGCTGCTTAATGCAGATTCTACTGTATACAGTAAGAGTAGTAATAAACTAATCAAGAGACAGACGATTTAATTGTTTGTCTCCAAATATGAATCGGTGGCTTTTTTGACGGTTTCTATATATTCAAAATGGCGGACACCGTGAATAATACTCGTTCGATTTGTTTGGGATTATTGGATTATGACGTCTGTTTTATCTTTTTCTTATTCCTGTTGCCCGTTATCGTTAATAAATAAAGCCAGGTTTGTTAAAGTTTATATGGAAGTCGATATTAAACGCCAGAAACGAACGAACGAAAGTCAGTTATTTTCTAATCACATGCCATTAGATTAATAATAATGGGCCGTAAGCGAAAACTTGAACAGCTTTCGTCAACGTCCGATAGAAGAATTTCAAACTTACATGTGTATTTATTTTTTGTATAATTTCACCACCAAAATACTCCCGAACTGACTATATAATAGTTAAAAAATAGATAACGTGAATGAAATATGCTGTAAATTTTGAGTCAATTTGCTTCCTTTGAACCGAGATTATTAGCTTTTCTTTTTTTTTTTTTTTTTTTTTGTATTTCACCACCAAAATACTCCCGAACTTACTATATAATAGCTAATAGTTAACAAATAGATAACGTAAATGTAATATGCTGAAAATTTGAGTCAATTTGTTTCCTTTGAACCGAGATTATTAGCGTTGATATATCAAAAGAAGATTCAGCTCTTAGTCCTTACATAATGTATGTTTGCGCATTTGAAAAATGTAGATCTCTTAAGGATCAGGCCTCGAAATGTTTGAAAAAAGCTACCTGTCGCAAGCTACCTGTCGCTTATCATCATACCTGTCGCTTCAGTAAATAACCTGTCACTCTCAATTGTCAAACTCAAAGACTAAGTAATAGTATAGTATCACACATATCCATACATGTAGTACTACACACCCGTTTGTTTACGTATTGCAGACGTACATTGCTTCATATAAATATCGTAATATGAAACCTTTTTATTTCTTCGACATCGGAAGGCCTAAAAGTTCTTGAAAGTCGGCGAATCTGCTTTAGGGGGCTCAGCGACTCGAAGATTCGTACATCTACATGTACAACTACAATTCTATCATCCGTAGCCACGTGGATTCCGCAAATTATCATGGTATCACACCTCCGTGCTAAATCGAATAGTTTGACGTTGAGGTGTAGAATTCAAATTTTAAAATATCCGTATTGAATTGAATATCAAAACACAAATCACACCTGTGCATCGCACAGTAAGAAATATGCCGCGTGCGAAGGACAGGTAGCGCCACCTGGAATTCCCGTCTCACATACAATGTATCGGCACTATATTTACGCTACAAATTATATTAATATCCGAGATATTTTTCCGACCTGATTATTTGATTTTGTTGAATTGTCTTATAAATTATTTAAATGATTAGATACATGAACTTACGAAGCATCAATCTATCGAGCTGTGTGTATTTCCCTTCCACTCCACAGCCACTTTCTAATATTTGCTGTGGTGTACGTCGTTACGGTAGAATTATTTCAGGTGACGTTTTAATTTACTTAGATATAATACTCCATAATGCTATAAACTAGTGCCAAGTAGATGAAAACAAGCGTAGATGGTGTGAAATTCATTGTTATAAAATTGTCTACTTCCAAACTGAGTACCTGTAACCTGCGACAGAGCGAAATGTAAACAATGCAAATGGCGGCTTTTCGCGGTATTTCCGTGCTCAATTCTTGCATTTAGAAACGACTCTACGAATAAATAAATACGGCCTACATGTACATGACGTGAGTATTGTGGTCAATTTACTGAACATCAAGTAAAATTTAGTCCACCTGTCGCAAGCGACAGTTAGTTTTATTTGCTACCTGTTGGACGAAAAAATCGCCTGTCAGCGACAAGTAGACAGGTGAACATTTCGAGCCATGAGGATGAATGAAAATTTTCAAATCCTTGATTATCAGTAAGTGCTTGGTCACAATTTCTGTTATGAAGAAAAATATTCAATAAAAACAAATACACTGTGTGGTTACCCCAGATGTTGAAAAAGCTCTAAAAAAAATGGGCTTCTGCAAAGCAGTGAAGAATTTTGTAAATTGTAGTATCATATGTATATTACTGAAAAAATATAATAGAATAGTTATTCCGGGTTCGTTCTTTTTTTTTTTGGCGGAAAAAATATATGGCTAATAAATTAAAATGAAAAATTGGCGGAAGAAATATTGAACCCAGAGTTAGCACTGATAGTTATTAGTATTTAAATCTTTTACATATACAATATTATGATTTAATAGATTTGAATTATATATTAGCTTGTTGTTTATTATTATATTTTTATTATTCCAAATAAGTTGACCTTCAAGATTATCAATAGTATCAATGTGGCTTGTAAATACATCTTCCCAATTTTGATAGAGATTTTTATAGAATGTTGGTAGTTGTATTAGTGTCGATTTATAGTTGCACATTGGCAATATATGTCCACCGTACTCTTTTAGCATAAAGTTGTATAGTACTTTCCAAGGTTGTTCTGCTTTATCATCTACAATTTTCTTTATCCAAAATATACATTGCGCCTTTAACATTGATTCAATATCAATCATCTTAAGTCCACCTTTTTCATAGTTTTGAATTAATACATTTCGTTTAATTTTATCATTTCCATCCCAGATAAATTTGTATACTATTCTGTTAAATTCTTTAATTAAGTTAACAGGAATTGGAAGTGATAATGAAGGATATAAAATTTTGGGAACGGCAAATGTTTTTACAATATGTATTTTTCCCATTAATGATAGACATCGATTGTTCCATTTACTTAAGGTTTGCTCGATTTCTTGATATTTATCGTTGAAATTCAACTTAAATGATATATTTTCATAACAGGAGAAGTATATTCCTAATATTTTGATATAATTTGTACATATTTTAATTCCAAGAGATTTGATTTCTTCATCACTATTACTATTAAAGTTTTATAATTTAGATTATATATTTCAGTTTTTGATAAGTTGATTTCTAAACCTGAAATTTTATAAAATAGTTTTAAGACCTCAAGGAGATGTCTTGCAGATTTATAATCTCTTAAAAATACTGTCACGTCATCAGCAAAGGCTGTAACCGTAATATTTTGTTTTCCAAATTGTATTCCAAATATATTTGTGTTATGTCTTATCCGATTTAATAGTATTTCAATGCAAAGATTAAAGATACTTGAACTTAGTGGATCTCCTTGTCTAACACCCAGCTTAACATCAAAATAGTTAGTAGTAAATCCTTTGTTTAAAACTGCACATGTAATATTTTTGTAAAGATTACTTATCCATCTGATAAAGTTTGATTTAAAGCCAAATACCTTTAAAGTTTTAAAAATAAAGTTGTGAGAAATGCTATCAAAAGCTTTACGGAAGTCCAATGCCATCAGAAAACCTGTAATTTGTTTCTTTTTAGAGATATGTATTAGGTCATGTATTACCCTAGTATTTTCTTGAATATGACGACCTTGTATAAAACCAGTTTGGCATGGATGAATTAGTAGCGGTAAATGTTCCCTCAGTCGATTATTTAAGACTTTGCTAATTATTTTTACATCAACGTTAATTAATGTGATTGGTCTCCAGTTATTCAACAGTGCTTTATCCTTATCTGTTTTTGGTATAAGTTTTATTATTGATTGTTTTTGTGATGAGGACAATGATTCATTTTCAAAAGAACTATCATAACATTTTAAAACATATTTTGCTATCAAAGGCCAGAATGATCTGTAAAATTCGATGGTAATTCCATCATTTCCAGGTGATTTGTTGTCTTTGAATGATTCGATCGCCTTTTGACACTCTATATTGCTTATTTTTTCTTCTAACTCTTGACTTTGGTAGTCACATAGTTTCGGAAGATCACGTGTAACTACATTTATTTCTCGTTTTTCTGAGTAGGACGTTAAACATCTGTCTGAGTATAAATTTTGATAAGTTATATATTTCTGTTGTAATTTCCTTTTTACAGAATGTGATTTCGCTATTGGCTTTTTGGATGCTAGATATGGATGTTAATTTTTTTGTTGCGTGTCTCTAAATTTAGAAAAAACTTTCTATTTTTTTTTACCCTTTTCATACCAGGCTGTCTTGGATCTCAAAATTGCTCCTTTGGTTTTCTCAACATATATTTGATCTAATTGCTTTTGTAAATAAAAAAGTTGTGTATAGTTATTCTCCGATTAATTTTTTTCTAGTGTTTTAATCTCTTCCATTAACTTGTTTTTTAAATTTTGTTTTACCTTTTGCCTTCTTTTTGAGTAACTTATTGTAAAGGTTTTTATTTGGTACTTGATATAATCCCATAGTCCCCTACTATCATTCGGTTCATGATATTCTATTGCCCATTTATCTATATTTTTGTGTCTTTTATAACTGTTATCGTGACATAAAGTGGCATAAAAAATCCAGAGACCTGGCCCTTTGCTTTCATTGATAAGTTTTATAGTTAGTGTTATTGCAGAGTGATCACTGAAAAAGGTTGGTACAATTTCTGTATTGGCACAAAGATTTGAAAGGAAGTCCGGTAAAAGCCAGAAGTCTATGCGACTCTGAATAAAGGGTGATTTTTGTCTCCAGCTGTATTTCATACAATCTGGGTTTTTATGCCTGTATCACTGTTACCCAGGTACCATGGAACTACGGGTAAATCTATGTGGAAATATTCATAAATATTGTTGAATTTATGCTAATAGTGTCCAATATGTACTTCTATGGAATTTAAATCTCACTGTGTAATTTTGATTACCAAGCGTTAATTAACTAGTGTTTAGTTTGTCAACAGGTGTGGAATAATAAGCGTCCCGATTAATTATTACCACTGTTGAATAATTACTTGGATCGTTGAACTTCCCGAGCCGTGAATAATTTTAGTCATGGTGTCCAATTATGCAAGATGTTTAATTTAGTTGTCAAACATCCAATTTCACGCGCGATGTTCAGATATTACGATGTGTTTAGTTGTGGGTCATCGTTCAGTTTTGCTGCACGATGCTTAAATATTGTAGTAAGTGTTAGTTTTAGTACTGACCTGTACGGTGAAATATTTTTCAGGATTCCTACGACGGCAGGTATCTATATGCCTGTCATTGTCCTGGGATTATTTTCCAAGATCACTACGGTAAACAAATTCTGGATTTTTAATGGCGACGGGACGGTTCCGAAGCAAAGCTTTCTTGAGATCCACATAACGTTTCGTCTCCAATTATAAAACGTTTATCTATATATCCATTTAAATTTTATTTCCCACGCTGACATGACACATCAAGAATGATAAATCTCGCGCATCTGATTTTCGTGTGTGTACACACGTCGACTCCCTGTCCTGATTAAATCCTATTGTTCAAATGTCTTCGCAATTAAGATTAGCGGCAGCTTGGATATTGCACCAACCATATATTACATAGGATCTATAGAAAGCATTTTGGGTTGAAGGGTAGTGCGATTATCTTTGGCAATAAACATAGAACGTTTGTGGAATTAATACACATGTGTCTGAAGCTAACAACATGTCTATTGTGTAAGGCAATACGTGAAAATATACTAATAATTCGATTACTTTATTTCTTTTTATTATTATAGCACGGCCCTTTTTTGCTGAGTGAAAATCAAATAAAGATAGGTTGCCAGGCAACGAAAAACATACGCCCACAGCAGCTAAATCGTCCGGGCAGTCAACAAGGGTTGTCACATAATTTTACTTTTTTCGGGAATGAAACGTTTGTACTACACTAAAATCTGATTACGAGTAACAACTCATTATGTAATTATCAGAAAATAATTAGAATTTGCTTGCTTTTTAAAAAGTTTTGCCCCACGCTAACAATTAGTATACGAATCATTTAATATCATGGATTTAGCTGTTCAGTTATCAAAATTCATTGAAAATCAAAATACTTATTCAATTCGTTTCAACACCTTAAACTCTGTGTATCAATCTGAAGTCAATCGGATGATAAGTTTGGCCCCTATAGTGTCACAAGGTTTTTTGAAGTGATCAAGGGAGATAACTCTGGAAGTAATTATTTGAAATCGCTGAAAATTAATAGGCTTCTTCGTCTTATGACCTTAAACACTGTGTATAAATTTAAAGTCAATCGGATATTAACTTTGGCCTCACAAGATTTTTTGAAGTGATCAAGGGCCATAACTCTGGCACGAATTATTGGAAATTGCTGAAAATCAATAGGCTTCTTCGTCTTATGACCTCAAACACTGTGTATAAATTTAAAGTCAATCGGATATTAACTTTGGCCACTAGAGCGTTCACAAGATTTTTTGAAGTGATCAAGGGCCATAACTCTGGCATTAATTATCGGAAATCGCTGAAAATCAATAGGATTCTTCGTCTTATGACCTTAAACACTGTGTATAAATTTAAAGTCATTGGGATATTAACTTTGGCCGCTAGAGCGTCCACAAGATTTTTTGAAGTGATCAAGGGCCATAACTCTGGTAGTTATTATCGGAAATCGCTGAAAAACAACAGGCTTCTTCGTCTCATGACCTTAAATACTGTGTATAAATTTAAAGTCAATCGGATATTAACTTTAGCCTCTAGACGGACGGACGGGGTGACGACAATATACGACCACATGTCAATGTGGGCGTATAAAAACAGAACGCTTATACGTCACAAAAGCCGTTTCGTTTCGTACTTTACTTCGTACCTCAAATTTATTCGTACCTTTCCTTTATTGTTGAAATCAGTTTAAAGAAATTGAATATTAATATACCGAACCAGAATATGTACCGCAAATTAATTAGTTCCCAAATGTAATTGAAAGAAATTGAAATAAAGGCTATACATAATTCGATTTGATCAAATCCAACGGCTGCGCTAAATTTCTGCCGAAAGCGAATTAGAATATACACGTGATCTGTATACCTCAAATGAATTGCATCTTTTCCTATATCCTGTTGAAATAAATTGAAATCATAAACGATCACCTGCCTATTGTTTAATGTGGTGTTGATATTGAACCAATTCTGCTCATTGAGTTGTAATTATTGACAATTGATTGGTTAAAAAACGACTGAAAAATATTTTATCTGGTGTTGATTATTGCACCCATTCTGCTCAGTGAGTTGTGATTATAGGAGATAATTAACTGGAGGTTGTTAAAAACGATTGAATATACTAAGAATTCCAAAATGCAACACATTGTATTAATTATATCATTGTAAGGTGGGACTGCATGCTTTCTGCGATGGTTGGGTTATCTGAGTCTAAAAAAATAGAACACAGCAAGTATCAAAGGTGCCTACGTGCAAATATTGGCGTACGCGTTTCTTTGATCTGTTAATATGCACCGTATATACTGTTATATCACGGGGTATTAACAATACGGAATCTATTTGATGGATTTGCATCGTGACGCTTTTTTTTTTATCTTCATAATATTTCAACAGACTGTGGTATACTTTAAATGTTTTATATTCCTGTTATTATATCAATGCATACAATTTGCTTTTTGTTATTAAATCATCGTAGCTAATTCTCGTTCGGCAGCCATTTTTATAAATTTAGCATAGCCTTGGATTTGATCAAATCATTTATTTATGCTTAATCAATTTGAGGTTTAAATTTCGCGCATATTCGAATTCTGGCTCAGCAGCCATTTTTATAAATTAAGAATAGCTTCAGAATTTCTTGGCCGAAATAGGTCATTGGAATTAATGTCTTGGTTAGAATTTTCGGCATTTACCTGTGACAATAATTTTAGCGATATATAAGGGTATAGAATGGTTGATTAATTCATGATTCCGAGATTTGGAGTTAAGCTCCGCCCCCTTAGATACTGTTACTATGTCCCCCAAGCTTAACAGCATTAGCGGTTCAACATGGTGACCCATCACCTTACAGTTTGATTCGTGCATGCATATTGTCATCAAATAGTAACTGTATAGTGTGATTTTAATGGTTTTCAAAAAAAAAAAAAGAGTTTACATAAATAGAAATAAATAAATATAGAGTATAAACTTTATTCGGACAGGCCTCGAAATGTCGCTTTAGTACCGTAACTAACCTGTCATTTATAATTTTCCACGTCACACTACTCACACATTATCCATGGCATGTGCACAAACACGATTAAATGGTTCATATTTGATATATGTGAATATCATAATTAATTTCTTCGACATCGGCCGGACTAAATATTCACACGAATCGCCGCAATTTTTAGCGGTAAGTTTCTGACTCGATTTGGCGTGGATTTCGCTTAGTAAAAGCATGCATCCCAAATGATGCTTTAAATTGAAATGTACTACAGGTGTATGACACTGCCGTTGAGAAATGTGTAGATTTCGGACTCTAAAATATCGGTATAAAATTTAAATTGAATGTCAAGCCCGACATTGCACCTGTACATGACACTATTCCAATCACGTGCCGAGGACAGCTGATCACGCCCCCTGTAATTCCTTTCTCGCATTCCAACTAATTTACGATAAAAAATTATAATGTGAAAAATACTCTTATGGCCAAATTATTTTCTATTGTCAAATTGTCCTGTAAATTATACATAAACTTTATTTTCGGACAATGTTCTGAATTTATATTTTTAAACAATTGTTACGATGCAGGCTTTATTGTGTCCAAATTGTTATGCATGATATTATTAAGGACAGGCTGATTTAATTAAATTATTTACAATTACACTGTCGTGAGAAGAGAGGGCGATCATCTTCTCCCTTTATCATAAATAAAAACATGTTAAAACAGAGCTGACGTCAGATGTTGTTAAATTAAATATTATCTGGCTTCTTACTTAAAAAATGTATAAATACAACTCAACCCTCACCACATGTTTTATTACTAATCCATAACAATCAACTAAGTGTTTATTTAATAATAAATAACAAAGGACATGTTTATTTAACAGTAAGTGGACCTAAATGGGGAAACAATCTGGGATAAAAAAAAAATTAGGTTGGGATGAAACAGCCCGGGTTGAAACGGTCGTGGGATAAACTGACCGTATCCCCTTCATCCAGGGCAAACACATTTTTAATTGTTTCTTTTTGATTTCTGAAAAAGTATAAATTTTTGCGCCATGCCGTCTTTCGGGGTAACGTTCGTTCATGCTTGTTACAAGTTCCCCACGCGCAGCGTAATACCATTTCGACGATAAATGTAGAAATAACAAACTTCCCACAGAGCACGGCCTTGTTTGTTTGTGGGACAAAAATGGCTGCCAATCTTGAACTACGCGGGCCAAATATAATCGGGCTTTCTGATTGGTCAATATCTTTACAATGATTGACAGGTCGGATTCATCAATAGTGTACAGACCTCAAATTTTTACCGCACCTCGAAAATAGAACCACATTTTTCCCAAAACGAATTTGCGAGTAGTGAGAATGCAAGGTTACGAGCTTAAAGCACTATAATAACAACACTGTGGCCGATGTCACTACTATAGGTACTATGTTAGTTGGACACCGTGTGTCGCTCATCGTTGGCATCTTTTTCCGCCGAAATCAGGTTCGCAGAGTCGTTGTTACGACGTCATGTCGTGGTGATAAGGTCGTGTGCACTTGAGTAAGTGTGTAGCACCTGACTTGACCGGCTCCTAAAATCTGTTCCCATGGAGATCCCATTTTGATTTTTTGTGTGTTCGTTAACCATAGGTGGGGCAATGTTCACACGAAAAATTGGCCAAATCGAAGCTGCCCCTTTACGGGGGCGTGGGTTCAAAGGTCAAGGTCAACAACGTCTGCCTGGGTTTTGTTCTGTCGAGTTTGTGCTCCTGATCATTAGAAAGATCCATGTTTTCTGAACAATTTGATACCAATTTCATGTATGTAGTATTATTAGGGACGAAGTTATGGATTTTGAAAGTTTGAAGGTCAGCCGAAAAGGCCCAAATTTCGGGATGCCCCCGACGGGGCCCCATGGGGCTCCCAGCGCTCAAATTTTGCACATCATGTTTTTTCATCATGGTTAACTTGCATACGAAAAATCATCAAAATCTGTGATGGTCATGTCAGAACCTTGTGTACACTTGACGTGGAATGCCCCATACACTAAGGGCGTACTCGATTGAACGTTCCGGAATTAAATTCTCTCAATTCCAAAAATAGCGTCAATCGAGTGAAAAGGAGAATTTCGGAGTACAACGCATGTGCCGACTGCATAAAAAATATCTCAACCAATCATGGCAGCTAAAACATATTTGTTACTTAAAATACGTCACGATTCCACGCACACCACCTCAGCTGTCGGGACTGGCAGAATTGTGACAGGACTCAATTCCGTGTCACTCGATTGCAATTCTGTCAATTCGGGACGTTCGGTACTGTGAATCGAGTATCCCCCAAGTTTGAACATTTTAACTCAATTAGAAGGAGAGTTATTGTGTTCCAAATTCTCGACCAATCAAATTGCGTATAGCTCTGCTTACCCTGAGCAGAAAATGCTCATTATCGAACTTAGTCAAGGTATTACTTTAATGAAACTATACTAAAGGTTTCATCAATCTCACTTAATTAGAACTAAAGTTATCGTGTCCCAAAGCATCAACCAATCAAATTGCTTATCTCTGCTTACCCTAAGCGGAAAATTCTCATCTTCGAACTCCATCAAGGCATTGACCTAATAAACACATACACCAAGTTTGAACATTCTAGCTCAATTAGGAAGAGAGTTATTGTGTCCCAAAAAGTGTGACGGACAGACAGACGGACGAACCCATTTTAATAGTCCCCCAACTTTCTTCGAAAGGCGGGGGACAAAAATGGCTCTCCTGAAAGGTTCTCCCAGTTTCGATAAGAGGAATGCTTTAGAAATTAAGGAGAGTGATTTAGAAATTAAGGACAGTGATCTGATATTAAGAAGAGTGATTGGTAGATAAATGTTACTAAACCCCCAATGACTTTGTAAAGGAGAGTGATTTTCAATTTTAAGGGGAGGGAAAAAAATTCCCTTCGGTCGACATTCAGGTGAGCTGTAGGTGCTCGAGAGCGATCACTCGCCTTAAAAAACAATGACTGATATTGGATATCAGAAGCCCATCTTGTTTTGGTAAGATCACAGCATCAATGTTGATTTAAATTGACAAATAATTCGTGTTTTCAAAGCTGAAGATTTTGGATGTTATTGAGCTTAGAGATTTAGCTACTTTAAATCAGTTCATTTATTATGGCCAGGTTTGGGGGCTTTTGTGTCGTGTGAAATTTTTTTTACAAAATATTGAAGTTGACTTGTATAAAAAATGACATATTCAACTAAACAAATTTTATAAACATTTTCAACTTCCAATAACGTTAATAGAGTGTGTGGTGTTTTGTACAAGAGTTCCACAAGATATTTGACTTAAAAAAACCCAATCCATTTTTTAACAAAATTCTTTTTTGGACCCAGGAATTGATCAGAGGGTAAAAGGTTATAAAACATGGAACATGGATTCCATGTCGGCCGTATATTCCTGTCAGGACCAAGGGCTTTGAAAAATGACCGAAACTGGATCAGACCCGTGGGTCATTTTGCATGCCGGGAAAATATATTTTGTGCTAAATCATAAAATCCGGGAGACGATTAAACTTCGTGTGTGTCGTGATGTAAACTGTCGGGTATAATAAAATTAACATTGTTCAGTAGTCCACGAAGGGAAACCACTGCCAATTAATTATCCCTGTGTACATTGCTCTAATCACAATTAACGGAAGAGCAACATCAAACAGATTAAAGGCTCAACATGTAATCAATTTACTTAGGTGTGTTTTGTTTTACAATTAGTGATACTGTGATCATTCTTTAAGTTGAGTTGTTGTTACAGCATATTTGCTGACTTCATCGCTCGTGCGGCAATTCACTGTTTGAACATCAAACAAATTAAAACATTTTCTTTGATGTCTTTACTTGATTACAAGAGTTAATCGTATCAACGTTGCAAATGATATAGATATATATATCAGAAATTCTATCATTCTCTATATCATTTCAAGATGTGGAAATTCCTCACCTCCCAGAATAACAAAAGAAAAGAAAGCGAGATGACGATATCGGCCCACGAGGTTGACAGTTCCGCTCCGAAAAACAAAGTCAGCCGTAAATTCTCTATTATTGCCACAAATATTCCTGTGGTTAAGATATGATATTCCCACACAAAAAGATGTATTCCAAGGTGTGTTTTTAATCCATTTTTTCCTTTTATATAACAACTGATAGACGTCATTTGGTTAAAACAATGAGCTTTTACGATCGCCGCCATTTTGAAATATGTGCAAATGTCTTTACATGTTACAGAGTTAAAATACTAGCTAATCATTCGGAACTACTTTTTCCCCCGTGTATGGAGAAAATAGTCAACTGCCGAATATGTCACATACGCACTGAGAACGGGGATTCTCGCACCAAAACATAATTAAAACCAAGTTACGATGTTCCTTGAGCATGAAAAATCTTGACGAATTAATGAGAATTTCTATGAAGGGGCCACCACTTGCAGAATTTCAACCGGCACGTGCTTTACAGAAATGGAAATCCTGTAAAACCTGACGGGTATATACGGGTGATGTCGTAAACAAATTAAGAAAATAGTGTACTTTCGATAAATGAATGCATCTTGTTATTGTTATATTTTATGAATGTATAAATAACTGAACGATAATTGATTACATGTGTTCTTTTATTTATAAGGGGGATAGGTGGGTGGGTATATAAATGTCGATGTGAGATTGACTTTTTGTGTGACTGTCCTTGACCCAATTAAAGTCGAACGACATTCCGATAGCATGTAGTTTTTGGCTTCTTATTATGTGCATAAAATTGCACCACTTTCTCCGTGAGAAAAATGAAAGGTTTGGAAAATGTTGAAGTGGAAGCCCTGTTATAAAAGGTCTTAAATATATTTTTTTTCTAATCAATGGGCTTTTGATCTTGCACTTTCACCACTAGTCTTTGAATTAAAAGAGCCCATGGGACACAATTAGTTCCAAACACTCCCCTCTAAGCCCCATTTGGTAAATGTAACGTACGTTACAATTTTTAATTGTTTTTCATTTTTACATAAATAACATTTGATAGATGAGAATGGAATTTTCTGAATATATTGGCACTAAATTTAGAAGATTTGAAGTAATAGTGATTTTAAACAAAAAATGGTGAATTTAATTAAACTAGTATATCAATTTTGTTACGTACGTTATACGTAACAATAAGCTTATTCAACACGAATGTAGAGAAAAGGGTTGATATTTTACAGATTTTCTTGATTTATACACATTGAGTAAAATATCAACTTCAATTTCACCCTTGGTTTATACTTTAAGCAATATTTATTTTTCCTTGATAAACAAATCAAATAATTAGTTATTTATCAGTGAAAATTTTGTCAATGTACATCGATATACAGATTGCCATAAACTATGAAATCAAGTAAATGTTGTAAAATTTTAATGAAATTCATAAAAGGACCATTTTCTTACATAGATAAGTGAAAAAGTAGTGGCTATAAAAGATTTTTTTTTTGGTCTTGATGTGTAATTCTTGCAAGAATCGCTCAGAAAGTAAAAAAACATAATTAGATTTTTGGTTTGTTTTGAAACTATTTAGTAATTTTGTGTTATGTGTTATTTACATGTTAGTCCTGGGGCTGAGGGGGGTCCTGTGTGCAATCATATGTCCCCTAATTTTGACTCTTGATCCCTGTAGGGTACCCATAGGAGATTGAAAAAAACTTGGGTAGACATTCAAGATATAGGGCAGAAAGGTGTAATTCAAGATGGCGTCCAAGGGGGCCGCCGTACCCTTATACCCGATATAACTCGATCTGGATTTGTCCTTAAGTGATGAATTTGGTGTCTTTACCTAGGTTTTTGGGGTCAAGGAATCCATTGAAATCATTTTCAGGGTGAAAAAAGTAACGGGTAATGATGAATTCGCCAAAATGGCCGCCACACCCTTTCGGCTAGCCTGCCAAGGTGCATAATTGGGCGAAGAGAATAAACTTGGTGTCTTTTCTAGGGTTTTAGGGGTCAGAGATTTCACACAGACCATTTACTCTGCCGGAAGAACAATTATCATTGTTAATTTCAGTTTAGGGCAGCCAGTTGATCAGGATACTGGTTTTACTCAACCAAATTGTCAGAAGCATTTGCCTAACTATGTGACAGAGATTGGATACTTTATTAACGTCTAGAGATATAAACTATCGTATTTTGACAAAGCGTTTTTATCTTGAACGATGCTGTACACAATCTTCACAAATCTACAAATGATCACCGTAAATAAGTTGTACAGTAAGGATCACTTTTCTGACTATCATTTTTTATGAACCACACCTACTCTGTTAATTTCTCACAATACCACCATTATGGTTTTTGCATTGGTTGCACTGACATTTACAGAATATGCAGCAGCGGACGTTACTTTCTCTACAAGGACAGGAGCGAGTGGCACATTTCAAACAGTTACATTTCAAAGACACTTCATCTGGCAAATTACGATAGTATTTCTTTGGGACGAGACATTCGTTTTCCATGGTAAACCCATAGTCTTGTGGGTTCGGTGAAAAGTCTCCCAGGCAATTGACTTGGATGTAGGATGCATATAATGCCCTCTGAATATGAGCTTCTGTAGCTTAACTGGCTGGTGAAAGGTCAATAATTGTCATTGACTTTCTGTGATGGTACCAGTTGAAACGATCCTGTTCTGCACTTGAAGGACTTTGGGAGGGCACATACAGATGTACAGGATTGTGTGCAAAACGCTGAGAATTTCCTGGTACACGTGATGAACAGAGGGAACCATGGCATTGAAACGATAGATAATCTATGTTTCAACTGGTACCATCACAGAAAGTCAATGATAATTATTGACCTTCCCCCAACAAGTTATGCTACAGAAGCTCATATTCAGAGGGCATTCTATGCAACCTACATCCAAGTCAATTGCCTGGGAGACTTTTCACTGAACCCACAAGACTATGGGTTTACCATGGAAAACGAATGTCTCGTCCCAAAGAAATACCATCGTAATTTGCTAGATAAAGTGTCTTTGAAATGTAACTGTGTGAAATGTGCCACTCGCTCTGTCCTTGTAGAGAAAGTAACGTCCGCTGCTGCATATTCTGTAAATGCCAGGCAAACAGGCAGTGCAACCAATGCAAAAACCATAATGGTGGTATTTTGAAAGATAGGTTGCCAGGCAACGAAACATACGCCCACAGCAGCTAAATCGTCCGGGCAGTCAACAAGGGTTGTCGCATATTTTTACTTTTTTTGGTAATGAAACATTTGTAATACACTAAAATCTGATTAAGAGTAACAACTCATTATGTAATTATCAGAAAATCATTAGAATTTGTTTGCTTTTTATAAAGTTTTGCCCCACGCTAACAATTAGTTTAAGGAACATTTAATATGATAGATTTAGCTGTTCAGTTAGCAAAATTCATTGAAAATCAAAATACTTGTTCGTTTCAACACCTTAAACTCTGTGTATCAATCTGAAGTCAATCGCATATTAAGTTTGGCCTCTAGAGCATCCACAAGATTTTTTGAAGTGATCAATGACTACAACTCTGGCACTAATTATTAGAAATCGCTGAAAATCAATAGGCTTCTTCGTCTTATGACCTTAAACACTGTGTATAAATTTAAAGTCAATCGGATATTAACTTTGGCCTCTAGAGCACCCACAAGATTTTTTTGAAGTGATCAAGGGCCATAAATCTGGCACTAATTAT